>CP142594.1:0-2400000 GCA_035985395.1 Penicillium coffeae | reverse complement strand
TACACCCCATATGGAGTGGTCTTTGAGTCTCTGTTCTATCGAGTCTTGACTTTCGGTCAGATTGAGAATCCTCGTGAATTTGCTTCTCCAGAGGATCTCGCTTATATCATGGAGGAATACCAGTCTTTGACCCTGCGCCCTGGTGCTGCCGAGTGTGTTCAGAAGCTTCGTGACGCAGGTTTCACAGTCTGGGCATTTACTGCTGCGGATCTAGTCCGAGTCGGGGGCTATTTCAAGAAGGCTGGTGTAGAGTTCCCTGCTGAGAACTTGCTCTCTTGTGATACTGCGGGTGTTGGAAAGCCTGATCTCAATGCCTATAAGCCGTTGCTAGCCCAGCTTACATCAGAAAATGAGGGCAAGATTCCATGGTTTGCAGCCGCTCATATGTGGGATGTTTCGTCCGCTCGGAGAGCTGGGTAAGTCTTAATCACCCCAGTTCCAAAATTAATATTCCTTGCTGACCACTGGTATAGATTCAAGGGAGCCTATTGCACCGTTTTGGAGAAGGAGCCTTTGACGGACCTGTTTGGAGAGATGGATGTTATTGATGACACATTGCCGGGTATGGCTGACAAGATCATCGCCCATCACGCATCTTCTCAGTAAATATAGACTTGATAAACAACTCTAGATAATCCTAGGTAGTGCTTATCAATTCCTGTCCATTGGACCCATACTGTCACAACCCGTGTAACGGAGGGCGTGGGTCCTCCATTCGACTCGACTCCGATCCCCGAATATCTTACTATTTCTGTATTTAGACCCCTGTAACTCGCTTAGATCGCGCACGATAATATTGTTCATCGCAGAGGAGGCCTCGATGTCCACTCGCAAGACTCGTAATGAATATGTCCCAGTAAAACGTGTGAGAGCAGATAAATGTTTAACTCTCCGGTAGATAAGATTAAATAAAGCTCCACGGAAGCCCCAAGCTTGTCTACCTGATAAGATTGTGTGGATCATAGCTGTATCAGGCATGTCTCTGCCGGTGCCGGCCCCGGCCCCGGTGGGAACAAGCCGAGCGTGTACAACAGCGGGGAAGCTTCCAGGTGATCATCACCGAGATAATATTAGGTCTTGGTCGTCTCTTCAAGAAATCACAACTGATAATTTGTACACAATGTCTGGGCCATTGCCTGTCGCAAACAGTACCTTGCCTTTCTGGCGAACGGACCCCCACCCTTTAGATAACCATCGCTCGACCGAGACTCTCCCCACTCAGACCGACATCGCCATTATCGGAGCGGGCTACGCGGGGTCTTCCGTCGCGCATCATATCCTGAACCAAACAAAAGATGGATCAAAGTCACCTTCAATTCTGATCTTGGAAGCTCGCAATGCCTGTTCAGGCGCGACAGCACGTAACGGTACGCGCTGTCAATATGTTCTTTTCCTGAGATGTGAAGTCTAATCTAATTGAATCTATAGGCGGTCACATGAAACCCGATCTATACAAGTCCATTGCCACTCTCGCCGAAGACTATGGAGTCAAAGCTGCTGCCGAAGTCGCCGCTTTTGAGGCAAAACACGTTCAGGCGATTAAAGAGTTTGTGGACAAGGAGGGAATTGATTGCGACTATACTGTGACCAAGGCAGTCGATGTTCAGCTCGACGATTCGTACTTCAACCAGCTTCAGGAAGGATACAAGCGCCTGGTAGCTGGGGGCTCAAAGCCAACAGCGAATGCCCGCATCATTGAAGCTAAGGATGCTCAGAGTGTAAGAGCCTGCGAGTCAAATCCTTTTCTTGGTCCCCCAGCCCTAATAAACCACAGTTCTCAGGTGTCAAAGGTGCAAAAGGCTGTTTTGCCTACGACTCAGGCCACATTTGGGCCTACAAATTCGTTCTCCATCTTATCAACAAAGTCGTGAACCAAGGCGTCAATCTACAAACTCATACACCTGTGTCCAAAATCTCGCCCTCCGACGATAAATCATCGCCCTATCGCTGGATCGTCCAGACAGAACGAGGATCAGTCTTCGCAAAGTCCATCGTCCTAGCGACAAACGCCTACACCTCCGCACTAGCCCCGCAATACAAGGATAAAATCGTGCCTGTGCGAGGAACTTGTTGTCGAATCGCTGTGCCCCCTGGATCAACCGCTCCCCGCTTGACCAATACGTATACTCTACGTGCGAATAGATGGGACTATGACTATCTCATCCCGCGTGCAGATGGAAGTATTGTGGTCGGCGGTGCACGTTCATCATTCTACGAGGACGACAACAACTGGCACAATGTCAGCGATGACAGCCGCGTGTTAGAGCCTGCTATTCGGTACTTCGACAACTATATGCAGCGAAACTTCGTGGGCTGGGAAAATAGCCACGCCTATACAGACCGCGTTTGGACTGGAAGTAAGTGACTCCTCTCAATTGAAATCTCCATTTGAACGCCCAACAGGCATTCAGGTGATACAGATTGCTAACGCAATTGCTATAGTTATGGGATACTCAGCTGATGGA
The DNA here is from genome assembly GCA_035985395.1 of Penicillium coffeae. Classification (NCBI taxonomy): domain Eukaryota; kingdom Fungi; phylum Ascomycota; class Eurotiomycetes; order Eurotiales; family Aspergillaceae; genus Penicillium; species Penicillium coffeae. The sequence continues at coordinate 2,397,535 of CP142594.1, read as the reverse complement.
CTGCCGCACATTGGTCGAGTCCCTGAGCAAGAGGGCCAGTACATTGTGGCCGGCTTTACCGGGCATGGCATGCCCCAGATCTTCTTTGCAGCAGAGGCTATCGCGAAGATGATTGTTTCGGGCGCTGAATTTGAAGATACGGGCCTGCCGACGCTGTTCAAAACAACTTCACAGAGAATCCAGAGCCAGTACAGCAACATCCTCAGCAATAATAACCCAACAAAGCCAAACAAGCTATAAAGATCCGGAATTGGTATAGAATCTCAACACTGCATTCTGTCTAGATTGAAATCTCAAACTCATACTTAATCTCCGTCGTAATATCCTGGCCCATAAGGATGAACCTTTTCCAATTCTGTCTGTAAGTCTGACTGCTGAATGACTTATACGGGAAACACCTGCCGTGGATTTTCTTCACATGCTCCAGAGCCAGAAAGTAGCTTAGTGGAATTTCCCCTCTACACAAAAGAAACTGGCAATCAATGAACGATAGCTGTTTACCTGGGAGACTTCCGTCAATCCAAACGCAAATCTTCACTGGTTATAAGGCGCGAATCAAAAGACTGGCTTGGATTTGCTCTCCTCTCTACTGAAGCCAACGACATCGATCTCCTCCCGCGACACTCTATACTTGCCCACAGGCTTCCCTTCCTAGGGCACGAATAATTATACCCTTTGAAAGATTTATATCGACTTACGAATCCTCAATCTTCGGCCGAAACCTCCGATGGCTTCTACTCTCAATACAATGCCAAGGGTCCTATTCATGAGGAAATCCCGCAGTATTTATCATCTAAAATGAAGCCTGATTAAATTGGGTCTGAATTCAACTCGACAGGGATATAAATTTATATTGATTCTATATGGAGGTCATTATGATGCGCATATCTATGTCTTGCGAGTGCGCGTTAATAATTATTATTATCAGTACCGTATTTTGAGGCCATGAATTTGAAGCTGGAGGCATGGTATGCGGGCTACGAAGCTGCAAAAATCAACCTTGGAACATCAAGCTTGCAAAACTACGACTACGGCTCGCGATTATTGAACAATGATGCTAGTGATGTAAGGCTATCAATACATGGACGTGGAATACTTTTCTGGGCCTGCTTCGCGATCTGATCGTCCTGGGCAATGGGGTAATGGACAAGAACGTGTTGACAGCCCATATGAACACCGGCTCGCAAATTTCGAGCTCAAAATGGCTGGACGAGATGTAATGATGCTACGGACTAGGTCCTGCAGGCAATGCATATTCGGAGTGGGTTTCGTGAGGATTTCAACATTTGGCTTAGAAATTGGCGATGGCCTCATGTCGATACTAGGTACAAGGCGTGATAATTACCAGAGCAAGGAATTTGAAGCTAATTCAGTCAAAAGTGAGAGAATCTATCTTTACGGTTACGTAAAGCGTTAGGCAGAAGCTGATAGAATGATGAAAAGACGCCTCCAACATTTTGGCTATAAGGGCTCCACGCCAATCTCCTCTTCCCCTTCTCCCCTTCTCCTTCCTCCACCCCGCGCCTCTTTCTTGTTTGCGAAATTTTCCAACAAGTCTTAGCCTTGCCGAGTCAATCCGTCAAAAGAATAGTTATTGACAGTCCAATATCGCGATGTCTGATCAAACTCCGGGTTATAACGCGGGAAATGTTCAAGACTTGCGAGCTGAGGAAGCGGCGCGTGAAGAGAGCATTCGTCAGCAATATCTGACCCTAATTTTGGTGTAGGCCCCTGGATAATACAGAATAACAGACTTCATGAAGCCTTAATACTGACTGTCTTTCAATGCTAGGTTACGCGTCTTCGAGAATACGCTTTTTACTGGGAGTGCATGAGATGCGATCAAGAGGCCGAACAAGCGACTGACACAACCGAAAAACTCCGTACGAGACCACAGTCTACTTCAAATAAGTTAAACTTATACTTACTTGCAGGCTTAAAAGTTCAAGCCAAGGCATTTTCCGCCCAGTTGAAAATTGTGGCCATCCAAGTGACTCAATACGAGAGCCGATTGGCCAACTACGAGCACGAGATGGCCAACCAGGATTACCTCGATGCTTTGGACTAGCTCCTCTTCAGTATGTGATATTGGTGGGGGCGTATGGAGCTCTCGAAAGGGTGTCAGTGTTTTCATGGGACTTAGGTACGGCGTTAGATGGATGGTGGCCCTTGTGGCCTTGTTATGAGTCTAGGAAGTCTTGAGCAATTAGAGAAACCTCATCTCATCTTAGTTAACTAAGAAGAGCCTCACAAAGGAGTTTCGTAGGCAAGCAAAGTTCTATCTCTAAATCTAAATGGTGGCGTGTTTGGGAGACTAGAAACAGAGGCTCTCGAAGTATGCTGCTAGTAGACGTGCTGGCCCTAACTCGATGCAGTGCTGAATCTATGCGCGACTCCATATTCAAGAAAGGAGTTCCTGTCCTATGGAACAATGATTAGATTGTAAAGCCGAGTCCAGCAGGGCTTTTGTGTATACACAGCACCGGAAGACCATGAAATGTGCCACCCTCCACCGCCGTACTCAGAAAGGCCTCAAGAGAAGGGCGAAATTTGCATCAATAGAGGAAATGACATCAGGGAGCGAAAGAAATTCCTGGAATTATCGCTGACCCTCTTCATTTCATTTGTCGCGTTTGCTGCTCTGAATCCCCTCCGACCCGTTCCGATTTCCTGTTTCTCCGCTAGCAGGCGACCACCTGGGTACCTTTGTGACTCAATAATGCTAGATACTCGTAATTCCTGAGACAGACACACCTGTGCTGGCAGAATAGAGACCTAGCAGTAGAAGTGCATGTTCAACATGATAATGCGTCGTCGAAATTATGCTAGTTATCTGGTCATCTGGAACTTTCCCAGTACCTGCAGAAGGCTGTAATATTCCAAGGTTACTGGCAGCCCCTGTTACTGCATCTAGCCTTTTGCTTTTATTCGAGGCCGCTCATGGAAGCTCTAAACCTTTAATCGTTATCCTTGGTAAGACAATCACTTGATAGCGGGAATCGCCATGTTAGGCCCTATTTTTTTGGATTGTTTTGCAAGTCGCATTTGATTGATATTTGATGGAATCTACCCTTCCTTATAGCTCACATATCTTTATAATATCCTTCAATGTATTAAATAGGGCTGTGTTGGTCCAGAAATATACGCTCTGAGGTATAAACCCTACCAGGTCGAAATAAGTGCGAATATTGTGCTTTTGTGAAGCACGAATGCATTCCGGTAAGCGTAACCTGCGTCCCGAATCCTACCAGTTGCTAATGTAGCTGTAGAACTTGGAAAGTGTCTGGGTAGTGGCTTGTCACTATATCTCTCTCGGTGCTCCTTGCGACAGTAAGAAGTGTGTCAAGCTGCATTATCAGGTGGAAGGTACGCATCAACTGGAGATACGTGATGCCAACCGTTACCGACTCAAGGAGCTATCTCACTCCATCCCCGCCCTCGAGCAACAACTTGCTCGCGACAGGGCGGAGGAACGGCGTCTCTGCCACCGTCCTCCTGGGTCGACTCATAGCATCAGCACCTCAATGGGGACTTTATTCCCCTATTCCTCGACAACCTCGCCGCAGCCTTCTCTGTTACAGCTGTGTGTTATTCCTGATGTGGTATGTAGGTCGTTTGGGTCGCCCAGTCGGGGTTCTGGCCCCTGATGGATGTGAGTCTGAGTTCGATCATGGTTCGTGGCGTTATGTATGATTATATCTGCGTGGGAGGTTCGGCGCTCAGCGCCTTTGTTTTCAACGTGACAATCTAGGTTCAGTGAACGAAACGCACTCAATAACTTATCTATGGCTGTGCTCATTTAATTCCGCCCTTCATCTTTCCCCATCACAACCCTGGAGCATTGAACTATCCACATCTTGCTCTTCCTCCAAAAGAAGCCATGTCGGACCCCCTTTGTCAAGGCAAGCTGCTCCTCTACGTACCCAGCTCACCTTCTCGGATTCTCCAGCAGACACTGACCCAGCTAACCTGATAACAGAGAACGAGGGACCAACTCCAATCATCTCAGAGCCCCAAACTTAAGTGCAAACGCCACGAGCTCAAACTCCCCAAGAGGAGCTCGCCGACGATTTCCAGGCTGTGAAGGTCCGTCTCGCCCGTATACGCGTGTCGAGCCCGCTTCTGCATGTTCCATTGGACTTCAAGCGTTTGCCATCCTTTTTTCTCATGCAAAATGCCCGCATCCACACCACTATTTTCGAGAACCGGAGCCTGCTCTATGAGCAACTCGCCGCCCCGGTGGACGATGACTTGGAGCATTTCCGTATGCCAGCCCGTTTCACGCCCAGATAGACCTATACCGACATCTTTTGGCAGATATGAAGCTGAAGATCAAGGATTTTGCCGCAGAGCCTACGATGTTCGACAACGTGAAGCTAATGATCTTTCTGCTAAGCAAGCAGCTGAATTGAGTCCATCACTCGATCAGAGATCTTGCTATAGGAGCTCGAGTCATGCTCCTTGACAATGCATGGGTTTCATGTGGTCTGGTGAATGGAACTATAGGGATTATCCGGGATTTCTCTTGAGACTTGGAATATGCAAGAAGAGCAGGAGACGCAGGAGGGTCACTAGATGTTAACGAAAATGTATATTTGTCATTGCGGGTGTTGCCTTTAATGGCTCTGAAGATTAACTTATTCTGGCAAACAGGTTATTAGGCAATAAATCCCGTGACTCTCCAAGTAATCGTATCACGTGATGAGGGGAAACAAGGGTCTTCGAGTCTACACCTGTACATCTCCCGAGGAGGAAATCTGAAGATCGCCGATATCCAGTCAAGATCGGGCGCATGCATAAGACTGAGAGTTTGAATAAGTATTCCCAGGCTCGGGTTCCTGAAAACAATGGTCGTTAAATTGACTTTCCATCCTGAGAGTATAATAGATAGCTGCGAGGGCCAGGCTGGCGGTGTGCAAAGTCGTCAGTGTGATCGGCGATGGTGTGCGAGCTGCCTCGTGCCGCTTCTCCACTCTCCCCAGACTGTGTTCCAGCAGGCGATGAAACAGCCTGCGACTGCCCATTTTACAGGCAAGATCGAGAGAATAAATGGGCTTGTCTAAACGATCGAGGGTAGTATCTGTAGTAAAGAGAAAGAGGATGCAGCCCCTGGAAGCCCTGAGCGTCGATCGTATTGTGTAGGGTTGGTCTGTATGGCGTGCTTTGTGCTGCCATCTGCACGTTAATGGCGTAACAAGGTCTCTCCACTTAATTTCGGGCCCCCTCAATCCACTTTGCGCGATCTTTAAATCCTGCCTGCTGCCGACTCAATGCACGAAATCTTTTGTCTTTCAGGGAATCGCGTCTCGGGGATTCACCACTATAATCATGGACCTCCCTCCCAAGCTCAAGGTCGATCTCGAGGCCAACAAAGAAGATCACGAATACGATTACTGGCTACTGGAGGATCACCCTCTTCGCTCGCACCCGACACAGTGTATCCCGGGACTTGGAGCTGCGTTGGCGGAGCTCTACACCGATCTCAAGCAGCACACCGCATGGTATCTCCCTCGCGCTTTGCTCTTGGTCTCTGCATGCTTGTACGTGTTGTCCTGATTCGTGTAACGTACAATAGCTAATCGAATTGCTTAGTGCCTTCTTCCACCTATCGAAAACAATCCCATCGCTGGCGAAATATGCCATCTCTCGCCCAGAATCCCATGTCCACCATGTCCACAGCGAGCCAGGCCATTGGTACGTGAAGTGCACGTTTCCAAGCCTCGATCACCGCCCAAGTGCTCTTACCCAGTCCGCTGCTGCCGGATGCCATGGGTTCCGATCGGAGATTCGATTGAATGAAGATACGCTGCAGATGGGACCTGTGCTTTCGAACCCGCGAAAGGAGAACGATCTTGGCCTGCATCTCGAATCGCTCGCCGCACTGTTGCAGCCTCAGCGCTCGGAGTCTCCTGAAGATTCCTCAACTAGCAGCTCGGGCGCGACACGTGAAAGCAAATTCATGGCCCCTTTCTTTCTCATCTTGGATGTTCAATCGCCCTTAGAGGAGGTGTATCCTGTTTTATTGTCCGAGCTTGAAACGGTCCGCCAAGAGGGGTTGTTGACTTCCTCGAGTCACGGCTTTGTTTCATCCGGCCAGTTAACAGTTGTGATCACCACGGAGACGATCCCAGAGTCATATTTCGCGGAGGAAAACTCCAACGATAGCGACATTTTCTGGGTTTCTAGTCAAGACCCGAAGGCTGATGTGACGAATGGTCACCTGACACCGCTGCGCACATGAGCCCAGCATTGTAAATTTAAAGAATAAGTTAGTTAGTGGCTTCCTATGATACCCAATGTCAATTTTCAGCCTGCTTTACCAAACGCAACGATCGCCGTAGTTCGTGTTTCTGGTCGTGGATCAAACGCTCAACGCCACGAGCAAACGGGATTGACCCAGACTGTTTCATCTTTTGGCATCCTCGACGCACCTCGCGTGCCACACGGGTGCATGATCGGAATGTGGCCCGTGGTGCTTAGCCATGACGTCCTGGAAAGCCGTGTTGACGGGAGGCCTGGGTTGAACTGACGAGGCTAGGAAGATGGCAGTAAGCAGCAAACGCAAAGGTCCTAGTTCCTGGGTATATTTGGTTCATGGCCGATGGCTTGCAGGTGCATATCATGCTGCCAGGATTGGGGCCCGGGCTAGTTAATCCCGAACACTCTAAGGGGGCTGCATGTATAGGGCAGATCGGGCCTCGTCCCTCATCGACCCGTGCCTGGGGTTCACCACCTTCAAACGGGCACTAGTAGCGATGGAACATAGGCAATAGAGGCCTTCGTACGGAGTAGACAAAGGAGAGCCACCTCCGTTATCGTGCACGAGAGCGTGATCCGATCTCCACATGCAAGATACAGTCTTGGCCCCATCACGCTAAGGCTGCATCACTCACCGTTTTTTATTTTCCCTCCTCTGTGCGCCCTAGAACGTCATTCGATCCTTCTATTCCCTTCCCTATTCTCTTGCCAGCTCCCTTTCCCCCAGGACCCGGGAAAATCTTGGGACTGCGCTGAATAGCAATATAGAACCCTCCGGTCTCGCAGGTAGCTTCTTCTTCTTCTCCGCACCCCCTCACACGGTCCGGGCGCAGCAACTCCGAGGGACATGGAGTACGGGATCAACCGCTGATCCTCCATCTCTCCGTTTGGGCCTTCAGTCCGGACTTTTTCCACCGCCATTCAATCTCAGTCGCTCTCTGCCTTCTTCCCTCTCCCCCTCCCCAAGAGGTTGTCAAGAATGGACTTCTTTCGACGGCTGCACCAGAGCTCCTATCCGCCCCGTCCATCTCCTCTCGGCAGCGCTCAAGAGTCGCGAGAGGACCGGCCGCGCAATTACCCAGCGACTGCGGCCAACGAACCTCGCGGTCGACCCGAGGACAAACCACGACCGACCAACCGCTATGACTACCAATCTCCCACCTCCTCCGCGCATATTTATCCGGGCGCATCGAGATCGGCGCACCCGATCCGCGGCGAGAGTAGTAGTGCCCACGCTTCGCCGACGCGCAACACGCAAACTCATCAGCACCGGCGTCATGCGAGCCTAGAGAACCGACAACACCCGCACGTTCACCGGCGAAATGCATCACAGCCACACTCCAGGCATGTACGAGAAGGTAGGCACGATAGCGTTTTCTTTATTCTGATACTTTGTGTTATTTTTTGGGAATTTATGATTGTGTGCCCATTTCTGCCCAAGGGGCGTTCCCCCTTGCATATGTGTTTACAGTGCCCCGGATTCAGGAAGTTGGGACTCGGAGTTGTACCGTGGTTCCGCTTCGGCCTCCGCACTTCGGCTGTTCCTTGGGGATGAAGAGGACAGGGTTGCGCGAGCGAGACGAGGGGGGGTCACTGGGGATCTAGCAGGGGTGTAAACCCTCCGTACAACGCTGGCCTTTGCGAGAGTCTCCCCTGATGCCATTTTTCCCCAGTGGCGCGGATCCTCGTCCGCTCGGGAGCGCTAGGCTCGATTAGGGCGATCCGCGTTAGGCCTGTTTGGGACTAGTGCCGTCGAGCTTCCGGAGTCACGGGTTAAACTGGGTCCTTGGGTGAATTCGGGAATTCGGTCGTCCCCTTCACTTTTGGCGCGACCAGCACCCTACTCCGAGAAACGGTAGCCCTGTCCAGCCCGGTAAGTAGAGGAGGATTTGTGCCAGAGTGCGCGACGCGCACCGGACTAGAGAAATGTCGGAGTGGACGCGTGACCCTGCATCACTGTTTGCTCACTGCTTATCGCCGTTTTTGCGCCCTTGTGAAACAAACCACTAATCTTCCATCCACAACAGGTCTTCACGAAAGCTCGGCTTCCCCCACAGTTGGGACTCGCCAAATGCCTCCTCCTTCCCCTCCTCACGTATATGGCTCGCGATCACAGTCAGTGAATGCGCCCCCATCCCTACTTGGCCGCGATGCGCCTAGCAACCAGCCGAATCGCCCGGGCAGCAGCATGTCGATTTCTGCCATGCTAGGATCTGACCCAGACCGTCCTTCCAGAGATCCTGGATCTGCGCTGTTTTCGCGCCCTTCGGCATCCTCGATATTTGGCTCCGCGCCAACGTCAAGCGCTGCTGCGATGTCACCACCTACTGCCCCGGCACGTCCATCTCCGCTAGACCAGTCGATGTTCCGTCGATCACATACCCCCGAGAAAACTTTCTCAAGGCCGCAAATCTCTCGACCATATAGATCTGGCTCTGGTGGTGGATCAAGTGTCTTGGGAGCAGAGCAGTCTAAATTGGGAGGGTTGACACGCGTTCCGCCATCACAATGCCCCGAAAAGCCACATTCAACACACCCTTCGCCCCAAGTCTCGCCCACGGACCTTCCATATGAGCCTCGTCGAATGAGCTTTAGCGGACCGATCGCCCGACCCAACAGCCAGCCTCCAAATGCAGAACCCTCCACGCGCCCACCTGGATACAGCCCGCTGTCTCGACCGGCTGGAGGTCTATCGGAGCGGTTTGAATCAGGCCCGCGTACATCGTCCGCGTCTTACGGCGGTATCGATGCCCACGCTCGGGAGCCTCATAATCGATTCAGTAGTATATTTGGAGACCGACGCTCCGAGGAAGCCGCTCACCGCGAGCGAGAGCGTGAGCGTGATCGCGCATCCCAAGCTTCAGACTCCAAGGTCGGACTGGGTGGATCGACCAGGTTTGGCTCTCTTTACGGCGAACGTGAACCATTAGAGCGCCAGTCTGCCTCTGCATGGGATCAGGGCCGGTCACATCCCTCCTCTCCAGAAACTAAGAGATTCCCGCCTCCCGAGTCGGCCTCAGGCTTTGGCTTTGGGGCCATTCAGAGCTACACGAAGTCTCTAGGTTCCCAGCCTGGCGGTAGTCGACATCAGTCACAGGCTCCTCAGCCTGGGCATAGTCAACCGACTTCGTCTCCCCGTGAATCACCTTATCTCAGCAAAGCGCAGACTCAGCCGCAGCGTCTTAGTTCAACTCCGGCCACTGCCGCTTCTACTGGGTCCGCATTGCTTGGTCTTGCTAACGCCGGAGAGGAAGGCCGACGCAAAGGCAGTGATGAACTTCTTCAACACCGCAATCTGCTTGCCGTAGGGTTCAATGGAAAGCGTGGCGGCCGAGCCTCTCCGCTGCCACAGGCTGTGCAGGGTGCACAAGCTCCTTTCATCAACCCTTCTGGCGAGCCTGGGATCAAGAATGAGCTCGGCAGAGTTTTCTCTGGAATTGGGAGTGGTGTCGGTGGTGTTGGCGGTTTGACAAGCGGATCCTCTGGCAGCGGTCCTAATACACCTATGATCTCCAGTCCCTTCAAACGTGACAGTGGCAACGGTCGTTCTATAAACGGAGAGGTCGATGATGCCAAAATCTCAAGGCCGCCATCTGCATCAGGTGCCAGGCGATCTAGAAAGTCTCGCGATGAGGACCAGTCGGAACTCGAATCGACAGGTCTTGCCGGTCGTGGCAGCCGCCGTGCGCGCCACGCCCATCAACATCATCACCACCATCAGTATGTGCCCGGAGCTGGAAGAGCGCTATCTACCGCTTTGACTAACCCTTCTAGCCATCACCATCACCGCCACAAGGCCGAAGAGGAGGCAGCTACTTTGACTTCGCTGCATCGACCCTTATCTAATAACTACTTCGGCCGCACATCCACACCCGCGGAGCCTAGCGGGCACCATCACCACCACCATCATCATCACCATCACCATGCACCTCGACCAGCGACTGTCGCGCCTGCCTCTCCTCTGCGGGAGCCTCGTACTATTGTCAACATCGAGCCAATCGTATCCAGCGTTGCTCACCTCCCGCGGCACCACCTTGGCTCAACTCTATACAACCCTCGTATCGACGCACCTTCTGCAAAGGCGTCTGCAGAGAGTGCCAAATTTGGTTATACGTCGACTCCCCTTCCTGTCCCGCATCTTGAAAAACGCGAAAACTGCACCTTTACAGTCCGCGTTCCCCGCTTCCGCATTGACCAGATCCACCGCGAAGAGATCACCGCGCGTCGCGCACTCTGGGGCACAGGCGTATATACGGACGACTCCGATCCAGTCGCTGCGGCAATCCACTCGGGTTACATCCGAGGCGCCTGGGGCCAAGACGTGGACGAGGACATGCTCGATCTGGAAATCAAAGATACCTACCAGCATGCGCCTCAGCCGAAGGATTCCACGACTGGCGATGCCTCGAAGGAAGAGTCTGAGAAAGACGATCGAAAGCCACCAGTGCCTCCGACAGACAAGGATCTCCACATTACACTGTTAGTGCTACCCCGGGTAGAGCAGTATGATTCAACCGTCTTGTTCGGCATTAAGTCCCGTAAGTGGGACGGCCGCCACGATGGCATGAGCTTTAAGGTCCATGCTGTGGATTGGGTGGATGAGGGCGTTGGTCGCGGCGAGGAGCGAGGCGGCGAAGCCCGACGGAAGCGCCTTCGCACACTGATGCAAACCGGCCGCATCTGCACGGGACCCGCCATGGCGAAGATGGATGAACTTCGCCGGCGTGGGGTTCAAGTTTCCCGGACTATCGACGGGCAGGAACAGCCTACTCCTGTGCAGACTGTTTCTTGATTTCTATTTTGTTCTCGCCTTACTATGTTGGCGCTTTCTCTATGGAGTTCTTGCTCTGGGAAAAGCGGCGGTTTGTCTTCGGAATGTTTACTTGTTCTGTTGGTTATATTTCGTGATTTCCAGCCTGTTGATACCTGTATTTAGCGTTTGCTTGTCTGCGATCTACTGTTTTCTATTTCGTCCTACATCTCTTATGCAAAAGGCGCTTTTTGGCTTGGACATCCGGGTCAACGGGAGCGGGTGAAGGGATGTCAGCGTGGGGGACAGAAGCAACACATGCCCCTCATTCATAGCTTCTTTGGGGCGTTTAGTATACATAATTCCATCTCTCCGCGGAGACATATATTATCCTTCGGTTCTAGACATTCTTTTGCCAATCGATAGCCAGTATTTCCGGGCTGACTGACTTGCCCGAGCAGATCAAAGCCGGGGCCCGGCTCCCGGCGCTAGGTCGAAGCTCTCCCCGCAATCGGATTATGCCTGGAGGCAAAACTTTAAACAGAGAGCACGTACGACACTGGTATCATCTGTTGATGTGCATAGGCCGTTTGTCTGCTGGTCAGATGAATACTTAATCCACCTATAATGGCTAAATTACTATCTTTTCGACACGGTATCCCGAGTCGGCCCATCCTGTGATTCCCATAGTTCCCACCCGCAGCGCCAAAAGAAACAGCCGAGGCCCAAGGCGTACCAGCTGATTACGTTGTACGGGGCTGGGATCGCCTTGCGTGAAATCTATCGTAGAGCCCATTGGTTTGGACCGGCAGTCAATACGTATAGCCCCACTTCTCCGTATTGCTGTGTCTCACCGATCTCCGGCCTGCACCGCCTTCGGTCTTCCCCATACAACCGAGGCTCGCTCCAAGTGCTTAGGATATTTGATCTCCGACAGCTTGTTCTTCTTTTCTCTTTTCACTTGCTGTATAACCCCTTCTTCCACTTCTATTCCGTATCACAGTGAGGGATGTTCGCTGCCACCGCGCGAAGCCGTCTCTCTACATTGTCAAGGCCTCGGCTCCCTCCGACACAACTGCTCGCTCGCTCGGTAAGACGGCCAGCTCCGGCCCAGGAAATCTACGCGGCTAGAGATCCGGCGAAATCTATCGCAGAGGAAACAATTGACTGATCGTTATACCAGACACCCGCCATGGCTCCCCGAAGAAAGGCTTCCTCTGTCCCTGAGGGTAAGTTATCACATGTGTGTGCGTGGTGGGGGGTATGCCGTCATGGCAGCTCATCAGACCGCGGATTTGGGAGACGGGGACAATGTTAACAAATGCGCGCAGGATATGCTGAGGATCTCTCAAAAGGAAAGATGCTCCGGTTCGAGGACTCTTTGCCTCAGCTCCCTATCCCTTCATTGGAGGAGACCAGCACCCGCTACTTGAAGTCCGTCCACGCGGTTGTCTCCGAGAGCGAGTTCCAGAACACCAAGAAGGCCGTTGGGGAGTTCGTTCGTCCCGGCGGTGTTGGCGAGATCCTGCAGAAGCGATTGCAGGAGCGCGCTGCTGATCCTAAGATCAAGAACTGGCTCGCTGAATGGTGGAACCAGGCTGCTTACCTCGGCTACCGTGACCCGGTGATTCCTTACGTTTCCTACTTCTACTCTTTCAAGGATGATCGTGCGCGCCGCAACCCCGCGAAGCGTGCAGCTGCTATTACGACCGCTGCACTCGATTTCCAGAGACAGGTTGACGATGGCTCTCTTGAGCCTGAGTACATGCGTGGACAGCCTATGGCCATGAGCTCGTACGAGTACATGTTCAACTGCTGCCGTATCCCCGCTGATGGCGAGGATTATCCTCAGAAGTACTCTTTCAAGGAGAACCAGCACATTGCCGTTGTGCGCAAGAACCAGTTCTTCAAGGTTCCATTGGTTGTCAATGGCAAGCCTCTCAACGTCTCTGAGTTGGAGCAGCAATTCCAGCGTATCTACGATATTGCTCAGCCCGCGCCGCCGGTCGGTGTGCTGACTGTTGCTGATCGTGATCACTGGACTGCTGCTCGCAAGACCATCATTGCGGCCGAGCCTGCCAACGAGCAAGCGCTTAAGGATATCGAGTCCGCTAACTTCGTGGTCTGTTTGGATGATGCTAAGCCCGTTACTCTGGAGGAGCGCTGCCACCAGTACTGGCACGGCGACGGCTCTAACCGGTGGTTCGACAAGCCTTTGCAGTTCATTGTCAATGACAACGGCACTGCTGGATTCACTGGCGAGCACAGCATGATGGACGGTACCCCTACCCACCGTATCAGCGACTACGTCAACCACCTGATCTTCAACAAGAAGATCGATCTCTCCGAGCAATCCGTCCGCTCCAACCTCTCAGACCCTCGGCCCATCTCCTTCTCCCTGAACGACAAAGCCAACGAGGCCATCGACATCGCCGCCCAATACCACCGCAAGCAGATCGCATCCCACGAGCTGGTCGTGCAGGCCTTCCAAGGCTACGGAAAGGGCCTCATCAAGAAGTTCAAGTGCAGCCCTGACGCCTACGTGCAGATGGTCATCCAGCTCGCCTACTTCAAAATGTACGGCAAGAACCGTCCCACCTACGAGTCCGCCTCAACCCGTAAATTCCAAGAAGGTCGCACCGAGACCACCCGCTCCGTCTCCGACGAGAGCGTCGCTTTCACAAAGGCCTTCCACGACCCTAGCATCTCCCGCGAGGAAGTCGTTAAGCTCTTCCGCGCCGCTCTCGCCCAGCACACCAAGTACACCCTTGATGCCAGCGACGGCCGCGGTGTCGACCGCCACCTCTTTGGCCTGAAGAAGCTCCTCCAGCCCGGCGAGAAGCTCCCCGCTCTCTACGAGGACCCTGCCTACGCTTACTCCAGCTCTTGGTACCTTTCTACCTCGCAGCTTAGCTCCGAGTACTTCAACGGCTACGGATGGAGCCAGGTTATCGACGACGGGTTTGGTATTGCGTACATGATCAACGAGAACAGGTAAGGCCCTAATACCCTATATAATATGATACAATACTGACTTCTTCCAGCCTCAACTTCAACATCGTCTGCAAGCGTCTTGGCGCTCAGCGTATGAGCCACTACCTTAACGAGGCGGCTAGCGAGCTGCGCGATGTGCTTATGCCTGACTTGCTTGCCCAGGCCGAGAAGGCTAAGCTGTAGAGTTGGAAATTTGTTTTCGTCGTTATTTGGGTCATATATACCTTTGCCTTTTTTATTACATTGGCTCGCAGCGTCTGGAATAGATCGACGTGTTGTTTGCACAGTGGATTTAGATGTATACAATATGAATATTTGTGAAAGGCTATATACGTTCGGGTCGCGACCAGTTTCTCTGGTTGAGGTTTGTAGAGTAATTCCTACTTATGGTATCTATTCAAACATTGCAATGTTCTCGCTTTCGCGATAGGGTCCTTTCTAAATCCAACAAAGAACATTGCGAACCCTACAGATAAATTTGCAAGCATTACTGTGCTTCATGCACTACAGCGAAGAAGGTTGTTAATCAACAATTAATTTGATTTTGTATAGACTAGCGGTCTTCGAGCCAAAGAAAGAGAAGTAGCTTTCTAGAAAAGTTCGAAGAAAGCAATGTTCTGTTTTATGACGTTTCTTCCGCAAGATTGGCAGCAAGCCAATTCTCATCTCGCAGCTTCACTCGGTAATCTTCAATTAGTAATTCTCACAGCGCGAATGCCAGGCTTCAACACCCCTGGAAGGCAACTTGATTAAGGGCTTCGGGTATTAAAGCGAGTTCCTTTGCCATTGTTCAGGGGCTGTCAATGACTCGCATCATATCGTTGATCTACAAAAATCCTTCAAGAGCCACGAGTCTTAAGACGGGGTTTACGTGAGCAAACGTATTAATCCATCCATGGATTAGTGGTGTGCATGATCTCCGGGCTCTCGAAAATCTAAAAAGAAACAGCCACACACAGTAAAGCGACTATCATGGCCCAAAGAGGTTGAGGTTTGGCTCTGTATTAAATGACGATGGGCTAGGCTTGTCTGAAGGTTCAGTCCTTCGCGTCTGCAGATCGGAGTGGCTGCGGGTCTGCCGTTTCGGCCCCTTCGTGTGCTGGTGCGTGACTAGACGCAGCTACTGGGGAAGTCGCGGCGGGGCGTGGAGACACGGTCATGTCGCCGATTTGGCGTTCTGTTTCACAAAAGTACGATTAGTTAGCTGAGTTTTGAACTTCGTGTTGCATGATTGCGTGGTGAGATAAGGTATTTTATTCCTCGCTTTTTGGGGGATACTCCGTAACGCAATGGAGAAGCGGTATTTCCCGCATGAGGATTCTGAAGAATTCAAAGGCAAATCAAGGGTGGAACTGCTCTCAAGTGCTTACCGAGTTCTCGGACGCGCTGGCGCAGCATTTGGTTTTCCCTGCCTAGCATTGCGGCCTCGGCTTGGTAGTACGCGCTCTCGTCGCGACTCCCTCGACGCGATGTACTGTCGCGTAGGGCTGGGAAAGACTCGGTACCTTCCGATTGGCGGGATGCGTCTTGGGGGCGCAGGTTTGGTGAGGCAGTTTGACTGGTTGGCCGGGACGATGAGCGGCGATTGGAGTTGGAAAGAGACGATATGGATAGTCGGCTGCCGTGGGTCACGGGTGGAGGCATAGGAAGGGAAAAGGATGGCGAGCGCTCGGATGGTGCATCATCAACTACAGCGGTGCTAGAGCCCGGCTGTTGCTGATTTTGTTGTAGTTGATGGAGCTGTGCCTGTTGACTGCGGATCATCTGCAACAAGCGATTCTGAAAGATGATTTTCATTAGCTCAACTCATGGGATTCTAAAAGTTGGTTCCTCGAAAAAAGAAAGTGTTTGAACCCACAACTTGGGCTTCCTGCTCTTGCTCGAGCTCTTGATGAATCTCCCCCAATGACGGAGCTCGTTGGTGGTGCGGGTCTGCTGTTGCGAAGACCGGGCTGCCGGCATGGCTAGTGGGACTTGCTGTCCGGTATGCTTGGCCCAGAGAGGCACGGTGCTCAGACCAAGGGCCCTCGCCGTGATTTCCTGGCGCGGAACCCGTTGACTCGTTCAGGTTAAGACTCATGCTCGCAGCTGAACGGCGTCGTTCAGATACAGATACTCGGCCCGTATTTGATCCGTGTGAGGGTCGAGGGGATGTAGGCATGGGGTTCGAGGGCGCAGGGACTGTGCCTGGGGAAGGTGTGGGGTGGGGTCGATGAGGCAAAGACGAAGAGGAGGAGGACGATCGAGATGGTGGAAGAGAGTTGAGATCCGGGGGCATGGTTGAAAAAGTCATGAATTGTGGGCGATGTGCTCAGCGAAGCTTCGCGATGATGCCAGTGGGACCGCTTTCACATGACGAGAGTCTGCAATTTGCGGGGGCTGACGTAATATTCTGGCCTGAGGTGTCGATAAAGACACAAGGAAGGCTGTTTCTGCTCGAGGCTTAGACACTGGAATTGTCTGTGTATAGTACAGTGTTTTAGTAAAGAGGAATAACGATATCAATTGTGGTTTGAGACCTTTTGGTATCATAACAGTATAATGTCTCATATTTAACATAACAAGCGTCTCCAAGAATACATGTTTGTAGCTGTGCCGTGACAGCATCGGATTCTAGTAGACGAGGATTGAATTGTAATACGATGTTGTACTGCTTTATACCGGTAGATTTCTATACTAAATACTCAGGCAAATGACAAACACCATGTAGAGAAGCGGAATCGCTCGGTTATGAGCTCATCAAAAAGTCTATCTAATAAGTACAAGAATAAGCTGAAAGGTTTATCAGTCTATGTTTCTTGCTTGATACTCTCCAATCAATACATTTGTGGCAGTGGCCTTTCTGACATGTTCTTACTGCCTTGAGTAGTGCCGGAATAACCAAGTGTCAAACGTTCAATATCTTTATTAGGGCTGGGCACGGTCTGATATCGCAGGCTTTTTGGATTATCACATCGCAGATCACACCGCAGAAATTTCGACGATAATTATCGCATCTTATATCGCAGCTCCAGGCCTCCTCGGTACGGTAACGATAGCGATAAAAACGATACGATATCGCAGAATTGGGATACCGTGCCCATCCCTAATCTTTATATTTATCCAGGTTAGGCTGAGTAAACCTCAAGAAAATGATTCGGCATGTACATTTGAACCTACTGTATTCGTACCAGATGCTGCCAGTGGCAACTGGGTCCCGCTCACATGATGAGTCTGAATTTGCGGGGGCCCACATCATATCAAGGCCTGAGGTGTCTATTCAGACCCGGGGAAGGCAGCAAGGCACTAAGGCATCGAGCCACGCTCGAATTGACCCGGATTTGCCCCACACAATCCTGGGAAGCAACTCCACCCCGACTTGGTCCCTCTAGGCACCAAACTCAAGACCCCATCAACTTAAATTCCTCATACTCCTGCCATCCTTTGCTAAAGCCTCGAGAGGCGTCGCTAGCCTTCCATAGCTACTCTGGGGTCTGGAGAGGATCTGGGGTACGCCCCCAACTGTCACGAGAGCATCTACAAGTTACCAAGTCGCACTGTTAGCTCAGGGGTTCGTCGGCGAATATTCTCTTTCCGCCCCTTTGCGATTGGCGCAAGCACCGAAATCCTTCTCGTCTGCACAGGGGCCAAGGAATCATTTCTGAAAAAGTAGTCCCAGATGTACGGAGGGTCGGGACTTTCTTCACCAGAACATACGATGCAGGCTGGTTGCACGGCGCAACGAGAAACATCCCCGGGTTTTGCGTGAACGGCGTCTCCGTGCGGGATGGTGCGATATAGTAATTAATTAATTCAAGTACAAAGAGAATAAGCCGGAGGAGGTACTCCGTACTTGAATTGGAATTCCATATACTGTGGATCTCATTCCAGAGGAAGAGTGGTGAGTAGTGAGTTGTCATGCAATGCCTACACTTCGTACCCAATATAGGACGCTTTCAACAGCATACAAAGAGAGAACCTACGTACAAAGATATGACAGCGTCTGAGGATTTGGAAATATGGCTGCTTCGCCACGCCCCATGTGGCGTTCGGAATGGATATGGTTCGACCATGTACACAAGAAACATGCATCGGGACACATTATCAAATACTCTCCTGCATACCCACCGACCAAGATGCGTTGTTCCAGATCAGCATTTCTGCGGTCGATTTTCGGCCTTTGACCGCAGTTCGGGCGACGAAAAGTCTGATCTCATTCCTTCTTCATCTGAGTCACGAATGCAATCTCGTCTACCTATGGACTTCGCGGGGAAGTTGTGATCTCGCCCCTTGCAACCTGCAGGGGGCATGTGGTTGACAAGACGCTTTGGCCCTTGATCCCCAACTTCTGGAAAACTCCAGGGCGTACAGCTGCCGATCCCAGAGCCGTAATTCGCATGGTCTCAAATAAATTTCATTTGGAGAATAGTCTAAGCGTTGTTCCTTCTACTACATAGTAGCGGGCCAGGGACGGGGAGCAGGTGAGACCGGTAGAGTACGTTTCGTGTATGAGCCAGGGCACCAAGTCGATAAATATCTACTCCGTAGTATAAAAGCCATCACTCCCTTGTATGAAAAACTTGTACTGTGGTTTGTTGCATAAGATCAACGATCTCAGTGCATGGGTTGAAACAAGAGTTTGGTGGCCCCTGGGATGACGATCGCCGAGACGCCACGCCCGTAATCAACCGCCAGGGCGTCGCAGCCCTTCGAGTCCGTTCTCTGGGCGAGGAACCCGTCGCACAGCGATTGGAGGACCCGAGGATCTGACGTCACGCGTTCCCAAGGGGCGCTCGTGGGCGATCCATAAAGAGGCTTGCACAAGGGTGGCAGGATGTCAGGATGTCAGAGCGGTCGGCTCAGTCGGCTCAGTGGGCCAGAAGGCGTCGGACGAGTCCCTGGTAGGAAGGGCACTAATCAGTTTGCGCTATTTTTTTTTTATTTTGCTGATTCTCATGGTTAACGGTATCCACGATGGGGAACCACGCGGCACGGGCACTTTCCCAGGCCATCGACCCCAGTTTCCTTGTACCGTGGGGCACCCACACGACCCTGGCCCCGATCTCCCGGTACTTGCGAGAGATACGCTGTTGTGATCACGACCGATATTCGACGTTGCATGCAGCTAGGACAGGGGAGGTTATGGAGGTTGGAAAGTTCCCGATTGCGGACATTCCTCTCCGGCCAGACCGAATTCGGGATTCATCCGGGATGTCAAGAGCACAGAACAGGGCCTGCAGACGCCATCGGTCGGTCATCACGGTCCCAGTGGAGCCGAACATCCAATTGCAAGGAATCGGCGGGGGTGTCTTCCCATTCCGGGCACTATCGGGGGGGTTGAAGGACTGGACCATCCCATGTAGACGAGAACGGAGGTCTGTAGTCTAGCACCCGCACCGAAAGACGGGGTTTTTGCCCGCCCCCAGAACCCCGTGGGACAAAACGACGCTACTCTGGAGGACCAGGAGCGCATCAGCCCGAAATGAGGATAGAGAAAAGCAAAAGTTTGGGGGCCTCTGGGGTCCAGTTCTGGGGCGTGTAGAAGAGAAAAAAAAAGGTGGAGCGCGCTCAACCCACGGGGAAAGATCCGTCGGCATCCCGCCTAGTCGGCCAACACCCAGGGAAACTGGAGCGCGAGGCGACAAATCTGGAGAAATAGGTAATGGAGATGAGAATTATGGGTCCATTTGGAGCACAATGGCCATGATCCTGAGCCCAGTTAGGTCTAGTACCACTCTACTCCCAGGGAAAATGCGTAAACTGCCCAGAAAAACCTGGGGGCTTAATCCCAAAAGGTTATCGGCGAACTCAACCAGGGTAATTCCTGGCCGCAATCGAACGAGAAGCAATCGCGCTTTCCATCTGCGGCCTTGTATTTATCTTTCCTCCCTCCCCCCCCTTCCCTGCGATCTCTCTTGTTATCCTTTCCTTTCGCGCTGGACTTGGGGTTCGATCACTGACTCCACTTCCCCACTGCTACTCTTCTGTTCCCCCATACTCCTCCCTCCCCAGATCTTGCTTTCAAGATCTGTCAGTTGAATAGTATTGTGACAAGGTGTGTATTTCACGATCTGGATACTACATCGCTCATCGCTGACAAGTATAGTCGCAGAAATGGCTTCCACTCAGGAGAAGGTGGTTGCAGGCCAGGATGCTGTCCAAGCATCAGAAGCCTCTAGCACCACCCAAGCCGACCAGATCGCTAAGGGCGAAAAGGACCCGCACCTCGAGAACGCCGGCCTTGATGGCCGCATCATAATGACTGAGGACATGTGCTACGACAAACTGGGTTACTCGTGGAGCGAGCGCAAGAAGTGGACTATCATTGCCGTCATTTTCTTGGTCCAGGTGTCCATGAACTTCAACACCTCTCTCTACTCCAACGGTCTGCAGGGTATCTCTGATGAATTCGGTGTCTCACTGCAGGCTGCCCGTTGTGGTGCCATGATCTTCTTGGTTCTGTACGCGTTTGGTTGTGAGCTGTGGGCTCCATGGAGTGAGGAGATGGGCCGCAAGTCCGTTCTCCAGACCTCTCTGTTCTTTGTCAACGTTTTCCAACTTCCCGTGGCGCTTGCCCCCAACTTCGCCTCTATCATGGTTGGCCGTGCTCTCGGTGGTCTCGCCTCCGCCGGTGGTTCCGTGACCTTGGGTATGGTTGCTGACCTGTGGGAAGCCGACACTCAGCAATACGCTGTTGCCGCCGTTGTCTTCTCCTCTGTGGGAGGATCCGTCCTGGGTCCTGTCATCGGTGGATTTGTCCAGCAGTATCTTCACTGGCGTTGGGCTATGTGGATCCAGTTGATCTTCGGTGGTTTTGTTCAAATTTGCCACTTCTTCCTCGTTCCTGAGACCCGTACCACTGTTCTGATGGATCGCATCGCCAAGGAGATGCGTGAGAGCGGCGAGAACCCCAATGTCTGGGGCCCCAACGAGGGTCTCACCTTCCGTGAACGTTTCCCTCCCAAGGAGATTATTGCTACTTGGATCCGTCCATTCAAGATGTATTTGACCGAGCCCATCGTCTTGGTTCTGTCTCTGCTCAGTGGTTTCAGTGATGCTCTGATTTTCATGTTCATTCAGTCTCTGTCTCTTGTGTACGGCCAGTGGGGATTCAACGACTGGCAAGTCGGTCTTGCTTTCATTCCCTTGATCATCGGATACTTCATCGCTTGGTTCTCGTGGTTCCCCGTCATCAAGCGGAACCGTGCTGAGCGTGCTGCTAACCCCGATAGCGAACGGGCCCAGTATGAATCACGCATGTGGTGGCTGCTTTACACCGCTCCTTGCCTGCCAATTGGTTTGATTGGTTTCGCTTGGACCAGTCTGCCCCAGTGCCACTGGATCGGCTCTATGATCTTCGCAGCTATCATCGGTATTGCCAACTACGCCATCTACATGGGTACCATCGATTACATGATCTGTGCCTATGGTCCATACTCTGCCTCTGCCACTGGTGGTAACGGCTGGTCTCGTGATTTCCTGGCTGGTGTGCTCACCATCCCCGCAACCCCCTTCTTCGAAAGTAAGTTCCTCTGCGAAAAGCGATTCTTGGATATGCAGCTAACACCATTTGACAGACATCGGTGGTGAGCACCACTTGGAGTACGCCTCCACTATTCTGTTCTGTATCTCGCTGGTTCTGGTTATTGCGGTCTACATCATCTACTGGAAGGGACCTGTTCTTCGCAAGCGATCTCCCTTCGCCCAGCAGCTCTCCGAGGCTCGCCACGACCTGGCCGTCCAGGTCGAGCGTCGCCAATCCAAGGTCCCCGCGCACTCTCGCGCCAACTCCTATGCGCGATCTCAGCAGGACCTTCGCCTGCGCTCTGCTCTCGGCAACAGCCGTCCCGGTTCCGCTGCCGCTTCCCGCGCCAACTCTCGCGCCAACTCGCGTGCCAACTCGCGTGCCAACTCACGCCGCAACAGTCTTGCTGTTGATGAGGAATAAATTCCGATATGCCTTAATTACCCTCAGTAGTGCTAGACTGCTGATGGACGTCTGATCAGAATGACGATGGAAGAGGTCTAGCTGAGGATCTATGAGCATCTTTGCATTTTCCTTTCTCTGTGCATGACTTCAATCGCATGAATCCTCGCGCTGTGCGTGCTGGACTCTTATTTCACCTTGTACCTGGGCTCTGGCGTATGCTGCCGTTCTACATCGTTTTCTTCGGTGTTTGCTTTCGAGATGTGCAGATGTGCGTTCGCTGGCAGACTGGACGTCATTCCCAGATCGTGCCCAAATAATATGTATTTCATTTCGCTCCTTTTCTTTCTGTTACAACGAAAATCACGCTGGGATTTATGACCTGGTGGTTTATGTATTTTGGCCTTTTGCAGTGATACCTTATGAGCCCCATACATCAGCTTTTGCTATCATACTTTAACCCGCCTTTCTTCCGTACAACCATAAAATGACTAGTACCCCACAACAGTAGCCCCATAAATTTAAACTTGGAATGCTCGACCCTGGCATGTCAGATCTTCACAAGCGAAACCCCAAAGTCCTGCAGCGCAAGCGATAAGATAACCGCCTGGTCTGTGCGGCCCTTCCCCCCAAAGGTCCACCTATAGCAGACTGCGAAACTGATGTCAACCTCCCGGCACCTCCAGCCATGCTGAATCTCCCGGGCTTCCCCGCTCTCCGTCTTGTAAGAACTTCACTGCAAAGACCAGCGACAACAAGTCTCAGACCACGCCCCGTTTTCGACCTCAGCTCTCGTCAATTCAGGATGGCTTCTTCTGCGCCTGCGCCGCGGTTCGCGGAAGGCGAGGACGAGCAGAAAGTCGGCGCCGATGTTGAGGCTCTGCGCTCGCAGGGCTGGGCGCTTGATGCGGAGGGCACAGGCGTTCAAAAAACCTTTTACTTTAAGAGTTATTTCAAGGCGATTGTGAGTTTTCTCATGTTCCTTTACTCCCGAGTCGGGCTGTTAACGGGGTAAATAGTCATTTGTTAGTATGATTGGAGCAGAGAGCGCAGTGAAGAAACACCATCCCACAATGACTGTGGTAAGTAGGAATTTCCGATTGATTTGTTTCAGGTGGAAGGCCGAGGCTGACTTGACTGTCCCAGCGATTCGGGTCTGTTGATATCCACTGGACTACGCATCAGCCGCGCGGCCTCACGAGCAAGGATATCGCTTGTGCACGGCATTGCGATAATGGTGCAAGTACTATTGGTGCGGTTGAGGCCGGGCAGGGGCAGAAGTGCAGTTAATTTCTGGCTGTGGCGCTTGCCCTGTGCAGCTTATCTTATTATTCTATGTTCCGTATCCATGGATTCGATTTGTGGATCGCGCGTGGACGGGCCGGGGACTGCTCCTTGTTGAGTAAGAAGTGAGGCGTTTTCTTTGCGTGTGCATGATTTGTGAGTGTGTAGGATAGTGGCAGTGGAATGCAATCTGATTGGAATATTCGTGGATCTCCATGGATGCGGATTGAGTACAAGAGAGTATTGGGAAAAGCTGCTTTAATCAAGTAACTGGGAATACACGCTGATAAGATATTTCGAATCTGCATGGCCGTCGAGGGCGCTTGGATCAGCGGTAGCCCCTTGCTTAGGGCTTCACGGCTGAGAGCGCGGCTCTTCTATCCAATGGTTGCTTCTATGCCGTAGCTAACTAAATGGCATATACAAACAGATCGAAGAAATAGACATGTCAATTCTCAATAGAGCGGTCTGTAAGCATATGCGATGCTGAAGTGTGGACTTGACGTAATGAGTGGTCGCCTTAAACTCGTGGATCAGCGGGGATGCCCATATCAATCCTGGGAATTGTGGATGTTCTCAAGGATATAGAGTTTTGATTCGAGTGAAATCATATAGAGCGCCTCTTTTTGCCAAATAAAAATATATCTAGCATCATTGCTGCTGTGTATGGCCAATCATAGCACCAACTTGCTCGCCTTCTAGACGTTGAGGCTGAACAACTTAGCATCTATACCACATTTGATCCTCGGTCCCTTCGTGTCAGCTCTCAGCCTCATCCAGTATTTTCCTCAGACCCTAACTAGCCTATCCCTTTAAAGGAAACAACGCATCAGTTCCCTGCCATGTGCATGACAGATGATCCGAGCATTCAGGCGTGCAAGGGGGCCTGAACCGTCCTTGTGTCAAAGGCTGGACGCTTCCGGTCTTACAGAAGGCGGGGTACCAGCAAACAGGATTTATTCGCCACTAACAAAGCAGTGGTGATTCACGAGCTTCTACAGTATTTATTCAGCTCTTCTGGCTCATGAACATTACTTTCCATTCCGATCGCACAAGTTCTTCTGATTCCAAAATGTCCATTACCACCACCAAGGCTATTGTCATTGTAGAGCTGAAACATGCCGAGGTCCGCGAGGTGCTGATGCCTGTAGTGCACGATGAGTGGGTTCTCGTGAAAATCAAAGCGATCGGCATTAACCCCACCGACTGGAAGCATATAGCGTTTGGGGCTGCGGATGTTGGCTGCAGAGTCGGGTGTGACTATGCTGGCGTGGTGGAGGAGGTTGGAAGGAAAGTATCCAACCTCAAGAAGGGAGACCGTATCATGGGCTGGACTCATGGGTCGTGAGTATCCAATATTACTCAATTGCTTGAGATTTTTTTCATATGTGACTGACTCGTGAAGAAATCGAGTCAATCATGAATCGGGAGCTTTTGCGGAACATGCCATTGCAAAGGCTGCGACCGCGCGGATAATACCCGACAATCTAAGCTTTGAGAAAGCGGCATCGTTGAACGTTTCTATTATGACTGTCGTAAGAGAGGTCTCATGTCGAGATAATATCATCCAGACACTGACATCGTGTAGGGTCAAGGCTTGTACAAGAGCATGCAAATGCCACTGCCTTCGCAGCCAGCTAGGGAAGCATTCCCGGTCTTCATCTATGGCGGCAGCACCGCTACAGGTATAGTCGGCGTCCAGCTAGCCAAACTCTCTGGCTTGACTGTGATTACTACCTGCTCGCCTCATAACTTCGAGTTGATGAGGAGCCTAGGGGCCGATGCTGTCTTTGACTATAATTCGCCGACCTGCGGCGCGGATATTAAAGAGCTGACGAAGAACCGCTTGATCTATTCGTGGGACTGCACCGGTGATGGTGCTGTCATCTGTGGGCAGGCCATGTCTGACAGCGAGCACGGGACATATGGTACTATTATGCCCTCCGATTATGAAGGACTGAAGGCTGTGAACCCTAAAGTGTATGCCCAGGATTATACCAAAGGGTACGACACCAATGGAGAAGATTATTACTGGCTTGCTATGACGCCGATCTCGCCTGATCCTGAGGAGGTCAGGTTTTACAGGATGTTCTTGGATATAGTGATGCCCCTGTTGAGGAAGGGAAGCCTCAAGCCTCCCCCCATCGTTGTGAACAAAATGGGCGAAGGACTGGAGGGCGCACTTAAGGGCTTGGAGGATATGCAGGCAGGCAATGTCAGCGGAAAGAAGCTGGTTTATACAATTTAAGTTTGGGCTGATTCAAGGCTTCCATTGTTCTGATTCGAGATGTCATGAATGGCCATGTTTCTGCTCTGTTTCGCCCTGTGGATATCTATGATTGCAAAGCTAGGCTTTCTTTCAATCTACCTCCGAGTTTTCGCCTAACTCCGCTTGATTCCGGGGGTTAATTAAAATAGATTAACAGAGAACGCCGGTTAGTTGTATGGTTATGCGCTGGGTAATTTGTAAGCGACGTAATACTAGAGTTGTTCAGGCTAAATATGAAACAGCAATCAATTAAGGCCGGGCCCCATAGAGCAATATCCATCCTCAGCCTCATTATTGATTGCAGGGGCGCTATCTGGTCCCGATGGACACGGTCCGTGGATCATGCCGTTGAGCTCCACCAAAGTATGGCAGTGATTTGCTGGTTCCATGTTTTCAAATCAATAGGACTTGACTGTGCCAGGTTCGAGCCGAGGCATCCTTCTCTGACTCTACGGATTCATTGTGTAGAATGTCGAGCCTAGAGCTTCTCTTAGGGCTCCAGCTCCACGGATCGAGAACAAAGAAGCGGAAGAAAAGGCTCTTTAGCATTCCGTGTCAGGGAGGCGATCACCAACTTTCTAGGGCTTAGAGCAGCCACTAAGCATAGCTTAATGGACGTGATTGGAGGAGGAGGGCCCTCGACTCAATTTTCATGCGCCTCGCATCACTTTTGGGGCTTTTGGGGCTTTGGGGAGCTTCTGGACCGGCGCTATCACCCCGTCGATCCAGCTAACCCCCCTGCTAGATCCCCCCACTTTCACGGCCCAATTTCTTGGTCTTCTGTTCATTTCCCTCTCTCCTTTTCTCTTCGCGATCTCGAGTATATCTACGGAGTATATCGCTGAAGCTGCCAATGCCGGTCAACGGTTGTGCAGATGCGCCCACGTTCTGATTCCGCTGATCCCTGCCGTCTTGGTGGACCTCCTTTTCGCCCCGATTCCTCCTGCGATGTATGAAGCGCCTCGGCGCAGACGAGACTGTCGCAATGTCTGATTCCGATCTACCAGATGCCGCTCCCTCGTTTGGAGAGCGCCGAGGACATCGTCTGGCTCCGTTGCAGACCAATTTCAGTCGTCCGGCCGCACCACCTGCGCCGCAAGCACCCGCCAAATCGCAGGCTGCAAAATTACAGCGCCCAAGACCCTCCGAATACCCCAGTACCAATGGCTCGGAGGAGGCCTCGCCGCTGAGTCCGGTGAAGCATCAGTCGTCCAAGAGCAGCTTGCGGAGCTTGTTCAGTCGCGACAAGGCTGGTCGTTCGACTGCCTCGCCAGATAACAAATTGGCAGAAATCGAGGAGAGTCAGCCTCCGTCGCAGATGGTGGCCAGCGAGGATACTCCACTGTCCCCCTCGATCGCTAGTCCCCGGACCGCACGTTCCACTCCATCGCTGGCATCGCCAACTACGCCCCGCGCGCGTGCTACTCTCAAAACTAATCGTCCCCGTCCACCAGCTGCCAACAAACCCCCGTCGCAATCGCAGTATGGCTGGAAGCCGCCAGCTCTTTTCCAGGCATATCCACAATCGTTCAAATCAGAATGTCTGGCGGCACCATCGATCTCAGCAGACTCCATTCTACGCCTAGGTGCAGCTGGAAAGAATGGCAGTGAGGGACGGGGTCAATTGGGACAAGAAGACGCAAAAAAGAAGGAGCAGAAGGAACGAAAACATTTGCGAACTCTGTCTGACACGATTAACAAAGTTGAATGGACGAAAAAAATATACGTCCTTGCGACGGCGGGCTTTATACTACAGTATGCGGGAGACGGGAAACACGATCGGCTTCCGGAGAAAATGCTGCAACTAGGTCCCCAGTCGGTCGCTTTTGCCAGCGACGCTATTCCAGGAAAGCATTGGGTTGTGCAAGTCTCGCAGAACCCCAATGCCGATGCAAGCACGCCTCCAGAACCCCCGAAATCGCGACTCGGACGACTCGGCTTCCACAGATCGCACGCGCGCAGAATGGTACACAACTTTTTGCTGGTGCTGAATGACCCCGATGATATGACTTCCTGGCTCACAGAAATCCGCGCCGAGATTGAGATCAGAGGTGGTCCTAAGGTTTCAACAGAAAAGTACTTTGACGACGTTCCTGAATTAGTACGATCTAAATCTGGTGTGCGGCAGATGGTAAAGAAAGACCCGCACCGCATCTCAAGTTTGTTCCTTCAGCCTCAGGCCCAGAATCTTCAAGCGCCCGACGATGAAGATGATGGTCTTTCGGTTGGCGGTACGAGTATGACCTGGCAGTCTCGGCGAAGTTCTTTTGTCTCGGACAGTCATCGTTCCCAGCTGGAATCGCGAGCGGACTCGGTCTCGACAGCGTGGGGAGAATCCAGCGGTGCAGCAAGTGGACCAGAAGCCATGAACTCATCTTTCGCTTCTTCTGTCACATCGCCAACATCGCCTCCTGTGCGAAACGGCACGCCTAGCAGTGGTACTCCGGTCGTGACACCGAAAACAGATACCTTCCACCCAAAGGATATCAATGGATACCCCCAAAGTCCACCTGTGAACAGTCCGCCTATACCTCGGAGCAATCGCACGTCTCTATATGGCGCAACTCCGCCCCCTAATATTCCTCTTCCAGCCCGCCCAGACGGTTCACATGGCGCTTTCCCACATGCAAATATCCAGGACTCATTCGTTCGAAGTGCCTCCCCGTCGACCACCAACTTCAGCGTGCCCTCTTTTAGCAAGAAGTTTGTACCACGACAGGGCCAGGCTCCTTCCCATTCATTCCCAGCGCCATCTGGAGGATCTACTCTCACTTCTCCTCCCCAATCTCCTACATACAGCGTGGCAAGCTCACGCCAAACGGACATGTCGGAACCATCTTTCGTCGCACGAGATGGTACAACTCGCCGCGTCTTACGGCCATCCAATTCCGAAGACGTCTTGTCGAAGACCATTCGATCAGCGCAACATATGCAGCAAACCTCACGAGCTCCTCGAGCGCAGACATCTTACGAGACAAGCCCTCCTTCTTCCCGCCCACTAAGCCTAGTAGGACGAAATGGATTAGGCATCCAAAGCAACGGTGTTCCAATGCCAGACTATACAGCCGGGCCACCCCCTGCACCACCAGCGCCTCGTCCTCGGGTCTCTACAGCGAATAACGATGTTCAAAAACTCGCTCATCGCAAAAGCATGCCTGGCTTGAACTTGGGACCCCCTGCACCCCCGCCTAGTATCCCGCTTCCCAAAATTCCAACACCCACGACACCTTCCTCGCCTATCACCACCCCAGCGCCAGCATGGTCGAAGGGCCCAAATGGTGGCCTTGCTAGTGGTGATCGGTTCTACCAATCAGAGAAGGTCCGTGATCACGTCGTTGATCGACGGAGAAGCGGCATGCTGCCGAAGTCTCAGACGTCCAAATGAAAATACACGAATGCCCCTCTATGTTTTCATGCAAATTTCGCTTTTCCACGACTTCTTGCCGTATATACCCTTTTCACAATTGTAAAATGACATTCTTCGACTTGGCTTGTCAATACATACTTTCTCTTTTCTCGCGATATACATCCAGAGAAATCTCATCTGTCAACAAAACTTGTTTCAATCTGCATCAAAATACCCAAATCACACAGGTCTCTCCTAATTCGCATACAATATCTTGGCTTCTTTTTAGCTACATTGGGAATGGCTTGCTCAGAATTTTATCAAGGTACATTCTTCATCATTGTCTTATTTCTATACCCGTTTGGCTTGGATTCTTATGGCTGGATTGGACTTTGCATCCTTTGTCTATGTATTACTTTTCGAATCTGCGAAAGGCAATGACCTGTCAATAAATCATATACTCAGCTCACGGGAGCTGCACTATCAGACACGAAATACAGCCACTTTAACTACATTGAGAGCACCATTGAATTACTCGGGCAAGATGCTATACAAGATCAATGTAACGGAGCCAAATTCGAATCAATCCCATTTCTACGGAAGTAATCATAATTGCCAATAGAATATGACATCAAAACGCCTAGATGAAGGTATCCCCAAAGCAAGAATCCCTCGAGACAATGGTAGCAGGAAGATTTAACTGCCGGAACATCATCCAGCAGTTGCGAAGCTCAAATAGTGGGAATCAAGAAGTATTTCAACTCAATGCGATGGAAAAGAAGCGATTCTTTACTCATCAGCCTCTTCAACACTGGCAGCCAGGGCCCGCTTGGCAGGGGCTGGACCTGAGGCGGGAGCTGGCTCAGCGGAGGTTGTTGAAGCCTCCGGAGCGGATTCAGACTTCTTGCTACTCTTCTTCTTTTTCTTATTCTACGACATGTTAGCATCCGTCTTGACCATATAGTCAGGGAAAGGGGCGGGAGGGTTATCCAAAACATACCTCTTGCCATCCCCACAAAGGCTTGAAACTATCAAAGAAGCCCACATCCTCAAACAAGTTCGGGAACAGCCACAGGCCAGGCGGCACAGCAAAGACGGTAATACAGAACAGAATCAGGCGGAAAATCGACATCGCAAAGAACAGTCCAAGCAGACCCATCATACCCACACTCAGATACCACACTCCCTGGCGCAGCATTATCGGCCACAGGGGGAAGAGCACCACGGCGAAAATACCGGCCACGACGGCTGCGGCCATGGCCTTCTGCTTCCACTGCGGGCCCTCCCACAGCCACACGTAGTGCATCATTGGGTCTGTTTCCTGGTGCTGTTCGATTTTTACGGTCCATTGGCCCTTGACGCGGTTCTTGGGCTTCGCGTGGTTGTGGCCTTCATGGGGGTCGATTTTGCTTACGCGCAGGGCGAGAAGAGAGAGGGGGAGGAGCTTGAAGACGTTCTCGGCGGAGGCGCGGTCTGTGACGGGTGGGAGGAGGGAGTTCTTCTTTGCGGAGGCTTTGGCGTAGGCTGGGGACTCGATTGCTCGGATTGCTCGCTTGACTGAAGTTCGATTACGTTAGTTATGGGTGTAGCTTTTGAGCTTTGGGTTTTTTATTCTGTGACGTAGAATTTCACATACCCTTGAACATATCCTTTCGCTGGCCGTCCAGGATACAGGTCCGTGGCTTCAAGTTCTGCGAGCGCAGGAACTTGGCCACGGCGATAGCCTTCGGGTCTGCTGGAGCGCCAGGGTTGACGGGGACTTGGTGTGTCTGTTGTTGTGGCTGTTGCTGTTGTGGTGCGGCTTGTCCTTCTTGCTGCGGTGTCCCTTGGCCCTGACGCTGGGCCTCCATTTGTTGCTGGTGCTGCTGAATTGCGCGCGCTCGGAGCTGCTGAACGTATTGTTCGGGTGTCAGGCCTTGTTTGGCAGCATCAGCTGTCAATTGCTCGCGCTGCTTCTGGGCGAATTCTTGGGGCGTCATGCCGCGCTTTGCGGCTTCAGCGGCGAACTGTTGTTGCATGGCCGCAATCTGCTGCGGGCTAGGTTGGCCGGGTTGGGCCATGGCGAAAATTTGTGCTGTGTATTCTTTGTTGGGTTGAAGTTACTGTGACTCAGGGCCGAACAAAGAAAAGGGAGGTAGGGGGGGTGTCTTAGGAGTGCTGAGGACTGGAGTTAAAGAAGTTGACAGAAGTGGCCAGATCGACTCAGGTGATCGGCGGCCGCCCTGCAGTTCGAACGGGAACTTCCCTGTGCGAACATCTTCTCCAAACTCGGACCCTATAATGACCTTGGGGATTTGATACTTCGCATCACTCATTGGGCAGAGACAACATGCCCTGTTATATTGATAAATGGCTGTTACCTACGATTCCGATGCAACGCTCGACGATGCGACTTCTGTCGCGGTGCTGCTGGTTTGTTTCCCCGCGCGCGTCATGCAGCCGTCAACTAAATCAATATGCAGAGTGAACGCGATGTCGCAGGTCAAATCCCCATCAACTTCGTCACTAATCCTGCCGTTTCGCTTTCTGGCGCCTGCTTTGGCCAGGGACTATATGACCGACTCGATGCCGCGACATGTCTCTCTAATCTCCTCGCCGTCGGCTACCGACGATTCGTCCTCGACATATACTGGTCATCGGAGCAAAGGGAGTGGACGTTCTGCCCTGTAGAAGTCCCCAGTTCAGCCGACGTGACTGTCTCGGCTTTCACTTCGACATCCTCTAGTGCCTCGGAGTCATCCACGGTGACCTCGAGTACGGCTTCTACAACAACTGCAGCGGCGGCGCCAACAATTACAGGGTATTCAGACTCCCATGGGGATACTGTCTATGAGCTAGGGCCTTATCGGTGTACCCATGGGGTAGACCTTGGGGTGATATCGGACGTGCTCAACGGATATTTCAAGGGCACAACGAATAGCGCGTTGAAAGTTTACACGACTTACTTGGTTCTGAATCTGCATGCGGCAAGCAGTATCTCGGCCCCCTCAGAACCGGCATCGGCTATAACAGGCGCTGCCCTACCGCGGACAGAAGCCGAGGGACCCGGCTCAACTTTGAAGAATGACCTTGCAAATTACCTCTACACGCCTTCTCAACTTGCCGAGGACCGAAGCAATCTTAATGAGTCATGGTATCAAGTCGAAGAAAGCTATTTGCCGCTCACAGACTACTTCACTATCCACGTGGATGAATCCGATACTCACAGTACCCCGGACGGGTGGCCTTCATCGAAGTACATCCAACTCGCCAAGGCTGACCGAGTTCTCATCGAATACGGATCAATAGATCCGCAAGTTGCTGATGTTGATTTATCGCAAGATGGAGATAGTATATTCCCACCGGGCTATATGACTTCTGGGGTTGGAATATCGGCCGCTTCTAATGGCAGCCTGACATCGGGCTGTCTATATTCGCCTGAGGCCACAGACGTCTCACAGGCAAACTCATCGTGGGCAATATCGAGCCGAATACCGATTCAAAACAATCTCGGTGTAGACGAAACGATGAAATCTTTGTCTGATGTGATATCTAGTATCACAGCATGCGGCATGTCCCCTATGCTGAACAGCTCTCTCTTCGGGGAGACTGCCGACGTCAGCGTTGATCACTACACAAACGTTTCTCTCGCAGCAAGCTGGGCGTGGGCCATTGGAGAACCACAAGGCGCAGGCTCTGGAGGCGGTACAAATGGAGTGCCATCTTTCGACCGCTGCGCTGTCATGGACATATCCCTAGACGGCCACTGGCGAGCAACCAATTGCTCTGAAGTCCGACGCGGTGCCTGCCGTGTTGGCGGTGGGCCTTTCTCCTGGACCTTATCCAATACGACCAGCGACTACTTTGATATTTCAGATTCCTGCCCTCCCGGCTCTGCGCTTGCAGTTCCTCGAACTGGGCTGGAAAACACATACTTGTACCAACATTTACTTTCGCAATCTTCAGATATCCTCGACTCGTCTTCTACAGACCCTGTTATGCGCGAGGTCTTTCTTGACTTCAATTCTATCGAAATCACTTCGTGCTGGGTTCAAGGCGGGCCACATGCAACCTGCCCATATCAGGCTAATCCAGAACAGCTGGAGCATAGGGCTGTGCTTGTGGCTGCCATTGCGGGAATAGTGATCTGTATAATTGCTGCCTTGACCATATTCATCAAATGCAACACCAACAGGCGGAACTCACGGCGCCAAAAGCGCGTTATTGAAGGATGGGAGTATGAGGGTGTTCCTTCATGATCTCACCAAGCCAAAAATCCGCTCCCAACATCTATATTGGTGATCTTCTTTTTTTACAATTCTTTGCATATATTTCGTGATACCCTTTAGAATTTTGGAACATCTACTTTAATGAAACGTTGATACAATGTTGGACTGTTTTATTCACTAGAGTGCGTACACCTATACAAATCCGTTAAATCTCCCTGCCATCCATGGATAGCTCAAATCAAAGTGAGTATCTCGCTACATGCCGTTCATAATCAAACAATATCAAACAAAAACGCCGTGTCCTGATAACGTAAATCCCAAATATCATAACACACTACAGTCCTGCAAAACGTGCCCAGCCAGCAGCCCGGACGGGCGAAGCAGCCTGGTTCTGAGCTGGCATTGGTCGAACCTCCACACTCTTTCCACCGCGACCCTCTTCTGCAACCTTTCCACTGACATCGCGACGACGCCCAACACCCAGGCCGGCAATGTAGCTACCATATGATGACAAGGAAGCTCCAACGCCACCGACGAGAGTAGCGCGTGCGGTGTCAACTCCGGAGTTACTGACAACTCGGCCCTTGCGGTCACCTTCGTTGGTAGAAGGTGAAATAGGCGCTCTTCCACTGAGGTAATTCTCGTCATCGCTATCGTCCTTCTTCAAAGACTCGTATGCCGACATCTTCTTGGAGCGCTTCTTCGAGAGCTTGGTTGACTTTTTCTTCTGTTCCTGCTGCCCGCTGGGCTCGCGTACCTGACCAAGTACTGCCTTGCCTTCTTCCTCTAGATCGCCGTAGAAGCGGCCGCCCTTTGGAGGAGGTGATGGTGGTATTCCTTCAAATTCCTCATCTGGTACAATGACTTGAGCTTGTTGGTTTTGCGAGTAGCTAGGGTTGTCACTAAGGGCATAGCGGCGGATAGGGTCGGTATCTTCTGGTTTCTCAGTGAGGACAGGCTGGGGAGTTGGTGGATTCAACATGAGAGGATTGAAGGGAATGTCTCCCCGTTCGTCATCTCTGTCGGTATCATGTTCCTCTGGGTCTGGGAAGATGTTGAAGCGGCGGTCACCAAGATCCTGCTCATTCTTGTCGTCTTCATGGCCGTAGTATTCATGCATTGCCAAAGAAGCGTACTCGCCTCGAGTGTCTTCAAGGATCGCGCTGCCAATGCTAGGGGCGGGCTTTGTGCCATATGCAAACCAGTCGCGAATGCCACTTCCAGTTGATGTGTTTGACTTGTCTGTTTTGCGGCTGTACACTGACGATGACTGGCGGAGAGTGTTGTCGTTTGGAGCCAATTGGTTCTGCTCCTCGGTCATTGGAGAAACGGTGCGATCATCGTGAGCGATCCACTTGTCTGAGAGAGGGCTAACGGACTCAGCACGGTCTGCAGTTCGAGATTGCAAGTGACGAGTGTAATGACTCGCATCGCCAAATACAGGGGAATGGGAAGCCACTTTGCGATACTCCGGAGCAAGGGTGTCTCCAGCTCGGCCGAATGGAGGGCCATCAGAATTGAACAATGTCTCTACTGGGCTAGAAGGCTCGATGTGGGGAAGTTGTGGAGGTTGGATATTGACCTGCGAGTAGCGCTTTTCGTTCTTAAGATCCACGGAGCTGTGAACTGTCTGACCACCCAGAGACTGGTCACGGGTGTGCATGAATGGCACAGTTCGAGGAATATCCATAAGTGGGTCCTCTGCGCCTTCATTGAGTGTGGATGAGCTCCAATGTTTTTCATTGGGCTCAATACGCTTGCGGTTCTTGCGAGGGCGTGCGGTCAGGTTGTCCTCCAGAGGGTTCATGTCCGGGGGCAAAGATGAAATCTTGCGGAAAAGAATTGCGAGGCAGATAGAGAGGGAGAATGAGACGAGGTGCAGCCCTGCGTTAGCACAGGCGCAGATGAATGTCGCGTCGGCAATATCCAGTGTAGCCTGGGCATCTTGGAAGAGAGTACTCCAGTTGTACTTGTCAGTGGTCAGATTCCCGTAGGACACGAATGCGGTGAAGACATAGAATGGAATGAGACCAGCGTCGAGGATAGAGGCGAAAAGTCCATAACTAGCTTGTGAAGCTGGAGGGCGCGAAACTGGAGATCGGCATAGATGATAAACACCATAGATGGTATGCATAACCGCAACGATGGGCTTTATTTGATTGTAAGCTTCATTTTCTGAGAATCTCCACATTGGTACTTACGCCGGCCCGCATGATCCAGATGATGGAAGTAGAGGCATTCTTGATGACAATAGAGCAAAACAAAGATGCCAATGCGCCGAGAAGAGTGATGATTCGTAGACCCAACTGGCAGCCGCGCACGCTTTTAACCCAAGTCTTTGTCTTTGGGCTCATGGGCTTCCAGTCCTGTCGTTTGTGTTCGAGACTTCCCCACTATAGCGATATTAGTATCCATAAAAGCTATGAGGCCGCGTAAACCATCTGATTGTCGCACGTACCGTATCCGGATGTCTGTTAAATGTTATCATCGGACCCTCTGGTCGGGGTCTCGTAGGCGACGCTCGAGCCCGGCTCGCTTGCGTGACAGCCTTTGGATTGAACCCACGATCGATTGGGCCATCGAAGTTGTAGGATTCTGGACGATCGTAAAGGAATGGCGGCTCCGATCTCCCCATAATAGCGACTGAAAGTCTCCCGTGGAAGCCACGCGAGAACGAATGAATGCAGGGTAGGAATGAGGAGAACCGTGGAATGCGATCTGACAGATTCCCAAGGGCAAGAAGCGGCTGAAGTGTGCGGAGTAGCCGTCAACAGTGATTGTTGTCACGGCAACCGCGCCCGCAGCTCCCGAGCAGGAAAGCGCGACTGCGATAAGATCGGAGAGAGAGTCACGTGGGGTGTTCACGGAGCGGATCTGATTAGAAGGAAGCCGCGACTTGCAACTTCTCGTGTGCGATCTGCAACTTGCTCCAGTCATGATCGACCGCGCGGTTGTGTGCAGTCGCTGCACTGCTCGACGGGCACGCCCGTTGCTCTCCCCGAGGTCCTTGAGGCCAGGTGCGGCCCCGCGCCGCTTCAACAGTCATGTCGCTTCATCGACCCGGCCCTTTCGGGTTGCCATTGTGGGCTCCGGGCCTGCTGGATTCTATGCAGCTGCACGCCTCTTGAGCAAACAGAGTGATTCGGTAGTCGATATGTATGAGAAGCTTCCGGTGCCCTTCGGATTAGCACGGTACGGAGTTGCCCCAGATCATCCCGAGGTTAAGGTATGTCTAGATGGAGCTGCGGCGGACCCTCCCTGGGGATTGTTCTTATGGTGTATTTTCCATTGAAGCTTTATTGACCTATTTCTCCCATAGAATTGTGAAGAAAAGTTCGAAGAGGTTGCAACGTCCTCACGATTCAACTTCGTCGGCAATATTGATCTCGGCAATGATCTTCCGCTATCGGCACTGAAGCCTCATTATGATGCTATACTCTTCGCTTATGGAGCCTCCAAGGACAAGGAGCTCGGCATACCCGGCGAACAAGCCCTCCGAAGTGTTTACTCCGCACGGTCTTTCGTCGGGTGGTACAACGGCTTACCCGAACATCGAGAGCTAAACCCGGATTTAACAAGCGGCGAGGATGCAGTGATTGTCGGGCAAGGAAATGTGGCCTTAGACGTTGCCAGGATATTGCTTTCGGATTTGGATACTCTTCGCAAGACAGACATAGCCAGTCATGCCGTGGATGCTCTGTCTAAGAGTAGGATCAAGCGTGTACGAGTTGTGGGCCGTCGTGGACCGTTACAGGTTAGTTTTAGCAGATTCTAGCAACATATCCCCATGCTTATAACAGACCTCAGGCTGCTTTCACCATCAAAGAGGCTCGTGAACTACTGCAGCTACCATCCGTCGCATTTGAGCCCATTCGCAAGGACGTCTTCCCTCCAGACGAAATAATTAATGGACTACCGCGAGCTCAGAAACGACTCATGCAGCTCCTTGCAAAGGGCTCATCAAATGATCCCAGTACATCCACAAAATCCTGGTCATTGGATTTTCTCCTTTCTCCAAAGTGCTTGAACTGGTCTCCAATGCATCCCTACAACTTGATGCACGCAAAGTTCTGCCGCAATGAACTCGATCCTTCGGATCCATTCAACCCAAGTGCGAAGGTCACACCCAAGCATCTATCTAGCGGCCAGCCTGCAGAGGTCAACTTGCCTGCAAGTGTCTTCTTCCGTAGTGTGGGTTACAAATCGCTACCTTTGCCGGGACTAGAAGACTTAGGTATCCAATTCGATGAGCAGCGCGGCATTATTCCTAATGATGGGTTTGGTCGCGTCAAGACCCCATTGGACTCGGGTGAGACACAAAAGCTACCCGATGGGTCTTTGATCTCTTATTTGCCCGGCCTGTACTGCGCCGGGTGGGTCAAACGAGGCCCAACAGGTGTAATTGCCTCGACTATGACTGATGCATTTACCACAGCGGATACCATTATGCAGGATTTGGCCAATCACCAGGCCTCTGGATCATTGCTTAACACCCCGGATCATAGCACAGGTCTTGGCTGGGAGGGTGTCAAGGCCGAAGCAGATCGTCGCGGTCTGAGAGCTACATCTTGGCAAGACTGGCAGCGCATTGATGGTGTAGAGCGTGAGCGCGGCCAAGAACAGGGCAAAGTGCGAGAGAAGTTTACTCGTGTACAAGAGATGCTGGACGTGGTGGATTGATTCTCCATGTAAATATGTATATTAAAATCTAAACCTTCCAACTAACAAACTCATTCTTCTCTCCCCATATTAATACTCGCAGTATATATGCAATCACTAATTATGCAATTTTCCGTGTTCCTCCGCATTTAAAGTCCACAGGCGCTGCCGTCAACCTCGGTGTAGGTACCGTCAACACGGCCAAGGTCCAAGTCACCGGTCAATGCGGTGAACGCGTCAGGGTTGATGTTGAACCCAGTAGAGTAATCAATGGCAAGGATGTTGATGGTCTTGCCATTGTATGTAAGCTCGTAGCATTTGCCGCAGTTGGTGTCGGTGCCAGAGATGGTGGGAGCACCTCCCACGTAGGGGAAGCCGGGCAGGTCTCCGACGGTAGCATACTTGGTTCCGCCAGCAGGGATGCCAGTGGAGCACTTCACACTGTCCATGGACAGAGTGGCAGCATATGCAGGCTCGTATGAGATAGAGACGGCAGTGTCAGCGGCGGCCGCCTTGGTTACCAAGCGGGTGCTTGGGGCAGCAGCGGCCACCTGGAGAGCTGCGAGGACAGTGCAAGAGATAGCAGTGAAGGACTTCATTGTGATGATTGGAAGTGGTATTTTGTGAACGGTTGTTCAGACTCGTGTGCTGATTGTTTGGAATGCGTTCAAAATGTTGGTTGAGATGCCCGGTGATGAGGTTTATGGATGTAGTTCCTCGATCTCTTTATATATCCTACCCGGGCCGCCTAACCTCGACCTCGAGATGCTCTATTTCAAGCAGCATTGACGGGTTAACTGCATCCGGCGCAGGTCTAAGACATTTCTCAGGCCCCCATCTGTGAATAATCCTCACCGCAGAAAGAGTTGTCAAAACTCATGCTAAAGGACGAGTCCTAATGCGGGGCCGGATGCTGCGGGCGGGGGTGAGACATGATAGTTTCTAGCCTCGCGCCTAAAAAAAGGATACGGCGGTGGCTGTGGCGATCATTTGACTTGCCCTAATGCAGCTTGAAGAAGCTATAAGTGTGATGTAGAATATTTGTATTTGATTGTGTATGTCACCATGTACTGGTAGTGGGGATTAGCAGGGGTCACGGGTTTCAACGAGGTAGTATTCCAAATATCAGACTGGACGGAATGAGGCATCAACAAAAAGGACCGGATTAAGGCTGCCATGACTCAGATTGAAAACAAGGCTAGGCCAGACTGCAGGTCTTAGATCCATGGAGCCAAGATTCGAATGCAAATAGAATTATTTGGTCGCCTTATCTTGGCGTGCGCGGTAAACATTGGGGCGGGTAAAAAAAGAGCAAAAAAGGAACGTCCCCGGGAAGGCTCGAACTTCCAACCTCCTGATTAACAGTCAGACGCGCTAGCCGATTGCGCCACAGAGACTTGTTCTTGCAGAGGTCTGAGCTTCGCTTCTCCATGAATGGAAAAGCACAGACTGCTCGGCTAGCGTCTGCTCATCCATAATTCGCCCTCAACCTTATTGCTTGCATTACGAGGCACGGTAGCGACACAAGCACACTAGCGACTTCAGATCCTGTGTGGCTTGAAAATATCCACTTATGTACGGAGACATTCTTCCCAGAGAAGAAATACTCGTCATGCAGTCCTATTCTTGATTGGGGGAGCATCGAGCCATTAGGTGCGCCTGGATTTCTCAGGGGATCAAGATCTTCAGACACCCAGCCAACCACGATGGAAGCAGTGACGATAAGATCACCACGGTAATTTCGATAGACGCGAGAATAGACTTGCGCAAGTACGGACTAACGGATGTCAAATCGGCAATTGTAAGAAGCCTTCAGTCCGAGTTCCGACAGGAGTTTATTAAAAGGACCAAGACGTTAGCCCCCGAATCTTCAGCCTTGATCAACACCAATGGACTCTTAATTGAGCAATAGTCCGAGATCAAAGTGTAAATCAATCAACTGATCGGCAGCCGTTACTGCAAGTGCCCCGGGCGAACGATGCAAAACCTGGAGCGTTTCTACGTGTGTTTCAGTGCATGGAGCCTCAAGTGGAAGCCCCATATGTCTTTTAGGAAACCAGGAGCCTTTCCCGGTACCTGAACCAGCAAAGGTATCAGTAAATAAATAGAAAGCCGCGTGTGGCACGCTGGGCACGCTCCCCCCGTGCCGATCGAAAGAAGCGATCGATTGAACCGAACACGATTGACCCGTGGACGTCGCTTCGGCTTACCACGAGGCCGGGGATTTCCTTACCCACTTCATACTCCACGCCGGGACAGCAACGGTCCCTTGGCAAATGAAACGTTTATCATTCACTGCCACAAACTTTACCTGACTCTTGATTCGCAGGGATCGGCGCCGGATTTTTCAGACTTGGGAAAGATACGAGAAGGGTGGAGACCACTCAACTCGAGTCAGTCAGAAGTGGCCACACAGAGACCAGAGCATTGACTTGTTTGGCTTGCTGGCGTAAGGAACAATACTCCGACTTCAATTATGTGAATGTGCAGCTTCAGAGTTTCTGGAATGGATCCAGTCCAGCCACTATTCCCACGGGTAAACCGTGGATCTGGTACCCCCCTATTGAGTGACAGAGAAAGCTTTTTTGCCCTCTTCATATGCTTAGCCAAAATTATGGAGTAGCGGTTCCTGAGCAGACATCCATGCTCTTAAGCATGGACATCTGCTCTCATTGGGGTGCCTGGATTTTCTCATCCAAGCTTCTCAGCGCCCTGGAAAATGCCTTTTCTCGCCCATGTCATGCGTTCTCTGTACGCAGCTGGGGATGATGGCAACATGCCACTCGCCCGGAGATGGGTGTTCCGTGAAGAGTCTCCCCTGGTTGGGAGTGACCATTCGTTATTCATCGCCATGGGTGTGATTGCCCTGTTCTCCCTGTGCTCGTCCTTGGGTCTTTTATCATTTCTCACATATCGATTTATCAACTGGAAACAATATTACAAGCAGCCATTGGCAAAGAACCAATACGTTGTTCTCATCTACAATCTTTTACTTATAGACCTCCAGCAGGCAATTGCTTTCACCATCAGTCTTTATTGGGCAAGTCGCCACAGCGTTCATTTTGGCGAAGCAGCATGCTATCTGCAGGGATGGTGGGTCCAGACTGGGGATGCTGGCAGTGGACTCTTCGTTCTGGCTATCGCCCTTCACACAGGAGCTGTTGTTCTTCGTGGACGCCAGCTTGCTTATCCAGCTTTTGTCTACTGTGTCCTTGCCATGTGGTGCTTTATCCTCATCCTAGGTTTCATTCCCGTGGGACTGTATGGACACGAGTCATTTGTCATCTCGGAGGCTAATTGGGTAGGTACAAGGCAATTATTTGTAATAAAACATTGATAGCTAATCATACTACAGTGCTGGTTGAGCCCGGAGTATGAGAACGAGCGTCTATGGGGTCACTACATCTGGATTTTCATCGCTGAATTTGGAACTGTGGCTTTATATACGGTCATGTTCTTCTACCTTCGACGTCGTATGCAGCAAGCAAAGTTTCTTCGCACCGGTCAACAAGAAAGCCTTAAACGATTGAATCGTGTCGTCGTGTACATGGTTATTTACCCGCTTCTATACCTCGTCCTGTCTCTCCCTCTCGCAGCTGGTCGTATGTCCACTGCTCGTGGGTCGTCACCCAGCAAGACATACTTCGGTGTTGCCGGCTGCCTCATGGCTTTATCCGGATTCATGGATGTTCTCGTTTACACCCTTACTCGTCGCCACTTGATGATCGATACCGAGCACAGCACAACCGACCGCGCTTACTACGAAGGCGGCACCGACTCGCAATGGCATACCAATGTCACTACTACCGCCGGCTCGAAACCCCGAAAAGGATTCCGCATGGGATCTAGATTGGCCAACAGAAGTCGCCATGGAGGCATCAACGACAAGGACCGTCTAAGTCCATTTGAAGGCT
Organism: Penicillium coffeae; assembly: GCA_035985395.1. Classification (NCBI taxonomy): domain Eukaryota; kingdom Fungi; phylum Ascomycota; class Eurotiomycetes; order Eurotiales; family Aspergillaceae; genus Penicillium; species Penicillium coffeae. The sequence continues at coordinate 2,355,947 of CP142594.1, read as the reverse complement.
CTATGGAGAATATGGTCTCGAAGGACGTGGAGCTATCAAATCTCAATGGAGTGTACCAACAGACTACCATCGAGATCTCACACGAGCCTGCGGTACCAGAGGATTCGGATGGCCAGAGCTCTCGGCACAGCTAAAGCTTCGCGCTGCTTGGTGATTCTAGCGCGGGGCAGGGGCCACTATGCACCCATAATTCATAATTTCTTTCTGTACATATATACTCTTATTATCATTCTAACGAACAATTTCATGAAGACGATTGAAGACATTTTCTATCTAGTACATGCGCTGAGCGCCGCAACAAGAGTCGTAGTGGTATAATAATTATTAATTCCAATCTTCAGTCAAATCCTGTACTATCACGAGTCAGTATGTATTTCTCGAGAACTCTTGAAGGCCTCATTTTTATGAATTGCCCCCAACGCCACGTGTGACAGTGTGACCATGGAATTCCAGTATAAAGATCGTCTTTTTTTTGATTATTCTATATCATGTTCCGGGGTGTACCACTAAATCGTCATGTCGGGGCCATCGACCCACATTCCTCAAATAGTTAAGAGGGCATCAATCAGGATTTCAAGCATTATCAGATATGGGTGGACCCAGGCCTTCGCCACAAGAGATTTGGAGGTACATAGCAATGTGAGTGGAGTATTATTATATTGGATGAATATCAACGGAGAATCATACATATTGAGAATGGTGCTTGATACTAAAACTCTAAGCATCCTTCTCAACATCAGAGTTTGAATCAGTCCCTGTTTTCGGTATGTTCTCATTACCGAGCCTCGCCTTTTCTCTCTTTTCGCTCTCCTTTTTGACATTGCGCCATTCCATTCCAAGAGCCGGCAGGATAATCGCGGCAGACAACGCAACTGGAAGAATGAACGACCTTCGCAATGCATCATTATAGATCACCAAAACAGCATCAAGCTTGTCTGCTGGCACCATCTTCGCCAGGCCAGTCGCACCGGCTCCAAGAATTGCACTCGGGTTAATACCAGAGACTTCGGGCAACATGCTGGCTAAGTAGTTGGTATAAAGACTCTGGCTGACCGCAACCCAAATGGCACCACCTAGTGATTGAAACAAGAACATCACAGCAACTCCTATCGGAACGTCTGCGTTTTCAAGCGCCGTCTGCGTGGCAATGTTAGGAACCTGCATTCCCAGCCCTAGTCCAAATCCGAAGAGGGCTTGATAACCAATCCATTCAGGATGACCGGAGTCCACTTGCAAGGTCGTGAGGAGCCCGGCACCGATAGACATCAAGATCGCTGAAAGGTAGGCAAAAGGCATATAATGCCCCGTGTTCGTGATTGTTGCCCCGGACAGAATGATAAAGACTACCATTGCGAGCACCATTGGAATATTATCAATACCAGACTGTACGGCACTCGTACCTTTGACGCCTTGGAACCACAGTGGAAGCGTGTATAGCATGGAAATCATGGCACCAGCGGAGAAAAACATCATCACAGCGCCTAGGGCTACACTGCGCGTTTTGATGATTCGTGGTGGGAGGGTGGCATCTTCCTGGCGCCAGATCTGAACAATAGTGAATGCGATCATCAGAACACCTGCTAAAACGAACAGAGCAATTATGCGACCGTTGTTCCAGCTGTATACAGCCCCTCCCCACTGGAGAGCTAGCAAAAAGCAAACCACAGCTGGCAGGAATAATGCCGTTCCAAGAGGATCGAGCCTGATAATCTGGCGCTTCAAGGGCGTAGTGTTCTGTAAACCAGGGGCATGGAGGAAGAGAGTTGCGATGACAAGCACAACGCCGCCAATAGGAAGGCTAAATACCCAAATCGTCAGTGTCTTTCATGCCAGTGAAATCAAGATCGAACTTACTTGATATAGAAACACCAACGCCATGTCACCCGGTCCGTAAATGCGCCACCAAGTAAGGGAGCCACCACCGATGAGACTCCGAAAGTCGAGCCCATCAGCCCAACAAACATCGGTCGCTTATGCAGAGGCATAACCTTTGTGATTATCACAGTCGTCCCATTGAAGATACCCGCAGAGCCAATTCCAGCGATAGCACGGCCGATGATGAAAGCCGTGGATGTTGGAGCCGCACCACACACTGCTGAGCCAACTTCGAAGACCACGACAGCGACGAGAAAGACAAATTTAGTTGAGTAGAATGTGTAGATACGGCCCCAGAGAAGCTGTGTTGCGCTGCTTGTTACTAGGTATGCACTCGCATACCAGCTGATATCTTCAATTGCGTGGAATTGGTCGGAGATTTTGGGGGTGGCCGTTGCGATGATTGTTCGGTCCTTGAGTATGACTTGTGTTAGTGTTGCTGGTCTGTTTGGGCTGATGATAACTTACCAGTGCGACTAAAAACATCGCGCTAACGATAGCGACTAGTACTAGGACCAGTGGTAGGCCTGTGAGAGTTCTCTCTTCTGCCTGTGATTTCTCTTGGGCCTCATTGTTCGAGTTGCTGGTTGGATCGGGGGTATCCTGAATGCCATGCAGCACATGCTCTTCATGAGGGCCTGTCATGATCAGACAAATTGAAGATGGTAGGTTGATCAATCTGTTTATCTTATTACTTATAAAATCAAATCAATATAGAATTGTCGAATATGAACAAAATTGTTCTCGTTGTTTCTTATAAGGGTGGCCTCGGACGGGGCCTGGATTTACTCGGCGCCGAAACATGGGCGGATATGGCTTCGGCGCCGAAGTATACAATGCCGCAATCTTGCAGTGGCTTCACGCTACTCTGTACTGGGATAAGCTAGTTAGCACAGATGCTTAGTAAACCATAGAAATTATTTACTATCTGACAGGCGGTCAGCTTCCCGCCTGTAGTCGTGATTGAAATTTCGCCCAATTTGGCAGTTTTTGTATCTAAGGTAGCAATGTAGTAGAGTTTCTATCAGCTACTGCCTGCTTTTCTACGTTAGATCACTAAGGCCCCTACTAAGAATTCTACCTGAAACCTACAGCTTTCTATTGGCTAAAAGTCATTCACTTCCCTTACCACTAACTCTCGATAAAATGTAAAAACAAGTATTGGAGGATGGCTGATGCAGGCTTTCTAACCATACCAAAGTGTTCTATCCGGGCATGGTGGTTTGGTGATTGCTTGCCACATTTTGCCCCTTGGCTTGATTGATTCTGCAGATTGTAGAGGAATTCTAGCTTTATTTTGCAGAGAGATATTTGGAACGCCCAAGACCAGCTACAGATAACGCTCTTTCTGCTTTAGGGACACCTGGTTAATGATGAAAATGTTTTTTGGAAAGCATTTTATTCTTCTATCCTCCCATGAATTGACGAAAAGCCTCATCGAGAAACTGCGCATATCTCCCCGCAAACGGATAAGGACCTTGGAAATGAAATGCCGGTATCGATTCGTAAATATTTGATTCCATGTATGCATTCATAGAAAGCATCGTAATCCAGGAAATCCCATGGAACAACATTATCGACACGTCGCTCTTGCAACAGCCCATGAATCTGGAGCGCACGGTCTCTCACAAGGACCCTTTGATCTGCTTCCTCTTCTGGAGTGAGCCTGCTAAGCTCCATATCCGCATAATAGGCGCCGGCGAAAAGAGAGAACAAAACACTCCCATATCGTCCACCACGGGTATTGGGATCGGCACCATTGTCGAGGAAGAGTTTCACGGTATCCACACATCTATAATATGCAGCAGCCTGAAGGGCTGTAGTAAAACTGCATGCATTGTGCACATCCTCGTAAGCCCATTGCTCAACATCTGCAACTGGACAATCAGCGCGAACACCAATATCTAGAATCTCCCGGGCCATATCGACGCTAGAAACAGCTTCTACTAAGATATTTCCGCCTAAATGGTAGCAAGAGCTACCTGGCCCAAACAGTGCAAGTGCACCCTTGTTGATCATCAATCTGACGATATCCAGCCATCCATTAGTAAGCGCCATCGCGAGCAGTGGTTTGAATTCCCCCCCGAGGTCTGGATTCATTTCAGCCCCATGCTGGATCAGAATTTCACAGACCTCACGGTCTTCATCTGTGGGACCATTTTCTTTACCAGTCAGAGAAATTGCCAGAGCGCTTCCTCTGATGTGAGCCCCTTTGGAGAGAAGGAACTTCACGGTCTGGATGTTTTCAGACATAGCAGCCGCCGTTAATGCATCAGTTGGAAGAAGGGGATCGATCAATGCACCTTCTTCAAGCTTTATCTGGTAGTTGATGTCTGCGCCAAAATGCAGGAGAACTTGGCAGATATGATCGTGGCCATATTGAGCTGCCACTATCAACGGGGTTTCTTCACCACGTTCATCATTCACTGGGGCCCCAGCGTTTAATAAGACTTCACAAATCGACTGGGAATCTGCCCGTATAGCATCCTCCAGACCAGATGGATGGGCGCCTTTACTCAGCAGGTATCTGACCAGGTCTTCGTTTCCACATCCGCAAGCAACTGATAAAGCGGTATGACCGAATTTTACGCTCGCATTGATATCAGCGCCGTTATCAATGAGGAGCTGCACTATCGAAGTATGTCCAAATCTCACTGCTTTCATAAGGACCGTGTCGCTAATGAGCTTCCAGTGAGGTACCAAGTCAGGGCAATCGTCTGGGGGATAGAGCGGGATGTCTTGTATCACATCGAGATCACATGGTATGTCCGATAAAAAATTGCGGACCACTGACTCAAGGCCCAAAACACTTGCCCACCCTAAAGGTGATTGAAGGGTCCATTTTTGATGTACACGACCGAAGGGTGCATTAGGAATCAAATGGTTATATACCAATAAGGTATATTCCCACCTCTCGCTAGACTGAAGCAACATGGATGCTAATGAAGCCAGTTTCGTTTGCTCTTTCTTTCCTGCTAAAATCATATGTTCAAACCAGTAGCGGCATGCATAGTCAAGTAATGGAAAACGTTCGAGATCTTTTCGTGTACCTCTTCTATCCTTGCTGCAATAGCAATGATTGATGTATGCTATGCAACTTTCCGTAATTGAAGCATGAGCTGAGGTATCATCAAACCCATATGAAGAAAAGGGGCTTTTTTTCAGAGTCTCAGAGGTAAAAAACTCTTTGACTGAAAAATGAGAAGGAGCTAGATAGTTATGATCGACTCCAGTCCGGCGGACGAATTCGGATAGACACGGCAAAATGCCTTCTCCCTCCAGTCTGTCTTCTTCAGCTATGACTGGCGTGTTATGGGGCGAGATAATACAGCACTCGTTGAGCTCGACTAGCTGGAGTGGTCTCAAAGAAAGCGAAAGCCACATGAGGGCACTTGCTGCTTCTCTTCGAATAAGGTGGTGAATGCCCTGTAGCATCCTAACGTATGTATCGTCCAGGCTTGTTGGCATAGATTTCAGAAGACGGTCGATATCTTTAAGTCGGGGATTAGGTAGCTTTGTGAGCTCTACTGTCTGAAGATGAAGCCATTGAAACCTGCGAGATTATTTTGAGCGATATGTATCTTGTTAAATCGTCGCCAGCAAGTCAGAATGCTTACATTCCATCAGACAACCCGACCATGTCCTCGAGAATTTTTGAGAGAGAATTGTCCGCAATTTTCCGCACTACGTATCTTTTCTCAAATTGCGCCTTGAGATACGAGAACATGTCCTCGCGGTTGCTCATTGAATCAATTGTGGCGATCGCCATTGACGATAAAGAGCCTGCGCAGCCTTCAATGTCCCGCGAAATAGAATTAGTTCTTCCAGTTATTAATATATGCACGTGCCGATGGCGGCTAGAAATTCCTGTGACCCAGTTCAGGACACGAGTTCTTTGGAACTCGTCAGCGCCATTGGGAAGCTCATCGAGGGCATCGAAGATGATGTATATCTCTTTCATCTGTTCGAGAGATGCAATCGCCGCGTCAAGTGCAATCTCAATGTCCTGGTAAACAAGATTTGTCCTCGTGTCGGGTTTGTTAAATTTCTTGTATAAGCTCTCAACATCTCGGAAAACTCGCTTGTCCACGCACATCTGTCTTAGTAGTGACGAGAGACAAAGCAGCGGATTTGGCTCATGCGCATTAGCAAACGAGAAGAAGAAATATAGAAGCACATTGTCGGATTCTGCTAAACAGCAGGCTTGCAGGTCCTCAATTATTGCAGAGCTGCGTTCAAGGTCAGCCAGTACCCCAAAATAATTACCTATTACGATGTTTAAGATTCACCACAAAAATGTTTTTCCACAGCCGACTATGTGATGAAATAATCAGTCGAATAGGTTCAGGATTATTTGACTATCAGGACTCCTACCTTCTCCCTTCACCCACAGCAGTGACCCTATGGATCTCCAGTGCAGGTATTCCCGACTTTTTAGAAACCACTGGCAAGTGCCTGGGTGTCTCCTAGCCTTGCAAGATTGGTAGACCATGCATGTTTCTTGACTGTCAACCCATTGGAGGACCTTTTTACGGTTCAGCTCTATTACAGTCGTTGCTGAATTAGACATCATATTCAAATATTTTTCAACCATAGAACGAACGCAGCACGAACCTTGTTGGGAAGTTCTCAGGATTTCACTATTTTCTCCAACATGAATCTTGATTTGGGAAATATCGCACGACAACTGGGACAAATTCTGAGCAACAGCCTCGGCCTCCACAGATGATGCATCACTGGTATATTCCATATTATCTCAGCATCTGACGGTGAAGTAGTAACAGAAACAACTTACAGATTCAAGCCATTCAGAATGAGGATTAAATCCAGTTTCTGCTCTTGAAGAAGGTCTCGAAGTTTCAGGATAGTACTTTCCTTCATAGGATATTTAACCCTTTCCCACTCTGACCTGGTGCGAGCGCGAAATCCACTGGCCGCTGTGTTACCTTTCACTTTCCTAACCTTCCTCTCTAACCTGCGCATAGTGGTTTCGCATCGCTGTAATGTATCCTTGAAAAATGGCGTCCCCTCGAAGCAACATAGAGCCCGTTGCTTTATCGCGTGCTCTGAAGCTGCTAGCATCTGATGCAACTCTGCCACGGAATTACAGATGTCGTCTACATCTTCTCTGCAATGTCGCCAGCCGTCGTAATATCTGATAATGCTCTCGGAAACTTGCAATCCCAGGCTTATTAAGCCACCTATTGCAGCAGCTGTCTCCATGTCTTTGTGAACACCAATGGTGTAGACCTGGTCAAAGAAATAAATACTGTCACTCGTTGACCAGGTAACGAGTCCCTATCTATCAAAGCTGCCAGCAACATACCAAGCCATGAGAGCAATGTCGCTCGGGAATTCTTCGTTACTAATCCACCGCAAAGGAGTATTTCTTATTGTGTTTGCTTCCGACTATAAGAATGCCCGGCCATTCTTCAATGATGGCTGGACTACAGGCCGAAAAGATGGGCCTTTTTACTTTACGATGGAAGCGATGACGGTGTCAAGATTCTCGGTGTTATTCTCGACCAACACGTTCTGTTCATGCCGCACGTCGAGAGGACGGCGAACAAACCGAGGAAAAACATCATAGCATTGCAATTGCACCAAGACTTGGGCGAAGATCAATTATGCCCCATCGGTGTGTTGCTCCATGCGAGGGGACACAATCCTCACCGCAAAGATTGCTCGGTCGTGCGATTCCATCCACTACTGTAGCTCGCAACCCAAGCGATCTTCGGAGCGCATCCCTAGCAGTCCCTTTCGATGCCATTGTCATGTTATCGAAGCTGTTATGTAGACTTCCTGGTGGGCCGCTGTCCCATTGCTGGTGTCTTGTAAGCCTGCAATCTTTATTGTGAGCCAGCCGTATTTGTTTCCACTATGGATCATCAAAGAGTCTCGGCATTCCTGGAGACTATGTCTGTGAACACTCCTATCAGAACCACAACCTCAGGAATAACCCCAGGCTCTACGCTTGAGCTGAGTGGCGCAATTGAGCCAGAAACTAATATTGATTCCCTCTCTTCAAGTCTTTTGTGATCTCAACTCCTTTTATTCTGTTGCTAATAAGCCCCATGATAGGATTCCAAACTATTAAGGATATTTTGAGAAGGCGAAGGCCCGCCTGGGCAAGAAGGTGACGAAGATGAAGTCGAAGACCCACATATTAGCATCTATTGTCCATAGAGTAAGTAAGATCGGCTAAATACATTTATTATTATTATTATCAAAAACAACAACTAAGCGCAGCGTTGCAACAAATGAGCAATAAGTCCCATATGCAAACAAAGAGACCAAGCGACCGTCTGAAATCAAGCAGCTCTTCGTTACGAAACAATTGATATGAAACCTGGGACAACAAAATCACAGCTTTGAGGACCAGCCAGCACTCACTAGCCACCTGGGCCAAGTAATTGATGTCTCCAATTAAAAGGACTACAAAAAGCGTCTCAAGGTCTGCTATTCTCCTTGAGCTAAATAACTCTGCCCCCAGCCTGTATCGTCTCATGCCTAGACGCTGGGGTCGCTGGAGCTATCCAAAAAACCCTATAGGCTTCGAAAAAATGCTCATTCACGGACATTATTCAAGTGTCTCTCGAATAAAAATATTGAGTCGAGCGAGGATCGCAACTCCCGATTTTCATTGAAACCAACACCGTTTTTTCTTTCTGTTTTGGAGAACCCCTCTCGTCATGGCGCAATCTTGGAGTCAGAAAGGGTCTCCAGAAACATTTGGGACTTTTGTGATACTTCAAAGTAGATCAAAGCCGTCTAGGCCTTGCTGCATATTGGAGTGTAGGTCAGTGCTACCGTACTTTGCTCATTGGATCGCCAGGACATAAATCCTTTCCCACTTGCAATAAAGCGCGGAGGCAGTGCTCGTCACCCGTTTCAGCTGCATAATGCAGTGGCGACCACCCGATCGAATCAACGATGGCAGGCGAAGCGCGGAATCGGAGTAGTTCCCGCACGATGGTGTTATGACCACTCCGAACCGCAGTGTGCAGGGCTGAAGATCCTTCGCTGTCGACAGCGTTAGGATCGGCGCCTTCTTGGAGTAATATCCGTACGGCCGAGACATGGCCACGGGCAATTGCAATTTGCAGTGGCGTCGTCCAGGCTCTTGGAATGGGGCCCGAGCCGAGAGGCTCGCCTTGCTTTTCCACAGGAGGCTGAGTTGGCGTATTTGCGGGCGGCGTTGCTTGGTCTTGGGCTCCGATCAACTGTTGCTCTGCGTACGCGTAGCAACTGTCACAGAAAGTAAGAGGCGCAGGGGCTAAAATCCGGTTGCTTGATTTCTCAAGTTTGCTTGTTTCCGCAGGATTCGGACCCCTGGGCGCCTTACCGGGTTTATATTGGTGCTGATGACCAAGACACGTCTGAAAAAATGTCAGATCAACATCATTGAGATCGAGACCCTGTGGCAATAGATGGTCAATTGGATATGCTTTTTCCTCATCCCGGATGGTGTCGGGACATTGACCACCGTTTGAAGTCCCACTTTCTTTGCAAGAATGGCGTTCATGGCTCGTGAAGGAGTTACGTGATCGGCGGCCCGTCAAGCTGAGGTGCGAGACTGAGTCTGGCCATGTCGTGTTCGATAATCGGTCGTCGACTCCCATGTTTTTGGGCTTTCGTGGATAGTTCCTCGCATTCTCGCCTATATTTGTTAGCATGAGATACACTCATGAAGAGTCGCCACTCACGATGTTTGCGCTGTGCAAGTCTGTTCTTTTCTCTGCGCTTTTCAATGGCGATTTGGTCCTCATCCATGACTTGTGTGTTGCTCTTGGTGGTTTGGCGTGGATATCTGCAGGAATCGAAGTATAAATGCAGACATATCTTTCATGCCAGATCCATGCTTTTATGTCGAGATGTGCTGGGGTCAACCAAAACTTCGGGCTTGCGTCAGGGACTGACTGTACCAGGTGTGGGGTCTGAGGCACTGTGGACTTCGTAGATCCACATTCCGTACATCCTCAGTCTCGGTAACGCATCTATTAGTCACCATTTGTCTGTGAATTGCTAATTGTATTTGTTAAATAAGATAAAAACATTTGGTAATGTACCTGGAGTTAGTCAGTATCAGCCACGAGCATTAGTATGCGAACTCCTTGGCAAGCAGGGATTGTTAGACTATGCAGAATATAAGTAAAAAATCTAATAAACAATGACTTCGTTAGCCTTAGGCCCAAAAAGTTAGGAGACCCCATGGGTTGAAAAAAGGCCGTAAGACAACATACTCGCGAGTATCAGGTCCCTGGGCCTTTGGTAAAATCAACCAAGTGCAGGAAAAAGCAATTGATTTGGATTTGTCTCCCTTCGTGTGGATTTAAATTCTTACAGTATTAGCTCCACTGTCACATAGAGTTATTTACTTATCATCTAATTTCATGAAAGGGTATTGAAACATGTATTGATCAATCTTGTATGTCTACTCTTCAAAAGAATTCGCGAGTCGATTTAGTGAGGAAAGTACCCGAAAAGGAAAAAGAAAGAACACAAAAGAGAAAGAATGAAACAAGAGAGTCTGCCGGTATGCTTAAGGAATCTTTTGGTCCTCCATTTGAAAACCTGAATCGACTAAGAACATGAAACAACGTAGATCGCCACGTCAGTTTTCAAGCAGCTAAGTGCGGACCTGTAGTTCCGCAACCTCAATGCGACCTCCGATACCCGCCAAGGCCTTGATTTCGACTTGAGCCGGTGCAACCTTGAGCTCTGTGGCTGCTGCATTCAAAGCTGCTCTGGCAACTGCATCTGTATCGCAAAGAGTGACGGAGTTAACACCTGGTCTTGCCCCGGCAGCTGTGACCCAGTGGACTCCTTCAGTCGGAACACCAACGGCAAAGCGTCTTGGGTGGACACGTCCATATGTGTCAATAAGCCGATAAGGGCTTAGGGTCACATCAAGTCCACCAGTCTCGTGGCCTTGAACAGTATGGCTTCGGCACTGGCCGCTCTTAAACAAATTCGCTAGAAGATCATCGCCAGTGTCTCGCAGGTCAGGCTCAGGAAGCCGGGCCTCAATCAGGGTAGTAGCACAAATAGATTGGTCTGGTATCTCTGAAGAGCTCACGATCCAAGCCCCATCTTTATTCTCAACCTTAGGGTTTGGTCCCACAACTTCTAGAACACCCGCCTCCATGAGAGCAATCATCTGCTCGATACGCCGCCGGGGCGGTCCAATGGATAAGTAGGCATTCAGTGGGGTATACCACCTGTCGAGATGGGTTTGATGAGAGGTTCCAGTCAGGCCTTTGTGATCCACGATAAGACGCAACTCATTTCGCAGGTCACGAAGCACATCTAGGGCGGCCTTCACTGGACCGTTCACATTTCCAAGAGCGGCCTGTTGAGCATCCTTCCGAAGGTACTCGATCATCCAGCTATGCCACTCGGCGTGAGAAGAAAACTTGCGATCGCCATAAGGGAATTGAATTTTCTCCCATGACCATCGCTTTCCCTCTGGAACTCCAAATTCAGTCAAAACTTGAATCTCTTCCGCACTATCATTTTCCGTCATGAGAAAATATTCGTGGAAGCCGCTAGTGGAAAGGCCTTCATTCCTGAGGATCGTTTCATAATAAACAGCTTTGACTTCTTTCGAAACCAAAGGCCAGAGATCTTCTAGAAAGTCCGCAGCATCGCCCATGTCCGCTCTCTGTCGAAAGGCATTGATGACCTTCTCCTTGAAAACCAGAGGCATATGCCGTCCATAAGGGCCTTTTTCATTATCACCGCGGGAATGATATGGGATGCCACGGCGTGAACCAGCAAACATCCGCGGTTCTTTCCCAGACGGGTGGTAGACCAGGCCAGTCGATCCCTGGGAAAAGGTACCTCCGCGGCCCTTTGTGAATAAAGCCATATAGTCAAAGAAATTGAGACCAAGACCGCGCAAGAATACATTCTCTCCCGGACCAACCTTGGATAAATCAATCTCAGCTGGATTTGAGGGTGGTACGTGACGCAGTTCATTTTGATGAGCATAAGCGTTGAGCTCCTGTTGCTTCCTATCCAAGACCAGTGGTACGTGTCCTTGTGAGAGTATCACAGCAGCCAGCTCAGAGATTGTTTCACCATTAGACAGCTCAACTTTCTGTCGTCCATAGGATGTGTCTGTCAGGCGAACGGCTGTTGCCGAATGAACTTTGACCTCAATATGATGACCCCTCTTGGCCACAACATCTTTGAAGACCCAACCAAGATACGCACCATACTGTGCACGGCTTCCATAGTCATCAGGACCCAAACCCGGAATATTTTCAGATGCCCATGTGTAAAGACTAGGCCCAGGAGCAATTGGCCCATCGCAGATTATACTATCATCGGTGTACAAAGTCACCTGTGAAGTGACCGTATTCATGAGAAGCTCACTTGACTGATGGGTGTTCCAGACCCGCCCCCCTCCCGGTGGGAATGGATCAATGATGTGAACCGTAATTCTGGATTCCTGGGGGAGGAGCTCTGGTGCTGAAGCACAAAGGCGCTCTAAGGCACTGGTTCCTCGTGGACCAGCACCGATTATTGCAACGTTTGCATATAAAGAAGGCATAATGATGAGAACAACGAATATTATGTGAAAGCTTTTGATGGTTTCAAGTTGGCTTTGATCGTGCTTTGAGGACAGAAGCTCTTCAAGACTGAGAATACTTTATATTGAAAATTTATCAATTCATGTAGCGATATTTGAGCGATCTTTATACCTTTCCTCGTCTTCTGTGGGATCATGGGTAGGTACCCCAATAACCTAGGATGCCAACGGTTCCCTTGCCAGTCAACTCCAAACTTCATGATGAAATCTCAGCCACGCGTTGATAATGAGCTCACCTTTGATTGAAAAGTACATTTCCACGGCGAACTAAAAGTTGTATATGAAACCATTGGCCCCACGCAGACCGGAGAGTCAGAACGCCCGATGCAAAGTCATGGGGTTTCATTATATTCATCAATCTTGTAGAAAGGCAATTGGCACAATATTACGAGATTCATACTACCACGAGCTTTGAAAAAATCTCCCCATTGGCCGGCAAAGATCTCCTACAGGAGTGAACCACGCCACAAATTGACTTTGCATGCATAATCTTGACCTTGCATGAATGCTTCTTAACCCCATGGGCGATCTGAGTTGGAGAAAAGGAGCCACAAATGAGTAATTAACTCATCAACCAGAAACTTATAGAAACCTAAAATTAGCACGCCTCAATGACTAGATATCTCGACTTCCATTGATCCGAGCATATGGCAACTCGGAGTGACTTGAGAGCCTCGAAATTACATTCAAGTTTGCTATTTTGTGGAGCTTCTAATAGATTAATCCTTTTGCATTAACCCCATTACGGAATAGGAACAAGTTTGAAAATAGAATATATAGTAGTACTTATGTATGCATGGACTTTTCTCTCCGAAAACTTTAATTGATCAAACAGAAAGTCCGCGGGATGTCAACTTAGACTAATGAGCTAGCATAAAATTGGAAATACCCCGAGCTTGCAGAGGAATATGACAAGAAAAAAGTACACTAAGAGGCCGTAGGACGCGTATATTCGCCTTTTTCGATCATTTCATTGATCGTTTTCTGAGTTACAGCCATGGCTTCAACTCCAGCGGGCGTGCCGCAATAAACTGTTGCCTGCAGTACAGCTTCTCTGATTTCAATTTCAGTGAGGCCATTGTTTATAGCGCCCCGGGTGTGTAATATCAGCTCCAACCACGCCTTTTGAGCGATTATGACACCGATATCTGCGAGTTTTGTTAATTAGGCGAGGGCCTTGTTTATAGCGAAGAGGCAAAAGCCTTCAGGTTCATGTGAATCACTTACTCAAAAGGCTTCGTTGCTTTCGATCTAGGCCTGGCCTTTGCCAAACTACTCCCCAAGCCCACTCAGTAATGAGCTGTTGACCAGGCATAGTAAAGGGAGTCGCGTTCTCCAACGCGTTGTCCACATATTCGCTTCCCAAGACTTCTCTCCTTACTTGAACGCCTTCGTCAAACAACTTCTTGTGGAGCTCATCAAAGTTTGTTGTGGGAGACATAATCGGCAGTGTGAGAATCGTCGTGGGGGCTGAAACTAGGAATCAATTATACTGGTCAGATGTGAATAAGACGTTAGCGAAACTTGCTACCGCGAAACAGCCATATATAAATACGATTGCATCACATCACGACTATAACATCTTGACTATAACATCTCCTCGGAGCAAAGCCACTTATGACATGCATACTGAAAGCAGCGTACGTCAGCCAAAACTGGGACTCGGATCAATCGGTTCGCTGATGGACCTAGAACCTTGGAAGGATTCGAGACGCATGGAGCGGCCCGAAAGTTGAGCGGATCTTCTTGTCATTCCAGGATTTGCTTAGCAGATGTCTCGAGTGGCGACCCTGCAGGACTAGCGTCATGTCTGAAGAAACATGACAGCTGCGCCCGCAATATCCGCTGCATCCACCGAGCCGGCTTGGCCCGGCTGCCACGAAAGCATACAGAAGCAACTCCAAACTCGTATAAGAGAATTATAACTTTGTACGCTGATGTGTTTCGTGACAAAGCTCTTCTATGCTGCATGTGGCGTAGGCCTACTCCAATCCATAGTGCTGGAGACTTTCCTCTTCTCCAAATCCCCCACGAAAATAAATTGCTCATTCTCTCTCAATGTTTCCCCTCGTTGACAATAAAAGTTTTGCTGTGGTTAGAAGATCAAGCGAGATTCTACTTCTATTCCAAGCTGATGTCTCTTGAACTTCGGTTGATAACCTTAAAAGGGACGACCCGTTCTAGATTCAGTAAATCTTTTCAGATCGGGATTTTTATCATTGCTCTACTTATTAAAATTGTTTTGCTAGATTGAGTCATTTCTTCAAAGTTATTCAACGTATCTTATTTCACACATTACGCATGCAAAATGAACTAGATTAACATATTATCCATTGTGTCTTATGAGATTAGCGCCGTAAAGGACCAGGCATTGTTCGCCGCAGAGGCTATATTTGTCTATTATTTCTAGTTGAATATGGTAACCTCACTCTCAAGGGGCTTAACAACCTTGAATTTTTGTTGTAGTAGCTTTAAATTTTGCTTTGAATAACTTATCATCTCTATGTTCACAATAATGATCCGCACATAAGTCTCAATCAGTTATCTAATGATGACTTCCAGCGTCTAGACGCAGCTTGATTCAAAGATGCGCATGCTTCCAACCCACAGAAAAGATCATGGTCACTGAAGTTTCTCCATCGGTCTTTGATTAGTTCCATGATAGATCGCATGTTGTAAGAGCATGTTAAAGGGAGTGAATCGATATCGCCTGGAACAAATCTTTCCAAATGATCATGAGCAACCTCGATCATCATGCGCGAGAGAGTATCAAGAGCGGCATGTGATTTATCTTGCATTTTTGCGTCAGCAGTACCAGGATGAAATGATTGTTTGAGAACGTGTTGATGGAGTCGAATCAAGGATCTAGCGAGAGAATTAATCCCCGTGCTAGTTTTGCGTCAAATCGTAGTGATAGGAAATCAATACTCACCTAACGATAGTGCCAGTAGCCCCACAGTGGTGCCTTTGCGGAGTCTGGCTCATTAATATTCCCCAAAAGTTCCAAAGTTTCTCATCCAATTTCAGTATTGTGGGAATTGGTACTTGATTATCTTCACTCGTGGCGTCCAAAACTTGGTCTAGAAAGAAGACAGCCTGTGCCTGTCGTCCGAATGACATCACCTTGCGCGACTCAAGATCGCCAACTGTAGGAGCACATTCATGATCAAGATCACGGCCATCATGAGAAAAATGAGAATGAGCAAAGTCTTTGGGAATCAAATCCGATGGAAGCTCGGTATTGAGACTCGGTATCTTGAATGCTGGCTTCAGGTGATCTGAAGGACGGTCATTTGCGACGAGCCTAATTTATGTTTCAGAAAATTAAGTCTGACAGGGAAGGTACTGTAGGAGAATACCTGTCAAGAACAATGACCCCCCAGTAGATATTCCGACTTTCAAGCGTCCTTACGTCAAGGATAGCCCCGGCAGTAATGGTGTCATCTCGTGAATTCAGCTTATCAAGTCCGAGAACCGAAAGCATTCGAGCACAGGTTCCAACAGAAAGATATGAATCATGAAGTCTTCCGCATGCGTACTCATAGGCAGCAACTAAAAGTGTTGCTTGTGCTATGTACTTCGAGGGAGGTAAGATAATTTGTACTTTTGTCAGAAGTATTCGAAGCTCTAAATAAAGCTTCTGGGGAGAGATTTGGGAGCTTTCACTGGTATGTGAGGGATTGAGAGTCACCAGATGAATTGCCAACACGAGGAGTGATAGGTCTGGTGGAGGGAAGCCATCCGAATAGGTGGCAATGGTCTGTAGGAGCAAGTCTTGCGACACCACGGGAAGCCAGCGGTGAAAGCCTCCGAAATATCTATCGCAAACCACGGAGAAAGAGTGATCAAGATTGTGAAAAAGAGTAGAGATATCTAGGTGGATGCTGCTTTCTAGACCGGAGAAAGTGGCATCTGAGGCTGAAGATGGCGTCAGGTTTGGGAGAGGAGAAGTGCTGAAGTGTACTCCGGCAAGCGATGAGAAGGGCGAATGCTCATAAGAGCAGAGCAGACCTCTTTGAGAGCAATACCCGCACATTGGTAGGGCTTTGTCACAGCCTTTCTTTCGCACCTTGCAAGTAGTGCAAACCCGCGGCGCACGCTCCATGGCCATCGAATGGACTCCACATAGGTATATTTTTGAGCACTCTCGAGATCCCGTCACACATCGCCTAGCAGAGAATGTGCGCACATTCTCCTCGATAGTCAAGAGAAGGAAGCTGAGAATTGGAGATGAAGCCGCTGAAAGTGGGCCGCGGCGGCCGCCACTAGTCCATATACAGTTAGCTCGATCAGATAAGTGGACCGCGAAGACACAACCAGGCTAATCAGAGGAAGTAGTCGAAGTTATTGTCGCGAGAGCTCCGATTCCGTCGGCTCGATGGAGCCTGGGGCGAATGTAGGCTGATCCTTCGAGTGCAATTGCCAATAAGTTCTCCAGCTATATAAATCCCATACGAAGAAAGATGTATTCACAAAAATCATTAAGTTTTGGCATCATGGCGGCCTCGTCAGATCTCGGATCGCAATCCGCCGTGGAAGCACAAATAAAAACTGAAGAGCGAGACGTCTTCAGGGTGAAGTTTGACAACAACGACCCTGAGAACCCCAGAAACTTCAGTTCTCTCTATAAAATTTGGCTTGTTTTTCAAATGGGCTTGCTGGCTATGTGCGGCGCTCTAGGCTCATCGATCATCTCGCCCGGATCACAAGAGATCGCAAAATACACTGGAGTCAGCTTGGAGGCCACGTCGCTCACGGTCGCTTTATTTATACTTGGTTAGATTTTGCCGTTTGATTCTTTCCCTCGTCTTCGATTCCGAGCTGACACGATTTAGGATGGGCCTTCGGCCCAATGATATGGTCTGGGATTAATGAGGTTTGGGGCCGTCGGATGAGTATGCTACCGGCACTGTTTGCCCTAGGAGTTTTCAGCATCGGAACAGCGAGAAGTGAGAATGCTGCTGCTATCTTCCTAACTAGATTTTTTGGAGGCATATTCGCATCTGCTCCCATTAGCAATGTACCTGCAGCACTTGGGGATATTTTTACTCCAGCATCTCGAGGTAATGCTATGTCGTTTGTCACCCTGTGTATTACAGGCGGTCCAGCAATCGGTCCTATCGTGGGGGCGGCAGTTTCAGTAAATCCCCGTCTTGGATGGCGTTGTATGAGGTAGCCCCTAATTGATGATATTGATGAGCTGGTTACTGACAGAGCACTCAGGGTCAGAGTATCTCGAGGCCATTGTGGCATTTTTTCTTTGTGCGCTCTGCGGGCTATGTCTTCCTGAGACATACGCACCTGTGCTTCTAAAGCGAAAGGCTCAAAGGCTACGGAAGACTACTGGCGACGAACGATATTGGCATCCGCAAGAGAAGGAAAAAATAGACATCTACAATATCGCTACCAAGAGCCTTGCACGGCCGATCAAGTGAGTGCTACCCCCTTCGAAATCATACGTCATTATTGACAATAAAACATAGGATGCTTTATACTGAACTAATAGTGCTGCTCATGGCCCTGTACGCATCGTTTACCTATGGTCTGTTATACTTGACCCTAGAGATGTTCCCGATTGTGTTCAACGAACACCGAGGCTGGCCTCTAGTGGTCTCAACGCTTCCATTCTTGTCCATTCTGGTTGGTGTTATTTGTGCTGTCTGTGTCAATCTTGCCTTCTCGCCACGATATAAGAGAGCCGTGAACGAGAACAATGGTAATGCTGTCCCCGAAGCACGACTCCCACCTATGATAATAGGCGGCTTTCTTCTCTCAACTGGGCTATTTTGGTTTGGCTGGACTGCAGCCTCAAAGTATCCTTGGCCGTCACCCGTTGTTGCAGGTGGTAAGCATCCTGAAACAATCAATCTCCGAGTCCTACCTTGTGCCTCGCTGACATTGCAATAACAGGCTTTATCGCTGCGGGATTCAACATCGTGTACCAGCAATGTCTGAATTTCTTAGTAGATACATACGGACCCTATGCTTCTAGCGTTGTTTCTGCGAACACTATTCTTCGCTCGGTCTTGGCGTGCGCTTTGCCTATAGCCGCGCGGCCAATGTTCGAGAACTTGGGGGTCGGACCGGCAGCGAGCCTTCTGGGAGGGATATCGTGCCTTGCACTCCCTGTGCCTTTCCTCTTCCTGAGATACGGGGCAAGGCTACGAAACAAATCTTCATTCATTTCTGCGGAAAACTAGAGTGCATTTCGTTCTCGTTTTCTCGTTTTCGGTGGATCCTGCAAAAGGAAGGTGATTGCGCCACTTGGCGGGTGTATGAGATATGATACGAGGCCACATTTAGGTTTGTTCTGGGTGTTCCCTCGTTGCCTAAACATCACCCAGTCACTCTCCCTGGATTACGCTGTCATCACGGCTTGGCTTGATATGACACCGCAGCTCTGCACGCGGGGTTGTTGGCATAGCCACAATCTCGGGCCTTTTAGTTCGGGAAGAGGCACGAGCTTCGGGGATTTAGAGTATAAGGCTCGACAGCGCTAATCCTATATGGGATAATGTATTTAGACCCTGTTCCATAGCTCTGGTACTTAAGTGACAGGATCCAGCAATTGCCCAGTGGCTGGCCAACGATCGTCAGCTTAGAGCCCCCAGCATGGTTCATGTCCCCGTCACCGATGAAGGCGCAGCAAGCCCTGTCGAACCTATTTAGGTTGAGCTGCAAGTTCGCTGATCTTTGTCATCGATTTCCAATATATCGTGCTCGATTGGGTATCTCGCGCCCTTCCGTATATAGTAGTTGATAAACTGGATCGGCGCTGCCTGCGATTGTACCAAACCCAGCTTGGATTCAACTCGTGAACAGACTTTGAGTGAAAAATCGAATTCAGGAAATCGCCGCTTGACTTCAGTCGATATGAGAACAGCTTTTTGTCACGGACGGTCCGTGTAACGAGTCTCGGGCTGAAGACTAGCCCCGCGAAGTCGACTATTTATTGCTGGAGGATACCCCCTCATCCTGGTAAAAGCTCTGGAAACCACTCGGCCGACTCGCAATGCAAGCCCATATTTTTTACCTGGTTCTCTGGGCCATTGGTGCGTTGGCTCAATTCGCAGTCTTCTCACCCGCCGAGAACAAGGGCCTCACATTTAGTGTCCATGTCCCTGACACAACGGTACAAGCCAATTCTGGGCCAATTTACGTTCAATTGAACTCCACAAAGGCTCATGTAGAATGGTTTGCGCTGGGGCAGGGCGATCAGATGGCAGGTGCCAATATCATCGTTGTCTACCGTTCTGGCGATAACGTCACGGTTTCCCCGCGAACAGGAGTGGGACATGTTCAGCCTTTGTATAACCAAGGTGCTAATATCTCTGTTATGAGTGGTAGTGGTGCCCCTGCAGGTATGATTACCGCCAACATTAGGTGTGACACCTGTCTTTCTTGGAGTGGAGGTACTCTCGACTTGTCCGCTACTTCAACCTCCTGGATCTGGGCCATCAAGTATGGGAAGTCGCTGTCTACCTCGAAGCAAACAGCCACTATCCCAGAGCATGATCAGAAGGGCGTGATGCGAGTTGATCTCAAGCCCGCCATTGGAAAGACCGCTTCTCCCGAAAACCCATTCGCCAATGTACCTCCAGTCGGGGTGATCAGTGGCCCTACATTCGACGAGAAGAAGTTCCGCAGAGAGAAGCTCGCACATGGAGTCATCATGACCGTCGCGTTTATCGCCATGTTCCCGCTCTCTGCACTGTTGCTGCATCTTTCCGCGTCATCCAATACTGTTGCCTTCCATGCCACTCTGCAATTGATCACTCTTGGCGTGTCTGTTGCTGGCATGGCATTGGGTATCGTCCTGGCACGCGACATTGGCCAGATGAAACATCATCACCCCATTATCGGCCTGGTGGTTGTGTGCGGATTGGTTCTTTTCCAGCCTCTAATGGGGTTCCTGCAGCACCGGTTCTTCCGGAAGACAGGGGGTAAAGGCCCGTTTGCGTATGCACACCGCTGGTTTGGACGGCTCACGATTCTACTGGGAGCTGTGAATGTGTTCCTTGGGTTTGATTTCGTCGGAATAGGTGACCCTGATGCTCCTCGCGGTGCAGTGATAGCGGTGGGGGTGGTTAGTGCGGTGCTTCTGGTGTTCTATATTTTGAGAGTCGGGCTGCAAGAGAAGAAACAGCGCCGGCGAGCCTTGGCGGTCGCGGATTAGTTGGAGGCGTCCACATGGAGAGCTCATGGTATCTTTAGAACATTTTTTGAAGGGCGGATGTTCGTTAGTCTTGCAAGTACTGAGTGCCTCAGGCCCCGCATTAGTCCCGAATAGTTGCATCCTCCATCCTTTCTTCCTGTGACAATTCACTTCCCCTATTCATAAATAATCACAGCCTCTCGTCAATGTTTCATGTTTCAGACAATTATCGAGACAAATGAGAGGTCGCTGAGGTACAATGCAGGATACCCGGATCACACACCGAGGGAGCCACAAGCAAGTCCAACACGTCGAGGGTCAACAACGAAGCCTCGGGCCGTGCGACACCCACATTCCCAGTGACATCACACGAGAGTCCAAGCTCGATTTGGCGGCGTTAGACCCGCTTGGTTCGCGCACAAACTGTTTCTGGCCAGTTAGACTGCGGCGATCTCGGGGGTGGCTGAGCGACTCCTCTGTGAGTTCTCCTGAAAATGACGTTGCGCCTCGGCCAACTCGGGCCACTTTTACTTCCTCTTCTCCCCATCCATTGACATTGATGGCCCCAAGATGCCATTGCACACGGTCGCGCTGGGCGCGGCGTTGACGCCCACCGTTATACGTACATTAATTGATCATGTAGGTCGCGTTGCTGAGAATTGGATCTGGAGAAGACTCGTTTACTAACGCTGCAGAAGTACATCCATCGCAAGGCCCACCATAAGCTACCGACAGTACACCTTACCTACGACGAGGGAATCCAGGTCATCCAGGCTTTCCTGTACTATGCATCCAAACATCCCGTCGAGGATATCCAAGCCTTTACGCGGCAAACAGTCCCAAGTCCACATTGGGTGCGCACCGAGTCCGTGACGATCCCCGAGGAGGATTTATTGTCGGCCGCAGACTCGATATCCAAGCAATTGGGTCCCAAGGGCATCCTGCGCGTCGGTGGTCAGAAATGGTGGCAGTGGAGAGGCCCCCCGGAGGATCTGAAAGGGGAGTGGATCGAGATGCGCAGTCACTACAACGAAACGAAAAAGACCAATGGGCATTCCAATCGAATTATGCTTTACATACACGGCGGCGCATACTTCTTTGGAAGCATTGAGACACATCGATACATGATGCAACGTCATGCGCGCAAGCTGAAGGGTCGGGTTTTCGCGCCGAATTATCGCCTTGCTCCCCAATATCCCTTTCCGTGTGGATTGCAAGATTGTCTAGCCTCCTACCTTTGGCTCCTGAAGACCTATGACTCCAAGGAGATTGTTCTTGCAGGCGACTCGGCGGGTGGTGGTATGCTGCTCTCTATGCTGGTCATCATGCGAGACCAGAACATCCCCCTTCCTGCAGGTGGCATTCTCATATCGCCCTGGGTCGACTTAACGCACTCGTTCCCCAGTCTTGTTGGGGATAATCCCGGCGATTACATTCCTCCCCATGGCTTTAGACATAAGCCATCTGCAGCTTGGCCTCCACCGAATGCTGACGAGCTTTTGAAGATTAAGGAATTATCGCGCAAGGAGAATGTGTCCGCACAAGAGATCCACGAAACTGTTCCTCCTCCGAACAGCAATGCCGAGGAGACTGCCGTCCGTGGTTACACGCTGCATGAAAATAAACCGCCCCCTTCAAGCCTGGCGTATCCTGGCCAACAGCAGACAGTGGATCCTGGAACTATACATGGAGAGCCAGACAATATTCATGTCTTCTTGGACGGAAAGACGATTGAGCTCAAGGATCAAATTCAGATGTATGCGACAAACCAGCTGATCTCTCACCCTCTTGTTTCACCAGTTTTGCAGCCCTCGCTGGGTGGCCTTCCACCTCTCCAGATCCTGAGCGGCGGGGGTGAAGCTCTCCGTGACGAGCAGTTCTACGTTGCACACAAAGCAGCCAACCCTACAAAATACGCCCCAAGCAAAGTCTATCTCGATGAGCACGACCCTGACCGAGAAGTATTGCACAAATACGAGCCAACTCATGTACAGTTTCAAGTGTGGGATAACCTGTGCCATGTGGCGCCCACTTTGAGTTTTACCAGACCTGCAAAATACATGTTCCGCGCAATCTCACAGTTCGGCTCGTGGGCTTTGGCTCGAGCCCAGAACTCCGAGGTCGAGATAATTGACGATGCTGATATTTCTCCCATATCTTCCAGTGGCACGGAGACCGACGAGAGTCATAGTGCTAAGCAAAAGTCCGGCGCGGCCAGATCCTACACTGGCGTGTCATCGGTTGGCAAGGCGGGCGATCCTTTGCCTGCATTCCACCACCATATGATCCGTGAACGGGTAGATAAGCGAGGGCGTGTATACCCTCTTGACCCTCCATCTGCATACCCTGTTCTAGATATTCCCGCTGAAAAGGTTGGCGCGATGAATCCTGAATTGATCCGTGGATGGCTCGATGCGAAGCATGAATGGGACCAAAAATTCGCCAAGGAGAAGCTGCGAGTTCAAGGCCGCCGGATTAAAGAAATGGCTCATGGATTCCAGGACTTTGGCGACGAAGTCCCATCTCCTAGCTCCTTGGCTGCACGCCGTGCTGCCCCTGGGGTGATGCCTAAGCATACAGTCAAGAAGAATTACGGAATGATGCTCTGGAGTGGATGGGGCAGCAAGCACGACGAGCATACGCTCGAGCGGGAGAAGAAGGCCGGGAAATCTCGTCGTCCATCTACGCGTCAAAGTGTAGACGCAGGACAAGCAGGAGCTTGGTCCAGCCAGCCTGCTAAGACTTCAGAGAAAGAGCAGAATGGAAAAGATATGTCAGGCACTGACACGTCTGCTTCCAATGGCGCGGGTGTCGTGACCTGGGATGCGTCTAGTGAAACGAAGCCTTTTACAGGAACGGACACGCCTGTAGAACCAGTCTCTCGCCCCATCTCCGTGAAGAGCAACGGCCCGATTCTCGTGCTACCAGACGTGGACAACCGGAAACTGACAGACGAAACCGCGAGCACGAGAGCCCTTGTTAATGCTGCTGGGACCCTACCAATGCGATCCGATGCTTCAATTCCCTTCCGCGGGCGCCCATCGTCTGTTGCTGGTCGGAGCGATTTTATGTCCGATACTGGCGACGACGCTAGTACCATTGGTGGTGAGCGGGACTCGATGGCAATTAACGGAGCTGATGCCGCCAGTACACGTGCCGTTCTCAGCGCCAAGGGTGTGGTGAACTTGATCAATGGTAACGACAATAGTCGGCTTTCTGTTGATAATATTTCACATCGCCGCAATATCTCTGATGGCGACGCAGTTTCGAGCCGTGCACCTACCCCCCATCGACCCAATATGCCTGATAGAGAAGAGTTTAAGACTGCCGAAGAGAATCTTTAGTGTTATGTCAGGGTCCTCTCTCAAACCACTCCTTCATATTTCTTACATGTTTTATCAATCTTTCCCGAGCTCCGCCTCGGATGTCAACTGTATGTACACGTCTACCTCTTGACATTTCTTATTTCCTACGCCTTGCATATGCTTTTTCGGTTTCCACTCTCGGAATATGCTCTCATTTGTGTTGATATACCCCTTCACTCTCCATAATTGGAGGTTGTGTACCTATTGAGACTTGGATTGGAACCCATCATCTTCGTGCTGATCTATGCCGATATCCTGCGTCATACTTTGAGGGTTTTAAATTGATGTATATAAATATCCGGCAGAATAACAAACAAATTTGTACATAAAATACAAAGAAATACTTCACTTAACCCTGTCAAGGGTACCTATCCATCTCAACAATCCATTAATTTTTGAGATTGAAATTCGCGCTTTCGCACAGGGACTCGTATCTAAACAAGTACTTCTTATACAATTCAGACCGTATTCATACAAGAAGCAGTCAGTACCAACCGCTCAATGCCAGTCCAACCCAATCTTCTTCGCAACCTGCTCAGCAACATCAAGGAATGCCTGCCGCCGAGCACTGCGAGCCGCCGACTCCTCCGCAACAACAGTCGGCATACCCCGATCAGCATCCTCACACACCCTCGCATCCAGCGGAATATCGCCCAAGAAATCAACACCCAACCGCTTACACTCCGCAATAACACCCCTATCCTCGCTCTGGCAGCTATGGCTCTCCCCGTGCGAGAAAATGCGAGTCTGGTGCCCGCAATTAGGGCACGCGAAGTACGCCATGTTCCGAACCATTCCTAGAACAGGGACGTCCATGCGCTGGAACATCCCGAACCCACGGACTGCGTCCCGAAGAGCTATGTCTTGTGGGGTGGTTACGATGACGGAACCGTCGATTATGATTTCTTGGTTGATTGTTAGTTGGACATCGCCGGTGCCTGGTGGGAGATCGAGGACGAGGACGTCTAGTGGACCCCATGAAACGGAGTGGAGGAGTTGGTGCATGGCTTTTGTTACCATTAGGCCGCGCCAGGAGATGGGGGTTGTGTCCATGGGGAGTTCGCCGGTGGCAGTGTCAGCTTGTGTTTGGGGGAGGAGATAGCCCATGGACATTGATTTTAGGCCGTAGTTTGTTAGAGGGACGAGGCAGTCTTCTTCATTTGATTGAAGAGTTGGGTTAGTGGGATCGTCGTGTTGTGTGGGTTGGGATCTTCTTACTATCATCAAGACGAGGTTCGCCTGAGAGGTTCAATAGGGTTGGGATCGATGGACCGAAGATATCGGTGTCGAGGATTCCTGTTCGGATTCCACGGCGAGCGAACGAAAGGGCGAGATTGACTATCGTCCGGAGGTATGATTTTTAGCTACTTTATACATCTGGGCGAGGCCTTTGGAGGCTTCGATGAAGCCCTGGAAAGCGCATCGCAAGGCGCAGATGTCAAGAACACTCACCCGCGACTGTGGATTTTCCCACGCCTCCCTTTGCAGATGACACAGCTACAACTTTCTTGACATCTCGGATTTTACGCTTTTCTGGAAGCCCTCGTCGGCTTCGAAAAGCTGGTGGCGTACCCGACCGAGGTAGGCCCTAGTCGATATTAGGATGAATCCCCATGTATTTTATTTTCCAGACAAATAAACACGACATAGAACAATTGACAGGCAGGACATTGACAATGCGCCATAGGTCTCATCAAAGCAACAGCATTAGGATGTTTCGTTACTCACAAGAGGGTTGTCATGGCTCAGGATCCTGCTTGAAGTCGAGAATGCCCTGCGTGGTAAAGGTACACACTTCACCGATAATCCAAGCATATTAGCGATTGCTACCAGGAAGTAAAACAACAGTCAATCGTGATGGACATAACAAGCAGGAGACTGCAAGTCAATAATTCTGCCAGAAATTAGCGCACCGCCTTTAATCTACCGCCCAGCGCCCCACCGAGCTAGCCCGATACGTTCAGTTTCTCCGGATAACGGAGAAACAGAAAAAAAGTCGCGAGCGACTTTGATTCTTCAAGCTTCATCCAACAGAATGGCCCCGTCCAAAGCCCGCTCGCTGGCTGACCAGCTTGCTGATCTAGAGGATCCAACTCCCAAGGGTATGTCCCTTTTGAATTTGTCCACCCCGCTGCCATGCAAGACCTAGGCTAACAAGGTTTACAGATTTCGATCCTGAAGATCTTGATGACGGTGCTGGATCGTCCGACGATGAGCGCAAGAAACAATCGAATGCGAGTGGAGGCAGAGAGCATTATGAAACAGTTGGGTAAGAAGAGGATCGTTCCGTCAACCCATCAATGCGATCTAACAAGACATTGCAGAAAGGGAAAACTTCGCAAGGCCGACCCTGTGAATCTAGGAAAGCAATATGCAGGCGCGCAAGTGAGCAGAGATGCTCTAGATGCAGAGAGTGAGGACGACCCATTCGCGGCACACAGCGACGAGGACGACGAGGACGACGAAAGCTCTGAAGAAGATGCCGAGGCTCACGGTGAGGCCGATGAGGCCGCCTCTGACGAAGATCTCGAGGCCGGCGAGTTCTCTGGTGAAGAAGGGTCAGATGCAGAAGATAGCGATGCGATCTCAGGCGATGATTCCCAGGAGGACTCGGAAGACGAAGATTCTGACGACGACGATGACGCGACCAAAGCTGCCCCCAAGTCCAGCGCCGGACGTAAAGCTCCAGTTGCAGACGACCGAGAAGAGCTGCGCAGGCTTATGGCTTCAGATCAAAAAACAATTGCAGCTACAATTTCGCAAGCAGCCAAGGCTGATGCTGCAAAGGGAAAGGCCGTAAAGGAGCAACGTACTACATTTGATGCGCTTTTGAACACTCGAATCAAGTTGCAAAAAGGAATGGGGGCCATCAATGAGCTCGGTGATGCGGAGGATGTGAACGCCGAGGACGAAGAGAACTCAGATGAAGATTCTAATGTCGAAGCCATCAAATCCGCAGAATCAGCGGCTCTAGCCCTTTGGTCTACACTCGAGGAACTGCGCAACGCACTCGCCAACGCTCAAGCTAAAGACGAGAGCAAAAAGCGCAAAAGACCATCCCCCGTTGATTCAACGATCAAAACATCTCAGCTATGGGACAGGATGTCCGACCTGGAGTCCGATGCACTTATTTCCCGCCGCGCTACCCTCGACAAATGGTCCTCTAAAGTGCGCGGAACTCC
This sequence comes from Penicillium coffeae, assembly GCA_035985395.1. Classification (NCBI taxonomy): domain Eukaryota; kingdom Fungi; phylum Ascomycota; class Eurotiomycetes; order Eurotiales; family Aspergillaceae; genus Penicillium; species Penicillium coffeae. Next base: position 2,328,773 of record CP142594.1, on the reverse strand, counting down.
CACTTCTCTCCCGAACGCCCGAGGCAAACTCCTTGGATCGGGCGCTGCTCAACAAACCATCACCGCTGTTCTTGACGCCAATGTCGCTACTGAACTAGGCGACCGTTCCTCCAAGCGTGCCCGCTCAAATAACACATCGAATGGAACCCAGGCCGAACCGGTCTACGACGATACTGTTTTCTACCAATCGCTCCTGCGCGATCTTGTCGAGCAACGCATGTCCTCTTCTGACGCCATGACCGGCGGACTCGACACACTCCAACAACTCCCATCCCGCCTGCCTATTCACCACGTTACTGGTATGCGCAATGACAAAAACCGACGAGAAAATGTCGACACTCGTGCTTCAAAGGGCCGCAAAATGCGCTTTAATGTCCATGAGAGGCTGCAGAATTTCATGGCTCCAGACGATCGCGGGGCTTGGTCAGGTAGAGCTCGCGATGAATTCTTTGCATCCCTGCTGGGCAAGACTGCCAGTGGGCTATTGGGTGAAGATGACAGTGGCAGCGATGAAGAGAGCGATATTGATCACGAGGAAGGTGGCTTGATGTTGTTCCGCAACTGAGAAGATAGACATGTCCATTGTCATATAACAGATGTACAGCGCCCCTTGGGCTAAAACACTTGACATATTCAAAAAAGCGATATATCATGATCTCAACAATTTGCATCAATTCATTGCACGTCAGCCATCTTAGCCAGTACATTGTAGCTCTGCAGAAATTGACCCTTGTACCGAACTCAGTTTACTTGTCGTAATGTACTTCTTCATCCTCAAGTTGCCATTGATGGCGTAGAGAGTTGATAAGACCATCCATATTCCACCCTGTCCTGGCGTGCATCCCTTTGAGCAGAGACTCTGCGGCTTCTTGGTCAGTTCGATGACGAAGGACCCAGCCCCCTGCGAAGATATCAGCATACAAAAGAAACGACTTCAGGTAAAGACCATCTTACATGCGACTAGGCTGTGTCGTGCTGTGAATAGTGTGTTTTCCGCGCGGGAGTTTGACTGAGCCAGTCCCAGTATGGTAAAGAGATGATGTCGTACATTTCTCTAAATGTTTGTTAGATTCCGTGAATACATAGCATAGATAAGTGAAAGCTACCTCAATTCCTCGAGAATGGCGAAAGTTATCGTACGTTGATGATTTAGAGCAGTCTGAAAGGGTAAGGATAATTTGAGCAATATGGTAATATTGTAGACCGATCACTGCATGATGTGAGTCCCAGAAAAGAGAATATGACACAGGGAACTCACCATGAACAGGAAGAAGCATCCATATCTGAGGAAACCGGTGATTGAAACTCGTCTCCCGAGGTACAACACGAACTGGCTTAAACGATAGGGGCTTTGATGCATGCCAATCATCCACTTCTTGTTGAATCTGTAGTGTCGCTGTTGAGTCTGCAAATGCATTTTGAAGCACCCTGGCTAGGAGAAAGACCATTCTGCTAGACCATGCGAAGTCATCCGTACGAGTGAAGATGCTAGAAGAATGAAAGTTTTCTAAGTTGGTCCTTAATGGCTGCTGCGTGGTCAAAGAAACGTAGAGGTCTTGTCGTAAACACAGCCAAGCAGCTGCTTCTCCGAGACCACCCGATGAGCCAAACATTGAAACTGTGTTGAGGATATGTGTTGTGCCGGTCAGATGGAATTGATTATCCTCGCCTAGAGGATGTTAATACTTATAAATAGGTTGTCAAATAATACCTACCATCCATTTCTTCTAATTGCCGAAGTATCGCTACCGATGTCAGGATTTCCTCTGAAATATGCTCACTAGAGAGCTCTGGTAGTAAGATCTCGACGCATAGATTATGATACTGCAATGCTTCAGTCATATCGCCAGTATCCCTGTTCAGGTGACGCGATGAGAATGCAAAAATAGCATATCGCAGTACTGGCTCATTTAAGGCTCTTGTTGGTACGTCGGACTCAAAATGTCGATATGGATCTGTTATATCGGCCTAGTGTACGGAATATGAGATAACGCATATGACTATTCCAGATGAAAATGCTCACCCAAAGTGCCATGTTCTCAACAAAATTCCTTATGAGAACTGCCTCTCTATCGGTGAGGGGCTGAAAGACATTATTGTTGGATAAGGACGTCGAGGGCGTAGAGTACAATGTAATGCTGGAAGGTGAATAGTCTTCGATGGTAATATGCTGCTCATGCGTCTGATTTTCTTCCGGTTGTTCTTGGTGATCATGGAAGCCTCTCAAATCTATTGTCTCTTCGCCAGTCTGATCTGGACTACCTCCCGAGTGATGCCCTAATTGAAATCGAGCGCCCTCTAATGGGGTCAAGTAGAACCCAGCTACTTCTGGCGTCTCATCGTGAAAACGGACTGGGTCACGATCAGCATTGCCGTTGTAGATATGGAACCCGTATTCGTACTTTTACCATGGATCTGTGTCCAGATTTGGTGATGTTTAAATGCTTTAGTTTCTTTTGCGGAGAGGGCTAAGCCGCTCTTAAAGCGAGTTGTAGTTCTATCGCACTGAGCTCCAGCAGCACGACAATGCTCGCATATCTGAGAGTTCACATCACCTGAGCTATATTAGTTCCAACGCAATATAAGAAATGATTGGAGCGGCAAAATGATACATACATCTCAAGTGCCGCACTGTAATACATGAAACTTTAGTAACACATTGAGTAATGCAGAGCACAGGTACTCACCCCGACATCGTTGGCTGTATGAATAAAGTTAGTATACAGTTGACACAGATGGCGGTCTGTCCTCAATGCCCAGTGCTTACCAGCCTGTCGTAAGCCTGCTTCGTTTACGGGGAGGCATATCGTGGCATCATGGGGGACGGAGAGAATTACTCGCAGGAGAATCTGGGGGTTTACGCCGGAGTGCGGGGAAGCCATGCGAAGGCCGACTTCCCCATAATTATTTAAGCAGATTATGCTATTAGCGAGAGAAGACAGAGTGGGTCGATCCCGCAAGCTAAACATGAGAAGAACCATATAACCAGGTAGATCTCATAAACGAGAGTGGATCCCAAAGGCGACTGCAGCCTCGAGACGAGAAGAGTTGCCGTTTGAGACGCAGCAAGGAATTCTTTCCGTCCCCGCGCGACAAGACATCGCGACTACCCCCACGATTGATGATCCACAGACGACCCACCATGGGAAGACTTGCCTCATGCTCCCGAAAAAGAAAGAAGTATGGATGAAGTGCATTCTGCTTTGCGGGGATTGAAGCTCCAATCTACAATATTTAAACCCCGCGAGGGGTCGCGAGTTCAAGATCATTGGCAACAAGTCTCTCTCCCTTGAAAAAGAAAAGCGACCTTTCAAAGAAAAAATGGGTGTTCAGAAGCTTCAAGTTGGAATGGCCGGCTTAGGCCGTGTCGGCAAATTCCATGCCACCAATTTCCTGGAGCGTACTCCTCGTGCCCAGCTCGTCGCTGCCTTTACTCCCGACCCCAACGAATTGTCCTGGGGTAGAATCAACCTGGAGCCCCATGGAATTACTCTCTACGACAACTACGATGAGATGCTGAAGCACCCGGGGCTTCAGGCAGTTGCAATTGGCACTGCTACTTCTGTCCACGCTGAAGAGGCAATCAAGGCAATTGACGCCGACCTTCACGTTCTGTGCGAGAAGCCCCTCTCGATCCACATCGATGTGGTATGTCAGTTCGAAAGCTTAGGATTGGAAGCAATCATGCTAACTTCTGACTTGTATAGTGCCGACAAGTTGTGGATGCTGCCCGCAAGAAGCCTCACCTGAAGGTCATGTGTGGTTTCTCTCGTCGTTTTGATGACTCCTACCGTGATGTCCACAACAAGATTGAACAGGGTCTTATCGGCCGCCCATCGATCATCCGCAGTCAGACTTGTGACAAGCACGATCCTTCCGGATTCTTCGTTGAGTACGCTGCTTGGTCTGGCGGAGTGTTCGTCGACATGTGTGTGCATGACATCGACCTCACCCTGTGGTTCTTCGGTGACGATATCATCCCCAAGAGCATCTCAGCCCACGGTATCACTGCTGTGCAGCCCGAGCTGCGCAAGCACAAGGACTACGATAACGCTGTTGGTATCGTCGAGTTCCAGAACGGCAAGATTGCCTACTACTACTGCTCCCGTATGATGGCCGCTGGACAAGAGGATACCACCGAGGTCATTGGCACAGAGGGCAAGCTTACTGTCAATGCCAACCCTCAACGCAACTTTGTAAACTACTACTCCAATGCTGGTATCACTCGCGAGATCCCACCAAACTTCATGGGCCGCTTTGGACCTGCTTTCATCCAGGAGGCTAATGACTTCACTGCTGCCTGCCTCGACAACACTCCTCTCCCAATGAAGTTGACCAACGCTGTCAAGGCAGTTGAGATTGGAGCTTACCTGCAAGAGGCGCTTGTCACTGGCAAGCAGATCCACTTCGATGAGATTGGCCGCCGCATCGAGAAGGCGCAGCTTTAAAAATTCTTTGTTCATCACGATTGTTCATCACGATTGTACTTAATGATATAGAAATGAAGATCCGGACGATATAACGTCTTGAATATTTGGCCATTCAATTTATTTCCTCAGTCGAATCAATTAGAGCTTGTCGTATGCATTAGTGAAAGCGTCAATAGTTGTAGCGAAGAGCAGTTGAGCGATATAGAGTGTATTGGCGGCTAAATATCCATTGCTGGGAGTGCCTACGAGAGGCTGGAAATACCCGCGACAGGCCATTTCATATTCCCCTGTCTTTAAAGTGCTACAATTGACCAAACACGCGTTGCAGACCCACATATGCTGAGCTTTCTCAAATAAGAGACGTTGAGGACGCCTAGACCTCCGCTATGAGACAAGGCACTTGCGACTCATGGAGAAGGCGCAGCGGGGAAATGTGGAGACGATCCTGATGACGACAATTCTTGGGGATCGGCGAGCAGAGAAGCTGCCCTGAGCTTTCTTCCCTTCAACAACTCTTCAATTCCATCTGTCGACTTGATCGGTCGGAGGAAAACATTGAATTGACGCTCAATATCGATGCGCCCGGTGCGCCGCGATTGGTTCTGCATCAAAGAAATAACAACGCCATCTCCCTGAACGCCGGAAGTCAGGAGCACAATGCGATTTCTTCAAAGCTCACTGGGATTGAGCTCAATATGCTCTTCTTTTCTGTCTTTCCTCTGCACGAGCAGCAACAGGCCTTACCAGGTCATACATCACCCAGCTCTCCCGCCGTCTTATCCGCTGGCCGTTCGTAACCCATACTTGTCGACATGGATGCCCAGCGATCGCGTCCAGGAGCTACCATACGCGGGTTCTCAGTTCTGGGCAGGCCAAGAACTGGGATGGTCAATTATGGTGCGCGTGGAGGGCCAGGCATACAGCCTTATGGGGGTGCCTGACCCAGATGCCATTGATACTCTCCCTGCCGAGGTCCGCCGCGCTGAGTTCACGGCAACTCATTCGCTTTTTGATCTGAGAGCTGGAGGAATTGCTATAAGACTTGACTTTTTCTCTCCTGTTTCTCCTTCCAATTACTTGCGACAATCGCTGCCCTTTAGTAAGGCTTCCCAATTATGCATATCCTTCTGTGGGTTCTAACGTGAATGAACTAGGTTATTTGACTGTCACAGTATCTGAGTGCTGGGGAGATGAAGTCCAGATCTATTCAGATATCGACGGAAGGTGGACTGGCCGCGGAAGTCATTCCGTGCACGAGTTTGAGCAACGCGGGGATCTCGCTTTCCATGCGCTTTCTGTCGAGGATGCCGAGTTATTCACGGAAGAAGATGACATGGCCCTGTGGGGTAAAGCAATCATGGCATCCCGTCCAAATGATTTTAGCACCGTCTCCGCTCTTGCTGGTGATCGTGAGAGCGTACGGAGCCAGTTCGCAGGAAGCGGCGATTTGTCAGGCCGCGAGTCAACCTGGTCACAAGATAGCGTTGCCGCATTGGCACACGACGTTGGCTATGTTATTGGCAGTGCGGCGGTGACATTTGCTGTGGGCTACGAGAGAAAGGATGCTATCAATTATCTAGGTGATTCATACACAGGATACTATCGAGCGCAATACCCTACGACGCACGAGGCGCTATCTTTCTTCTTTGATGATTACGACGAAGCCGTGACTGAATCATTCGCCTTTGATAGGGAGCTGAAATCTTTTTCAACCGCCGCAGCAGGTCAAAAATACGCAGACATCCTCGCTTTATCCACTCGTCAGGCCTATGGTGGCATTGACTTGACCATTCCAGACGAATCAAAGGGAACCGCGAGTGTTCTTGCATTCATCAAAGAGCTCTCCAGCGATGGAAATGCAAACACAATCGACGTTATCATGCCCGCGTTTCCTATCTATTGGGTCCTAGATCCCGATTGGATCCGACTTTTGCTAGAGCCACTCATGAAGTACCTCCACGCTGGCCGTTGGAGTCTTCCTTACGCAATCCACGATATTGGCTCGCACTATCCGAACGCAACAGGGCATGATGATCAAAAAGCTGAGCCAATGCCAGTCGAAGAATCTGGGAATCTGCTTGTGTTGGCTCTAGCGTATGCGCAGGCGACTGGAGACAAAGGATGGGCCGATCAGTACATGCATATCTTCCAGAAGTATGCCGATTATTTGGTCGATAATAGCATTGATATTGCCAACCAGCTCTCCTCCAACGATGCTGCAGGTCCACTCCCCAATGAGACCAATCTGGCAATCAAGGCCGCGGTTGGTATCTCTGCGTTCGGTCGACTCAGTGGTCTTGAAGAATATTCTGAAATTGGCGAGGAGCGCGGGGATCTATTCTTCAACCAGGGACTTGGCACTGATGAAGAGAAATCACACTTTGTGTTAGAATACCCTGACTTCCCAGACACGTGGAAGACCCCATACAATCTATTCCCCGACGTGCTTCTTGGGCTGGGGACATTTCCCGCTGAAGTACACAAGATGAGCAACGATTTCTTCTCAAGTGTCCGCGGAGAGTACGGCGTGCCTTTGGACAATCGACAAGACTGGGCCAAATCGGATTGGAACATGTGGTTAGCAGCAACTTTTGATCCTGCCACCCGAAAGGAATTCGTCGATGATCTCTGGGCATTCATGACCAACGGCAAGCACACTTGGCCTTTTTCCGATCGGTACGTAGCGTCCTCTAAGCATGGCAACGAACCTGGAGTTCCTATACTATGTCGCGCACGCCCGACAGTCGGTGGGCATTTTGCTTTGTTGGCGATGAAAGGACCTGCTTCCGTTCAGGCACTGTCTCAAGGGCCCTATGGCAAGGGTCTTGAGCTATGATCCAAGTGCTCTCTGGAATATGGTATACATTTAGCTTGAGTAAATATTATTGACGTTGGGATAGTTCAAGCCCATTTGCTTTTTATGGCAGCATAAACAGAATTTTCTTTTACTTTCAACGTATTGTGACAGATGTATTGCGCTCACGTTTTCCATAGCGACACAGTTCTGTACTAAGCGCTTGCCTCTTTGGAGCTGACTGTCGCTGGCATCTACTTAGTTGATTGTACTGATCGCAGAATATCTGAAACATACTAGTACGTCTGGCTTGCCTTAAAATTCTTTTCTTCTTAAAATGTTCAAAGATTTATTTTTTAATGAAGGCTCGGCGTCGAAGATTACTGGGCGAAGAAGGTACAGATTGAGTCGCTCATCGCAAGTTGCGATGAGCTAGGTATTAGAGGATTAATTGAGGAGAAGGCGGAATTAAGATGATCAGTCGAATCGCCATAGTTGAAGGAAACTAGACCAAATCTTCAAAGGGGCCTGTTCATGCTGGTGTTTGCCAAACGCAAGGGCCTTATGGCCAAGCGAGCAGTTATAGATCAAGCTCTCTTGCCTGATTGAGCGATGTTTTCACCGCGCCAGGGGTGCTTACCTAATTCCCATGTCACGGCGACAATCGATGCGCTGTGAATCTTCTCTCTCGCCTTTGACTGCATCCAAATCTTCGCCTTCTTTCCTTTAATTCTCTTCCTCCTTCCTCCTCCCTCTTCAGTCCTATAAGATTCCCTGACTTGCGTTTTTTGATTCCTCATGGCTTCTGTGAGTCTCTCCTGTGGGATGGTGCCTCCCCTCTCCGCGGCGGACTTCCCACGCCAGCTATCCAGACCCCCGAGCAATCAAACATCGAGAAACCAGCCAATGTCTCGCGAATAATTTCATCGAAGCTGACTTCGCGTTTTTTTTCTTTAGCCTCGTCCTCACAATTTCGGAAACCAAGGCTACCCACTGGCGAACGGTGCTGTGCCGCAGGCTACCCCGGCCCCCGGAGCCACACCTCTTCTCCCCAACAATGGCAGACTCATCCAAAATGGACCAACTCGAATTTTGTGCATCGCTGATGTGAGAGGTACGATTCAACTGATGGTGGAGCTATCTGAAGTGAGGCTAATTGGATACTCGGGATACAGGAAATCTCAAGTCTCTTAATGAGCTTGCAAAGCAGGCTCGTGCAGACCACATCATTCACACGGGTGACTTCGGTTTCTATGATGATACTTCGTTGGAGCGCATTGCAGACAAGTGAGTGTAACACAAGATTATCTCGGAGTCTATCTTTTTTTTTTCGCCCTCTCTTTTTTTTTTTGCTGCCCGACGCGAAATAATACGTCTCGCGTCAAATGGGCATAAAAGTTTTATATTCAGCGGATTTTTAGCTAACATCGCTGCTTACTTGCAGGACTCTCAAACATGTGGCCCAATACTCTCCTCTTTTGCCCGAAAATGTGAAGCGATCCATCGCACAGGTCCCGCCCCAGCAGTCCATCAAGCAACGTTTCACTCCCGACCAGTTACCCCTCTCCGAGTTGCCGATGCTCCTCGATAAACGCATTACTCTCGATGTTCCGGTGTACACCGTGTGGGGAGCTTGTGAGGATGTTCGCGTTTTAGAGAAGTTCCGCTCCGGCGAGTACAAGGTTGATAAGCTGCACATTATTGATGAGGCCAGCTCTCGGCTACTCGATATTGGTGGTGTCAAGCTGCGCTTGCTTGGTCTGGGAGGTGCTGTTGTTATGCACAAGCTCTTTGATAATGGAGAGGGCAAGACCACTATCGCTGGTGGCCAGGGAACTATGTGGACCACACTGCTGCAGATGGGTGAATTGATTGACACAGCCAATCGGGTTTACGATCCATCCGAAACTCGTGTCTTCGTTACTCATGCTTCGCCTGCTCGCGAGGGCATGTTGAACCAGCTTTCGGTTACCCTGAAGGCTGATTTCTCGATCTCCGCTGGTCTTCATTTCCGTTACGGCTCCTCTTACAACGAGTTCTCTGTCAACCCCTCTCTGGATCACTACCGTGGAAAGCTTGCAGCTTCCAAGGCATCCTTCACTGATGTCTGGGAGACTGTGCGTGGTGAGGTGGAGTCCGCCATCTCTTCCAATGATGCGCAGAAGACTTTGCTTGAGAATGCTTTGGATGTGGTAAACAAGATGCCATCCATCGCCAACGGTGGAAACCCATTCGGCGGTCCCGTCAGTGCCGGTAGCGCAGCTGGTCATGTCGATGAGAGTGCTTTCAAGAACATGTGGAACTTCAACTTGGCAGATGCAGCATTCGGCTATCTGGTTCTGGAGATTGAAGCTGGCCGTATCGCTACTGAGATGCGTGCTCAAGGTTTCAACTTCGCTCACCGTAGTGGTAAGCCTGCCCCCGGTGGACCTCAAGCCGTCGCTACCGGTCTTCCTGCCACCACTGCTTCCCCTGCTCCCACTGGCGCTGCTGGACGCCCTGCTGCGGTCACTCCTCAGTTTGGACAAGCTCCTCCTGCCCGGGGCGCTGGCCAGCACGGCTCGCCTGTTCCTGCCATCCCCGTGAAGGCAAACAGCCCACAACCCCCTTCTGCCTCATCCGCTCAACCTGCTGGAGAGGAAAAGGCCGCCGCCGACACTAACGGTGCCGCTCCTACTGAGAAGACTAATGACTCTCCCGCGCCACGCGGCGAGAAGAAGCCAAGCAACGCTCTTTTCGTTTCCTACGTTGATAACGAAGAGGCTGTTCGCAACCTCCTCCCCGAGGAGGACCAGGCCAAGGTTACCAAAATCGAGAAATGGGGCAAGTACAACAACTACGTCGCCACATTCCCCAGCATTGAAGATGCCAAGGCTGCTCTAGACCGACAGCCTATCGACCACAAGAGGCCTACTCCCCCAGGGCAATCTCGCAAGCCCAACTTTAAATACTTCGAAGAACGAGCTCGCGGCCAAGGCAACGCCGGAACTTGGCAGAGCAGCAACCGCGGTGGAACCCAAGGCCAGCGCGGATACCAGAGCGCAAGTGATAGCGAAGGTGCTCGCCGTGGTGGATATGGCCGAGGCCGCGGAGGCCGTGGAGGTGAGCGCGGTGGACGTGGAGGACGAGGCCGCGGTGGCTACAAGGGCAATGCAGGCTCGAACGATTCAACCCCAACCACCGACAAGCCTGCTGCCGGCGGCGATGCGTAATTGCTAGTCACTGCGACGTCCCTTGCTTTCCCCGTACCTCATATTTCCCGATCCAGACTATCGATAAAGTCTTGATCTTGATACTCCTGTTTTCTCAAACGCTTCTCATGTTCATTTTACGCCACCTTAAACTCTCCTCCCCCGTCTGGGTTCTTTTTTCTCACTCATGTGTCTTTTACTATTTCTCCCGTGGAACATTTTCGAATATCCCTATCTTTGTTTCTTATCACTATTCCATTGAGCGAGATGCTTCGGGTCTTGCAGATAAGTCGTTTCGACTAAACGTGAACTGTATTTTCGGAGCAAATGGCCCAAGGGGGAGGGGTGGATGGTGGCATCCAGAGACCGAAGACGCAGGAAAAGGCCGAATGCGAACACAAGTCAAAAGACAAAAAAAAGAATTATCTGTGTCCTCTTCCCTGGTTGCCGAGTGTGTTTCTTTGTACTTTAGTTTTTTTTTTTTTCTCTTTCTTTAATTTCCCCGAAGAGGCCAATATCGATACCCTTGCGAGCTTTGATGTCGGTTTGATTTATACATAATGTTAATCGTAGACTTCGAAACTTGGAAGGTTGTTGTCCATCCTCATTTGCTCAGGTAGCAAGCAGGGCTGCACGAACGACAGGTGAAGGGAGTACCGCGTTGAAGTAGGGCTTGCTTTTATGACGTACGTGCCGCGAGGCTCCCAGTTGCTCTATTGAAGATATAATGCAAGTATTAAGGCAGAAACAACGTCTTGACAAAAATACACATAGATTGAATCTACTTGGGCTAAATCAGATCAGGATCGAGATTGTTTACAAGGGAACATGTCACGAGAGAATGACAAGAGCGCAGCCTTCCCAACCTATATTCCCGTTCGCCAGATCCTAAATGAGTGAGGGAAAACCATTATTGAGCATATCGAATCACCATGTCTCCATTCGCCGATAGATGAGACATATTTTCAAGAGGAGAAAAAAAGACGAAATAATTCAAGTGTAGAAGACCAAGCCACAACGAGATGAAAAGATCGCACGTGTGGAAAACTGGTAGTTGAAATGATTGGGCCTCCGGAAGAGAACGAACAGCCATGGCTGTTAAGAAGAGAAGATATAACGCGGGAACAAGATAGCAGAAAATTTGGAAGCAAAATGATTCAGATTCGCCGATGTTTCCTTTGGTTTTCTCCGAATTGTTTTTCATGACGCCGTATGTCCTCATATGACACTAAATGATGGGTATGGGTAAAAACTTAGTACAGGTGCAGCATGAGTCGTAAGTTTGTTGTTGGGGGGAGGCGGAAATAGGTGCCTCTCAAGGAATCGAGGTTCTAATTCGCGCGGCCCATGATATCGTCGACATCATTCTGATTTACCACGACACCACCTTCAGAGCAGCGAGCCTTCGTGCGGAGCTCGGAACACAGGTTGTCCACGTCAATTTCTCCGTTGCGGAACTTTTCCATAGATTGCAAGCGATCCCTGGGACAGATTGTTAGTAGGTGCAAACAAAGAACGCGTGCGAAGCGGGCTAAAAATACGTACCAGATCTTTGTGCATGAAAGCATCTGCGTCTTGTCTTCTCCAGGAACAACTTCCTCATCGAACAGCTTGTGATCCAGCGAGCCAACCTGAGTTGGTTTCTTAGGGGGCTGCTGCTGCTGAGGAGCAGCTACCTCAGAGAGGTTGTGAGATGGGCTACCGAGATCCGGCAGAGGGAAGGCATCATTGAAGAATGAGCCAAAGTCTTGGGACAAGACAGCATCTTGAGGCTCTCTCCAATCACCAAAGAGCACTGGATCGAACTGGCCACCGTTCTGCTGGGAGAGCCAGTCAAACCCGAATGGATCGTCCACTTGAGGTTGAGGTTGAGGTTGGGGTTGATGTTGATTTTGAGAGTCGTTCGTCTCGTTCGTGGCTTTGTGTTGGACTGCTGGGATGGGGTTATTGACGTTGCCGCAGGCCATGCCAAGCCTGGCGCAGAAAGATTCCTCACCATTGATGGAGCCACCGCAGGAAGCATCATGCTGTTTTCCATCTGGTGGAGAGTTCAGACTGGGTTCAGGTGAAGTCCCATTAGAGGATAGCAGCTGGCTCTGGTGAGAATCAGATGAAGAAGAGGGAGAATCTGAGGTCGAAGCATCGTGAGCCGAAGAAGACTTGGAGTTCTTGTGTGGGGTCTTTGACGAGGTTGTGGATGAAGGAGTGTTGCCGAATGTGCGCAAGATAGGAGTGCTACCAGAAGACTGGGTAGACGGAACAGCCGGAGCACCAATAAGCCCAGACAAGTTGTCCCGACTCAAGATATTTGTTGAACGGCTCGAGTTGTGACTGTCATTATTCGGCTTGGGCTGATCATTCTTGTTTTGCCGATTGAAGATATGAGAGCCTGGCAGATCACCAAACTTGGGGAAGTCGAACAAGAAGTCAGTATTTTTCAGGCCCTGAGCACTGCGTGATTGAGCGATGGGACCAGAGCTCATAGCAGACAGGCCATTTCCATTACTTGTCATCCAAGACAGACGCTTGCGGTATTCACGAAGCTCCACTTGCAATCGCTCGACCTGTGCTCGCAGAAGTCCATTCTCCTGAGAAGTCGAGTCGGAAGACTTCTGCAGTTCATCTACCTTGGTCTCCAAGTCCTTCAAGTGCTTCTCCTTGCGCTCCCGGAAAGCCCGCTGGGCAGCACGGTTCTGTGCCTTGCGCTTCTGTATATAGTGTCAGTTTCTGTGTGCCTGGAAGCTATGATCCTAAAGAAAGCGGAGTGCCTACCGTAGTGGGCTCCGAGGTCAGTGGCTTCCGGCCAGGCTTCTTAGCCTCACTCTCCCTCCGTTTCTTCCCAGTCTCCTCTCCATCGATCTCTGATTTCCCATCCATGGACTTTCGCTTCTCTCCTAGCTCATAATCAGGAGACAAGTCGCCCGGAATATCGCCAATCAGATCACCGTTCTCCGGAAATTCGAAGTCGACATCTGGGTTGAAGTCGAGGAAAGGACTCTCATCGTCGGCAAACCCAAAGGCATTTAACTGGGTCGGGTTGTCGAATCCACCAGACGGAGGCGCACTTTGGCCATTTGAAGAAGTATGCCCTGGGCTATGCTCGGGCTTCGGTGTTTGATGTGACTGCTGCTGAGAGGGGTTGTTGGAGGAAAGAGCAGCCATCAACAGATCTTGCTGGCCAGGAGAGAGGTTGTACAGCCCCTGCTGATACAGCTGGTTATAGTCGCTCATGATGCCGAGGTGAGGAAAGGAGGAAGAGTTGTCGGCAGGCGTTACACAGGAGAGGGGTTGTCGATGACGTTCAAACGTGCTCGAACACGTTCGAGACTAACAACTGGGCTTTTCGCCCGCGAATATCGATTGTTGGGATTGCGTTATCCCGGAAGGACCAGAACAATACGCCACACCCAGGATACAAGAAGCGTACTTGATTGCAACGAGTGGTGGTGTTCGCACACTCGAGGTTCTTCGGGGGGGCCTTGGAGAGGCGGGGGGTCTGATAGATCAGAGGAAAAAGTGAAAGACGGAGGATTGGAGGGGGAGTCAGGCCTGAGGCTCCAAAGTACCCGCCGGGATCGAGCAACTTCGACAGCGAAAGCGGCAGACTAGCAGACTAGCAGGCTTGCAAAAGTCGAGGAGGGAGAAGAAGATGATGAAAGAGGAGGCGATCGCTTTGCGGTGGGCAAGAGCGACTGCTACTGTTCCGCGGGAGGCCATTGGTCCGAGCCGTGAAATGTGGGTCTGCGATGCTTAGAAATCCGCTTCGATCTTCTTCCGCGACTTTTTGCCTTCGACATATTTCTGTATCTGCTTCCCTCCCCAGCATGATCCTGGCTGCATTCTTCTCCTCCTGCTAATTGGGCTTTCGGCCATTGCCGTCTTCACAGCGCCCTTAGCCCAAAAACAGAGAATGGGGCCAAAGCAAAAGGCGACCTTAATCAGTGACTCAGGCTGGGCACTCCCCCAGGGTCTGGTCAGACCCACTTGATCCGGCAGGAGGATCAGCCCATTTCGCTGCTTCTGATCCGCGTGGCAAACCACAGCCCCAGCCAGACCGCTGGGGTAGATCCCGGTCCTACAACGTGCTCGTCTCTAATACCAGTGGAGTTCCTCGGATCATCATCTCCTGAGGATTGATAGCGGTGGCAACCATATACACAACTCGGGGGACTCGGCACTCGTTCCACCCAGAGCCGATCGGTGGGGCTTATCGCCGTTATCGGGACAGCTCACACGCGTTGGCCTTTTGCATCCAAGCCAAACGATGCAAACGCCCGTTTCAAATGAGTCAAACAGGCGATCCTTGGAAGACACGCCTGGCCTCGCCAATAAACACGATACACCCGTAAGACTAGAGCAGACAAGGTTTAGGCCAAGTATTCGGCTCGAACATTACGCCGAATCCCCTTGTCTTCCCCGCTTCTATGCGCCATGCGAGATGCAGCGGTCAGACTGGCTACGTCGAGCCGTAAGGCACTAACCCTTGTTATCTACACAGCATGCGCTAGTTGCATTGCAAAGCCCGCATTCAATCAGAGAGCTTGTAGATAAACAGATCTAGATCATCACGTTCAACATCGCTTCAGGATGCCAATTTCCCTAGTCCGTCAACGGTCATCCCCAACCTCGGCTTTATTTTGGCATGTATTTCGGATCTAGGTAAGCTTTAGGCTCGTCCAAGATGAACAGCTTCAGTCAAGAAATGTATGAGTATATGCTCTGAGAATTAATTATCATCCCTCAAGTTGATCGTCGAGTGATCGTCCTTATCTGTACTTCCAAGGATTCTTGCCCAGCACCTTGTAAAAATCACGATGTATGGAAAACTGTGGTTTTACGCAACATGTCCGCGAGATATCCGACACCCTATGCGAATATTCAATATTCAGATGTAGCGCAATTGTGTATCGAATTGCGATGTTCATGCCCATCATTCCCCGGACAAATTTGGTGTCACATGACCATGTCCATTTGCTCGGCCCGCCATTTCTTCTCCGCATCATGAAATCCAGTTCTTTCATCTTTTGCACGAACGCGTTATTTTTGGTCCTGATTACTGGTAAACAGAAGTCCTTGGAAAAATAAAGGCAAGGAAAAGGAAGGTTTACTTTGCAAAGGCCACCAATCGCTACCATGTCGGACGTGACGGCTCTCGAGGCTGAGGTGAAGGAATTCAAGTTGCAGGTAAAAATCCGCCAAACTGCAATCGCATTATCAGAAACCCAATACTGACCAACACTCGGCCCTCTAGCTCGAATCCGTCGAGACTGGCTTGCAGGTAGATCCCGATAACACCGAACTGCTGGATCTCAAAAATGAAATCGAAGAACTCATAAAACTCACCGAAACTTCCATCGCCGAACTCAAACCCGCTGAATCCGCCTCAAAACCACCTCCCCCAAAGAAGGGCTCATGGTCAAGGGATTCCGCCTCGCAAAAGCCCGCACAAGACACAGAAGAACCCCATGCATCCCCGGCATCCTTATCCGTGAACGACACAGTCCTCGCCCGCTGGGCCTCCGGCGACAACGCCTTCTATCCCGCCCGCATCACCTCAATCACAGGCTCCTCCTCAAACCCCATGTACCTCGTCTCGTTCAAGAGCTATAACACGGTGGAAAACTTGACGGCCAAGGATATCCGTCCTATCTCTGGAAATGAATCTCGCAAGCGCAAGGCTGATGCTACACCAGGCAGTTCTGCTCATTCGTCGCCCGCGCCCCCGCCTCCGTCGAACGTGATCTCGGCTGCTGCGGATATTAACCCTGCGCTGGCGACTGCGGCTCGCAATGAACCTCAAGCTGGGGATGGGGTGAATAGACCGACCAAGGTGCAGCGGAAGGTTAAGGCTTCGCGCGAGTTGGAGGATGGGAAGAATAAGTGGCAGAATTTCGCGGCGAAGAGTAAGGGCAAGCTCGGCAAGAAGGATAGTATGTTCCGGACTGGTGACGGTGTGAATGCTAGGGGTGAGTCTTTATTTTTTGCCTGAGACGTTTGATTCTAGGACTGACGAAGGTCATAGTTGGATTCACGGGTTCCGGCCAACAGATGCGGAAGGACCCTGGGCGTTCACGCCATATCTACCAGCAAGCTGATGACGACGGATATTGATCGAATTTCTTTTTTGAGGCTTACAATGGGCGCAATGAGTGACGCCTATATACCCGCTGGACCGAGCATAAGACCCTTTCCGCACCATCTCTGCTATGAACCTTTCTTTTTATCTTTTCAGCGGTCATGATCTTCGTCGCTAACCATATCGGTGGTGCAGATAAGCGATGCCATGTACCATTGCCCTTGATATCCAATATTCAACCAGTGTGGAGTTATGGAAGTATTTAGGATTGCATGTCTTGAATCTATGTAGAATGCGATGACTTCAGTAATGTACTGCTGCTTAAATCCCAAACATAAGATCATATTTATTATTCTCGGCCTAGGACGAACAGGTCACAACTGCTTGAGGATTTGACGTACATCCAAACATAATACCCAAGGAGCTAGCTTTCGAATTATTTTAAGGGGCATGGGATAGATAACCCGATCCCTTGGCTCAATATTCATGGTCTAGGCCGACACACAAGAGCCAACAACCTATAATTAACGCGCAATGCCTCCTCAATATCTCTCGAATCCGAAAAGTCCGGCTCATCTCCATCCAAACGTGTGGGTCCTTCATGCGGCTAAAGACCACCGTTTTCTAGATAAGGTCTAGCGTGGTTCAAGGCCGTGGATCCTCTCATCTTTCGAAGGGAATGTCCAAGCCAAGTCAGAAAGGTTACGGGATGAAGAGAAATTATTGGGGTTTTTGTATTCCCTGTAAGCGAGTATGAGATTGATATTGCCTATAAATACCCGCTGTTTCCCATGCTCCTTACCATCTGGCAATCACTCAATCTTCACCACTCCCCCAATCCAATATGGTTCAAGATACCCTTTCCCTCGCTGGCAAAGTTGCCATCGTGACAGGCTCCGGACGTGAGACCGGTATAGGTGCCGGCATAGCGCTCGCTCTTGCTCGCAATGGTGCTCGCGTCACTATCAACCATGTTTCAGACACAAGTACTCCCCGCGCTGCGAATGTGGCCCAGATGATTCGTGCGCAGGGCGGAGAAGCAATCGTGGTCCAGGCAGATATATCAACGCAAGAAGGAACGAAGAAGTTAGTGCAGGAAACACTAGCTACATTCAACGTGGACCATATCGATATCCTCGGTAAGATTCTACCCTCGCAGCTTAATAACTTGAAGCTCACTGTTGCCAGTAAACAATGCGGCGGCTGGATCCCCGAAGGGAGCTCTCCAAGCTGACCGGGAATCTCTTAACGCGATCTTCGAGTCCATCGTTTACGGCCCCATTTTCGCTATCCAGGCAGCCCTCCCGTATATGCCTCGCGGCGGCAGGATAATCAATATCGGCTCTATTGCGTCGAAGATGGGAATGAGCCCTACTGCGGTTTATGGGGCTGCTAAGGCTGCGCAGGATACGTTGACATATTCGATGGCGATGGAGTTGGGCCGTGGTCATGGGGTCACGATAAATACTGTTGCGCCGGGCCCTGTTGACACCGAATGTCTGCCGAAGGAGGTTGCGGCGAAGATTCATGGGGCGTTGGTTCCGTTGACTAGAGCTGAGGAACGTGTCGGGACGCAGGATGATATTGCGGATGCTGTTCTGCTTTTGGCGTCGGAGAAGAGTCGCTGGATTACGGGGCAGATTATTTCGGTTAGTGGTGGTATCACTGGAGGTTGAAGATTGTTGGTTGAGTCATGTCTTTGCTTGGATAGTTTTTCATGTTTGTAATGGATGTATGGCGTTGATGTCTGTGATAATGTGTTGCATAGATTTGGGGTTTTGTAGACAATCAATCCACAGGATATTGCGAGCGTCTTCCAGTACGGCGAACCCGTCTGTAGATTTATTCGCATGCATTCGCCGAGAGATTGCATCTGTATAAACGCTGATTCGACGGTGTGGTTCTCGAAGCATTGCCGCAGTCACAAGGGCCCAGTTTTGTAGGGGAGGGAGGAAGAAATTTTGTTGCTCCTGCGCGTGGCTGTTGAGAATAAGGCTTTCCAGTTTATCCTGGAGTAAGCCCATTTCAGGCGCGGCTAGTTCATACTTCTCCTTCAAGCCGGCCAAGAGGATGAGTAGTGCTACTCGAACCATCTCATGAGCAAAACAGAATGAGTTTGTATCTAATGACTCATATCGAGGCATAGAGACGAGAGTATATGTCGGAGGCCCCAACATTGTTAGAGGGGTAAGGTCTTGTTCTTGTTGCCAGAATTCGGGTCGATGAAAGTGAGTGTTGACAAACGTACAGACAACTGCTACCTGCTCAATCGCAAGCGATAGACTTTCCGACCCTTTAACCCGAGAGTTAATGTCGTCTAATATACTGGCAAGTGAGTCCCTCTTCGATTCATGGGCTACTGGAAGCTTAGAGAATGAAGAATATTCGACCAGCCGCGGTGGGCTATCCATAGCGACAGAGCCCATCACGTCGAACCAAGAAGCGAACAGCTGGAGATTAGTATTCAAACCATAGAATCCACTTCTGATCTCAATCATTCGCTTCAGTCCTTGGATATGATATGCCCAGCGATCCATAGTACCAACGTACAGCTGCAAAAATTAGACAATTGAATTACTGAGAAACATGGGAGTACGAACATCATGACATATAAGACCGAGGACGGTGGTCATCAACCCTTCACTAACACAATCGACTGGATCTGCTAGTCGACTTGTCACTTGGCTCACACTCCTGCCATAATATGCAAGGGCTTCCCCGCTTCGCTCGTACTGGAATGTTGCAGGATGGCAGGCTTCATCCAGAAACATGGCCGCATTTGCCATAGACAGCATGAAAGCACTGCTATCATGCAATGCTAGCTTGAACCAGACATCTCTGAAGGGGCGATACTTGTAATCCGCCTCGGATTGCACTGGCATAATTAGTGAGAAGCGGCCCATTCGTTTGAACAATGTTAGCCTTACTGAAATGAACCAGCTGCCGAGCTCTGTCATCGAGCTCTATCGGCAAAGGCACTGACTCTAGAGCTGGACGTATGAGCTGCGTAGTGCTTACTTGGCGTTGCTGGCCAGAAAAAGTTATTGCGGGCGTCTTTTTGGGCTTCCGGCGCGATTGACCGATTTCGCGCATCACTCGCCGCCGAATGGCGCGCTGTGTGCTTTTGTTTTTGATCTCATCTGGGCGGGTCACCGTGACAAAGAGTAGCTCGTTAGAGACTTCCATGCTGCCATCGCGGAAGCTCTGGTTGTTCGAAGGGAGTCCCAGGCGTGCGTCTACGCTAGAGTGAAAATGTAGTGGGTCGGCGTGGCGGCCATTTCATTGACGCCGCGGAGTGACAATGGACGCTCGAGTTCGAACCTTGGAAATGCCTCCATGCATGAACCTTGTCTTCTCCAAATAGCTGCTTGATATTCTTTTCATTGTGCGACTAATTACTCAAAGCTTTATGCTATGCTGCCTCGTAATTTAGCTTTGGACAAGCTGATCGCGCAACCTTGGAATCAAGCTTGTTGCAATACATATCCGTGTCCCAATCATATCTAGTAAAAGAAGCAAGTAGCTCCCAAGGATGTACAGTGTCAAGGGCGTACTTCGTGCTAGTATGATGTAGCCACAGTCCCTGCGTGATCTAATGATTCATGCAGCACAGACAAGAACCAGCTCCTTTCTAGTACTCTAACTGGTTCAAGCCGAGCGACGCCACTTGGAAGACCTGGATAGGAGCCAGCTCAAAGGCCACAGAATATAGCAGACAACACCCACCACGAATATACAGGGATGTGCCAGTGAGGAGAAACGAGGGTACCTGACCTTAGCGAGGAAGAAACCTGCAGAGTGACAAGTTGGGGTGCGGTAACCGTGCGGGGCCGAGATGTACCCGTTATTGCTCGTTCCTTCACGTCATGCGTTCTGGACCTCCTTCCTCTTTTCTTGCTCCCAACGCGCCTTTCTACTCTTTAACCACTACTCAACCACCATCCACGAGCTCGAGCACGATATATTGCAACGGGCTACATCACTTTGCCACCTTGGGCATCCTTGCTCCGGCGCCGATTTCGACCTCGGCATTGTCTCCGCGCGCGTGAGCAGCTGCATGGCTGGGCCGACCGTGGCCGTCGTATAGAATCGAGAGATACTTCCGCCATATATCCCACTGAGCTACGGATCGAGAGCACTGCCTTTCAATATGCGCCTGCTTGGGGTTGTCTCTACAATCGTCGGGCTGGGCTCCCTTGTCCTTCAACCGACGTTAGTGGGCGCTCAACAAGGACCCGCGATTCATGAGAAGGGACGGTGTGCCCTTCGAGGGCAATGTGGGAAGCAATCATTCTTTGGTGGTGAGCTTCCTTGTTACGATAATGACCTAGCACGCCAGCCGGAGGATCCGGTGCGCCAGAAGCTGGTCAAGCTGTGTGGCCTCAAGTGGCAGGAGGGTCCAATTTGTTGTGAAGACGCGCAGGTAAGAATCCCCATTCGTGCTTATTTAACCGCCGCTGTCTTTATTGCCAATACTGACTATTTGTTCTCTGGATAGATCGACACTCTTTCTAGCAACCTGAAGCTTGCTGAAGGCATCATCGCATCCTGCCCTGCGTGTAAAGAAAACTTCTTCAACACCTTTTGCACATTCACCTGCTCGCCAGATCAGTCGCTTTTTGTGAATGTCACTGCAACTCAAGATAATGGCTCGGGGAAACAACGGGTTACCGAGGTGGACAACCTTTGGGCCGCGGAATACCAGAGCGACTTCTACGACAGTTGCAAGAACGTTAAGAATGGTGCTTCGGGCGGGAAAGCGATTGACTTCATCGGCGGAGGCGCGAAGAACTATCAGGAATTTCTTAAGTTCTTAGGTGATAAGAAGCTTCTGGGAAGCCCTTTCCAGATCAACTATGTGACCGAACCGCGAGGCCCTGATCCCCAGGGCATGCATACTTTGCCTATCAAAGCCAAGGCCTGCAATGACCCCGACAAGAACTTCCGCTGCTCCTGTGTCGATTGCCCCGATGTATGTCCCGAGCTGCCTGCCGTCGCGGCCCAAGACTACTGTCGCGTTGGGCTGCTTCCTTGCCTCTCATTCGCCGTTATCATTATCTATTCGGCTTTCCTGCTGCTTGTGATTGGTCTCGCCAGCTATGTCACATATAAGGAACGTCGGTTCCGCAAACCTGAGCGAGTCCGTTTACTTCAAGATCCCACTCCCAGCGAAGACGAAGACGAGGGAGAGGTTGTACACCGTGGTGGGTACCTGGAACAGCCACAGGGAGTTTACAAACTAAACTCCCTTTTGTCTGCGCTCTTCTATCGGATTGGTCTTGTCTGCGCACGACTACCGGCTCTTACGATTACCGCCAGTACGCTGATCGTTATTCTGCTGAGCCTTGGCTGGCTGCGATTTACAGTAGAGACAGATCCCGTTCGTCTTTGGGTCAGTCCCTCCTCAGCTGCAGCGCAGGAAAAGACTTTCTTCGACGAGAACTTTGGCCCATTCTACCGAGCTGAACAAGCATTCTTGGTGAATGAAACCGGTCCAGTTCTGAGTTATGAGACGTTGGTATGGTGGTTCGACGTCGAATCTCGCATCCGGCGTATGATCTCTCTAGATCAAGGTCTCAACCTAGAGGACGTCTGCTTCAAACCCATAGGCGATGCTTGTGTAGTCCAGTCGCTTACCGGCTACTTTGGTGGCTCGGTCGCTAATCTGGATCCAAATACTTGGGAAGAGAGAGTGCTCCATTGCACCGAGTCTCCTGGGGATGTCAGCTGTCTCCCTGACTTTTCGCAACCTCTGAAGCCCGAACTTATTCTTGGTGGATACGACGAAGTCACAGAAAACGCTCTTGATGCTCAAGCTTTGGTCGTTACGTGGGTGGTCAACAACTACGAACAGGGAACTGCTGGGGAAGAGCGTGCTATTGATTGGGAGAACAGTTTCCGAAGAGTGTTTGACGTTGTCCAAGAGGAAGCCGCGGAGCGAGGCCTCCGCATCTCTTTCAACGCCGAGGTCAGCTTGGAACAAGAGCTCAACAAGTCAACCAACACAGACGTGAAGATTGTGGTCATCAGTTACGTGGTCATGTTCTTTTATGCATCTATTGCTCTTGGATCAGGTGCCGTGACATTAAAGTCAATCCTAACGAACCCTGCCAATGCTCTTGTGCAATCCAAGTTCACCTTGGGTGTTGCTGGTATCGTGATTGTGCTCATGTCGGTCTCGGCCTCGGTCGGATTGTTTTCTGTCGCAGGAGTTAAAGTGACGCTGATCATTGCTGAGGTCATTCCGTTCCTGGTCCTGGCAGTTGGCGTTGACAACATCTTCTTGATCGTCCATGAATTCGAGCGTGTTAACTTCAGTCACCCTGATGAGGAGATCGATGAGAGAGTTGCCCGCGCCATTGGAAGAATCGGCCCAAGTGTCTTCCTATCAGCTCTTACAGAGACTGTTGCATTCTCGCTCGGCATGTTCGTTGGTATGCCTGCAGTAAAGAACTTCGCTGCTTATGCCGCTGGTGCGGTTTTTATCAACGCAATTCTTCAAGTCACTATGTTCATATCTGTTCTCGCACTGAACCAGCGACGTGTACAAAGCCTTCGGGCCGATTGTCTCCCGTGCCTGACTGTCCGCAAGGCGAACTCATTCGGGCTACCAGAAGAACAACTTTACGACGACCAAGAAGCAGAGAGCGTTCTGCAGACATTCATCCGTCGCATCTATGCCCCTTTCATTCTCGATCGACGCGTGAAGGCAGTGGTCGTAATTACTTTCCTCGGTCTACTGACTGCTGGCCTGGCCCTGATTCCCGAAGTCGCTCTTGGCTTGGATCAACGCATTGCTCTCCCTAGTGATTCATACCTGATCTCTTACTTTAACGACCTCGACGCTTATTTCCGTTCTGGGCCTCCTGTTTATTTTGTCACGCGCAATGTCAACATTACGGAGCGTAAACATCAGCAGCAGCTTTGTGGGCGATTTACCACCTGTGAAGAATTCTCCTTGCCTTTTGTGCTAGAGCAAGAGTCCAAGCGACCAAATGTTTCTTATCTTTCGGGGTCTGCCGCTAGCTGGATTGATGACTTCTTCTACTGGCTCAACCCTCAGCAGGACTGCTGCAAGGAGGATGGCAAGCTTTGTTTCGAAGATCGCGAGCCGGCCTGGAATCTGTCCCTTTATGGAATGCCAACTGGCTCAGAATTTGTCCACTACGCTGAGAAGTGGATAGAATCCCCCACCGACGCCTCTTGCCCCCTTGGCGGAAAAGCACCATACAGCACGGCTGTGGTGATCGATGATGAGCGGGTTACAATCAACGCTAGTCATTTCCGAACTATGCATACAGTGCTGCGAAGTCAAGATGATTTCATCCAAGCTTACATCGCTGCTCGTCGCATTTCTGATGACTTGTCCAGGGAGCATAATATCGATTTGTTCCCTTATTCCAAGTTCTATATCTTCTTTGATCAATATGTATCAATTGTACAATTGACAGGTACGCTGCTCGGCTCGGCAGTCGCCATAATCTTTGTCTTGACCTCCGCTATACTGGGCTCGGTCGCCACTGGTGCAGTGATAACAACGACTGTGGTGATGACTGTTGTCGATATCATTGGAACGATGGCTATCGCCGGTGTTTCCTTGAACGCCGTCTCCCTCGTTAATTTGATCATCTGTGTCGGAATTGGCGTCGAGTTCTGCGCTCACATCGCCCGCGCTTTCATGTTCCCTTCACGCACCCTGATGGAGAAAGCACCTCCCAAGTTCCGTGGAAAGGACGCCCGTGCATGGACTGCTTTGGTCAATGTGGGTGGCAGTGTTTTCAGTGGTATCACAATAACCAAGCTCCTAGGTGTCTGTGTACTAGCATTCACCAGAAGCAAGATTTTTGAGATCTATTATTTCCGTGTCTGGTTAGCACTGGTCATTTTCGCTGCCATTCATGCACTTATCTTCCTGCCTGTAGCCCTCAGCTACTTCGGTGGTGGTGGTATGTCTTCTTCAGTCCTCGCCTATTTCTCATGGCTTACAGATTCAGGATATTTCGACCCCGCATCTGATGGTGGTCTGGAAGCGAACCTTGCTTCTAGAGGCTATCGGTCATTGCTAGTTGATGACGATTACGACTCTGATGAATACTAAGCGCTTTTTTTTAGTGGCTACGCTCTTTCATTCTTCATGTTAAAATGGACTCTTCAGCAGTCCGTGGTATTCAATGACGGACTCGGTGTTTTTGCAAGAAAGGCCATGGAGTCTTGGTGATGATATTTCGGGTTTGACTTCTCTGCGTTATCATCTATTCCATATCTGAAATCTTGTTGGAATCTCTCGATAGTGAACAAGCAATATATTCACTTCTCGGGAATCAAGCCATCATTCAACCAGGAAATGTCTCAAAGTAGGATAATCATCAAAAGATCTCTGGGCCCACCCACTTGACATTTAAATGAACAGGGTCTTTTTCCTGTATCATCTGAGAAGACAAATTCCTCTCAAATAAAGTAAAGCAGCATAATTACAGCCCCTGTCGAGAAAATTCTCACTAGGGCATAGTCATGCTTCTGCAAAAGGGTCGATAGCAGAGCTCATGACACCGTTCGCAAGCCTGCTATGCAACGTGTATACCCATTTCCGTCGCTTAGCCAGAGCAGAAAATTTCCTTTACTTTGCAATAATAGTGCAATGGTCCAAATCGCGCCAAAGAATGCGCCCTAGTAAAATTATTAATATCCCTCATGTCAGATATCAATACTTGATTGCAGCTCCATTAGAATTCGACAGATGCGAGGAACCCGAGCTATATGCGCCTACTCATCAAATACCCTCAGTCCTCTTGTTGGGCAATCAGTCACTTTATTAGCTTCCCCAGAATCAACCCCAGACGAAACAAATGGCTTCAAGTAAAATTCAGTTAGAACGTAATTACGTTTGGCGTGTTAACAAACGTTCCTAATTTAGCACCATTATAAATGTCCGGCCAGCAGTTGATGAACTCAGGCATAAGGGCAAACTACTAGGAGAATGCACATGAAAGAAAATCATTAGAAACTGCTGCTATGTTCTAGAAGGGAAAGAGAGGAGAGCGTCTGGGATGCTGGTAAGTACTCGAGGGGAGAGAGATCTCTGCCATACGCGCATCAGCAGTATGGCTCATTTACTACCGATGACCCCGGCGGCTAGTATCAACGAATTACTTGCTTATCTGCTTCAGTGCCTATTTTGCATGTAGCTGGTTAATCTCGCCTTGCATTTCTTTGTCAGAGGAGTGAACTCGAAGAGTTGCTATCAGTCTATGAAAACATGCTAAGAAGCCACAAAACTCAAGGATGTGCTAAATTTTAGTCGCTGTCGAGGAATCTTCCGTACCCAAAAAGAATTGGACAAGTCTTGTGTACTTTATTCTCCGTAAAGACAGTCTAGCAATGTCTTAATATGCTCGATATTCAACCTTCCTCCACTGTACCTATATCAACACGTAATATGCTATATTTGGAGTGCTTTCTTGGAGCACGGCCACTGCATTCATATTCAGAGTATAACGAGCATGCACAGCCATACTGAAACTGAACGATGGTTTAACTCGCTTAATTTGTTCAATCTAGGTTAAGTATTCTTCATCCTAGATTCCCGTTCAAATGAAGTGTCAAACCTGCTGCATGGATAAGTAGAGGGATCAATACCTTTGACCAGAGCGCGTCAGTCTTGTCCTTTCACCCTCCAGTACCCTGATAGCTTGCCCGATTTCTGGAAGTTGAGCAGCTTTGATCTCTTCTAACCATGTGTGATATTCAGGTAAATCTAAGAGCATCGTAGACTGAGCCCCAGTGTTGGCTCCTGGGACGATAATGTTTTCCAGCACATATTCTAGCATCCGAGTTGCTATATTCACTCTATTTTGCTTCTCTATCTCTCTCTCTGCGTTATTCGGCATCTGGCATTCGAGCAAGATTCTTTCTTTGCCCAGAGTCTTGATGATTGATTCCAGAATATCGAATATTCTGGCAAGTATATCGTTCACTGCTTGTGGGCGGGGGACGGGGGTGGATTGGACAGCGGTAGTAATAAACCCGCTAGCTTTATCTACCCATGCCATGAGCTGATAAAGATTGTCACTTGTGATGTTTAATGTCGCAAAGTATCCTATATATTTCTTGTCTAGCGCAGTGCCAGTCGGATTGTTGCCACTGAAACTTGACAATCCCACACCGCCAAGTCTGGCAAACTCGGCTAGTACAAGAGGATTAGCTTCTGGGCGGCCAGCAAACCATGTGGCGGCTTGTGTGTCTTCTAGATATAATGCAAGTGCCCATGGGGGCCACATTCCTAGATTGAAACTTATCTGGTTGAGCTCATTGATCCAGTAACCCCGAGCGCCGGAAAACGGCCTTCCTGGATCATTGTTTTGCATATGTTCAAAAAGAGATATCCGGTTTGGATTCCCATCGGCAAGAATTCGAGCGAACATTCCTTGCCAATTGACCTTTGGTAAGCCGGAACATCCACGAAGTATGTTCACATTATTATCTAGATTAGCTTGTTAGATCTTTGTCAAAAACATTATAGGCTCACTTGGTCTCAGACCAGGGCTACACTCACCAAGAAACACTTGTGCTACATCAGCATCGATCCAAGGTGCTAAATCTAGCATGTCGTGTGGGTCTATAAACCCTCTCCAGTCTGAGGGTGTTTCAGGCCGATTTATCCTTGCTATCCAAGCGCGAGTAAGCTTTTCACGTGAAGCAAGAAATCCAAGAACGGATAATACGACTACATCTTCAAGGTTAGCACACCAGTCCTTCGCAGACTTGATACCAAGGTGAGTTTCAGGCTGTACGAACCAGCACCATACTGTCCCGGAACTTGTCCTACATTAGAGCATAGGAAGTTTATTGACCCTGTCTGGATCATGTAATGCATTAGAGCAAAGTTACGACGCATACCGGCTTCCATAAAATAGCTTCGAGATGGGTCATAGCAGCCAGAAAGTACTAATATTCCGTAGCTCTCAAGGAAACGGAAGCAAGTCCCACAATCTGCAGTGCAGTGACCAATCCAATTAGGGATTCGTAATGGCGGATAAGCCCCCATGTTAAAACCTCTCCCCATTAGATCTATCATGGCCGTATCCATACTTGAAAAATGATTGAGAGACGTGAAGTTGGCCTTGAATTTAGCTTGCATTGCTTCCGTCATGGCAGCATCAATATGCCTTCTTGCTAGGGCTCCAAAAGTCCCAAGTCTGTGTGCAGTTGCAATAAAGTGAAGGGCCCTCTCACCGGTGACAGCAAGGTCTACCCAAGATTCCCAGACAAGGTATGGTAAACTCGCAGCATTCGCGGCCATTTTTGATACCTACCGTGAGACTGTAGTATATGTGATATATTTCTGGACAGCTATTCCTCTGGCAATTTCTTCAAGGTGGCTCATGTTCTTGAATTTTATAGATTCTGCGGGCTAGCATACCAGAGTTGTTCCGTCGATTTATTCCAGTTTCATGAGTTTTGAGGGCGAAAAGAGGACATTAGCTGGCTCAATATCATGAGTAGACAATGACAGAATAGTAATTTCCAACCAAAGTTTTCTTTTACCTAAGTAAGAGATCCGTTACATGAAACCAAGCATGAGATATAATATTTTAAAGCAAGAAAGATATGGAGATATACGAATATACTGTTACAGCGATTGATTCAGACTTCCTGATGATACCTTGTCTGCGAAGCTGTCTCAGAATCTAGATCGTATCGAATATCGTATCAAACAGTGTGGTGGCTTTATGCAGCAATTGAAACTTAAAACGGGCAGAGTCAATGGATCTAAGCAAATAGTAAGCCTTGCCACTTTGGAGGTGAAGGGTCCCCTGAGGTTTCCTTTCATATTGATTGTCGCATCCTTGAAACTCCACATGACCAGGCTTGAGAGAACGTAGCTACATTGTGCCGCAAACTTTGATATATCTCACTCAGCTATGGCAGGCGAAGTATGGAAGTGGAGGGCTCATGATGTATGTGGCGGGGTGTAGGGCTTAGCGCCCGAGAGATCTCCGGTTGGGATAAATGGCTGCCTGCAGCTCGTTCCCCACGCAAAACATTCATCGCATGTCACTTTTTTTTCTTCTTCCCCGGGGAGATATCCTTGACTGCGCCATCTGCCATCTGCCATCCTATTTAAGGTGAGATCGATACCGATCTGACAGGACTTGCTGTGTCTGACTAGGCGCTTAGGGCCGTTTCCAACCGCGTCGACTCGGAGACGAAGACGAAGATTGAACCATGATCGCCTCGACCTCGGCGACGGCCAACTGGGCCCTCCCTTCGAGCTCCGCCAGTTCTATCACAAAGCCTATCAAACCTGTGACAAAGCCCTGCTTTGGATGCGACTGCGGAGACGAGGAGTGCGATTGTTGCATTTGTACTGTGATGTGAGATGTCGCGGCGGCTATTACCGTCTCGTCTGGGGGCTTGGTTTCTCGAAATTTACGGGGGAGGATTTCTTTTTCTTCTGTTCACATTAAACATGCAAATATGCTATTTTCAGGCATGTCATTTGTGATAAGGCCAATGGGGGCCGTAATTCCATGATTGATCAGACATAGCCCAGCCCATCCATAGTGAAGCGCACTTAGCGATCTCTTTTTTGGCTTTTTCCATCGATGCCTCTACTCTGCTATCCGCAGTCTTTGATTCTATATTCTTCAACTCTATATTATTAAGTCTTTTCGACCCACGAAACTTTTTCTTCAGGAGATCCGCGGCTTCCGCTGACTCAGCGCTTCAGCTTTCCTCCGATCCGCGATATCAACGATCAACGATCAACACCCAAAATTGATCTTTCAAGCCTCCATGACTGCTTCGGAGGAGCCCCGCAAGCGCGCGGCAAGGGCCTGCGACTCTTGCTACAGACGCAAGGTAATCTTTCCTAGCGGACCTCTCAAGCATCTTGCTCATACGCCTAGATCAAATGCGACGCCGCTGAGCCACAATGCAATTGGTGTAGCCACCACAATCTCCCCTGCACTTTTGATCGAGTGGTGCAACGGAAACGAAAGCCGGATGAGGAGGAAGACGGCAGGTAAGCCGCCCCATATCTGCCTCCTTTGTTCTTACCTACTAGGATCTAATCGGTACCCAATAGCCGTCCCAAGACTTCCCGGCTGTCCGAGCGCATTAGTCGCATCGAGCAACTTCTGGCTGAAAACCTAATACGGGACTCTCCCTCCGGTAAGATCCATTTCTAGAATTGGTATTTAATTGTCAATTCACTGGGAACGAAGTAACAATTCATAGAATTGCCGCAATCTCAAGACAATGCTACCGATGCGAGTAATTCACCTAGCGGCAGCACTAGTACCACGGCCAGCTCGAGTCAGCCTGTCATCTCTTCATCTGTGGGAGTTCATTTTGCTGGTCGTGAACTAGGTGTCATGAGTCTGATCACGGGTATTCCATTTCTTTTACCAGAGGGTCAAGAATGGATACATGCTCGCACAGGCCAAACCATTTCCAGTGACAAGCTCAGCCCAGCCCGAGCACCATGGGAGAAAGAAAGAGGGCAGATCTCAAACCAAATTCTGATGAATTTACGCGGCCAGGATTTGTTTTCTCTGCCTGACAAACGGAGCGTCATGCTATACTTCGATGCTTATACAAAATCGCCGGTAATGCGGCGAGTGTTCCCCCTCGTGGACGTGGATCTATTTGCCGACACGATCCAAGAGGTCTATCAGCAGCCTCCGAATAGCTGCAAATTCGGACAAGCAAGTAGTCGGGCTTGTGTGATTGCATTCCTTGCATTCATTTCGCGTCTACCGCCAGTCAAAGAGAGAGCGGCCGATAGCCAGTTCTCATACGTGGACCATGAGTCTCTGGCTGTCAAGGCCCAATTCCTGCTCTCTCAAATCATTCAGGAGCCAGCTTCGCTGGAAGGGGCACAGGCGGTTGGTTTAATAACCTTATATGAGGTTTCCTCCGGTAATATGCGGGCTTGTAACTATTACGGCGCTCTCTGTGCGCGTTTAGTCTTCATGCTCGGGGGCAACATGCTTCACACCCGATCATATCCCCAGGGAGATCGGGGAACCAAAAAGCAAAAGCAGTTACGAAATCTGTTTTGGATCTGCTACACAATGGACAAAGACATTTCCCTCAGAACTGGGCAGCCACCAACAATTGCCGACGAGAACTGCGATCTGACGCTTCCAGAGGGCTATTTACAGGTGGCATTCATGAGTCCTGAAGATGAAAATATCGCCTACTCACAGCCTGTATTCCCGTTTGATTTGCGCTTGAGTATCATCAAATCACGCACCCATAGTGCTCTTTATTCAATGAACGCTCTGCAAAAGTCCGACGCAGATCTGCTGAAGTCAATCCGAGAGTTGGATGAACAGCTAGAGGCATGGCGTTTAACAATTCCATTGCCGTGGCGGCCCACCATGTCTTTTGCTCCAGAAGCCGTGGACCCTAACGTGAGCATGCATACTGTGATGCTGCGCTTAAACTACTACCTCTGCATGTCTCTCATCCACTCCGCAAGCAGTCGCTGCAAGGCATGGCAACTAGGTAATCATGGCATGATGGACGGAGTGAAATCGAGTCTTGCATTGTCCGTTGAAGCAAGTCGGTCCACGCTTTGCTATCTTGAAGCTGCACAACACGTGCTCGTGGAAGGTGTCTTCTGGTAAGTCATCTTTCGTTTAGTCCTGCACAGCTCTTTCAATTCCATCGCACTAATATCCCCGCTTTTAGGACTCTCGTGTTCTATCCAATGTCCGCACTTCTCGCCTTATTCTGCAGCATCCTCTCTAATCCACTAGACCCGCGCTCGCGAGACGATCTGGACAGATTGCGGGTGGCAACGCAAATGATCCAGCGCATTTTCGAACGCAGGATGCCTGAAAATGAGATGGTGCAGCTCAGAATGGTGGCTGATTTCGTTTATGAGTTGCAGCGACTCGCACAATGCTCTATTGACAAGGCCTGGAGCGAGCAAAGCGCCATGCTCCAGTCGCGCTAGTATTCTTTACCTAGGCGGCGCTTCTTCACTTTACATTTCTTGAATATTGTTTCGCCTACAAAGTCCGAGGTACTTTGAAAATTGTTGGCTGGCTTCGCAATGAGTGTGGATGGCCTCCATTAATTAATATCATTATAGAGTTACGATGACTTATGACTATTCAACCGCTTCGCTAATGAAGAATTTGTGCGAGCTCCATGGCACGCTTCACCACTATATACTGCATGGGATATATGAATCAGTGTCAAAGGATGATTTGACTCATCGAGAGCCAATGCGTAAAGTTTTCATTAATATAACTAGGAGCAAGTATACTACGCCGGCGAGATCAATCGAGGGATCCTATAGTTCTTTCGGAAAGTCAGTCATCGGTACTGCAAAAATAACCGCAGGTAGCTCAAAAAGATGTGTTCTTGCCATTTACGAAGCAGACAATCTTTTCGCAAAGGCTTATTTCAGATTTGAGGTAAAGATGCAAATGGAATCAAAGAGCAGTGCGCTTTCATATGAGGTTGAAACAGAAATAAAGCATCGATCATCATGTTACATCGTAATAGAAAGGTATGAAACGATTGCATACACAATTAATCTTTGTTGAACGCATTCGAGAGAACGATGCGCGTTGAGAAGAGAGAAAAGGGGGCACAGTCAGAATTCGAAGGTTTTATAGTGTACATGTAGTACGGCGTCGGAACGTTAGACGGACCGGCATCAATTCGGAAAGTAAACGAGGTGGGCTTGGCTACAGCGGGGATGAGGGATGTACTAGCTTCTCCTACGATTGTTGGATTGATGTTGAGAGATAAATGCTTAAAATGAATGTCTTAATTTGGTTATTCTGGACACAGGCTAGATGCAGTAAATGCATTGAAAATATCTTGACGCTTTAGATCTTGCAAAGTTTTCCCGTAATACTTTCCCTTGCTTCTTGGCATATGGTGAAACTGTATTCCTGGGTGTAATCATCCTCACTTTGACTTGGCAATTCAGATTGACGGCGAATGATGTCGGGATCTGAAGGCATGGTCATAAGAAGCCCTTGGTTTGTTGCTGTATGTGTAGCGCAGCCATCAAGAAAGCCGAAAGGCCGGGTTTCTTGCGGACGGTCCAGCGCTATAAGCTAGATGTCCCGCAATATGGGTGTGGAGAAGCTTCATTATTCGGCCGGTTGCACCTAGCATGGAGCTATTCTGTTTTTGGCTTGACGGGCGACATTGATGTATCAAGCGAAAATATCGAGGTTGTATATGAGATTTGGCACTCGTGGAAACAGCAACCCTTATACTTCACCGTTCAACAAGTCCCAAACAATCCTTGAATCCTTCGTGTTGGGTTTTTGGGAATCTGCGCCGGGCTGGGAGACAGCGTCTTTGGTCTGACCTGTTGGGTCAACCCGAGTTCCCTCTCCTTCCAATTCACTCAGCACGCCTTCGATCTCTGCTTTAACTTTATCCATGTTTTGAATCTCTTCTTTAGTTCTCTCCAGTTGCTCTTCCATCATTGTAATAAGAGATTCGCGGGATTGATGTGGACGATATAGGTTGAGAAGGTGATGGGCGTTGATAAAGAGATTGCGCATGTCCTCGACTTTCGATTCGAACTGCTCGGGGGCGACTGAGAGAACTCCAACAAACTCAAGAAAATTCAAGAGCAGGGATTTGCTAATCTTGAGCAAGTAGTAGGCGTGGTTGAGGGGTTGCGAGGGTTGTGTGGAGTCGGCGCCGTTTTTCGTAGGTTCGGGGTATAGCTGATTGATTCCTTGTTCCTGAAGCGACGGTAATGTGGTCGATAGCTATGCGATTCCGTCAGTGGTTGGATTAAAGACATGAAGCTCGCGGAGACTCACAGGTTGCAACTCGCCAAAGACCGAGTACTGGCCTGTCGGAGCCTCTGGGGGTACAAGAAATCGTAATTCTGGGGGAACCTCAAGGTCCCGGAGCTCTTTTGGCGTCCATTTCTTGTTGTGAACTGGTTTTCCGTCCTTGTCTTTGGATGCCTCGGTCTTGATCTGCTCGAACTTATCCAGGTTCTCGCGGGTGAAGTGTTTCCACAAGGGCGGGGGCGGCGCGAATGCTGCGGTCACAGCACGTTGCTGGTTCGCATCAGCCATACTGGGTGGTCCGGGGTTATTTGGTGAGACCTTCAATGGAATACGGTGTTAAATTTGGCTCTCGGAGGTGGGAAGCTGGTGTTTGTAGGTCGAGCAGCGCAGGCAGAGGGTGTGGGTCTGTGCTGGGCCACTTTGTTCCGCCCGGATTCACTCGCGCCGCTTGCTCCAGCTTCAATCGTTTGCTTCTTGTCGCGCAAACTCGAGTATGCCTCGCAGCGGTCTAGGGTCGGGGGACTCAACTCCGCTTTTGCATCGCTCAGGCATCGCGGGTGCTCTCGCCCGGTTTTCACAGCGCACATATGCCGCCGATTACATCGCATTGGGTTTCCTGGTAGCGGGATGGGTGTTGGTAAGGAGAGGCCTGGGAATGCGCCCAATTTTCGCTAACATGGATTTGCTACACAGATTCAATTATTTGTCGACCCTTTCCATCGTATGTTTTCTCTCGATAACAAGTCTATCCAATTCCCATTCGCTGTTCACGAACGCGTTCCCATACTATGGGCCGTTATATACTCTGGGGTCATCCCCTTCCTCATCATACTCGCGTGGTCCGCCATGATGCGTCCTGGCGTGCAGAAGACGCAAGTTACGGTACTTGGGCTGCTTGTATCCCTGATGCTCACCACATTTGTGACGGATATAATCAAGAACGCCGTTGGCAGGCCGCGCCCAGATCTACTCTCGCGATGCAAGCCCGCTCGAGGTACGCCGGATAATGCACTAGTTTCATGGACTGTGTGTACAGAGAGCAATCCACACATTTTACATGAGGGATGGCGCAGCTTTCCCAGTGGACACAGCAGCTTCTCTTTCGGTGGACTGGGCTATCTATGCTTGTGAGTTTCACCTTGCCAACTTATCATCAACTTGTGAAGTATGCATACTGACCTTTCTTGCTGTAGTTTTCTTTGTGGTCAAATGCACGTTTTCCGCCCACGAACAGATCTCGGCCGATGTCTTCTTGCCTTCCTTCCCCTTATGTGCGCGTTGATGGTCGCTATTTCACGTCTAGATGATTATCGACATGATGTTTGGGATGTCACTTGTGGCGCAGTGCTGGGCTTGTCGGTCGCGTGGTTTTCGTACCGTCGCTACTATCCGCAGCTACGCTCAATTCGCTGCGATGTGCCATATGATAAGGCTGACCTGGCTCGGGAAGGGTTTGATAGACTGGACGACGAAGAGCAGGCAATGTCGCGTCCTCTTTATCCACGAAACGAGCCGGTGTCTGAGGAGGTTTTCCAGCTCGAGGAAACTGACTTATCCAGGTCATGAAGGCTAAGCGTATCTGATACGAATAAATGAAGTCAACTGTAACAATAAAAATAGACATACAAGTGGATACCACTTGCAGCTGGGCTGCAAGATTAATGCCAATCCATCAATTGATTCAAATTTTTCTTTCCACGGCAAAATGAATTTGTTGCTGGAGCCATGCTTTGTCGAGGAGCAGCAGCCAAAGTCTTCCAGCATCCCCCATCCTAGGATGCTGTTTAAAGTGTCTTCGTCCCAAGCTCCAGGCACGACAACGCTGTATTCTGCTCACTGCAGCATACTAGGCTCGGATACTCTGCCACTAAAACCCGAGCCACAAATACTATGAAGACACCTCAATCTGGAGAACAGATCAGCCTGAAATTGAGCTTCCATGCTGCAAGGTTGAACAGAACAGATCTTGATTTGTGAATCCGTTAAGTACTCTTAAACCCTGCAGTATGGGAGTTTCCGCGTCTCGTTAAATGGAGCTCCCGGTATAGCTAGGGGAACGAGGAGTGCTTTTGTAGTTCTTCTAATTGTTTTTAGCCATCATTCGTCTTCTAGCCGCCCATATTCACGGCTTAGCTATGGATTATGTTTTTGACCTATTCAATCTACTTTCTTACAATTGACCTATAGGGTATACGCATCTGTCGCAGTATAGTAGCATGCATAGTTGCTTGACA
This sequence comes from Penicillium coffeae, assembly GCA_035985395.1. Lineage (NCBI taxonomy): Eukaryota > Fungi > Ascomycota > Eurotiomycetes > Eurotiales > Aspergillaceae > Penicillium > Penicillium coffeae. The sequence goes on along the minus strand of CP142594.1, from coordinate 2,293,258 downwards.
CCTTTGTCGCGCAGCAAAGCACCCTTATATAACATAGGCCATGGGGCAGCAAGCGAACGAATATAGTTGTCAAACATTTAACATCCCAGCAGTTCTCTTAATTGTAATCAATTCTTACACCCTGAACGACATGAGGATGTCTCATTGTCTGTTAGAGCTGGTGGCAAACTGGACAGGGCGGTCAGTGCGCCATTCCAATACGCGGAAAGACGCTTTGGAGCCGAGAATCGTCACATTATTTCTTCCAAAAATTCACCCGGCTGCTTCAAACCCTCTGAAAAGGGAGCGATCCCAGCCTCAAATCTGAGACTCCTATAAAGGCAACTAGTTGCTGTGTGCTTGATCGCACAGCTCCATTGCCTCCCATGGGCCCTGGAACCCTGTCAGTCAGGTCGATGTGATCAAGACATATTGAATGCCTCGGAGAAAAGCCAGCGACCACCCGGGGTCGGGAAAGACCCGATCTCGCGATGGCTGTCAGGAATGTCGGGGAAGTCGAGTGCGCTGTGATACTAAGAAGCCTCGATGTACGCGATGTGTGGATAAAGGATTACCCTGCTCAACGAATATCGTACTCAAATGGCAATCTGAGTTTGCCAGCCGAGGCCTAGCATTTGGACGCGCTGGAGTTTGGAACAAGCACAAATCTGGTGAAAGCAAATCCGAGAGCCCTTCTTCTTCAGAATTTGCGACTGATGATGAGAATCGTTGGTTAACGTTGCCTGCTGTCCAAGCCTGGGGGTTTATCAATAGTGGCATGGGCACCTTTGCGAACCCAGAGATGGTCGATATCGAGTTGAATTACCAACGTGCTCTTGTCCTCTCTTCCAAGCCTTTTGCCAGCGGGCCTATGCCAACACTATCAATGTTTCCTCAAATATCACAGATTGGGCATGCGGAGTTGTTCGATTACTACCTTCAGCAAATATGCCCTCGCACGACTGTTAGCTCGAAGGGTTCTTCCCCTTTCGCTTCGTTGATCTTACCGTTCAGTATCTCTGCATCGCCTGCCCTATTCAAAGCCATTCAAGCTCTAGGGGCCTGCCATTTATCACGCGACTTTCCATCTTATAGTCCCCTTGCACTCCGTCTCAAGTCAGAAACGCTCAAAGAACTTCGAGCACGTCTTTCTGCTGAGGGCACTCTAACATGCTCCTTCAATCCTGAAGTACTGGTTGTCATTATGATGTTATGTCTTTATGAAATCGCAGATAAGTGTGATCGTAATTGGACTACACATCTCAAAGGAGCCAAAGATCTCATACGCCTTCGAAGACAGCATGACTTGGAACTTTCAAGCCCAGTACGTGTCTCTGATCCTGTTTCGGAATTTACAGAACACTTCTTTGCCTTTCAAGATGTTATGGGCAGGACGGCCTGCGGCGAAGAGGTACTATTTGGCAGTGACTATTGGAAGGCCGATGATCGGCAAATTGATCTTTGGATGGGATGCAGTTCTCAGCTCGTCTCTATCCTTGCCAGCATCACTGAGATGAGTCGAACGAGGCGGCAGCTCGATTCCAATGCTGCCCATGGATCATTTACAGCGCGCTCTACGTCACTCGCAAATCGCCTAGATAATCTTGTCCAAGAAGTTCAGGGTGAGGCTGATGACGCTTTAGCGTCTGCGGCAGAGGCGAAAAGGCTGGCCGCGATAATATACCTTCATTGCGCGCTTCACGAAGCTAGCCCAACAACACCACTCGTGGTGGAGTATGTGCGCAAAATTCTACAGATTGTCTCGCGTTTCCTACAGCGTGGAGCTTTATTCAGTGTTACATGGCCGGTATTCGTTGCCGCAGTGGAGTTGGATCCAACGCAGGACGAAATCTGGGAGGGTTCTGGGTCAGGTCGGTCAATTGTGCTTCAAGCACTGGACATGATGGCCGACTCAGCCACTTCAAATATCACTAGAACCAGAGCTGTCATTGTTCAGGTTTGGCAGGCGCGTGACCAGGCTCTTTTGAAAGCCCCTCGGGTTCACTGCAATGACTGGGAGTGGTATGTGGCGCCTATAAGCACATCGATGAGTTTAGCATGACCAACGGCATTGGCTACATGAAGTGTATGAACAGTTACAAGCAAATATATGAAATTCAAATATTTAGATTTTCCAATTTTCCAGTCGAAAATTGGCCCTAAATCAGTAGGAACCCGCCCTGTGTCATCGTTGGTTCACTTAGCGCCAGGACTGTATATGCGACAGCACTCTGCTCATTTCACTCCCTGGGTGAACTCAGTGTCTTGCCCTGGCCCCTGATCCATATCAAATAAAAGGTGGATAAAAAATAAAATAAAATAAAATAAACCATTGGGGCATTCCTTTGAAAGTAAAGAAAGGAGTTTGGCAACATGCCACTAATTAGCTGTCGCTGCTTGATGATCATCGTCACTGCGGGGCGACTCCGCTTCGGGATTAGCGGGTTTGTAACCGCGACGAGTGCCAACCGCTATATTTCATGGCATTACGCGCCGACTTGCTTCTCCTCCTCTTCATTTTTGAATATGTGTACAGAATACTTTACTTTGCGTTGCTGACCGCGATTCCTGGACAATGGCCCAACTCCGGCCTCCAGCGCCTGTGCGCAGTGCCTCCGCCAACCCATTCGAAAGCAAGTTGAGCCAGCAGCTTCAACCAGAAGCCTCTCTGGAGCCCTCAGACAATGTAACACGCTCGCCAAAGTCTCGATCCTTGTCAGATGCTTCTAAGCCAACTACAACATCGCAGCCATCAACAGGGGACCTCAGTCGCCCCCCAAGCAAAGACGATAGCGTCCTCCCTACCGCGCCCGCAACGCCCAGCCGGTCGAACACTCACCATCCGAACCTGTCTTTGAACCTGCCCCCAAAGAGCGCCGCCTCACCTTCTTTGACCCGTGACCCACTTTCTCCCAAGCTCGATTCATCCCAAATATATGGTTCACCAGGCTCTGTCCTTCCACGGCGTTCTCGTGGGTTGGACTTCTCCCGTGCCTGTACAAACCTCCACCACTCGACTCTCGCCGAATCCTCTCCCGACTCTTCCCCTACTATTGGAGGCCGCGGGGTTGCCATACCCCAGCGCCGGGGCTCTCTTGGATCTACATCTGTTCCTCCTTTTTCTACATCTGGGCCCGCAGAACGCACCGCAATCTCCAGCTCGGTGTCAAGCGTCAACATGATGGAATCCGATACCAGCAGCAGCGAGGATGACGATGACCCCATGGGTGATGTGAACGACGTGATGCTTAGCACTCCACAAGCAAGTCGTATGAGCACTGGTCCGAATCCTTTCGCACCAAATGCTTTTCAAAGTCCTGGAAATGAATGGAACGGTGGATATTCACAAGCAGCCGCCAGCCTCATGAGCTTCCAGCGTGCGCGATTCAAGAAAGGACGCAGCCGTCACAGCTCCAGTAGCGCCAGTGGAAACAGCAATAAGCCAAGCCCAGGCCCACACTCTCCTCCTGTGATGAAAAGCGTCGAGCATCCTTCAGCGGGGTACTTTGGGCCCCGGCCAAATGGTCACTCTCGACGTGAGAGCTTAAGCCTTGGCACCCGCGACCTTCGACTATCTGACTTGAGTGATGATGGTGAGGGTCGCGCGGTCCGGAGTGGCAGTCCCACTGCGGGTGCTCATCCAGAGGGTGGACCGTTGGGAGTCATTCGTCGTGCTGTTACTCGGCGGAGTAGCCTTTTGGTATGGCATCTACAAACACAAGTCCTTTGCTTTAACTAATTTTTTCCAGCCCAAAACAAAAACTTTTGCGCGCATTCGCGCTGCATTGATGGAAGAGGGCGCACCCGCAGACGATGATATCAAAAGAGAGGCAGAAGTTATTCGGCAGGTCCGAGACACAGAGCCCGAGCCAACATCTCCCACTTTGAGCTCCGCTCCTATCACGAAGCCATCTCAGCAACTTGATTCTATGGACGGCGATATCAGTCCTTCAAAGTCTGCACCGTCCAGTTTCAGCAAGCAGGCCAGCCTCAACTCTGGGGGTGTGGAATTCTGGAATTCATTTGACGAAAGATATCGAACTCCACCACCTGCACGACAGACTCCCTTTTCCAATGCCGACGATGACATGGCAATGGACATGACACCATCCACCACAATGGGGTCCACTGCCGATTCCAAACAACGCTCTCGATCGTCAACCCCTCATGCCCCGGGGTCCGCTGTCGGTGAACTCCGCCGCAAGCGACGCCGAGAAGATGACTTCGATGCAAGTCTCTTCAAGAGGCGGGCTGTCTCTCCCAGTGTGAGCGCTCAAAGTAGCCCTGTGCTGACCCATTCGTCTGTGATTGACAATGGTCCTAATATCTGGGGACCACCTTCGAAGCTGGGTCCTCCATTTTCCGAGCGCCCTAACCCAGACAATGCCAACCGAACCACGCCGCATTCTGGTACTGCAAAGCGCGTAGGTCTTCAAGGTATGACTGAAGCTAGCGATGGATTTATGAACATGAGCATCGATAATTGAGCGGGGGGGGATTGTGGCGTTAATCGTGTCTGCTATTTTTCTTATTGGCCATCATTGGGGGGGTTTTCAAGTCTTTTCATCCTTTGGCATGGCGTTTTGGTGGCAGCATACACTTCTTTGTCACTTCCGGTTATGTCTTTCTTGTTTATTTGTTAAGATACCTACCTTTATATAAATAATCCGCTTGGTGCAGCTTCTCGGGCACTGTTTATGTTGATCTACTTCTATAATCGCATCCCATCCTCCCGTAGGCGGAAACACGTGCGGGTCCCCGCCCCAGCTCGATTTGGCCTCCGCAACCACGGCCTCAACCCCCTCGTCTCCAACATTAGCTACTGCTGCTGTTTTTAGTAACCTACAGCATGGCATCCACGACCGAACTTGCTTCCGCCTTCATTGAGGGTGCCCCTCCAGGCGAGGTACGCGATCTCCCACCTTCCTCGGAGCCATTACCCCCCACTCCACTGTTGCGAGTTGCTAACTTCGAGCCTGTTTATCTAGCTTGCCGATGTTGTTGCCGGTAATACCTCCACCCCCTTCAATCGATTCTGATTTATTGGCGCCACTTTTCTCGCGTTGCACAATACCCTGCATGTGCTGATACTGAACCTCGATCCCCGCCACAGACGTCCAAGCCTTAACCGAAAACAACGATATCATCTCCTCCCTTGCCCCTGCCTTCGAACGATACAATGTGAGCCAGTTGACTACTGTCAAATTGCCAGGCTCAAGCCAGGAGGTAGGTGTCGCCATTGGGATGTTGGCGTTTCGCGGGAAATGCTGACCATCCGGAAGGTCATTGTGAGCGAATTCAATAAGCTCGAGGGCAATCGCTACTTCGACCCGGAATCACAGACCTCATTTGAGCTCGACCATGTGACACAGGTATATTGTGCTGTCTGTTATTTCAACAAATCCCACGGAGCTGACCCATGGTGTCTAGACTGCCTCCGCGGCGCAATCATCTCCCCTGGAGTCACAGAATGCGGACTTGATGTAAGAGGTCAAACATCTCCTTTCCACGATATTAAAGCTAATGAACGAATAGCAAATCTCTCCAGAAGTCCCTCGCCATCCACGCTCGCGAACACTACCCCAGCTCATCCTACGGCGTCTATCCTATTGAAAACGACAGCGCCGTTGCAATTCTCCTCGTCGCAAACCGCTACTCTCCCAACAACTTCTGGTGAGAATTTCCTCCCAGCCTACAACAGGAAAACAAATGATGTTTTCAGCAAGCTAACCAAGTGGTAATTGAATAGGAATGGTCGATTCCGCGCCATTTACCAGGTCCCCGTCTCCTCCTCATCCACAACCGTGACCGGCAAGATCCACGTAGACGTGCACTACTACGAGGACGGCAACGTTGCGCTCAACACCTCCAAGCCCGTCAACCTGTCTGTTTCGTCCGTCTCCGCCGAGGCAATCATCTCGCGCATTGCCGCCGCTGAGCGTGACTACCAGGAGGAGCTCAACCGAGCCTTTGTTTCTCTCTCTGAGGGTGCTTTCAAGAGCTTGCGCAGACAATTACCTATCACTCGCCAGAAAGTCGAGTGGGAGAAGGTCGGTGGTTATCGGTTGGGACAGGACATCTCAGGCGGCAAGGGCCGATAGAAATGTTTTTATGGCGGATCGATTAGCGTTGGATACATCTCTTCACGGATGAATATAACTTGCAAGCATTGAGTATCTGTAGCTATGCTTAGCTTTCAACGACGTACTTTACACTTCACTTTGCTCTTTTCCTGGATTGTTTTGTCAACTTTAACAGAGCCCCCTGTCGGACCGCTTGTCAGGTCCGTACCCCTTGTTGCCGGCGAGCAATTGCATCTTTATCGCTAAGCAAGATTACCAAGTGATCGATCTTCATTTCAAAGCTTCGAAATCAGCTTCCGTTCTTTGTTTCCCACTAATGCAGGGATGAATAAGCGAAATCCCCAGCTCGAGCACGTACCGCGGAGCGTGGGGGCCCCTAGCGAGATTGACGGGATAACCCGGTCTCAACACACGGTTTAAGTACTCGTTCAAGTCTACCCCATTGCACAGTGGTTAAGAGCTCCCAAAAGTACTGCTCAGAATGCTTCAGAAACTCAATCGCTTTATAAGCGACATCGCCGGCCTGGAGAAGACCCTGCGTCTGATCCAGGCTGTGGCCCAGGTCGCGGCTGTTTTTTCGGTGGGCAGCACTGCGGTGCGCTTGAACACCGCCAAATATCAATTGGCACTGTGTAAGTTCCCATTGAGTCTTATAGAGCAGGGATCTCGGTATTTCAATCTGCAGAATACATAATTAATCATAAAGTTCACTAGCACGGCGCTTCTTCCGTTTCTTCGGCTTCTTGGAAGCCTTCCAGCGTGTCTTCAGCCTCCTTGTTAATGGAGGCCTGTTCTCAACGGCAGGCATGATAGACATGGCTAAGTGGACTGCTTTTGGCTTCTATTTTGTATTGGAAGATACCACTATTGTATGTTACTCCCCTCTGCCAAGTAGCCTTTTGGATCCCACTTGGCTTTTGTGTTCAATGGCACCCGCTAATACTCTCAATAGCTTCATGCAATGGGCGTATGGCCCGTTCCATGGGAAGAACGCATCATGCGTGAAGCCAACTCATGCTGGTTCTATGCGTTGGCTTTTTCTCTTCTGGGGGCGCTGCACGGCTTGTACACCGCGTCCCAGGACAAGGCAGCTGAGCCTAAGGAAGAAAATGAAAAGTCCGGAAAGAGCAAAAAGTCTGCTAAAAAGACAGGGGAGAAGAAAGCTGTTGGAACTTCTTCCGCTGTCAACACCACGGCACTGTGGCACCAGATTATGGGTGAGAGCTGCGACATTCTGATCCCTCTTGAGCTTTTGGACTGGATGCCTACTGGAGATCTTGTGATCGGAGGCACTATGATTTTGGGTACTCTGTTGAGTATTCGTGGTATTTGGGCTCGTGTGTGAGCTAAATTGGAGGCTTTCGGGTTTCGGAACTTCTAGATACGTTTTGGGTCAGGTTTTATATAGATCTCGGGCCTTTGTTTACCAAAAAATAGATGGAATAGTACAACAGCGGATCAATAAGTGCGGCTTATGGTCAATTCTTTTGGACATACAGCACATTTGGACCAGGCTAACTAAGTTTGCTTCGTCATAGCGAATACGTGGTATCCTGTACCTCCAAATTCGGATAAATCGATTGTGAACCTTTCCAGATCCTCCCACCCATGCTTGAGATAAAGGCTGTGTCCGAATGGGGAAGCTTGGAGGAATATTCTCGAAGAAGTAGATTTCGCTTGCTCAACCACCCAGGATAACAGGATAGACGCAAAGCCCCGGCCTTGATGGCTTGGCGACGTATAGATGGCGCCGAGATCTATGAGTTTGAACATGTTACCTGCAGCCCAGACTTCAATCCCCGATCACTGCGTCGATTGACTCACAATAGTCCTCGTCCTTATTATAATACTTTTCACAATCTTTCAAGAGTGATCTGAACTTGGTCTGTAATGAGACATCGAATCCCTCGGGGTAAGTAGGCAAGGCCGGTAATTCCCCGGAAGCACCATTCAGCAGTGTCTTTGCAGGCTGCACTATCTTGGCATATGCAAGCATTTCTGTAGTTTCTCGATCAAATATAGCAGCGGTCTTGACCGTTTTTACCTCGAAATCCGCAGCCTCGCGGGCCGTCAGCCATTCTTTTGTTCCCGCGGGGTTCGTAGCAATCGGGTACATGCGAGAACTCAGTGCATCGTGTTGAAATGTAGAATACTTGATATTGGCTACCTCCGCAGCATATTTCACGTCAGTGACCTCTCGAAGTTCTAATCCAGCGGGTAAGTTTGAGCTGGCAGTCATGGTTGAAATTTCTCGTTCGATGGGTCGGAATAAATAGCGATGGAAATGTAGGCCCACTCCTCGGGAGCGGCCAAAATATATCGAACGCCCGGCGCTATGCAAAATTCGGGCAAACTAATGGGGGTTGAAGCACTGGTGAATCTTTCTTTAGCCCAGAAAACCCCTAGGGATGAGTTTGGCCTAAAAGATGTTGTTCATCTGATCTAAACCGTGACAAGTAAGTACATCAGATCGGCGGCTAAAACTTCATTTGTCGCACCGCAAAAAAGCAAAAAAGAATGGACTCGCGGGGAATTGAACCCCGGACCTCTCCCATGCTAAGGGAAAATCATACCACTAGACCACAAGCCCGATTCATGAAGAAACGACCGGAATAGTGCGCTGCAAGCTTGGGGAATGCTATCGTGGGTTTTCAGTGGCCGTTCATGCTGTGACCGAAACGAGAATGTCGCAATTGTGACTTCCCAACGAAAGTTGTTGTGTATACCATGGCTCCTCCGTGATTGATCTCTACTTTTTGAGTCGTACCCGGGTATGTTCAAGACCATGTACGTCAAAATCCAATGGCGAATATTAGTTGGGCGAAGTGAGTGGATCTGGATGGCGAAAGTTAGCAGAGAGCGATGCTAGTATTTTGCGAAGAACGAGCATTAAAGAGGAACCTTGGAATCCCTGGATTAATATCGACATAGAATGAGGGTCGAAAGTCACTACCCAACTTCAGGGCAAAAGATGTCGCGACTCGAGTTCTTTGTACTTTGAGCAGCCCGTGTGGGAGGCCAGCTATATCCATAGTTTCATGACCAAGATCTGAGCCTCAGGGAAGAGAACCTTGTCCGTTATCATAACCCATCATGGAAAAGCGAAGTTGAGAGGAGAATTATTCGAAACCAATTCCAAAGTAACAAAGAGACCCGGTCTGTGCGGCGCTGCTCCAAGGGCGACAGGGAATTAACCAAGATGTGAAATATTCAACGTATGTAGTAATGAGTCCACTTTGATGTATATTCCAAGGTTTGAGCAAAGCGAGCACTATTTCTGAATGTCTCAAGTCTCTCAGCTATTCTTGGCCCTGTATGGAGGCGGAGAATTCAAGGTACAATATTTCCGAAGCAGCAAAGTTACGCAATTGATATTTCAGTATATCCTGTAGCACCCCAAGCTGCTGGTGATACATTCTAAAGCGCTATATCAGAATCATGATTGGAAGCCATCACCCATCAAGAAATGAATGCCAGAATTGGATCAGTCAAATCACAACTCTATCTTTCGCAGTCAAATAGTAACTTCGTCTAACCGAAGAATCGAAGATAGCCTTGGACACACTGAGAGCCCGGATTCAAGTTTCACTAGATGTCAGATCCAGATGTCAGTGGAACATCCAATGATTAGATCTGTTCGGGACTCCGCTAGTGGTGACTGCAGGTAACACATATCTGAGTTCCTCTGCAATACCTTATAACGCTCCGAATCTTGTTTGATTCTAGACTCTGTATTTCCCGAGGGTAATTCAAGGCTGGAGATTCCAGGCTTCATCGTTTCTTTAGCTTCTAGTAACAGATTTTGAGAAATGCAAGAAGCGACACTAGTTACTTAAAATATGCTTCTAGTCCAATATTGGGATTATGAAGATGCATCTGGCTTGAAGCCCTCTAGGTGAGACTAGAGATCTGCGGATCATCACGAATATTGCTCTTAGACCGTAAATTGCGAGGGAAAAGAGCGAACAGATAGATGTTCCTGCATAATCCGTCGAGCCGGCATCAACAAAGCTTAGCGTAGTGGCAATGACTCACGCATGGTCTCGGAGACAGAACCAGGAACACGCTGAATCTTGGCCTGCCAAGAAATAAGTCTGCAAATTTACCTACCTCACAACGGCCTAAAAATGAAATTCGATGGCGTTCTGCCGTCCATTCGCTTGAAGAAGATCCTGGACGCTCATGTATTTTCAGACTATGCAGTGCTTAAAAAATACAACGAGCGTTTATACTGGGTGGCTTTCTAGGCAATAAAATGGAGTTAAAGATATGATTGATAAAAATGACCAGAAAGTCTTAAAAAAATTATTTTACCGCTGGCCCGGCCAGCTGTTTCCCTGGCACTCGATATGCTGAAAGAGGCCCTAAAGAACTTTGCTCCATGGTTGCATAATGCCATTCTCATTCTACAGCGTTAAAAGAAGGATTTTCTCGGATGAGGAAGCTGGAGGAATATAGCTTGTAGCATCCCTTTGCTGGGATCGCCCTGCTTAGAGTTGTAAAGAGCTTCGTCGGGCGCAGAACCCAGTCTAGCGGGCGATACCACTGGAAGAAAATACTTACCGAGACTCTGCCCCATTCAATATTCAAATGATACAATTTACCCATATAAAGAAAGCGAGAAACTACCTGTTAAATTAAGAAGATGCATGGGAGGCTCTTGAGAAAAGGCTAACTGACTCTGGAAAGTGTCTATGAAATGGCGAAAAACGGCCGTAGTACCCAGTACAAATCGTGAACAATTGAAATGCTTCAAAGATGAGATTGTGATGAAGGCAGCAGTTACCCACGCTCCCCTTGAATCTAATATCCTGCCTGTTCTCTGCCAACGGCCATTGCTACCTGTCGCTCCTTCTTATTTCTTCTTGCTCAGAATGACAAATCTCCATCCGCAACTCCTCGAGATTGAGAGAACCATCAGGCTCAAGTTCTCCTCATTCTTCAATATGGGTTTCAAACTGAACAAGCCGCGTCTGCTGTTGGCGCTCTACACCGCCGATGGAGCAGACCATCCTCGCTATGCTTTGCTCGTCACACCAAAGTTCAAACCGTCGCTGCACAGAAACCCAGGCGACAAAGAAGATGACCCAGTCCCCGCGACCAAGTACTTTGTCCGCAAATCTCGCCGAAACCTACAAAACGAGCTCTTCAAACCATGGCATTTCGAGAAAGAAGAGATTACCGATATCGACCGAGACCCAGGTATCCTGGTCTGCACGGTGATTGGAAAAGTTCTCGACACCAAAAAGTTCCCAGACGCTATCGCGTCGACGCCCATCTACCAACTGAATAACGCCAATCAACAGAAAGCGCTGGACTTCGACGATCGGATGTGGGCGAAGGACGCGTTCCAGAAGCTGAATAGGGAGGGAATCATCGCGGGGATGGATTGGCGCACGGCAGAAGGAGGGACGAATTCTTTCATGCGACAGAAGCACACAGATGATTTCTGGGCTGTCACTATCGAAGGACGCAATCTGCCTTATGTGCCGATCGTTGATTTGCTATCGGGGAGTGTGTTGAGGATGTAAGGCGCGAATGCGGATGAGCATACAGCCAGTTTGGCGAACAACGCTGCGCTTCGAGGATCTGCTGAATTGAGGAGGAAAATCAACTTGCTAGGGGCATGCTGCAACAATCGAGGATATTACTGGAAGGAACTGTTGAGCAGCTTCCATATTCTTAAAAGTCGCTAGATTAGAGCCAAGGCATAGGCCAATACCTGATGATCATACATGAATAACCTAGGATCCGGTATGAAAGAGTCTGTTGGTACGGAGTAAAAGATGTGGCTATGGCGAAGTAAATACGAGGCTCCGCCGAATAGACTTCGACGCCTGCGATCGACAGAACCACGGGAGACTGCCCCGTATGCCCAAATAGGCAACTCTCGTATTCGATGAGGCTGACGAATGGCGATGTCACTTGTTCTTACACCACGAGTTCAAGTATTTAATCCCCTTGTCGACATGCCAGAACTACCTCATCAACAAGTTCATCATGTCTTTCACAGCTACTACTACCCAGCTGGACGCTAAAGAGGCCGATGCTCGTGCCTCTTTCGCCTCTAGTAGCACAGGTACACTATGCACAACCTCTCAAGACTCTTCATCATTTTATCCTTCCCGTACTTTCAATGTCGGTGCAAAAGGCATTGGGGCGTTTCGTCTCCCTTTGCCTGATCGCCAAATTGAGATCACAATCAGCGATTTTGATGGCACCGCAGCCTATGTCTCAGGCCGTGACAAGCGATGGTCTGGCAACAGCGTTCTCTCTGCCCCCAAGCTAGGGAACTTGATTCGTACAGAATATTTCGTCGGACCGAACCGAGATCCTCTTCTTAGATTACTGCAGACAACAAGCGTGATCCCTGAAGAAATCAAGATCAAGAGTAAATGGGGCTCGCGCTCAATCCAATTCACCATGCCAACTGGGGCTGAATATCAATGGTCTTACGAAAAAGAGAAGAGACCAGATGGCGAGAAGCTTCATTTGGTCACTTTGCGTGCTATTGAGAATCCAGACAACAAGATAAATGGTCAGCCGAATCGACGGGTTGCTCAGCTGGTGCGCAGTGCTGAAACACGCACCCCCGGCACACATAAATGTAGCGCGGGTAATGGTGGGGAACTGCAGATCGACGATGGTGCTCTGAATGCGCTCAATCTGGATGAGTCCATTGTTGTCGCTACGTGTCTGGTTGTTCTCAAGAGAGAGGTTGACCGACGACGGATTATCCAGATGGCAGTAATCGGTGGCGCTGGTTCATAGTCCTCCATTCCGATTTCTCTTTGATATTTCCTTTATGTTGTTTCAGACGCGCACAAAGCACCTCAGCATTATCAGTACTATATCATATGCAAACACTTCTCCAATTGCAACCGCTAATCGTATGAAACATCTATCCTCTCTATCATCTAGTTTCGTACTTGTAGTAAGCTTTGGTATCTCAAGGAAAATCCATATAAGCGGAGGGCCTGGGACCATGATTGCGCGGGCAGATGCAATCGCATTCCTCAGCGTCGGTCATTGAGCAGGCCAGCAATGTGATTATTCAACCAATATTCCCCTAACGCATCAAGAGGCATCTCTTTAGCTCCGGAGATCCATCCCTTGCACTTCTCTGCCTCACAGGTACACTGGAACGGTTGATCCATGTCCCACTCAGTGCTAGGGTAGAAGAATGTCAAGGCGTCTCCAGTCTTTAATGGGCGCTCTTCAACAACGCGCACCTCCATGCGAGCCATATCGAAGACCAGCGATGGAGCACATGAATGGTTGCAGTACACTAAGTCGGAATTGAGCTCGATATGTGTATCCAGGCCTGTTTGGACGCTGGTGTAGGCCTTTTTGCCAGGAGTCGCGGTGGTGATCTTGGCGAAGACTGCACCAGCTGGCAAATCGACCAGCGAATATGCCCCACTATCGAAAGCCTTGGTGCTGCGGTTTACTCTTAAGCGATCGGGATGAGTCGGAGGCGAGACGTCCTTGGTCTGGACGGGGACAGTTGGAAGCGGGTCTGCGGAGGGAGCCATGGCGAAGAGAGCGTTGGAGATGAAGCTCGGGACAATGGGTTTCGAGGAGGGGTATTTGGGGTATTTGAATTAAGCTCAAAGAGAGTCGAGGGAGGTCTTTGAGCTTTATAGAGCTCGTGCCAGACTTGATCGGCGCCGTCTCGTGTCCGCATAGCGCGAAGCCCCCCTTCCCTTCAGCCGAGGAGCCAAGAATGCGAGTGTTTTCCTCGGATTAAACCGAGGTTCTTTGAATGTCATCATGCTTCCGCGGAGCCAGTCCCCAAAAGGTGGCTCTCCGCGACTAAGCAGCCCTAGGCGCGAGCGTGGAGATCGCCAGGAACTCTTTCTAGCGGCCGATCGGCCCGGCAATTAATTTCGGTGAAACTATTTGTCGTGGATAAGTCCCCATTCTGCGCCTGCGTTCTCTTACATGTGAGGTGGGACTTGTTTGACAGGTCATAGGTAAAATAGAATGTCCTTCGACGTCATGATTTTGATTTGTCTAAAGTCTAGTTCAGTCTGCGCAGAAGCTCTTCGCCGTTCAGCCATCGCTCGAGATTCCCCGCGACCTCGTCATACCAGCCGTGCAGCAGATCCTCCTCTCCATACCCCATATGCGGGGAGAGGAGGACTTCGCTCCGTCCATCCTGACCCCAGGTTGTTGTCCGCCAAGGACTATTCTTCGGTAGTGGCTCAGGGTCAAAGACATCGAGTGCAGCGCCTCGAATGCGCCCGGCATTGAGTGCTTCTAGCAAAGCCGCTTCGTCGATCAATGGGCCCCGCGACGTGTTTACAATAATAGCACTGCGCTTCATTGTCGCCAGTTCCTCTGCGCCCACAATGCCGCGACTGCGTTCAGAAAGCACATTGTGGAGACTAACAAGATCCGCCTCAGCAAAGAAGTCACGCTTGGAGCCCGCGACTACAAAACTGCCCGCCGGAAGCCCTTGCGCCAGCGCCTGCTCGTCCGCTTTCTCCTGCGTCAAATTCGCCGACCACGCGCTGACTTTCATGCCAAACGCCTGGATCGCTATCTTGCCCACTTGCGACCCTAATTTCCCGAGTCCTAGTAACCCTAACGTCCTCGTCGATAGATTGATCCCGAGCGAGCCCTGCCATTCACCCCGCTTAACCGCCGCATCGTCCCGGGCGATATTCCTCGCTGCAGCGAGGATCAGAGCCCATGTATGCTGGACTGTACTGTTAACGCCAGGCGGCCGTCCCTCCGTGCCTGCGACTGGGATCTTTGCATCGGTGAAGGCCTGGAGATCGAGCGAGAGGTTGCGGGTGCCGGTTGTTAGGAGGAGCTTGAGGTTTGGGAGAGCGGAGATTGTTTTCGCGGCGAAGGGGGTGCGCTCGCGCATTGCGAGGATTACATCGTAGGGCTGGAGTCGTTGGATGAGGGCTTCGTGCTGTGCTGGGTCGCGCGGGTCGAGGGTTTCGGGGAAGCTGGAGATGTCGATGCGGGACTCGAGATGCGCGAAATGCGCGGGCGCGATGCCCTGGTAGTCGTCTAAGATTGTGAATCTAGGCTTAGCCATTGGGAATTGTAGGGCGTAGTCTTGTCAGTAATTTGGAGGAGGATTCAGGTGGTTTTGGGCTTTAAGAATTGTAGCGACTACCCCACACTGTTCTACCCCGATGACGGGTCCCCGCCGTGTAAGAACTTAGCCGATTGCCACTGCCTTCTGGGGTGGCGTGATTATATGGTGCAATGTACAGTAGGATTTAATACTTTTGCGTCAACTGATACCGTCAAAGACACCAGATATATGCGATACAGTTTTGCATTGAGTATTTGTTACGACTTGAGAGTATGCCCTATATTCCATGTGTTCTTCGACGCTGCTAGTAAGCAAGGTGCAATAGCGTATCAAAACTCGCTAAATCAGAATCTATAAAATCCGTGGCTCACCAAAGCTGCCAAGCTAATTTGGGACTGGGTCACGTATCATGATCCAAAACTTTTCCTCGCCCTCTAATCCAAAGGGCTTGAAGTCTATAGAGATCTCTTCCACTGGCTTCCACCCAAAGCTTTCATACAAATGAAAGCCATCAGGTGTTGCCTCTAAATAGATCCGCGCCTGATGAGCGTCAGCCTGTTCCACGCCCCATTTCAGGACCGTAGAGCCAATGCCCCGGCCTTGAAATTCGGGCGAAGTCGCTAGTAAATCGAGTACTGGAGGTAGGTGAGTCGATAATGGAAGATTTTATAGGAAGGAAGAAGCAAGTAAACTTACCCATGTCTTCGTCCTTTGCGTGGCGCTTGCGTGCATCCTGCAATAGAGCTTTAAAGGCGTCGAATACTTCTTTATTCATAGGCTGCGGGGCAAATGCAACAGGGTCCTTTGCATACTCCAGTGCCTGTTCAGACAGCGGAGGTATATTCGGAGTAATTTCCCGCTGCGCAGGGAAGTGCCAGCGACTGTAGGCTGCTATCTTGCCAGTCTCTGGGTCCCTCACTTTGAGAACATGCGTCTCCGGGTTGACTAGATGTTTCATGACGTGCTTCGACTTGTATTCGCCAAGCAGAGACGGTTCAGTCTCGGGGAACATCCGGTGGAGTAGCCTGCGGTGCTCGAAGGCTGCATAGTTGATAACGCCTAGCTCTGGTGCGTCTGATTCGACTACATACTCGACCTTGTACGACATGGTAATCTGGGTCGATCGATCTAGCGATCTAGGGGAGGCGGAAACAAGGGGCGATCTTGTAGGCTGAATTGAGAGCTGGGCAAGGTCTTGGGACTGATGTGAATTATTTTTACTCTTTCGCGGGGAAATTTCCAGTAAAAGGATTGACTCATTTCGCACTAATTGTGGGCCGCTACTCCGAATTCCGTTATCTGCGGAGTTCGAATTGATACTCGATATAGACCCCGACTTTTCTGCCCCACTTGCATTTTATATTTAGCGCTTCTGATATCTGTATTCAATTTAACCTGGCTACATCTTCGACGTGGTGGGAACAAAGATGATGGGAAAGGAATTCAGATCCAGAAGGCCTGTTCCCCGGCTCCTCCGCTGTTACAAGATGTCTTCCGGGGGTCAGTGCTCTAGGGTTAGATCTTCGACCAGCGCAGAAGCACTGCAGCAGCAATGACTGGCAAGACGCTCACCAGCTCTCCCAGCCCTGCATACTCCGGAGGAATTCTGGCATTCACAAAGGCACCCGCAGAGAGAAGAATAGCAAAGAGATTGTATACGAAGCTCCATGCGAAATTGAACTTGATGCGGTTGACAGCCTTCCGACTGGTATTCATCATAGTGAGGATGGAATCAAGGGAAGGGCGCATGAGGACTACATCTGCTGCAGATTTCGCCACATCCGTCCCTTCGTTTATGTGGACGCCGATTGTAGCGCGCGCAAGAGCAACGGCATCGTTCGTGCCGTCACCACAAAAAACAACGACCGGCGTCTTGTGAGAAGGACCATCATCCAGGAGCTTTGAGATATATTCACTTTTGTCAGCGGGAGAACTCCGCGATCGCACATTGTCCTCAGGAATGTTGAGCTTGGTCGCCAGGGCCTGGACGGCTCCGTGATCATCTCCTGAAACTACGTGCACTGAGACGCCCCGCATTTTCAGGGACCCAATTGTTGCAGCGGCATCTGATCGAAGCTCATCTTCTAAGCCGAAGACTGCTAAAAGATCGCTCTCAATGGTAAAGCAAAAGACAGTATAGCCACGGGACAGCATCGACACAGCTGTCTCATGCTCTGACATTCCCAGCCAGCGAGAGTTACCGGCTCGAAGAACCTGCCCCCCTAGTATGGCTTCAATGCCTTTGCCTGTCAGACTTTTAGATCCAGAGATAGCGGTAGAGACGACCCCGGTATCTCTGAGGTGATTAGCTACAGAGACCGAGACCGGATGCCGACTGTTTTCGATAAGGCCTAGAAGAAGCGGGAGCTTGTCACCATCAATGCAGTATTGTGCAACAACCGACAGTTTTCCCCGAGTTAAAGTACCAGTCTTATCGAACACCACATGGCCTGTCTTATGAGCTGACTCAATTGCGTCTGCTGATTTGAAGATAATGCCCTTTTCCGCAGCGACTCCACTGGATACGACAATGACCATTGGGACGGCAAGTCCAATGGCACAGGGGCAAGAGACAATGAGGACAGTGATGGCATATGTAATGGCCTGGATTACAGTCTCTGATCCGTCATATCCACGGATGGTCTTACCAACTGCGACCCAAATCACAAATGTGATCAGTGTCAATGATACTACAACCGGCACAAAGTAGGCTGCCACGCGATCTGCTAGATCTTGTAGCTTGGGCTTCGACAATTTCGCTTCATCGACCATGACAGCAATATTTTTGATGGTGTTCTCGCTGGGTAAACGATCGAGTCGAACGGTTATCACCCCAGGTCCATTGATAGACCCGGCAATTACTGTAGAGTCAGGATACTTCTCCACTGGCTGAGACTCGCCAGTGAGCATAGACTCGTCAATCTCGGATGAGCCACTCATGACAGTGCCGTCGGTAGGAATCTTTGTATCCGGAAGAACTTTAAAGATGTCACCGTATTGAAGTAGACGGATGTCAATTTCATGCTCTCTCCCGTCTTCGTCGATAATGATAGCCGTCGATGATTGTAGAGACTGGATAGAAACGGATTCGACAGCTCTCTGACGAGCAAGAGCAGCGACCCACCGACCGACCATAATCAAGGTGACCAAGAGAGTGCTTGTTTCAAAAAATTGACCCGTTGAAAAAGGCGTCCCTGCTATGAGGTAGCCAAAGGAGACAACCGAAAAGACGTAGGCAGTACTGGTACTCAAGACGATCAACAGATCCATTTCCACAACATGCGAAAAGAAAAGAGCTTTCAAGGCTTTAGGGTAGAAAGGACCCGCGATGGCAACTTGAACGATGGTGGCTAAGGCGAGTGATGCTGATGAATATGCCACCTCTCGCTTAGGAAGAGGAGCCCAAGCCATGGTTAGGACTGGGATAGTCAAAATAGCAGAGAGCAAAGTCATAATGCCGATATGACGGACATGCTTGTTGCCAGCCTCTAGAGAAGGATCGCCACGCAGGGCAGTGAGTTCAACTAGCGGTCCCCATGCTTTCCCGATAAGGTCGCGAGCTCCGATGATCTTCGGATCAAAGACGACTCGCACAGTCTTTTCATCTACCAAGGTCAGGTCGAGAACTCCATGAGGCCACTTCTGCTCAATAATATCCGAGAGTCCACCAGGGACAATAATATCCAGACTTGAACCATCGCTTCGCAGTCTTTCGCACTTGAATTCAGTTGTCCGCTCCAAATGCTTCATAACCTGCTCTACCGATCCAAGGCTGAGGTTAAGGTTGAATTCGACGCGGGAGAGAACCAAGCTTGTTTTCAGATCTTCCACGGCGGAGACTGATGCAAGAGTTCGTTGAAGCTTTGTTTCGCACCCGGTGCAAGTCATGCCAGAAATGTTCAGAACGACATACTCTTTTCCACAGCCTTGATTCTCTATGTCTGTTCCATCGTGAAGTGGAACGTTTTTGACTTCCATGGCAGTTCCTGGCGCATTAGAGGAGCAGCAGGCATCGGCGCAAGAAACTTTAGGGCTGACGGGGCGAGCTCCTGAGCAGTAGGAGTCTTGACTCTGAACAATATCCTTCTCAGAGGACTTGCAGCAGGTATCGAGGAGGCTGGAAACGGGGAGTTCTTTCGTGCTAGTAATCTTGCTTGTTTTGCAACAGGGTCCTGCACATGTAGCCGCTGGAGAATCAATAGCAAGGCCGACTTTCGAACCGCAAGATTCTCGGGATTTGTCTTTGCTATTGCTATCTTCATCAGAATGATCCCCAAGGTAATGAGAATCGGAACAGTCAAATTCGAGAGCTGATTGTTTAGTACGAGTTGTCTCCGAACAGCAATTTTCGACGTTCCTAGATGGGATTTCGGAATGCTTTGCAAAATTCTCCACGCAGTTCGATGCAGCTTCATTAGATGAATCCGCTTTTAGGTCCTTCTCCGAGCAGGAAGACGGATATTCTTCCTCTAATTGAGTTCCTTGAATGGGATCCTTGCTCGCGCAGCAAGATCTGGAACAATCGCCCGGTTGCGGAATCTTTCCGACCGGCACGGTCTCGCAGCATTTCTTCAAAAGCTTACTTCTCATGGAGACCTTTGCTTCAAATTTGCCTTTCGAGCAATGAGAGACAGAACTGGCATTACGGAGACAGGTTTTGCGAGATTTTAAGCTTTCACCCGGGGCTTTTTGCAAACTTGCGGAACTCTTCGCGATCTGGCTCTTGGCTAAAGAGCGGTTGCTCTGGACGGAATCAAGCGAAGCACGAGAGGATGTAGCAGATCGAGCACCGTGTTCTCGATTCCCAACCAGAGAAGTGCGTTTCCGACTCTCACAGCAGGTTTCCTCGCCAAGTGCAATGAGAGAGCGGCAAATGCAGCCCAGAGCCTTCAAAGTAGCACCGTAGCGGTCGAGTGCAGATAGTGCGGGTTCATGACACGCCCACGCGTCGGAAGCTGCACCAGAAGCTAAGAAAAATCGTTAATATTGAAGATTCGCGCTCATTCACCATATGCTTACTGTTTGGCATCGCTGTTGCCTTGGGGTCAGCTCTCATCGCGTATCCCCGCATAGCTAAGCGGTCGAGGCAAGAGGTGTCACAGCAAGGGCTGTCTTTGCCACGACAACAGTCAGGTGCGTCTTCATCCTTGGGCTGGCTATCGGTGCAATGGTCAGAAGAGGGAAGATGGAGTTTTCTCTCCGAAAGCTCTGCCTGTGTCTCATTTCGAATAGACTTGACATCGCCCCCGCAGCACGAATTATTGCAACTGCTTTTCTCCTTTCCTGGAGCCATGCTTGGCGCAGAATCAAATTTAGAGGCTTGGGTCGATGGAATAGACATACTGAATATAAACACCGGTAATGTCTTTGTTGTAGGTTAAGTTATGTCGGAATAAACAAGGTGAGTGAGTCTAAGGACGTTGAGTTTCTAGGCGTTGCTGCGGCCTGGGATGCGTCGCTTATCCGCTAATCCCGGTCCCCGAAGTATGCGCAGCCGCAAAACACGGTACAACACGAGTGTTATTAAAGGGATCCGAGAAGCCCTTAACAATGATTGCGATATGCAGTGAGCATAAATGAATACTGGGAGACGACATGAATCATATGATGGGAGATCTACACCGGGTCTAATGTGACGTTCCCTCGCTTAACTGAGCGCCTGGTAGCTCTCCGTAACTTTCTCTGCATAAGGGTTGTCGCGAATACTCTTGAAAGCCATTCTTTTGAAATACAAATCTCTTCATTACGCATCTTTCCAGAGTATTGGTGGCATTTGATTGCTCACTCGTAGTTGTGGCGGAAAGCCCCGTTTGATTACAGATCTCTCCCCCAGAAAGAATCCTAATGAGACGACCAGAATCTTACGATGTATCGCACGGTACTATCGGTACCTTTGATGTGAATAGTATGGTCAAAATTCAGGTTTGATCTCTCACCATATCCCGTGATAGTTTTCAGATTGGTCTAAATTAATGGAAGGCTCTACTAACTCACTAACAAGAAGCCCCGTTTGACCCTGGGAAAAAAGGACGGTCGTCTAGCAAATCTGCTCTGAATTTCGAGACCAATATGTCGGCGATATGAAGAGATAGGGGCAGGTTAAAGGGTAGTCAAAAGAAATTCCATGTTGGCTTGCCCCTTATCAGGGTCATGGAATTGGCTACACTATTGCCTTATACCAAGCAACACATTTAATGCTGCAGTAGGTCGCCTATGAGAGACAAATGTGGCGTTTGATCATGTGGATCGGGTGTAAGTATCATGATCCATCCCGGAGAATACCCGGCCGGAGACCCCATTCTCGCCGGTTATACAGCAATCCGAGGCGGGTTTGTGGTATTGTCGTACTTGAGGACTACTAGGAACCATACACAGCCTGGGAATCACAGCGCCAGCGTGGAGATTCGATCTGTCTAAAATGGTGGATTTGGAGCCGGAGGGATCTTTTAAGCGCCGATTAATATCGCCGATAAATATCACCGAAAGTATATCAAGGGCCGCAGAGGAACTATTGAGGGGTATCACCGTCGGAATTCGCTGATTTATGGTATTTTTCTCCTGGTTTTCTGCTACTGAAAGCCTCTGAAATTAGGTTTTGGCAACCCAACAGTCTATACCTCTTAATCAGTATCATGACTGCGGACGAGAAGGCCTGGGACCTTCAGACAGCCGCCACGGGTAGCCTGACAGCTCCCAACACAGACGTGGAGTCCAAGGGGTCTGACGAGCGGATTGTGAATCAGCTTACTGACGAATATCCCCACGGGCTTCGTCTTATCACGGTTGTGGCGGCTGTTATGCTTACCGTCTTCTTGACTTCGCTGGATCAAGTAAGTCGACTTGGGTTTCAGTCAACCCCCACCTTTGATAGTGCTGATTGACTGGCAGACTATTGTTGGGACAGCTATACCTAAGATTACTGACGAGTTTCACGGCCTCAGTCAAGTGTCTTGGTATGGATCAGCCTACTTCATGTGCCTTGGAGGCTTTCAATCCTCCTGGGGCAAGGCGTTCAGATACTTCCCTATGAAAATATCATTTGTTGTGGCTGTTGCTATCTTCGAGATTGGAAGTCTTATTTGTGCAGTTGCACCGAACTCAACAGCATTTATCGTTGGGCGTGCGATTGCCGGTGTCGGTGGTGCGGGTGTATCGAGCGGAGGAACCGTGATACTGGCGTTTTGCGCAGAGCCTAAGAAAAGACCAACATTAATGGGATTTATTGGAGTTGCGTATACAGTCGCTGCCATCTGTGGTCCACTGATCGGAGGTGCATTTTCCGATCGAGTCACCTGGAGATGGTGCTTCTATATCAATCTTCCTGTTGGAGGTCTTGCTATCGCGCTTCTTATTATTTTCTTCCAGACCCCTCCTTCTGCAAAAACTGCCTCGGCAACATTGTTACAACGCATTCGTCACCTAGATCCTCTAGGTATAGCCCTGTCTATGGGCGCAATTATCAGCTTCATCTTAGCTCTCCAGTATGGAGGTCAGCAATACTCCTGGGACTCCAGTGTTGTCATTGGTTTGCTCGTTGGATTTGTCGCAATACTTGCTGCACTGGGTGTAGCAGAATTTTATCAGGGAGATTACGCCATGCTACCGTTGAGGCTCTTGAAGAAACGGTCAGTTTGGGCAGGATGTGCTTATCAATTCTTTTTCGCAAGCTGCTATTTCCTGCTGCTATACTACCTGCCCATTTACTTCCAGAGTATCAAGGGAGAAGATGCAATTCAATCCGGCGTCGATAATCTTGCGTTGGTTATTGCAGGATGTCTAGCAGTTTTGGCTGGCGGTATTACTGTCACCAAGACCCGACATGCAACTCCGTTCATGGCAATTGGCGCAGCACTAGCTACAGTAGGAACCGGTCTTCTCTACACACTTGATGTTTACACTGGTTCAGGCAAGTGGATTGGTTATCAGATTCTGGCCGGTGCTGCACTAGCCTTTCCTTTTCAAAATGCGCTTAACATCGCTCAAGCCGACGTGGATTCGGAAGATATCTCCACAGTAACAGCAACTCTCTATTGTAGGTTCCTTCGCTTCTGCTGGTAGTTTTTATGGCTTTTTAATCAGAATCTGCAGACTTCCAAGTGCTTGGCGGCGCATTCAGCATTTCCTCCGCACAGTGCGCACTCGTCAATGTATTGCTTTCTAAGCTGCCCATCTATGCGCCGGGTATCAATCCTCTACTGGTTGTCAATACCGGTGCTACTGAGCTTAGATCTGTGTTTGACTCAGAGCAACTTGCGGGGATTATTTCTGCTTATATGGAAGGTATTAAAGCCTCATTTGCAGTTGGAATAGGCATGGTCGGCGTTGCCTTCGTTATGAGCCTGCTGTGTCCTTGGAAGAGACTCAGCGCTGGAGCTGTTGGAGACAGTATGCCTGTTGGATAAACCATATGCAATCAGCAGGCCCTTCCGACCGGATATCTTCGATTGAACCTGCATTTCCTTCCCTCCAGATCTGAAAAAGTACGCTCACATCACGCCTAATTTCATGTGCGCAAAATTGGAATTTAGAATATAGGGGCTTCTTTGATGTAAACACGCTTGAATATTAAGAATGAGGTAACCGAAATGGAGAAGCCATAGTAGATTTGTTTTTGGCCAGACGGTTTGAAGGTCGTAGAAAGCTTGTGAGCTGCGTAGTCTCTATGGAAGTTACGTCGAAGACGCAGTTGCGATTTTGAGAAATATGAAGAAATTTGCAGAAAGCAGTATTCAGCCCGCAAGGACCGCTCAAAAGCAATACAAAGAGGTTCTCTGTTGGCTCATTACATCTAATCTTCACCATGGCTTTGATATACCTGTACCTTCTACACAATGCCTCATTCAAATTTCCAACATTTTTTCTAAATTCGACAAACGGACGCTGATGTTACCTCTCACAATTTTGAGCACTTCTTGGTCACTTGCAGTGATGACTGGCTGCTGATTTTGACTCGATAGAAATGCAGTCATCGCATGATTTTGGCGCCGAAGAAAATATCCACATAGTTGCACCACACACACAAATTGAATTCGACCAAAAGCGGCAGCATCCAGATTTGTCTCAGCTTGTCTGGCCTCATTTTGTAGAGCAAGCAGGAGCGATGAGTTGATAGTGAGGAGCAGCATATGACATGCCATAACCAAGTTTTGAGGAATGCATTTGCTTCCATTCCTCGTACTTTCGGATTTACCATAAATGTCGTTGTCACTCGCTAGGAAATGGGTTTGAAGGGGAATTGAGGCAATGAATGAATCGGAGCCACCCGCGGCGAGGTTAACTTTGTTGTCCAAAGAGCCTATGATCTCCAAAAATTGCCGCGACGCCGAGAAGACATCGTGAAGCACACCCCGTTTACCACCCTCTTCAGGCTTGAGCGCAAAATAAGAGTCGGAGTCCGTATTTTGGAATGAACTTCCTCTTGAAGGCAAATCTGGGGTTCCAGAGAGCCAGCCAGCTAATGACTGGAAAGAAGCTCCATCCAAGAGTTTAGTGGATATGGCCTGGTCGGAAGTTCCGGGCTTATTTGAAGATTGCGTGGGTTCCGATAGGGCAATAATGCGTTGTTGCAGGGTAATGAGGCGAATGTTTAGTAGTGAGAGGTGGTGGAGTAAAATAACCTGGGATTCAATCCGATTTCCATCCATGTCACACTCGATGGAGCTTGAACGATTCGACGAGTGCATAAAGCCATTGTGTCGGGACTGCGGCTCTATAATAGCGGTACTAGAAGCTCTTCCCGGCATGGCACTTTCCCTCATACTTGAATTTTCCCTGTCTGGGGCAATTGGTAGTGCATCCAGGGATTCGGGGGTATTCAGGATGTGATTCCAATTAAATCTTTCTTGTGGTTGGTTGTCGTCAGTCCAGTCCATACGAATCTCATCACCGAGAAAGCTCGAGGGCCATGGGACCGAAGAAACATCCAAAGATGAGCTAAGCTTCCCAGCTTGCCTGGGCCCAATGTCTGACTTTGGGCTAACTCTGTCTTCGCCTCCATTTTCTCTTGCATCCCTTCCCAGATCAAGGTCCAGACCGTCAATGTGGATCTCGTTCGAAATGTTGATCTCAGGGTCTGAATGTGTTCCACCTAACACGCTGGGTCGTATAGGGCTCAAGGAAAGTGAATCATCCACAAAGCCTGTGCTTTCTGTCCTCTCATGAGGTTGCAGAACATCGACGTCCTCTTGGGAAGGTGGGAATATACTTGGTCGACCCTTCGGGAGACTCAAACTATATACACACTGCACACGTCTGCGAAAACATCGATCACAAGTCCCAGTATTCTTATTTGCTTCTCGAGTACATCGAAGCTTCTGCTGGTGACACCTATCACATGATTGGCGCATAACTGGAGTCTTCGACCGGACAGACATGCTAGGAGGGGACCGAGTGAACTGTGTAAAATTATGGGGTGCTATGACCATGCTACCCATGGCTATTTGGCGTATATATGATTTTGTACTTTCCCTTTAAGTCTTAAACAATCCCAATGATCCAAAAAGTTGGGGGCCTTGTAGCCGTAGACGACCAGGATGAGCTCGGGAGGGGTACGCCACTAGGGCTTATCTATGCATGACAGGACAAAGAACCAACATCTCGCGTTTTAAAGCAAAACGCGAACTGCCATGTGTTTGTCTTTTCAATATAGATTTTTTCCTGTTGTTAATCCGCTTGGTATATTAGAAAAAATACTAACAGGGGATGAGTGACGGCGCTGCATTTGTTCTTGTCGTCGGTCCCTTCTCAAGATAGACACGGGTTCTCAACTCTAAGATAGAGTATTAGACTAGGCTAGTAAACTATTCCCGCCCATACAATGTGCATAGCCAACGTTTCTTTTTTCGGCTTTTCTAACTAGGCCTATCACTGATAAGCAGATTATGAATACCTGGTGGAGGCCTAACTGCTGGGATGACTTCTCCGAACTTGCCGCCTTTGTATGATAGGCTTCCTCGTATGTAAGCTGCTCGCTTCGGGCCACATACTGCCATTATAAGAAATCGCTCTTCCAGCTCATGCAAGGCCTGCAGAGCGATGATACCCTTGCTTTAAACATTGTCCACGCTAGATCCAGGATTGGTTTAGGCGGACGCACCGCCTCACGTCAAAACTACCCCATATCGAGAGGTACGTAATCTTGGTTTCGAGATGCTTCCAATCAGTCCTATACATTCCCCGGTACAATAATGATGATGTGCTTACCCGGCTAAGGGTAGGATACGATCAGACTGGAGGTAGCCTGGTCTTGGCTGGAGCCAGACGAGGGAGGCCGTGCCCCCCATTGAACCATTCAACCGACCCGCGAGGCTTGGTGGCGCCTTGTCGACGGGAGATGCAGCCCTGAAGACTCATTAGGCTAACCCATCTCAGGAAATAATAGCTCCGAAGCTAGTGATTTGCGGGATGACCTATACACCTTAGCAGATATCCCACGTTTCGTCAATTTGCACGTGTCATGCAGCCGCATGCACCGTGATAGTGATGGATTGAGCTTATGCCCGCGGCGCTGGGACCGTGTTCCCGAACTAATTTACGATTGTCAATCTCATGTACCGTACTGGCGGCGCCGTCTATTTCCAACGTCTGTCATAATCATTGATTAAATCTCTCGGGCCCTCCCTGCCCGAAGCATTCCATTTAGGTGCATTGCCTAGATAAAGTAATCGGAAAATATGTACAACAAGTATCGGAATGTTCGGATAAATAGGAAAATTAAACTAGCCGGTCTCATGGATGAATTATAATACCCACCCAGCGACATCCTCAACAGGACGCGTGCCCACACATAACCAGGGGCGTTAATAATGGAATGTTTGGACACTATTCCCCCAAGAATTTGCTATCCTGGATTGTCGTTCTTTTCGATTGGGCGGACATGATTGGATTTCCGATGAGACAATAATGACTTGGGCACATGCGTTCGCAGATAGGGAATATGTAGCGGCCTGGATGCCGAAATGGCCCTCAGGCGTCCCAGATTCAGCCTCTTGTTATTGACCTATTGGATTAATGCGTATATCCATTCAGTAATACGCAATAATCCATGGTAGCTGGTATCGGAACACGCACGCTAGGCCCCTGATCTTGAAATTATGATCTATTATGATGCCTTTTGTACCAAAGCATGTCGAGGGAAGCCTTTGCATATTAAGAGTAATTTCAAAGCTGCTGTTTCAGCGGATCTATGGGCAACTACTAGATTTAGTGTGAAAGCGCAACGAATTCCGCCTTCACTCGGTCAACGTAGCCTCTACTTTTGAGTGATGGCATTGGAAATCCCAATAGCTCAATGTTAGATCTACCATGCACTGGGCCCTTCTTTTTGGGATTAGAAAACTGCAGTTAAAATATGACGGAATGGTATCAATACGAGTGGTCATGTGGTAGTCGTAAATGCCAGAGTTTAAGGGATGTTTGATACACCGATATAGCCAATTCCTGTGCTGGGGATTGAAAAAGAAAACACAATGAGATTTTTTTCGGCGAATATAATGGCGGCGATATTTTGCTTTAGAAACAAGCCGATCAATCCACCGATTTTCGGCAACTTAAGGCGTCCAAACTACACCCGACTGAAAGATAGTTATACATCCTTTGATAGAGCCAATGATTACTCAAATCCCGAAAAAATATTTGCGACAGCCATACTGGGAAAGGTCTCGGTTCAACATCAAGATGCCTTCAGTAGACTTGCTTTCAACTTTGCCTCGCTACCAAACCGCTGTTATCGCCCAAGGGCCAGGCAGGATTACAGTAGTGCATGATGCGCCGGTTCCAGGCATTGCAGCCGATATGGTTATGGTCAAAACAGCTGCCGTTGCAATTAATGCGGCAGATGCAAAAATGTTAGACTATAGCGCTGCACTAGGAGCCATTCATGGATATGTATGAGGTCCCGTGAAATGTATTACTCGTCAATATTGAACGTCAGCTGATTTGTTATTACAAAGGATTTTGCGGGTACTATTGTTGCTGGAGGCCATGAAGCCCTTGAATCAGGGCGCTTTTGTGTTGGGGATCGCGTTGCAGGCTATGTGCATGGACTGTAAGAAAATTCAGTCGCTGAAGGTTAATGAGCTCTTCAGACTGACTCGAGGATCAAAAGAAACAAACTAAAGCCCGAGATTGGCGCTTTCGCTACGTACGTGGGAGCTACCGCTGATCTTCTATTAAAACTGCCCGATGAGATGTCATTCGAAGAGGGCGCTGGACTCGGAGTGGGTGTCGCGACAACAACAGTGGGGTTATTCAGCGAGCTAGGGGTGGCAGATATAAAAAGACTTCGATATAGTGGGGAAGGAGAAATAACCGTCGACGATGAGTTTGTTTTGGTCTCTGGTGGAAGTACAGCTACCGGAACACGCGCGATTCAACTATTGAAGCTGTCAGTCGCTCTTACAATCGAGATGCTGGAACCTGGCTAACTGAAATTGTAGGGCTGGTCTTCGCCCCATCGCCACATGCTCACCTGAGAATTTTGATCTTGTCACCCGCTTTGGCGCTGAAAAGGTATTCGACTACCACAGTCCAACTTGTGGAGCAGACATCCGAGCTTATACATGTAATCAACTTGCCTTTGCCTTTGACTGTATCACTCAAGTCGACACTACAGAGCTATGCTATGCGGCTATGGGCCGTGCAGGAGGACGTTATGTTGCTCTGGATCCCCCACGGGAGGCTGTCACACAAAAGCGAGCCGAGACCGTTGCAAATTCCTGGGTCCTCGGATTAACTTTGTTCGGTCACAAGATCGGACTTGATGGAGAGTACTACCGCGATGCAAGGCCACGGGATCGCCTTTTTGGGGCTGAAGCCTTCGGAATTGTGGAAGATCTTTTGCATCGCGGCTTGATTGACCCGCATCCTTTCAAGGTCATGCCAGGAGGGTGGGAGGGTGTCATCCAGGGAGTCGACATAATTCGTAGCCAGCCCCCTTCTGGATTTAAAATGATTTATAATGTTAAGTAATTGAACTTTGACCACATGAGAGAGTCAGGACATTGGGAGAAACACCTCAACTTGGCCGATGATCAATCCATTGAAATGTGCTATTCCAATTGAGAGTCTGGAAATATCGAAACTTGTATTTGATTTGACAGCTTGATGATTTACATGGTAAAGAGCTAAGTGCTTTGAAATTGCTCATATCTTCATCCTGTCTCATCAAAGTCTTTATTCTATAATAATAATGCTCTTAAAATACCCTTTGCGACTTGGGCTTTCTAATATATATTACAAGGGATTGAAATTTAGGAATACATAGAAGTTGAAGTCAATATTACGAAACTGAAAATAAATTCAGTCAGTGTTAATCTTGGACGGATAAAGCTCCTCCAGTCCGATTGTAAATAAGACAGCGATCCTAACTCTTTGCCAGAATGCAAATTGTCGTTTCGCCTTATCACCTGGTAATGTGATATTTTCCTCAGGCAGGGGTCTGAGTTTCAGGGGTCCTTTTATTGCCACTCGAAGGAGTAAGGTAAGCAAGAGAGGCACCCACGCTAGTAAAAGTGACACAACCCAAGCCTTCTCCATAAGTTCTTTGTGGGTTCCTCTTGACAGTCTCACTGCCTCAGTTCCGCGTACCAACATCTCGGAATTGTAGCTTGATATTGCGTTCTCGACAGCAGCGATATCATGAAATTCCTCTTGGGTGGCAAGCTTGATCAAATGCTCCGACAGCTTTAGTCCATCAATAAAAGTCTGATAGCCACCTTCCCCTCGGAATGGCGACATGGCATGTGCCGCATCGCCAACAAGGGCAACCCGGCATGCCGGAAGGCTTTCCAGCTCCAGGTCACGAAAGCAATGTAAATCATCCTTTATTCCAATAGGGCTAGTTAGTTCAAATATCTCACGCAAGTTTGACGAGAGCGTATCGGTCACTTTGAGAACATGGTCCAGTTTTTCTTGCTGAGAAGATTTCCGAAGCCAATGATCAGGACCTCCAGCTGTAGCATCTGGCTCCATGAAAATCCAGAAAAAGCGACCTGATTTTCCATCAGGAAAAACATCGTGTAGCCCATTAAAACTAACAAAGTTTCTTTTCGTGTTCATCACATTCCATCCGCTATGACCGAGCTGAAGGTGTCGACGAAAGACTTCTCCCGATAGCTTGACCTGGCCCACAATGGCGGACGTTGGAACTGGTTTGAGGAGCTCGCTATTGGGGCGTTGTAGAAGGTATTCCCTAACTACTACCCGTTAGGCTTTTTGAAAGTCCCATGAGAAGCAAGATCTCCACTGCAGTACTCACCGTGGCTGTTAACACCATCCGAACCGATCAAAATATCTCCTGTAGCGGACGTTCCGTCCAGAAATTCAATCCTAACACCCGCGCTGTTATGATGAAACTTTGTAGCATGCTTCCCCCATTGAATTTTGATATTTGTTGACAGCCATTTCCGAAGCCGGTATCTTTCAGAGCGAATGAACGGGTTTTCAGGAGAATCCTACATGGTGTTAGCTCAACTCTTTCCGTCCAAAAACCTTATAGAACATACTTCAAAGCCCACTCGACCTGGAGTTCCGTTAAAGTGCACCGCAACTTGAGCAGGGATGGTCAGTGGTGCCAGGTGGTTTGTCGACTCTTTGAGGTCAGGCATATCGGCTGGGAATGCTGAAATCATGTCGTCGATTATTCTGTTGCAAATTTAAATAAATTGAACGTCAATGTCATGGTAGAGATGCTTTACGTGTGTAATCCTATAGCCCATCCCTGGAACCTTGCATCTTCGTTCTCATCACGATCGAAAATTTCGAAGGAAATACCCTGTTTCCGAAGACACTGAGCCACAGTGAGACCACCGGGCCCTGCTCCAATAATCAGAACATGCATCTTCTTCACCAGCGTGCCAAAAACAAGAGGTCGAGAATAAAGCTACCAGTGGTTGGGACTGATTCATTCAATTTTGTTTGCCACAAGTTTGATCAATACTTGCCCTCGGGCCGTGTAATTTGGTGAGTCTGTAACTATGCCGAAAGGCGACCCAAATTCGGCGGGACGAAGTCGGCCTTATTTGATCACCAAGAATGGTACGATGAAAAGCCGAGGTAAAAAGTCACCGAACATGAAAATCTATCAATGAAATATATCAAAAGCAAGGTACCTAAGTAAGAAGATACGAGAATTTTGAGCCATCAGAATCTTAGTGCACGCATTTTCTATTTACCATGTCGGAGAATAACATTGTCCTACCTATTATTGACCTGAGCGGGTATCTCAATCCTACCTCAATTGAAGAAAAAGAGAAAGTGATAAATGAAGTTAAACAGGCTTGTGCGCAGTATGGCTTTTTCCAGGCTAAAGGGCATGGTGTGCCTTTAGGCACGCAGAAAGAACTGCTACGGTGCCTTGGAAATGTCTTTAGCTTGCCCAAGGAAGAGAAGCTCAAGCTTTCATTTTTGAAAAACCCCTGCCGCCGGGGATATGAGGCATCTGGCATGTCAGTTCGCGAAGGAGATGCAATGGCCGATTCAAAGGAGGTATGAGAATTATTCTTCCACCTCGCGGTTAAACATTGACCAGAATTTCAAGGCATTCTACGTTGGACGTGAAGATCCAGTCGTGGAGCCTCCAGGCTTTTATGGTCCAAACGTTTGGCCTGACCTTCCTGGAAATGACTTTCATGATCCAGTTTGGGAGTACTACCAGAAAACTGGTGAACTTGGAAAAACCATCTGGGAGATTTTGCTGCAAGGCCTCGGCCACCCCCCATCTCTGATGGATGCCTTCGCCAAAAGACCATTTGTGCAAATGAAAATGATTCGCTATCCACCGGCAAATGCAACACTCCCTGGACAGTTTGGGGTCGGTGCTCATACTGATTTTGGTGGAGTAACTATTCTGCTCCAGGAAGCCGGTCGAGAGGGGTTAGAGGTGTGGCATGAAGGGAAACAGGAATGGCTAGCTGTTCCAGCTCTTGAAGATGTTTACGTCGTAAACTGTGGCGACATGATTCAGAATTGGTCGGCGGGTCAGTATAAGAGTGCGAAGCACCGGGTGATCAACAAGGCCGATCATGATAGACTGTCGTGCGCAACTTTCTGGCACGGTGATGTGGGAGCAAGTAACCCCTTGAATCCCGCTGATCCCAACAAAGAAACGGTTGGCCAACTACTCGTCAAGCGTTTCGGTCGCCAATTCACACTATCGAAATCTGTCATCGAACAGGTTAGATCGCATTGAACATTTAATTTATTTGTGCATCTACATATAGCCTATCAACATGAATCGCGGTACGCTGCGTCTACTGAAATAATGATAGCCAGTATTGGACATATCGTGTGAAACTTTTCAGCGCATAATTCTATTTCATGTATGAAACCAAGCCTACAGAGCGACTTTCGGGAATCCCTGTTTCATTTATGCCGTTAAATTAAGGAGTCGCGTATTTTTGAGCCGTTCGGCGATTTAATAAGACGAATGGTAATAAATCTCGCCAATCTTTGTCTCACTGCCAAGAGGTCGGCGCTAGCGAGCCACAGAATGTTATTAGGCGTCCATATAGCCGGGTTCTCTTTGTTAGATGTTTTTGGTCAGAGTTTTTGGGCTAATGTCGCCGAGTGCCGCTCTCAATTTATGTATGGGAACCATGCACAGATCAGGGCTCTTGCTACCCCTCGTATTATTCTTTCTAATTTTGCTCTCCTATTGAGAAAGAAAAATGGCCCTCAAATCAATCTTGATAACTGGTTGCTCAGCTGGTGGAATTGGTGCAGCCATTGCAGTAGCACTCGCCAGGTCCGGCCATTTTGTTTTTGCAACTGCGCGCAATACCTCGAAGATTCCTAGCGAGCTCAAAGAGCTTTCTAATGTCACGACTATACCACTTGATGTATCTTCCGACTTATCAGTCCAGGAGGCTGTCAAAGTTGTCCGTGCAAGTGGGAAAGGTCTTGATGTATTAGTCAACAACGCCGGGGGTGGATATGCTTCGCCCATACTCGACATGGACATTGACAAGGGGAAAGAGCTCTATGACACAAATGTGTGGGGCTGCATTCGTACAATTCAAGCATTCTCGGACCTCCTTATTGCGACCCATGGACGTATAGTAAACCTGGGATCGATTGGTGGAGCGGTCTACATGCCATGGATCTGTGAGAAGATGACCCCTACTACTTTCCTCAAAAGATTCCATGAATAACAGCAATTTGATCCCTTTAGCGGCATACGCCTCTTCCAAGTCTGCATTGGTTACAATGTCCGAAACTTTACGAATGGAGCTTTCTCCATTTGGCGTGAGCGTCGTCACAATCATGGGTGGTGTGATCTCGTCCAATTTCGATGCGAACAATTCCGACTTCAGTCTACCCTCGGATTCCCGTTATGAGACCATCGGGGAAATAATCAAAGGTTGGGCTACTGGGACAACGAAGCCTCCTGGGTCGACCCCTGAACAATTTGCGGAGTCATGTATGAAAGATATTGTTGGCGAGGGCAAGAATGGATTGACATGGAGAGGTGCTAATGCCAGCGCTGTGAAGTTTTTGGTTGGTTATTTGCCTGGTTTCGTGTTGGTAAGCGAGTCCCCTTCTTGCAGCCCACTCATAAGGCATCTCTCAGGGGAAGTTAACGAATAGCGCTCGTACTGATTTTTGAGCACCTCGCAGGACTTTGTTGTTTACCAAAACCAAGGACTGAAAGAATTGGCTAAGACTGTGGCGCAGTCTGGAAAGCAAAAGAACGATAGCATCTCGAAATAGTATTTACTTCCAATCTAAGCAGATAACAATGGGAGTGTACAAAGGCTATCACCTGGGTAATATTGCACAGATAGTTCAATGTGGGTATAGCTCTGGAGTTCGGGCATTTTGCCTGATATGTCTCTCGTCAAACACATATAATCGGCCTGTCCCAGATCATGGAAAGACCGCGCATGACATGGAAACTAGAAGCAATGACGCATACCTGGCCATGCCCTTCGCTAGCACTGATCTTAAAGCCCAAGGATCATGATACAGACTTATTCCATTGTGCGGTTTCACCGGGATGGCTCCTCTAGAGTAAGACGAAGCATAGGCCTATTTCTACCACTTCCCGGACCAAAATAAGATACGACCGACTGTTTGTATTCAACCTTCAAGACGAGAAAAAGATGGATACAGAGACATCTAAATTCTGTACACCAATTTCGCCCCTGATACCTTTCCCTGCCTCAAATATTCGAGCCCTGCTATGACCCCTTCCAACCCACTACCCCCTTGATCAACCTTGATATTCGCGAGCCTGAGCTTCTTCTCATCTAACAATTGACTGGTTATCTCCCAGAAAAATTCTGCAAATTTTACATCCTCATCCTTGGCCTCATAAGTTCTCCCCGCACGGGTAAATGTCTCCCCAAATGCGGTGTACCCAATTGTGAATCCCGCGTCAACCATGTTGTTGAACTCCTTCAGCGAGTCGGACTTCGTGCCTGGCTGAATACTGCAATAAACTCCTTTTCTGCTGCTACTCATAGCATGTGCACAAAAACGACCAGAGTTGGCCGTTGGCCTACAGTCCCAAGCAAGTGTTAACTTGTTATTCGTATCGGTATTGATTTTTCTTGCCAGCTCCTCGAGGTCTCCGTTATGATCAAAGACTTCATCGGCGCCCATCGACTTGACATATTCATAATTATGGGGCGAAGACGTGGTAAGCACTCTGAGGCCCGAGAGCTTGGCATATTGTATACCAAGAACTCCTGTAGATGTACTTCCGCCATATATTAGAATAGTCTCCTCGGTTTCGGGAGAAGACAAGGGAAGAGGCAGCTTGAGAAATTGGTAGAGAGCCTGGCCACATGTTGTGACCCCAACTGCAAGTGTTGCAGCTTCCTCAAAGCTGAGGTTATCAGGAATCTTTGTGTATAGACCTCCTTTCGCAACGACATATTCCCCAAAAGCGCCTCTTTCAGCATCTCTCCTACATTCATATAAGTAAAATTAGTTTTGTTACAGAAATCAGATCGGAATGGAACTCACGCTCCGTACACTCCCCCAAGAACCCGGTCCCCTTTCTTCCACGGCCTAGTCTCTTTAGACCCAACTTCTTCTACCACACCAGCAAAGTCAACGCCAGGCCGGGTCCCAACAGCGCCTCCGTCCTTGAAATGGATACTTTTCCAGTCAGTGGGATTCAATGCAACGGCTTTTGTCTTGAAAACTGTGTATCCACTGGAACCTTGGGGAATGGGAACGTCTTTTATCTCCACTTCCCCTACGGCAGTGCATATGATTGCTTTAGAGGTGGTTGCCATACTCTTGAATGAGAGATAAGCCTGGTTTCAAGCTGATATCTGAAAAATCTCTCTTGGAACTTTAAAATTAACGAATCTGGCTTTTCGAACACAAGGGCGGATGATCTTCCCCAAGGTACGCTTCCATTGACCAAACAATAATTACTTATTCCCATCCAATTTTCAATGGCTCCCGAGAACAGTACGGCACTAACTGGAGCTAGCACAAAATTAAATTATAATCGCCGACCATAGTGGGAATTTTACAGCCGGGATTTCGTACCGAAACCGGGAAAGTAGGCGCCACAGGGGCCTTATGACTAAGTAGCCGCCGATTTCACGGTGGACGCCTGGAAGTCAAACTGATAGATAGTAAGCTCCGAGGCTTTTGTCGGCTTTGATGCATGTCTAGCCTTTACTAAGCCCACTGTGAGATAAGGGTTGCAGAGTAGCTTACTCTTTTTTGTATTGAAGATGCGGGGTTTGCGTAGGGGGTGTAATCTAGAGATTCCATCTTGATACTTTTTCCAACTAAATCATTTTTGCTTTTGATTATAGCATATTGAGACAAATTTGGTAAAACATTGTCAGCCGTATCGTGCTATCATGTCGGCCCTTTTTCATTCGAAGTGACTCGATCAATCAGGATTGTACTCGCCAATCGGCATGTCTGGATTTTCGGTCATCGTGTCAGCCGAACAAGAGGCTGGAAAGCAGAAAAGGTGGAAATACTCGGCGACAAAGAGGACGCCTCATAGAACGGAATTTTTGAGATGAACCTGATTCAGCCTAGGTTATTGCCACGACTGAGTCAACGAGATCTGGTAAAGGGGATACAGCTGGAATCAAATATAATGTTCTGCCACTGAATGACCTGGCTTCTTAATTAACTCAACTTCTTTCAAATTATAAGTCGGACTCGTTTATGCAGCTCTCAACAAAACTGCACTTTGATATCATCTAGGAAGCTGACATCATGAAATCTGAGCTCCGCGAGCCGATTGCCGTTGTAGGAACTGGCTGTCGCTTCCCAGGAGAGGCTAGCTCCTTGTCTGCACTTTGGGAGCTGCTGGCCAGCCCTCGCGATGTATCCCAGGAAATCCCCTCGACGAGATTTAGTGGGAAAGGATACTATCATGAAGACCCAAGCCATCACGGGACCACAAATGTGGAACGATCGTATTTTCTGCAGGAGGACTTGAGGCAATTCGATGCAGGGTTTTTCAATATCAGTCCCGCCGAGGCGGAGGCAATGGACCCCCAGCAACGTCTCCTCTTGGAGACTGTATATGAGGCTCTAGAATCAGGAGGTCACACCACTGAATCACTCCGAGGATCAGATACCGCCGTATATGTAGGAACAATGAGTGTTGACTACTACGATACCCTCCTCCGAGATCTCCAGACCATTCCGACATACTTCGCCACTGGCACAAATCGAGCTATCATCTCGAACCGAGTCTCTTACTTCTTTGACTGGCATGGGCCAAGTATGACCATCGATACGGCGTGCTCTTCCAGTTTGATTGCTTTGCACCAGAGCGTGAAAACCCTTCGTTCCGGGGAATCACGCGTTGCAGTCGCATGTGGTACGCAGATTATATTGAACCCAGACATGTATGTCGCAGAGAGTAAGATGAAGATGCTTTCTCCTACCGGTCGCTCTCGTATGTGGGATGCCGATGCAGACGGCTATGCCCGTGGAGAAGGCGTTGCCGCCGTGGTTTTAAAACGGCTGAGTGATGCCATTGCGGATGGCGATCACATCGAATGTATTATTCGTGAGACTGCAGCCAACCAAGACGGATTTTCCAATGGAATCACGGTTCCTAGTACAGAGGCTCAAGTTGCCCTTATCTGCCAAACATATGCAAATGCAGGACTAGATCCGATGAATAACCCGGATGATCTTCCTCAATTTTTCGAGGCACACGGTACAGGTACTCAAGCCGGAGATCCCAAAGAAGCTGCTGCAATTTATGAATCCCTAGGCCGACATGCAGGCGAATCTCCATTGTTAGTTGGCTCAGTCAAGACTGTTGTGGGTCATCTTGAGGGGTCCGCAGGCCTTGCTGGCGTCCTGAAAGGGATCGGTATGATACGTAAGGGTTTAATCGCACCCAATTTGTTATTCAACCGATTAAATCCAAAGATTGAGCCATTCTACCACGGTGTGAAGATTCCAACGCAGCTTACACCGTGGCCAGTTTTGCGCGACGGGATTCCTCGACGTGTTAGCGTCAATAGCTTCGGTGAGGATTGCCCTTGTTCTTGTTTAAATTCCCCATCAAACCCCATAGCCATATTCTAACAAATCTCAGGTTTTGGAGGAAGTAATGCGCATGCTATCTTAGAGGAATACAGAGAGAAACGTACGACTGCTTCGAGTCTGGTCGTCTCCTCTCCTTTTGTTTTCTCCGCTCAATCAGAGGCCTCTCTGGTTGCTTTGTTGCGAGAATACAGTAGACATCTGAAAGCCCATTTGGATATCAACCCTGCCGATCTAGCTTGGACGCTGCAGTATCGTCGAACTCAATTTCCAACAAAGATCTGCTTTTCCGCATTGAGCATCGAATCACTAGCAGAAAAGATCGACGGCACCCTATCTGTTCTAGATGAAAAGCCAACAACCACTATCGGAATTCGATCCAATTCCAAGGCTTCCTCGAAAGCTCCCAGAATTCTCGGAGTTTTCACCGGACAGGGTGCACAATGGGCCTCAATGGGTGGACAGCTTGTCCAATCGTCTGACTGGGCAAAGAACAGGATTGCCGAGCTGCAAAAGTCCTTGGATACACTGCCAAGTAACGATCGTCCGACCTGGAATATTTTGGATGAATTAGTTGCGAAGAGTGGGGGATCTCGGATTGCGGAAGCAGCTTTGTCACAGCCTCTTTGTACTGTCTTGCAGATCATTCTTGTCGACCTTCTGAAGGCTGCCGGAATCACCTTTTCAGCAGTTGTGGGACACTCCTCTGGAGAGATTGGCGCTGCTTATGCCGCTGGCCTTTTATCGGCCAGTGATGCAGTACGAATTGCTTATTATCGTGGATTCCACGCTTATTTGGCTGGCAACGAAGCTCGGGGTCAAAAAGGAGCTATGCTTGCTGTTGGAACATCCTGGGACGATGCTCAGGAGCTAGTCAACCTCAGGTTTTTCAAAGGTCGTTTAGCAATCGCTGCGCATAATTCTCCAGCAAGTGTCACCCTTTCAGGTGATGCTGATGCAGTGATTCATGCCAAGAAAGTGTTTGACGAAGAGAAAAAGTTCGCACGATTCTTGAAGGTCGATACAGCTTACCATTCTCATCACATGCTTCCTTGTGGCGATCCGTATGTTGCGTCTTTGAGCTATTGTGATGTGCAAGTCAACCAGGATCAAAGTGATGAGCCCGTGTCCTGGTTCTCTAGTGTTGAGCCAAGCAAGCAGAAGGTGTTGCCAAATGATAATCTACGGGACTCATACTGGCGGAAGAACATGACGGAGGCAGTTCTTTTTGCTGATGCCGTTCAGAATGCAATCTCAAGCGATGATCAAATAAGTCTTGCTCTGGAAGTTGGCCCTCACCCGGCGCTGAAAGGCCCAGCCACACAGATTATTTCTGACATGCGACCCGAGCCCCTGCCATATTGCGGCCTTTTGAGCCGCGGCGGGAATGATATATCCGCTTTTTCAGACGCACTTGGATTTGTATGGAGCCATCTTGGTGCTCAGGCAGTTGATTTCCATTCTTATGAAAACACCTTACTGGGCGCACGGCAGGCACCCCGACTGGCTGTCGGTTTGCCGTCTTACCGGTGGAATCATGAAAGAATTCACTGGACGGAGTCCCGGGTATCGAGAGCCCTAACTGGGAGAAAATGCCCTCCACATGAATTACTAGGTGTTCGTTCCACAGAATCAAATAGTCATGACTTTCGATGGTCAAATGTTTTGAAGCTTCGAGAAATTCCTTGGATGGAGGACCATAAGCTCCAGGGGCAGTCTGTGTTCCCTGCAGCTGGATATATTACCATGGCTCTTGAAGCATCCAGAGAACTCGCTGCCGATCGTGAAGTCAGCCTTTTTGAACTTCAGCACATGACATTACCCCGAGCAATCACGTTTGAGGAAGAAGATGCCGGTGTCGAGACTTTGGTGACATTGACGGAAGTTCAGTACGACGCGAATAAAGTAGCGACTGCAAGGTTTTCATGCTTTTCAACCCCTGTTATAACCTCTGGATCACAGTCAGATTTGGAGCTAATGGCAAGCGGCAAAGTAATTGTCAGGTTTGGAAATCCTGCAGAAATTGCCTTGCTGGGTAGACCCCTTGAAGATTATAACATGTCCACTGTCGAAAGGGAGAACTTCTATTCTTCCCTTTCACGACTGGGATATGGATATTCGGGTGCATTCCAAGGGATATCATCTTTGAAAAGAAGACTAAATGAGTCTTCTGTCTTGCTCGATACCTATCCAGAATCGAAATATCTGATTCACCCCAGCACTCTCGACGTTTCTTTTCAATCCTCAATGCTCGCGTACTCAGCACCTGGAGACGAGCGTCTCTGGTCACTGCATGTCCCTGTGGCAATTGGAAGTATTCGAATCAACCCAGCACAATGTGCCTTGATTCCTCCTTCCGGGTGTAAAGTCCCTGCTTGTACTGTTGTCGATGGCGAAGCGGACTCATTCGTGGCCAGCATTGATATTTTCGGACAAGATGGGAAGTTTGGAATGGTACAAATCGATGAGTTTCAAATCAAGCCGTTCGCTCCTGCAACTGCAGCAGATGATCGCCGACTCTTCACATACAGCAGCTTTGACTTCGCTGCACCAAACGGCGTATATATCGCAAGGGGCCTCTTGCCTGCAGATGATGAGGTGAGACTGGCCATTGTATGCGAGAGAATCTCGTCGTTTTACATCCGTAAGTGGCAGTCTGAGATCACGGACAAGGATTGGGCAAATGGTCAACCCCACCATCAACATCTCAGAGCCTGGCTCGATCATACAGTTGCAACAGCCAACCGTGGAGAGCATCCCACTCTAAGGAAGGAATGGAGACATGATACTGATGATGTAATTGCCGCATTGATTCAACAACATCCCGACAGTGTTGATGTGAAGCTTCTCACAGCTGTTGGTGAGCATATACCTGCTTCTGTGAGAGGCGAAACAACAATATTGGAGCACATGCTTCCAAATAACCTGCTTGATGACTTTTATAAGCAAGGTGTGGGTATCCAGAGATATAACGCTTTCCTCGCAAGTATGGTGCAGCAAATAACACATCGTTATCCACATTCGAATATCTTGGAAATAGGTAAGCGGTTTTTTCTCAAACGATGGGACACTTGACTAACTAGAATCAAGGCGCTGGAACCGGTGGAGCTACAAAATCAGTGCTAGAGACTATTGGAAGTACCATGTCTTCATACACTTATACTGATATATCCGCTGGATTCTTCAACAAAGCATCCGAACTATTCAGTGGCTATGCGGAGAAGATGATTTTCAAGACGCTGGACGTTGAAAAAGATCCCAGTACTCAAGGATATCAAGCAAATTCTTATGACATCCTGCTCGCTTCGAATGTTCTGCATGCAACAGTATCACTGCAAAAGACACTTGAGAACGCTCGCAAGCTGCTGAAACCGGGTGGTTACCTCTTGATGTTGGAAATTACCAACCAAGGTCCCACGCGCTTTGGAAATGTCATGGCGGGTCTTCCAGGCTGGTGGCTCGGCGTGGACGATGGAAGAAAATGGGCACCTACAGTCACTCCCACTCATTGGCATCGCTCACTGCGCCGCTCTGGGTTTGCCGGTGTTGATGCAATCACCCCCGAGGTAGATGGGGTCACTTGGCCCTTATCAATCATAGCAGCACAGGCGGTTGACGAAAGAGTTGAATTTCTTCGGCGGCCGCTGGGAACCTCACCTCGTACTGCAATCCATGTGGACAATTTGGTCATTCTGGGAAACAAGGCAATTGAGACCGCGCTCCTGGCGGAAGAGCTTCATGGCATTTTGAGCCCATTCTGCCGCGAGGTCACGATTCTGGACGGGTTACCTAAAGATGAAGAGGCACAAAGACTTAAGCCGATGAGTGTATTTGTCAATCTTGTTGATCTGGATTCGCCGATTTTCAAGAACGTAACGGCAGAGAAGATGAGCGGGCTGCAGTGGATGTTTGAACGAGCCAAACAAGTTCTATGGGTGACTCAAAATGCTCAGATTGAGCAACCATATCATATGGCAAGCATTGCGTTCAGCAGAGTCATTCGAAACGAACATGCCCATATCAGCTTGCAGCACCTAGATATTTCCGGCCAGCAGGTCAATGCAGCGAAGTCTATCGCTGAATGTGTGCTGCAGCAAGCCGCAATAGACGCATGGACTGGTAGTCACAGCCAGCAGCAACAGCCGCTACTTTGGTCTCAAGAGCCTGAAATGTTCCTCACAAACGGCGAGCTTATGATTCCTCGGCTTGTCAGTCACCAAGGTCAGAACACTAGACTGAACGCCGTCAAGCGAGCAATCTACCAAGCTGTCTCCCTGGTGGAGTCGAACGTGTCTTTGAAAATCTCAGATGGGTTGATTCCCGGTTTGATTGAGGCTACAACAACGTCTGCATCTTGTGATGACTCAGTGACAGTCATTCGCGCCGCGAATTCTAGTATCGGGGCCCTCTTGATAGCACCTGATACCTATCTCTTTTACGGGATTGGAATGGAGAGTGCATCCCAGAGTCAAGTGTTGTACTTATCAAGCACAAACTCACTGAAAGTCAATCCTGTCGCAAGTGTAAAGATTGGAGGCCATACTGACGCCCCGGCGGTTTCTTCGGATGACCTTTGCGTCGCAGTGGGCGGGGAACTCCTCTCTAATTCTGTGCTAGGCCAACTATCTCCAAAGAGTAACCTCTTGATATGCTGCCCCGGTGACAATCCATGCTTTGTCAACTCCCTCCTCCGTCAAGCCCAAGCCAAGGAAGTTAAAGTCACGTTTGTATGTGATGGGGAGTCTTCGATATCAGGACAGGTGCCGTCGATTAAGCTAGACCTGCGTGAGCCCCTTCATATGCTGCGAACGAAGCTACGACGCATAAAGCCGACTCATTATTTGGACTTGACGACGACGGAGAAATTCGAGCCCTTTGATGCTTTGCCCTCCGATTGCCGGCGCATAGATCGCTCTAAGATCATCCAACCGACATCATCATTGCTTTCTGTTAGAAAGCAAGACTTGATTGAGCGACTATCGGATATCGTTGCGCGGGTATATCAGCTCGCTGCGTCTGCACAGCTCACAGCAGAGAAGCCGTCTTTCTTAAGAATTGACCAGGTTAAAGCCACATCTGTCTTCGACTTGGCTGCTGGAATGATCAAATGGCCCTCGGGCGGCTCTGTGGAAGTCGAAGTCCGTCCACAACAAAGCCAATTGATGTTCTCTCCAGACAAGACTTACCTTCTCATTGGTTTGACCGGGAAGATTGGGCAGTCTCTCTGTGAATGGATGGTGGCCAACGGCGCCGGTTGTGTGTGCTTGACTAGTCGTCGCCCTCAGATCGACACCAAGTGGTTGGAGTCTTTCCAGGGAACCCGCGCGACAATCAAAATATACCCCATGGACGTTACCAATCGCAGTATGATGGATTCTGTTATCAAAGACATCCGAGCGACATGTCCTCCGATCGGGGGACTTGCGAATGGTGCTATGGTTCTTCATGATGCGCTATTTGCAAACATGTCCATGGATGAGATGCGGCAGGTCCTAGGACCGAAGATTGATGGATCGCAGAATCTGGACGATATTTTCCGCGAGGAGCCTCTCGATTTCTTCATCATTCTTTCTTCCTCTGCTAGCGTTATTGGCAATTCTGGCCAGTCCAACTATGCCGCCGCCAATGGATACATCAACAGTCTTGTTCGTCAACGTCGGCGCCGAGGCCTTGCAGCTTCCACTCTTGATATCGGCCGAGTTGTAGGTATTGGCTATGTGGAAACTGCTGGAGAGGCTGTTTCTATACAGTTGGCGAGAATGGGCCTGGCTGCTCTGTCGGAGCCCGATCTGCGTCAAGGATTTGCAGAAACCATCACGGCCGGCTATGTCAGCCCCAATGACCAGACACAGATACCACAAGCGGTTGTTACCTCTGGTATTCGTACCATCCGTGAGGATGAAGAGATCAAGGGACCTTGGTTCAGCAATCCTTTCTTTTCGCATTGCATTGTGGGCGGTGAACGCGCCAATTCCGCGTCGAAGGAGGAAAAGGAAAACACGCGTCTTCCTGCGAGGCAACAGCTGGCTCGAGCAACAACACAGGAAGAGGCGCTCGATATTCTGCAACGTAAGTCATTAGGCTCTAAACTTGTGTTTATTAAACCCGAGAAAACTAACATATCTGTAGATTGCTTCTCTACCAAGCTTCAAGCCATTTTGCAAATCACGGACCAGGAATTAGACCATAATGCACCACTTGTTTCTGTGGGAATTGACTCTTTGGTCGCAGTGGAAGCGAGGTCATGGTTCCTAAAAGAACTCAAAGTCGACATTCCTGTACTCAAACTCGTGGGTGGAGCCTCGATCGCAGAGGTCTGCCAGGTCGCGCTTGAAAAACTACCCGAAGAGCTGGCCGGCAAGTTGGAAGCGCAGGGTGAACCAGTAAATGCCAATATTTCAGATCCTGGGACAAGCGATAGCCCCACAAAGCCTGCAAGCGAGTCAGAAAGTACCACGCAGCCTATTAGTACACCACCTTCAACACCACCTGCGTCAGATGTCGACTCTGTCGAACCTTCTCCGGAGGTACCGTTCAGCAAGCCATTGCTCGACGTTTCCAGGTCAGACCAGAAGGTTGTCAAGAAGGTCCCGATTTCCCTGAGTCAGTCTCGATTCTGGTTCCTTCGCCTGCTTCTCGAAGACCAGCAAACCTACAATGTTACTTTTTACTACCGCATTACCGGAAATCTGCGGATTGCCGATTTTGAGCGAGCTGTTCAGACCGTGACTAACCGCCATGAAGCATTGAGAACTCGTTTTGTGGAGGACCCCGAGGATGCAAGTCACGCTTACCAGGAAGTCTTGTCAAATTCGAGCATCGCGCTTGAAACGAAGAAGATCAACTCGTTCGATGAAGTGGCTACTGAGTATGCAAAGCTCAAGCAACATTCGTTCGACCTTGGGAGTGGAGTGCTTCTAAAATTGGTGCTTTTAACTCTAAGCCCATCATCAAGCTATCTTCTCATCAACCATCATCACATTATCATCGATGGTGTGAGCTTCCAAGTGCTCATTGCTGACCTTGAGAAGGCATACAATGGACAGTCTCTTGGTCCATCGCCGCGTCAGTATCCTGATATATCCGAGGCCCAGCATAGAGACCTCGCATCGGGTAAGATGATCAATGAACTGCACTATTGGCAAAACGTGTTCCCGCCTGGTGAGCAGCCACCAGTGTTACCACTTCTGCCAATGGCGCGTACGAG
Source organism: Penicillium coffeae (assembly GCA_035985395.1). Classification (NCBI taxonomy): domain Eukaryota; kingdom Fungi; phylum Ascomycota; class Eurotiomycetes; order Eurotiales; family Aspergillaceae; genus Penicillium; species Penicillium coffeae. The sequence continues at coordinate 2,248,440 of CP142594.1, read as the reverse complement.
TTCCCGCCCAGCGATGAAGAAATTCGATACTCACCAGGTCGCCTGTCATGTCAAACCCGAAGTCGCCAGCCGTATCAAAAAGGTATCCCGAGCGAATCAATCAACTCCGTTCCATTTCTACCTGGCCGCGTTCAAATCCCTGTTGTTCAGTCTCTGTGATGCAGATGACTTAACAATTGGCGTGGCCGATGCTGCTCGTCACGACATGGATGTCTTGGATAGTATTGGATTCTTTTTGAACCTGCTTCCTCTTCGCTTCCATCGGAAACCTAGCCAGAGCTTTGCCGAGGCACTCGTGGATGCGCGAAAGACAACATATTCAGCTTTGAGTAATTCAAAGCTTCCATTTGACGTGATGCTCGCCGAAATGAACGTCTCAAGATCGTCTACGCATAGTCCGTTTTTCCAGGCCTTCTTGGATTACCGCCAAGGGGCTCAGGAAAAGCATGCTTGGGGTAACTGCGAATTCGAGGTTCAAGAGGCTCACCCGGGACGAACTGCATACGACATCACATTGGATGTGACTGATAGTCCCAACAATGCACTTGTCATGATACGCGTTCAAAAGAGCCTTTATGAATTGACGGCCGCGGACCTTCTACTTCAAACATTCGTCCACTTTTTGGATGTTCTCTCTGCCGACTCGAGCTTACCGCTTAACAAGACCCCGTTGTTCAGCCCCGAGCAGAGACTACAAGCTGTGACGAACGGCCATGGTAAGCCCAAAAGAAACCATTCCAACATAATTGGTACGGTAATTTAGTTAATCAATCCACATAGGAACGGATATGAACTCTACGTGGCCGGAAACCTTGTCGCATCGAATTGACCAAGTTGCGAAAAGTCAACCGTCTGATGTGGCACTCAAAGATGACTTCGGCAACAGCTTGACATATTCTATGATGAAAGATCGGGTAGAATCCATAGCGGAGTCGCTGCTAAACTCTGGTGTACATCCCGGGCGATGTGTCCTTGTCTATCAAGAGGCCTCCACAGACTGGATCTGCTCAATGCTTGCAATTAAGCGAATTGGCGCAGTCTACGTGCCTCTGGATGTCAAGAACCCTCTTCAGCGTCTTGCTATCGTTTCGCAGGACTGTGACCCGTCTGCAATCCTTGTTGATAAGACTACAGCCGCCAACGTTCCAGATTTGAGTATTCCTAATGCACACATCATCGATGTGTTTGAGCTGGACCGCAAGCCTTCTACTCATGTTCCCATTCAAGCAAAGGCCGATTTTCCAGCTGCCATTTTGTACACAAGCGGATCCACTGGAACGCCCAAGGGGATCATCGTGACACAGGCTGGGTTCAGGAACGAAATCGAGGGTTATACCAAAAAATGGGGATTGGGCGCGGAGATAACCCTTCAACAAAGTACTTTCACTTTCAACCACTCGATGGACCAAATCTACACTGGGCTTGTCAATGGCGGCACTGTATATGTCGTTCCTTATCGCCAGCGAGGTGACCCAATCGAAATCACCAAGGTCATCCAGGAGCATGCCATCACATACACAAAAGCTACACCATCAGAGTACCTAATGTGGCTTGAGTTTGGCATCGAAAGTCTTCGCGAAGCCTCAGCTTGGCGTTTTGCCTTTGGAGGAGGTGAGCCTTTGACCACTACACTGACCCATGCTTTTGCCGACTTGGGTCTTCGAAACCTTCAGTTCTTCAATTCGTATGGCCCGACTGAGATTTCCATCTCATCGCACAAAATGGAGATTCCGTACTTCAAAAGGGCCGAACTCGAAGCCTTAGGTCGCATCCCTTGTGGCTACTCCCTTCCTAATTACCATACTTACATCTTGGATGAACAACTGAGAGCCCTGCCAGCTGGTATGCCAGGTGAAGTCTACATCGGTGGTGCAGGTGTATCGCAAGGATATCTTCACAATGAAGAGTTGACTGAAAAGAGCTTTGTCCCGAATCCACATGCAACAGCCGAGGACAGGGCGAACGGATGGACTCGCATGTATCGCACGGGTGATATTGGCTCTCTCACAACCGACGGGGCTCTAGTATTTCACAGCCGATGTGTGGGCGACACCCAAGTTAAGATCCGTGGACTCCGGATCGAGCTCCGCGACATCGAAAGTAACATTATCGAGACCGCTGCCGGGGTAATCAAAGAAGCTGCGGTCACGTCACGCTCTGGTGATCCTGACTATCTAGTTGCGCATGTTGTCTTTGCATCGAACCAGAATATTGATGATGAAGATTCGTACCTGGCAAAGCTTTTAGGCAGTCTACCGATCCCACAGTACATGGTTCCCGTGCTCGCAGTTCCACTTGAGAGACTACCTCTCAATAACCACGCCAAGGTTGACCGAAGGGTCATTCAGCAATTGGAGCTCCCACGTCGTTCTGGGACGACCTATGAAAACAATGAGCAAGGAGCTCTGACTGCCACAATGACTCAGCTTCGCGGTGTCTGGCGAGACGTTCTTGGTACAAACTTTGAAAAGCTAAGCTTAGAAATCACTCCGTCAAGCAGCTTTTTCCATGTTGGAGGAAACTCTCTTCTAGCCATTCGTCTGCAATCTCGCATTCGACATGTCTTCAACGTTGCGATTCGTCTTGTTGAATTGTTAGAGAATCACAAGTTAGGAGACATGGCACGAAAGATTGAGCAAGAAGCCAGCGTGATCTCATTTGATTGGGAAGAAGAGACAAAGCCACCACGTATCCCTGCGTTTTTGGAAGAGTCTCATGCATCCTACGATAATGAAATTGGGGATCACAAGACCGTACTCATCACGGGCGCTACCGGCTTCTTAGCGCGCCATCTCATTCCGTATCTTGAAGCTGACCCAGGCATCGCTAAAATTGTCTGTGTTGCCGTGCGCGAAAAGTCTGAAGAAGTACCTCGTTCTCTACCTGGTATGAGTGCGAAATTAGTCTCTTTCGCGGGTGACCTCACATCGCCTTTACTTGGCCTTTCTGAAAGCGACTTCCAATCTCTTTCGCAAGAAGTGAATGTGATACTGCACTTCGGTGGTGTTCGCTCATTCTGGGACAACTACAACGTTCTTCGTGCCAGCAACACTCTCCCAACTCGCGAGTTAGTGAAGCTTGCTGCGCTTCGATCCATTCCAATTAATTACATCTCGACGGTCGGCGTTTTGCCTGAACTTGAAGCTTCGAACCCCGTTCCTGCTATATCTGCCGCTGGTTTTGTCCCTCCAGCTGATGGTAGCGACGGCTATGTTGCGTCCCGATGGGCCAGCGAGCGGATTCTCGAGCGTTCTTGGGAGACACTAGGAGTCCCGTCCACTGTCTACCGATTTCTTCCATCGCCGAAGACGACCGACGAGGCTGCTTTACAAGCTGTCTTCAAAGAGTTTTCTCGCTGCATTCAAAATGCAGGGTCAATCCCGGATCCCACTGGCTGGTCCGGACGCTTGGACTTGAGTCCCATGGAAGATGTCATGCAATGGCTTTCTGATGCGATACTTCGTGATGTTGAGTCTAATTCTGACAATTGGGCCTCAACCCGATTCCTTCATCATGAAAGCCAAGTCGGCATGACAGTGGACCAACTCATGAGCTATATTGAGAATCAAATAAGCAACCAAGACCTTCCTCGAGTCCCAATTCTCAAGTGGGTTGGTCAAATCAAAGCTCTCGGGTTTCAGTATCTCTTGACAAATCAAGATGCAACAGTTGGGGGATCAAATGAGCATGGTGAATTTGCGTTCAAATCGCGGAGATAGGTCTTGAGTTTGCCTTCGTAGCGTCAAATTGATAGTTGGAAGACTTAATTTCTTGACTTAAACTATACATGTGCCAATTAGTGGAAATGTATTTATTAGACTGCATCTCACTGCCAGCCGCTACCTACCTCGGTAGGTATGCTGTACTTCCCTTGGAAGATTCGCCGTAGCGTCACTGTGCCGCCGCCGAACCACCACTGAGCAATACCCTATACCTAGGTCATATGTGCAGCATTGAGACAGGATAAATTGATCCATGGATGTATGGATGTATGTTCATCTAAAACTTTATAACCTGGGAACATACTAGCACATGGATTTAGCTGGACATGTTAAGTAGTAACATTCCAAAGTTGAAATATATCCCGTCTAGCTCCTTTCGAGATCTCCAGGGCTGTCCAGGTGATTTGGACTCAAGTGCTATAGTAAATAAAGGACGCCTAGGTATCGCATGTAAAGTGTTTGCAATAACATTCGAAGATATCTCTCAAATTCAGGTCACTTATGTGGCCATGAGGCTTTCTATTTTATGTCAAGTTTTTTCTACATTGAGATGGGGAAATACGATCATGGGGGACCCACCGCGACTGGCCCTGATCGCATGTCTGCCGCTAAGAAGAATCCCGAGAGCCAAGCATCAGCCAGATCCAACTCTTTGCACAATGCGAGCAGCCCCATCCCCATCACCGTCTACCCCTGATGAGGTTCGGTTTCTTGCGTCTGCTCCAGCAACCTGCCGCTAAAGTGTTGCTGGCAGCAGGCCTCGTCTATCTCCTCGCATTCGAGTACTGCGCGCTTCACTATTGGCGCGACCCGCACTCTGCGTTTTTCGACATTAGAAATGTGTTCGAGTGGAAATACAGTCTCGCGCGAGAACGGCAGGCTGTTGACTTCACTGCGGCTTATAATGTGCCTTCCGGTTCCGATCTCAATCCTGCCAAGGGCCGCGAGAGCCCGTTGATGTGCGCGGCGCTCGCGACCGTGAAGCGTAGCAACGCGGACTATTTTGAGGCTGCTGTGGGTTCTTTGCTTGCAGGTCTCGATCCTAGTGAACGACGCGCTCTTCATTTGTCGATCTTGTTTGCGAATACGGATCCAACACAGCATTCGAGCTGGGGTCAACCATGGGTGGAGCGGTTGAGCGACGCTGTCTTCACCTACAATGTTTCTGCTTCGGAGATGAAGCATCTGCAGGAACTGGAGACAAAGCGCAATTTCTATGAAAAGGGCGTGTAGTAAGCAACCAAAACAATTAGGCCAGACATGGTGGGGTCGCTCCCTGTTGCTAACACTTGCTTCTTTAGTGATTATGTCTACCTCCTCAATACCTGCCTCGAGACCGGCGCACCTTATGTCTTTATCCTAGAAGACGACGTGATACTAGCGGATGGATGGATGATCAAGGCACTCAACGGACTATTTGAGTTATCGCGAGGTCCAATCGAGCGCAGCGCATCCTGGCTTTACCTCCGCCTCTTCTATACCGAGACCTCATTATCCTGGCAATCAACGGACTACTGGTATCGCAACATGCCCCTAGCCTTTCTTTTGGCGACAGCATCAGGGTGCGCTGTCCTAATAACGACTCGACGAAAGTGGCCCAAAACAAGGGCGTGGATAGACAATTGGACCGTCGCAGCTGTGTGTTTGGTTATCCTACCAGCTTTCACAGCTTTGGTCTACATGATTGGAAAATATTCGCTCATGCCTTTACAAGGAGTGGTGGAAATGAACATTTTTGGCTGCTGTACACAAGGGTTAATTTATCCGCGAGAGCAGGTGCTTGGTTTGATCGCCTTTCTGCAGGATCGGAAAGCCGGCCAGACTGATAGTATTATAGAGGACTACGCGTCAAGGACCCAATTGATGAGATATGCCTTTGCACCGCAGCAGATGCAGCATGTGGGGTTGAAGAGCAGTCGCGATAACCTTGATATCAACACTCAGAGCACATGGGCATTCTGGTTTGAGGAAAATGACCCTCAGAAACTGAAGCTCGAGCATGACAGATTGCTTGCTGCAAATGATACATCCTGGATGTTAGACAAATCAGTTGAATGAAATGTTAATTTTTCGCATATCACGCTTCGTTTGGTTCGTAGTACAATCGGTATGAGGAAGCAGATTACTTGAGCGTATTGCTATTCACGATCGCCAAGGCTCTGAGTTAGAATCAAGCATTTTGGAGCTAAGACGATCCATCGGAATAGCCAATTGAAATATTTTCAGCGAAATTAAAAAATCAGACCATATTCGATGCCAACGCTCGGAAACAAGCCGGAAGCTTGATGTCAAAGAGTGAATCGACCCCATCCTGCACTCCATATCTCGGCTCGCGTTGTCGGCCTCGAGACGAGGAGTCCCCACTCGGAAGCTGTTGCTCCGGATTTCAAGGTGTAGCTGCATGAATGGACTACACAATGTATCGAGACGCAGAGGCTAGCTGGCACTAGGGATGCTTAGCATTGTTTTTAGCAAAAAGGAAGCCAATGGCATGCTTCCCACTCACGTCTAGCCGGGACCAGAGCAAGAACAGTGCGTAATAGCGGCGACTTTTCCGTTCAGGAAGCACCAGGCCTACAAGACAGTCATTAGTAGTCATGTCACATTGGCCTATACAGCTTAATCATTCAACTCAGCATTCGAAGTGGAAAAGTCCAATATCAGAACTGCGACTTACTGTAGCGATGTGGTCAGCGTTGGTGGGGGGCCCCGGTATTCTCGGAGACCCCACCTGGGGTGAGCCCCCGCGTCGAGACCTCAACCTCAAAAACATCCGATCTCGTAGCATTTAAGAAGCGGACAATGGTCAAAATTCAAACACCGGAAGGCAGAATGGTCGAAATGTCATCGGGCTTTGTTGCCTACGACGATCGCTTCCGCAAGATCCAGGGGCCCTCTCCTACCTTGGAGATTCTTCTTGAGTAGGGCTCCTAGTCACATACATCATGTCCCAGAGCTGACAGAGTATCCAAAGAAACAAGGAATATCCATTTGCCCATGAGGCAGGTGTTTTTATTGAGAAAGCAAATGAGCTCTTCATCACTAGTGCCCGGCTCAAGCATCAGTCAGGCGCCCAGCATGTACAGATTTCGAAAGTCATCCTGGGTGACTCGGACTCGAGAGCACCCGCTAAGCAAGAGGAGATAGATTCAACAAATGTCCCCATGGGCAATGGCGGCGTGAACTATGGTGATGGCATCCTGTTCTGTGCACAGGGTACTTTGGATACGCCAAGTGGGCTGTTCGAGATGCAATCCAGTCCGCCATACAGCGTTCGTCCTGTGGTCACGAGTTTCTATGGTCGACAGTTCAATAGCGTTAATGATGTCGTGATTCACAGCGATGGTAGCATTTGGTTTACTGATCCTACATATGGAGCCGAGCAGGGATATCGACACCAGCCTCAGCTTCCTAGCCAGGTCTACCGCTATGATCCTGCGACTAAGGGCATTCGAGCGATGGCTGATGGATTTGGACATCCAAATGGAATTTGCTTCTCGCCAGACGAGAAGACTGTCTATGTGACCGATACTGACCGTCAGCATGGATCGGGCAAGATCGATGACAGTAACCCCTCGACGATGTAAGACAATAAAACTACTGAGGTTGAACGTTTCCAATACTAACAGAATTGCAGCTACGCATTCGACCTTGATCTACGCCATGGAGAACCCAGCTTGTCAAATCGACGTCTATTTGCGTTTGCAGATAGTGGAATCCCCGACGGAATCAAATGCGATGTCGAGGGCAATGTGTATAGCGGCTGCGGAGACGGCGTCAATGTTTGGTCTGCTGGCGGTACTTTGATCGGACGTATCGTTATAGAAGGGGGCGCTGCTAACTTTTGCTTCGGAAAGGAAGGGGAGATTTTTATTCTCAACGAGGATCGAATCTGGCGAGCTCAACTGGGACGACACGTTCGTGGGGCGCTGCTGGGCATCTAAGAGGTCCTATACTGTGCTTATAGATTATGCAAGAGCAAGACAAATAGAATTTCGAAAACTTGATTCATGCAGTATCGCGGTCGCACAAGCTGCATGAGCTGGCACGGGATTCCGAGTCGGGGAGATCGGCATCATTGTCGGGATCCCATCGGGAGGTCGTAAGCTCGCGGGATCAATGAAATGATCTAGACAAGTGTTGAACGAGAAGCAAGAAGGTTTTGACGTCACGTCGGCTAAAATTGCTCCTAAAAGGCCTCGAAGACTCGAGATTTGAACGTTATACGAAAGAGACTTTCCTGCTTCCGGATCAACTGTTTCGGGAGAGAAGCCTCGACACGAGCACTTAATTTTCTGGTTTTCGCCGCTGCTTCCTCACCCCGGATTTTCCCCACAAGCCTTGAATCTGTTGAGAACGGGGTCATGCGTGTGGCCAGTGTCGTGGGCTAAGGGCAGAGAGAGATTGACAAGCTTTTCCGTTCTTATATGACCCCATTGGCTTCCCTTCTCGGGATTCAGTCTGCATTCTCTTCCATCGCGACCATGAAGCCCATTACCGCCCCCTACTCGATCCTCACGGATCGCCTCCGAGGAAGAGGCGAATCGTCCAAATGGATAGAGTATTTGATCACAGCGACATGTGCTATTGGGTAAGACACCCCAGTGCTAGTGAGGGAACTCTACTGACCATGGACGTTGGAATGGGACAGAAATATGCTGTTCGGATATGACCAAGGTTAGTGTTGGATATCACACATGACACGAGTGCGATCGCTGATTATCGATGGACTAGGTGTCATGGGTGGCTTCTTAACGAGTGTGCCTTTTCAGAACACGTTCCCTTCTATCTCGTCGACGACGGGTAGCACAACGCTGCAGGGATTCACTGTAAGTGAAAAAAGCTGGCCTCTGGTTCCTTCAAATAGTAATTGAGAGTTAATATAGGTTGCTGTGTACGAAATCGGATGTGCTGCTGGTGCCCTGAGTGTTATCATTGGAGGCGATCGCTTTGGAAGAAGGCCGACCGTTATGCTTGGACAGGTGATTCTAATTATCGGATCAATGTGGGTGATGCTTGTCAATGACATTGAGAACAAGGGCTGATCAAATAACTTTCACAGCCTACAATTCACGTCATACTCTCTCGCTCAACTCATCGTTGGGCGTATCGTCAGTAGGTTTAAGCTCTGAGTCAACCACCACAAGAGACTAACGAGATGCAGCCGGTATTGGCAATGGAATGGCTGTTGCGGTACTTCCTACATGGAACGGAGAATGTGAGCTTTGACTGAGATCACAATCTTGATTTTCTCCTTGCTGACGTTTCGAAGGTTCCAGACCAAATAGCAGAGGACGAGCTGTGATGTGGCAACTTAACGTCAATATCGTTCGTTTCTCCTCCCGTATACATTGAATGAATAAGAAAAGCTGATTGTGGATATGGACATAGTTTGGAATTGCCGTTGCTTACTGGGTTGACTATGGTGTTAACCAGTCCTCGTTGACAGTCGATACTGATTGGTCATGGCGATTCCCTTTGTCTCTCCAGGTAGTTTTCTCGGTCATTACCATTGCGATGGCTCTCTTCCTTCCAGGTAAGTGGTGAAACCATGGTATCATACGCTCACAGCTAATCAAGAAAAGATTCTCCTCGAGCTCTTGTAAAGCAGGGCCGCATGGAAGAGGCTAGAGATGTCATCGACATGCTTTCTCTTGAGGCCGACTCTGACAAGCGAGAAGATTCAACTGTATGTCAATTTCGCCCGACCATGAGAACATAACTAAACGTGATAGAACTTTGCCATGTCAATCATTGAGACGTCTCTTTTGGAGGAGGCCGAATCTGATTCCAGCTGGAGCGACATATTCACTCAAGGGAGACCTCGGTTTTTCCAGCGCTTGTGCCTTGCGATATTGTCTCTTGCAATGATGCAGCTGAGTGGAATCAATCTGATCACATACTATGCGTGAGTTCATGATTAACTGGAATTATTGAGGAATTCTCTAACGAACTTCTCATACTCCAGGCCGACTATCTTCCAAAATACCCTCAAGATGTCTCGAGAGAAAAGTTTACTTCTCTCTGGTATCAATGGTCTCGAATACTGGCTGGCAACGTTTATACCTATCCCTTTAATTGACCGTCTCGGCCGCCGACCCATTCTTTTATTTTCTGCCATTGGCCAAACGATCAGCATGGCTGTTCTGGCAGCTACCATCGCATACCCCGATAACAAAGCGGCAGGATACGTGGCTGCTGTGTTCCTATTCGTTTTCAACACATTTTTCGGCATCGGCTTTGACGGAATCTCATTTCTGTTGCCAGTGGAATTGACACCATTGCAGACCCGTGGAAAGTCCGTGTCGATTGCGACTGGTGTCTTTTGGCTGTGCAGTAAGTGATAAAAAGTAAAACTTCAAGACCTTGCGCATATTGACTAAGTGCGATAGACTTCTTCGTTGTGATGATCTCCCCTGTGTTGATCAACAACATCCAGTGGGGCACTTATGTGCTGTGGACCTGCACTAACTTCTCCTTCATTCCTCTTATCTACTTTCTGAGTAAGGAAATTCACTGCAACATTAAACTGAAATTGGAACACTAATATCACTATCATTGCAGTCCCAGAGACACTCAATGCCACCTTGGAGGATATCTCTGTTATGTTTGAACAGAGCGGGAAGTGGTTGATCGGCCCAGGGTCGAAGAAGCACCTTGCGCAAATCGTCAAAAATCGTGAAGAAACCGAGGCTTCGGGTGGTGATGCAGAGAAAGTCGTTGCCAGACACCTGGAAAAAGTCGAGATCGACTCATAGAATTTATGATAGGACATAGTGATAGATCCGCATACAGGTGGGCGCAGTAACAGGCTTCTGTGCTTCGCCCCGGCTATCTGCGCCCAATGCAAAGAGTTTGGTCATATAAATCCGGTCCGGTAGTCGTCAGATCACAAATTAGAGAATTCATTTGACGAGACCCTGCAGCATCCGTGGCCCGAAGTCCATCGACGACTTCACTCCCCTCCATGAAGCGGTGATATCACATCAAGACCCCACAATTATCCAGCTTTTGATAGATTCAGGAGCGCACGTCAACGCGAGGGCCGGGAGAAAGCGATGGACGCCCATTTTTTATGCAGTGCGTTTTAGTCATGAAACACCCGGCGAGGTCCTAGCGAGCGCTGGTGCCGATCTTGAAGGAAGGATGGAACAGTCGCAGGATCATCTTTTCTCTCGACAACGGGGAATCGATATTTTGAAAGTATTACTTAGAGCCGGTGCAGATCTGACGGTCCGTGAAAAGGAGGAGCGGACGGTTTTGATGGAGACGGCACGGCTTGGAGCAGATGACTCGGTGAAACTTCTACTCAAGGCTGGGGCGAATGTGGATGAGATAGATAGTCAGTCGAGAACTGCGCTCTTCCATGCCGTCATGCGTGGTAATAGATCGACGGCAAAACGGCTCATGGAAGCTGGTGCAAATATCTGGGGCAGAGACGACTCTGGGCGGAGTGTTGTTGAGATTGCGTCTTGGTATGGCAATGACGAACTGGCGAAAATGCTGCAGAGGGCGCAGCGGATGAGGCCTTGGGGATATCTCCGCGAGAAGGCGGGGTGATTTATGGACTGGCTACGACTATACTTATTATTTATGAGATAAGAAACGGACTTCTGATATCGACTTTTATGCGATTTTCGTTCTATCGTTAGATATAAGGAAGTAGGATGTCCTAAACCTTCCCGACTGTACAGTTTTCATTTTCATAACATTCCATGAATTGCGATCCCGCGCAATGCCCTTACAGGTTGGCGAACTTGTGGCCGGCCTTTTGAGCAGTGAAGGCAGCGATCAGGTCCATCAGAGGAGGAGAAAGGGCATCGTAGGTCTCGAGACCGTTGGCCTTGAACTTACTGCGCACCTCATCAATACCCTTGGGGTCGAAGCCCTGCTCGATGATGGAAGAGACGAAGGCAGCGAACTGGGGCTCTTGCCAGCCCTTCTGGTCAGAGAGCTCGACGTGAACGAAGTCGAGGCCGTGGAAAGGGTGCTCCTTCTCGATGCGGCCGAAGAGGTGGACACCGCAGTCCTTGCAGGCGTAGCGCTGGATAGCGGCAGATGGGTCAACACTAAAAGATGCAAATGTCAGAAGTGGTCTCGGTAGCAATTGTTCCGGCAGTGTATACATACATTGAGAGCTTGTTGGCGTTGGCCTGGGGCTGGACGTTGGCGCGAGGAAGGACACCAACGAGGGAGAAGAGGGCACCCTCGGGCTTCCAGCACTTGGAGCAACCGCAGAAGTGGTTGTGAGCAACGTTGCTCTTCAGGGCGACGACGACCTTGTCAGAGGCGCACTTGCAGCTGATGTTACCACCAGCGAAGCTGTCGGAACCCTTGGTGATTCCGTTGTCGATGAAGGGGTGCAGAGAAGGTGCCATTGTGATAGGTTGATGGTTGGTATAGGGCCGATGTACTTAGACGCAGGTATCGATGGAATGACAAACAATCTGTCTCGGAGCAATGCGACTCGAGGTATATATACAATCCCAGAATCGACAGGGATGATGACAACTCACCCCCATGTACCGTATGCCTCCAAATTTCTCCTCGCCTCCTCATGCGGGGAGAGGTCTTATCGTGAGATTCCTCCGGGTTCTACGCCCGAGCTCCATGCGGTGCTGGTGTTGATGGGTGGAGACCAGCTCACTTTAGCAGCCTAACATGGCGCAATCACGGTCCGGTCAGCTGCTCCGTGCGGAAAAGCCCTCCTGAAACGTAGGCCTTAATCCGATCCATGCGGGGCGCGCGGGTCTTCCATCGGTCTCCAACGGGTCGTCAGCCGAGAACCCCTCTTGATGGCGGCTCTCGGTATCCGGTCTTGCTGAACTTCTCGATAGAGGGCTGATCCATCTCCTCGTTACGTGAGAGATAATCTCTGTGTAGTCAAGAATCGGGGTCCCTGTGGCCTGAGAGCCTTGGAAGGTGATGGAAGATGGAAGGCTATTATGGGGACTTGCGGGTCACCCATGACGCCTCGTGCTAGCGGTCGTAAAGAAAGAAAACCCCCATCGAGAGAGGAATTCATAGTAAGTAATATAAAAGAAAGCTTACAGCCCTACGCAATGCGCTGAAATGGGAGAGTCTCCTTTTATACTTGTCAAGGCTAGTCTAGCAAGGTCCTCTACCTTGTGGGCGCTGCAGACAAGTCAGGCCACAAGGCACATAATTTCACTATCGGCAGCCCATCCGATCACGATGAGGCTAGTGCTGAAACGAGAACTAAGTTTAGTTTCCGTGGTGCGAAACACTTTGACCGAGTGATGGCGTTGATCCAGCATGCATGTTATAGAATTAAACAAGTGAATGCCGTGCAAGGCATCGCTATCGATGCTCTCATCACTTGATTGGGGGATGTGATACATGATCAGTAGATAGTACAAGATTCAGAAGCAATTGAACAAATGACAGGAAGAATTGAGCCAAGACAAAAGAAGGTATAGGGCAAAAAACATGCTTTGCCCATCGGAAACCCCAGGATCCAACTGCTTGATAACCCTTTTTCATGCAAATTGCAGTTCCTCTCAATGGAGGTACTTTTTCAACGCAAACTCTTCGGCCCATTCTCTTACGCTTTCGATATTGCGACAGGTGCGATGATAGCCCCAGCCAGTCACAAGAATGTCCCCACTCTTTGCAGCCTCCTCCATGTCTATAGGCTCGAGATTGGTATCCGCTGCGCATATCGCGCTCTGCCGCAGATAGTCTAGACAGTGACGCACGTGTTTGGCATTGTGCATTCCGGAGTGATTATCAGATCTATGCGATAGAGTGCCATCAAGGGAAGCATAGTAAACGCCTCGGAGCGCGTTCAAACAATGCAGATTATGATAGACTGCGATGGCGGAGGGATTAGGCGAGAGCGTCTTGTGGTATACAAAGCCTAGGTCTGATGGGAACAGTGACTTCCATAGAGCATCTGATTCAGGAGAAGGACGGTCACCGAAGGAATCGTTTGCTGCCATCCACATCTTGGTGTTGCCGGCAGGGGCTGCGAGTTGTTAGCGGATAAGAAGCTGCTGTGAAGGGGTAGGAAAATACCATCATACCCAAGTAACCGTGCTGTATGTCAGGCAGATTTTTACCTGCTATCATTCCAAACCCGAACATAGCAACGTTTCCAAAGACCATTAGAACAATGACCCAGCAAGAACATAGCTTGGTTGACAGGCAGCGTCGCTTCCGATCGGTCGGAGAAGGCACATAGTCGTCTTCATCGCTCATCAGGGGCTCCTCAGGCTTCTGAAGAGGTTCATACGACATTTTGAATGCAAATGAGTGAATATAGTTGACAAAAATTGACCAGATGAAAACAGGTATTGAATTCACGACGGAGACGACGAAGTTTGAGAACTTTGGAGTCTAGCATCGAAAACCTTTCATCCTCGTTGTCAACCTCCATTTATTATTGAGCCGCCACCCGTATCCTATTGAGTTCCATTTTGGGTAATTTAGAATTCGTGTATGCGGAGTAGAGTCGAGGATAGAGGTCTCATAGGATCGGATCCATGGAGATAGGGCGCTCTTTCTTTGTTCTCTTTCTTTCATTCGGCTGGGTGGCGTTGCCGTCGAGGCCGACCGTTCAAATCCTCGCTGACAGCCAGCCGGATAATGACAGGTTGCAAAAGCCAAATTGCTTAGCAAAAAATGTCTCATGACATTTTCTTTGGCCAGATCGATATTATGCGTCCAACTATGGGCACTTTCATCTTAGGGGACTAGTCCTAGCGATGGCAATCATTACCGGCCGCAGCTTGAGGAGAAGAATCTGATTAGCCGATGAGCAATTGCAACGTCGCAAATACTTTCCAAGGGACCAGTAAATGCGAAATTTTCGAATGATCACTGTTCGTCCATTGGACAGCTTCGAGTTATAACGAAAGGAGAATCGATCGGATATGAGAATACACGTGTCTTTGGACGGCAATCAATACGCAAAATTTGAGGTAATGATATGACGCCATCCATATTGCAAAAGAACTGATTCTTATGGGTCAACGAGTGGAGAGCGATTTTAGGTCGGTTGACGTCCCAGCGATTGGGATGAGTAGCCGGCAACTTTTGCTGATGAGCTTGAAGCGGGAATGTTCTAGAGCGAAAAAACCCCTTGGTGATCGACGACCTAAGCCCATTAGCGCTATGATCAAAGGTACAATCACACAGCTACGTGGAGGCATAAAGGAATGCAAATTTGCCTTGTCAATCCTATCATTGGCGGGATCAAGACCATGGGACCTTGATATATCGACGGGGGCAATTGTGGTGGAGCCGACTAGAGAAGCCGAACAATCCATTGGCGGGTACTTTTCCATCACGGACCCTGAAATCATAGATCCATTTTTTTTTCTTAGTGGTAAAGCACAATCTGTTGCTCAGCTGAGGGAGGAAATGGGCTGTAAAATGGGCCTTCATTTGATTTTAAGCCCTCTTGGCCCCAATAAGACCCATCTGGTAGCTGGCTATAATAAGGGCCCATCCACAGATGGCATCTCCAAAAAAATTGTTTCGTTTCTAATATCTAATCACTAAGTAGGCTTCTCACCATGGGTGAAGAAGGCCGCGACGAGGGCCACATTCCTCCACCAGAGCCCACATTGCAACCAATTCAAGAACAAGAAAGCAGCCCCAACTCGACCTCTTCTTCCACCGCAGTCTCAGAGAAATCGTTGAGTGACTCTGGAAACGAGACGGACACTCAGAACAGATCTGTGCCACGCCTTAATTTACGGAGTCAGCAGCCTCTCAACTCCCAGGGCTCTCAGAATGGCCACCCGGCATCTACGCCTGCCCGAGAGCAACCCGGGACGCCGTTAGAACGGGCTGCGATGAACAGGCAGCCCACTGAATCTGGAAGCACTTATTATGGCTCACACGATCAACAAAATTCAGATTTAAGAAACAGGTCAGTTGGTCAACGTATCAGTCGTGGGCCAGCCAATTCATTGGCAGGAAAAAATGTATACGACCCGACTCAACGACAAGGGCCTACCTGGGTCGATCCGAGCTATCAGGACTTGAATCCTCGTTATGGCGAAAATAATGAGACTCCCATCTGGGGTCTTGCAAAGCCACTCCCTCGGGTGGTAAGGCCAGGTATGCGGCGCGATGAGAGCAGTAAACAGCAGGCGTATCAACCAGAGCCCCCTGGAGAAAGCCAACCAGCGCCCGAGCTGGGTGCTACCCCTGGTTTATCTACGCAGCGTTCAGACTATGCTCAATCGCCAGGGCCGCCCACCTATTCTTCGGCTGCACAGCGGGATTTGGCGAAGGAACAGGCTGTTTATGCGCCGCAACAGGATGGTATGCTTCGACCGATGGAGACGGAGGCTAGTCAAAACATGCATGGGCAATTATCAGGAATGCCTTTACAGGATACTGGCTTGCACGACGAGCAGGAGGAGGAATTCTTGAACAATTGGGTCAAGATAAGACACTATATGAAAGAGCCTTTTGCAGAATTTCTTGCGGTAAGCTTCTAAATCCGAAGCAAGGAGAAAGCCAAACTAATCAGGTTCAGACAACCGTCGCCGTATTCATAGGTTTAGCAGGGACTCTTGCAGTGACAACAGGTGGAACACAGGCAGGTAGCCGGATATCCCAAAACTGGTCATGGGGGCTTGGTTTCATGATCGGCATCTACATCGCCGGTGGTGTGTCCGGTGCACATCTCAATCCAGGAATCTCGGTATCACTGTGGATATTCCGCGGATTCCCCGGGCGAAGATGTTTCTACTACATTGCAGCTCAATTCCTGGGTAGCATTGTTGCTGCTGGTCTTGCATACTGCATCTACCGCGATGCGATCGTTAACATGGCACCTACTATTCCTGCCAGTTCGTCTGGGCTTGGGTTCTACACGGATCCAAAGAGCTATGTAAGCTCCACAACGGCATTCTTCACTGAATTTGTCGCCGATACAATTCTTCTTTGCGTGATTTTTGCACTTGGTGATGATGGAAATGCACCGCCTGGTGCAGGTATGCACTCTTTCGTCATTGGGTTGGTGATTTATGTGCTGTGCATATCCCTTGGTTTCAACACTGGCGGGTAAGTGATCTGCTCAAAAAGCCAGATCTCTTTGAGACTAATATGTTATGAATTATAGATGCTTCAACCCCGTTCGCGATATAGGGCCACGATTTGTGGCTTTGATGGCTGGGTACGGACAGACTACCTTTACTGAACGTGGCGGTTGGTGGTTCTGGGGCTGTTGGGTAGCAACGATCAGCGGCTGTCTGACCGGTGCTGCATTATATGATACCTTCATCTTCATTGGAGGAGAGTCACCAATCAACTATGCACCCCGCCGACGTAGGCGAGCGAAGCTTAAGAAGGAAAACAAATGGAGGAAGCGATTAGGTATTGGGAAGGAGAAGGTACCATCGCTGGAAGAGGGCATCAAAAAGCTGGAGAATGAGCAATGATCTACCTTTAAATACGGAGTAGATCTTGGACTCATGCTACCATCCATGGATAGAGATTGCAAGTCCGTATTTGCATAGCGGTTGACATTGGTCCATCAGCGAAGGCGCATACGTATAAATATATTTATGGAGTCAAAGCAGGGGACATTGAATATCGCGATGTATTTGACACATTCCTATCCGAGTTAGAGGGCCGTACAGTATATAGTGGACCCAAACAAACTGTAGAAACCAACCTTTGGAAGAAGAGGCAAGTGGCAAGTGGAACTCTCTCCCACAAGGCAACCGCGTTCTATCCTTATCGGCTTATCTTATCGTTATCGATCCGAGGGGTGATCGATTTCCAAGGTTGATCTAAATGAATCGAAGTCACGTCTCCAAGCCACAAGCGTCATGCCCAACCCTGCTTCGAGAATCCAGACCAAGGTGTCTTAACATTTCCATTGAAACCATTATGACTGTTCCTAAGCCAGCTTTGGGCCCAACCCCCGGGTCAAACAATTTTGCTGTGATGGAGCCGCTGGGGAATGACGTCAAGGAGGAACAACAAAGGGCTGCCCGCACAATTCAGGTACAGTCGTTAGCGCCATCTTTGCTTTAGGACTTTTTCTTACAAGACACATCTTAGAGGATCTTTCGTGGTTATCGTACTAGGCGAGAGCTACAAGGACTCAATCTAGCTGCGTCAACTCGATGGCCAAACGTATGTAGTCCCGTCTTATTTAGGGACCGTGACTGACATTCTTGTGGCACCGAAAAGGCCCCAGGACGTGGATCAAATGAAGAACTCACCGAAGAAGATGAGCGAAATACCGATGGAGGAGACAAGACCCCCGCTCGCAAGAACTGGCAACGAGCTGTTAGTGTGGCCATCAGAGCTGGTCGGGATGACGAAGATGCAGCTCCCGAGACGATTCCCCAGACCCCAAGCGTAGCATCAACGCAAGGCGAACGGTATAGGAAACCGACAGCAAAGATGATGGACTTGCAATATTTTCTTGAGATGGTGGACGTGAACCATCGACATGGAAGTAACCTTCGAGCATACCATGCTCTGTGGAAAAACTCTCCTTCGAATGAGAACTTCTTCTACTGGCTCGATTACGGCGAGGGTAAAGATGCAGAGGCACCGACCTGTCCCCGAGAGCAACTCGAGAAAGATCAAGTACGATATCTCTCACCAGAAGAGCGCCTCAATTACATGGTACGGGTTGACGAGAACGGGCTATTCCGCTGGGTCAAGAACGATGACTTGGTAGAAACGAACAACAAGAAATACAAAGACAGCATAAGAGGGGTGGTGCATATTGATGACAGCGTGCCTCGGTTTCAAGGAAATTCAGTCTCAACTACCGAGAGCACTGCACTCAATCCAACATCCCCGGGCTCTCCAACATCTCCGTCCTCGTCGTCAAGTTCCTCGTCGGCCTCCTCAGAACCGAAATCTTTGACATCATCACAGACCGCCAAGGGCGATACTGGAAACAGCCAAAATATTTCAACACGCGAAGACTACGAGCTCGGAAAAGCAGTAGACAAATTCGCCCGTATTCGACCTGCGGCTCTCTACGATCACTTCGCTGGGAAGCTCTCAAGAAAAAAAGATATGTGGATCTTTGTAAGACGGTAACCCCTCCCTGCAGCTATTGATGTGATTCTTTAACACATGAATTAGGTTGCCGATACCCAATTCCGCATCTACATTGGCATCAAAGAGCCAGGCGCCTTCCAACATTCCTCATTCCTAAGAGGCGGCCGAATTGCAGCAGCTGGAATGCTGAAAATTCGGCGTGGTCAACTACGAAGCCTAGCCCCCTTAAGGTATGAAACCCTGAATGTGTTTCCAAGTCATATAAATTAACTCGATCAGTGGTCATTACCGCCCGCACGTCGCCAATTTCCGTGCGTTTCATCATTCCCTCCGAGATCGAGGCGTTGATCTTTCACGTGTCTCAATGAGCAAATCATACGCTATCCTCGCTGGTATCGAGGGATACGTAGCAACCAAGCGGAAGGTACGCGACGTGCAGGACAAAGTTGGCGAGGCGAAACACAAACTACATCCCGGAACTCAGGAATGAAGAGAAACTTGAATTTCTTGCTAAAGCCTGAAGAATTATGCCCAAGATGCTATACATCGGTTTTTTTTAATACCCGGCATTCCAAAGTTCTATTGTTATGAGATTTGCTTCAAAGAAATATCTTTTAATCGAATGATTCTTGTTAACAATTTGCTCAGCAAGACTGTACCAGATATGATGGCAGCATTCTCCCTGTGTACATATCAACAATTAGATTCGAGCTCGAAGCTTCGATACTGTATCTTGCAAAGGATAATCATGGCGCTTAGTCTTGCTGCGAACGCGCTCGCCATCCTCGGGGGTAATGTAGCGAGCTTCCACAGCAGGGTTATATCCGATACTAGAGACCTTCTTAACCTCCTCATCTGATAACTGTCGATTGGTCTTTCCATCAGCTCTCTTGTAGACAGTGACGACAACAGCGCCTCCCAGCCCAAGATTGTGCTGAAGCGCAACGCTTGTATTTGGCACAAGACGGTTATTCGCCCATCCACGAAGCTGCCAGGTAAGCTCAGCACATTGTGCAAGCCCCGTTGCACCGAGAGGGTGGCCCTTTGAGATCAGGCCTCCGGATGGATTGATGATTGGACCGCGTCCGCCATAGGTAATATCACCGCGACGGACCACTTCGTGGGCTTTTCCTGGCTGCGAAATACCCAGAGCATCTATTAAGAGCAGCTCGTTGGTAGAAAAACAATCATGTACCTCGCATACTTTGACGTCTTCAATTTTGGCCCCTGCTTCCTTGAGCGCCAGTCTCGCTGCCTGCTGGGACATGTGAAAGCCCACCAGATCAATAGCACTCTTCGAATAGACATCTGGGCCATCTGTGAGGAGCACTTGGCCGGCCATCAAAATTGCATTGGATTTCAGATGCGGCCGAGCATCTAGGAATCGCTGTGAAACAATAACGGCAGCTCCAGCACCGTCACTGGTAGGGGAGCATTGGAGCTTCGTAAGTGGGCCATAGACTGGGGTCGACTTGATGATCTCATCCAGTGTATATTTATTCTGGAATTGGGCGTAGGGGTTTCTTTGCGAGTGCTCGTGGGAGATTCGCGCGATCTCGGCAAAGTCCTCGGCCTTGGCCCCATACCTAGACAGATGATGAGTTTGAGCGTTTATATGATGTGTGGTTGATCTTACCGCTCCATGTATTCTTGGCCGGCATTTCCGAAGTATTGGGCATTGCGTGGAGAGTCATGCTTTCCGTAAGTTTCTTCCATCATCGTAGTCGAAGGGCCCAGGGGGCTTGGCCTGTCATCCCAGACACTCTTGATAGAGCCCGGGCGCATTTGCTCAAAGCCGACGACCAGGACACAGTCAGCAAGGCCACCTTTGACCATGCGACGTGCTAAATGCAGCCCACTAGAGCCAGTAGCGCAAGCGTTGTTTACATTATACATTGGAATTCCTGAGCGTGTTAGTCGACCGCTTGACAGCCGAGATCATAGATGTGATGGTAGACACACCGGTCATTCCTAGCTGATAGAGGATTCTCTGCGTGGATGTCGTGTCGCCATACGCATAGCATCCAATTCCCGTTTGAACCTCATCATAGTTTACTTGCGCATCTGTGAGAGCCTTGACGCAAGCTTCGTACCCCAGCTCGGGGTATTCGCGAGTGCGACGAGGCTTCAGGAACTTGGTCAGGCCAACGCCCAGAACGTAAGCGTCACTTAATGTGCTTTGCGATGCCATGTCGAAATCTTCTGTGATTCTGAATCAATCGCTGATCTAGAATCGTGCGGTGGAGCTGGTTATGTTGGGAATGGGAAGACCGCTAGCCGAAAGTCCGAGGTAAGTTTTCGCCCCCTCACTTTCATAACTAGTCAATCCTCTACAGCCGATTCGCCAAACACCTCATCAAAGTGCGGAAGTGCATAAATAAAGCGTTTTATACTTCTGGTGGAGCCGAGAAGCGCGCGACCCCAGATTCCCAGCGGAGCTTCGTCGCGCGCATTTCATTTCTGAGCAGGGTGAAGCACCCTTTACATTTTGCTCTCCACCCTCTTTCAGCTCCTACTCACATCGAAACCATGGCGGCTTCTTTACATTCCCAGCCTCCGCCTACCAAATTCTTCAAAGTGTCCTATCCCAAGGAAGGGATTCTCTTGGTCACTATTGACCGAGAAGCGCAGCGGAACTCACTCCCTTCCGAGGCTCACTGGGAAGGCCACAATCTCTTCAGCTGGTTCGATGATGAGCCGACACTTCTGGTCGCAATTATAACCGGCGCGGGTGAGAAGTCATTCTGCGCTGGGCAAGATCTCCTGGAACAAGCAAGCTCTCGACGAGGTCTCAAGACTGGAGCTGAGGCTGCCGTGATGAACCATCCGCCATCTGGATTCAGCGGCCTGAGCCAGCGCCGAGGCAAGAAACCCGTTATAGCCGCTGTCAATGGATTTGCACTGGGCGGAGGATTTGAAGTTTGCTTGAACTGGTATGTCTCTTTGGAACCGTAAGAGCATTTTTATTATGAATACTAACTACCTCGAAGCGATATGGTTGTCGCGTCTCCTCAAGCTTCGTTCGGACTGCCCGAGGTCGCGGTGGGACTCTACGCTGCCGCGGGCGGCTTGCCTCGTCTGGTACGCAACGTCGGGCTCCCTATTGCCTCAGAGCTGGCTATGACTGGGCGCAGAGTGTCTTCCAAAGAAGCTCAGGGCTTTGGCTTGATCAACCGAATTTCAGAATCCCCTGGTTCGGTGGTAGACGAGGCCATCGCCCTTGCCGAGCAAATTACTAAAAACTCCCCTGATGGAATTATCGTGACGCGACAGGGCTTGCGAGAGGCGTGGGACAACCCTAGCGTGGAGCATGCCACATCGCGCATTCGACATGAATATATCAGCAAACTTGTCGCTGCTGATAACTTTAAGATCGGCGTTGGCGCTTTCGCGGCGAAGAAACAGCCCAAATGGGTGCCTTCTAAGCTTTGAGCGACCGTGATGTACATTAGATTTAAGTTGTCAAATTAAAATAGCCTGTCTATTTCATGTCCATTTCAAATGGTTCAAAAGTACATAGATTCATACTCTTCCAGTCGCAATTAATGTTACTGCATAACTAGTAAATGCTTGTGACGCAAGAGAAGGTCCAGGGGCTGCTCGGGCCGAGGAATCACAACCATCTCCACCTTCAGATCTCGCGAGACCACCAAACAAGGGCCCCTGTTGCTGTCTCATTGCTTTCCTTGCATTGAATTGCAAATAAAACACAGCTTCACATCAGCCACAAATAATGATCCCTGTTATTGTCGGCGTTGCCGACGTGAAGAACCGATCGACCGCTGTGGAAGATGCGAAAGAGCCAGCTCAGCTCATGCTAGAGGCCATCCGCCTAGCCTTAGAAGAAGCAATCCAGTCACAGGCCACCTTGCAAAAGCTCAAAGAGGCTATCGACAGTATCAACGTTGTCCGAACCTGGACCTGGCCGTATGCAGATTTGCCAGGCCTCCTAGCGGAAAAGCTTGACATTCCAAAAAAGCATGGCCATTACAGTGAGCATGGCGGCAATCAGCCAGCTAAGCTCTTAGACAATGCTGCCTTGCGAGTCGCAAAAGGCGAAAGCAAAGTGTCTGTTGTTACTGGAGCTGAGGCTTTGGCTTCTTTGACTGCATGCTTTAAGAATGGAGCAATCCCGCCCCCTGGCTGGACAGAGCCATCTGAGCCTATTGAGGATGTTTTCTCGCCTACGACACGAGACCTTCAAAAGGGTGAGTTATAATCTCAGAATATGAGGGTCGGATGATTGGGCTAACTGGCATCAGATGTTGCCGGAAGGCATTCAGTTGGCGCCCCCATCCAAGTGTATCCGTTATACGAGAATGGCTTTAGAGCGCATCGTGGTCAGTCGATCAAGGATAATCATGAAGAGTCAGCCATTTTGTATGGAGGCTTCAGTGATGTAGCGCAGTCCAATGAATATGCATGGAACTCTGGCTCAAAGGAGACTGCCGCGTCAATTGGAACCGTTTCAAAGAAAAATCGCATGATCTGTTTTCCATGTCAGTATGCTTGACCGAAATTTCTAACCAAAAGTCTAATACCAATACAGATCCTCTTTTGATGAATGCTTTCAACACCGTCAATCTGAGCGCAGCTTGCGTTGTGACATCCACCGAATACGCAAAGCAACTTCAGATCCCAGAAGATAAATGGATCTACCCATTAGGAGGAGCTGGCTTCAAGGAGAAGGATAACTGTGCGTTCTGCTCGCCTTTCTCATGGGTAGCAAAACTAATAATGACACAGTCTGGGAAAGACCAAACTTTTTCCACAGTTCGGCCATATCTGAGTCTATCGACCAATGCCTGAGCTCCAGCAATCTTTCCCCTGCCCAGATTGATATCTACGATTTCTATTCATGCTTCCCAATTGTTCCAAAACTAGCATGTGATCATCTTGGTCTTTCAATAACTAACCCAGAGAAGCCTATCACAGTTCTTGGAGGACTCACTTCTTTTGGAGGCGCTGGAAACAACTACTCCATGCATGTAAGATTATGTCTTATTTCCTATGATCCCACTTCATAACTGACATTGTAAGGCTATCACTGAGATGACCCGACAATTGCGCAAGGGGTCTGGTCGTAATGCACTCATCCTTGCGAATGGAGGCGTCCTCTCGTACCAGCATGTTGTCTCTCTTTCGAGAGAATCGCCCCAGAACACAAACGATTATCCGGACAGTACCAAGCTCCAAACGAAGTCTGTCGAGAGTTATCCTACCATTTCTGAAGAAGCGGAAGGCGACGCTGTTGTTGAAGTATGTTTTTAACCCCCATTGACCTTTATTGCTTCATTTGTCAACGTTACTGACTTGCATAGACTTACACTGTTGAATTCAAACGAGACGGGAGCGCCAAGAAGGCTTATATCGTTGGTCGTCTGAGGTCGAGCGGCCATCGATTCCTAGCAAATCACAGGGATGAAAGCACTCTTCAGCGCCTAGCGTCTGGCCGTGAAGAGCCGATCGGGAAATCTGGTGTAGTGTCGATTGACCAGAAGGGCATACCCGGGCAAAGGAGAAATTTGTTCACATTTGAAAGCAACTCGAAGTTATAGGATTTCCTTTAAGTATAATGAAACAAACATCTTTCAAGAATCTTGAATTGTGCCTATATTCAATTGGGGACCAAAACAAACAGCGCATAGAGAATATTCTACCAATTATGGCCAGTAGAAAATACCCTCGCTAAGATATTCCTCCAAAGTACTGTTAACCTTGATAAATCCTTCCTGTGAGAGTGATGGGAATACGTCTTTGATGAGCGTCGCCACCAGTCCCCCGAAAACCTCACTACCCTCATAATTAAGATGAGTCGCATCGTCCGGATTCAGATTGTATCTCCAAGCATCGGTTTGCCCAAAAGAATTCAAGTAATCCGTGCTTGCTTTATTAAGGTCGACGCTCGAAACACCAGAAGTGCTAGCGGCCTGGAGGGTTGCTTCCCTTTGATCTGCAAGATCCAGAATAATCTGAGGTGGATTGGTGGAATTATCATATTTCCGGCGAGAAAGCGGAGTAACAAGAATTGGAGTTGCGCCCGCATCAATAGCCTCCGCAGCAAATTTCTCCAGATTCTGCGTGTAGTCCGCTAAGGATATATTTGCAGTAGCTTTTTGATCATTATGACCGAATTGAATGGTCACAAAGGGGTTGTAGTCGGCCTTAACTTGGGATACAGTTGCAAGGACTTGGCTCCAGTCACCTCCGGTACGAAAGCTAACGGTTGTTGCTCCATTATGGCCGAAGTTTTTACCAGAGGCCCCGTTGAAGAGGGTTGTGTTCAGAAATCCATCGCCCCAGCCCCCACCCCCTGAGGATTGACGGGCTGTTGTGCTATCGCCCGCAAGCACGAAAAATGGTGGTTTGGAAGCGTTTGGTGAATGTCTGGAGGGGAATGGACTAGCCATAGCTGTGCACCACAACAGGGAATATGGGATAGTCCATTTCATGTTGAGAACAATATAAGACGAAATCTTTTCTTTTCGCGGGATTTTGAATTTTACAATGAGCTCTTGAATGGGGTGCGTAGCCCATTAATATCAGGGCGGCGGTGTGATTTCAGTGTACTTCAACGGAAAAATGTCGAAACGATTGGGTCAACTCATTTTTCCGTGGTGGAATTTCAAACTACGATTGTTTTGATAGAGACAACATAATTGGAAGTTCTTTCAATGGTGCCACTTATGGGCTATTTTGGAAGCCAGTACATCGGGTTGCATATGTTTCTAACCTTCCCCGAGGCACGGTGATCTACGCTTAACAACATTTTGAACCTTCGATGTTGAAGCTCGGATAAAATTTCATTATTCGTCACTATCCATGTGCTTCTTAACCAAAGCATTTGGATATCGTGGGTATCTAGCTAGAAGTCTTCAAGAGAACATAATACAATCATTTTCCATCACATCACACAATGCAGTCCTCAAATATTTACGGCTCGCCGTTAATAGCCTGTTGGTGTCTGCCGAAAACCGGCCCTCCATCCAGCTCATGGTATTCCGGAACCGGGCTTATCGGATATGGCGCTTCATATATAGACTGGCCGTCTAGTTGTGCTGGTGGTGGTACCAGCGGTTTGCGAGGCACAGATAATCGGCGTTCTTTTGCTGCAATTAAAGGGTCCGCAGGCATTGACAGCCGATGGTCACGAAAAGGAGGTGCCCGATCATGAGGAAGTGTGAGGCGGCGCTCAACAAGAGGAATTGCTTGGCCTGGAGATAACGAGGATGGGTGCTCTTGCGTTGCATTTGGTTGGTTGCGTGTTGTATTTGGCTCATTAGGAGGCAGAAAAAGCTCATGGGTCGAGACTGCCTGTTCAGGGGATGGGGGTTCATCGTGAAGAGAGAGACGGCCATCATTTGATGGAACAGAGACATCGAGAGGGGGTGACATCTGACGGTCCTCTGCTGGGACCGGTTGATATCTTGGTGGCTTCTTTTCCAAAACCCCTGCCGGTGGAACTGAAGCTGTACCATGAACCTCTCGACTCCGGCGGTGCCTGCGTCTTTGACGCAGTATACACCACATGAGTAGAATTATCAAGACCACTCCGACGATGGCACCCGCTGCAATTCCACCTATTGCGCCAGGGCTGAGCGAACTGCCTCCAGAAGATTCACAAGAGTAACCACCACGGTAGACGCCGTCCGATTGCATTTGATTCAACGTATCGCAAGACATTTTATTTCCACCGTGGATATTTGTGGCGCCGTTGATATGGTCCAAAGACGATAACGATATCCTTCACTTGTTAACATATGGCTCAAAACGACCTCGGGAGGCATCTGGATACTTACGATATGAAAGAGCCGATCAGATCTAATGTTCCATCAACCTCGTTCAAGTTATCAAGCTCCAAATATTCCAGCTTTGGATTATCCTCGATCGAGATTCCGGCCGATACTTGCGACAATGAGTCCATGGTGACATTGATCAACGAGTCGAGATTTCTGACCGCCATCCCACCCCCTATTGTCTCGAGATCAGATGCAATCAACTGCGTGAGCCCAGAGTTTGGTTCCGCTGTCAGAGTGCCCTTTATTTCCTGGACATTATTCAAGCGGATGGACCCAGCCACGGTAGAAGAAATATTGACATTTCCGTAAATCGTGTCGCAGTCGCCGAGGTTGTCTGCGTCGCTTTGGCTCGATATTGTAAATGACTGGTGGCCTATGATACCCGGTGTAAGTTTTTATTTGCAAGAAATGCTACTCGTGTACATACACTTTTGATCATCATCATTTGCAAATACTCCTCTACTCACCAGGGCGAGTATGAGAAATACATTAGGGAGATGCATCGCGCACTTTTCTCATTGGCGACTGCTAAAGTTTGTCCTCCCTACACAGCTTGAAGAAGAAGGGTCCGTCGGAGTAAAATAACAATCGTGCGACTGGGGCGCAGCCGCTTCAATCGATGATTTCAATTGCACTAAAATCTCCGTGGCGTGCAAACCACCATGAACGAGGGCACCCATTGGCCACGATCCCTGAAAGCCAAGCTTTGGCCAAATACGATGCTCTAGCTATCGGATAGCACCGCCTCAAAACCCCGCTCGTACTCGCTCCGGACCCTTTCCTGATCCGTGATCGAACGAGGACCCGCCGTAGAGTAGCTTGTTGACCTGTTTCTCTCCATCACATACTCCCAGCCGAAGCTTGTTCTCGGTTAGTCGATGGATCCGCACGGGTCCAACTTGTGATCGATGTTGCCTGATATTTAATTTGATCTCGCCATCCATACATTCAATTCAAATTCTGGCCGGACTAAGTAGATTCTAAAGGGGCCAGTAAACGTGAACCCAATGCATTTCCCACATTTAGCATACGGAGCTTCAACAGGAAATATCCTTTAGTCCGAGGACTTGGGTTGGGCATGTAAAGCAGGCCAAGATTCCGTGGTCTAGATAAGACAAAAAACTGGACAAAAGAAAAGCGGCGCCTGCAGCCACCTATGTTGCATGCAACTTTGTGTTCTATTTTTGCCTTGGGCCCTACTTATCTCCATACCGAGCGGCACCCACAGGCAGCAAAATTGGCACCTGCACCGATTAGCTTCAGGCACCGATCGACCAGGCAAACAAATTACCTTCCGCCAGCCTCTTGCCGGTGAAAAAACTACTTGGCTCGCGTCATTGCTAGCACAGGTTGGCGTTGCTAATCTTAGCGATGCGCTGTGCGGTAACCTAAGACTGCAGATTCTGTGTGCCAATCAGCTACCCACGTGGTTTACACCCTTGAAGTTTGTGAATCTTCACAAGAATAATAAATCAGGGATCTACTTGAGCCTGTACTGGCTGGACCCCCACTGTGCTCCGCAAGAAGCTCTCCCAAGCCATGCGAAAGGGCAATACCCTCCTTGGGCCTGAGGCATGAGTCTGACTCAGCAATGCGGGGAAAGTCCGATGGACCCCAAACCTCCAAGCTCAGGGTCCAAGAAAAATGATAGCTCAGACTTCTCAATGAGACCCCCATGAGAGTGGGCAAAGGCTGTGGACGGTGTCGACATCGCCATATCCGTTGCGTGATCCCTGAGGGTGCGTCGGCGTGTACCCCTTGCACGCGCCTCGGTCGCGTTTGCCATCTGGATCCCCGCTTCCAGTTCAAGGCCGTTCACCATGTCTACCAGAAAAGTCAAGGATCAGCTGCCCGGTTTGATCTAGAGTGGGACAATGATCAAACTTGGGTAGATGTCTCAAGACCTCGTAATTTTATCTTTACTCCCGGTTCATGGCAGCTGCTTATCTATCTCAGTGAAATTCGTGCTCGAAACCGACGATGACCATGAAGACGAAAGCGACCTTGTCCAGCAACCCCTGATCCCGGCAAAAAATACCGTACTATCAGTGGAACACATATTGCAAAGCCCGAAGCCGACAGCAGAAGATCCAGGACAGCTGGACGGTGGAACGCCGGCAGATAGCCAACAACTCGTGCAGCATGTGTCCCAACACTCGACACCACACCAACCTACAGCGTATGATAGCCCGCGCCCGAGCTCCAGTCAAGGAGCCTCTACGTTGGCTTTTCGAGAAGCATACTTAATGAGATCATTCATCCAAAAAATCGCACATTGGGTAGGCGCATATATTCAGATGTCTAGCGCATTTGATGCCAAGGCTAACGGCAACAGGCGGATATATGTGATCCACAATGTCACTTCGCTACTGTTGTCCCTCAAAGGGCGCTTCAAGTACCGATGCTACTTAAAGCAGTCCTTGCACTGGCTGCCCGGCACGACGCCCTACTCAACGACGAGACCGACCTGGAAGCTTCCTCCTACCATGGAGAATGCCTAGAAATACTAATCACTGCCCTTAATCAACCAGAACACTCATACGATGAAAATATGCTACTCACTGTAGTGATTCTGCGCATGTACGAAGAGTTCGACAATACGAAAGACGAGAAGTTCCATTTACTCGGGTCAAATCGACTTATCAACATGATGTCTCGCTCAGCACAGTCCGGGGGGCTAGCAGAGGCCCTCAGTTGGCAGTTTTTGAGACAGGCTATATACTCGTCGATTGTACAATACCAACCTATTCAGCTGGACTTGGAGAACTACGAGGTTTCCACGATGCTCCATAGGCGGGATGATGCGGCTTTGGCCAATGCGGCGATTTTCCACTGCGCACATATTATCCAGATGTGTCGCGACTGGCCAACAATCCCTGTCGACCAGAATGGGTGGCAAGATAAGATTAAAGCAGTCGAAGAGTGGTATGCGTCAAGGCCCAATACTTGGCAACCGCTCCGATACGAAAAACCCAACCTGGCCGCTGACCGTCCATTCCCTGAGATATGGATGATGTCGGCCTCTGCTGGTAAGTCTCTTATTTCCCCCTGATCACGTATCTAGGCTAACATATTAACTCGTTTATAGTGGTCGGGATGCAGTATTACCACGCAGCATGGGCATTCCTAACCCTTTGCGGCCCCAACTCGCAAACCGGCAACGATTTTGAAAACGCACGTACCAGACGTATGGCAGAGGTATTTATCCCGACAATTTCATTCCTAAGGCGTTTCTCTAATCACGGACTATGAGTTCCAGAGAACGATCGCTACACATGTCGTTACCGTGATCGGCCTTTCTCTATCAAATGAAAGTGTTCAAAACGCTTACTTTATGGCTTGTCACCTACTTCATCGCTGTGAGCTTCCTACGATACCCCTCTCATGTAAATCATAGCTAACAAACATAGTTGGGTATTGTATCCGTAACCCAGCTGAACAGCAAGGGTCGTTGCGCTTCTTAGGACACATGGAGAAGATACTCGGGTGGCAAACCTCGTGGATCAAGCTAGAATTGGAGCGACAGTGGGCTGAGTTGTCGGAAGTTGATCCTCCATCTGTTAGCTCTTCTTCAATATAGGTTCTATGTTTATGTAGCTGTATAGTAGGTTCCATAATTCAAAAATCGTGTTATGAAACGAATGCCATTACCATCATCAATTCTCCGTCTGCATAATAGGTCCGCAATAACAGCCCAGTCTCATAAATTAGACTGCTTAGCAAAAATGACACAAAAACCCCGCCGTATGATTTGCTCCAATGTCGCCGCACGGTTCGTGCGGAGGCGGTACTCATATACCCGGGCTAAGTCAGCCCGGCCGGGGTTAACGCGGGATTATATGCCAATGGAATCCCCATGGTTGACATGGTATGTAAGATAATACCTGACTAAGTGTTTGTATTGTTTGGCTTTCTGCTTGAAGATGACAGCGGAGGGTCTTTATTAGCATACCATGCTATAACTAGCCAGTCATATGCTCCGGATTTCGGATTTGCGGCAGGAGGAAAGGAAGCCCTTCGCCGGTTCTAAAATGATAATTCCGGATCAAGGTCATCTACGAGCAATTGTAACGGAGATATGGCAGTCAACTGGGTTATTTAAAGAGAACTTTATTCTGCATTTCTGTCTCATAATATCGAAATTCAATTGTATCAGATAAGCCCAGAACTTGATTTAACAATGTCTTTGCCAACACACTACAAAGCAGCCCAATTCATGGAAGCCGGAAGTCCTCTGAAAATCGGGAAAATCGAACTTGTTCTCCCCAAGACTGGAGAGATTTTAATCAAAGTTGAGGCATGTGGCGTCTGCTATTCTGACACTTTCGCACAGGCCCATGGAGTTGCCGGGAAATTGTGAGTCTAGACTTTACATGTCTATGGCGTTGATCAAAAGCTGAGGCAGTTATAGTCCTGGTGTCCCCGGGCATGAGATCATTGGCCGTGTTGTCAAAGTCGGTGATGGCGTCAACCAGTGGAAGATGAACGATCGCGTCGGCGGAGCATGGCACGGCGGACATGACGGTATGTATAAATTCCCATGCGTGGTTTTGTCATCCAATACAGAATTCTGATTTTTCTCAAGGGACCTGTCTTGATTGTCGCAAAGGTCACTTTCTAACGTGCACCAGTGCCCAAATCAACGGTGTTACAAAGTCTGGAGGCTGTGAGATTCCGAGTCCTAACTTCTCGGGAGACTATGTTGATTCGATTGGAAACAGATGCCGAATATTGTATTCTACGCTCCGAGGCAGCTGTACCTATCCCAGAAGATGTAGACGCAGCCGAATACGCACCCATTCTTTGCGCCGGAGTTACCGTCTTCAACTCCATTCGCAATATGAACATCGGTCCTGGATCTCTCGTTGCTATCCAAGGGCTCGGTGGCTTGGGCCATCTTGCCATTCAGTATGCTAATAAGTTTGGTTTCCAGGTGGCTGCGATCTCCAGGGGTGCCGACAAGGAAAAAGCCGTAAGAGGCGTTGGCGCACACCACTTCATCGACATTAGCTCTCAAGATCCCGTGAATGAGCTACAAAATCTCGGCGGCGCCGCTCTGATTGTTGCCACTGCACCTTCTGCAGCGGCTATCTCGCCCCTGATAAATGGTCTGGATTCGTTTGGAAAGCTGCTAGTTCTCTCGAGTGAGTAACTAAACTAATATGCAGACCAAATTCTGACACTGTATAGTTCCTGGCCATATCCCAATTGACTCTTACCCTCTGGTAAGTCTTATCTTCTGGTATCTTGGCGCTGATCGCACCATATCTCCTAACATGCTGCTATGTTTCTTAGATTTCTCGTGGATTGTCTGTACATGGATGGCCAAGTGGACACGCCCTTGATTCCGAACAAGCCATTCATTTTACCCAGCTTCAAGGAATCCAGTGTCAAGTTGAAAGATTCCCTTTGGAGAAGGCCGACGAAGCGTTCAGTGAGTTGTTTTACAGTCGTTCGGATTCCAATCACTAATAGATTTCTAGACGCCATGCTGCACGGAGCGGTTCGCTTCCGCGCAGTGATCACGATGGACTAAACTCAGACCATTCCAAACTATATCGCTTATCATGGAAGCGCCCTGGCAGTTGAAGAGGGGAAACTGGCTTAATTGCCGAGTGGGGCTACCGAGGGTGTCACCAGAGCACAGTTATCTGTCATTGGATCAAAGGCGACTGGGATCCTCCTATTTGGACGTATTAAACTGGCGGATCCGACGGTTATCAATCAGTTTAATGAATATTGAGTTTGGGTCGACCTTCTTATTTCAGTAGTCAAGATCAGGCGTGGGACAGGTCTCGATGCTCGGCCAGTTAACAGCTTGCTTGACATAAATACCGCCTTCCCCGCATCGTAGAACATCATTCTTAAAGACCTCTCCTTCTTTTACATTCTTATTTTTGAAACCAATCGGACAACATGACAGAGCCGTGGGAAACCGTAGTCGCAAGAAAGCAAGCCGAAACCGCTGCTAAGATCCCTGCTGCTTGGCGACTGCCCGCCGAATTTACTGCGGACATCTCGGAGACCTCAACAGCGAATGTTCTCGACGTACCACGACGCTCTAAAGTCCTATCGGACAAGCAGCTCGAAATCACAGAGCAGTATGATGCAACTTCACTTCTCGAGAAGCTCCACGCGGGTCAACTCTCTGCGTACGAAGTCACCGAAGCTTTCTGTATTCGTGCCGCAATTGCGCAACAAGTGGTAAGCTGGGACCCTGCGCCATAATTCTGGTGATTGTGGTACTGAAAGCTTCCCAGACAAGATGCCTGACAGAAACCATGTTT
Organism: Penicillium coffeae; assembly: GCA_035985395.1. NCBI lineage: Eukaryota > Fungi > Ascomycota > Eurotiomycetes > Eurotiales > Aspergillaceae > Penicillium > Penicillium coffeae. The sequence continues at coordinate 2,215,620 of CP142594.1, read as the reverse complement.
GATGAAGCCTTGAAGCGAGCTCAAGAGCTTGATGAGCATCTAAAGAAGACAGGACAGCTAGTTGGGCCTCTTCATGGTCTACCCATCAGCTTCAAGGTATGTATTGGCTCATCTGCGGCTATCTGAAACCGTACTCATTTCTGTATAGGATTGCTTCAATATCAAAGGAGTTCCATCCACCATTGGTTTCACCTCTTTCGTTAAAGATGGCCCAGTTCAGAACGACTCTGCAGTTGTCGAAGTTCTGGTTCGGCTTGGTGCTATCCCTCATGTCAAGACAAACATCCCACAGACTATGATGGTGCGTACTAGAATGATAAAACGTCATTAAAAATATTATTGACTTCATATGCAGGCTGCCGATTCTCACAACTATGTCTTCGGTCGAACACTCAACCCCAACCGCCTGAATCTCTCGGCCGGAGGCTCATCAGGAGGAGAGGGGGCGTTGATCGCCATGCGAGGCTCAGTCTTGGGAGTCGGGACTGACATCGCCGGATCAATTCGAATTCCTGGAATTTGCAACGGCACATTCTCCTTCAAGCCAACGAACGATCGCGTTCCCGTGGGCGGCCAAGTCAGCGCTTCTCGAACAGCCTTGGCAGCTATTAGGGCATGTGCTGGGCCACTTGCGACTTCGGTCCGCGACTTGGAGCTTTTCATGAAACTCGTCACCAGTAACGACCCGTGGGAACTTGATCCGTCTGCTATTTTCTCTCCATGGCGGGAGGTCAAGCCGAAATCAACCCTGCGTCTTGGTTTAATCGTGGAAGACCCTCATTTTCCTATCCACCCGCCCGTCCAAAGGACGTTGAACGAGGCAGTCGAAAAGTTGAAGAAAGCTGGTCACGACATAATTCCATTGGACCATCCATCTATTAGAGATGCCTGCGTTTTGGGATTTAGAATGTTTGCCATGGACCCTCATAAACTAGCCGCTAAGCATATTGCGGCTAGTGGAGAGCCCACGATCCCAGCATTGGCAACTACTTCTCTGCCATATGAAGGCTTCCCGGAAGAATACTTGCCATTAACACTTGAATCTCTCTGTGAACTTAAAGGACAGATGGCTTTACTGAAAGAGCAATTCCGTGATCTTATTGCGACTTCGAAATTGGATGCAATCATCATGCCTGGGTACCAGACCACGGCTCCGCCGCATGACCTGTATTCCTTCCCTTCATACACTGTTCTGTGGAATGTTCTAGATGTAAGTACCGCGGCGTATCTTTGGTTCACTCACACTGACTTTATTTTTCAGTACCCTGCGTCTATCGTGCCATTCGGCAAGGCCGATAAAGTTGCTGACAAGCCATTCATCCGCGAAGTGGATTACAAACCTCCTTGTAAGCCCCCAGAGAAGATTTACTCCAACCTGTTGTCTGAAAAACTGCTGACTATCTCTATACAGATGCACCTGATGCAATTGAAGGTGCTCCGTGTTGTGTTCAAATCGCGGGGCGGAATATGCGAGACGAGGAACTAGTCACAATCACCCAGACCATCACAGATGTCCTTAAGGCATAGTGAGGGTCTGAAATTGTGGAGATCTTCATCTAGGTATTCATTCAGCTCTTCGCCTTATAGAGTCAACATACAAGACATTGTTTGTAACAAGTTCAAGAAATCCACGACGTCTAAGAGCGTTCACCAGCGATGCATACGGGAACAATGTCAAATAAGTGAGGAAAAGAAATTAAATGCCTAAATTTTTATATCTTCCAAGGAAACCTGGAGAAGAAGACCTTTGTCGTAGATCATTCTAGATGCTTCCGCTATCAGTCCGGTCCTCTGTCCTGCGTTGGTCGCCATTGCGTAGATGTCGACTTGAGTCATGAATAAGGTGCATGACTCCGGGTCGGCCGGGAAAAACATATCATCGTGACGATCCGATGAGTCTTGGAGAAGTTCCGCGGGTGTTCATTGTAGGCTTCGTGACTTTTTTGTGGGATTTCGGATGCATGTGTTCACACCCTGAGATAATCACTCTGTAGCGCTGAGTAACCTCCTCATCAACACCGACTCGCGTCTCTGGATAAAGTTGATAGTTCATCGTTAGGGAAAGCAGCCCCAATTCGCCGGCCAGTCAGTTCCTTCGCGGGCGCTATATTTACGACCCACAACGTACATGACAGTCACTGACAATCACCGAAAGAATTGAATCCTCGAGTACGAAGTGGGCCACATAATGGAAAAGGTGGCTACGGAGAACGCCGTAGGGTCGCAGGAGTTTCTTTCTGCCCCCAATCCATCGCGGGGTGGTTTAAAACGGCCCTTGGCCCTCGAAAGTCGAGGAACAAGCTTCAAGGCCAAAAGACTCCCCAAACAATCACTATTTGGCTACTATATACGACGTTAAAGCTTTTTGTCCTATCGCCCCAAGCTGAACAATTCCCAAATCATAAACCAGTCAAGCGACCAAGCGACACAGGATGGCAGCCCCCAACACCACCCGCCAGTGGACCCTGCGCGAGAAACCCAATGGCCTCCCAACAATCGAAGGCGAGAACTCAACCTTCGAGCTGAAAACCGTCGACCTGCCTGAACTCCAAGCCGACCAAGTCCTCATTAAAACCATCTACCTTTCCAATGACCCCTCCCAGCGCGGCTTCATTTCCGCAAGCGCAAACCCCAAGCGCTCATATGCACCCCCCGTCAACAATGGCGATCCCATGAGAGCTTATGGTATTGCCGAGGTCATTCAGTCGACTGCTTCCTCTCATCCTGTCGGTACATTGGTCACGGCATCGACTAATTGGTCTGAGTTCTCGGTCCACGATGCGAAGGTTTGTAGGACTTTGGAAGTTCCGGAGGGCTTACGCGCGACACATCTTATCGGCGCGTTTGGGTTGACAGGGTTGACGGCTTATTATGGATTAATTGAGGTTGTGAAAGCTACGAAGGAGGATACGATTGTTGTTAGTGGTGCGGCTGGGGCGACGGGGAATATGGTTGTGCAGATTGCGAAGAAGTTGGTTGGTTGTAAGCGGGTACGTTGGAAGGTCATGGATTTTGAAGTTTGGTATTGATTTATTCTACTAGGTTATTGGAATTGCTGGCTCTGAGGATAAATGCCGATGGGTCGAGTCGATTGGTGCGGATGTTTGCTTGAACTACAAGGCGGCCACGTTCAATGATGACCTTGACCGCGAGACGGAAGACTATGTGGAGCTATACTTTGGTGAAGAAGCCCATGTTTATTTCATAAGTCAATTATACTGATTTGTCCAGACAATGTGGGCGGTGCTATTCTTGACAAGATGTTCACACGCATGAAAGTCCATGGCCGGATCGCTATTTGGTAAGTCATCCTTAAAGCCACATCAGGACAATACTAACGAGGATAAGTGGTGCCATCTCAAACTATAACACCGACGTCGACCAAAGAGCTGGACTTAGGAACTTCAATGTGAGTTTTTGACACAAAATCGAGTGCGCCACGGACTAATGATCTACAGGAAACAATTGCGAACCGATTGCACATCCACGGACTACTTGTGATGGACTACATCCACAAGGCGCAGGAAGTGCGAGCAGAACTCCTCCAAGCTTGGAAAGACGGCAAGATCAAGGTGGACAACAGCACCGAGACTGTTATCGACACTAAATTCGTCGACATCCCGCGCACCTGGCTTAAGCTATTCGACGGGTCTAACACTGGAAAATTGACAACTCGGTTGGTTGAGTAGTTAATGATTGACATTATGATCATACGGTCATATTAGGCTAGAAAATTCGCAACAAATGTCGTCTCACAATCGTTGATCCAGAATTAGATATGTAGGATGCATATATCCCATCGCATTATCCTTCTATTGAGGAATGTTTACTGCATGAAAACCTTCATGAGCTCGGGGAAGTTAGGAGTTCCAAGACCAGTGACGGGGTCCCAGCCCTCGGTAGCTGGGAAACCATCGGTGTTGCAACCAGGGTTGCTACCCTTGGTGACATCGAAGAAGGCGCCTGGGTTAGCGTACAGAGTAGGGTTGACGAACCCGACTGTAGACTTTCCAGCGGCAAGACGCTCCTCATTGATACGGGTGAGGATAGCAGCGAAGACGGGAGCCGAGGCTGAGGTTCCGCCGATGGTGACAGGGAGACCCTGGTTGAAGATCACGACATTGTCACCGATGGCAGAGACGTCGGGGTAACCACGGCCAGCACGGTTGTAGATACCGCCATTCTCGCCGAAGCTCTCGTTGTTGGCGCTCTCGTAGTAGGGGTAGTCGAGGTTGGCCTTGGAGAAGTAGTCGGAGATATGTTTGGACTGCCAGTCGGGTTGGCTGTAGATGTTACTGAAGCCACCGCCTGAGGGGAAGCTGGTGACAGCCTCTTCCTTGTGGTCGCCGGCGCCGGCGCCAGAGGGCAGGTAGGTAGCACCAACGGCGGTCATGTATGGGCACGAGGCAGGGAAGTCGGGAGCGAAGACCTGGCCCTTGTCACCAAGGCAGTTGCTTGGGGTGGGGTCACCACCGCGTCCCTCGACACCAGAGTCACCGGAGGCAACCACGGCGGAAACACCCTGGATACCGAGCTTCATGAACTCGTTGCACTGGCGGCGCTGGTAGCTGATGGGGAGGTCGGCCTCAGCCTCTCCGTAAGAGATGGAAATCACGTTGGGAGGAGTGTAAACACCGCACTGAAGCTGGCCCTTGTAACCACCATCGGCAGGGTTGGGGTACGATGGGTCCAGAGGAGAGATGGTGTCACAGTAGGAGCCATCAATAGCGTCGAGGAAGGTGTTCAAGAATCCCTTGAAAGTGTAGTTCTCCTGGTAGACATCGTCGTCACTCTGGAAGAGGATCGAGTTCTGAGGCCAGATGATGGGGTAAGAGATCTGGAAGTCGAGGTCAGACTCGGCACCAGCGCCGATCACGCCGCTAGGAGCAGTAGCACCGTCAACTGCGGACAGATGGGGATGAGTGCCCTGGGGAATGTCGGAGGCGAGAGTTCCGAAAAACAGGTTCAAGTCCTCCTGAGAGTAAACATCGCCGGTGCCCTCGAAGACACCAAGTTCGTTGCCCTTGGTAGAAGAGGTGCCGTCGGTGATGTTGTACATTTCCTTGATACATTGGGGAGTGATGGCAAGAGCACAGAAGTCGATCAAGCCATTCAGCAACTTCTCAATTGGAATAGCAATAGGCTCAAGGATAGGAGGAAGGCCGTTGAGATTACGCTTCTCGACACCAGTGGCAGACTTCTTGACGTTGTTGACGCCACGAAGAGCGATACCGGGGGTGATGTAGTCGACGTGCTCGCGGACAGAGTGTGGTACGTGGTATTCGCGAGCAGCGACATGTGACTTTCCAGAGTCAGCATGGGAGTAGATGTAGTACTCAGTGCGAAGCAAGTCCTCAAGTTCACGTGCATCAGCATCGAACTGAATCCATTGCTTGTTCACAGACTGCGAGATGCGGTGCTTGGCAACACCAGCAGACTCGAGCCAAGAGCGAACCTCATCCACACTGTCTTGGCTTGGGGCGAACATATCATGCACTTCGGCTTGGCTCAAGTGCTTGCCATAGCGGTCGGAAGCCGGGTCCGAACTAGCATGTCATATCAGCATTTGGGTATCAAATACGGGGGTAGGGTTCTACTAACAGTGCCATGAGCAGGTCATGACCCTTGTCCAAGTTCGACTGGGTCAGACCAATACGCACGGGAAGCAAAGTCGAGCCTTCCAACCTCTTCTCTTCAACCCAGGTGTTTGGGATGAACTCACGGCGCTCGTGCACAGTGTATGAGTGAGGAGTAGGCACGGCCAAGGCCGCGGCAGCAGCTCCCAAGACCAAAAGTGTTGACTTCATGTTGAGATTGTGTGGGTAGATTTATCGATCCAAAATCAACACTCCATGCACAATGAAGCTGGGTAAGTTGAATCATGGGTGGGAGCCACAGCTCTTTTATACGGCGACCCAGTACCCCCGCTATCCACGGGGGGAAATGGGAAGATCAGTCGTTCCCTCGCCCGGGTCCTCCTCGGATCCAAAGCAGCAGACATCCAATGACCATGGTGGATAGACCTAAAGTCGAGGCCGAGTGGAGTTGAAAGGGTAGATTTGACCAAAAGGTGGGACTTAGATCGTCGAGGATAGCGGGTCTGGAGCGGGACAATGGCCCCGAGTACAGCTTAGTTCGGTGGGTTAGGACAAGACCCCAGGAGGTAAAGTGCGAGTCGATCGGTCTATGCTTGGGCCTCAAAAAGAGGAGGTCGAGTTGATGGGACTCTGCCCAGAGATGGGAGCATTGGTACCAACCTAAACCACCTTCCTGACAGGATATCACTCAGGCGCCGAGATGCCCGAAAAAGAAAAAAGCCCGCCGTTCGGATTGGCTTTGACCATCTGAGATCCAATGTTTAAGAACGGTCGCACTGAGCCATGTGAAGAAGCTTTCCAAATTCTAATTTCTGTACTCCGATGCCACACTTCGGCGACTTTGCACATAGCCATAGCCATCTTGATGCATGGCTGCCCTGTTAGATCGTAGTATCAAAGGGCGAATGCACGCCCTCTGTGCATTTAAACTCTCTTCTGTCGTCATCGGTGCTGCGGACTTCTTAGAATAGAGTTTCTTTGGCTTGCATAGTGCTTTTGTTGTCTTTGTTTACCCCCGTCGTCGCAATAAGAGCATCTACCACAACCAGGGGGTCTCGTATGGAGACGTTCAGACAGCCTCGGGAGACTAAGCCCACTTAGTACCGGGCCCATGTGAGCCAAGAGGCAGCAAAACTGGATTTGAACCTCAGCAGCAAAAGCAAAGGAAATGCGCGCGGTCAGCTCGAGCCTCGGTGGGGGGATGAGCTTTGAGATGGAGTCGAGAGAGGAAAAGATTCCGTTGCCAGTCAGGGCTCCGGAACGAGGGCAGTAACTCCACTTCCAGCACGCAGTGGGTGTTGATTACGCTCAATTGGGAAACGAGCGCTGGTTTAGCTGAATCTTAGGGCTCGGTAGTCGCGCGAGTTCGACCCAATGATATCATCAAAGTATGCCGATCGCAAGCTTTTTCCCCTGAGTAGGGAGTGGAAATTGATTGCGGAACCGCGTTCTCCACAGGTTCAGGGACGGCTGCCAAGATAGGAATCAGGAACATGGCGCGCTGAAGCCGGGGGATAACCGGACAACGTGACTTTGGTCGACTCCGACATGGCTTTAATTTCTCGTGTAAAGTATGCCGGAGGGAGACAGCCGGGGCTGTGTGGAGTCGGAACCAAAGGAATGCAGTTACAACTCCGGACATCCTGTCACGAGCGCCTTCAATGCCGCGGAAGGATTACATTAGTTCTTTGACGGCGCACTAGGATGCTAATCCCCCGCAGAGGCTGTGCCTTTGGTTTATCTTACATCCCCACTGGCCGGACTATCTCTCTAGCGGGAATCAATCACTTCTTATCACACTTGATTGCGGTTGTTGATATGGTAGAGCGCTCTACTCCGTACAGGGCAGCAAGGCCGTAGACTAATTTAGCTGCTGTTGACGCGTCCACGGTGAATAGAGCCCGCCGCAGAGCAGATCTTTCGCGATCTCGGTGGCCTAACTCAGGGGCAATGTGGCTGTAAAAGCTTAACAATACGCAAGACATCATTAGATGGTAAGAACAGGCGGGAAAGTACTGAGGAACTTGGCATTTGTCATTCGGAATCTACATTTGCAAAGCATAGAGAGACCTGCCTTTCCAACTACCAATCCAGACCTCGGTAGGTTCCGTCAAGAAGCGGGCGCCTGCTGCCAGGCGGGGGAGAGGGGTTGAATCCTGATCAGCATTGCAGGGCCTCCGGTTCCCTGGATACGATATGCACCCTGGCAAGTGGGAAAAACGTCCCCTGGGTTGCACAAGATGGGGCACATCTTGTAACATGGACGCCACCCAACGCCTCTGCGAGGATCAAGTTGCGAGCCAAAAGTCTATCAACGGCGCAATCCCGGTCAATTGAAGGCTCCCGTATTCCAGAGACTATCGCAATCTTTTGAGCCGGTCGCGCGTAGGAAGACTGGCCAATGAGACCGGGCATCTCAAGTCATTCGCCCTCGATGCAGGCTCGGCGCTTTGGATCGAGCCGTCCTCCAGGGAGCCAAGCCGAGTCGCTTGTACCTGCAGGGGAGTGCTGTCGAACCGGGGTCCGGGTGTCTTCACCAAGCTTTGAGCCCATGTCTTTCGAATACGCCCGAGAGAAATTGTGATTCAGGATCCACACCATTTCCAAAGTAGATCGACCAGTTGTTGTCGGTATAGGGGTTTCGCGATGTAGTCGTTCATGCCTTTCGCGAGGTATGTCTCGGCATCTCCTTTCAGGGCATTTCCGGTCAAAGCAATGATAGGGACACCGTTGTTCATACCGCGGATGCGCTCAGTTGCAGTGAGTCCGTTCATCACGGGCATGTTGATGTCCATCAAGATCACATTATAAGCAAAAGGTTTCTGCTTGACCATACGCACAGCCTCGGCACCATCCCAGGCTGCATCCACCTTCTCGAAGCCCAGGCTGGCCAGCAGCTTGAGCATAATAGTTTGGTTCACTTTGTTGTCCTCCACGAGGAGCACTTGCTTTTGCGGCGCAATCTTATTCAGAAGATGAGTGGCGTCAAACGGCTGCGTTGCATCGGCTTGCGTGAGATGTCGTCTAGCCTGCGATGCAAGCGCAGACTCGAGGCGCCGCATCTTAGTCGACATCCAGAAAACGCTACCGGGGCCATCAGGGTTCGGGTGAAACCCGATTGTGCCGTTCATCAGCTCCGCGAGACTTTTGCAGATGGAAAGGCCGAGACCTGTTCCCTGGTATCGTCTAGTGGCGGAATCGGCAAATCGACTGAAAGGGTTGAAAAGCGTATTGACGGCATCTTCTGGCACGCCGATTCCCGAATCGAGGACCTCGATCGTAATGATGTATGACCGGGGGTCACCTTTTTGTTCCTCCTCGTAATACGCCTTGACGTGGACGTAGCCTTTTTCGGTAAACTTCACTGCATTGCCGACAAGGTTTTGCAATATCTGTCGGAAACGAAGAGGGTCGCCCTTGACATGGAGTGGGAAGTTTGGCGCCACTGTTTTCTCCAATGCAACGCCGCTTTTCAGTGATGGTTGGCAATTCCGCATTACTGCGCTAATCACTGAAGGTACATCAACTACGTCCGTCGTCAATGAAAATGAGGAAGATGAAAGTTTTGAGTAATCGAGCACGTCGTTGATTACTTGCAGCAGAATCGAAGTCGAGTCTTCCAATATAGACGCATATTCCTTCTGGTCGGTTGTCAAGCTTGTTCTCATCAGCATGGTCAGTGCCAGGGACATTCCATTCATAGGCGTGCGCAGCTCGTGGGACATATTAGCCAGGAAATCCGTCTTGATCTTCGAAGACTCCTCGAATGCATCGATCAGGCGAGCCTCTGCTGCTTTGCGCTCCGTCAGATCCCGAGTGACCTTGACAAATCCAACATGTCGACCAAGTTGAAAGATCGCTGTGATTATGACGTTCGCCCAAAATCGAGTTCCATCCTTGCGGTAGCGCCAGCCCTCGTCCTCTACCTTGCCTTCTCGGAGGCAGACGTCCAGTTCCCGACCGGGCTTATCTGCTTCTCGATCTGTGCGATCGTAGAAAATGGAAAAATGCTTGCCCAGGATTTCTTCCTTGGTGTAACCTTTTAAGATTGCGGCGCCGGAGTTCCATGTGGCAATATGGCCCCGGCAGTCCAGCATAAAAATAGCATAGTCCTTGACCGTGTCGACAAGGATTTTATATGTTTCGTTCAGGTATGGTTGCTCGGCAATGACAGAGCGAGTAGGTTGTTGTATCCTTTTTGGTGGAGCGAGTTGCGCTTCGAGGATTATGTAGATGAGGGTATCGTTTTCGTAGATGGGCGTCACTCGTAAAGACCGGTTACGGTCGGAACCAGCGCTGTGGACGTCATCGAGCTGCTGTACCTGGCGCGTAGTGATCGCAGTGCCCAACACACCACTCAACGCCACGATATCCGGCACCGGCACCAATTTCGGGGGCAGTTCGTAGATGCTGGCGCCCAGCAGCTGCTCGCGGGTGTGTTGGAATAGAGTTTCGTGAGTATCCGAAGTCTCCACAACTCGCAGAGAGCCGTCCAGGAGAATCGTCGGCGTAGGCGTTCGACGGTATATACGTATCAGACTGCTGTCCGCGGGCATCGTTGGATTTGAGATTGAAGATTTCGAGGCCGCGCCCACGGCGTTTAACTCACTCTCTTCAGGCGGGGTGGTGACTAGCGCAACGGTGTTACCGCGTCGGCGATCCTCGATATTGAGGTGGAGCATCTGGTCGTCCAGCGGCTTCATGATCACGACAGCCTGCAGGAGGCGGGACAAGTGGAGATGAGCAGGAACAGCCTCATTCAACGGGGACGCGAGGGCGCGATCGCGGCATACATTGAAACCAGCAATGTGCGACCAGGAGGAGAGAGAGCAAAGATGATCGGCCCAAAGGGGATAACAGGAGGAAATAGCGTGTGAGGCGTTGACGCCAGCCTTAAACGACCATCCTTCGGGATTTGGCAAGGCGATAAAATCCACCGTAAAACCTGTAAGAACGGGGATGGGGCTTGAGGCCAGGGCCAAGTCAGCCGAACCGCCTCGCTGGTCTACTGGACGGATGAAACGGCCGGCGGGGGGCAGAAGAGCCGCTAATCCGGTTCAGTCCCACGGATGCATGAAAAAGAGTGCCTTGTCCGCGTTGTGCTTGGCCGTGCAGGCTATCTCGCCAAATGATTAGCGATCGTGAGATCTAGCCCAGATCCGGTGGCAAAAAGCCTCATCTGGGGTCAACTTGGCCGACTGGCTGCACGGCGTCATTGTGGCTGAATTAGAAGGAGGACAACTCTAAACCTTATTATCCGATTCCACGGATTACTTACAGCTAGGTCGTTGTATAGTCCATCGCTATTTATTGTCCCCACAGCATGAATCATTTAAGCCCAGGATAGCCCCCGGTCCAGATCCTTGGCTATTTATAGACGGCTTCAAACACGGGAGGCGTTAGTTCGAACTGGGAAGGTTGATTGTAAGACTACAAATACGGCTATCAACCCAGATTCCAACGACTCGGCAAATTCAGACCTTGGAAGGTTGCGTAAGAAGAAAAAGAGTTGAATGCTTATATTAATCAATCAGTTTCGTTGAGCAGAATATGCAGCTGAAGGCGCTAAAAAGTTATATACTAGAAGTGTCACAAATGGGACCAAATGGTACTAACATCGGTGGATGCAAGCACAGAACACACAATGTCCGCGGCTATCAACCTACTCCTCGACAATGACCTGCTTGCGCTCCGCGCGCTCCACAAGCTTCAGAACAGCATCGGCCACACCATAGGAGAACGCGTAGCCGCCACCTCCAAATCCATAGGCTGACACCAGGACTCGGTCGCCCTGCTGCTCCGAGTCAAGGCGGAAGCCTCCCTTGCGAGAAGACCGAATGCCGATAATATGGCTGACATTCTCTGCCGCTGGCTTCTCGGGGACAACGTTAGGCGCTAACCTGTGTGCACGCTCTATTTCGTCGCGTGCAATTTCTAGGTCCACATCGGGGGAGCTGCAGTAGTGGGTTAATAACGTTGTTGAAGAAAAGCGGATCCGTATAATCCACTTACAGTGATCCTTGCTGTTTGACGCCTCCTAAAACAACGCCTTGCGAGTACGGCCGGGGGATGACGTAGGTGTACTCGTTGCCGTTTCGGAAGTAGAAGGTCTTGCATTCGTCTGTTCGTAGAAACACATTCTGTCCTCTCTCGGGGAAGACATTGTCGTCGAGGACGTCTGTGAGGGTCTTGCTACCCAGTCCACTGGCGTTAATGAAGAGGGTTGACTCTGGGAACATCTCATATAGCTGTTGCAGCGAGTTCACACGCTGCCTGACAAATTGACCACCAAGGTTGGTGATTTGCTTTCCAAGCCATGGCATATGCTTGGTTGGGTCAGTTACCAACGTGTCGTACGCCCACGCAGAGTGGAAGTTCGAGGGATACTCTCCCTGCTCCATCTCGCGGAACTGCATAGTACATCTGGGTTAGCTTGGCCAAGGAAATAAATGGATATCCGATGATCTGAATGTTCCCCTTACCTTGGAGACAACTGTTCTGCCCCAGATCGCTGAATTTGGCGCTGGCTCTTTCTCAAGATATTCCCGTCCATCCACTACGCTGACACCGGACTCTGGGTCCTGGGCCATTCGCAGGAGGACGCGATGTGAGATCACTTGGAAGTAGCGCTGATCCGGCGAGATGCCGCCTGCGGCATGCCATGCGGCTCCGGCCCAGGCCGATGCGTAGGTGATGTCTTGATCGCCGGGTAAAAATTCGGCGACTACCACGACGGAGAACCCAGATATCAAGAGTTGGCGCGCAGCTGCGCACCCAATGATTCCAGCACCGAGGATCACAATTGGTCGTTGCGAGAAGGGCTGCAATGCGCCATTCACGTTCTGGCCATCCATGATTAGAATGAGATATGAGAGCAGTTGAGGTTGAGAAGTCGATTGTGTGTGAGAAGAAGATCGGGTCGGGAGCGTCCGCTGATGTGATTTATATCTGACCCCCTATACGAGCTTTGGTCGACTAGATCTTCATTTCCCCGAGGAATCGCAGAGTGTTTGACGTGGAAAATCAGCAATAATATTTTTTTATTGCCGTTCGTGGTGCTGAAGCGGTTGGCAGCGCTCGCTGGATTACCCACGCGGTACAAGAGGACTCTCGAAGGAAAGGGATCGGGGATCAACTGCCGCTCACTGTGGTTTTAAGCGGTTGACAGTGTCTTCTTGTGCTTGCATACCTTCCTGATTCGCTCTGGTGCTTCATCCACGAGTGACCACGAGCGCTCCGAACCGACGAGTGGGGGATTGTGCACAAGAAGCAGGTCCGTCGGGATGGCCCGCCCATAACGGCACGGAAGATAAGGCTGTTGCGATCGCATCCAGGCTCGAGTGGATTGGAGGAGTTCGGGAGTAAACCCTGGATTTGGCCATGCGGGGGAGAATGCATTGCAATCTGTAGCTGTGGAAGCTGGGATTGGCAGGTGTCATGGTTGAGGCGTGGACACACTAAGCACTCGAAACACTAGAAACCCAAATACTAAACCGCTAGCATCGCGACTAGAACCCTCCCGTGCTTCCGCGATCAAGGACCTCCCCGCTGCTTGCTGCTAGCTGCTTCTGCCATGCATCGTGATGTACATGCGATCGGGCCAAAGTACTATGTTGTACTAGGCAGGCGGGCTTGCCCGACACTTTTAGATTTCGCTAACGGCGATTGGATCGCGCGCCCAGATTATCCGCCACAATTTCTCCTCTTCCTTCTCCCCCCTTAACGTCGCCAACGTAATTCCTCAGTCCTTTCGATGTCAGGCAACCGCCTACACCTTCTCTCCTTCCAGCTTTCGTAATTGGGCTTGTCGAATACGATCTCGCCGGACGCCCCCTGGAGTCGGACGGCTTGGCACGATCTGGCGCGTCGGGCCCCACGCAAGCATGGAGAAGGCCAATAGTGAGGAAAGATACCGGGGAGAGACCTGGACTAAGGTGCGCTTCACCTGTGACTCCCTTGCATATTCACACCCCCCGGGATACGAGACACGCGACCGACAAGGGTTTGCGATCACAGTTCGAGATGTCCCCGGCCGGTGGCGCCAATGGCTTTTTACCCCGAGAGCCTCGTGGAGCTCCGCTGTGATCGGCGAGAAAAGGCAATGACAGTGACGATCGGACTTTGCTAACACCTACCAGGATCCCCCAGCAGACGCCGTCGTCGACAATGACGATACTTCGATCCTCCGTGACCACGATGCCGAGCAGATTCTGCCCTACGAGGCCAACGACTCGCCGTACCCGGAGGTGCGTGCGGTCATTGACCCCGTCGACGACCATACGTTGCCTATAAATACCGTTCGGATGTGGACTATTGGCTTGATATTTACTATCGTGAGTTGGAAAACGCTTGTGGCAATCTATGTTGCAAATGCTAAGAAATCGTGAGCAGATTGGAAGTGGATTGAACCAGTTCTTCAGTCTGCGTAACCCCAGTGTCACGATTAGCGCGCTGGTCGCCCAGTTGTTGGCATTCCCTGTTGGCTGTGCTTGGGCCAAGTGGATTCCAATTGGTATATTCAACCCGGACCGTCACTTCAACATCAAGGAGCATGGTCTTGTCACGATCATGGCTAATGTCTCTTTTGGATCGGCCGCTGCTACTCAGATCATCGAGGCTGTCGTGAAGTTCTATGGTATGAAATCCGATGGAGGATTCGAAGTTTTACTATGTATCACGACACAGCTTTTCGGATTCGGCCTCGCGGGCATGGCCTCGAGGTGGTTGGTGACGCCGGCATCGATGCTGTGGCCATCGACCTTATCTAATGCCGCCCTACTGAAGACACTCCATTCGCTGGAGAACCCCTTGGCGGATGGCTGGAAAATCACTCGTCTGCGGTTCTTCCTTTTTGTCTTCTTTGGCGGAGGCATATGGTACTTCGCGCCTGGCTACCTGTTCACCGGGCTGAGTACATTCAGCTTTATTTGCTGGATTGTACCGAAGAACGTGGTGGTCAACCAATTATTTGGACAAGTTACCGGTCTTGGAATGTCCGTGTTGACCTTTGATTGGGCACAAGTTGTTTATGCCAACCAAAGTCCACTCCTTGTGCCTTTCTGGGCTGGCCTGAACGTAATGGGTTCTTTTGCCCTCTTCTTCTGGCTCATCGTGCCTATTGTGTACTATACGAACACTTGGTACTCGTCTTACCTGCCTATGCTGAATTCAAATACGTTTGACAATACTGGCAGCTCCTATAACACCAGTCGTATATTGAGACCGGATGGAACTGTTAATTGGACAGAGTACGAGGCATACTCACCCATGTTTCTTCCTACTGGATATGCAATTACTTTCGGTGTGGCATTCGCCAATTTGACCGGTATCTTTGTTCATATTGCGCTCTATCATGGCAAAGATCTCTTGCGACAGATGAAAGGTACCGATGATCAGGATGTCCACGCGCGACTCATGGCGAAATACCGAAAGGTTCCTTGGTGGTGGTTCGCCGCGGTCACCCTCATTATGTTTGCATTGAGTATTGTCACAAATGAGGTTTGGCACACGGGTCTCCCCGCCTGGGCAGTTGTGGTTGCTTTCTTACTGCCTATTGTTTACTTCATTCCTGTTGGAGTCATCAGAGCTGTGACGAACATCAGCAGTAACCAACTGAACCTTATCACAGAGTTCATCGGGGGCTATGCCTTCCTGGGCACGCCTATTGCGAATATGGTGTTCAAGTTTTATGGCTATGTTGCGCTTCAGCAGGGTCTGGAGTTTGTGGCTGATATGAAGCTAGCTCATTATTTGCATGTCCCTCCTCGCACTGTCTTCGCTGCGCAAGGACTGGCTACTTTGGTTGGTGCTATTGTCCAATGTGGTGTCACCGTTTTCATGATTACACGAATCGATGGGGTTTGCACTTCTGATGCAGATGGTAATTTCACATGTCCCCACGGGCAGGTGACTTACTCATCCTCTCTAATCTGGGGTAAGTCGACTCTATTTCCACTCACTGATTATTGTTATCGTTCCCCTATCGTTCCGTGCTGACTAGTTTAGGTGCCATCGGACCCGGACGACTCTTCTCCCCCGGTCAGATTTACGGCCATGTCCTCTGGTTCTTCCTTGTTGGTCCAGTCGTGGTTGTTATCACATGGCTCCTTGGACGTCGCTGGAAGGCTTGGAACTACATCTCCTGGCCCGTCGCTTTTGGTGCCATGAGTCTTGTTCCCCCTGCCACCGGTGTGAGTTTCTCATCCTGGTGGGTGATTAATGTAATTTTCAACTTCTTCCTGCGGCGCCGCAAGCCCGCCTGGTGGTCCAAGTACAGTACGTGCTCTTCGTATGTTTCTTTTGTCAGCTCTACTAACATTTGATAGACTATGTGCTTTCTGCCGCACTTGACTGTGGTGTCGCCGTTGCGACTGTCATTATCTTCTTCTGCATTACCCTCCCGGCTGGGTCTCTGAGCTGGTGGGGCAACAACGTATATAAGACCACAGCTGATGGCATGGGAACGCCTTATAAGAGTCTTCCTGATGTTGGGTATTTTGGACCCTCCAAGGGGACTTGGCATTGAGGTCACTCCTCATCCTTTTTCTTTAGAACACTCGTTCTTGCAGGTATGCATTTGGGTATTTATTGGACATTAATCAGCTTGCCGGCACATGCATGCATCATCTGCGCGGTAAAGCAAGTCTCATATTTTAATTATATTAGATAGTACATATGTTGGAGCTGGTCACTCATCTTGGTCTATGGGGCTTTGATAGCCTGGGGATTGTTCTCTTTTCTGGAACCCGTTTCACATACGGAACTCATGTACATACACTCTCTAGTCCATGGATGACAGTGTCTCCACGCTAAATATCGATTGATGAGTTACGGTCTATATCTAGTCCACGGGTCTTCTATGGATACGATTTGACGCGCGAAAGGCCTTTCATTCTACCACTTAACCGAACGCCCACCAACAAAGACTTTAGCAATATTCCGATCGTCGCCCGTCATGATCCATTTTTCAAAGATCATCGACACAGGGTCTTCGTCCTCTACTGGAGTCATTACGCCTGGGTCATTCTCATCTATCGTATGCACTTCCAGAGCATCAAACTCCTTGCCGACTGCAAAGCTGCCAATTCTATCATCAAGCCCACAGACTTGAGCGCCGCCTAACGTAGCAAGAAAGAAGCCCTCCACGAGAGATAAGGGGTCATCCTTTCCATCAGTAGATGTCTGGCGCGCAATGGAGACCACAAAGGCCTGCCTCATGGTCTCCAGCATTGATATCGAATGCCCGCCACCGCAGTCGGTCCCCAGTCCAACCTTTATACCCCGTCGGAGATATTCTCGTATTGGAGCAATCATGAAAAAGTCCATCGTGGTATTCGAGACTGGGCAATGTGCAACTCCACAGCGAAGATCTTGTAACGCTTGAATCTCCTCTTCTTCTAAGTAGATGCAATGCGCGAGGATGGACCGGTCGTTTAAAAGACCAAAATGCTTGTAGAGCTCCGTTTCCGTCCTGTATTCCGGAAACAAGGAGCGGGTGAACTGAATCTCACCCTGCGCTTCATTGAAATGAGTCTGGATCGGTAGCTTTGGATACTCCTTTGCAATTTGCCCTATCCCCATCAATAGCTCGGGCTCGCAGGATATCGCGAACCGGGGCGTTAAGACCGCCTTCACGAGTTTATTCTCCGGGTCAATATTCCTGATATGCTCGATTACCTGGCGTGTCTGATAGAGCGACTCCTCGATTGACGAATCGCGATACCACTCCGGCGAATTCCTATTCATGTTGCATTTCCCGACTAGTGCACGCTGGCCTTTCTCTAGACAAACATCTGCAAGAATGCGCGTTGCTTCGCCGTGTAGTGAGCCATAGTACGATGCAGTGGTTATCCCCTGCCGGAGAAATCCCGACACGCAGGACGAGTACGTCTTCCTTGCATAGTCCGAGTCCGCAAACCTAGCCTCGTGGGCGAAGGTAATGTCGTTCAGCCATTCTAGGAGAGTCTTCCCGCGGCCCACGCCGCGTTGTGTCCACTGTGGGGCGTGGTTGTGGGTGTCCACGAAGCCTGGGCAAATGAATTGGCCTCGCTGTAGGTGCTTAATTGGGAATACGTCCGGAGCATAGCCTAGTTCTGTGATTATGGAGTTGATGCTCTCGGGATCCACTTGGGTGTTTAGAGCTTGGATCTTGCCCGCTTTGTCGACTACTATGAAGCAGTTTTCGAGGATCTCGAGGGTTGTGAGGCTTGGGGCGTGGATGACTGTGCCGTGGAAGGCGAGAGGGAGGCCGGTTGCTGGGGCTGCGGGGGCGAGGAGGTCGTCCATGCTGGTGAGATGGCAGGCAGTTGATATCATGCGGGGAGAGGAAGCTTGGAGGCTATGATGGACTTGTTATCTTATCTGAGCTGGGTACTTCCATGCTATAGCCAATCAGGCTGGGGGCCAGCAGGGACAGTCAAGTTCAAAGGGAGATTATTCATGGTCAAGTCGACATTTGATAAATGATTACTATTGTAAAGGGTGTTTTTGCTGTTTAGGTCGTTCCAGAGATATTCTACAGTTGGTGACGATCCGCGCATCACTTAGCTCACGGGAGGTCTACCGGGAATTTGCGCGCACCTTTCACTGGAAAATCTATGACCTCGGGGTTTTATCTCTCCAAAGGGTGAAATCTAAGTAGACCTAATTAAGTTGTACAAAAAGGCGGTATCAGGTACTAACTGTGTCATTCTTGAAAATACTGCGGGTGGAGCTTTTCCTTGAGACTCTAGAATGGCTGTCAACAGTTTGGATATACCTCCCGAGTTACGGCACCAATGCTCACCACATCGGCCTCGAATGAAGCAAAAATAATTGAATATGCATCAGCAATACTCATAATTAAAGCAAACCTGTATCCTCAATGGACTTTAGCCTCTTCTTGGGCGAGTGCCGCGCAAAACGCTTCCGTTGCGTTATCTCCGAGTCCGAAAAGCACCGGGATTACCCAATCCAGCCAAATGACGACGGGGCTGAAGAGTCCACAGCGAGTCGATATAAAAGCTAATTGTATGAATAGAGAGTTATGAGTTCTCTCTATTACCATGAATATAATAACAAAAAAGCAACATCAACCTTACAATGACAGCCATGGCGATCTCTCCTCTCACCTATCTCTCCTACAAAAGTACAGCAGTGGCCATCCGTGCTGCAGCACAGGCCAAGCTCCTTATCCAGGGCACAAGCAATACGAGCAATCCAGATGAAGTGATCCATTTACCATCTCGCGATATAGATCGAGAGATCAGAGTTCACATATATCGGTCACCGACCAGTTCGTCTACTCCATCACCAGTTCTCGTCAACTTCGCGGGAAGCGGCTGGGTCGTTCCCATGCATGGCAGCGACGACGCATTCTGTCGCCAAATAAGCCGTGAAACAAAATGTATTGTTTTTGATGTAAAATACCGACTTGCACCCGAGGATCCATTTCCAGCAGCTTTACACGACGCGGAGGATGTGATTAGGTACATCCTCTCCCACCCCGAAGGGTACGACTTATCGCGTGTGTATACGTCCGGATTTAGCGCCGGTGGTAATCTCGCATTATCTGTGCCTGCCAATATCTTCGGCTCAGGGACTGTTCGAGCGGCATTGGCATTCTACCCTTCAATTGACTGGAGCGCCGATCCGGCTTTAAAGGTTGCGCCCAAGCCCGGAGCAGATACTCCGCCGCATCTAAGAGACTTCTTTGGTCGGGCTTTTGCACAAGGGGTGGACAGGACGGACCCTCGCATATCACCGTACTACGCACCGTTGGATCAATTCCCGCGTCGTGTTGTAATTATCACTGCGGAAATGGATAGCTTGGCGCCTGAAGCTGAAGAGCTTGCTGATCGGCTGGAGGCTTCGGGTTGTCGAGTAACGCGACGACGGATGGAGGATTGCGGCCATGGGTGGGATAAAAGTGCGAAGCCTGGAACCCCGCAGTATACGGCTATGGAGGAAGCATATAGAATTGCCGTTGATGTTTTGAATGAATAGATGGATGGCATGGTCTGATTGGAAGAGATGCAAGGAATTGTATTCTGTACTGGCATGATATGTACTATAGACTACAGTTTATCCGCTGTATAGTTATAAATATTTTTCTTCGAATATTTTACTGAGGTCATATCGATTGTGCTTCTTGATTTAGCGTGGCAACTACTTCTAAACAAATAGTACGAGCCTTTCATTCCGCAACGACTTAGAGATCACATTCAATATCGTAGATTCACATAACACAATAAAGCATATTTACAACGTAAACGGGTGCACCGACAGGAATCGTCTAAAGGCTCGAGACTGAAAAGCATTCTTAGCCCTTAGCAAAGGTGACCAGCTGCTCCTCAGTTCCATTCCAGAGGTCGGAGTCACCACCGTAGGTGTAGGAGTCATCATTTTGCCAGAAGTCCTGGAAAGGCCAGCCACCAGGAACAGTGCTAATAGAGCTAGCATACTGAGCTAAGACCAAGGGATAGTCAGCGCTGAACGCAGTGCTGTCACCAGTGCAAGTCTTCCACCAGTCAGCGGTCGAGTAGATCATGGGAGGGCGACCAGTCTTGCTCTTGTATGTATCTCCGAAATCCTTAATCCAGGAGACCATGTCAGAGGCACTCAGACCGTAGCAAGTAGACCCGGATGGGTTATATTCGATATCAAGCATGCCGGGCAGGGTCTGGCCATCGTTCGTCCAGCCACCGCCGTGGGCAAGGAAGTACTCGGCCTGGGTAGCGCCCGAGCTTGAGTCGGGGTGGGCGAAGTGGTAGCCACCACGAATGAGCTTGGCACTGGTAGCACCGTCATAGTGGCTCGAAAAGGACTTGTCGATATAGGTGGTGCCTTCGGTAGCCTGGTGGGTAGTGTTAGGTTGTCGGAAAGAACAATACATCTACGCAGGGCCGTACCTTGATCATGACGAAGCGAGCACCAGACTTGTATGCACCGGCAAAGTCTACGGTGCCTTGGTAGCTGGAGATATCGAAGCCCTGGACGCCGGCAGCGCGAGCTGCACCAGCAGCAAGAGAAATAGCGAGAGCAATAGCAGTCTTCATAGTGCAATTGTTCAATTGACTTGGTTGCTTGATCTGAGGCAAAGTGAGGATTGCACCAACTATTTATCTCTTTGTGCAATGTAGTATGAAACACATGGAATCGTCATATCTAAAAGGATCTTGCACCCAATCGTATCCCAAAATAACAAGGTCGCGGTTAGATGGGGGCCGGGAGACGGATACGAGGTTGTGGCGTCCTGTTCCAACACGATCGAGGGCGATCGTTTCCACACATTGGAATCTGAAAAGTGGACAGAAGGTTTGATGGCAAATGAAAGGGTAGAGGAGATGCACCAGGGACCCTTGTGGCGTCTCTGAAGAATCTAAGCTCTGGGTCGGTTGTTTGAGGTTTTACCTGCCCGGGGACAGGTGCAATGATGCAAGTCCCCTGAGACTCGAAAGCCTTTCTGTCAGTGTGATCAAGAAATAGTTATAAAATTAATATGGCATTTCATATTCAGCAGCCAATTTGCGTAGAAAAGGCATATCCTGCGTGCATATCGTGATAGACGCTGCTCGGAACTTGGATGAAGCCCCTGCAGTTCGCGAGCGTGCCTTGCAGATCTGCCCGTATTCCGCCAGCATTGGAACAAGAAGCATCAACAGCAGATAAAGCGAGATGTAACTCCACGAGGCTGCAGAAGCCTCGGTCAATGGCAGATGGAGGGTCCACCTCGCAGAATCACACCGAATCAGTGCTGGATGGAGGAAACTCGGGGAAAGTGCTCCGACTAGGGCACCCAGAGCCCCTCCGCAGTTCATGGCAGCTACTCCATTTGTAGCTTGTAGCAATAAGTACGAGTACCGAGTAATCAGTACATCGAAGTACTCAGCTATCGAGTGCATCGAGTAGAGCCGATGCGACCTCGGGCGAAGTGACAGAAAATTGGGGGTCTCCACCGCAATGATTCGCCCCTCGTCCATTCTTCCCCTCTCCTCCTCCCCTGCCCCAGGCATTTCCTCCGTGGCTGAACAATGCGGTTCGAGCCGCCGTGAGCAATGAACAGCACGGGTAATAAGGACTTTCGCGACCAGCTGGGCAAGTTCCGTCTGGAGACGAACGCGCCAGCTCCGGCTGCTTGGCCTCAATCCACCTCCCTGCAGCCTGTCCTCGACTCCTCAGAGCCACCCATCCCCAACAATGCCTCCACCGCCGCTGCCATCGCCGCTTCACGCAGCAAGCGTGTCTCCACAGCGTGCGACTTCTGTCGCAAGCGCAAGAAAAAGTGCGACTTCCGCTATCCGAACTGCTCGGCCTGCAGCCGTGCTGGAGTTCGCTGCACCATTCCTCCCCCCGGTCCCCAGGTCGCCAACTCGTCCGTCCCGCGAGACCAGCTTGAAAACCTCCAGAAGCGTGTGAAATGGCTGGAAGAAATCGTTCGCCGGAAGTCCGGCATCACTGTGGCGGACATGGTGACCGGCACGCCGGTTGATGGTGAAGGAGATCCGGACTGGTGGTATCAGGTCCCGTCAATCATTGCGACCGGTAGTCGCTCTGGTGCGACTTCTATGCCCAGCCCGGCTGGTAGCGGAGGCTCCTCTGTGACCGCTGCCGGTGCTTCAGAGACCTCGACTGGCGTCGGAGCTGAGCTACCCAATGTCGGAGAAATATTTCGCGATCAGCTCGAGCATCGCCGGCCGTCGGTCGCGCGACCCTCTACAAGCCCCAGGGTGCTGCGTCTAGCTTCACTGGAAGAAGCTGAAAAGATTGGTGGGAAATATTTCGATACAATGGATTTCCAATATCCATTCCTCTCAAGAACAGAGTTCATGGGTCACCTGCGATACATCTACTCTGGCGGTGTGCCTACTCCTGAGGTGCATAATATGTACCACATCGTTATCGCCATTGCACTCCTCATGGGTGCTGCGGATGAAACAAAAGCTGCGGAGTTCTATCATGCAAGTCAGGAAACGATGTCACCGGCATTGCAAAATGAAGACTTGGCTGCTGTCCGTGCGCTGCTCTGCTTAGCTCTGTATACGATGTTCGCGACGTCTGGCCCGAGTATTTGGCATGTACTGGGCTCAACCTTGCGATTAGCTGTGAGCATTGGTCTTCACAAGCCGCGGATATATTCGAGTCAGATCGAAGAAGAAATGGCCAAACGGGCGTTCTGGAGTCTTTACAACCTGGATCGTCTTATTTCAAGTACCCTCGGTCGGCCGGTGGGAATCGCGGATGAGGATATCAGTGTAGAGCTTCCTCGGGAGATCAACGAGGATGGTACCGAAGCACCCGGCGCAAGTGCGATGACAATCCCGCTTCAAGTCATGAAGCTGCGGCGGATTTTCTCACGGATTTATAGATACCGTAAGTATCTATTGATCTCCCACTTTCTGAAATGAAGACTCGAGTACTAACGCGACAATCTTCACCTTAGTCTATAACAGCCTACCGCAGCCACCGACACAGGAAGTTCACGCGACGCTCAGTCAGTTCCGTCAGGAAGTTGACGAATGGCGAATGAACGCGCCTGTCATGCCCGGAGCCCTCCTTTACTCCACCTCATATTTCGATTATCTATATTACACCACACTCCTCCTCATGTACCGTCCGAGTGATCGCAACCCCACGCCAGATACAACCAGCATTGTCAGTTGTGGGAATTCCAGCATTTCAGTCATCCGATCGTACTGGGACAACTACTCTGCGGGCAAGCTGAAGTGGATTTGGTTGACTTTGAGTCAATTGTACTTTGCTGGTATCACCATCTTATGGTGTCTTGAGCAGAATGCCCGTGCCTGGCGAGAAAACCTCACTCCCCCATGGCAGCCAGATGACCAGATGATGCGCCGAGCAACCCAGGCAGTCGTTGTGCTACTTGAAGAGTTCGGGAAGCGGCGCCCAGGAGTGGATCGCCTTGCGGAGACATTTCGTCACCAAAGCACAATGATATTCAGCCAAATGGCGTATCATCAGCAACAATTGAAGCTACAACAGCAACATCAACAACAGCAACATCAACAACAGCACCAGCAGCAGCAAGAACAGCAGATACTGCAACAGCAACAGCAACAGCAGGCCCAGCTTCAAATGCAGCAGCCAATGATGACCACTCAGCCGATCCCATTAGCCACACCCCAGGCACCGGCGGTCCCTATGGCCCCTGTGCTTGATGACGTCTTATTGGTGGATCCAAGTGCAACAATGCCCATGATCGACCCGTCAATGGCGGAACAGCTGTTCTATTCCTACAATTGGTTCCAAGAGGAAATGGCGAGCTACTATACCCTTTGATTGAAATCTATGTTTTGATAGATCGAATCCTGCTATGCTATTCTAGACGGAGTTTGGGTAAAGGTTGGATTGTACCCTGTATTCCTTTTTGAGGCCTGCGTGGCCACGTACATTAATATGACCGCACGACGATTGGAAGTCATACCTGCACCATCAACTGGTTTGATTTTCTATGGATGAAGTTTTGAAGTTCTTTATGTTTATATCCTGCTAGTCAATGATGCAAATAATCTTCTCATTTTGATTCGTGGTTACTATTCTACTCACTATGGCCAGAGTATGGAAAGCGTGTACACCAGAGCCAAATCATGCTTTTCACGCACGGAGAAGGCGCTAGTCCGTCTTCAAGATAAAAAGGGAAGACGCCGCTCAGGCTTAATATACTCCAGGGCTATTTCTATCACATAAGAGAATGGTCAACCCCTGTCTGATGTGGGGTTCCCGGCCCGGCGATGGCTGGATCGTCCTTTGGTTTCGTCATAGATTGAGGATATGGAGTCCTCGGGAAGGTCGAAGGTTGGATCAACGGTTCACAAGGTGCTACATTGGCATATGTTCAAAACTCAAAAAGCTTGTGCTCATAGTAGCCTCAATGCCAATTGTACGTACCCCGGAGGCACCAGAGTGCGATACTCTTAGTTTGAACGCAATTGAAATCGGAGAACTCCCGAGGTCATCGTGATGATGACTTACTCGATCAACGAAGAGGGTTTCAGCTTTCGCTTAACTGGATCGAGATTGGCGCAAGAATCTCACGTATAGTATGGACCTCGGAAACAATAAGTACATGTGCTAAGAGATATGGAAGCAGGCCCACCGGCTGCATCGCTTGGATATTCTCTTTCGGTATCCAGGTGGACCCGAGAGGGTCTGTACCGGCCCGGTGATGCGGAGTCGCACCTGGGGCCCCAGGGAACAGCTTTCCCCGGAAAAGAGCATTGGTGGGACAAATGCGTAGAAAGCGGGGTGATTTGCGTCTGTGTTGAGATGTTAAACGGGGCGGTTCTCTCTGGTCTTTCAATTCTCTATTACAACTTTGACACTCGACCAGCTCACCTGCCGCAATGCCGGAAGAAGCCATTGGCGAAGAAGGCCATGTCCAGACCACACAGAATATTGAAACGATTTCGAAAGCCTCGAAACACAGTGATAATAATGAATATGATATTGGATTAGAAGAGAAACATGAATCGGGACAGGTGGATGACCTGCCTGACCTGCAGAGGAGGCTGAAAAGCAGACATTTAGCTATGATAGCAATTGGTGAGTGATCATTGGGCCTGATTGTTCCATTTAACGATCTTTACTTATAGAAATATAGGTGGAACAATCGGAACAGGCCTTTTTATCGGCAGTGGGACTGCAATTGCATACGCTGGTCCTGTCGGTGGCCTTATTGCATATATCTTCGTTGGATCTATTGTGTTCTCTGTTATGACGGCGATGGGAGAAATCGCTACATTCTTACCAATACCTGGTGCATTTGCATCATACGCAGCGCGCCTAGTCGACCCAAGTCTAGGGTTCGCAATGGGCTGGATATATTGGTTCTCATGGGCGTCAACATTTGCGCTTGAGCTTACTGCAACTGGCCTCATAATAGAGTACTGGAACCAAACAATACCTATTGCTATCTTCATTGCGATATTTTGGGTCATCATAATTGCTTTGAATATGCTACCGGTCAGCTTCTATGGTGAAACCGAGTTTTGGCTTTCCAGCATCAAGGTCCTTACCGTCGTCGGCTTCATGATATTTGCGATCTGTATGAATGCTGGCGCTGGACAAGAAGGCTATATCGGATTCCGGTATTGGGTCGACCCGGGCCCCTTTCAGAGGTATCTCTTAGAAGGACCTGATCAAGTTGCTCTGTCAAAATTCCTAGGCTTCTGGGCAGTGCTGATCAAAGCTGGATTCTCATACCAAGGTACAGAGCTGGTCGGAATTGCGGCAGGTGAAACCCAAAATCCACAGAAGACCATACCATCTGCTATTAGGAAATCATTCTTCCGAATTATTTTCTTCTTCATTTTCACGATCTTCTTTATCGGCATTGTGGTACCAGCTACAGACAGTCGCTTGGTTGCGAGTGAAGGCAGCGGAGCCAGCGCTAACAACGCCAACTCATCGCCTTTTGTCATCGCGGCAAACCGTGCTGGTGTCAATGTGCTGCCGTCTTTGATAAACGCCGTTCTGTTAACAGTAGTGCTTTCAGCAGCGAACTCTAATGTTTACAGTGGAAGCAGAATCCTGGTGGGACTTGCTCATGAGGGCCTGGCTCCGCACTTCTTCACGAAGACTACGACATGGGGTGTACCATATTACAGTGTTGGTTTCACAGCGTTGTTCGGACTATTGGGTTTTCTCAATGTCTCCAACGCTGGCAGTGCTGTATTCAACTGGCTCCTTCAGATTGCAGGCCTGGCAGGGTTCATTACCTGGACGTCTCTTATTATCTGCCACCTGGCTTTTATGAATGCACTGAGGGCCCGAGGAATTTCACGAGACATCTTGCCTTACAAAGCGACTTGGCAGCCTTACCTATCTTGGTATGGTCTGTTTTTCAATACTCTCATTGTATTCACGCAGGGCTTCACGTCTTTCGTCCCGAAGTTCAGCGTGGAACAGTTCTTTATTAATTATCTGAGTCTGATCTTATTTGCTCTGCTCTATATCGGCCACAAGGCTATAACACGTGTGCCGTTTGTGCATCCTTTGGAGGCGGACATTATCACTGGCAGACTTGAGATGGAGGGGCTTGACGAGTAAGCCAAGTTATGACTTCATGGATAGATAGTACTCAATGGTTCTCAGCGTCGAATTGGAATTGGTCATTAAGTACCCCAAGCGATAGAACTTACGCTGCTATTGAAGAGATCTTATGAATAAAGTTGACTTTAAGTCATGGATTGAATCTCAATTGTATATGCTATTTACATTTCACAGGCGTGTTTTCTCATAAATGCGGTCTCAGTTCGACATGAAAAGGATCAGCCCACCTTTAGTCGTCAAGGCCCGGGCAGTTCTCGCTGTCCTTGGAAGTGATCTCATCATATGGAGAAGGATCGGTCCAAATGATGTCGAAGCTAATTATCATATTAGCCCAAGTATTTAAATTCCAAAATTCAAGTACTTACTCATCGCCGTCGTAATCAGGGGCATCGTCATCACCCAGCTCCTTAACGATATCAGTGAGAGCATCGTGCTCCCAGCAGATAAGAATGTTACCAGAGCCACTGTATCCAGTGACAACGTCCTTGACACATTCTGGGTCGTCACGGTCACAAGAAGTGTCAACAGTAAGGCCAAGAGAGTCAGCAAGAGGCTTAACAGTGTCCAAAGGACGTTGACGACCACCATCTTAATAAGAGAATATAATTAGCCAAGTGTCAAAAAGCGCACACGAAGATCGGAGAACTTTCACATACCATCCTTGGGGGTCATGGCCATAATGTAGCCAATGTCATAGCTGGAGCTCGTGCTGAAGACATTGACAAGGCACTGAGCACGCTGCTCACCCTGAGCGTTCAAGCCATCACCCTCGTCAGGCTTCTCACCGTGACGGATGAGGTAGACAGTTGGATCAGCAACTGCAAGAGTGACAGCAGCCAGTAAAGCGAAAGAAATAGCCTGGACCATGGTGATTTTTGTTCGGAGATTCTGTTGTTGAGCAGAAGCTTGAATCTTCCAAAGGAATACTGAATGTAGCCGATACTTATACTTCGAACTTGAGATCGTTCCTGACTTTGAATAGAAGCTCAATTATTTCTTCTCCTGCGTCTGCCAGCCTTCTCTTGCATTGGTGGTCGATTGCTTTCGATGGCCTGCGCCATCCAGAATCGTGACCTGCACGACATGGGCAAGGCCACTGAGATCATTCGCCGGGCGATCACAAGCCTAAGCTTTGTTAGGCAAAAGAATAAATTGCGCCCGGTGGCTTTTTCCTGGCATTTCTGTGGCCCTCGGGGCTTGGCATCGCCCTAGCTGGCTCTTGGCATGAGGGGGCAGACGCTTTGCTTACTTCGGATACCAATCTAGATAGCTGTCGGATGTCGGCCACGCGATAAAATTGAGAAGATGATGGTAACTAACGATTAATGGCATAAATGATCTAACCTGTCCGTTTCTATATCGGGAAATATACAATTATTGTGGAATGGACCAAATAATCCAACTGATCCCCTGCAAGGCACAAATAAACAGTTGGTTGCCTTGAAGTGGATTTTTTGTGGAGTGAAACGCACCAGCCATCTTTTTGATGAAACCCAACAATGCATTTGCCCCGCAATATGTGGCTTCTCGTCGCTCATTGAAGAGCTGCATGTATATCTCCCGATGCACTAAGCGAGGATCGTATCCGAGCTGTAGTAATAAGCGGCAATCCTTCCGATGGCGGAGACATGGATATTCCTAGCAGGATCCATCCAGCAGGTCTAGCTACGTTGTAACTTGGGGCTAGAAGGGTCGTTTAGCAATACGAGAACGTGCACCGAGCTTTCCGGAAGCCCCATGGTGCAATGTTGATTGCTCGCTTGGAAAATGTGACCAAGGTTTGCTGGCTTATATTAGCGGGAAGCGCGGGCTCACGTTCAGCGCGCAGGTTTTCTAAGAAGCTATCTGGCTCAGCTCAGAAACATTTCCATGTTCCCTAAACCCGATGACACCATTGATGTAAACTGACCCCAGCCGGAGTAGTCGGTTAAGGAAAAACCCGGGATGCTTGCGTCGAAGTCCATTATCGAGTCTTCGGCAAAGGCCGCAGGATTAAGACCCGCAGCATGATCACCATCCATAACTAAAGCTACATCTCCTAAAGAGGTGTCTTGCATTCCAACATCCATTTCAGCTGGCCCACCCACACATGGGTGTATTGATTTTGTCTGACGAAGAGCTTCAAGTCGGAGTTCCTCCAGGACTAAAGAATAGCGTTCCGAAAGCGACCCTTTCTCGGCAATCGCCGATAGGTGAGATTGACACTGAGTCGCAGCGGTAAGATATTCAGTCCACACATGAGGCGGAGAGGCGGACTCTTGTATGACATAGATATATAACATTATAGTGGCATTGAATGCGAAGTAGGCTGTAACCTATCAGGTGTTAGCGAAGGCTGGGACTGATGATTGCCTCTTTGTTCTTCGGGCGCGGATATGACATACCCAGAATGCACGAAAGAGCTGGCGACTGCCTGTTATCTCATTGATGGTGTTTACAGTCTTCATCGATGCATCTAGGCATTTTTCCAGGCTTGACCCTTTGGGATCATCGTTTGACAAATTATTGCCTCCATCACGGCGTGAAAGACGAGCAAAATTGTTCAGAACATACGGGCGATGAGTCAATATCATGGCATGCCAGTACGTGAGATTCAAGACATTTCTCTGACGTTGGAATATCGGAATAAAAAATGACATGCTAGAAATATCAACATCCAGGAACCAGCTCAGCTCAGACCTCCAAGAATTGAGGTCTTTTGTAATTTCCTGGAGTGCTGTTTCCTGGCGAGAAGTTGAGACTGGCTTAATGGAGTAAAGAGTTGTCAGTATCTTACTGATTATTTGCGCAATCCTATCTATGGAGTCAATTTGCAGTCTTCAGTTATATTGATCGTAGACCTACTTCATGTGTGCAAGTGCAGCAAGCATGGTGGATTGATTTCTCGAAGGAATAGAAGAAATCGGGAGGTCTGTCAGCAGATCCTCGTCCTCAAGAGATGCTGGCAGCTCGGTATCGATGTCATCATCATGAAATGTACGTGGTCTGCCAAGGGCAGCGCTCAGATACGCATCAAGAGTGTAGGCACACCAAAATGTCCGACGTCGACATTCAGACTCGACTAACCCCAAGCCACTCTTAATATTGGCCGGTCTGTTTCGATTTAGTCCGATGGCAAGTGATAGGTGGGAAACAGTTCCGAATAGACTCCAGCAATGATTGATGCGTGACTGCGTGAGAAGGAAATAGCACTGTAGAAGGCGAGCTTGAACGCTGGTTAAACGTATTGAGCCTTTTTCATTTTTCAAATGATGTTCAGCAGCAAGAAAGTATCTAGTACTGTTTTTAAAATTTAGACAAAAAGAACTTTTAGCATATGGATGCATAACAGCGCGCGTACCTTAGATCATGTGGACCTGGCTTATCGTTATCCGGCATGTATACCCTCGCCTGGGCAAACACCATGAATAACAGCGCAACCTTTGCGGGAGAACTATTTGAGTCATTCATGACTCCAAGGGTGTCATAAAACTCAGTGAACCATTCTTGTAAAGTAGGTCGGTGAATAAACCGATAAGTTGGCATCGCAAAGTCAAAATAGCGATCGAGCAATTTTTGGGCATCGTCACGCGGAAGCATCATGCAAAACGATGGATCCGACTCAGGAATATGTAAGGGGGCATCTCCAAAGGTGAAAATGCTACTAGGCTGAGAAAATGAAATAGCTTGGTGGAGGCGCTTCTGGATGCGAAGAAGGAAGGAAACGCCTGATGCAGGACCAATATAATGCCCCTCCTCATCTGCCTGCGATGGCTCGGGCGAGAATGTATCTACATAGTCAGGAGTAGCTTCTGTGTCCTCAAGTTCTGAATCAAGACTTGGATTTGTTTCTGCGTTGGTCGCCTGTGCAGGTTCTGGCCGGGGTAAGATCGGAGCGTATTGTGATCTTGCTTGTGACAACCTATGTCCTGTTGTAGCTATACCAGCTAGGGCCCCTGAACCGATATCATCGCCTTCATTCAGTGATGCAGGAATATTTGGCGCACGTCCTCGGGCATAAGACGTGACGAAGGTGCACTCAGCTTTCGCCCGTAGGCAAAAGAGACATGGTTGCGTGCCATTACACTTAATCTTTCTCCTACGTACTTGATGTTAATAAAATCAAACCAAAATGTTTGTCATGTGAAGCTTCGGTACCTTTTACACCTGTCGCATGCCCTAGTGACTCGAACCCTACCTTTTCGAGCCTGTCTTTTCGCCATCCGCGATTTTCTGTCTTCCGTCGATGTTGACGGAGATGCTGGTTGGTAGACAGATTCCATGGCGACGCGTGCCTGTGCAGTAAACGAACAAGGGAAGGAACAGCGGATAACCCAAGAATTAGACGACTCAGAAAGAACAACACGGATAATGGCCAAATGAAATAGAAGTCCGGCCTTTCCCCGGATTGTGGGGTTGGCCCCAAAGCCCTTTTCCGCCTCCACGCCAGCCCTGAACAAGGGTTGTACTGTGGTAAATGATCCAAACAGCACATTTGGAAAGATTTGGAGAAACTTTACCATTTTAAAGAATCGCTATCATCTAAATTACATCAAAGAATTGTCCGAAATCTTGGGTCTCAATTTTCTCATTACGACCACTTCCACATCTACCCAGCATGGCATCCGCAATGGCGAATCGACTAAATGGCAAGACCATTCTCATCACTGGTGCTTCTTCGGGAATCGGACGATCGACAGCTTTCGAGTTCGCTCGTACGGCGACCCAGAATCTCAGACTCATTCTGACCGCACGTCGTATTGATAGTCTGAAGCAAATCGCGGACGAGATCTCGAAGGAAGTCGGGAATGGTGTGAAGGTCTTTCCAGTCCAGCTCGATGTGAGCGAGGCGGGTCAGGTGCGCAAATTTATTGAGAACCTACCAGTCGAGTTCAAAGGGATCGATATCTTGGTCAATAACGCGTGGGTCAAATCCCCTCATCTTCAAACATCTGTCAATTTCCGAGCTAAGTGATTTGACTCTTTTACAGTGGCCTTGTCAAGGGAGTAGCGAAAGCACCTGAAATTGCCGAAGATGATATCGAAGTCATGTTCAAAACAAACGTTACTGGTCTCATCAACATGACGCAAGCCGTACTACCATCGATGCTGAAGCGCAACAATGGCGAAGGGGCTGGAGATATCATAAACATTGGATCTATCGCTGGTCGAGAACCCTATGTCGGTGGCGCAATTTACTGTGCGACTAAGTCTGCTGTTCGCTCATTTACGGAGAGTCTGCGTAAGGAACTTATCGCAAAGAGGATCCGTGTCATTGGCATTGATCCTGGACAAGTCGAGACGGAGTTCTCTATCGTGCGATTCTCAGGAGATAAGACCAAAGCAGCTGCCATCTATGCGTATGTACTTCAACATATTTCACTGATTGCTTTCAGAATACTGCTAACACTACACAGTGGCTGTGAGCCTTTGACTCCCGATGATATTGCTGAGACCATTGTCTTCACAGCTGGACGAAGGGAGAACGTTGTTGTCGCTGACACCTTGCTATTTCCAAATCATCAAGCAAGCGCAACTATCATGCATCGGAAGAGCGCATGATTTGCTGAACCAAACAAGATAAATCCGCCATGAGGTAGATTGATATTAGTAGCTGGATCTCAGTAAATAAATAAGGATTGCCGGGGATCTTAGCATTGAATAGAGAATGTATATCAGTGGTTCATAAGGAGTTTTTGCCATAGGGCAGTTTATAGCAAGATGCACAAAGCTTCCTCACTATCAATTAATGCATCGCATTTTGTGTGCTTGATTTTGCACTTCAAATATTTCTTAGAAGTAAGAAAAGCTCAAAATACAGTTAAGACTCTTTCTATTTAGCATGTTTTGTGCTGTGGCATGTAATTTGTTGTCAAGTAGCACCATGTCAAATTTGTCCCATTGCTTCAGCAGCCACATCCTGGAATCCTAAAAATTACACTTGGTGCATTATCCGTGAACATCCGCCGGAAATATTTCCGGCATTCAAGTCGCGCCATGCCTTTTGCACAGCCTTGGAGCGTCCCGAGGTAGGTTTGCGGGGTAGCTCCGATGGCCTGATGATGGAGAGAAAGCCGATTCAGAAACGGAAATGCTCTACCCCGCGGGATATACAGCGAATGAAAATGACTCTACAGTATTATATTCCGTTGCGCCATGTCGCAGTGGGGCGTCTAGATTACGGACTTGGAAAAGGAACACTCGATTTATTACTCAAACAACAAGAAAAAAGATTAAACTCCTAGAATCATCTTTCAATCAGCTTTGCCTACGTCTTTTGGTTCTATTGTTGATTTAGGAGACCGAACGCCCTCTTGTCAAATACTATAGCACCGTCAAAACATCCGAGTCGGGCTCCTTTACAAGAATGTCAGCGATCAAAGTTCCACCCAGTGGTGTGTGGGCTCCAACAATCACCTTCTTCGACCATAGCAATGACACTCTGGATACGGAATCGCAGGCAAAATACTACAAATACCTGTCTCAAACAGGACTCGCCGGTCTAGTTGTTCTGGGAACAAACTCGGAAACATTCTTACTCACTCGCGAGGAACGAAAGACGCTCTTGCAAGTCGCTCGCGATGCTGTTGGACCTTCATACCCTATAATGGCTGGAGTCAGTGGTCATTCAACCAAGCAGGTCCTTGAATTCATTTCAGACGCAGCGGAGGCGGGGGCAGATTTTGCACTTGTTCTCCCCCCTGCATATTTTGGCAAACAGACAACACCTCCGGTGATCAGAAGCTTCTTCGATGATGTTGCCAAGGGCAGCTCCTTGCCAATAGTCATCTACAACTTTCCTGCAGTATGCAATGGGATTGACTTGGACTCTGCAACTATTGCTAGTCTAGCGACGAAGCATAGCAATATTGTTGGCGTCAAGCTCACTTGCGGAGCGGTTGCAAAGATCACGAGATTATCTGCACACTTCCCACCCGAAAGATTCGCTACTTATGGCGGACAATCTGACTTCTTGATCGGTGGTCTAGCTGCTGGCTCGGCTGGCACTATAGCAGGTTTTGGGAACGTTTTTCCTAAAACTCTCGTGCACATTTACAATCTATACCAGTCTGGTAAAGTGAAAGAAGCTCTTGAGTTGCACAAGAAGGCCGCGCTTGCCGAACAACCTTGTAAAGCTGGTATCGCATCGGTCAAGTACGCCGCCGCTCTTAATACCGCGAAGGCTGCCGGCATTGAGGGTGCCTTGGAGAAACATATGCCTCGTCGGCCATATCACGAACCATCCGAAGCCGAAAAGGAGAGTATCCATTCTCAAATAGCTTCATTAGTGGACATTGAGAAAGACCTTTAGTGTGAAATGAAAGACATTGAAATTTTCGAATCATTTCCCTGTCTACCGGGCTAGAATGATGGTAGGACTGCAGTCACAGGTCCCAGTTGTAGATATTTCATCTGATTGGACAAATTGAACTGAAAAGCTACTGACGTGTTGCCGTGTCTCTATTCTACTCGCTGAGGATTTAATTCACAAAGGAAAACCAATTCGGTGCGATTTTGAAGGGGCCTAACGGAGATTTACAAGAGGAAATTACAATCATTTATAGGTGAGCTATCTAGATTCAAGTATCAGTACATATTACTAAGGAGGTCAAACATTTTGAAATCTCTATAAAGCTTGTTCAAAGGCACAATGAGTGAAATGAGCACTGATATAAACGTGTGATGTAATTCAAACTTATGCATTGACTAAATTTCTGACACATCGCGTGCCCCAGAATACCAGCTCTAACTTCAGATGTCCATCACAGAACATATTTGAAAAGGGGCGACCTGTCACCCATGTCAAACAGCTGCTCCTCAGTGTACTTCACTCTCGCTTCCTCGGCAAGTTTCTCTTTCTTTGCATTGCCAACTTTATAGCTCCATTCAAGGAGAAAAGCAACGATAATTCCAACTCCTGCAAGTGCACAGCTGAGGCCAAAGCCGGTATAGTATGTTGGCTTCTCTTTCTCCATGTACATGAAACTGCCCAAAATGCCACCGATGTTACCTGTGCAATTCATAAGAGCAATGCCAATGGCACGCCGAGAGGAAGGCGCTATATTGTTAGCATTCCAAGACGAAGCTGCTGAAGCAATAGGATAGATCCCGATGACTGCAAGAAACACAGCAAAGTAGGCAACTCCTTTCTTCTCTTCCAGTGCACCGTGCAGTGAGATCAGAATCGAGTAGGCAATCATAGCAATACCCATTGGAATGACCACCAAGGGCATACGCCAATAGAAGTGGTCAGATATCCGCGCGAAGACAATGGCAGATATGGCCGCCGCAATATATGGTGGGGCAGATGTGAGTTGCGCGTTAGTCCTGCTGAATCCCATAGCTTGGGTGATGGTCGGAAGGGTGAATTTAGTTCCTACATTGCGAATCTGTCAGATCTGGAGAAACGAAAGTATGTTTATCTAGCGGCTTACCATAGGACAATGCAGATTGGCAGAAGAAAAAGTAAGCCTGAACGTAGATTCTCCAGTTCGTGACAACCATTCGGAGATCGCGCCATTTGAAGCCTTGTTCTTCGTAGCTCGTACCTCCTTGTTTGATAAACATAGATAGTTCCAGGTACCGAATTTCAGCAGCGGACAGCCAGCGGGTAGAAAGCGCTGGAGTATCGATGAGGAAGAAGAAGCATGCAACACCCAAGACCACACTTGCAAGACCTTCAAGAATGAAGATCCAGCGCCATCCCTCGAGCCCGCCGACGCCATCCATTTCAGCAATACCAGCTGCTAGTAGGCCTGAGAAAGCACCGGATAGTGCACTGGCACAGTAAAAGTAAGAAATGCGAAGAGCAAGATCTTTTGGCATGTACCAGTACGAGCAAAGATAGATTGCTCCTGGGAAAAAGCCCGCTCTGCGAGTGATGTCGTTAGAATGGGGGAGGGAGATATTGATTGCGCTATTTTCTTACTCGA
Source organism: Penicillium coffeae (assembly GCA_035985395.1). Classification (NCBI taxonomy): domain Eukaryota; kingdom Fungi; phylum Ascomycota; class Eurotiomycetes; order Eurotiales; family Aspergillaceae; genus Penicillium; species Penicillium coffeae. The sequence continues at coordinate 2,180,063 of CP142594.1, read as the reverse complement.
ATATTCCCAAAAGAACTCTGGTTACCATGAGGCCGGCATAGTTTTGAACAAGACCCGTGCAGGTCATGACAATACCCCAGCTCGTGACCAAGATTCCAAGGTAGGTAGAGGGGCGCTTAAACCACTTGAGAATTATGTTGCTGGGAACTTCAAACAACACGTATGGTACAAAAACTGTTTCCAAGATGATGTTAGCGATAGAGAATTCCTAGGACCTTTCTACCGCTGGTAGGAGGGTCAATGTGATGGAAAGAAAGACTGACATATTGACAAGATTGTGTTGTACTGTACGTCCTTCATTTTCAAGTCGTCTACCATGCCTTCAATCTTGGCATTGCCGATATTCGCACGATCAATGTGGCAGATCAAGTATAGAACCGCTAGCATGGGAATCAAGCGATTATCAACCTAAGAGAAAAAGAATATTAGTTATCGCATGAGAGGCTTCCAAATCCAAGCCTACCTTTCTAAAAGCCTGTTTTCGCTCCTTTTCAGGAAAGTTGGTGTAGAATTCAGCGTCTTCATCGCTAAGTCCAACGACGCGAAAGGAACCAATTTCCTTTACGTGGGATGGCTTCTGAGCATTTTCAACATGCGATGGCTCATCCATAACCTGGACCTCCTTTGTATCGTTGGATATGTGAGACATGGTCACTTAGAAGGGTGTTCGTCTTTCTTGTGTGAGCCTAGCGAAGACAAAACAAGAGACTGCGTAACATCTAGCGCCAGCCTCAAGGCCATATATACACCCCGTCGGAAATGCCCTTGTGCACAGACAAGCAGCCATCGCTTGTTTTTCCAATGTTTCTAATGACAGCGAATATTCTTGGCAAGGAGTGTGCGCCCATGTTGAGAGGGCATATCACCTCATTACCCCGGACTCCACAGCTGCTGCTTGGGCGAGCAGTAGTGCCAAGAACGCGGGGATTTCTAGCATGGAGAATGATATGCTCAAAAACGATTGAGATTGGTAAGGATCAGAGCATTCCGCTCTCAATGCCCAGACTCCGCCAAGCTTATTCTGAAGCTTCGCGTTAGTCTATTCTTGGCAAGACGGAAAAGTGTCCATTCAGAGGCCATGTGGATGGCTAGCGTGGACAAGCCTGAATCAGTTGACGCGGATAAGTTCCGAGCCCCGGACTATGAGCTCGTGGCGATCTTATTTGCGGGGTAGTTGATCACGGCTTACTTCTCCGAGGAACCTGGCGCGGATTCTCCGTTAGCCTTTCGGAAATCGATGGAAATGTAGATTGACGATGCGGATATCAATGATCACGGACAAAGATACCTTAGGCGACATATAACAACCAGTGCGTGGAGGCTTGAGTGTGATCGATGAGGGGATATTGCAATTTTGAATTTTCAAAATCAAGATGCCACAGAATTCGGTAATTAAAGAGATTGTCATTACGCCAGTCGCATTTCATGACATGCCACTACTGAACAGTGTTGGCGTGCATGAACCATATGCACTGCGCAGCATCATTGAGGTTATCACTGAGGATGCATATGGCCTAGGAGAGTCTTATGGGGATTCAGCACATCTGATTCGCCTTCAAAATGCAGCCAACAAAATTAAAGGACTTTCAGTATACAACACCAATGCGATCTACCAAATTTGTGTCGACAATTTGACGGGTGATACTACATCCGGTGGAGATGGCATGGCTGGAATGGTTACTACAGCCTCAGTGGCTGACAAAGTCTTTTCTCCATTTGAAGTGGCCTGTCTTGATATACAAGGGAAGATTCAAGGAGTTCCAGTGAGCGATTTGCTTGGTGGACGGGTTAGAGACTCGGTTCAATACTCTGCCTACCTTTTCTACAAGTGGCCAGGACATCCTGGATATCCAGACGATGAGTATGGTGAAGCTCTTGACCCTGCTGGAGTGGTCAAACAGGCGAAGAAAATAATTGATGAATACGGTTTCAAAGCAATTAAACTCAAGGGGGGTGTTTTCCCACCAGCCCAGGAAGTGGCCGCCATCAAAGCATTGCATGCCGCATTCCCAGAAATTCCACTTCGCCTAGACCCCAACGCAGCATGGACTGTTAAAACGTCAAAATGGGTTGCCGAGGAGCTGAAAGGAATCGTGGAATATCTAGAGGACCCCGCTCCAGAAATCGAAGGAATGGCCGCTGTTGCCAAGGAAGCTTCGATGCCACTGGCCACAAATATGGCAGTTGTAGCGTTTTCGCACCTACCTCTTTCGGTTGCACAAGATGCAGTTCAGGTTGTACTGTCAGATCATCATTTCTGGGGAGGACTTCGCAAATCGCAGACTTTGGCGTCGATATGTGCTATTTGGAATATGCGCCTTTCCATGCATTCAAATAGCCACCTAGGCATATCGCTTGCGGCTATGACCCATCTAGCATCAGCAACGCCAAATCTCGATTATGCTTGTGACACTCATTGGCCGTGGAAGCGGCGTGAGGAGGACGTTATCCTCGATGGAGCTTTGGTCTGGGCAGATGGCGGCGTGATAGTGCCAACCACCCCGGGCTTGGGAATTGAACTTGATCGGGGAAAGCTCGCCTCTCTACACCAACAGTACTTAGACTCAGGGATGACCAAGAGGGATGACACAACTTACATGAAAAAGTTCCGTCCAGAATTTTCACCTGACATCCCAAGGTGGTAAATTTGCTTGACATGAATTTGAAATTTATTCATGTTCCTTATGATGCACACGCAGCTCATAATCTTTGGTATATTAAATTCAATGTTGACAAAAGTCAATTTTGATATCCTCGCGATAACAGAATATAAAGAAGATTTGCCTAGCCCAATCGTACTCGTCTCCACACTCGCATGCTCTCAATCATGTCAGATCCCAGGGTAGTTTCCGTAGCGTGAGCCTGTTGCACAACAGCTACAAGGATCGATGCGTAGCAGAATGATATTTTGTTCTTGATCAATAGCTCAAGTTGTATTTTTTGCATTCCGCCATACTGGGACCATAGCATCCATCGTTCGAGGATATCCGCAATAACACTTGCGTGAGTCTCATCAAGCACCATTAGGTAAAGAATAGCCTGAGCCAGTTCCTCGATGGTGTAATTGGCAGGAATAATGCTTTCTTTCTTCAGATAAGTAAGCGACGCCTCGGAAATGATTTTGTTATCAAGACGCGGTGACTGGATAGCTTCAAGAAGTCGTCTTCCCTCATGCTCTAACAGTGCCTGTCTTCTTTTGACTTGATCAAAATGGAATCTTGATGCCTGATGCTGTGATCGAATGCGTCTCGCTTCAGCGGCCTGATTGGGCGGCATAATACTCTCCATCTGGCGCGCCATGTTTTCCTCCTGCATCCTTTGCTGGATTTCCAGTGTCGACTCATTGAGTGAGGGCGCTGGAGAATCCCATGTTGGGACATTTTCATTGTGCAAAAGTCCTAGAACGACCATGACTCCGCATGGAATAGAGTTACGTTTCACAAAAGCAGTCACATTGGTTGGAATGCTGAAGTTGTAAAGTCCCGCATCTCCCATCTCTCCAAGCGCTGAAGCTACACAAACAAACCAATGACTGAAAGTCTCCCCGTAAGGCCTCAAGTCTCGACGTGCGCCGGTGGCAAGACCTGATCTTTCCAAATATACATCGCTCACATGATCTCCTTCCGTTCGAAAGCGAATGCTATCGCTTCCTTGCAAATCAAGATTTGTTTTCAGCTCCTTTATAGCGGCCAAAATGGAAGTCTTCTCGGATGATTCGAACGCCTCCTTCGTTTCTTCTGGGGTGGCTGTCTCATCACATGTGGGTATATCGGGCTGCTCTAGTCTCATCCAGAAAGGTGGAAGACTTGCTTGACACCTTGTTTCCCATTGCGATTTCCACTGAACTTGCAGGCTAAGGACTCCATCTGAGTCGTCTGTCGTGGCGATCGTCAGAGCTGCACCTGACATTCCAGATGGTGGACGGAGCAGCGCAGTCCCTGGGGGTGTCCAGAGACCGACAGTCCTTAACAAGCGCCACCCCTGGGGGTCTGGAACGGCGCCCCGATCAAGAAGAAACGCAATCAGCTCTTCGAGCCCAATCTCAGCCTTTGGGATCCTCAATTCGTCTTTGTATTGGCATCGATAGAGTACTTTCCCTGTGATCAACCTATTCCAGTAAAATATTGACCATGTTCCTCCTTTGAGCGGGACGTGGTGGTCATTTAGCTTCCAATATTCATGGTCAAGCTCTCGGTCGAGGGGGGTGATTGCACATCGTGGCAGTTCAACTTCGACAAGTCCCCCCATCAAACTCAGGCGAGTTATGGCGGAGTCCAGCAGTCCATGTCGTTTGAGGGTGGATCGGATCGACCGCTGGGTCAGGATGGCTCGCACAGACGTGTAGATAATCGGAAGGACTCCGAGGACGGCAAGGGGCACGCCGATGTAGGTGATGATGTCCGTGGGAGACTTTCCATTGTCCATTGTAGTTGGCCTCCCAGCCAGCTAATGCTTGGGAATATCAGTCTATTTTGACTTGCGGGTCATTTTCTTCAGGAGGAACTGCAAGCACAGCGCCAGATCTCGTATTTCATTTCTCGGAGGACGCCAGATCACGTTAGATTACGGTAAGTGTCCAAAAATAATACTAGCGCAAGGCGTTCCCGCCCCATAATCGGTGCTTTTTGGCTAGTTAGTGGCCAACTCTGCCTGCTCGTAGCTGAACTGATCACCGCGTTCATTACTAGTGTATTTCAGAGGCATCATTTGCGCGGACTTCTTGGCGTCACTCAGGGCGATTCCCCCGATGACTCAATTATCAGGTCGAAATATATGGAGTTGAAGATGTATAATGCCAGAGTGTGCTCCGCAGTGGCTTCGCTTAGCACAAGTACATGGTGGTCGAGATTTCCACAATCAAATCGCGAAGTCTTCGATCATTCACCCGAACGATGGCACTAAATGAAGAAAATAGAATCCCGAGGCTCGTAAGGCTGTGGAAAAGCACCCGGATCTACGGTTCTTCCGGGCCGCCTCGCGGCGTGCTTAATGCAGTTTAGCATCAAAGGCAGCCGTTTCAACTTAAATTCTTCAATTCACGCCAGAGCTAGTGTCGCCTGGTGACTGAGCTGGACATGTTGTCGCTATGCGTGGCCGGCCCCCAGCCCATTCTCCGGCTCAGCCGGTCCTGTCCATGAAGTCTAAGCTTGGCTGTAAGACGTGCAAGTAAGCACCCATGACTTTCCATATTACAAGGTCATTCGCTGATAGCTGGCATCAGGATACGCAAAGTGAAATGTGGCGAAGAAAGGCCAAGTTGTGTCAAGTGTACCAGTACTGGTCGCAAGTGCGAGTATCAGGAATCCCCACGGAGCTCTCCTGTTGGAATACCATCTCCTGAAAATCCCCTGGTATCATTACCAGGGACTGTGTGGCGAGAGCGCCGCGCCTTCGCCTACTACTTTGAAAATGTCGCGCCATGCATAGGAGGTGGCCTGGATGCTGACTTCTGGCGCACGATCGTCCCACAAGTCTGTGGTAGCGAACCAGCCGTATGGGATGCCATCATTTCAGTCAGTGCACTTTACGAAAATCCTGACCCATACCCCAAATTGGGCATCCTCCGCCAAGGGACTTTTCATGCACTTGGGCAATCCCACCAGGACGCCTTGAATTGGTACTCTCGCTCTGTATCGGCGATACGACAGCGACTTGAGCGAGGCGGCATCGATGTTTTTGTGGGGCTGGTGACATGCATGTTGTTCATATGCATTGAATGCCTCCAGGCAGGCACGGATGAGGCTCAGCAGCTTTATAGACAAGGTTGTGATCTGATTGCTTCCCTTCAAGTCCAGATAGCTCGTGGGCTTGTACCAGCGCAACAAGTTAGCCTGCTGGAGAGAATCGTCATTCCGGTTTTCGTTCGACTGGGTACCATAGGGGTTTCAATGTCTCCTCCTCCAATAGACGCGTTCTCAAATCATGCTATTTACGCTGCATCACAAAGCTTTACATCATTGAAAGAATCCCGAGACGCGATGATACTTTTATCCCTGGAGGCCCAGACATTGGAGCAAAAATATGGGCAGTTTGTGTTAAGATCGCCAGCTTCCGCTTTGCCTGGCGAGTTCTATGAGAGGCAATCGATTCTTTCCGCCCGACTCAAAAGATGGAACACAGCTTTTGCTGAACTCATGGAAACTCTCAACCAGGGCGAATTATCGCAGCACGAAATTGCGCTCGCCGCCATTATCATGGCGTATCACGAAACTGTCGTCGTAATCTTGGCTGTCTGTAATTCGCCGTCACATACCTCTATCGATGCTTATCTTCCACACTTTCACAATATCATCGAAAATTGTACGACTGGACTCAATGCTTCTCTAAGGCCGGATGGATCTCAAGCCCCGTTTTCATTTGAAATCAGCCTCGCGTTTCCACTGTGGTTCACTTGCCTCAGATGCCGTGACCCTACGCTTCGGCGCATGGCACTGGATCTAGCGCATCGCGGGCCACCGCTACAAGGATTCTACAAGTCCTCAGAAATGGCAGCCTTTGGGAATTTCATTATGGTGATGGAAGAAACATATGGAAGGGCCATGAATGCTGCCAATGGACTCCCTGCGCCACCAATGCCGAATGAGACACCTTATCAGGACCAATCAGGTAGAGCTATGACTGATGGCCAGCTTCTATCAAAAGATAAACTTGGATTCTCTGCTAACCCCTTTCCTATTACAACGAATTTGTCTACTGAACTCCTTGCGACTACTCTGGTGCCTGAGCAGGCTCGCGTTCGTCCCGTTGGCATGTTTAGGGCTCAGGATGGATTTCCCCCTGGGACCGCCGAGCAGGAAATAGTGAAATGGGCCCAGCATCCTAATCAGGCTTTCTTGCAGTTCGTGCAGCCGGAGTTCGATCCTATGTTGTCTCAGTGGCAGTTGGCTCACCGATATATACCCATAGACATGACAATGTAAATTCCATATCAAGCCCCGAGGTCTCTTTCTGATGAGATGAAGGCGGAGATTCGCCCACGGGTTTCTCCGGCCTTCCTCGGTGGATAGCTCCTAGCCTCTTTCCCCCCCCAAGATAGCTTGATAGTTTCCCTAGCCTGAGAGCTAGTGATAGATTGTTCTCCTTTTTTCGGTCCTTTTGATGAGTTCTCTCCAGTTCCCCGATAGTCAGTAGCCTCATCACTTTCTAGGCTCAATCCTGAGCCTCTTTTGTTGAACTCCATTGAATATTTTTTGGAAATTGTCCAGAAGTAGCCACTCGGCATCCTCGATAATTCGAGCTTACCCTGTTTAGGGCTCAAGCTCCTCTTGTATTATATCATTCTCGCTCATGGCATCGATGTAAAGGCTGAGCTCCGCGGGTCAGAGGTCGAGAATTATAAACTTTAATTCCTCAGCCTCCGAACCCGCCGAACCTCTGGGGCCAGAAAGGCGGGGGCCGAAAGCTAAGACTGTTTCCGCTTCATTTGTCCATCCCTTTGGTCATCTCTAAATAAACGCTACGGAAACCGAAATCTCGCAGCGGAAGTAAGCAATATGCCTCCGATCGTCAAGCTCTGGCTATGCCGTCTTAAGGATGCACAGGCTGTACACTCGCCAGACTTCCGCGAGCTTCTTACCAACATTTTTGAACATACTGCTTCGTACACGAACCCGGAACCGGGCTCGCGCCCAATGCATGCCATGTACCAGGATACAAACAATGAATCATCCCTCATTATGATTACCGGGTACCAATCACAGGAGCTCAACTCCGAGGCCGATAGAATCTACGCCCAAAAGTATTTATCCAGGATGTTCGAACATGTGCAACATGTCTGCCTCAGACAGCTTGAGCTGGATATAACAAACATCTCCTTGGATGACTATATTTTAGTCGAGGTTGGAGCAGACCCCGCAGCTTGGGTGGGAAAAACTGGAACTGGAAACTGGGATATATGGCCGCAGACGCAGCAAGGGCAAAATATGCCTGATTTACAAAAGCAAGAAAATAGCATATGGGTCCATGTATCGGATTGGAATGGGTTTGATAGTGCTGCCGCGGGCTCCTTGCCCCGCGAGAAGCTTTTCCTGAAGAAGATTGAATCTCGTTAGTGAGGATAATATCACATAATATTTTGTCCTTTATCCTATGTTGACTCTAATATTGGAAAAGCCCAGCGCAAAGAAGAAATTCACAATCGCACCCGAGTCTGATGTTTTGAGTTGAATACCTCTTTATCTCCATTTATATGACGTTACTCGTTTCTCTATTTACTTCCTCGTTGCCGGTTCTTGAACTTCCGCGATGATGATCTCCAGCTTCCACTCGGCTTAGGGTGCCCCGTGTTGATGGCCGCGGTGCATCCGAAGATGGACCATCGCTGAACATCACAGACGACCGATCAGATAAAATATCGGCACTGGATCCTATCTTAGGCTCGACATAAGGTAATGGAGAGTCACTAGTCTTCAGCAGCTCCCTCTTTTGAATCCGCTTCTTCTTAGATCTCTCGCGTGCACAATGAATAACACATATGCCCACAAACAATGATAAAAGACAAGCTCCAAAGACTATGCCCCTGTTTCTCCCTGCGTTGTTCCATTCACGCATCGCAGCGGTCGTTGTAGAAGTTGCTGTTGCAGTGCTGGATGTTGTACTAGCGGTGGTAGTTGTAGTAGATGTTGAGGTAGATGAGGTGGTTGAGGATGTTGAAGATGATGAGGTGGTTGAAGAAGTAGTAGACGTTGTGGATGTCGTGGATGTCGTGGATGTGGCGCTAGTTGAACTAGTAGATGTTGTTTCGGATGTGGATGTTGACGAAGTGCTTGTTGATGTTTCCGAGCTTGTGCTCTCTGTGGTTGATGTTGTGGATTCGGAAGTTGTGGAAGCGTCTCGAGCGGCAATGTTTGCCCATAGCCCATAATCTCGCTTTTGCGCCTTATTGTCAGACTCGCTTGGTAGCTGCTGGGATTGCACTCCGTGCAAATTGCCTGTCTCTATCGGCGCGCAAGATGCGATGGTAACAGACGTCGATTCCACGGGTTGGCAAGCTACCCGCGCGGAAAACAACGCAAGCGCATACAGAAAGCCTTTCATCTTCGCTTCGTCTTCGCGAACGGCCCAAAATAAACGATGAGGATGGATACTCAATGTTCAATTTTTCAACCTGGACAACTGCCCTTATAAATGGACTAACCGACGCTACATGAACTAGATAGACGCGTATGCCATTGCAAGACACGGACCCACCTCAGTTTGCCAATCCAGTAGAAATGATACAACATGTTTTCGTTTCTGGTAAGTAGCTTATCCAGTATGTGGCTCAGCAAGTTCATGGCTAAGCAATTGCTTGTCGCCATCCATGCAAAAATTTAGCCACGGCATCTTTTCAAGTGGGGAATCTAGTTAGCGTCGACGCGCACATGCCGCGCGGCATCTGGAGGCGTTCTACTTTCATCTTCTTGTTGAGAAAGAAAAAACAGAGTGAATCAGTGGAAACGAAAAATAACTCTGACATTTATCCTTGAAAAATTGAGCCTTACCTTACGCAAATCTCTATGTCCTGTGAGAATACTCTAATCCAAGAGAGAATCTCCCGAAAGCCAGCGCGGGTACCTTATCTCGAGGCCCCACCCCACCACCTCGTAAATTCATACCCGGCGAACGCTAGTTGGGTTCCTAGGGCGAGAATTCTATAAATATCACAAATCGCAGGTTATTGACGAGTTATGAATAGCACCAGTATCCATATTTACTTCTTGTTTGCTAGGTCCTTTCCAAGAACAACCCTCGCTGACGGCCATTGAGATTCCAAGTATCCTGAGGCTGTGACTTCCTAGGTGGATATATACAGTTCCATCCACTGTAACAAGATGTGATACAGTTGCTTCATTATTTATCTAGGCTAATCCATCCCTTCAGTGAACGTTCAGGAACTGTGCCAGTGCCCTCAGATGTTTATTTGACTGAATAACTTGTGAAAAATCCACATAGAAGTTCCAAAAGCCATTTGAAGAACCTGAAGAAAGTATCTTGCTTTGGACTATGTAAGTCTTGGCACTGAGCGATTCGCCCTTCTGAGTTGAAAGTGATAATGTCAAGCTGTGATTGATTAATTCGCATGTTTATCTCATTTCATAATACACTTCCGGCAGACTTACACTCATACTGGAACCGAAAGGCGTATTCTTCCTGCTGTAAACCCAGCACTGCCCGGCTCGAGTCTCATTTTCGGACACTTCAGCAATAACGTGCCTGACTTCGACACTTACATGACCTCGCGCTAATTTCAATCGTTCTCCCAACCTAGCGAGAAATGCGTCGCGGCCGCCTGTAGAAGGCGAGGACTCGGCGTGTTGCACAGCAAAGTCATTTGCGAGTAAAGAGACTATCTTTAATGAAGATGTATCATGCTTATTTCCTATCAAGTTCACAAACTCGAGACTCCTTGCCTTCAGGTCAGAAACGTTTAGACTCGTTTCTTCCATTGTCAAAGATGTGGAATATTAAAAGAGAGAGATAGTATGGATGCGACCACGCTCTTTCGTAGCCGGGTCCAGAATTAGAGACCCTGAGCACAATTTAACATACGTGCCCGTGCCTAGACGGAGTCCTCGGAGTTTGAATCCCGACCTCAAACTCAGACAGTGAAGATTCAGGGTATTTATTTCCTGTGAGATCACAGTTCGCGCGAGTTCTACAATTTTTTCTCGCTGTTTGATTGGCCCATATCCGTAAGCCATAAGCCATGGACGGAGATCGGTTAAACGACAACCCGTCGGTGGGAAGAAATGAACCAAACCCCGTCTTTTCTTTAGAAAAAATTGTGAATCTTCTGCAAATAAGCTAAGGTGATGCATCAGTGTTTCATGGAGGCCGCTCACATATCTGGATTCTCTAAGCTATAGAACAATGCATATCCTCATTCTAGGTGCGACCGGACGAACCGGAGTATACGGGTACAAGTACGCTTTGGAGAAAGGTATTGTTTGCTAGGGCAGAACAAAAAACATACCTAGTACGTGGACAGATTGCTGACTAGTGAAAAAGGATATCTTGTCACAATATTAGTTCGCAAAGCTACGTCAGTCGAGCCCCATGACAATCTAACAATTGTCGAGGGGTCTTGCTTGTCAGAAGAGGACATGCAACGCGCTTTCGAAGCCTCTGGTGCTCCCGTAAATGCTGTTCTTCTTTTCCTCAATGCACAACGCGTTGGTAACAAGCCTTGGGGAAAGTTCATCGGGCCGTCCGGCCTTGTGGCAGATGCAACAAGACTCGTCACTAGAACTCTACGTGCACAAAAACAACATCCTGCGGGCCAAAAACCGCGATTGGTCATAATGAGTGCGCTAGGGGTTGGAGATAGTTACGCTGTGACTCCGTATATCATCCGCTTTGTGATGAAGTACACCAATGTCTCCAAGTCATATGACGACCATAACGTCGTGAACGATGAAATAGAAAAGAACTGTGAAGATAATGTCACCTGGACACTCCCGTTACCAGTTGGACTCAAAGAGGATGGTCGAAATGAAGTTAAGACTTTCGGTTCGACAGAGACCGGTGCAGGCCTCTTCATCACCCGCGAAAGCTGTGCTAGGTGGATGGTGGACGTGGCGGTCGGCAAAATGAGTGAGAAGTTTGACAACAGGAGAGTCATTGTCTCAAATTAGACTAATTGCAAAGCATTTCAATGTCCCAATGGGGCTATTTTTTGAGCTCCCCCATTTTCCTCTTACGGATTTCACACCGCAAGTAAAGAGTGTCTGCTATCACAAAATGGACATGACGTGCCCTCTGGTTTTCCTTGCCCGATCGGATCCGCCCCCTTGCCATTCGCACGAAATGTCGATAAAAGCATGTCAGGCGGTAGCACCCAGATAGGAATGGCGCAAGACATTGAATCATGATAATTCGCGAACGGATGTGCGAATAAAAGGCTTGAAAAAGCATTTGCCACTCACAGTGCTGTCATCTCACAGGGCCTAACCAATCACAGATCATGTCTCTTTAAATAAAGCCACAGCATAATCCCACCGACAGTTACGTGTCAGAAGTTAGGGGAAACCTTACGTTGATTGGGAACCCACCAGGAGGGTTCGATCAAGAGTGAGCCAGAAGCCCCTCTTGGATGCCCCTTGATGCCATGTCGTTTGAGAGGGCACTGAGGGTGGCTATCAAAAAGAGTTAATGAAAGTCATATATACCATTGCGCGAGTAGAGAATATTATCTAATTTTTGCGGACTTTCAAGGGTAATAAACCATGCAATCAACAAAGACCGACGCAAATACTGATAAGCATCCACAGCGATATAGTAAAAGGGGGAGTGGGCCGCTCGGGCCGCCCCTGGGAAGTCGCAGATGTTAGGAATTAATCTATTTCCTGACGTCACGGGAGCTGTAGCACACCTTTACAAAAACTTATTATTGAAATCCATCAATGGCGTCATGAATTTCGACATTTCGACGGCAAAATGTACGTCAGGGGGTAAGGCCTATTAAAAAGGGAATGGAGCTTCCCTACTTCTATTTATTCAAGCCATGCCATGGCACACTAGACTTCTCAGATCATTTATTCTGACTTCATTTAACTATTAATCGAGGTCTAAAACATCAGTCAAAATAATTCATCCTATCTTGGATAATTGACCCACAATGCCTATCTTCCACCGAGACTCAACTGCCAGCTCCTCATCTTCACGTGGTAGCGTAGAAGAGCCTGGCCGCCAACCTAGCCACAAAATATTCAGCAGCCAGTCTTCTCAGTCCTCTGCTTCATCTTCAGGGAGTACCCATCGCCGTCGAAGTGTTCTTCGTCACACCCACGAGGACCCAACGATCAAGGCGGCTAAGGATCAGGTCTTCCGTGCGGAAACTGCCGAACACGAAGCTGATAGGGCATTGGTTGCGTCGAGGCGAGCTGTTAAAGAAGCCAGAGAGCATGTCAAACATCTCGAACGAGAAGCTGCAGAAGAGTATGAAATACCTTGAGTTTCATCTTTCCCCAAATTGGCCATGCTAATCAGATTTTTACTCCAGGGCGCGCCTAGCAAAGATCAAGCAGGACCAAGTTAGATCCATCTCCAAGCGCGCAAAGCCACTTGGCCGTAAGTCTCAATGATAGTACCGGCAAGGGAGATAAGCTAACTTGGAGTTTGATGTCGGCAGGACATATATAATCGCCACCACCGGTTGACAGATACCTTGAGCGAGAATTTTGTTGTAACATGAACTTACAAGGAGGAGTCGTGGGAATAGTTTGATACTTTATGCACTGTATAGTAGGAACGATAAATATTTATATCCAAATTCTTGAATTCCGATTTTCATATAACGGCGAATGGTCTGAATGCATGGCCAGATTTCTAGACACAGCTCTATGTTGAAAGGCGAGATACATGGTGTCTGCTTATGGTAAAGTGTATCCTCCGTCGATGACCATGTTCGCCCCGGTCATATAGCAGCAAGCATCACTCGCAAGGAAGACATAAGCCTGGTTGCAGTTAGAATCAGTTGCTCGGTGCTTTGAATGTAGCATAACTTACGCTCTTCAGCTCAGCTGGCTCGCAAATCCGTCGTCCGGGAACCATCGATAGCCACTTCTCCATCATATATGGTGGTTGCTGAGACAGCACTGTAGTAGTGTCAAAATTGTCTTCAAATTGTTTTTGAAAGGTGAAATGTTATACTTTTTGTCATGATAAATCCTGGGGAAATGCAGTTCACTCGCGCAAAGTCAACCCACTCAACAGCCAGACTTTTGGCCAGGTGAACAGCAGCTGCCTTCGATGCGTTATACGCAACTTGAGTCTGTGGAATGTTGACCAAGATCGCGCTGACCGAGGCAGTAATAATGAGGTTTCCTTTGCCCTGCTTCTTGAAGATTTTACCAGCAGCCTGAGCCGTCCACATCACTCCATCATAGTTGACTCGGTTATCGCGGGCCCAGCTCTCTTCGTCATATTCAAGGTTAGGTTTGTTTGTACATGTGCCAGCATTTGCGACCACGATATCCAGTCGGCCATTTCCAAACTCCTCAGCAATCTCATTGATTGTTTGAGCGATGTCGCTGCGGGATGTGACGTCAGACTTGTAAGCCTTGACTCGCACTCCAGTGTCGGCAGCAATCTGTGCAGCTAATTCAGGTGCATCGGCTGTGGTTGTGTACAGTAGCGCAACGTCCGCTCCTGCTTCAGCAAGACCGCGCACGACCTCCAGTCCTATTCCACGTGCACCTCCAGTGACTGCTGCAATCTTACCCTTAAGGGAAAATTGAGATAACACGGGCGTGTTAACGTCGGGGGGCTGATACAACGGCATATTGGTGGGAGTCTGGGAATATTCAAGCCAGTTGCCGTGCGCGAGAGAAAGAAAACAAAAAGAAATTGATTGAAAGGCTTCGGTTTCCCCTGGCCATGCACTACATATTAATACTTCTTCATGGAAGCAAATTTTAGATGGGTCGGACCCTTAGATGGGAGATAATGGCGGGGCATAGAATGTTGGCGCTAAAAAGGTAACCATAGACGAAGAACAGCTGGCTAGCATTTTCAAATCTCCACCCGATGGAGCATAACAAGCCGCGGGATTGCCTCAATGGGCTGGATCCAGGACACAAAACCCCGAGTATCCACGCTGCCCCGCAATCCCGGTCCGTCTTGACTCCGCGTGATTCGCTTTCTCAGGTGAAATCACTCCATATTTCTGTCCACTATGCGCGTGGCTCATTATACCTATCAATATGCATCAATCCACGACTATGAAGCCTATGGAAGGGAAGGGACAAAGCACAAAGAAAAACAGAAGTTGATGAGCGGCCCATCTCCGTCCCGCAAGGGTTGCAAAGCCCGTGACCCGTCTGCGAAGGACCTCATTTACTTATTCTTGATTAGTCTAAACCGTCGACGTTGATTCCAACATCTGTGCTATATCACTGGGTTTCTACCACACGATAAGAATGTTAAGCTGAATGTACGGACCTGATCACACAGCACTGATCGAGGTGCAGTCGTTGGCACATCTTTCACCAGCTCTAAACACGCTTCAAACGACTGACAAGGTCACTCACTCGAGACTCTATCTAAATACAGCTATTGGCATGCCCAATAACAGTCAAACGAAACATGCTACACCTAACTAACGCCTCCGGTCGATGTCTGATAAGCAAACGTACCAGAAGCCAAGCTATTGATTTTCTCAATCAGATTGATGGGAATTGTGGAATGGCAACACGCTATTGGAAAGAAGTACCTTCGAGTCCAATATTACGTGAGCATAAAATAATGAGTCGTGTAAAATAAACTCTACCAGCCTTGTAATGATTATGAAAAGCTATTAGTGTATATATATGCAAATACAATGTAGAGAGGCTTCAGCCAGTTCAGCATTCCCAGTAAAGGTGCGTTCAATGTCAGATTTAGAGAGCAGCGGCCGCGACAGCAACAGCAAGTCCACCCATGACCAAACCGGCATTTCCAGTCATCTGAGGAATACCACCAGTGCTGGTTCCTGAGGATAGCATGGAAGAGGCGGTACTGCTGGCCTGGGACTCAGTGCTACTACCAGACGATGCCGCAGACTCGGTCGACTTCGCTGTCGTAGTCGCGGCAGAAGCAGCTTTCGAAGCACCAGCAGTGACAGTGATAGGGATGAATGTTATATCGCTCTTTTGCAATGTGGTCGTTGTCACCCCTCCATCGGTGATCTCCTCACCGCTCAGTGTCGCCGTGCAAACGGCGGTGGTAGTTCCACCAACAGAGCAATCAACCTTTCCAGAGCTGGTGAATATAATTATTAGATTCGACCACTAGGGATAATGATATTTGGGGCTAATTTTCGTGTGTCTTACAACGCGGGTGACATGTTGTACTCCCATCCAGCGGTGCTGGGTCCAGCAATCAGGGTCATGCCCGTGCCGAGACCGCACTCATCGCTTGGCTCGCCTTTGGGACATTGGATGAAGTATGTGGTCTTATCAGCGCTCTGTATTCAACCTGTTAGCTAATATTTTGAAAATTGAAAAGTCCTCTACTGCACGAACCTCGCCAGCGATCGATGCGACGATCGGTTGCGGGTCAGTGTCGGGAAGAAACACCGACACGACTGATGACTGGGCGGTTGCAAGACCGAGAGTAGCGAGTATAGCGAGACTTCGAAATGCCATGTTGCTGGGCCTTCAATGAGTCTTGCAACGGATCAATTGTCTTTTCGACTTATTCCTGGAATATAGGGAGATTCCAAGATTTTGTGGGAATTTGTAAGAAGTTCGAAGTGATCCCCAAGAACCCAAGATGCTTGAAAATTGGACCTGGCTAACCCAAAGTGGATTAGGTCGAAGGACCCATGCTTATGCTCGAGATGTCGCTTAAAGGGCTAAACGTATCAGGTGCTAATGAGCAACGAAGAAAGCATGTTAAAGTTGGTAGAATTCCAGAGCCCGTCCATATTTATGAGCTGAGTGAGTTGAAACTAGTGTTGACACAAATCCTTGCGAGTATGAGTGGACATTGCTTTTGTAGCTAGGGCGACGGCACAGCTATCGCCTCGGGGAAGCGGTTAGCTCGGAGCCCGGCGTGAATTACCGAAGGTTTCCGCACCCGACTATGCAAGACGGCCGAGAGTCTCCTAGCACAAATATTGAGCTTTATAAGTTCAGAGAATGATGGATCATAGCAAAGTATTATTATCTGTGAAATTTGTGAGGCATATCTCTATTTCTATCGCAGATTGCGTCTTTCAAGTGACAAAGAAGGCCTTGATACTAGATAATGTCGGATCCATGTTTAGCACTGTTTATTGTTATTATTTGCCTGAATAGTCTGACTTTCCATAATTACTCCATTCACTGACAATCCAAGATTTGTAGCCTTTTATATCTGTGATTGTGGCGGTTATATCAGACATCTAGCTTCTTATGCGATGAGATCAAGAGTAGCTAGCAACAGGCTCTCCTAAGACGTCCATGCGAGGAGTGACACCCAGACCCGGGACAGTCGGCGCCTCGAGAAGCCCTTCGTGAAAATTGAATGGTCCATCTGCAGTTTTACCCACACACATTGCACGGCAATCAAGGATGCAACGCAAGTTTCGCGCCGGTATTGTTTGCCCTAGATGCACAATAGCTGCAAATGCAATATCCGAGCCACTTGTATCTTGAACAGACATGGTGTAACCAGCAGCGAGACAAATATCCCAGACTCGACGCCCTCTGGTCAATCCACCTGTCTTCGAAACTTTCAATCCAATTCCGTCAATAGCATCATCAGCAACAAATGAAATAAGTGAGTTTTCGCTAGAAGCTAGCTCATCAAAAATAATAGGAATATCAGTTCGGTGCCGAAGAGGAATGCTTTCTTGGTATATAGCACATGGAGCTTCAAGGACAAAGTCCAACCCAGTAAGCAGCAGTCGTAACATCCGGAGACAGGCCTCCACAGTCATGCCACCATTGGCGTCAATCAGGAAGAATTCGCCTGGCTCTCTGTCTGCGAGTGCTGACTAATGGTATACCTGGTAACGATGCTGCTGGTGAATTTATTGCCGTAGGTGGTAGGGTTTCTATCTTGTCTATCGGAGAAAGAGTGGCTCCTATCACCGATTCCGAATTTGTTACAGCGCGCTCAACTGGGCGATCTTGGTTGGCAGCGAATGAGGACGGAACCTTAGCTACCCATCTTATATTTGACCAAAACTGGTGACTAAACTTCCGGGCCATCTTGACTGGGTGCAAGCAAGTATCCTTCCTTGCGCTGGAACGACTGCTTGGTCTGCGCTTAAAGGTGCGAGCATAGGCCAGACAGTGCTAATCCAGGGTTAGTTTTCAAACCTTCAGGAAACTGTCCATTTGCTGATTTAAGTTTACAGGCACTGGAGGTGTTGCGACATTTGCTCTCAAACTCGCAATGGCGTTGGGATTGAGAGTCATTTTAACATCTTCAAGCGATGAAAAGCTTCGTAAGATTGGTGATGAATTCGGAAAACACAGAGTCCACATGATTAACTATAGCACCCACCCGGATTGGCATAATGAGGTTTTGGTTGCCACCGGTGGTATTGGAGTTGAGCTCATTATCGAGAACGGGGGTAGTAGCTCACTTGTGAAAAGTATGCTATGTACCCGTCGAGGTGGAATCGTTAGCCAGGTAGGCTATCTTGGAGGCTCTAGTCCAGAACATCTCGCGGAATTTATATCAACTATTATTGGCCGTCGGCTAAACGTCAGGTGAGTGGAGCTTACAGCACAATTATACTATGCTATAATGCAATGATTAACGAATGCCAGGGGTGTCAATGCTGGGTCTAAAAATGATCAAGATGAACTTATGGCTGCTATCACAGCTACAAAGATGACATTTGAAGATATAATCGATTCTGTGTGGCCATTTGAACAGTCGGAGGAAGCAATCGACACGATTTGGCGGGGGAAACAGGTTGGAAAAGTTGTCATCAAACTTGGAGACAAAGAGTAAAGCCACCATTGCAGAAAGCAATGTGGCTCGTTGTCGGATCGAAGAAGGGACCTGGTGCAATATGACAAACAGATAGGGTTTGGCAGCCTTCAAACCATTCTTACAATCAGAGCACTTCATCCCAGAACCCCATTTCATGTAAAAGCATTCAACGACTCCGTCCTCCGTTTCCCCAAGCACCAAATTTGGGACACATCGTAACTTGCAGTAGTTATAAGGGTCTTGTTGATATTGCGCATCGTTTCCATGTGGGATTTTGCATCATTCGGCATTTCTAAGATACCTATATTTTGTAATAATACAAGCACATGCGTGAGATCGGGTGGATATGTCCGTCGGGCTTTGTTTACGTGCGGTTTCTTCGTGCCTGGTCTCAAATGTCTCAAAAAGAGGTCAATGATAGAGATGGGCATTTTGCCATTCAACATGAATCATGTTTTGCCATGGTGAGCAGAGAATTATAGCTTGGGAATTTCTGAAGACTAGCTTCTGTCTGATCTAGCACGGAGCAACCAAGAAGGTGGGTCACCCTTAGTCTTCCCTGTGCATGCAGCATCTACATACATCTCCAAACTTCCAAAAGCAAATTCCCTACCCGTAAGTCCCGGTCCATAGTGAATATACTTGCCAGAATTTGTCATTATCGTTCGAGTGCGTTTTGGAAGGATCGGTTCCTCAATGGAGCACCAACAGGTGTCTTGAAGGAATTGAACTCCGAATCTCTCGGGCTCCGCAATATATCCCGCTTGGGAAGCGAGACCATACTGAGCACGACCACAGGTGATTATCATGGCAACATATTTGCTTTTGGTTCACCGCGACAGCTTCGAAACTTCTCGAATCTCCTGACAGGAGAAATGTGGATTGCCAAAGGATATGAGGTCAATATCTCGTTTCTCGAATCCATGGTTGAATTCCTTCCAGGTAGCGTCTAAGTCTTTCCAGTCCACACCGACCACTTTAATGGTTGAACTATTAGAGCTCACTGCCTCAACCGTGGTCGCCTCTGGAGTCAAGCCTACATGTGGAACATAGGAGCACTAGAAGACGTAGCAAAAGCTGCCGAAAAGGCTTTGAGATCATATCTTGTGGGCTTGAGATGCTCCAGTCCGGTGATGACAGGAATGCAAGTGACCACGATGGCTCCCAAAGCGAAGCCTAATATAGGCCAGAATGAGTCATCAGCCCCTGCTGGAGGTTTAACTCTTAACCAGATAGAAGCAATTCGATTCTCATCCAGATATACTCCTGACTTTGGCGCACGACAAGTCAATGCAATGAGGACCTCCAGCATGTTGGGATTCTTAAGTGTCCTCGCCCCAAGAACACTATTTGCTTAAATAACGGCGTTTGACTCCCCCCAAGCAATTGATTCACCGATCCTGGGAGCATTTTCAAGGAGATAAGGTGCACATGTGAAGGAAATTTGCCGTCCATTTCTACAAATGCTTGAGCAAGCTCATCACATGCTGATCCAAGCTGGATATCAACACCGAGACTCCGTCATCGCTTCTGGTCAACATTCAGTGAGTTGATAGTGGTCGGGACTCGAAACTTGCCACCCCATTCTCGAAGCCTCTTTCCAAAGGCAACCGAGCCAGGCCCATACCAGGCACCATCTACATGGGCTTGTCCGATGTCCATTAGTTGCCTGGCTTGCATCATAGCTGCTGTTCGAACAATTAGTTTTAATTATATCCTGGCTGCTTCGACATTGGCTCCGTCTAGCATGGCTTTTTCGGCTTCGGAAAGTTGAACATCCAACTCGCTGAACCCAACTGCATGCTTTGCTTCTCTGTCGCTATTCGTGGCATCCAATGGTGTTTCTGAGACCTGTTCATTCAAGATGTGAATAGTCTTCCCAACCCAGCTTATGGTTTGGATCTAGTGTCAGGACAGAGGCTGACCTTCCAAACATTTCTTCGGCAACCATGATTCCGAACGTAATGATCTCCGCACAGCGTGAGAAGATAAGTCCCCTAGGTCCTAATCCATTCAGAATAAGCTCCATCATGATAACGCAGCCACCACATGAGCCCCTTCCTCCTGGTATTGCTCATATTGTGTCTTTCAGGAAATGCCCATTCAGTGGATGGAACTGATCAATGATCTCGCCCGTCTTCGGATCAACACCGCCCCAAAAGCTCAGCTCAAGGTTGGCTACCAATAGTGTTGCAGTGGCCGTACCAGGCACGTATGGGATTCTTTGAAAGATGTGTTGCTCTGAAGAAGTCATGTCTGATGTATTGAGTTTCAAAATTGCTCTGTTGCGATAATTTGACAGATACTGAGGAAGATAGTATGATGACAAGGCTTTCGAAATGGAAGAGACATTAAATAAACTTCAGATTTAAGCTACCGGATTGGAAAAAGCATCCACTTCAGCCATCGTCTACATTGAGACAATGATCTCTTACAAATTACAAAGCCAATATGTTATCAGTAGACCCACATATGATCCTTTATGAGCTAAGTTGGCTCGACTTGATCGGCTTCGGGGCAAGCGGGTTCAGGCCATCGTTCCCGATGGCCTGGCGCATCTTGTAACCCAACCCGGCTACAGTAGAAATGTCAGTACCAACATTACCCATGGGTCGCTGAGAAAGTCAGTTACTGTATTCTCCCCTGTGATGCTTCCCACTTTGTGATAGACTCCGTCGTAATTAAAAAACTGTGTGATGTCGAGCAAGCTCCTTGTTCATTAGAAACGCCTTCTCATAACTGGAACATTTGCAATATCTAATCCTGAAATAAAACAGAATGATGTTTTCATAGCTTCATAAGTTCTGCTGATGAGGTTTCTGATAGCTACTTGGCGGGTGCTAGTACTCTGGTTATGAGGGGTAGAATAACTGCCATTGCTCCCAGATTGATCGGCTAAATCCAGAGGGATTGATCATATACATTATGCTGCGGCATAATTTTCAAAATGTTATGGGGGGTGGTATGTTCCTGTAAAATCTGCCGTGGTTATTGTGTGCGGGTGTATTGTGAGTATGAACACATGAGGATGAAGGAGAAGAGGACAGGATATTCGCTTAAGGTGCTACAGATTCGTAGGGAGACGGAGAGCTCTTAGAAAAGTGACACGAACGGACAAATCAGTGCCTAATTGAATGTCACTATCCTATATATGATTATTTATCAGCCTCAAAAATAATCTTTTGTGACCGCATGTGATTGAAGTCGTCATATCTGGTGAGTTGTCAGCTTCATTGCACCACAATGCGTATTTGAAGACTTACGCTTGAACGGCTTGAGAAAGTGGTCGGATGTCCTCGGACATAAAGCTTGAAATCATTAGATATCGTCCGGAGTTAAGAGTGTCAACTTGGGGCCCCCTCTTCCACTTACTTCAAGGTGTCCTGCTTTTTCGCAAGAAGGTCCATGGCCTCGCCAAAAATACCTATAATATTTAGCTACGTGTCTTCTCGAGGTCATGAAAACGACATGATGCTTACTTCGAACAGGGCATCGGCCCATCTGGATTCGCAGGTTCTTGCCATAGGCCTCATTGCCAGTCCAAGGAATCTCTCCATTATGAACGCCAATACTCGAAATGACACCCCACGGACGCAGTAATTCAAATCCCATCCTGAGCGCACTACTATGGCCGACAACCTCAATCGCGATATCGGCACCACGGCCATCAGTCAAAGATTTCACTCTGTCTCGCAGCCCTGCCTCATCCTGCTGGAAATTCCAAGGCTCCGCTCCCAAGCTACGAGCCAGTTCCAGTCGCGAGGGGACACTGTCAATCGCAATGAGATTCTTTGGACGGTGCTCGAGGGCGCTGACCAGAGCGCATATTCCCACTGGTCCGCATCCAAACAGAATGACTGTACTTTCGCGCACGGAGTCTTCATCCAGCGAGCTGAAAGCATTCTTCGCCGAGAAATAACCAGTCGGAAAGATATCAGCCATCAAAACGAGTTTCTTCTCGTCGATGTTAGACGGCGCATGGCATAGCGTCGCGTCGGCCAGCGGAATGCGAACATATTCTGCTTGACCACCATCTAGCACGGCGGATCCATAAAGCAGGCCTCGGGCGCATCGTGAGGAAAAGCCCTTAGAGCAATAGAAGCATTCGCCGCAGCTGACTGTGAAAGGCGAAACCGCAAGATCGCCCTTCTTGAAGCCCTTGACTTTACTCCCGATTTCAAATACTTCTCCGGTGAACTCGTGTCCCATGATAAACCCAGTTCCGGATGGCTGATGGCCGCGGAACACATGAAGCTCACTGGTTGCGTATTAGTAGATAAGAGGCGCGGAATGAAGCCCAAAGGTTGGCAAATGCTCACCTGCCGCACAATGCACTATATCGTACTTTGAGAATGACGTCTGTATCACCCTTGATCTGTGGTCGAGGACGCTGCTCGATGGCGACCTGGAGAGGTCCCTTGAAGACTACAGACTGCATGGTTGATAGATCTGATAAGATGATGATAGATTTTCGTGGAGGGGCTCGAAGACGCAATAGTTCAATTATGACTGGCGAGATCTGAATCCGATGTCTTCTGAGGGGTTGTCCTGCAGCTGTGGTACCTCGGTTGTGCTCGGTTGTGGCACGAGGTACACCCTTGTTACTGGCGACAACGATCGAAGCAGCTTTTACGGGGAAGGTTTAAGAACCTCGAAGGTTTTATAAAGTCACCGGTACAGCTTCCGGGAGTCATATATCTGATAGAGAACCTAGTAGTACAGCATGTCCCATGGCTACCATCCAGCGTCAGTAGGGGGGTTGAGCGGGGTTAATGGGGTTGGACGTACTTCGCACACAACTGCTGTTTGTTGAGGCCATGGCGGCTTGCTATAAATTCTTAAAGAAGAATGTGCTTTGAGCGATCTTGACAGTAGAGAGGTGCGCATTCACAAATCAGACATACTTTCGACGGCCGAATTGCTTTTCATGTGGTCGAGTGAGGATGTCGGGAACACGCATCAGGATTGATCAATCTGGCAAAATTGAAGCACTGTTGTTCATTCAGAGCATGGCAATAGATTATAGTATTTGAAGCAGTAGATTTGGCAATTCTCAAACTAAAAGGGCCGGGAAAGTTGATGGGCGCCCAAGGTACCTGCCCTCAGTGCGTTCCGAGAGGAATCAACGACACCCACATTACAGCTCCACTATACCCTGGCCTGGTAAGATCAGCCTGATAGTCACATCGCAGTCTGTAGCTTAGACCGCTAGTATAAAAATGTCTAAACAACAATATAGGGTGGAATCAACTAAGTTTTCGAGGTATGCGCCTTTGTTCTGGCCGGCGGCCCCTGCCGCGCCTGTCACGAACATTCCCTTTTGTTGTCGCTTTCAGGAACGCCAACAATGCGCCTCTGAGATCACTCCTCTCTTAGAATAAGCCGAGTCGCTCAGTGGCGCAAATCTTAAATCCCTCCCGCAGCCAGATGCAATCGGTCCTAGCCATCGAATGACTTGATCCAGGACTTGCATCGGTAATCTGGAGCTTTGCACTCCGCGCATTTGATGCCTATATATTGGCTAGTTGCTCTATTACCATCTTCCAAAATGATTTCCCCGAGGAGTCACATCAGTTGGTGCCATTAACTAGAAACACTCGCAAGGAAAATTTGCCGGCAGTTCGCTTACAGCCGGCAACCTTGAAAGAGCGAAGCCAATGGGACATACTAACACAAATTTGAGCATGCCCACATACAGATTACTTTTTGCACAGCTCTAGACGCCGGAAATGACCGTTGCTCCGAAACAATGACTAGATTCTGTTGGTCGATTCATTAATGTTAATATATTTCGCACGGAATCCTAGACAGGAAGGCGCGGCCTTCCAGAGACTACGGATAGTTAGGCCCCCAAACAGCCCAATCGGCGCCAATTGTCCGTTAATTGTCCGGGCCAATCTCCACTAAACGACTCCTTTACGTCTCCTTGAATTCCTGGAATAGGGGCTCATCAGAGTGGTCAAATGTGATGAGTCAAGAACAGACATCCCTGTCCGTCTTGAACGCAGAAACGCCCAAGGGCCAGCGAACCCAATATGCATGCGTAACCAAGGCCAGAACAAAGGGCCCCCAAAAGTGCTGTCTCGCGTCCGGATGAGACGGGAAAGGATCCGCGATTTGAATCTGTATGCAGGCGTTTCGACCGAGCCTTGATCCCGCTTATTGGGTTAGAACTATGACCAAACGGGATACTCCGCGGTCTTTCAGATGCAACCAGCCGCTCAGGCCGTGCTCTCCAGCGCTATTCCAGCCCGGATGATGGGACCGAGAAATATCCACGGCGCGTTGTCTGTGGACTGGGGTTCGGCTTCCCCGCATCCCCGGCTTCGACTCCGGGTTCTGACCGCGATGGATAAGCCGGTTTCTGGGGCTTCACCGGCCCCCTCAATGCGGTGCTCATCGTGTTTGCGGCCCCGGTATGATGTGAAGGCCAGCTGAAAGATCACTGGCCACGCAAGGGTCGCTGTGTGGAGGTGGGGTTCTCCGCAAACCTGAGTCAGCTGGAAGTCCATTTTTTTTTGTTGTTGCTTGTTTGCTTTTCTCGATCGTCTGATTCCTGTGGGTCTTACCGACTTGGCTCCAGAAAATGAGCCTCCAAGATGGAAAAAGCCCGTGTGTCTCTGGCCGCTTGATTCCTGGCGGGCTCAAACGGGGCCGTGTAGGGTTCATGCCACTTTCCCGTACGGCGTCGGGCTTGATTCATACCGATCCTGAGCCCACTGCCCAGGCCGAAAGACAAGGCTCATGTCGATCGATCCGTGCAAGGTCACACCCGAACAGCCACGGCGTATGTGGATTGGACGCTGAGTTTGCGCTAGCTGGGAGCCACCTCCTTCGACTAAGCAACTGTTCTCTGGTGCCAAGGGTCACGAAATGTACAACACGGCTGGGCCTGGTTTGTGCTTATTGGCTCTTTGAGCTTGGGCCCCTTCGCGTGGTTAGCCAGCACGTCTGGAGATGGCTAGTTGTCTCTCCTCCCTAGGTCCGCCAACTTCAAGCGAAGGCGAGAGCCGACGCCACAACGCCCAACCAAGCTTTGCCATGGCTCGCATGGACGTCATTTCCAAGCCATCTTGTTACATGGGCAGGCTCGGCCTGGCTTATTTCGGTCCGGCAAGGCGGGATTTACGGGATGGCGTTCGGGATGCGTATTCTATAGCTCAACGTGAGGATCGGAGGCTCCTTCTGTCTCCGTAGACAACAGACAAGACATACTCGATATGGCAGGCATGCGGGGCAAAAACGGCCAGCAAGTTCGTAAATTCTAAAATATTAAACGATCAATCAAAAACAAAGCGCAACACCAACCAAAGTCAACCAAAGAAGATAGACGTGGGTCCTCCTCGTCCCCGAACTTTTCCCCATGGGGGGCAACCAGCCGGCTTCGCGCGAGATTACAAGTCAAGGATTGGCCAGACAGGACTCCATTCCGGTCACATTTGGTCGGGTCCAGGATGCGACATCGTGTCAAGCTAAACCGAAAGTCGCGCATCCTGGTGGGTGCATGGAGGCACCCCCGACACATGGTTTGATGGGTCGGGGCCCCCGTTTTTTTTCTTTTGCCCCTAAACCCCGTGCAGGGGAAAAGATCATGCATTTGGCGGATCTCGTGTATATAATCAGGCTGTTCCCCGCTGAAACACGGGGTTTCTTTTCTTTCTTGTACGCTGGTTTGTCCCTCTCGATTTCCCGGGTCTTGGTAAATCGTTGCCCATCATGGTGCTCATCGGGAACATCTATGTGATCGCCTCCGTCGCCGTCGTCGGCGGTGGCCTGTTCGGTTTCGATATCTCGTCGATGTCCGCGCAGCTGGGGGAGAATTCCTACAAGTGTTACTTCAACCAGGGACCTAACGGCCCTCCGTTCAATGATGATTTGGACTGCAGTGGTCCTACTTCCCTTAATCAGGGTGGTATCACTGCCGCCATGGCTGCTGGCTCTTGGCTCGGTGCCCTGTTCTCTGGACCGATCTCTGATCGTATGGGCCGTAAGTGGTCAATTATGCTGGGATGTATTATCTGGTAAGAGCCGCGAAGCCTTTTCATTGTTGCCGTGGCAGAAACTAATTGTGCATCAAGGGTTATTGGATCTATTATTATCTGCGCTTCTCAAAACATTGCCATGCTGTGTGTTGGTCGTGTCATCAACGGTCTCTCTATCGGTATCGAATCTGCTCAGGTCCCCGTTTACATCTCCGAACTGTCGCCTCCATCAAAGCGTGGTCGTTTCGTTGGTTTGCAACAATGGGCTATTACCTGGGGTATCCTGATCATGTACTAGTAAGTTGGCCCTGCGAGCAGTTTATGCTTTTGCTTTTTGCAACATGACCGTGTGCTGATCTGCTTTGAAGTATCTCATATGGTACATCTTTCGTTGGAGGACAGCAGTCAGACAACTACAATCCTGCCTCTTGGCGTATTCCCTGGGGTCTTCAGATGATCCCCGCCATTTTCTTGTTCTTCGCCATGTTCTTCTTGCCCGAGTCGCCCCGTTGGCTCGCCCGTGCCGATCGTTGGGAGGAATGTCACGAAGTCCTGGCCCTTGTCCATGGAAAGGGTGACCGCAGCCACCCATTCGTTTCCCTTGAGCTGCAGGATATTCGTGAGCAGTGTGAGCTGGAGCGCCAGCACGCTGACGCTACCTACCTTGATCTCTTCAAGCCCAAGATGATCAACCGTACCATGATCAGTTTGTTCTGTCAGATCTGGTCTCAGCTGACTGGTATGAACGTTATGAGTAAGTTGCTAGCCTCTGTCATTCTCCATAATCGGTAGTATAACCGCTCTCCCAGTGTACTACATCAGTTTCGTCTTCGGTATGGCTGGCTATTCTGGAAATGCCAACCTTCTCGCCTCCTCTATCCAATACATTATTAACGTGGTTATGACTCTCCCCGCTCTGGTCTGGCAAGATAAGTGGGGACGTCGCCCAACCATGTTGGTTGGTGCTTTCTTCATGATGGCCTTCATGTTTGCCAACGCTGGTATCCTCGGCGGTGCCGGTATTGTCATCCCCGAAAGCGAGCGTGTCTCTCCCGAACAATCAATGAAGGTTACCGGAGCTGCCGCGAAGGGTCTGATTGCCTGCACCTACCTCTTCGTCGCCTCCTATGCTCCTACCTGGGGTCCCGCTTCTTGGACCTACCCCCCAGAGTTGTTCCCTCTCCGCCTGCGTGGTAAGGGTGTTGCTCTTGCTACCTCCGGTAACTGGGCTTTCAACACTGCTCTCGGTCTCTTCACTCCCTCTGCATTCACCAACATCGCCTGGAAGACATACATTCTGTTCGGTGTCTTCAATGCTGCCATGTTCATCCACGTCTTCTTCATCTTCCCCGAAACCGCGGGTAAGACTTTGGAAGAGACTGAGGCTATGTTCGAGGACCCCAGTGGAATCCCCTACATGGGAACCCCTGCGTGGAAGACTCGTGTTGCTACTAACCAGACCGTGGCTATGGAGCATGGTGATATTGAGTCTGCTAAGGCCCAGGAGGCTCGCACGACTACTGTCGAGACTAGTGAACACACCCAGTAGTTGGGCCATAAGTCAAAAGGGGAGGAAATATAATGTTTCTTGTGTATAGGAGAATTTTAATTGTCATGTATTGGCGGGCTGTATGTTTGCCATCACGCCTATTACGATTGAATGGAACAAATTGTGGATGTTGAATAATTACTATTTAGTACCCGTACATATAAGTCCAAGATTGTAGCTGTAGTTGCTGCTAAGTAATTCATTTTCTTGTTTCTTAGATTGAATCTTGAAAGGGCGGCCCCGTCAGCATTTTAAAATCGCCCAGCTGCCCGATAACTGAGGCTGACGGGTGGACAGAATAGAAAGGTAAAGATTTCGAGCAAATAATTCCCAGTTGCGCTGGCACCTGAAAACTCGAACTTAATGTTGAGTCTTGGCTCAGCTTCGGTGGTGTCTTTCTAGGGCTGCGTGGGTGCCACAAGTATTACAATGGCTTTTATATATTCGCCCAATGAAGTATGTCGTCGCTGGATGCTCTCTTCCTCCGAAACTGATCGGCAGACCGGCAATTGCTGGTTGTTTAATCGAGATCGGGAGAAACAACACGATTGATCCATCTGTGGGTCGATTCATCGGGGGGTTCGTGAAAGGCAGGAGGAAAGGGCGTGCCCGAATAGACTTCCATTGCTTACCCTCAGAGTAGGACAACCGGGACTATGAATAGAGAGGGCGCCAAAGTGCCAAACTTCAAACGGGGTCAACGTACGATTATATTCCACAGGATTCATGACCTCAACGATGCGTCGATCACCTCCACTTAGTAGTTTTAGGGTGAAGCTGCGACAGTCGGCAAAAGGACCGAGATAAGCTATGATGCACTATGCCAGGCCAATCTTGGGTCAAGCTGCAGAAACTTGGAAAGGCTGTCACAACGGATAATCGGAATCTTGCCAAGCCACGCGAAACCTGGAAATGGCCGAACCAAGCGTTGCTGCTTAATTGGTTCAGTGTGGCTGAACCCTGGTTGTGCCGGAGTCGTTGGAGGAAAGGATCAGGGGCTACCAGCAGCCAGCGAATGCAGAGATGCATCAAACTGCACGGAGAACTCCGCTGGGACGTACAGAACCGTGAGATGCTAGTTCTGAGCCCTAGCTCTCCCAGTGTTTAAGCTGAAAGACTAGACGCCCCCCCGCAAGAAAGCGGGCCAAGCTGGGCACGTTAAAGAAAGAGCGGGAGATCACGCCCCACGCGACCGCGCGGCCGGAGAAGTCTGGCGTCTCCTCGTTTCGACTCTCTTTCTCTCCTCCGTACGTCACTCCGCCCGCTTGGCCTGCAGAAATTTCTTGGCCATCTTCGCTTCTCCCCGTCTCTTGCAACATGCAATACAATTCTCCATAGTCATCTTCACGTCGGCAATGCTCTTCGGTTTCCGCTGCGCCGCCCTGGACCCCGTCCATCCAGTATGCCCGTTGACGGAGACAAGCCGTGGCGGATCTGGGCACCATGGATTGGTGAGTGGTCTAGATCCCCTTACTCGATGTGCACATTGGAAACACCAGGATGGGCAACGCTTTGGTCCCCGGGATCCTTATCGCGACCGAGAAAGTATGTCGTGGAATCGTGCTGACAGTTCTTTACAGCGTTCATAGCACCGTTTCGACCGAATGTCTTCCAGCGTCCCAGCCGCGGCTGGCGCCCGCTGGCTCTTCGCCCGCCCTTCCTTGCCGCTTTGGTGTGTCTTATCTTGACGATGTTTATGGTTGTCGAGGGATTGCGGCAGTATAGTGCTGAAAAGGGAGGCCTGTACTTCTTTGACGACACCGACGATGTCTCGATGTTCCAGTCATTCTTGTACAACTACCTGCCAATTATTGTCGCCCTCCTGCTACTGATGGTGTGGACTATCACCGACTTCGATGTTCTTCGGCTTGAACCCTACTTCCAGCTATCGCGACCTGAGGGAGCGCCCGCGACGGTTCTGTTCATCAACTACAACTTCGGCCAGACGATTCTGACTCCGATTAACGCTGCTCGCCGCCGCCATTGGCTTGTGTTATGGGTTTCACTGATGACTCTCTCGATTCGAATGATCCTACCCGCTTTACAGAGTACATTGTTGGAATTGCGTGAGGTGGATGTCAAACAACACGAGGAACTGCGCAGCTGGCCGACGTTGGTCGACCTGGAACAACAGGGATCGTGGATGGCAACGCAGGCAAATAACACGGTGGACAGTCTGCTCACGACAAATTCGCCAGTTCATCGCACCAGATCTAAAGATTATGCCATTGCCCCTGTGGAGATTCCCGACGATTCCGCCAACGCAGGCTCCCTGTGGAATCTCGACCAGACTTTGTACTGGGCCCAGCTCTCCTGCGATGATGTTCTCCACGTCCAAGACAACCTTACAGTCTCAATCTACAACGGAACTAACAACGAGACCCGGATCTCTTGGAGTGCGACAGACAGCGACCCCCTCGACAATCTGAACCCGTTCAGCTCATGCCAGCTGAGCTTCAATTATAGCAGCATTTTCTTTCCTGAGACCGACTTCCTGCAGGTCAGGTATTGGGAGCCTGCTATCTCCCAGATTCTCGAATCGGACTACCCCAATCAAACCCATGCATTCACCGCTACCGGCTGTGACCCCTACGATATTTATGGCATGATGTTTAGCCTTAACGTCACCGACAAGACCCCGGGAAACCCGAAATACTCAGCCTCCGGCAATGCTTTCGCTTGTGACATTCAGTATCAGAAAGCAGATGCGGATGTACAAATGCATTCAAATAGTTCCATTACTAACATCAAAATTCATCCCTCCACCACCCGCACCCTGACCAAGGATGAATTCAACATCGCTCAATTCCACGCTCTCCTGTCACAGCACTCTCCATATACTAGCGACATGCTTTTTATCCGCGAAAATTCAACCACGGGAGATCGTGTTGTGACAGAACTGCCCGTCATCAGCCAAGAACTGGGAGAATTCCAATCGTTTTCTATCCTTGACACCGCTACTATCATGACCCAAGACCAGTTCCAGAGTCGCATTCGTCGTGATGTCAAGCAGACTTTTGTTTTGACGCTCGGTCGCCTGTTTGACCCTGATCGTAATGCTACGATCATCCCAGGTACGAGCAGTACAACACGAGTCGCAATAGCTGTTGTAACTTTCGCGGCGTTATGGTCGGAGTTCATTTTAGGCTTGGCCTGCCTTACTGGTGTTTATCTTCTCTTTCTGTACCAGTCACGCGAATCATTCTTGCAAAGCGACCCGGGCTCGATTGGTGCCATGTGTAGCATCGCAGCTGATATCTTCCACCCTACCGACTTCCTCAAAAACTCCGATGCTGATTTTCACCAATTCTCTACCCGACAACTTAACCGGATGTTGAAAAATGCCAGATGCTTTTGGCGTCCCGGTCCAAATGGTAACCAGCTCGAGATTCTAGCCGAGGATGGCTCACCGGTCCAGATGGAAGAGAACCAACGGACGCGTGTTGATCCTATGCCGCATTTTCTTCTTGTGCCATTTTTCATCATTGAGTTCTTAGCTCTGGCAGCTATAATTATTCTCATGGCCTTGGTCGTTTCCTCCCTGGCTCGCGATGGTCGGTTCAGACACTTGACGCAGTCCGATTCCAGCGCACTCCAGGTTATCCTCTCTTTCCTTCCCTCTGTCGTGGCATCTTCCGTGGGCTCTCTTTGTACATCCATACACCGCAACATTGCGGTCCTTGAGCCTTGGGTTCACCTTCAACGGGGAATGGCCGCTGCCGGGGCTTCGTTATCACTCAACTATGCATCACAAAGCCCGCTGATGGTGTTCGTAAAATGTGTGCGAGGCAGACACGTTCTCCTCGGTCTTGTCTCAATTGCATGCGTCGTCAATATGGCGCTTACGGTGGTTGTTGGTGGTTTGTTCAATCAAGAGTTGCAGACATCGTCTCTGTCAACTGAAGATTTGACCATGAACTATAGCCAGTCAATGTTCTGGCGGAACGACTTTGCAGCGGAGTTCACTGAATATGACCTGATTCAGACTAGTATCACAAGCGGTGTGCCAATGCTCTCGTGGACAAGCCCAAACCAGTCATTCTTCCCGATCCAGATTCACAATGCTGATCCAAGTGTGATGTACGGAGCAGACACTTTGGGTATCACCGCATCCCTCAACTGCGTACCTCTTTCTCCAAATGTTGGATTAAAAACAAACAAGACAAGTGGTGCGAGCTACTGGCAATATTCGACTTTCGGGGACGACCCTGTCGAATGCATCGCGCCGATGCAAGCGTCGAGTAGTAAAAACGAGGGTATTGCCTTAGCAATCCATTTCCTGTCCCCATTTGAGAAGGTCACGCCTGGTCCAAATGTAACCGACGTCTGCGAAACATCGACTGTTCTCGTGGTCGGCCAATGGGATTACATGGCCGATACGGATTTGACGGACAACAACTCAGTTGCGCTGCATTGTGAACCAAAAGTTGATATGCAAGAATACTTCATTGAGTTTGACAGCCGAGGCCAAATCAACACCCACGAGCCCATCCCCAACAGCTCGATTGACTCTGGCGTGATGTACGACAACGCCACCGTGAGTCTCGGTCAGTTCAATAAAGTCTTTGCAGCTATACCCGATAGCTTTGTGGGAAACACGACGGCCATCAATGGAACGTACAACATTTCCTCATACGATTGGGCAGGATTCTTAGTCGCACGCCTATACGAGCGAGCTGACCCAGATTTCAAATCCTTGGATGTCGACATCATGACCGACTTGACCCGTGTCGTTTATCAATGGGTCTACAGCACATACTTCTCGATCTGGCGCCACATCTACTTGGAGCATCTTGAAAACCCCGTGATCGCACAAAACAGCACTGTCATCCAAAGCACATGGTGCATGGTCCCCTCTATCCCTTCTCTCGCCATCGCCCTCTTAATCATCGCCTTCGACACCCTGGTGGTCCTCCTTGTTTTTGGCACCCGCCGCGGCCGATTCCGTGGCCCTCGCATGCCGCGCTCTATTGGCGCCGTTATCCCTTGGATCGCTCACAGCCAAATGATGCGCGATTTCAGCAACACACACCATTGGAGTAACAGCAAGCGTCGTGAGCACTTGTCTTCTCTCGACAAGCGGTACACTTTCCGCATGTTTTCAGGGCCCGATGGTCGCTGGCGCTTTGCTGTCGACGAGGAAATTCCAGGCTCCACTCCCCCCCCACCACCTCCACCTCCACCAGTACCTGACCAGGACGGTAGCAAGTCTACGTCCATCCAGCTGCAAGAGCTGTTCAGCTGGAATAGGTCTCGTAATTGATCTAATCTTGATATGCAGTGACGAACTATATGATCCTTGTACATAAAACAGTTGGATATTGGGCGTTTTTAGACGGTTCTCGATATTTTTTTGGACATACTTCAGTAGGCAGAGGACTGCGTCCGATCTATCTTCTGTTGTATAGGCGTCATGTTGATAGGGCGCAATGCGTTTGGCAAAGGCGTCATTTATCTATTCTGGGTGATTTTCTTGTTTATTTGCGTGGACCACAAGACATATTCAGGGGTCTCTATGAAATTTCTTTGACAAAATTTAAGGAGATTTGAAATCTACATCCAGCTCAATATCTACATACAATTATACAACCATGTAAAAATATTCAGACCGCGTCTATGTAGCCATTATGCAACCTCAACGTGGCTGGCCTCCACTTCTGTCTTATGATCAACAACC
The DNA here is from genome assembly GCA_035985395.1 of Penicillium coffeae. NCBI lineage: Eukaryota > Fungi > Ascomycota > Eurotiomycetes > Eurotiales > Aspergillaceae > Penicillium > Penicillium coffeae. Next base: position 2,146,462 of record CP142594.1, on the reverse strand, counting down.
TGTGTGAGGGTGACGTCCTGGCCAGCGCGGATCATCTTCCACAGTTCATCCGCCCTCTTTACTGGTGGGGTATCCGGGTCCATGAATGCCAGATCAACTGCCTCGAGACTGAATCCAGCAGTCTCGGGGTAGAGGAAATAAATCATCGGCACGAAAGCGAGGTTGAAAGCAGCGAAGATGATGTATGTGCGCCATCCGATGTTCGCAATTGCAATCGGCACGATCTCAATCACGATGAAGGTCGATAACCAAAGGAACGCGGTTGCGAGACCGATTCCCTTCGCGCGGTGGGCAAGAGGGAGGATTTCAGGGCCATAGCACTGGACAAAAAATATTAGTTTGTTTGTTTGCATGTAAAGGGACTGAGACAGAAATGACTTACCCAAATACCGCCCATAAAGCCCCATGTGTAAAAGGCTTGGTAGGCAAACAGCATCACAGCTGCGACTACACCTGAGGTTTGAGTATCGATGGCCAGCATGGCAGCCATGACGATCATCACAGCTGACATTCCAAGTGCAGAACCGATGAATGAGCGTCGTCGGCCAAATCTCTCTATACTGTACCATGTGCCGAAGGAAGCGACTAGAAACCAGATTTGCAGGAAGCCGGACATCAGAAGAGCGAAATTGTGTGAGAAACCCACGGAGTCCTCGAAGATAACGGTTGTGTAGTAACTGATAGGAGTACTTCCACTCCATGCTTGACATGCATTCAGCAGGCATGCCAAAGCAACACGGCGGCGGGATCCAATGTTATCTTTCTTGAGCAGATCTAGCCACCCCTTCTGTTCGCTTTCAAGGGACAGTGCATCGTTGATCTCGGCAATTTCGGTGATCAGGGCTTGTTCGTCCAAAACACCCTTCGATGTTCGCAGTAGACGGAGGACTTCGGTGGCTTCCTCGGCACGGTCATGTTGGAAAAGCCATCGTGGTGCTGATAAAGAAATTAGCTTCTCAACTTCCAGATCAACTGATTCATCCGTGCCATTGACTTACATTCCGGCATGAAGAAGATCATAGAGCTAAGCGCAATACCCAGGAAAGCCTGAAAAGCCATCGGAAATCGCCAAGAAACACTGCTCTCATACCGCGCCATGGCATAATCAATCCAGTAAGCCAGCACCTGGCCCAAAATGAGAAACGTCAGAGATATAGCGACCAGTGTACCCCGAATCTTGCGAGAGGCTGTCTCCGATTGCCACACGGGTATGTTACTAGTGATCAGACCCAGTCCGAAGCCAGCGACGATTCTTCCAACAATCAACTGTGCAACGCTGTAACTAGAAGCCTGAATGATGGCCCCAATGCTCAAGAATCCAGCTCCATAGTGGGCAACTGTCAAACGACCCCAGCGGCCGCCTGTGAAGCCAGTAGTGAGACAGCCGACTAAACAGCCGATAACAAACAGAGATGTTACGGTCCCTTGCATAGAGGAACTGAGCTGGAAGACGTCTTCGAACTGGGCAGCGGTTAGGAGTCCACCGATAACTCCGTCATCGTAGCCTGTAAAGAAAGCGTTAGTACTAACTTCGAATGCCTGCTTTGCGCATGAAGCAGCCTTACCGAAAATCACGAATCCCATGCCCGACGAGCAGGTGATCCCGGTCAAAAGACCCCGCCCCTTGAGTCCCAAGTATGGCATGATGAATAGGGCCTACTCTTGCTGTAAAATCAAAAGTCTTGAGCAAGGAGGATGGGCGAGAACAGTGGACTGGGGAGGGGGTCCATTTTATGGGGAACCGTTTACCCCGTATACCCCGTATACCCGCAATTTCCATATGATGCGAGTCGACAAGCTTTCCCCATGTGGATCCTGTAAGATAGCGTGATATACGGGGTACAAAGTGAGGAGGTGCCGTGGATGCTAGTCACAGGGCTTACATAGAGGCCGGGAACATGCCGAGCTCCCCCAGTTTCTTGCCTGTTAAACGCTCTTATTCGGGCCGCAGTGGCAGCGTGGGGGGCGTGGGGGAGCCCCGTTCACTATGGGGTAAAATGCTGGGGGCCAATTATCTGGGGTTGCTAGCGACTGGGGTTTGGGTTTCTTGGTTTTTATTCGTGGAAAAACTGGTCTTGAATTTGGTATCTTGCACTCTAACTCGTCGTTTTTACTGGAGAAGTGCTGTTTGGCCTACCCGCTGAACAAACTTGCTTCGCGCTATAGGGCTGCTCGCAGTCGACCATCAACAGCTCGTAAGATGACATAAAGAGTCTCCAAATATGGAGCTGAAATGCCGTGTTCTCTGGCCTTGCGTACTGGGAAGCCCAGAATGACGTCAATCTCCATAGGTCGTCCACACTTAGCGTCAGTTTGCATGCTGCTGCCGATGCCAGGTAGGGCGTTGATTTTATCCATCAGCTCGTTAGGGAGGTTATCAGACAGCTGCACACCAGTGGCGCGGGCGACATCGATAACCTCTCTCATCAATTTCCTGGTGAAGGGCTCTGCGTCTGGAGAGGAATGCAACCAGGTCTGGGTATCCACCATAGTCAAAGTGGTGAGGGAGTTCCACGCCACATTCCATACAACCTTCTCCCATCGCTGTGGCTGCATATCTTCAAGGACCTGGAACTTTGTCTTGCCGTTCTCGAGGAGTTCAGCGAATGTCTTGAGTCGTTGCTGTTCGAGCGAGCTATCCAATGCTGGGTTGGGGAAGATGCCAATTTGCATATCCTCGGACTTGGTGTGCTTGACTACACCTGGACTGATCTGGGTGGCACCGACCCAGGTCTTGTTGAATGTCAGCGTTGCTCGAAGCTTTGGACGGACGAAGGCTAGAACTTACCACACATGTCACGATAGAGGCCTTGGGGTATAAATTGCGGAAAGCCTCTTCATTACCAACACCATTTTGAATAATAACGAACGTGGTGTTATCGCCCACGGCAGGCGTCAATTTAGCTGCCACATCCGCCTGGTCGAGGGCCTTGTGGGCGCACACGACGTAGTCCTGAGGGCCGACATCTGATAGGGATTTCACGACTGCAAAGGAGCTTCAGCTTCAATTCCCATCCAGCCATTGCGTGGATCTCACCATTGTGTGGGCGAACGTTGTGTTCGCCATGGTTTCCGCTGTCGATAGAGATTCCCTAGTGCAAGTCAGCTGGAATGTCGCATGTCGCGAAGCCGACCCTTCTTACATTCGCCTTGACAGCATCGTAGTTCGAGCGCGCGACCACTGTTAAGCGCACGCGATCAGAGCGACTGAGAATGAATGCATAGAAAGAGCCGATGCTAGCAATGCTGTAAGCTTTTCTGAGCTTGTAGAGCTCGATTGGAGGTACTTACGCTCCTAGGCCGTAGAGCAGCACGTCAATCTTGTCGGACATTGTATATTTGAGAGAAGAAGAGAGCTTGAAAGACGATGGAGGAAAGAACAAGCTGTCTTACTTGACTCCAATCCAATTTCTTGTCTTTTGTTCCCCTCCCCCGCTCGGGACTCGGCGAGTCTCCGCTGGCGTGGGGGTTCCAATCCAACGGAGCCGGCGTCCCAATGTGGCGAGTGCACTCCTACGCTGCTCGCATGACTCGTGAAAATAATATGTACAGTTTTACTTCAGGTGTCATCCACTGCTTTATTTTGTCATATGATTGCGATCTCTAAGATCGTAATGACCAAACGTTCTAGTTCTGATTGCCATTAGGGCGGATCACTTCGCGTGGCAAGCTAGCCCTGGAGAGATATGTAGAGCCGTCAAGCCCTCGCCCCTTCCTTTCCGTGCACTACAACACATACATCTAGTTAATAGCTTAGAAACTTTTTGTAAATTCCAAACTGCATCATCGGGTTTGACCTTGCTGGAGAGCATCTGGTGGAGCTCCGAACCAAAAGAATCTAGATTCCCCGATTGGGGTCGGGCTCGACCAAACGATGAATTTCTTGTACTCCGATGACAGCAACCTTGTCGAAATCCCGAATTCTAATTATTTTAATTTGCTTCAAGCATCAAACTTGAAACATTCAAGTCCTAATTTGAGACACTTGACATACATACTTCCGAAAAGTCTCAGTCCTAAGAAAATGACTAGTTTGAAAACGACGCCAGCGATCCCAACTCGCTTCCTGATAATCTCCGATACCCATGGTCTTGACAGCTTACCAAACATGGACCCATCTCAATACGCAGATGTTGCTATTCACTGCGGAGATACAACAAAGAAATCAACCTTAAAAGACTTCGAAGCTTCCGTCCGTCTGATGGAAAATATAAATGCCCCTCTAGAGCTCGTGATAGCCGGAAACCACGACTACACAATGCATCTGCCGACATTCTTCAAAATGAAAATAGCGTCTCAGTTACTCAAAGAAACTGCTTCATTCAACCAGCAACATGGTAGTCCGAATGAAGTAAAAAGATTGTTCAACGACAAACGCATTTTATATCTTGAAGAAGGAAACCACACCTTTTACCTGAAGAATGGCGCTGTTCTGAATGTGTTCTCCAGCCAATATACCCCAGGAAACCACAACAGGGACTTTCGGTATACTAGACACAGTGGTCATCGATTTCCTATTGGAGACGTCGATGTCGTGATCACACACGGTCCTCCGAAAGGTGTCTTTGACTGTTATTGTAGGGAAATGGTTGGGTGTCCACAGCTTTTTGAAGCTGTCGCTCGGGTCAGACCACGACTGCAGTGTTTTGGTCACGTACATGAAGGCAGAGGGGCAATGATGGTAGCTTGGAAAGAGAGAATGAGTATCAAACCGACATACTCCGGTGAAATCGACGGGAAAAAGACATCCATGAAAGAAAGGTTTTCTGCGTTGGATGTTGAAGTTGGCCATGATGACTCTGGGTACTCCAAAATTGATCTATTTCTTCACGATCTGGTTGGAATGGAGAAGCGTGCTAGTACGCTATTTGTCAATGCTGCAGTTGCAGGCACACCAAAGATTCCTGTGCAGGCTCCTTGGATAGTTGACATAGAGCTACCAGTAGCATTCCAAGCAAGTAAGAGCATTGTCTGATGAGTCTTCATGCTGAGAATATTAAACATGTTATAGAGCGCTAAAAGCAAATACCACATCTCTATTGTTACAGCTTGACGCTTCCAATCATGTCCCGCTCGAGCCGTGCAGTATTTAACATCTCAGGTCGTAGCTCTGAGAGTTTAGTAGCCCCCAAGAAGATCATGTTAGACTCGATCTCATGTCTCAGAATCTCTAGCACACGCCGAGGACCCTTCTCCCCATACCCAGCTGAAAGACTGAATAGGAAGGGCCGAGCCATACCCACTGCCGTGGCACCAAGTGCGAGGGCCTTGAGCACATCGGTCCCTCGCCGAATCCCACCATCGACGAAAATCTGCATTTTGCCGTCCAGTAAGTGAGGTGCAAATTTGCGGATCTCTAACAGTGTGAGAAGTGGTGCTTGGGCGCTGTGGAAGTTAGCTACGCCACCAATCACATGAGCTGGGGCATGGAGATGAAACTTACGTATCTTGTGAGCGACCACCATGATTTGAGAGCACAATCCCCTGCACGCCATGCTCATACGCAAGCACCGCATCTTCGACACATTGAACTCCCTTGATCACGACTGGAAGATCTGTCATGTCACGAATCCATTTAAGGATACTCCAGTCGATATATGGTGATATGGAGCTGGCCATGATCTTTGCCACTCCTTGACCTTCTGCATCGCTGTCTTGAGCTGAGACATCCAGGTTTAGCCGCTCGTCCATTTCTCTTTTGCCGACCACTGGAGAATCAACTGTGATCCAAATGCCTTTCACGCCGGCTTTGATGGCACGTTGGACCAGATTGATGGAAAGCTTGATATCCTTGTTGACATATAGCTGCATGAACAACGGTTGGTCAGGGTTTGTTTTGCTCTTGGTCACCTGCTCAACAGACATGCTCGAGGAGTTGGCTAGCACTTGCGCGATGCCTTCCCGTCCAGCGGCGGCAGCTAGCGCACATTCACCATCTGGATGCGCAAGCTTAGCTAGACCAGAGGGCGACATATAGACTGGGAGGGAGACCTTCTGGCCGAGTATAGAAGTCGATGTATCGACACTGGACATATTGCGAAGAATTCTAGGTCTTAACGCGATTTTCTGGTAGGCCTTTGCGCTAGTCCTCTTGGTGATCTCGTCGTCGGCGCCCGAGAAATAGTATGCCCACGCTGCCTCGGGGAGGAATTTTTGCGCCACTTTTTCGAAATCGTGCAAGTTGATCAATGCAGCTAGGGGAGGTGGTCCATCGTATTTAGGCTTTGTTTCGGTCTCTGTTGGGGAACTAGATTGGCTCTGCGACTCGGTGGAATCGAAGCTTCCCAGTAACGCCTTCTCGGGCAGCGCTTCTTTCAGCACTTCTGGGGAGTGGACGGAGTCGAAATCTGCGGTCGCATCTCTTCCGGCGCAACGAAGGATCACTTTCCGCCCTCCTGGATGCGAGTCCAGAAAGTCTGGAAGAAATTGTGAGCTTGAGACTGCATTCGCGATTTTGCGGGGAAGATTTACCTGTCACGTCGTAGACGCCGCCGTGGATGGCCAGCCAGCACGACTGCCGGGTTTTGTGCTGCTCGATCTCTGCTTGTGTGATCACCATGGTGAATATTCAGCTATAGCTTATAGCTTAAGTTTGGAGACTTGACTGGCAAAAAGAAAAAGTTGAAGAGCATCCAAAAAATCCCACGGAGTGCAACCGAGGGCGTGGGGGGTAACGCGTGGGGAAGCCAAAACCAAGAATCCGGGGCCCCCACGTTGGTTCGGCCCCGGAGAGCGCCGGCATCCCGGTGCATCGCCGGTGCATGTAGTCCGGATGTTCATGAAGGGATATAGAGACAGTAGGTGGATTGGGAGAACATGTGTTACTGGCAAGGGATTAAGGGCATCTAGAATGGGCGATTCCACCACAAGTTCACTGTATTGAAGCCGAGACGAAGACACCGAGCATTCCTCTCTAGTCACTCTTTACATAAAGCTGTACTTGTATATAGCTGTAATATAGGCTGTTTCCTTGCTCAATCTTCTCGATAGATTTGAACTATACAGTTTTGGAAACGACCTTCAAGTATACTTTGGGAAAAAGCACTGATAGTCCGAACACCAGTTCATAGACCCATTTGTATAGTACAGGAGCCCAGATCTGAGGCGTTTTCCTTGAGATCCGTTGTCCACATACGCAAGCTCGAAGCTCAGGGCGTAACACCTCTCGCTGTGAGCTTCCAAGACAAAATAGCTCCAGTTGTAGACTAGTTGGAATTGTTCCACCAATAAGTCTCATGCGGAGACTAGCGTGGGGGGTCGAGGAGGTCCCCCGGACTTTCCCCGATCTGTTGCACCCCGCGTCGGGGCGTGGGGTGTCTTGTTCAAGACGCGCATCGAGCTTCTTTAAATTTTACCCCGCTCCCCGTTGTGAAGTTTTCTTTTCTTTCTTTTCTATACTCTTTGTCAATTGTGTTTATATCTCAAAAGCCATCATGGTCAAGGTCAAGTCTGTCGAGTATTTCCGGGTGAAGCCCCGCTGGCTTTTTGTCAAGATCACCGACGAGGAAGGCCAGTTCGGTTGGGGCGAGGGCACCTTGGAAGGCCACTCCCTGGCTGTCGAGGGTGCGTTGAATGAGATCATTCCCCGTGTCGTGGGACAAGAAGCTGAGTAGGTAACATGACGATTGGCATCCGAGCAACACTAACGACTTCCAGCAACATCGAACACATCTGGCAATTAATATGGCGCTTGGGCTTCTACCGCGGAGGTCCCGTGTTCATGTCAGCTATGTCTGGTATTGACATTGCTCTGTGGGATCTGAAGGGCAAGCGATTGGGCGTTCCTGTGTACCAGCTGCTGGGCGGCCAGGTGCGCAGCAAGGTCCAGGTCTACTGCTGGATTGGCGGAGATCGTCCGAGTGATGTGGAGGTGGCAGCGTATGTTCCCTTAGCACGGAGTAGTCATTTTCTTTTCAAGACTAACCCATGACTCAAACAATAGCAAGGCTCGCATTGCCCAAGGTCTTAAGTGTATCAAGATGAACGCTACTGAAGACGTCAATTGGCTCGACTCACCCTCCGTCCTCGATTCCACCGTCGAGCGCTTAAAGCAGGTCAAGGCTCTTGGTCTCGACGCTGGTCTCGATTTCCACGGTCGTCTTCACCGACCCATGGCTAAGCAATTGGCCAAGGCCCTAGAGCCTTACAAGCCCCTCTTCATTGAGGAGCCTCTTCTTTGCGAACACCCCGAAGCTATCAAGCAACTCTCCAACTCAACTACAATTCCTATTGCCTTCGGCGAGCGTCTTTTCACTCGCTGGGACGTCAAGCGTTTCCTCGAAGATGCCTCGGTTGATATTTTGCAGCCTGACATTGCTCACGCTGGTGGTATTTCCGAGACTCGCCGTATTGCCAACCTCGCTGAGGCCTACGATGTTGGCATTGCTCCTCACTGCCCTCTCGGTCCCATTGCATTCGCTGCTTCCCTCCAAGTTGCGGTTGCTACTCCCAACTTCGTTATCCAGGAGATGTCTCTTGGTATGCACTACAACGTTGAGGCCGGTGATATCGATCTGAACAGCTACTTGGTTGACAAGTCTGTCTTTGAAATTCAAGAGGGCTATGTTCCTGCTCCCACCAAGCCCGGTATCGGTATCGATATCGACGAGGACCTTGTTCGTAAGATTGCCAAGGATACTGAGCCATGGCAATGCAAGGAGTTCTACGGTCCTGATGGCTCCATTCGCGAGTGGTAGTTTCAATCTTCATTTTTTAGATACCAATATTCCATAGAAAGAATCATATTTTAGTTCTTAAATGCATGAACCTAGTCTTATTTCCGCCATCATGAGCTCGTTCAGATTATTACATTCAAATATATCGTATTAAGGATCCCCCACTGTGTTAATGCAATGCTCGCGACGAGGCACTTCATACAAGGAAACTTGCCGAGCGACTTCTCCCCCACGTTAATGCGGGGATAGCGTGGGGGCTTCTAAGTAAGTCGCGTATATAGCGCAGCTTCACCCCGCAAAACTCTCCACGCTTTCAAAGACATAAAATTATCAAAATGGCAGATCTATTCACTCTCAATAACAGGACCGCCCTGGTGACAGGTGGTACTCGCGGAATTGGCCAATCAATGGCCATTGCACTAGCTGAAGCTGGCGCAGACGTTGTTCTCGTGCAGGTAAGCCGCAATCTTGCGGGGAAAGTCCAGAATCCGGAATTCTAACCATGTGCAGAGAGATACCAGCAACCAAGAGACAAAACAAGCTATTGAGAAACTGGGCCGCAAAGCCACAATCGCTACTGCAGATCTCGCTTCTCAAGAATCCGTTGCTACTCTTGTCGCTGATGTTACCAAAGAGCATGATATTAGCATTCTGATTAATTGTGCTGGTATCCAACGCCGTCATCCGAGTCACGTCTTCCCATCAAGTGATTGGGAAGAGGTAAGTTTCAATAATCCTCGGCTGGTGCTTTCAAGTCGATTTACTCATCTGTTTCTTTAAAGGTACTCCAAGTCAACCTAACAACCGTTTTCACTCTTTGTCGCGACGTCGGCGCCTACATGCTCAAGCGCACCCCCAATGCTTCCGGCCAACGAGGAAGCATTATTAATGTAGCTTCCCTCGTCTCTTTCCAAGGCGGTCTTACTGTACCAGCCTACGCCGCCGCAAAGGGTGGTGTCGCGCAGCTCACCAAGGCCCTTTCGAACGAGTGGGCTTCTCAGGGAATCAATGTCAATGCGATTGCGCCTGGCTATGTAGCCACAGATATGAACACGGCGCTTATTGAGAATAAGGAGCGTGCTGCTAGTATTCTGGCTCGAATCCCTGCTGGTCGATGGGGTAACCCTGATGATTTCAAGGGCCCCACGGTTTACCTGGCCTCGCGGGCGAGTGCCTATGTCAGCGGCGAGATTCACACTGTGGATGGTGGATGGATGGGTCGGTAATAGTGATATGTTGAGAAATATACTTGGAACGATCGTGATATCTGAAGTGTACATATGATACCTCGCGTACTAGATTTGGAAATTAAGCAGGGTCATCTTCCCTTGAAGTCATGCTTCTCGACCCAGTACTTCGATGGCAAATGAATGGAATTCCAAGCCCGTAAGTCATGGATTATAGCTCCGCTTAGACAAACGAAAGATATGGAAGAGCTTTTTTGATGTTCATACACTGATCCCTGGGCATACTTAATGAATACAGTCTGAAAGCAACACCCAGGGAAGCTGTAGTAGTAGACTATTGTTGGTATTTTGGGGGAGGGGCTGGATCCATAGATAGTATAACCTAGTCATCTCCCATCTGGTAGATCAAGCACCTGAGAGATGCTTTGATGTGATAGAACCTCTACAGCCATTTTTCAATTCAGCCCTTATCATCGACGTGTTGCTAATTTCAAACCTTATATTGGCGCTTCCTGAACTCGGGGACATGGCCTGCAAAAGAGGCAAAAATGGCAAATTTGCAATAAAATACGCGCTACATTGGGGCTCGGGGACATGACCTTGCCCTAAATTAGCACGTACCTTTATGCTGACTATCAACTCGGGTGTTCGGCACGCTATCACGGCAACATCGCCGCGAGAATCCTGGACCCCAATTGTAAGCCGAGAACACGGCTATCATCGGCATCCATTTACAATCCTGTGGTGGTTATATTTAAATATCCTGTCCAATTATGATATCCATCATGTCAGTCCAAATTTGTGAGATTGAAATTCACTGCCCCAGCGAGAGCAGGTCAGTAAACAAATTTTGCTGTCCGCGATCAACCCTCACTACCGTCAGCGAGATCTAGACTCTCAACACTTATCACTCCCAAGAGATTGTTATCCGACGATGAAATGACGAGCTTAACGGGGAAAGTCGCTCTAGTCACTGGTTCCAAGTATGTCTGATAACCTTAATCGACCAATTCAGTCCTAATTCTCGATCCTCTAGCTCTCCCAGTGGCCTAGACTTCCACGTAGCCTACCAGCTAGCATGCAAAGGTGCGAAAGTCTACATCGGAGCCCGAAGCTCCGCTAAGGCTGACAAGGCTATCGGGGAAATGGTCGGTCTTAACAGAAAAATTGGTCGCGAGAAACTTGTGCCTTTCGTAGCTGATATTGGGGATGTGAGGGCTGTCAAAGCTGCAGCTCAGGACTTTGTCCAGTCTGAGAACAGGCTTGATATCCTGATTCACAACGCTGCGCTGTGGGTTTCTTGCGTCGCTATAGAATCATACGACCTGACATTGCACGCAGGATTTCGAGTCCTCTAGTGATCAATAGAGATGGGATCTCGGAGACATTCGCGACCAAGTTCGTTTTTGAATCCCTATTTTCAACAATTCGAGCTTACAATTACCAGTCACTTTGGCCCTTTTGTCTTGACTAAAGAGCTAGTCCCGTTGTTGAGGGAGACTGCGAATATCACCCGGGATGTCCGGGTCATCATGGTATCGTGTCCACATTCAAGACCTTAAGCACTCACCGACTGATTGCCGTAAAGACCGCCGCCGCATCCTACAAGGTTCTCCCACCGGGAATCCGATTTGATACGCCAGCGAGATTCAATGCAGAGATGGAACCTACCTTCCTCGGAGGTGCTGATTTTACTCGGTACAGTCAGTAGTTGCCAGAATACGGATGAAAAATGTTCATTATTAAAGTTACTGACACAATGAGGCCTGACAAAACTAGCCAATATTCTCTTCGCAAAGGAGCTCCAAAGACGATTCGACGCCTCTCGCATCAGCGCGATGGCAATGTCCCTACATCCTGGGTTGATCAAAACTGGCGAGTTCCCCGAACAAAAATGAGAGAACTTGCAGCTGACGCTTTCCATCCCCATTCCAGACGGTGTCATGAAATCAATCACCCCAGAGAAACAAAGGTCCCTCGAAGGTAGACTTATGCCAGCCGAGGGCGCCTCTACCACTCTCTTCGCAGCCACTAGTCCTGATGTTTTTGCAGACAAAGAGAAGTATGCAGGAGCGTTTCTCGTGCCCCCTGGCGAGATCGAAGAACTGCTGGGCCATGGGAAGAACGAGGGACTAGCGAAGGAGCTTTGGGATACTACTGAGCGTGTTTTGGAGAAGATTTGGCGGTCTTGAAGTGAGGATTGTGGTTTGGGTATAGGTTGATGATTTATTGTAGTTGAGATGGGGCTAAATATAAAGAGTCTATAGATCTCTTGTGGCTTCTTTGGCTTGCTCATCGATCGATTTGTTTCCATTGATCCCTAGCATTCATGATCGGGACAACTGCCCACCCAAATATGTAGACTACCAGAGGTCGCAATGGTTCAAGGCTTAGTTCACCGTAGTTGATGAGCGTACGACGGGGCTTTCCATGGAGAGCTCCGGCCTTTCCCTCGAGCTATTGAGGTAGCTCCCAGACACCCTCCTTCTCTTTCTTTTCTTCATCGAGTTAGTTTCCATAGTTTAAGCTCCAGATTGGGTTTCATTGGGCTTCTTTTTCCGATGTGTGTCGTGATTTCCCCCCATACCTGAGTCCATCAGTATTTAAGTTTCACCTGGGCAGTCTTCCAAAATTTTAATCCATGCAATATCTGAAGTAGTACCGTTACAATATATTTTGAAACTACAGCATGCCAACCCTGGAGCTCCCATTTCACGATTCCCGAGATCGATTCATTGCCTTTCAGAGTTATTTTAATCACGTCTCTCTAGACTCGGGTCCCGAGAAACCCCGCAAAGAGCCGGAATTCGAGCCCTGCTTGAGATCGTGCCATGATCTCATTCTGCAGACTCAGCACAGTGGCGGGCGCTATTGGGAGATGCATCAGAGGGACACGGGCGGGACCCACTGCGGGATTATCTTGCCGGTTCTTTGCAGCCTGAGATCGCAATTAAATCCTGAGAAAGCACGACATTTGGGGCCCCAAATACCTCAGATTTCGGTTTCAGCAGTATTGAAGCTTCTGGCCCGGAGACATACTATATGGCACTTTCGAAATACTTCAATGTTTACGTTGTGCGTCGGAGTGATTCTCGTGGAGAAGATTTCAGCTGCAGCCACCGCCGATCTATTAGATTTTGTCAAGGCAGCCAAACCCAATCGTGCAGCTTGGACCCATCGTTCTTCTTTTTATGATCAGCAATCGATTTGGAAGCGCACAAATTGATTCTCGCGGTGTAGATGGAGATCCTAGGACGCTACGTGCTATTTTTACAAAGTAACGATATCCTCGTTAGTTCCATATGCCATATGATCCACGCCCAAATGCACTGTCAATAACTGTCGTGTGCACAGTTACTTTAGATCTTACAATTTCCCGGGCCCACTGCCAAGCACCTAGCAAGTGCCATTGCAAAATCCTGCTCCATCCAAGCACTCCAGAACCACACATCTCAGTGTAAGGGGCGTTGATCCCGACGATCACTGCCATTGACTGAAGCTCCGGGCTGAAGAAATCCCCTCTACTCCCCACATGGTTTGTTATGATCCGGATACGGCCATTGATCTACCAGCCCCACGACCTCATGGCCTATGCCGTCAGGGGGTCGGGATTTTCTCAATCGGAGCTATAAAGAGGGACCGGAGCCCTGCGCGCATCACCGGAGCTCCAGGCCTTCTTGTTCACGATCATCGCAATGGTTAGAATCGGATCTCTTCTGCCCGCTGTCCTCTTGGCCTGTGGCTTCGCTGCTGCCGAAGCTATCCCCAAGACTGACTACGATGTTATCGTTGTTGGTGGTGGTCCTGCTGGTTTGAGCGCCTTGAGTGGTGTCTCTCGTGTGCGCCGTACAGCTTTGCTGTTTGATAGCCACCACTATCGCAATGACCCGACCCGTGAGATGCACGATGTTATTGGCAACGATGGTAAGTTGGTTTCTCCTTTTGAAAGAAGATGAATGTTGATTGTTTGCATTTAGGTACTCCCCCTGCTGCCTTTCGTAACCAGGCCCGTAAGCAGATTGAGCGTTACCCTACAGCTCACTTCTCGAACTCGACTGTGACCTCCGTCGAGTCTGTTGGAGATGAGAACTTCACCATCTTCAATGTGACCGATAACACTGGCTCGCACTACTCTGCTCGCAAGGTTGTCATTGCTACTGGCCTCCGCGATGTGCTGCCCAACACCCCCGGTATCTCCGCTGCATGGGGTAAGGGTCTCTTCTGGTGCCCTTGGTGCGATGGTTACGAGTAAGATCTACTATGATCAATTGTTCTACCTGCGAAATTTACTAACCAAATCAAAGGCACCGTGACCAGCCCTTTGGTATCATCTCCGACATCGCGGACGTTCTCGGCAGCGTCCTCGAGACCAACACCCAGTACTCCGACATCATTGCGTTCGTGAACGGAACCTACACTCCCGCCGGCGAGGTCGCCGCCCAGGGTCAGCACGACCAGTGGCTTGACCAGTTGAACGCCTGGAACGTCACCATCGACAACCGCACCATCACATCCCTCGAGCGCATCCAGGATGGTGGCGTCCACCGCAACAAGACCACCGACACCCAGTACGACAAGTTCCTCGTGCACTTTGAGACCGGCGAGCCCGTCGAGCGCAACGCATTCATCATCAACGTCCCTACCGTGCAGCACTCCGATGTGCCCGCCAAGATGGGCCTGAACATCACCGATAACAAGATCGACGTTGTCACCAGCAGCATGCGCACCAACATTCCTGGTGTCTGGGCCATTGGCGATGCTAACAGCGATGGCTCGACCAATGTGCCCCACGCTATGTTCAGCGGCAAGAAGGCCTCTGTCTACCTACACGTTGAGCTTTCTAAGGAAGACTCTGCGTCTAAGATCTCCAAGCGCTCTGATATGAGCGAGGAGGAGCTTGTTGAGGAGGCTGGTAATGCTATTGGCTATGACCTTGAGCGCCAGCTGAAGCGCGTTCAGCAGCGTGCTCGTAACTAAGGATCTGAGCTATGACGACCATGAATTACGTTGGACTTAGCGATGCTTTGGTCTGATGCACTGTTTATAATCATAAATACGCCTAATTTATAGAGACCTCTGAGTTAATATAATTCTATCACAAGAGATGGTCTTATGTTAGTACTTGCATATCCGGGGTTGAGTTGAGGTGACTCGAGATAAACTCGTAACACAAGGTTTAAACGTGTATTTTGATGAGAACTGGATACTTGGTTCTTTTGATGATGAAATTTATAGTTGTCTGTGTCAGTTCCCTTTGTTTTGATATTCGTTTGAAGAAACGAATGGTCGCTTTCTCCTGGAGCTAGTTGTGTCAGAAGTACGGATAGCCGCGTTCCAGGAGTGCTGATCATCTTGTCAAATTCCTAGCGCTCCCCCTATTTTGCGATAGATTTTTTCTTGGACGGTGCCTATTTGGTTTTTTATGACGGGCTGACAGGCATATGAACTGGAGTTTTCATTGAATCTGCTGCCTGCGGACGCTGTGAATGTTAGCCGACTTGCCGTACATGCTGTACTTGGTGGAGCAAGGTGGAGGGACTTCGCTTCCGACACGGAACAGACCATTTCCTGCCCTGGCCAGCGGGCGCAGGGTCTAAACGGGTGGATACGCTAGCCCTGGCCAGGCCACGGTCATGGGGGGGGGGGGGGGGGGGGGGATGTCATGTAGAGTGTCAGGAGACACCTGGTCTTATAAGATGCCGCCCGGAGTATGAATAGGGTACACACATTGCCAGGGGTATCTGATCTGGCTATTGAGGCTCCAACAGCGGTCGCACTGCGCCAAGGATGTTTTAGCCGAAAAGCAGGGTCTGGGCAGGCCATTTGGGGGCCCAGAAGAGGATCTGGGGGCCATCGAGCCGCCGAAGACTCCACTGGCAGGCGACACTCCGGGCTTTGGTTGGTGCTGGCGCGGTGAGCCCCCCGGGCGATCGCTACGACTACGCCCCTTCTGCGTTAGTGTGGGCGAAACTGGTAACAGCGATTCAGCCTACGGCAAAAGTCTTGGCGGGCTGCTCGTTTTCCGCTCTGATAACCCTGCTCGTTCCCTCGAGGAGTCGAGTATCCCCGATGATCGGCTCCCACCATGCTTCTCCGCCTGATCCCGTTCAAGGGTCCTCGAGCGCGGCGTAACAAGCAGCTTGCGAAGACTGCTTGCTTTGTCGTCTGTCTGGTCTTTTTCCTCGTTGTATTCATCGACCGGACGCCAAGCAAGCCTTCGACTCAAGAGTCTTGGCATCCTAAGGACACCAACAGACCGCGATACCTCCACTATTCGTCCTTCCGCGAAAACCCAGACCTCGAGTATGAGAAGGAGCTGACCCAGGCGCTTCGTGCAATTGAAGACAAGGAGAAAAGCAAGCATCTGAAGTCACGAAATCCGGCACATGTCGACACAATATGGCAGGTGCTCTTGAAGGACCCCGATCGCCCGCAGGACTCGCTCGAGCTGGAGGACGTGAACCCTGATTGGGAATATAAGGTAAGAATTGCTGCTCTACAGGGCCGCGCCCATAAATATATGAAGATTCACTCACCTTGACTCTTCAAAATAGCTTGCGACCGGCGCCTGGGCCGAAGAATTCGTCACAAAAACCCTCGCCTCCATCCCCGGCCTCGCCGACCTTTACCACGCCTACCCGCGATTCGTCCAGCGCGGCGATCTACTCCGCTATCTTATACTGTGGTATTATGGAGGTTACTATGCCGATGTAGACGTGTTTCCCAAGCGATCAATTAAAGGATGTCCCTCCGCGCCCCGATCGCTATTCGCCGACGAGAACGACGTCTCCCTTGTTCTCGGAATTGAAATCGATGAGCCCTACGCCTCCGCCCGCGAAATGAAGTTCTGGCACTGGGTGCGCCGTTACGGCTTCCTGCAGTATACCATTCACGCACCGCGCCGCTTCAGCCCGCTGCTTCGCGAGGTGATTGTCCGCGTGCTGGCGCATACGAAGAAACACCTTGAGACGGGCGGGATCTTCTTTGGTCCTAAGTGGACTGAGTTGGTGATTCTGGAAGTCACCGGGCCTGGGGTGTTCACGGATGCGATTATGGACGTGCTCTCGCACAGTCTGCCATCGTCGCATCCGCTTGTGGAACAGTCGGTCCAGGCAGATGCCGGGCTGGGGGATTTAGTTCCGCCGGGTCAGGATTTCCCGCTGCAACGTGTGACCTGGGCGCCCTTTTACCGGCTCCAGGAGACGTTGTGCGTGAATGCATCGGAAGCAAAGGTGGGGATGGAAAATGAATTTGGAGGGCTCTGCGTGCTGCCGATTAATGCTTGGGGGAACGGGCAGCGACACAGCGAGTCGGAGGATTACGACAGCGAAAAAGCTTGCATCAACCACCGCTTTGGCGGCTCTTGGAAGCCGTGGAAGGTTCGGAGAAAGTGGGGAGATATCATCCTCGGCAAGAGACCCGAGCTTGAGAAGTCCCTCCGAGTGTAAAAACAGGTATAGATCTGGAGGGTTTAACGACCACGCAGCAAATGACGCGATTTGCCTGCATCTGTTCGGATTTGGAGAACACCTGGAGCCATGGGTCTTGGGCGGAGACTTGGTGAGCAGCCTCGATTGCTGGGCGAACCAAGCATCGGGTCGGGTCTATCGCCAAAGCCGGCGATTGGAGTCAACGGTGATCGGCAGGGATCATCGGCCTCGCGATCCCCTGAGCCCTTCGATGCTATGAACTTATCATGATATATGATTATACTGGGGATGAGGGAACACTGTATATACTAATAAACGTGTAAATACCCAAAATCTATCTTAATGTGATCCGAATACTGTCTCCGTTCCGATGTCTTGTACAGCCTACAGTAGATCCCCCAGACCACTTCTTGTCGATTGCACCATAGGTCGATCTCAGAATTGTTCGCGAACGATCCGAAACAATTCTGTGGAGACAATTGGCGGTTCGTCCACTTCCTGCGTGATTTAAGCTTCAGGTCCCTTATCAGAACCAGCGTGGCGACACTCTCCATCCACTCTTCGGCAATCGTTTGAACTGGGTCCCTGATATCCAGGTCCCTTTTCAGACCTAGACCTGTTGATCACCCCTCGATCCAAGACTTGACCTCTGGATCGCCAAGGTTTCTAGAAAAGATCATCCTTCTCTACCAGATAAGCAGCAACCATGTGGGGGCGCCACCTCACACTTGCAAAGAACAGGAAAAGATTCCACGAGAGATCGATGGGATCAGCAGATCTGCTTCTCGTCACGAACCGGCACTATGTCGTCGAAGAAGCATAAATAGCAGACCTATCTCGCCCTCAGAATAGTTTTCTTTAGTATCCTTCGAATCACTCTTTTCTAGACACTTCTCATCAGTCTTTACCAAAATCATGAAGACCTCCTTCGCCGTGGCTCTCGCCTTCGCTGGTTCTGCCTTCGCAGTCCCCTTCGCCAACAAGCGTGTGAACGGAACCTCTTCTGCTACTCCTTCTCCCAGTGACCCTGCACTGCCCAACCCCTTCAGCTCAAGCAGCAGCATCCAGTCTTTCCCAACTTCTTTCCCAGCCCTCCACGCTAAGCGTGATGGGTCCCTGGCCATTCCCACCGACTTGCCCGGCATCCTCTCCGAGGCCGAGTCAATTGGTGCCGCCCTCGTTACAGGCAGCGCTATCAAGCGGGACGACTCTTTGACTATCCCCACCGACCTGCCCGGTGTCATCTCTAGTGCCGAGGCTATTGGTTCTGAGATTGCTGGCGCTGGACTCCTGAAGCGTGCAAGCTCCACTGCTAGCTCTGGTGCTAGCTCTTCGACTGCTTCTCCCACTGGTGCTCCTTCTAGCACACCTGTCGGCTCTTTCACCAGCCGTGTGGCTAAGGCGTCTGCTTCGTCTTCTAGCTCTGGCGTTGCTTCTTCTTCTACCCCTGCCAGTTCGGTTCAGCCTAGCCCAACTGACCTCTGGCCTTTCGGGTTCTTGCTCGCTTAAGTGTTCGAGGAAGTTGGTTTTATAGAATCTGTCGGATCTGGACATGGATTACCTGGTTGTTCTTCATAGTACCTTCAGTACTGGATTTATGTTTGGATTTTGCCAGAGGACAGAGAGTATAGAGGGTAAATGCTCGCTCTAGAAAGAAGCGGAGTTTGGGATAGAGTTTCTCTGGCGTTTCGAACTTCATTTAACCTGTCATTCGTTTAGTATTGTGCAACATTAGGAGGAGAATAACACATCTTCTAAATAAATTATCCAAAATGTATTGAAGGGCCTGCTGTAATTTCATACCACGCGTCACACTCTAGTACTAGCATCTGTAAAATCAAAAAAAAAGAAAAAAAAAAAGAAAAAGAAAAAAAAACTTGGTCGGAAACTTTAATCGAGCCACTCTACGAAATCAGGATCACTCGTTACGGGGGGATATAGTTAGATTATGGAAAATTTATCTCGCTGTAAGAAGACTAGTCTAGTTGCTCCTGAAATCGTTTCATCGGGCCATAACCTGACGTAAAGGCTCGGATAGAACTGCCCCAGAAGTACACAGGGATAGCAAAGGCTATACTGACGACTTGAATAGCAGTCATTTCACCGAAGACTGGAGCGGGTCCCTGATCGGTGATCCAATCAGCCGCATACAGAGAAAGCAGCATACCAATCGTGTTTCGGATAACGAAAATAATTACCAGAGCCTCACCCGTGACCTATGAAGAGTTAGGATTGAATCGACCCATATATACGCGAAGAAACTTACCGGCTTATACGAGTCTAGACAATATGTCACGGCGACATTGGAGATAGCGGCAACACCAAAAGCCTGCATGGCGTAACCAACAGCAGGACCAATCCAGTGAGTTTTGTGGGCCACAGTCAAGCCGAAAATCAAAATCCCAGCGGGGCCAATGGTTCCGGGGATGATAATCGCTGGAAGTCGATACTCTGGCTTTCGGATCCCGCCGTGGCGGTTTGTGCTTCGTGTGGAAATTATATCGATGAGTCGGCCTCCGAGGTAGAACGCTAATAATGATCCGATGAAACCGGCTAGGGAGAGAAGACCGAGATCTCCGATGTCCCAACCGTATGGGGGTTGAGTGAAGGTGCGAGACGATGTTAGTTGGACAACAATGTTCCTGGTAATCGTTAGTGCATGGGTTGAGGCCACTGGAGGGGAGGTGCACGAACCAGCCGACTGAGATTCCAATCGATAAGGAACACCATATTAAAGGTGGGTAGGCTGCGCAGGCTAGAATATCTAGGAAAGCTTGGAGGAATGATGCTTCTGGGTTATAGCCCACGGTCAGAGACATCCACTGTCGTAGCGAGCGGGTGTGACTGCGGTTCTCTGCGTTCTTCTTAACATATGAAGTCTCACGAATGGTGAAAATAGCGAGGAGAAAAACAGCGCCAACTGCAATCGCCAGGAAATAGCACATCCAGCGCCAGTTGTGCAGTTGTACAAGGTAGGCGTTTATCAAGGGACCGACAAACAGTCCTGCTGTCATCGCCAGATGGAAGAACATCATATAATGGCCACGGTCCTTCGCAGCAACCATATCTGCGACGACAGAAGGAACGGTCGCATCTGCAGCGGCGGCCATCAGACCCGAGACGATACGCGAGGCCAGCAGCTCTCCGTAGCTGGAAGCGCGGCTGGACCATACATTCATCATGGAAAGCAGCAACAAGGCCATTAAGTAGACTGGGCGCTTCCCGACGACCCGCATCAGGGGAACCCAGAAGATATTGCCAACTCCGAAGAGGAAGACATTGAAGCAGACTAATTGACCCGCTTGTGTCTGGTTGACCCCGAATTCCGAGATTATGGCATGTGTGGCAACAGTGAAATTGCTGCTGTTGACATTGGCGAGGAACGTGAACAAGCAGATGGTCAGATATGTCGAGAGCTTTGCCTTGAGAGACCAATTCTAGGTGATCTCGTTAGCTATAATGTCTTGTGGGGGTGTTCATGCCCGACGAGGCCTCACCAAAGGATGATCAGGATCTTCTTGATCCGCGCTGGGTTTCAGATCGCGGACAGTCGAGTTCATGTGGTTATCCTGGACCATCTTTTCGACATGGCTGCTTTCTGGCGAGAGATGTAAGTCTTTTTCCATGTCCGACATGGTGGAGCAGGGCGGGATCAGTTTGATGTTCAGTCACACCCCCTGAGCACAGCCAAGAGTTCTCTTTTTTGCGATCCGGGTTCTGACACAGGGCACGGGCTGCTTAAATAGCCTACCGCGACTTACCAGCAGTCTAGATTGCTGGGGAAGATAACAAATGCGTTCCCCGCATTCAAAGCTGGGGAATCGAAAGTACTAACCCACGCCACCTTGCGCAGTGGTTGGTTCTGCGCTGTGGAGAGAAGATGAAATCTCGGCAATTCCGAAGATCCTCTGTGGAGAGATCGATTCACTGCCGTCGTCTGCAAGACCGTGGATCCAAGAGAGGAATACCCGCAGGGAGAAAGGGGCTCTGGTTTCCTGGGGTACTTCTAAATATGCTGTGTACTATATTATGTCTTCGATATCAATCATCGAGCAGCAGAAGAGGCCAGTCAAGATACTACATGGTCACAGGGATAGGCCATCTTGATACTAAAGCCGAGATACAACCAGAATCGTCAATGTGGCTCCTCAAGGCTCTCCACGCCCGATTGATGCGTCGTAATCCTTTCTACAATTGTTCACCGACCCCTTCGAAACGCATAATCTTCGTCTCTCGTCAGCACTGATCGTCCTGCGAGAATCCGGGAATCCCGGCCTGCGACCGCGGCCCAATGAGACGAACAGCAACTCGGTTCGTTGGGAAGCTTGGTCCATCCGAGCATCCTGGCAGGTGTTTGTTCAAAAGTCACAACGTTTAGAAGATTCCCATCGTCTGAATTGGGAAACGTTATGTTTATTTTTGACTATGCGGCTTTCGTGGAGTGCAATCGGTTGAGCGGGTACTGATTTCCGAGTGCTCCAAAGGCACTGGCGACCTCGGAGTCTTCAAAAATAATGGGAAGACGATGATACGAATGCCAGAATGATCAATTGAGTCAAACAGACGAGGTGGCTCGAATACCTTCGAGTTTCTGTCTATATCGAGGGCAAGAGAGCAGAAGCAGAAGTCGGCAACAACGCCGACTCGGAGTCGGAGCGAGAGGGCTCGATACGGGGGCAGCTTTAATACCCGCCCGTTCTGCCGCTGCTCTTCCCATCTCGACTCTACAGCTCCCAAGCAGCAAACATGGGTTTGATCAGTCGCACTCTCCAGGTGACGGCCTTTGGTGGCGTCGCTACCATCGGTCTGTTCTTCGGCAGCACGCGCAACGACATCCTCACGCCAATGACCTCGTCCGATCCTGTCTTCCAGTCGCCGTTCTACAAAAAGTTCAATCCCAACAACAACCCCTCCACCCACGATCTCTTCGTTCGTCGCGTACCCCTCGACAAGATCCGCCCAGAGCTCCTGGAGAAGAAGGGCAAGCTCGTCGAAGCCTTCTGTGCCGGTGTCTGGGGAGGATTGGGTAAGATTGTCACGCGATCGGCATGTCTGCAATGAAGCTAAGACCGTTCTCTTCCTGCACAGGCTACATTCCTCAGCGCGCCTACCTCGAGCGCAAGTACCGCGCCGAAACCCCCGATCAGCTCTGGGACCGCAAGGCTCTGCTTGAGAGCTCCTACGATGTTGGCACCTACATCACCGACCACTTCGAGGTGCTTGACAAAACCGATGACCTCATTACCATCCGTTGCGGTGATACTCCCCGCCACCAGGGCGTCCGCCCATCCGATGGTCTTTTCCAGATTGGAGCTGTCGTGAAGCCTGAGCAGGGCATTGCTGAATTCTCGCTGAAGAGCTGTCTTTACAAGGGCGAGGGCACAGCCGACAGTGCTCCTATGGGACCCTGGATGGACTGGCTCCACAAGCAGTACGCTAAGCTTTGGCTTGAGACTGCCGTGCTTAAGAACGTTGTTCGGTAAAGCAGTTGCGCGAACCTCGTGTCTTTCACTTGCGACTATACTGTACATATTTTAGTTAATGGTCTATGCATGGGCAGTAGCTCAGCAGAATACCCAATGACCCTCGGGTCTGTTCACGTCTAACGGCGAATGGGACATGTTCGAAAGTTTTTACTGAATCAATCCTTTCAATAGCTATATCTTCTATTAATGCTGCTTGTCCGAAGGGGGGCTCGACATCTCGAACTCGGTGGACTTCTCATCGGCGTTTGGTACCTCCGGCTCACTGGTGATAGTCACAGCCAGAACGGTGGGAATCGCGACAACAAGCGCGCCCATACACAAACCCCAATCCATAGCAAACTGCGTCATAGCAGGCTTATCCAAAGCATTCACGCGCCACGCCATAGCTCCACCGACGCTCTGGAACGTCTTATAAGCACCCACGAGAATGGCAGTGACAGCCGGCGAATTCGACCTCGCCCCCATAAGCCAGTAGCAGAACGATTGCCAAAATGCATCGTACGCACCATAGAAGATGTATAAGAATATTGGCCCGACAGAGATATCACTATCAGTGTAATCGATATCCTGCTTGAGACCCTGCGCAGTCCGTCTGTCCGACCACTTCTGGAACGCATAACCACCGCCCCAAGTCGCCATTCCAACGACGAAGAGAAAAACCCAAGCAACTCGCGCCCGCGTGGGTCGATTAAGCTGCGGCATGTCAAGAATGAGACCCATGATCAGGCCACCGACCATCTGCGCAAGCCAATACAGTGCACCGTTGAGGGATCGTGTGCGGATGTCAAATGTCATCCCGTTAACCACGTTCTGTTGATAGGAGTAAAAGACGTTCGCCGAGAAGAACAGGGGCAGCATGCATAGAACACGCCAGTCAATCATAGTGCGTATCGACAGTAGCAGAACATGCTTCCAGTTCTTGTCTTCTTCAGGTGTTGCGTGGAGCTGTGCCACCCGTACTGACGCTGGCGGGCAGATGAACACTCCTAGTAGCCACCCGACGGCCATAAGAACCAGCAGCGCAATGTATGTTGCATCAGATACAGTGCCGCTGGTTGAATTGAAGTTCAGGCCGAAACTGGCGAGCGAACCAACGCCGCCGCCGAGGTTGAAGATGATCCAGAAGACTGCAATGGCCCGACCTTTCTGCGACTCAGGGACGTACGTTGTCATGATAGCACCTTGGGCAACCCAGAGAAACGAGGCGCCAACACCAAGAATGGCTCCTGAAGCAATAACGAATGCTCCATTATTTGTGGCTGTCATTAGGCAGCGGCTATTAGCTGAAGTTCTTATGATAAAGGATGTGGAGAGACCGTACCATTAAAGCAGAGCAAGCTGCCCGAGTACAGTGGATATGCCCATCCTCCCAGAAGGAGACATACTCGTGGCCCAACGCGATCAAAGATCGGTCCTACGACAAAGAGAGCTGTTCCAGCTGTCGCAGCAAGAAGTGCAACTGTCGCATTTGCAGCGACAGTTTGGTCTACTTGACCTGACCCTCCCAGTCCTGTAAGCGCATTGTACATCTAAGGGGCTTTTGTCAGATCTCGAGATTTTTCCAGCAAGGGACTTCCATAAATCACATACACCAGGACAGCAGAAGCAAATGAAGCTTATCAGCAAGATTTGAAACCAAGAATTTGTCCAGACTTGATAAAGAGCCGAGCGTTTACCGGCCGCATTGGCCCGGTCAACCATGCCTGTGCCTTCCTCCATAGTGCTGATGATAGGAGTGCAACAAAATCCCCAGAAAGAAATCCGGGCATGCAACAGCCTTTAAGTCTAAGCGGGAGCCGCGGCCAAATACGAGGCTGATAAGCACACGCGGGGTCATAACGTGTGGAGATACCACTAGCATACAACCCCATTATCAACAACCCCAGAACCCAGTCTTCGAGCAAAAAAACCAAACTGCCGACCAAGCTCTATCATGCAGAACAGCCGCCAGTAGCACGCTTTGGCATGCTGTTCCTCACTCCACCTCAGCCAGATCCTGGGGGTTCGTCTCCACAATTTGTCGCGTGTTAAAGCGCTAACCATGGCTCGCTTCGCCGAACGCCAACCCACATACTACCGTGGAGTCCTGGTGCGACGCTAGCTCGCAACGGTCCCCATGGGGACTCTGTTTACTGCCAGAAACCACGCTGTTTGTCATCGAGCAGCAGTGTGTGGCTATCGGGTTTGTTCCGACTGCTGCCCGCGTGACAGGTTCGGCCCAGGGCGTGTCGGAAGAGCCCGACATATCCCACGGCATCGGCAAGCTAATTCGATGTTCGTGGGGCTCGAGAGCCGATAAGGGAGATTGGGTTTCTGGATCGTGTGATGGCTTTGAATTTCTTCTTCGGAATGTCTTCTCTTGTTTCAACGAGTAGTCTTTGAGGTTTAATCATTCAAGATGGATCTTGATGGTCTGGCAAAACTCCAGACTGAGGGTGTTAACCCTCGAACTGTGAATATTGATCGCATTTCAACATTGGATATGTGCAATGTCATCAACAGGGATGATTATCTGGTCGCGGAAAGCGTCACGCCTTGTCTGCCAGTTATTGCTGGTGCGATTGATGCCCTGGCCTCACGTGTGCGCCGTGGCGGAAGAGTGATATACGTTGGCGCAGGTACAAGTGGAAGGTGAGTAGGAGCGCAAAGCGCAACAATCATCATTAATGAACAGAATGGCTCATGAACAACAAAGGCTGGGCATTTTAGATGCGTCCGAAATTCCACCGACTTTTGCAGCTCCTGGGTCTCAATTCGTTGGGCTCATTGCTGGTGGCGATGCCGCGATCAGAAAAGCACAGGAGGGTGCTGAGGACAACGAGCAAGCCGGCGAAGATGACCTACGCCGTTTATCCTTAGATCCGGAGCTTGACAGCGTCATTGGAATCGCAAGTTCTGGGCGGACTCCATATGTTCTTGGATGTCTTGCTTTCGCCAAGCATCTGGGCTGCGTTACTATCGGCATTGCCTGCTCAGCTCCATCTGCGATGGAGACTGCAGGAACTGTTGATTATCTGATTGCTCCCCTCCCAGGCCCAGAAGTTGTGACTGGAAGTACTAGACTCAAGGCAGGCACAGCGACCAAGATGGTGCTCAATATGCTCAGTACAGGGACGATGATTCGAAATGGGAAAACGTACGGAAACATGGTTCGTTCAATTTGGAATACACGACGAAAGAACCTGAATTGCTGACAACCCAGATGGTCGATATGATCGCATCTAATCTCAAACTCGAACAAAGATCTCGAAATATCCTGCGTCGGCTTAGTCCGACGTGCAGCTCACTTCCAGATTCTGAACTGAACAAATTACTCGCACAATGCGATGGAAGTGTGAAGATGGCCATTCTAGTTGCAGAGACTCAAGAATCTGCTGAGAATTGTCGGGAGTGTCTCGACAAGGCCGGGGGTGTTCTTGCGGCTGCTATGCCGGAGAAACCTCTTGTAGCAGAAATCAAACGAGAACTCGTCCTGTGCATTGATGGAGGTGGCAGTAAATGTGCTGCTGTAGCTGCCGATTCAGCTGGTGGTCTTTATCACGGCGTCTCTGGGCCTTGTAATCTGTACGATTTACTTGCTCCTTCATCTATCTTATTACTGACAGTTGCGATAGGGCGGACAACGTTGGAAATGTTGATGGAGTGGTGACTAAACTTCTCGCTGCGGCAAAAGACTCCCTAAGACAACATCTACCAGATGAAAGCCGGTCAGAATGGGAATGGAAGCAACTTCTAAGCCGGTCATTTAAATCAGTCTGGCTTGGATTGGCTGGCCTTGATCGCTCTGGATTGTACGAAGAGCTTGGTCTTAGGCTCAGAAAGGCGTTCGGTCTCGAGGAAACACCAGATGCTGTCAGGCTGACGAATGATGTCGATTTGCTGACTGCTGGTATCCCATCACATACCGAATCATCATCTGCAATTATCTTGATTGCTGGAACAGGGAGTGTCGCTATGCGCTACAGCTACACTGAAGGCAAAGGTTACTACCGCACAGCTCGGTCCGGCGGCTGGGGTCACATCCTGGGCGACGAGGGCGGTGGTCATTCTATAGGCTTGATGGCAATCCAACACACACTGCAGACCCTGGAGGACCATAAATTGGGTGTCCTTTCAACCGGCTTGGGAGAATTTGAACTTGCAATCATAAAGAAGCTCGGCGTTCAAATTTCCGAATCGAAGGAGATTGACCTTCTGACAGATCTTCTTTCAAGAAGCCAGACGCCGGGAATCAGTGCACGCATTGCGGGCGTTGCAGAGACAGTTCTCGGGCTGACAGAGAACGAGATTGCTAGAGAGATCATTGAAGAGCAGGTCTCACAGCTTACGCGGAAAACTTTGGGTAGACTTACAAACCCTTGCTGCAGTGGTTATGTTGAGCCTGAAAAAACTAAGCTCATTCTAGCAGGTGGTTTGATGCGGAACGGGCGTTATCAGGAAGAGCTTCGGCGTCAACTTGCGCAGCAGAGATTATTCTTCCAGGGAATCCGTGTTGTTGAAAACGCTGCTGTTTCTGGGGCTGAATCCTTGCGCTCGAAACTTAACTAGATGTGCATACCATGCGGAATCAAATAACGTAAATTAAAGTCTTTTATATTTTCAAACCATTATCTGCAAGGTTGACGAAAAAAATGACGATATGTAGGCCAAGCTTACATTCAGGCTAGCTCAGATGAAATGCGCAGCCCATCAATCGGAATGGCCTCAATCACCGACTCCATGCCAGGACTAGGGCTCCATATTCCCGTAATCTGCAGCCCAACGCTATTAAGAAGTCTGTTCCATTGCTGCTCAGATCTCTCAACTCCAGCGCCGATGCTCATCATTTGGATATCCAGGGACGCCTGGAGCAAAGGGGTCTCGGTGTCTGGCAAGACCATGTCGACGATAAGAATCCTCGAATGGTCAGGTGCCATAGCGGACATCGTGTTTCGGAGAATTTCTTTACAGATCTTATCGGGCCAATCGTGGAAAATTGAACGAAAATAGTAAGCTCGCGCTCCTTTCACGGGCTGTGGATCCAAGAAATTGTACCCCATGACTTCAATGCCAGACTCAGCACATCCGGTCACTCCAGCTACCACTTTAGGCTGGTCTTGGAGGACTAACTTGCCCGGGAGGTATCGATACCTCTGGGAAAAGCGACTAAGATCGTGTCCTTGATTACCACCGACATCGACGAGAAAGACCGTATCCTCGTATGGCATCGCGTGGCCAAGAAGCCTCTCGACAGGGTACACGTCATACCACATGGGGCGGCCTTGCCTTCGACTAGCCATGTATGAATTGAAGAGATCTTGGTGATCTGTGTGACTTGCGAGCCACTCGAATTGGCTCTCACCAACCGCCCATTGCATGGGTGAAGTGGCGTAATCCTCTGGGTTGACGTAGTCATGTTCTCGCAGGTACTCGGGAAGTTTGCTCAGCGTTGGCAATGTGAGGTCATAGCTGGCAGGATGTTAGTGGCTTGATCGTGTATACGAGCATTGTTTGAACAAAGGCTTTGACAACGTACATACAGGGCACTCCGTCCCGGCCAATTGGTTGCGTGAAAGCCACCGTCTTATCGTTTGCCTGGTATATCTCCACCCGTGGCGAGTTGCACAGGCCGAGCGAAACAATCACACGCATCAATCGGACTGTGTCGGATGTTGGTAAGTCACATCTCGAATTCTTGATGGATCGGGGGAACAAACCAACTAATTCGCGTTCCGCCCCGCTGTACTCAGCAAGTTGGGTTGCGGATACTCCGATTCCACGATATTGTTTGTCCATGAGCATGGGAAATATACCCAAATCCATGACGGCTCGAAGCGCTGCATTTTGTGGAGGCTGCGTTGTGTCAATGTATGCACGACGGCTCATGTAATGAGAAAATTTTCCCAATAGGCGGGGGGATCTACCTGATAAATGAGGCGCAGGGTAGTTTCTGTTGGAGTTTCCACAGCCAACCTCAACTGATCGATCATTCGAAGTAACTCATAATGACATTTTGTTGAGGAGTTAAGACTTTCTTCTAACGCAAGTTGACCAAGGCGATTGGCCATGGCGTATAAAGGGGCTGTAATGATCATACTGAAGATGAAGAATGTAATGAGATGATTTTCACGATGCTGATAATAAGGTGTCAGACGAATATTGATAAATTGAAAAATATGGCAAGGTCTTTATATCTCTACAGAATCATATTTTCAGTTCACTGCTTGTTACTGCCGGGAATAGTCAGGCAGCTCACTTTCGGGGGATATTCATGTCCTAGTTCATCATGCGCCTACCCTGTTCCGTTGCCATCCTAACCATGACTTTCAACTGGCCCAAGCTGAAAACAGCGACATGTAGCAAATCTGTCATGTACAAGGTCAGGCACTTATCTTTAGTGGGGCCGAATTTTTCTTGGGGGAATGTACCCCGTACCGGGCCCTCAGCTCCAAGTTTTGACCTGGACTGCAGCAGGACAGGCCCACTTGTCTTTTTCTTATCCAACGGCGTAACCCATTGCTCCTAGTTTCAAAATCAATCAACAAACCATTCAATGGGGCGTTGACTTGCTTTTCTCTGAAGTTTTCCGTTTGCCTGATCTACTCGGAATATGGAAGATGGGCCTCTCAGTTGACAATGGCGATAATTTGATGATCTATTAGAAGCTATTTTGCCATCCTACATCCCCTATCGGTCTTGGCTCGTAGCCCGTTGCCGTAAATCTATGGAAGGGGAGGTTTTTACGAGAACCAATTTTATCCGATTTCGTCCATCAAAAAGAATTACTCTAACTTCGATTTGTAAGTAGCGGCTGGACCTGGGAATTCACCTCGCCGGAAAGGGGGTATGGAACGGATCTCCCGATATCTAGGGCGAATAAAGTGGTTTCCATAATGCGCAGTCTACATCCGAAACTATATTCAATAGACCATGTTACTCTTTATTCATGCACATAGTCGTTTTTGGGTAGGCATGGATATTCAACCCTGCATCATGGGATTAGTGATGAGGTGAATTTTCTTTTCTACATCTCGCAATCTTCATGATACTCTGTGCCAGGTTAGTCATGCAAAATTACAAGTCAATCTAGACAAAGCATTCATGTCTCAGATCGTGACATTCGTGGCGTGGACCCGAGGATCTGGGTCTGCATTCCAAGCAGCGACATTCTTCCATAGATCGTCAGTGATTGACAGAGTGCTAAGACAAACCATCCTAAACCATTGACAAGAGATTCTAGCGAGCAGCCCAGCCCCTTTTCTTCGAACGGGTCGGATCCGTCCCGTGGCGTTCCGCGGGCCGAGGAATGTCTTCCACCCGCCTAAAGAATCTTGACTCGTTCTATCCGAAATGAGAGCCCCTAAGGCGGTTAGCGATCGGTATGCCGCATCCCGGCACATTGGTTAGCGTTCTTCTGGAACTGTGGGGCAATCTTTGAAGAACTCGATCGATGAAGATTCACAATGGATTCCTGCAGAACCGTTTCCAGTAACAGCCGAGAGATCGCGAGCATTCCGATTCCTTCGGGGATCCTGTTCCACGGTCCGTCTTCTTAGTTTCCGCGAAACACTTCACCCAAGATCAACAAATTCAGTCTTGAGTGGCACTTTTGTTCAATTACCGAGCTATTGGAGCGGATTAAGAGCAGTTGAAAATGGGCCGCATTCTAGAACATTCTCCTTCTTGCTAAGTGGTATTCTCACAAGCCCAGAGCTCGGCTATCACTCTGTGATCTTTGACTAGGCTGTGAACAACATTTATTTCTGGGAGTGTATGAAAGATACTTCTCAGCCATGCGCTAATCTATTACTGCCCTGATGAATGCGGAACGATGACTTGGTCAGTAGGGGCGATTGGACACAAATGAGACATGGTAATTTGAAAGGCTCACGGCGTTCGTTTAGAATACGTAAAAAAGTTCTGCTAGATGAACAATTTCAACTGGGCAAAAACCTTCTACAGCTCACAAGTGGAGTGGAAAATATGACTCGGAGCTAATGGCAATAGGCAGCATACACATACGAATAGTAGACGGTCAATCCCGCAGCGGGACGACATGTTCCGGGGTCATTTGTTTGGACGGAGATTTTCATTACGCCGAACGTTTCCTCACGGTGCATCTGCAGTGTAACCACATATCCAATATGGGAGAGAACTATTGGTCTCTTATTTGGCTTTTCAGTATTATAATTGCCATATTATACATTAAAGTAGCCTTATCTCTCCGCGGAGGGAAATCTGAAGTGGGGACGTGGAAGTTTGGTATTATTAAAGACAAAACGAAACTAGACAAGACGAAGGAAAACTATTTGCTGAAAATATATTATCAAGTATTATTCGAGCATGCCTTTGCCGTTTTTGTGTTACTCCGCAAACTACATCTACAAGAACAAGACTGCAGGCACTTGCCCCCAGAATTGGGTAATATTCCCGAGCCAGGCCACATCTGGGCACTGGGCTAAACGAATAATTCCTTTCCTGTTTAATTTTAGCAATTTCCGATTGCAAATTTCCGACTTTCGTGGCGGAACTTCAATCTATTCAATATGGCTAGAGTAGCCACGCCGCGGGAAGAGCTCACCGTCCCGCACATCCCGAATGCAGTTGGCAAGATGTGCAACTCAAGGGTTTAGTTAGTCATAGAAATTCAATTCGCAGATCTGAAATAAATACACCGGTAGTCCCTAATTTTTAATGTAGAACCAGAGAAAAAACTTCATATTAAATACTTGCCAGCGTGAACCACTGCCTAAGAATGGGCATTCAGACTGGAGATCAGAAGGGCTTTGCAGCCTCGTCTCGGGGGTTCGATCCTCTTGTCCAGAAATTTGGAGCATTAAATGTTCTTGATGATGTTATTCGTCATCGGGCATCGGATAGAATCCAATATCCTATACTTGCCTATCCAAAATATGAGAACGATGCAGCCTCATATAGCTACTACACCGGGAAGCAGCTGGATGCTATGATCGACCAAGCCGCGGCAAAACTTGTGTGTGATGGCTTTCAACAGGTACGAATATCACTTTTTCTATCGTATTATGGCTCTAACTATGGCTCTAACGGCGAGAGAATAGACTGCAAGAAATCAGGGAACAGTGGCATTCTTGACCTTTTCAGACTTGAACATGGTCATTACCTTTTTCGCAATGAGTCGGCTAGGCTATACTGTCATGATGCTATCCCCGCGTCTTTCAGGCGAAGCTTGTGCATCACTTTTAGATAAAGTCGATTGTCATACAATCATTTACGGACAAGCCCGCACTATTGAAACCTCGATTGAGGAGATTCTGCAGTACAGAGCAGTGACTTGCCACCCGTTAATTGACATACGCACGCTGCAGGCGACAGGCTGCAACAAAACCATGGCGCACAAGGTTAAGAATTCAGCAGATAGAAAGCACGATGTCGCGTTGATACTTCATTCCTCGGGGTCAACGGGTAGCCCCAAGCCAATGTTTCTTACCCATCAAGCTCTCATGACACACCCCTTGAGAGGCCCAGGTTTCTCTTCATTCAACACACTCCCCTGGTATCATCTTCATGGTCTTTCAACCGCTTTACAGGCAATGTGGATGCGAAAGACAGCATTCATGTGGAACGCATCTCTTCCACTGACAGGAAAGTCTGTCGTGGCAGCTCTGGAAGAAGCTCAGCCCCAGATGGTGGCAGCGGTGCCCTACATGCTTCAAATCTTAGTTGCCAGTCCGGGGGGAGTTAAGGCACTAAGAAAATGCAAACTAGTGACGTATGGGGGTGCGCCTTGTCCAGACGAGCTTGGAGACTGTCTCGTAAAGGAGGGTGTGACCTTTGGGGGCTCATTTGGGTGGTAGGTACACATCAAAATACAAATAACATGGTGCTTACTATAATATAGCACCGAAGCTGGCCTCGTCGCAGATTCCATCTCACGACCCGTGACAGATCCCTATTGGAATTATTTGAAATTCTTCCAAAATCTACGGCCAAACATTTGGATGAAACCAGTGGGAGATTCTCTTTATGAATGTGTATATCTGTCAAATCACACAGCCTTGACGACATCAAACTCAAACGAGCCACCGGGATCATTCCATTCAAGGGATATATTCACACCTCACCCCACAATACCTCATCGTTGGAAATACGTTTCCAGGATGGATGATAGAATCACTCTCTTAAATGGAGAAAAGATTCTTCCATTGAAAACGGAGGGCCTTATCAAACAAGATCCTCTGATTCATGAGGCAGTTGTCGTTGGAGTTGGCAAGTCAACCCCAGGCCTGCTACTTTTTCGACAGCCAGATTCTCAATCTCATCGACTGAGTGATGACAAATTTCTTGAGAAAGTATGGCCCACAATACATGAAGCCAATCTACGGTCAGAACAATTTTCCCAGATCTCAAGAGATATGGTTGTCGTCCAATCTTATGATACGAGTTTCCCGCGAACGGACAAGGGATCCATGATTCGTGCGCAAGTGTATTCACGATATGCACAAATCATCGATGAACTATACTCGTCGGCGGAGAAGAGCGTGGGAAAAGCCAGGCTAAATTTTGAGCAGACTCAGATTCTTTTGAAGCAGATGTGCAAGGAAAGCCTCGGTGTCACGATATCCACAGAGACTTCGAACTTCTTTTCGGCTGGAGTTGACAGTTTGAAAGCCATGCAACTCCGTCGCCTGATTCTACAGACGTTTGAAGTGAATAAAGACGACTTGACTCTGAGTGCGATCTATGAAAGTGGGTGCGTCTCGCAGCTCGCAGAATATATATGTTCGAGTCAAGATGCAAAGAGTCGAGTCACGAATGGGGACGATATTGCGTCGATGAGGAATATGATCCACAAATACTCCAACTTTGAAGCCTATATACCCCAAGAAAACCCCTCTCAGTCGACAAGCGTGGTAAGTTTTCAGACAGTCTAAATTGAAGTCTTGCCAGTAAAGCTGATCCCATCAAAAGATTCTCACAGGGGCAACCGGTTCCATTGGAGCACATACTCTATACGAACTTCTAAAAAATGATGCAATCTCGACAATATATTGTCTCACACGACAATCCAGTCCTTTTGATCATGTACAGCGTAGTTTGGTCAAGAGGAATCTCAAAGTTACGACTGATCAGTTATCACGAATTGTCGCTTTGAAGAGCTCTCTTGACCAGCCAGTGCTGGGGCTAGACCGGCATACCTTCGACAACATGCAAGAGACTGTGACGCACATCATACATGCCGCATGGCCGGTGGATTTTAACATGCCGTTATCACATTTTGAGTCCCATATCCACGGTCTGCAGAATTTGATCCAACTTTCGCTGTCTGTACGGCGTCCACGACCTGCAACCTTGCTCTTCTGTTCCTCGATTTCCACTACACTGCGTTCGCCCTCGATCGAGGTTCCAGAAAGCCTCCCCAATTTGCCAGATGCCTACTTAGGTTATGGACAGTCAAAGCTGATAGGCGAGCACATTGTGAGCCTCGCACACCGAGCAGGCGCACAAGCATACTCCCTCCGAATAGGTCAGGTATCTGGTCATTCCAAGCAGGGCCTATGGAATGACAAAGAAGCATTGCCACTCATGATCAGATCAGCTTTGACACTTGGAACATTACCAGATCTGCACGAGAAATGTTCCTGGTTACCGGTGGATAAACTTGCTGCTATAATTGTGGAGCTTATGAATGCATGCTCGGCACCCAGCGGTGAGCCTAACAGTCATGGAGTGCAAGATGTTGAAAGATCAATTTATAATGTCTGCAACTCATGGAAGTTCAGTTGGTCAGTTCTTCTGCACTCACTAAAGCAAAATGGGTTTCAATTTGAGATTGTGCCATTCGCTAAATGGCTTCATATGCTACGGGAGAGTGAAAGCCGCGGGGGGGAGTATGTCAATCCCGCTGTGAAGCTCATCGACTTTTATGAGTCTGCGCATGGTATGAGTGGTGACGGCCAAGGCGAACAGAAGTCTTTCATTACCGACAAGGCCGAGCATGATAGCACTACTTTACGGAATGGGCGGTTAAGGATTATCGAAGATGGCATTTTGAACTGTTATATTCGGGATTGGCTCACTCGGTGGATGACATCGCATTAGGGATGGTGGTTTACTTGTCGTGTCCGATTAATGTACATTCTTTTCAAATATTTTTCATGTCAGAGAGAGTTTCCAGTTAGCACTTCTTATCAAACATTCCGGAATAAATTGGATTCCAACATCAAAGACATCTTCAGGTAGCTGCATTGGCAATTTATCATTCAAAGTCAAGACAGCGTCGTTGTCGACAATTTAGCAGTACACTTTTCACCGTGCTCGGTGCCTGTATAATCCTTCAAGGAGTCTTTTCCAATCTGCGTGATCCAAACGGGTTTTGTATGAAGTGGGCGATAGCCACATGATGCTCTGGCCTTCTTGAGGGCCTCGATTTCGTCAAGCGCTGTTTGAGTTTAGCGAGAGTGGGTTTGCTTAAGATGATCATTTACCTAATCGCTCATAGGATTCCACATATTCTGCAATGTCAGGATCTTCCAGATCAAACTCAATAAATAGGTCTGCCGTTTCATCCTGTGGATTGAGGATGTTTTGGTTTAAGCAGGTATTCTCGATTTTGCCTTGGTGCTCATAGTCCTTCGCCCTTTCAAATCCTTGGCTCATAGTCGTATGTGGGTTTTCAAAGGCTTTGCATCTGATCTGAAAATTGGACAGCAATCGTCTCGAGAAGTTTTTGCGTTTTCTTTATCAGTCTGTGATTACGGGCAGATGAGGTGATCCCCAGAAAGCGCCGGAACATACCCCCGGTGCAGTCCAGGAAAGCTTCGAGTTACCTCAAACACGGGACTCCAAAGCGGTATTTTCAAATATCAATTCAAGTTCTTTTTTTACTTGTAAGTTAGGGATAAAGTACTCTTCCGACGTTGCTTAATACATGAATCCCGTGTAGTATATCAAGTCCGAGCTGAATTTGCGATTGAAGTAAATGCCCAACTACCGAAAGACTATCATGCCAGTCTTCAAATACGAGTTGCCGACACTAACTATAAGATAAATTCACTTGGATTCCCTACTGAGGGAGGGCTGGATGGTGGACTGCCTAGGTGAGAGTTCTTGTATACAGACCGTCACGCATTAAAGCTTATCGCGGAATCACTAGACGCAGAAATCCATACGGAAAATCGACTAAGTCAAAGTGCAGTATAGAAACTCAGAAGAAATCAGATTAAATGCATAAAAGTAATAGGATGATATAATCAATGAAAAGAGTAAAGGAGAGACTGCTAAATAATCCAAATGTGGCTCCAGAGGTCGACAACTTTTAAAATATAAAGTTGCAGTTGATGATTTGACATGTAATTCTACTGGTCCTGTCGCTACTCCTTTTATCCAAATTTTTCTTTTTGTCCCTTACACTTTAAGCCTCAAGCGCCAGGAGATACCGCTTGACATCATCGGTAGTTATTTCTCCAATATCAGTAATGTGAAAATGCTCGATCTTTCTTATCAGGGAAGCATCATTAGGTGTGACAAAGTTAATAACGATGTCTTTCCGTCCGAGATGTCCGCCACGACCGACACGATGTGTGTAGTTTTCATGATTGGCAGGAAGATCGTAATTTATGACCAGAGGAATTTGCTGGACATCTATACCACGAGCGAGTAGCTCAGTGGCAATTAAGAGATAAGTAGAACCAGAACGAAATTGCTCCATAATCGTAGCCCGTTGCATGGCAGTCATATCCCCGTGCATAGCGGAGAAGGGAAGATTGCGGGACTTGAGATTGTCTGTGAGCCATTCGATCCTTTTGCGGGTGTTGCAGAAGATGACTGTCTTAGAAGTAGTGATACTATTGTAAAGATCAAAAAGAGTGTTGAGCTTCCACTCTTCCTTCTCGACCATAATAGAAAAATGCTTGATACCCCCGGAAATAAGCTTATCTTTTTTGACTAGGATGCGGGTAGGGTCATGCATGAACTTGTTAGTGACCTCAAGAACGTCCCGGGGCATAGTGACAGATAGAAAAATAACCTGGGTCGACTGAGGCAGGTGCTGGAAGATATCATAGATTTGCTCAGTGAAGCCGCGCTAAGAGTCGAACATTAGCGACTGAAAGGCGTCAAGAGACATTTGAATGGAAAATCACAGAAAGGATGTCGTCGACTTCGTCGAGAACGAACATCTTCATGGCATTAGTCCTGAGGAAGCGGCGCTGGATCATATTTTGAATACGGCCAGGCGTTCCAACAACGACCTGAGGGCCATCCTGCAGGGCCTTTATATCATCATGTACACTAGCTCCACCAAAGCAGGCGTGGCACTCCACGTTCATCAAGTCACCAATAGCGACAAAGACCTTTTGAATCTGCTGAGCATGCTCACGAGTCGTAGCCAAGATGAGGGCTTGGCATTGTTTAACCGCGGGGTCGATCTTTTGGAGAACTGAAATGGAGAGAGTAGTTGTCTTGCCAGTGCCAGGCTGAGCCTGGGCAATGATGTCGTGGCCCTTGATGATGGGCATGATGGCACGCTGCTGAAAAGTCGAGGGACGGTTGAAGCCATAAGCATACACTGACCAGATAACAGTAATGAGCACAGATCAACTGTGTGGCTGCGCCGCAAACCTACTACCATGGAGCAGCTCAGGCGCGAGGCTCATGTTATCGAAGGACTCGATCGTCTCGTCATAGTTAGACTCGACCTCAGCTGTTTCACGGCGTGTTAGCCCAAGACCTTGTCCATGCTGAATAAAGTGCAAAGTTTTGTGGGCCAGAACAAGCAAAAACTGTAACGTCAATACACGAGGAAAGCGAACTACCGCGCCCGTCATAAAACAGGGATTTCGGAGAAACTCACTCTCAACGGCGTCTTCGAGCCCCTTATCAGTAGCCATGGTTGTGGGAAAGAATATTCTAGATCAAGCACAGCTCGAT
Source organism: Penicillium coffeae (assembly GCA_035985395.1). Classification (NCBI taxonomy): domain Eukaryota; kingdom Fungi; phylum Ascomycota; class Eurotiomycetes; order Eurotiales; family Aspergillaceae; genus Penicillium; species Penicillium coffeae. The sequence continues at coordinate 2,108,798 of CP142594.1, read as the reverse complement.
CCAGGGAGGGAAAATAATTGGGAGATGGGGCGGCTGGGGAGGAATTCAAAGAGTCCTGACTCCTCGATCAGAAGGGCTGCGAGTGTCGCGAAAGCAACTTGGAAATCGAGTAGATGCGAACCCTAGGGGAAAAGGGTTCAGTTGTTTGTTGGGTTTTGTATGTACGTCATAGAATAACAGGGAGCGCTTTTTTGACGGCTCTGACCGCTTTAAGTGCTCTGTTAAGGAACTTGGGTGATCGTACTTTTGGTGTACATTCGAGCAGGCAGGGCAAAGCCACAGCAAGCCTGGGTTTGAGTTCGCTAATGTTATTCTTTCACTGTCCCCAAAATGGCAAACCATAAGTTCATGGTAGATCAATTACTGGATTGGCGACTTGACCCGCAGAATTTAGATTCTCCCTCCATCACTACATTATTATATTATTATAGGGCTCTTAAGTGTGAATATATGGGTAAGTCAAAAGGAGAATACTCAATCTCTTGGGAAGAGAAGTTCTACTTGCAGCTTTTGAGATCTCTATTATGAAAATTAGAACCTGGGTAGTATCCAGGTAGAATTCAAGTAGGATTCTGGTAGGATGAGCTCTTTTTCGCGTTCATATATGATGAAATTATTGAAAATCAAATCTTTCGTAAGGCGAGCGGCAATTGCTATGCCAGCCACTCCGCATCCGATGATTATTGCTCCGCAATCGATGATTATTGCGCGGGGTTCCTGACGAGACATTTTTCGGAATAATAACAACAAAGTAAAAGATTGAAGAAAAATGGGCTCCAACTGATTCCTGCGCCCGGCTTATCAAGATGTGAATAAATCTTTTTACGTCATTCTCTAGGTATGCGACGTATACCCACTGGCTGGCTATACGAAACATGATATATCAGCCCGGTCAGTACAATATAGATGCCTGCATGCAATACATCATCCTCATCAGCCTAAACTCACGAGAGGACTAGAATAATATTTATGTTACGCTAAAATTACTGCTATTGCAAGCACACTCTTAGCCCGATGGTTCACTATAGGCTTTTTGCTCAGGCCCGAGGCATATACCCGGCAGCGCATCTACAATCCATCTACTACCACAAGGCATTGAAGTAGTAAGCTACTTAGACCATTAGAACTGATAATAGAAGACTATGAAAATGCAAAACTTCCTTCGAAATAAAGTAATCGCCATCACTGGCAGTTCCCCCGGAATTGGCCGAGCTATCGCGGCGCGGTGTGCACATCAAGGTGCCACCGTAGCTCTTCATCACTTGGGAACTTCGCTAACAAAAAGAGATACCGAGGCTTTACGCGGTGATTTGCCGGCCCCTCAAGGGCTAGATGGCCAAACAAGCTCGCACCTTATCATAGGCGCTGACATTACGGCTGAGGGAGCCGCGAGCTCTATCATCGGGAAGACTGTCTCTGCTTTCGGACGCATAGATGCTTTGGTGAACAACGCCGGGATATGCAAATTTTCGCCTGCTTTATCTGTATCGAAGTCGCTTCTAAGTAATCACATGGATGTTAATTACATGGCTGCATACCTCCTGACACAAGCCGCTACAAGTCAGATGATAAAGCAAGGCCATGGAGGAAGTGTTGTTTCTATTGCATCCATCACGGCCATGATGGGGTCTGCAAATCTTACACGTTATGCGCCTACTAAGGGTGCTCTACTCTCGATGTCAAAATCATTTGCGGCTGAGTTCGGCAAGCATGGTATCCGGTATAATTGCGTTCTGCCTGGTACTATCCAGACTGCGATGAATGAAGAGGATCTGAAGAAATCGGGGAAGAAAGAGCTCATGGAAAGCCGAGTTCCACTGGGTAGCCTGGGAGATCCTGATGATCTGGCAGGGGCAGTCATGTTTTTTGCTAGTGATTTATCATCCTATGTCAGCGGCGAGCAGGTGATGGTTGATGGAGGTGCATCAATATTTTATCAATAAAATAAATTCCAAGTGCAGTTTGTCCAGCTTTCTTGAGCGTTGTTATGATCACCTCGAATATAATTGCAAGAAATGCCATTCTATGGCCTACAGAGCCAAACATAATCGGGTTTAAATGCTTAGTCGGGTGGCATGAGCTCGATTTTATCGTCATCCGGCCATCGCCGAAAAATATCCTGCAGATAATCCAATGGAGCTGTGATCAAGCCAACAGCTGTTTGGTATGGATACTGAGTTGGCGCACTTGGATGGGCCCTCGTAGGCACGAAACGCTTCGTGCGTTCAAAAGACGCAGCTAGTGTTGTGCTTTCCTCGCGCGAGATGGTATTCTCTAGTCTAGTCAAGTCCTCGGTCTCTTCGTGGTTGACATGACTTTGGAGACCATTCATTAATGTCGTGATAGTCGGGAGGAACTCCGGATTTGAAGCGGGGAGGTTCTGGAATGTCGCAAGCTGTTCTTTGATCTGTGGCTGTATCAGCGCATACGCTACACGTGGATATAGCTGGAGGATGGAAGAGCCAAGGCTTGCACCACCCAATTACGTCCACTTACCAACTGGTGCTGGCGACGATCCTCCGCGGCGTCTTCGTGCAGGTGCTTCTCTAGCGCCGGGTACAGCACTAGCTCCTCGCCCACCACATGACGGGCCAGTTCCCAGGTGAACATGTTCTGGTAACGAATCTGCTCGTCAGAACTCTCCGCGTGGACAATGCGGTCATAGTATGACTGCAGGTGCTCATGGTCTGAGCAGATAGCGTCCGTGATACGGTCCATAATGGGGCTCTTAGTGACTCCAGGGGAATCTCATAACTAGGATGATCGGAACCATGCGTACGATCCTTTTACTAGACTCGTTTTCGGGCAGCAGAGCAGGCCCCTGCCACTGAAGTGAGTATGACGTTTGAGCCCCTAGAGGCGTGCGTGTTTGCGCTGTGCTGGAATCCAGTTCCGCCACGAACCTCGCCCAATCATGAACTGAAAGCATGTTGACACATCGCACGCTAGACTCGGAGCATCGCATACAGCTCAGTGCCTGCGGCCTTGCGTGTTGGGCCTGAAGCTGGGATCGTGAGTGGGATCTTTGGTCTGGCCGGCGGGTGCCTTAAGCCCTTTGTTTGACCACCGGTCTCGCCATTCTTTACCTCTTCAACCTCCGAGCAACCCCGGACCTGCTCAATGCACTCTCCACCACACCATGGGGATGCAAGTCTCACAGTAAGCTATCCCTGCCACGGCCAACATCAAGTACACCAAGTGGCAAGATCCTGATCCTTCTCCAGACCGGCACGACCTCTGCCGCACAACGGCACTCGAACGCAGTCCCAGGCCCAGACTAGGCCCAGTCAGCCTGGCGTGTGCGGCCGTGTCTCCCAGTGGTTCTGGCCAACCTGGTGGGGCAGCAAATCCGGGCAGTCGCAGATCCAGTCCCGCCTCCATCAGCCTTATTTGAGCCAGCCCGAGGACTGCAAGGCCTGTCGCCAGTGGGGGGTCGAATGTGATCACTCGCGGCCTCAGTGCAGCCATTGCTACGATGAACAGCTTCTGTGCTTCTATGTGGGACGGCCACTAAAGCCGCCATCTACTCGATCGGGACGCTCGGGCGCGCATCCTGTCCCCACGATCCGAGAGCCAAAGCCGCCTGGGGAATCTTAACGACCGAATACGACGATCATTATCCTGCTTTTGTGCGATGACCGTTTCTAATGAATATTTCATGGGCGTGGCCCCTTTGTATTCAAATACACGACTTTGACGGCGTTTGGCATTCATTCCCCATATTGAATTTTTAATCCTTTGTTGTTTCGACCTCGCGCGACGGGGCGGGAGGAATGCAGGGCACGTCCCGCTTGTTGGCAATGCCCTATATAGGCGATATTATATGCATGTGGTACCACACTTGTTAATGTTTGATTTCTGCGTTGTGAAACACATCTTAGTTTTGTCAGTTGGACATTCAGAATAGGTGGCTGTCACTCGGGCTCACCCGGAATCTCTGGCATCCAAGTCGCTCGACTTTTGCAGAAGAATTCGCCTGCTGGGGGCAAAGCCTCTGGCTCGTCCAGAGATCCTACACAAATATATCGAAAGGAATCCTTTGCGTGTTCCTGAATTAATATTAGCCACTATACTTATGAGACACCCCTACCAGAACTTACACTGTATTCTAGAATAAAACTTCCGCAAGTATCACAGAACTCGCGATAGATAATCGTGCCGGAGCCATTATCCGCTGCGTGCCCCTTCGGAGCTCCCGAAACTAGATAAAAAGAGTCTTTGGGAACTTTAGCAGTGAGACCATAATTTGTCCCGAATGCTTTCTTCAAGGTGTTAGATCATGCTTGAGCTCATTCTCGGGGATACACACCTTGCAGTTGCCACAGTGGCAGAGAGACGTACGAGCATCATCTGGAGATTCCAGATCCAGCTCGTATTGTATAATACCACAGTAGCATGATCCTGTATACACTGGCATCTTTATCGCACAGCGACAATGCTTGATTTTTATGAAATGGTTGTCCTTGAATCTAGGAGTGCCCAATGTATTCCTATCTCGGGGCCATGGTAGGAACCACAAGGTGTAGAAGGCACGTAATTATGACGAAGCGATATATAAAAGTCAAAATGAAGCTGACGTAAACACTTGAATCGGAGCTCAACTAGATACTCATAATTAGAACATGAAGCTGTACTTCCAGCAGCGCAAAATAGAGACAGTCAAGCAGTGATAAGGCTTATTTATCGGCCCAACGGCAAACAGCTCACCCGCTTATCGTGGAGCTCTTATCAGGCAGAATGCGGGGTGTTGTTGTGACACATAACTGCAACCTCAATGCAGCCCACGTGAGGGGACAAAGGGGCTTTGGACAGTCTCTTGGCCTCACTTCTTTCAACTACTAGAAACCATTTACCGAACAATATGGCGGACATCGAGTACCTGAAGAGCCTCAAAGCCGTGCGGGAACGAGCCCGTCTAGTCCTCAGAGCCGCAGAACAGGACAAGCTCACTCACTTCACCTACCATGCGGACTTGATGCCAGCGACAGCTGAATTTGTTTCCGGGATCATCACAGTACGTCGAGTTTAGCAATTAGCATGATATATCCGCCTTAACCAGCGAATAGAGAGACTTCGGCCCCGACAAGTTCGACCAGATCCCTCCTCATGGCCGGTGGCAGCACTTCGAAGTTGGAGGAATCACACGAGTCAAGAGTCTTATTACTCAATGGAAGAATCAAGGTCACGCCAAGACCGAGGTCGCTCGTCGTCTCGTTGATCTTTTCTTTGTGGCAGTGCTGCTAGACGCCGGCGCGGGTGATACCTGGAAATTCGCAGAGCCAGGAACAGATAATACTTATGGCCGGAGCGAGGGGATCGCCGTTGCCACCCTGTACATGTTTCAAGCTGGTGCTTTCTCAAGTGATAGCAAGCAGCCTGAGACTGTTGATGGTAATCTCTGGAAACAATTCTTGGTGGAGACAAGGCTGACAGTCTGGTTCTAGGGAAGGGGCTTACAAATCTCAGCCTCGAGAAATTCCTTCATCATTTCCAAGTTACTACCACCAATCCGATCATAGGCGAGGCATCTCGAGTCAAGTTATTGCAAAGCGTGGGCTCTTCTTTCTTGGCATTGCCACATATCTACGGAGAGGCCGGTCGACCTGGTAATCTTGTTGGTAAGTTCGACCATCATAGAATCCCATGGCTATGGCTAATAATGAATTTTTTTAGACTATCTCCTCAAAGGCGGAAATAGCTCGAAGCGCTTAGATTTTGAAAATCTATGGAGTGCCCTGCAAGAGACGCTGTTGCCAGCATGGCCCAAGAACCGTACACACATACGAGGTGTTCCGATTGGAGATGCTTGGCCACTGGAAGCTCTCAGTCGCCTGAACACCGACTCGCAGGATCAAAGTGATACAGCTAACATCCAACCATTCCATAAACTAACTCAATGGCTGGCATACTCTCTTTCCGTACCAATGACAAGAATCATGAGACTTGATTGGGAGAAAGCAGAAAGCGGCACCGGGCTAGCAGAATACAGAAATGGCGGCCTCTTCTCTGATATGGGGGTTCTCACGCTGAAACCGGAGATTTTGCAGAAGGGTCTCGAAGCATCAAAGCAGGATCTCCCTGTTTATAATACGACTAGCGATGTAATCGTTGAGTGGCGAGCGATGACTGTTGCTCTTCTGGATAAGCTCCACGAGCTTGTTAGTGCTAAGTTTGCACAGCAGGGAGTGTCTCTGAGCATGGCACAGATGCTGGAGGCTGGCTCGTGGAAGGGTGGTCGAGAGCTTGCGGCGAAATATAGACCTAAAACTCGATCTAGTCCAATCTTGATCGAGGGAGATGGTACTCTGTTCTGAGCCTTTAAACTGTCCAAAAGAGAGCACTCTGAGAATTGGGGACGGGCTTTTGCATCGAGATTTAGGGCTTGTTATGCCTTGAGTACCAGATAAATTACATAACATTAAAGTCGAACAAGTAACAATGATTGCTGCATTGAAAGGTAGACTTAATATTCATGACAGAGCCATCAATATCAAGCGTCTGGTCGATGCGTACTTTGACTCTGTTCGAGGATGTTGCTGAGGAATCAAGGCCCGGCGTGAAAAGCACGATATGGCAGAAAGCAGGTTTGGTTACGTAGTTGCATTTTAATACATCGAGACAGAATGACTACAACATATGCATTAAGATTGAAATGATGTCTGTCGCTCTGTATTGATTGAAGTAGATGCGCAATGTCAACGTTGAGTTCCACCCATGCTGGAATGAACCCCTCCTCACGCTAAACTACACTCCAGACCGAAAAGACACGGAACCATACCCAAACACCATGCTAGAGGACAGGGACGTAAAAGACCTCTGGCACATTGAAAAAGCAAATAGGAACAAAGGTAGAAAGATATATGCAAAAAGTGAAAGGTATCATGATGCTCAACAGTCGCGGACACGCGCCTGGCGCTTGGCGGTGCCAATGTGGGTATTGTGAACTTTAGTAGCAAACTTCAAGCTTGTCAAGGTTTCGGAAAGATGTCCCTGTAGTGGACTAACCATGACAAACATGAGTGTTTTGGAGTTTCCTCCAAGAGAGAATTGAAGGAGGTAGGTAAGCTGTGAAAATGTTAGTTTACTAGTTCGGATGAAAGGAAAAAGTTGGCAACATACCTTGCTGTTGCGGTAGGGGATGTGACCGCCATCTTTGCCTTGGCCAAGAGCAGCAATAACATCACCTAATGAGCTTAAGCTACGATTAATGTTTTGAGTTTCCTTGAGTCGATCTCCTGTAGCACCGCTGTGGCTCAGGCGTTCGCTTCCAGCAAGATCGACAAGATTGAGGGTACCTTCACTTCGTTCTCCAGTGATGTGGTTCTCGCCCTTGAGCTTGAGAATGAAGACAGAGTGGGATCGAGAAGAACGCTCATTGGCTTTAGTGGCAGCTACTGAGCGATTGGCTGCCGCACGTTCAAGTATTGATTCCACCATCTCAGGAGATTCAAGCTCGACAGTGTTGATATCGGTGATAATAGTCTTGCCTCGTTGCATATCATGGCGAATATCGTGCTTCTTCTTGTCCAGCTCATCGGGATTTCCGAGTAGGTCATTGAGGTTTTCGTTGTAGACTTCCACAAAGTTACCCTCCATAGTATACCGCCATCCCTTCTCTTCAAGACCTTGCGCGGTTTCGTAGATCTGGTGCACAGCCCGCGGAATCATACCGTCCACTGAAGACATAGTGTGCGTTTTACCACTGCCAGTCTGGCCGTAACAGAAGATGCAAACGTTGTAGCCGTCCAACGCACTTTGAACAAGCTGGCTAATTTCATCAAAGACCTCAGAATTCTGGGTGGAAGGACCAAAGACGCGATCAAAAGAAAATGTGTTATTCTTGCGAGACACTGTCCCGAGGCTGCTTTTTTCCTCTGGGCCAAGAATGTTAATTTCTTTGGACTCCTCAGCGTCGTCGGGATATTGCATTGGAGCGATCATAGAAGCCGGTTCGCTGTTTAGAGGTGGGCGAACACGACAGAAAACACGAATGTTTCCTTTCAGCTCTTGCACTTGGTTATGCAGTTTGCGGCGAAGTGTCTCCTCCTTGCGCAGTTTCTCCTTCGTTGCTTCAGTCTCTGCCAAGGCATCATTCATGCTCTGATTGCAACGTTCAAATGCTTGCGACTGTTCCTCGCGGCCACCCTCAAGGAACTCAATACGTGCCTTGAGAGCCCGGATGGTGGACTCCAGGGTCACACTGTTGCTGTTCGAGGTGTCCAGGTTGTGCTTCAAATCATGAACGATCTTCCGCTCTCTGTCCAAATCAGACTTCAAATTTTCCAGATCTGTGCGAAGAGAGGCCAGCTCTCGCTCTTTGTTGTTCAACTCGATCTGGGACCTTTGGACATCCATGGCAGACTGGGACGTTAATTGGCCAAGCTCTCGAACTTTTGCTGCCTTCTCATTCTCAACTTCATTATCAAATTTTCGCTTCAGCTCACGAAGTTGATCCCGGTGGTAGGCCGCCGTGGCTTCTTGCTCTTTCTTGCTTTCCTGTTTGATTGATTCCATCTCGGCGCGCTGCCGTCGATCCAAATCATCCATGGAGATTTCTTGTTCTTGGCGAGCCTCCTTCAAGGAATTTTCCGCTTGCGTTAATTGCTGTTTCAACGATTCCATGTCTACCTTTAGGGAAAGATTAGTCTCGGTCAGGCCGTCACGGGCCTTTTCGAGCTCGGAGACTAGGGATGATGTTAGATTAAGTTCAATGCTGCAATTGAGGATAAAACGCACTTCGAGACTTGTAAATCTCCACACTATCCTTCCAACCGGATGCCTCTTGTCCTTGTTGGGTCATGCGGGTCATGAATGTCATGAACATTTCGTCCATGTTTCGCTCGCGGCTCTCGTGGTTCCATTCGGTATCTGTATGATTGTCAAAATTCCGATCAAAGGCTGGGACTGAAGAGTGTTTTGTAAGGAAAAGAGGTGGTGGTGGCCTTCTGGGAGTCTTCCTGGGAGTCCGTGTGGGGGAGGTGGGCAGAGAACATAATGACTTTGATGGCGAAGGGAACTGCGGACATTGGCTCGACACTGCGGCTGCAACGGCATTTGATTTCGCTGGACACTTCTGAGAAGGTGGATCCGGGCTAGCAAAAAAGCCATGGCAGGTATCCTCAGATGGGACAATTCTTGTACCGAGCGAGTCCTTGACCAGCAAACCAGAGTCCGAATCGGGAAGTCCAACAGGGCAAGAGGGAACACGATTAATGGAAATAAATTGCGTACCCTTTCTTTTTTGAGGCAGGACACTTGGGCCACCATCTTCGACGTGGGTATCTAGGGACGTCGCCGGGCGCTGAATAGATGAGGCTTGCGGTTTTCTGAGACCAAGGGCAGAATTTGGCCGGGATAATCCAGAGGCTGGGCGGGTGCCGCTTCCAACGCTCGCGGTATAGGATCCAGGTGTAGGCCGTGTTGTTGTCGATCCGACTCGTGACATCGTGGAGGAGGCGTAAGAGTTGTTACGGCCGTGCATCTTGGAACCTGGAGTCGTCGGGCGCGAGGTTGAGGCCGATTTCTTCTGATCGTAGGGGCCTGCAGTTTTGGGACGAGATGCTTGTCGCAAATTAGTATCCGCCGAAGACTTTCTAAGTGTTGACGGGAGCTCTTGCGCCGCGGACATACGTGAAAGCGTCTTGTTCGCAATGGAGCCAGGTGGCAGAATGCCCGACCGGGAGTTAGTTGTTGCGGAATTCATTTCTCTGAGCGTCCCTGCTTGTGGGATACGGGAGCGAGTCGATACGCGAGGCTGGTTCTGAAGATCGCAAGTAAGGATGTGCGCAGGTTGCGGTGGAATGCGGGCAGGGCGACTTACCATGTTTTCGTCGTCCATGGCGGAATTGGGTGGCTCCGTTGCGCGCCAGGTTGCAGGATCATAAAGGACTGTAGCAAGAAGCTGAGTATCTTGAGCAGTGACGGTCTCTCAATGCCAGCAGGCGGGCGCTCAGCGGCGAAAGCGGGACATGCGATGGAAGTACGATCTATGCGCTGTTGTTTCTGGAGAGACGAGAGTAAACAAACCATGACTCAGCAGGGCTTCCCGTTTGGGACTAGTGCGACATCGTGCTTGCTTCGGACGAACGTTTCATTCTGGTCGCTCCTGCCAGTTGAACAATAATAAATGTAAATAATAAACAAATTTGTTTGCTTCTGTTTAACTGTTGAAGTAGAATCTCCTACATAATTATGTTGAGAAATACAGTGCACTCTAGCGGCGTCAGGGCTTCATACGCCCTCTGCTGATTTCCAACTTACCTTCTATCAAACAATTCTTAGCCATGTAGAAACGGGTTTCTATTTAATACTTTCCATTCTATTCAGCTTGCCTGCAGAGCTATTCTGCGCTGTAGTATCTGTCCCCTTATCCTAGCATGGAACTTGGTATAGTCCCCGGGCACGTGAGAGAGTTCCACTATTGGTACAACCACAAACCGCTCTTTTCGCTCCAATGTCAAATGACACCCCGGGTAATTTCTTCTCTACCTGAATCAATTGCTTAATCCTGCTCAGCCTGTGTATCTCTCTGTACAGATCTGCCACCGCGCAGCCTCAAGACTAAGGCAAAGCTGAGGCCGGCGCAGTCTCCACCCGGCCCGCTGAAACCAAAAAGGGCCCCAGTTGCCGCATTCCCTGCTCCAGCACAGCTCCTAGATCTCCTCTTTCTCCATCTCCTCCAGAAGAACTTGTATTTCTATTCCCAATTCTTTTACGGCTGCTCGTTCCACAATGTCCGGGCGTTTTGTGCGTTCCTCCAAATATCGTGAGTCCTGTTGATCTCCCTCCCGATCTCCGTTCCCCGCTGACCGTTGAGGAAGGCCACGTCTTCGGGCGTTCTACGCGAAAGGTATCAGCTCGTCCCCCCTCGCTTCCTGCGACCCCAGCTGTACGCCCATGCTAATCCCCGGCGCAGGATTCATGCTATGATAACCTCCGAGTCTCGAGAAACGCCTGGGACACAAACCTGCTCAAGGTCCGTCGCGCCACCGCCCCCTGACCCTCGCCGCAGTGCCCCTCCCAAAGCTAACAGTTGCCAAAAATAGGTCAACCCGAAGAACTTGGCGGTCAATTGGGAGTCTGGTGGTGGAGGAGCTTTCGCTGTCATTCCCTTGGAGGAGAGAGGCAAATTGCCAGACCGTATCCCTCTGTTCCGTGGACACACAGCTGTTGTTCTCGATACCGACTGGTAAGGCCGGTCCACTCGCCGGAGTCCGCAACACCAGGCTGACTTATGCAGGAACCCCTTCAACGATGATTTGATTGCCTCGGGTTCTGACGATGGAAAGGTAGCGACACGATTCTGAACAAATTGAGGATGTGTTACTCACTGAGCCTTAGGTCTTCCTCTGGCGGGTTCCAGAGGGTTTCACCGTGCGCCCCGACGTCGAGGCCGATGACATCCAGGACATTGCTCCTGTCGGCAAGCTGAGCGGTCACCCTAAGTAAGAAATGTCTCTCACTGCCCGTAAAGCTAACATGCAATGCTAACTTCTGCCACAGGAAGGTCGGCCACGTGCTCTTCAACCCCGCGGCGGAAAACGTGCTGGCAACGGCCTCGGGAGACTACACTGTGAAGCTCTGGGATATCGAGGCAGGCGCACCAAAGCTCAGCCTCAACATTGGCGACATTGTGCAATCCCTGTCATGGAGTGCCAATGGATCGTTGCTGGTTACCACTTCCCGTGACAAGAAGCTCCGAATCTGGGATGTGCGTCAACAACGCCCAGCCCACGAGACCCAGGGACACACTGGTGCCAAGAACAGTCGCGCTGTCTGGCTGGGAGAGCGCGACCGGATCGCGACAACCGGTTTCTCCAAGATGAGTGACCGTCAGCTGGCATTGTGGGATATTCGTGCTGCTCGGGAACCCATTAGCGGCTTCAAGACTCTGGACTCGATCTCCGGTGTCTGCATGCCCTTCTGGGATGATGATACCAGCTGTCTTTACCTGGCTGGACGAGGGTAAGTCAAATCACTGGATACCATTGCTTGGGTTCTTTTTTAACATCTCTTTTCGTCCAGTGACGGCAACATCCGATACTTCGAGCTGGAGAACGACAAATTCGAATTCCTGTCCGAGTACAAGTCCGCTGACCCACAGCGTGGTGTTGCCTTCATGCCCAAGCGGGGAGTGAACATGCACGAGAACGAACTTACCCGTGCCTTCAAGACCGTTAACGACAGCTATGTCGAGCCCATCTCTTTCATTGTGCCTCGTCGCGCCGAGACCTTCCAAGATGACATTTACCCTCCCACTGTCGGTTCTACTCCCGCCATGAGTGCACCTGAGTGGTTCGGTGGCAAGGAAGCGATTCCTGCCAAGATCTCCATGGCTAGCCTGTATGATGGTGAGGGCGTCAAGGAGGTCACTGGAGCCGTCGATGCGCCCACTGGCTCTATTGATACTCCTGCCCCCAAGGCCGTTGAGCCCGAAGTGAAGAAGGCACCAGAGCCTACTATTGTCAAGCCTACTCCACGTGAGCCCGTTTCTGAGCCCACCCCTGCCGCTCGCCCTGCCCCCTCCATGAAGGACCAGGGTGCTTCTATGGCTGCAATGGTCAACAAGTTTGCCGATGATGAGGAAGAAGCCGAGCCAGTTGACGATGATGACTCGAGCTTCGAAGAGGTTCCCAAGCCCGTTGAGCGTCCTACTCGTACTGCCACGGAGTCGTCTTCTCCACGGGTCAGCAGCCCTCTCCGTCCGAAGCAAGAGGAGGCTAAGCCCCAACCTGCTGCTACTCCTGCTGCCCCTACCCCTGCCCCCGTCGCTACCGTAAGTGAATTCCATGCAATATACCGTGGATGGAAACTAATTACTGCAGACTTCCTCCGCCTCTTCCCCCGCCAGCGACTCCACCAACAACGTTTCTCGTGATATTGAAGAGATCAAGAACCTGATTGCTGCACAGACTAAGACCATCGCCAACCAGGCTCAGCAAATGCAGGCATTGACTTCGGAGCTCGAGTCTCTGAAGACCAAGCTTAACTAAGCTTTCCGCATCGTGATAATGGCTTGAACTTGGTGTTGTGGATATTTTTTCATGAGATTTGTGGAGCCACCTTCCGTCTCAGTATGGTCGACTATAGCGTGGCGGCAGATTATGTGCAATTGAATGTTGATATGTAGTCGGGTCTTTCTTTTCTAGCGCTTTTGTCAATACATGCCTGTTAAAAGCTTACTGTTATTTCCCCTCTCTGTAAATCGAGTTGCCCCATTGCAATGTTTTCACAGTTTCAGGTGTTGGTGCGCTTGTATGTTTGGCTAACGTGATTATATTTGACCTTGCGATCTTGGTTAACTACTTGTGGTGCAAGTTCCTTATTGTACAGGCAATGCCTAGGCCAACAGCCGATAGACAAAGATAAAGTAACCAGACATACCAAAGACTATTGGTCATGACAACAAAAACGCCTCGCCTCTCGTCCTGAGGTAGCTGCTGTGTTATACTCGCAGTCGCCGTCGACGCAGCGACAATGATGCTCGCAAACTTGGAACCAACTTCAGATACCAGAATATCCTTTCTGCGCTGGACCTCATGATTGTAAATCACTGTCCCAACAACAACCGACACCGAAGCCGCCAGTTGACGAACAAGTGAAAAGGCCGCTGTTGCCTGACTCATTTCAGAAAGCCTGACATTGGCTTGCAAAGCAATGAGCGTCGCCTGGAAGTTCGGCCCTAACCCGACACCGACAATCATTTGATACAGCACAACCCGTGCCCATGATGGGTACGGTTGAAGATTGAGATAAAGGCCATACCCAAGTGTTGTGAACACCATGCCGAAGATGATGACTTCTCGGAACCGCCCAGTCGCTCGCATGTACCATCCGCCCAACCCGGATGAAATTGCGAGGGCACCTACTAAAGGAAGAAGAAGGACTCCGCTCATAAGGGAGCTTTGCAGGAGAACATTCTGTAGGTAAACTGGCAGATAGAAGCAGCCGCCGATGAAGACCGCGCCGTGAAAGAAGTTGACCAGCAATAAAGCAATGTTTTGCCAGCTGCTGAACACGGCGAAGGGGATTATTGGCACGGAGGAGAACCTCTCAAATGCGCCAAATAGAATGAGGGTGATGACTCCAAATATAATCAGGCATATCACGGTTGCTGATCCCCATGGATACTGTGCTCCGCCAAATTCGAGGCCTAGAAGCAACATGAGCGTTCCCCCGATGACAAGGCAGAGGCCAATCCAGTCGATAGCCGCAAGTCCATCAAGGAGAGATTTCTTGTGCGTGTCAATTTTGAGCACGAATAAGAGGAACAGAAACGCAACTCCGCCGACAGGTACTACATTCATATTAGTTTATGATCTCTGCAACGAGAAAGAAGACTTACGGTTGATATAAAAGCACCATCGCCATGTCACATAAGACGTAAATGCACCACCAAGAATAGGTCCCACAGCTCCTGCTATAGCCCACGTTGCGCCGAAGATACCCAGATAAGCCGATCGCCGTTGCACATCGAATAGATCGGACACGCAGATATTTGCAAGAACGGTGATTCCACCGCTACCTACTCCTTGCAAGGCGCGGCCAGCGATTAACATCGATACATTGATTGCCAGTCCGCAGATCAAGCTTCCACCCAGGAATAGCACGATCGACAAGCTGATTATGGGCTTGCGGCCCCAGATGTCGCTAACGCGGCCCCATAGTCCAACGAAGGCTGCGTTGGTGAGGAGATAGGAGGATGCTATCCATGAATATGCGGAGTCAGATGCCTCGAAGTGGCTAATTATTTTCGGCAAGGCTGTTGAGACAATGGTCTAGATTTATGAGAACTAGTTCTCTGGATTGGAGGTAAGACGTAACTTACTATATCCAGGGCTGCTAAGAAAACACTCAACTAGCAAACAGATTGACATGTTATTCGGCGCATTCAGCAGATCAATGATAATCATTAAACACTCACGCCTAATCCCAGCAACAAAAGTACCAACCTCTGCTTATTTAGAGGTTGACTCTGATAATCCACCTCCTGCGCCGGTGTCTCCACAAGCCCCTTTTCGCGCACTCCATCGTCCAAGCGACCATCCTCTGTGTCCTCAGGGGCCACGGAAATAAGTGACGGCTGCTCGGTCATCGCGCGCAGACTAGAGGACGAACGCGACGAAAATTCGGAGAAGACATGGTGAATATTATAAACGCGCTAGCAACCAAGACCGCTAAGCCGAGGAACAGCCGGGCCAGGCAGACGGCTCCATTGCCGAAGGGAACCAGAATAGAATAGGATTAACCTCCCCACGAGTAAGCCCCAGTAACGGCTCTAGATCGAATCGAGACCTGTCATGCTCTGATAGCAGAAAATATGATATCATTGTGCTCCACTTGGAGGATTTACGCCAATGGGAGTGGCTCGCTTGGCTCTTTTGGGTCGAGCCCCGTGCACTCGGACGGAGGTGACGCAGCTTTGCCGATGGGTTTTTATATTTTAGGCTCGAGGTTTATGCGTTTAGTCTTAAGAGAATAGGGACTTAATGATTCTATAACAGAGCTAGATTTTGATTTGGGGGAGGTCTGCTTGGTAAGTTGGTAGATGAGGTTAAATTTTCGGGACTCTAGAATCATCGGGTCGAGCAGCTGACTCGGGGCTCAATGCCGTTAACTTGGGAATTTTATGCACTTTAGCGGGCATACATGTGTATGAGACGCTGAGAGTCCCAGAAGTCCTCTCAACTTGAATTAAAAGAGCTGGAAGTCTGATCTTGGATCAAAGTAGATCGACGATTCGATGATTTGTGACAGGAATATATACTTCCGGGACTGCAGATCGGAGACAAATTTTTAGATCTTTTTCAACATTGAAATGTTTGATTCGATATCCCTGAATGCGAAAACTAAGTACAGGATCAAGGGACAAACACAAGAGCTATCATTATTACTTCCATAATCTTCAAGTTGACATAGAATCATTAAAAAGACATCCACAGTCCCACCGGTGCATGTACAACAATAACCTATTTCCCGCCCAGTAGACCAGTAACACCGCTCACACCCCCAGAAGCAGCATTCTTCAAAGACTCACCACCAGAACTAAGCCCCGAGCCAACAGAGCTAAGTCCATTCTTGCCGGTATCGACAAAGGATGCAGCAGGGCCACCGTAAGAACCATCCTCTTCCTTGCCATTTCGCTCAGCACGGTTGATACCCTCTTTCGAGGCAGCCTGTCCCAACGGCGCCAACAGGCCCTTGTCACCGACCTGGTTGCCGACTAGGTTTGTAACATCGTCTTGGACTTGGTCCACTTGGTCGATTCCAGTTACTTTGGTCTTGGAAAGGGTGTCTAGAGGAGGAGGGGTGGGTTAGTTTACGCTCGCGGGGCATAGTTGGGGTATAGATCGGGATACCTTTAGTAGCATAGGAAGCCTTGTTATCGCCCCTGCCGAACCAACGGAGATACTGGTCTTCAATCCATGGCATCCATGTCTCGTATTTATCGTTGTAGGTCTCTTTTGCCCATTCTGAGTAGGTCTGTGACTTTTTGTCTTGGGGCTCTGAGGCTCCGGGGATCTGCTGCTGCACGTTCTCGGCGGCGTTCGCGAAACTCATATTGTAAACTTTGTGGGAACTTGGTGAAGTGTTTTCTTCTGAGTTCAAATAAGGAGAGAGGAATCTATGGGATTTATTTCTGATCGAGTGTGGGAGACGTCGTGGTTGTATTTTAAGTTCGTTTATATTAAATGCCCACCCGGTGACGTCAATGGGCACCAGGGCTTCGCCGCTGATGCTATGAGCCATGGTTACTGTCAGGCACGATTAATTTATTCCTATATGGATATCATCATACAGAATAAGGGAGGGAATACGCTTTCACATTCTTTTCCTTATGATCAAGTTAGAGTTTGAAGAGAGTGGAGGTTATTCTATCGTGAGCACTCCTTCTAGTAGATACTCGGGAAGTCGAAACCACCATGGTAACATGACTAGCATGACGTCTGTCGCAGAGTACGAGATAAAAACAGGTATTGTCATAGAAGCCCAAATCATTGCCCTCTTCCACCGTGAGCGCCTCTAGGCAGATAAGTCAAACCCAGACCAGCGCAACGTCGATGTGCGCGTCAGCGGAGACCTGATAGGCGGCGATGGATCTCGCCACGCTCGGATCCTGGTCAATCTGATCTGGCGCTTGCGGGTCATGCTTAATTGGAGGGAGTCATGCAGATATGGATCGTGGCCTGAGCCAATAAGCAAGGCTGTGCCCAGATAAATCTCCTTGGGGCTAGTGGGATCGACTGGGGTGAAGCTGGGGGCTTGTTCAACGATACCAGATCAAGGTGGAGTACGACGTAGGATTATTTTATATTTCTGGAAGCAGTACGGAGTAGAGGGAGTCTGATAAATCCGAATGTATTTCCTGTCGGTATTTACTCGAGGCTGGTACCTCTGAGACTAGTATCTAACATGCAGCAACTAGAGAATCACACGCCCGCTGGCAAAGATAATGCGCAAAAGGTGGGAAACAAATTGCAAGAAGGGCAAGCCCACTATAAGCAAGGACTTCGTTCCGTGCTGCTAAACTTTTCAGAGCTGATGTATATCAAAGCTCGTCTTCATACCTAAAATTGATGCGGCGGCCAGCCACCACACGTTCCGGTCGACTATCACGCCGACCTCCAGAACTTGCTTTCTCGCGTCGCTGTTTTTCTCGCAACATGCGCTCTCTGTCTCGCGCTTCGCGCTCTAATGTATTCGGGTCCTTCTCAACTGCAGGAAGCTTGGCCGATTCGCGATCGCGAGGACGCTCTTCGTCGTTGTTGCGCTTTACACGGCGAGACCGAGGATATGAAGAGCGATCACTCATGTGGCCTGTTTCAGATCGTTCACGACGTCGCTTGCGGTCTTTCTCTCGTTCTCGGCCAGAGTCACGGTCTCTCTCGCGTGCTCTATCCCGGTCTCTGTCCCTATCTCTGTCCCGTCGACGGTCTGAGTCTGATTTGCGGTCTCGGTCGCGACGGTCCCTTTCGCGATCTCTATCTCTGTCTCGTCTTTGACTGTCACGGGGCCGATCTCGGGCTCTATCTTCGTCACGTCGGCTGGGTCGATCTCGAGGTGCTCGTTGGCTATTGCTGATGCGGCCGGCGAGGCTGCGAGTGTCTAAGAGGTCAACGGATTTGTGTCCGTTCACTTCGCTTTTCTCTGCTCGCTCTGATCTTCTGGTATCGTCGTTTTTGCTGGGGCTGCGGCCGTGACTGCCGCTTCGACTGCGGCGATGGCGCGAACGGTGGGATGGGTGGCCGTTTCGGCGATCTCGGTCATTTTCACGATGCTGGCGCCTAGAGGATTGATGTGAAGGGGCATGGGATGGGGAACGAGAGTAACTTTCTCTATTGGTTGTATCACGGCCATGGCGACTTTCACGGTCATCATTCGTGGCATTTAGGGCAACTGAGCGAGGACGAGAGGCTCTGTCTTGAGAACGCGAGCGGGATCGGGATCTATAAAGTGGCGGCTTTGACGGTTCTTCGGCGGCTTTCGCTTGATACTGCCCTTGCGCATTCTCAGGCATAATGCTGTAGTATTGTTAGAAAGAACTTGAGATGCTGTTGACAGGGACTTACCTGACGGGGATCGAGGCGTTACTGCCAGACGGTGTGCGGGACTGGTTCTGGAAGCCGCGTTGGCGTAGTAGACTCGTGTTAGGACGGCCCTCTCGCATTGCACGAGGTGCAGCAGGAGCACCCTCGACTCCAGGATTTCTTTGTTCTACTTGAGGCGGCATTGGTCCGCCCATGAAGCGCTGTGTTGCAGGACCTCCTCGCATGAAGCCGCCATGCCCAAAACCAGAGTTTGGATGATTATGATAGCCATTCGGCCCAGCTGACGTGTTTTCATCCAAGCTGTCTATGGTAGGAATACCTTGCAACTGCTGGCCACCCTCGTTAGCAGCAGAGTCACCTGGCGCAGCAGTTTCTTCATTGTTATCGCCTCCCATTTCGGTTCCAGTGGCAGTCTCCATCACCTGGGAGGAAGGGTCAGTGTTAATTGGTGCCCCGTTAGGAATATCTGTGGTTGAACTAGAAGTGGGCCGGTTGGGGAGCCCGGCATACGAGCCGTGATTGAAGTTGTTCATGCTGGAGCCTCCATAAGCGCCTCGGCCTTGGTTAAAGTTGCCTCGACCGCGACCTCGAAACCCACCTCGGCCATAGTTCGGCCCATAGTAACCAGACTGGTTGTCCGTGTTAGAATGGTAAGACATATTAGACCCGCCAAATGCTCCTCCATAAGGAGGGCCATTGCCATTTGCGAAAGCATTTGGATTGAATTTATCTTGGCCGCCATGCCACATGTTCTGCTGGGATCCGTCCCAGCCTAAGGTGCCATACATGTTCTGTTCGTTGAAGTTCATTCCCATGTTCATGCCCATACCAGTCATGTTCATCCCGTAATCCCCGAACATCCCTTGATTTGCGGC
The DNA here is from genome assembly GCA_035985395.1 of Penicillium coffeae. NCBI lineage: Eukaryota > Fungi > Ascomycota > Eurotiomycetes > Eurotiales > Aspergillaceae > Penicillium > Penicillium coffeae. Next base: position 2,089,375 of record CP142594.1, on the reverse strand, counting down.
CATTGGATCCATACCCATAGTCATTCCTAGATCTTGAGTTAGTCCACAGGTTTGGGTCATTAAATGATTAGATCTGGCTTACCCATCGGGTTAGGGAAATTGTACATGGCATTGCCCATGAAGGGAGCCATTCCATTCATCCCACCGAAGTTGCCATTGTTATTCCAACCCATACCCTGGAAAGCTCCTTGACCCATGGTATGCATGTTTTGGTTGGGACCCGTCCATGCCTGAGCCGTCGTATCATTCTCCTCAGCGAGGTCGGTTTGGGCACTAGCGGGGTCGACGGGTTCGTTAGGATCGGCGGGGATGCTATCAGGTTGCTCGGTAGACTACCTTGCGTTAACAAATGCGCAAATTCACCACTGGGGAAGAGTTTTACCTGAGTTTTCGGATGATCCGGCTGCGAAGTATTCACCTCAGCTATACTTCCGTCTAGTTCCCCAGTTGGGGCAACGTCGACTGTGCCATCATTGGGCTCTTGATCTTCTTTAGGCGCCACAGACGGGACTTCAACGGTCTGTTCAGGGTTGCCGTTTGGTTCGTTGCTTTCCAAGGAGGTCTTTTCACTCTGGGTGGGCGTAGTGGTGGTCGGAGTGGGTGGTGCTGTGGCCTGGCGCTCCTTCTCGCGCTTCTTTTCCTCGGTGCGAAGAAAGGCCTTGAGGGTTATTCGAAGCGCCTTATTCGGTTTGCACAACTCAGGCGACACGGGATTGTGCGCGCACACAGGGCAGGTGTCTGAGAGGGAACTTTGGCCTAGGCAAAAGTCGTCAGTAGTGGAATGGGTGAGCCGGTACGGGATCGAACTGACATGTCTCGCATATGGACTGGTCGCAGCATGGTAGCCGAAAGGCATTCGCAGCTAATAGATTGCAGATCGCACATCTCAGCTTCATGGGGATCTCCTCCTGCGGAAGAGTACTGGTCGTATGATGAGCAACAGGCAACACTGAGAGGCGCACTGCAACTTACCTGGCAATGTCCATGAGGCCAGCGGGCGGATCCGCCGCAGCCATAGCTGGGCAAGAGATGCGACTGCAGACGGTTCAAGGGGAAACCGAGGGTGATCTAGAGATGGCAGGATTGAAGCTCGAACTGGAGGTCGCAATCGCGCATGGAAATTGGCCGGAGAAACAGTTCTGCCGATCTAAATAATTTTGACGTGGAGCGATCGGCTCCAGCATTACAAGCACGTTGATTTGTCTAAGAGAAGCCACCTCCAGCATCCACTATATGTACATTGCACGTCCGTCGTCAGATTAGATCAAGTAATTTTCGGTCCATCACCGGCGGTGCTGCGATACTTCTTGGTGTCATCAGCGCCCGGCCTCCGGACTCGGTCATCATCATCAACGGCCCCGGAACCAGGGTTTTTTTTTACAGGGTCCAATGGGAATCAAAGAAAGCAAGCAATACACGTAGGGAGATTATGGGAAAGAGGTCCAGACAAAGAAAACATGATACATATTGCGCGCCTCGACAGGCACGAGAACTAGCAGGCTAAACAGCCCCTCCGGAGGGAAAGGAAAAAGGGAGAGAAAAAAAAATTAAGGTGTGAAGGCTCCACGCGGAATTTAAAAAGGGCGCGACCGCCCGAGTTGTCGGATTCTGCTTTGGATCTTGTACACTTCTGGAGCTTGGGCCCACCACCTCCTCTATACCTCGTCCACTTTTTTTTCTTTGTTTTGATTGCCACAGCATGACCGAGGAGAACTACAGACCAAGATCCCCCGACCTCTCTTCTCCGTTCCCTCCCAACCCCCCCGCCCAACCCTACGCGCCTGTGAGCCCGCTGGCTCATCGCGCTTCCTACGACGCCTCTCCCTTCTTCTCCACCTACCAACCCCCAACCCGGAGTCGCGTCCCCCAGCAGTACGTTCCACCGTACCCGCCAGGCTACGAGGAAGAGATGGCCCGCCGCTCATCCCGATTGCAACCCGAAGACGCGCCTGTCCCCGACCTTCCCGTGCCGCTGCAAAGCCATATGGGATCTGCCCCCGATGAAGCCCCGCAGCCTAACCTGGGCACGGGCGTCGAAGTCAAGACAAAATTCCCTGTTGCGCGCATCAAGCGCATCATGCAGGCAGACGAGGATGTTGGCAAGGTCGCACAAGTTACTCCCATCGCAGTGTGTATGTATACTTACCCTCGAGAGACTCGAGAGACCCACCCTCTCTATACTTCGTGTTCAGGCTCGCTGACTTTTTTTCTTTCACACGACAGCCAAGGCTCTTGAACTCTTCATGATTTCTCTTGTTACAAAGGCGGCCCAAGAGGCCAAAGACCGCAACTCAAAGCGTGTCACTGCTACTCACCTCAAACACGCCGTCGCCAAAGACGAGGTGCTCGATTTCCTTGCAGACATCATTTCCAAGGTCCCAGATCAACCTGCGAAAAAGAATGAAGATGATGGCAGTGATCAGAACGATGGCCGGAGGAAACGAGGCGGACGCCGACCTAAGGATGAAAGCGATTAAAGGCTGCATGCAGCGCTATGATTCATGAGGTCCTAGATGGAATAAGGCAACTGGCGCATTGACAAAAGGAGACAAGGATGTCTTCCTTGGATTTATACTATAATTTTTTAGGTGGCGTTTTGTGGGTTGGGAGTGTTTCAGAGCATATTTCCTGTGAATAATTCGGTGCAGGCTTATGCCCTTAAGCCTATTTCTCATGTCAAATGAAATCCACGTCATCGCTCCATGAGACCATGAATCTATGGGAGCAACTTTGGCGATCTTTTCAATTGTGGATACTACAGTAGACCAGTGATGCTTTGACAGCCTATGGGCAACGAAGTGCATGTCAGATCTCGAAGCAGTAGAATAATGAGGATTGCAAATGGGGGCAGAATGCGGGGATGCTTCGTCCACCTCATCGTTGTGCAAGCGAATCGGCTAATAGCCAATTATGCAAAACAATGTCTATGCTATAGATCACCATATGAATGCCGCACTTATCAAGGACCTCTACGCAAGCTTAATGATGTCTCGCTTACATACTATGCTTCTTACACAAACGCGATGCTTAATCAATACTTGATTTGTTTGGGAAAGTAAAGCGACGAAGTTTTCTTTCGTGAACGGATTAGTTCCTGCATAGCCGAGAGGTTGATACCACCATCCCATGGCCAATTGCATGCCGAGAACCCTCGAAATGCAATTTGAGTCGAGGAATGAGCTCGTCTCTATTGCAATCCGATGCCGAAAAACGAGACAGCAGCGAGGATGCCTCGTTGCACCTTTCTTCGATATCCGTCTCAGGGAAACTATAGTGTGTTTCGACGCGGGTCGATTCGTTGTCACTGAAGCCTTCTGCGCTCAGGTGCTCTATAGAAGATGCAAGAAGGCGGCCTTGGTGAGAAATTGGTGACAAGGAAGGTGTTGTGTTTAAGAATCGTGACAACTCGCTGTCAGGCGCTCCCTGGATGGTAATGATCTTAGCGCCGAAGGCTCTTCTTGATACTCGAACGGTCTCTTGAATAGCCGTCTTCATATCGACGATATACTCGAGCTTCCATAGCATCAAAACCACATCAAAGGTGTCGCTTCCGAATGGAAGGGACTCAGTGGGGCCGTCGAAGAATTGGGCTTCAGGGATCCCCTGACGAAACCCTGTCACTTGTTAGACACTAACACAGAATTGCTTAGCCAGTAACTTACTTTGTGGAAGATCCCCTAGGACAAGTATCTTCTCGTGTCTACACGAGAGCTGCTTTAATAAAGCCGAGAGATCATCACTCACAAGCCTATCGTCGAAGAAGTTGCGACGAATGACGGGCTGCTCTTTGCTTTCCTCGGACACGCACGGGTAAGGTCCAAGAAGGGGCTGTGCTTCCTTTTTCCTGGCCAGAACGAGGTAATGAATTTCGGTGCTTTGGTGATCTGGGTCGTTTGGAGTAAATGGAAAAGTGGAGCTGAGTTCACTCTCAAACCCTGCGTCTTGCAGCATCCGCTGCCAGCCGTCTTCGGAGAAGAACGTTTCATTCGTATATTTATCCATCCAGCGCTTTTGCATCTGGCGATGACAATCCCATGTAGCGTCATAAGTCACTTCGTTTTCTGGCAATGATGTAGATGGAGTCACGCCAATCACCAGTAGGCCACCAGGCTTCAACCATTGTGACCATTGATAGATCATGGAGTAAGTCTCGCCTGGCGTGATCTGGAAAAGGGAGAGAACTACAAAAATGCCATCCATGAAAAAAGCAGGCTTGTAATTTCTCATGTCTACCTTCTCAAAAGTCCCTTTGACCTGGGAGCTTGCAATATTCACCATTTCTTGGGATATGTCGATTCCATAGACATCATGTCCCATGGAAGCAAGAATGTTGGCGACTGGTTTGCCGGTTCCACAGCCCACATCTAACACTTTGCTTTGTGCCGGAAGCTTTTGAGCTGCAGTAGCAATAAATTTGCATAGGTTTGGAGAATCTGCGAATGCATCTTCGTATCGCTTTCCGAGATAATCGAAAAGAGTCTCTGCGTCGGCCTCCATATTTGTGTCCTGGAGGGAAGTACGGCCTTTTGCGCGTCCTGATGAAGAGAAAGATAACCTAAATTTCAATTAAACACCAGTGCACCACATAAAATGCTACAAAGGAGATTTGACGCGACGAATCGAAATTTTAGTTGGCTAAAGAGGCTGCAAGATGAATGATGATGTCGCACAAAAGTAAACCCAGTAATTTGGTATCGTAGCTGCGCTCTTATTTATATGTGCGAATTACGAGAGAAATGACGCTTTATTGATGCTGATTTCCCCATCCGCTAAATCATCTCGATTTGCGGACCCAAAAACTTGACTATTTGTGCACTACAAATGATTGTCTATTAATACCCATACGAGTAAACCCGATCTTAATTCGGTTAGTATATAGCATGTTTTGAGACTTTCTGTTCCATTGGTCAATTAAACAATGCTACGTTACGGATTTGACATTTTCCTTAATACCATCTCGAGGGATCTGAGCAGATCTCGATCGGCGCTTGCGGGAGTGGAGAATTGAAGATCCCTGGAATTCTTACTCAGTACGGACATCACCGACTGATCCAGCCAGCCTGCCGCCCCTTGCTTTTGGAATACTCTCTTAGGGCTATTTCATGGCTTGATTTGGCTTCAAACCTGATTAACTAGATCCTCCCGAGCAAACCATATGCTCATGCAATTGGCCCACATCGAGGGGCATGTGTCATTGCATACTCTCACCAAGCCACAAGAGCACGTTTACACTATTTATGGTCAGTACGTATCATTGGTCTAGATCACATGGTCGAATCAAGCTTAGGAATGTTGGACCAATTCTCTAGGTGTGGTTTAATCGGAACCTTGCAAAGGAATTGGTTTTGATGGATGACAATCATTATAGCATCCTATGTGAATATACACTGGGTACGCCAGGGCCGCACGCAGTACGGAAAGGACAGTCTCGATGGTTACAAGGTTCCCGAGACCAACCTTGGAAGAGTCATTCTAGGTAGAAACGATGCATCAGAATCCTTTCTGCACACCGCTTCTTTCCAAGTTTGTTTCCTGGAATTTTACTCCGTACAGATCAATATTGCATCAGAGACCGAGTTCCTCCGAACCTCGTCACGCTCAATCTGGTTTAGTGTGGCTTAGGCACTCAACATTAACTATTGAAAGTTACGACCCCACAATACGTGGAAATTGAGTGAGGTCAGTATTCAGTACTGAGGCGTGATGCTTCTCCACCTTAAAAAAGAGGAAAACGCACAACGGTATCCCCTCGGTTATCACTCCGATTATCAGATCAAGAGATGTAACCCAGTCCCGGCGAGGTATTTTTGAGGCCGAAGATGTCAATTAAACCACACAAAGACCAACAGCTTGAGTTCACGAAAGTTTCGGCAAGGAACACGAGAACACAAACTTTGCGATAGTCAACACCATGAAGCGGAAGGTCCAAGAAGAAACTGGACTCAGACCTGAAAATAAAGTTGAAGACAAGGCTTCGATATCCTTTTGCTCTATTTCATGCAGTCTTCGATAAATTCCTGATCACAGTACTATTTGAGATCTTCCTCTAAAGAAGCGATGATTTTTCGTTCAACCTTATCCCGAAACTTCTCCTCTGTCAGAGACGTAGACCTTGTATCAAAGCCGAACACGCATGGTTTGACACTGCTCTTATAAGTGGACCAACAGCGCATCTCTCTAGTCAAGCGTTGTGCCGCCAATGGATTAGATAAATCTGGTGCCTAGTAGGATTATTGACTTACGTCTAGCTGTGGAATTGGCCAACATTCACCGATTATCTTTCTGGTTCAGCCTTGACACTCTCGAAATGGGCGCGGAGACTTTTAGGGGTCACTTAAAAGTGTGACAATCAACTTGAACAAAGGTAGCTTTCCCTTCGAGAGTATGAAAACTCATTCTGAGGATAAGAGGGCTGCCATACCAAATAAACCTGGTGGGGCGTCGAGGCTTGAGCATCAGATCACGATTGTAGAATTAATCCTTCTTGTTCTGAGCATAAATCTACTACGGGTCGAAATTTGGAGACCCAAAACTGGAAACCCCGCGATAAAGGACAATATTCTTCTATCAGTAGTCTAGTAGTGAGATCCAAAAAGTAGCGTTCATGGCCTTGAAAGATAAAGCCAACTCGTAGTTTGAGCAACTAATTTTCAACTATCGTCGTGAGCGAGGAGAGGAAGCCACACGCAGTGCCACAAATGATTCCATCAACTTCGAGGATGTGGAGCATTATGGGAAGTTTGCGAAAGAATCGACAATACGCGCAAGTAGGCACGCTAAGACCAGCTAACGAGGTAGAAAGCGCCAGGAAAGAGGCTACTGGCGCTGCTGATGCTGTATAGTCTGAAGATGAATCGACTCATAGGGCTTTTGCATCTCATTTCCTTGTCCCTGTAATTTAGTTCAAAGATGCCCTTGGTCAAAAATTTTCCTTTCCATTCGAGCATTGCGATACGTGGCAGGTAAGCTTCCCTCGACGTTCGGGATTACTTTTGAATCTGACAATTCACTCATGGTGCTATTTGAAGGGAATGAAATATTTGATAAATCAAAAATCTCCACATTTCGGAACGATAGGTCCTCATATTTCCGAGGGACACTACAATCCCATCGGCCCCAATGGCGATGTCATGCTTCCACATGTTTGGGATGAAGTAATAGAGCTGGACATGGTGATCACGATGCATATGTGGCGGATTCCCGAACAAACCGAAGAGATCAAAACTTCGAAATTAAACGCCGAAGCACCGTCGCACTTGGCTCGCAATTCGGCAGTTGCAGTTTTGGAGCCCGAGGTATAATGACTGTGCGCATATCATAATTGATAATTATGTCCGCGGTCATCAAATAGGGAAGATCTTTGGATCGCAATGCTGATAATTCATCCTGCTACGAAGTCTCGTGCAGGTGGTTCTCCTTCTGCGTTAACTACATGGATGATATATGGTCCGTTCCCCAGGCTTGAACATTAATATGAAAGCATCGAAATCAGACTAAACGCCCGAGATGCCACCAAAGGATTCCGGACCTTCGGATTCATAATAAATGGATATACTCTGGTAGTCGATACACACGGCTCATCTTGGTCAATGCCCAGCGGAATTGATCTTCCAAAATACACTCTACCTTTCTTTTCACATAATCACTCGCTGCCCCAGATAAGGGGCTATGGTAGCCCAAAATAGAGCCTCTAGATTGATAACTAGAGATCTGGTTATACAGCACATGTGCCGCATTGAAATTTCCAAGGGTATACTGGAGCTATTTGGATTGAGTACTAAGGGAGATGTCGTGTTGGAATGTTGGTATTGTTCCGAAAATGTATATAGACTATCTGGTGGCGGAAGCCCCTTAAGGGATCTTGCCGATAGCCTCGAAGAATCGTACATGGTACTTCTCTAGAAGACGAAGTAACGAAATTCGATCAAAATAGATGAATAATTCAGATCGAATGTCTTTTGAATCAAAATCTGACTACGGAGTAATTAGGTCAATTGCTGATGACCTCCGTAGGCGGAGATCATCGAGACCAGGTTCCCACCGGCTCCACTCGACTCGGATCCCCGACATCTTCCACCCTCCCCTCACTCAAATCGTGGGATGATGCTGCCACAGAATGGACTTTGTGAGTATCTATCCTGAAACTGGGTTGTTGTCTTTGACTAACATCGGGAAGTGGTCACGTCTAATCGGTGGCTCCCGCACCCTATCCAAGAAGTCGCGAGCCACCTCGCCAACTGAACGCCTGACGGCTTTCAAACGCGCCTGCAATGCCCTCCAGGTATACCCCTACCCAATCTGATTAGGTGCGCTGAACTGGCCCTGACCAAAAGCATTTGCCTATAGCAAATATGGCGATCTACCAACAGTCCCTCTGGCGAGCAACCGATCGCCCATTCCCGCGCGTATATCGAGCGCTTGAACGCGATCCTGAGCGATGAATCTCGAGGCCCTGCACCACACCCCTGTGTCGCCTATGCCGCATCTTCCCAGATTTTCGTGACAGTCACGAAACTGGCGTTATCCTACTACGACGACGAGATCCTACGTTCTGCGACGGTGTTCTTCAGTACACTCATCGATGCCGAGGTGGACGGCGTGGTGGACAACCGACTCTTTGCGCGCGCATTGATTGACCTGGTCCGTCGCGCGAACAAATCTACGCCCGAAATTGAAGGGAGACTGGTCGAGCTACTGTTCGGAATCGCAAATAACATTCGGCTGCAACCTACGATTCTTCCATCGTGGTTCGTTCCTCGCGTGACGCCTATGTCGCTTGATGGAGAGTCTTCTGGCCCCAGCGGGGCGGAGTTCGCTGGTGCTACTCGCAAGGATGAATTCCCTCTTTTCTATCTGCTGGTAGACTATGTCCACAGTGACGGACGTGCTGGTGACTTTGCGCGTACTGGTCTTCTTTACCTTATTGAAACAGCGTCGCGATCCAAGAACCTAGAGAAATGGCTCATCGAAAGTGATCTGGCGACTCTGATGGCCACTGGTCTGGGTGCTCTGTACAGTCAACTTGGGAGGTAATTAGCACTGCTAGGACTTTTATTTACACCTGCAACTTGCTAATCCATTGCCTGCAGCTTAAATTTTGCCTCTGCCGAGGACAACGTACCCCGGATCATTGCCCTTTCGGACCATGCCAGTGAAGACACAGCTCTCCAGCCTGAGCTTGGCGAGACCATGGATGCTTTCATGTCCTACCTCCTATTTTGGCAGGATACAATTGACCATTGCAAATCTGCGGAAGTAAATGATACCCTTTTAGACCACTTCCAAGTTCTGTTTCTTGAGCAACTTCTGTATGGCACCCAGTCATTTACCCATGGCTATTAAAACGCTAATTATCATGCAGATACCCGTCTTTATTGGAGTCATCTGACGTTGCAGGTGGCTCAACAGCTGCTGTGCTTACCTATCTTTGCCGGATCTTGAGCTCCATAGAGCAAGGCGAACTGGTCCATCGCATATTACATTTCCTACTAGCTTCTATTCCGACCCCCGAAGCACAATTAGATATTTCAGCCAGTCGACGCAAATCACTGGATGTTTTGGCTGCTTTATCATCCGAGGCTGCCCAGCCATCTCCATCTCTGTTCAACCTTCGTGATCTTGCACTTTTAGGACTTCAGTCGAACAACCGCCAGACGGTATTGGCTACATTGCGCCTGCTCAACGTGGTGCTACAAAGGCACCATTCATTTGCGCGATCTTTGATCCATACATTACCTAGTCAGCCAGCTCAGCAGCGGTCGATTGGGGCATTCAACATGGAACTGGAACAGCTTTTGACTATGGGAACTTCGATTCTTACCGACCCGAAGTTGGATGAAGCATACGAAAATTACGTCTCTGATTCAACGTGGGTTCTGGAGTCGCGTCTTTGCCTTCCCGCCGCCGAGGATGATAACTCAGACGATACGATTCCTTTCCCATTGCAGCTCCAGCAGGACGATCCCATCGTCGAAGGCCTACTTAAATGTCTTGATACTTTCTTCACAAACAGTGTGATTGTCAACCTCGCGCTCACGGGGGTACTTATGAGCTTGGCTTCTTCACACCTCTTCTCACTCGATGGCTGGGTATTGGTCGATCCCTCGCTTTATGAAGAATCACCGGACGAACCAGCCGACGGACTAGAGAAGGTGCAACACGCTTATAAAAGTCCCACATGGCCGGAAACTGCCGCTCCCACTCTGACATCCGCTCTTCAGCGGCTAGTCAGTCAAGTACGCCAATGGCGGGGAGATCTCCACGACTTCGACGTCTTGGTAGCAGCTCGACGCGATCTTCTCCAGCGCGAGGATCGTCCCGAAACGCCCGATCAAACAGAGACGTCAGAAACACCGGCCCCCGCGTCTGCAGATCGATCTCGTTCTTTGTTCCCAGGATCGCCAGAGCCCTCCATTGCTCGAGGCCGATCGCCAAACCCGCTCAGCTCACCATCTGCCTCTTCAGTTCGCGGGGAATCTGCCCAGCCTCATGAGTCGCGTGCATCGTCCCAAACCCGTGCTGCTAATGTGGAAGCCCTCCGTAAGCGCCTTGCTACTCCTTTCCCGCCTCCCGTGGCCACTGCGCCGAGCTCGGACTCGCCTGAGGCCAAGGAGGAGGAGGATTCCACTGAACCCGAGGTGCCGTCCACGGTGACCCTAGGCCATGTTCTGACTAACGTGGTGATCCTCTACGAGTTCCTGCTCGAGTTGTCGGCGGTAGTACAAGCCCGCGGCAGCTTGTTTGAGGAAGCGGGATATAATTAGTCCATGAGCTATTTGTATATTTGTGTTTAGACCTGTGTAACATGATTAGAGAGACCCCCTCGACCTAGTATATCTCCTATATTGAATGCAAATACGCCTCGGGCATGATCAGTGAATCTAAGTAGACTCGGCATTATCGGAGTACTATGTAGATATGCTACGGGGCCCGCAGCCCCTGGACGTAAGCGGGGCGCAAGCATCCCTGAGCGCCAAGACAGCGTGATGGAACCGCTTGCGACTATTGGACCAAGTCCGCCCAGCTCTCTACACGTAAGCCACGTTGGCCTGACAGACAATCTCCCCAGACATGGCCGATCATCTCTGATCTCTCATTCCACTTCCTTCTACCCCGTATATACCGGAATGCCCGGCCGTGATGGCTCCGGGACCTGATATCGACCGCGAGGACCGCGAAGATGCGCCGTTTCTCGCCGCAAACGCTCCGTTCAGCCCCCAAGACCATGACCGCGCGCCTCGCCCGGAGGCCAGCTCACACGACAGCAATGCGGCGGCGACGAAGATCAATTTCCGCCTCAAGGTGATTCTGTTCTCGATGGTGCTGGCGGTGGAGATTGGCTTCTCGTTTTTGGAGGGCCCCATGGTCCGCATCATGGAGTCGATCGCCTGTCAGCAATATTTCCTGTCGGCGGACCCTTCGAAAATAGACGCCACTGGGCAGGTGCCGGAGGAGCTGTGCAAGTTGGCGGAGGTACAATCGGAGTTGGCTGCCGTCAAGGGCTACCACATGTTCTTTGATGGGTTATTGTGTAAGTTACAAGCGTGGCTCCTACGGCTTTTCTGGTGGAATTCTTTGCTAACAGCTGTTGTCATCTTTAGGCGCCCTATTGGCCTTTCCATATGGTCTGCTGGCAGATCGTCAAGGCCGCAAGCGAACTTTGATAATGAACATTCCGGGCTTTGCCGTGAATTCCGTCATCACGCTCGTGGTGCTATGGTTTTCCAATATATTCCCGCTTCGGGCGGTATGGTTCGCTTCACTGGCATGGTTTCTCGGTGGTGGACCTGTTGTGGCATTTGCTATCATTTGGACTATGATGGCGGATGTGACAAGTGAAACAGAACGGTATGTCATCCAGCCGAGCATTCTTGTCCAGAGTACTCATAATATGTAGAGCAAATATGTTCTTCCAGTTCGCAATTGTGTCCATGGGAGCTGAATTTGCATCCAGCGCTATAAGCTCTTATCTCATGGTGTTGGATCCGTGGATTCCATTTATGGTTGGATATGCTATTATATTCTCTGGCATGCTGTTCGTTCTGCTACTGCCAGAAACAATGCACACAATACCTGGCACAGCGAGCCCACCATCGAATGTCGAGCTTGATGAGCTGAGCGATGAATACAAGCAAGTTGGCCAGAAGCCAGAGAATGGCGCTTATCATGACGAGAGCGACGTGGAGGCTGGGCAAGATCAACATGCCCACATGTCGTGGAGCTACCCCGCCAATTCTGGTTCCTCAATCTATAACAAGGCTGGGCATCTATGGAGCAGGTCTTGGAACAGTTGCCGATTTTATACTAAGCCATACCTCTTCATTTTCAAGAGAAGACCAGTGCTGTTAATGCTGTCCGCCTTTTTGATTTATCGTCTCAGCCGTGGATCATCATGGTTCCTCAACCAGTATATCTCCACCAGGTACTCGTGGAGTCTTGCTGCAGCAAACTTGCTCGTTGGATCCCGACCAGCAGTCTCTATACCTGTGCTATTGTTTGGCCTCCCATGGCTTAAGAGCAGGTACCTCGATCCAAGGAAATCAGCTACCGAAAAGGACCTTTCTTTGGCGCGAGCCAGCATTGTGTGTCTAACTATTGGCACTTTGGGAATTGGACTATCTCCAGCCGTTGGGACTTTGATTCCTAGCATGGTTGTCCAAACCTGCGGATCCGGGTTTGTTTTCCTCGCACGATCCATCATTACCACCCTAGTCGAGCGCGACGAGACTGCTCGACTCTATACCGTAGTTGAGATCCTCCAATCTGTTGGCAACGTGGTGGCTAGCTTATCTATCACTGGCGTTTTCCAAATCGGTCTCAAGATGGGCGGCTTTTGGGTCGGTCTTGCCTGGATGATGACCAGCACTTTGTTTGCCATGGTCGCTATTGCCATTTGGTTTTTCCGTCTACCTCCCACAGCCCGCGAGCCGGACTTTGTGGTCGGGGGCTTTGAGGACGATGCTCGGTGATCGCCCCTGCATATAGATTGTACAGTATTTCACGAAGATCTGACCCATTGAATCGGAATCCCTGCGTAGTTTCCCCTCTAGATAGCAGGTAGCTATTCTCCAATCTCTGGCGAATTGCATGCCTAGAATTAAAGTGTGGAACACATTTCATTGGAGAACCAGAAAAGTACTTTGTCCTCTCGATTGAGACCTGAACTGCCCTCGATTGGCGCATGAACTACGCGATAAGCTGCGGACTAAAACCGCGGCATTTAACCGGTCACGTGGCTCTCACATGTAAAGCAGCGGCCTCAACTTTTTGGAAGCTCAACGATTTCCCCTCTCAGCGCGCAGAATGGAGAAATTCTCCCAATTCCGAGATCGAGGTATGTGCATAATCCGATGCAGCTTTGGCTGTGCGTCATCGACTAAGCATCTTCTTCATTATGTGACAGGCTCGGGTATCGCGCCTTTCCTCCCCATCCCGTCAGAGCCACTTGGCCTCCAGGCTCCTATCCGCATATTCCTCTTTTGCTTCCGTCTGCCGTTGTTTATATTTGTTACGCTCGCATATTTTCTGGTGCTACAATGGCTCCCTATTGGGTCACTGGGCAAGAAAGCCGCTCTATGGTGCATTCTTGGGGTGCCCAGTATTTGGTGGATAGACTTGCAGATTGATGGGGTCAAGAAAGGGTGAGAACCCCAGATTTCGGCGATTAAAAGCCGCACTTGGCTAATAAGATCCATTTTACAGCTCCCTCTCGCGACAGCAGCAAGCCCGCTTGCCTCAGCCTGGTTCGGTGATCGCATCTTCGTTTACCTCGCCAATTGACGCAGTGTACTTAGCTGCCATTTTTGATCCCGTTTTCACCGCGGCCTACCCAAACACTCGCCAGGTTGAGCGCATATCTCTTCTGCAGGCTATCATTCGCGCATTCGCACCCCCCACTACTACACCCGAACCGGGCACCAAGCTGGTAGACTTGAGCGACATATTGAACAAGTACCCCACCCGGTCCGTCGTTGTTTTCCCCGAGTGCACCACGACCAACAGCCGCGGAATTCTCCCTCTTAGCCAAGCCCTCCTTGGTGTACCACCAAAGACTAAGATCTTCCCTGTCAGCCTGCGCTACACACCCGTTGATGTCGTTACGCCTCTGCCAGGGACATACATCAGCTTTTTGTGGACATTGCTAAGCAAGCCAACACACTGCATCCGAGTCCGAATTGCCGAGTGCATCAACAGCAGCACGGTCTCGATCGATGCACCGCCTGCTCGCTCGACGCGCAAGTCCACCTATAACACGAATTACCTCGACACACTTGACCAAGAAGATGGCGAGGTGACAGCAAGTGAGAAAGCGCTTCTCGACCAGGTAGGTGAGTCGCTAGCCCGCTTGGGTCGGGTAAAACGTGTCGGGCTAGGTGTCAAAGAAAAGGAGGATTTTGTCCGCGTGTGGACAAGGAATCGCAAAACTTGGTGATGCTGCACGGGCAATACGTGTTGAGAAGATTTCCCTCTATAGATCGCTTAAGACAGTCTACGCTAGCGTATCGTTTTTATGCACGAAAAATGGGATAGGTCATATTTCTTTACTTTTACGAACTGCCGTGGTCGTATAGCTCGTTCTCTAATGAAAATTCATGGGCGTCATACTGCAAGGAAGCAATTACTAGCTACTTCTCAGACTTCCATGGAAGTCATATGTTGCTTTTGGGTGAACGTACACTAGCGCGACAGTACATAAAGGCGTGGTCTTACGTCAAAGCTCCAACTGCCCAGATGTATTTTGGATGATCCCTGTATCTTTGGCCAATGACTACGACGTGGAATCGATATTAGTCTAAGTTGAGCAAGACAATAGGGTAAAACGGAAACTTTATATCAATCAAGGTAGGTCAGTCTCATTAGCGACCTCTGCTAAACCGGGGTCTATTTATAGCATTAGTCAATTATAGCAATTCTTTCCTTGAATAGGTCCAAAGTTAGAAAACCAATAGATTCTTTCAAATACCTCCAAAAACCGTTCGTACTATATTAACACTTTGTCACGTCAGTTCGCTCTCTTCTTTGTATAGCTCTTTCTTGTACTGACCTTTAAATTTTACAGATAACCCATAATGCTCGCATCTTTTTCGAACTGGGAATATTACTTTCAAATATACAGATAATTCTTCACCGTCGGGGGCATCATCACTCTCAAAATCCAACTCCACAAGTGGCCATCATCGCCTGTAAGATATTCTCTATCATCTCCTGTCCATTGAAGTAGACTAGTCTGGCCACAATCAGGGAGCGTAGTAAGTCCTCGACATATTGTCTGGGACCCCATTCATAAATCCAGTGGCTCAACGGCACTGCCCCGATAGCGCGAAAAGCTTCATATATGAGATCAAACCTGATCTGAGCCAGGGGTCGAACCTCGTTGAAAAAGCCTGGGTCTGGGGCGCCGTTGCATACTACTCTATGGAACTTCGCGAGACCGTAGCCATCGTTACGAATTCCAAAGATATGTGTTTTCTGTCCGTCGTTGATATAGAGTACAAGTTGGTCCCGCCACATATGATTCGAGTAGGAGGCTAATCCCACTCCAGCTAGTCGACTGGGATCTAATATGGGCCAGACTTTTCTAAAGTTTACCACTGTTGGCTGTGAATTCCTTGAGATAGGTTTGTTAGTGTCGGGAATTGAATTGCTCATTATGATTGCAGGAAATGAAGTAAAACTTTTATTATGTAGGGATCCTCAGAAGATATTGCGCTACCAGGCTTTTTATGTACATTCGTAGACATCTGAATGGTACTACCTATTGATCACAAGGCTTACTGTCTCTTTGAGCAGCCGCTATTGTATTCAGGGACTACGAGTCACAAACAGAACAGATATTGAAGGTTAGTTGTCTACAACAATAGCATTGGTAGACTCAGAGGTTTTTCCTTTGACGAATTGAAAGAGAGTAAGAATTCAAAGCCTATTGGTCATGGTAATAGCATTGATGACCAAATATCACTGCAAGTAGAATGATTGGACCGAGTCTCTGAACAATGTGAGTAGCTCTGGCGAAAGACGTAACAAATACCAGGCTTAGGTACATACACATGATTGCCATTTAAAAATACGCCCCGGTCAAAAACGATCAAGCCATCAACCAGCCAAGTTCATGACTCTGAATCCATCATAGCCTATTTCGATGCCGAGCATGTCACCAAGAAGTTAAAAATTGCTCTTGCATGGTGCTAGCCAGATAGTAGGAAGATTGGACCCAGAAAAAGGACTGCGGGACATTATAGAAGAGCTTATAAGACATGTTGCTGATTCACGTTCCCCGGAAACGCCCCCAGCCGCCATCTTCAGCGTTGACCATTGTTCTTTGTTTGGTATTGGTAGATGGAATTTGGACGGGGTGAGACAGCCTGTCGCATGGAGCTCATTACAAGCTAGAGTGTCTGGGCAGGATAAACGCAGAATCGAAACTTGAATGAGGCTTTCAACCCACCAAGAACATTGAAGTCCTTCGGGGATGAGATAGTCTATATCCCCGATCATCCAAGGTTCTCAAGACCAGGAAACCGTTCCATTAAAAATCCGGAAACTTTTGTGAGGTCGGCTGTATTTTCCAGCGCGCCTTTCTCCGGAAGTAGCTTCTGGTCAGGAAACGAGAAGGGAAAACTGGAAATATAAGCATACTGCCGAGAAACATGATCTATGACGACCTGAGACTAGTGTTTCGTCTTGTTCCGCCAGAACGTGAGATATTTGCCACTCAAGTCATCACGAATCGTGGCTTTGAATCATTCTTGCCCCGCTAGTATCAAAGCTTCAATACGTTGACAATAAAGATCCATTGAATGCATCATTGGGTCCCCGAAAATAACATCACGTAGTTCAGGGTCAGTGACACCACAAGCCTCAATGTCCCCACTCGGCAACGACGAGATCGAAACCTCGGGGATCTTTTCAGAATCTGACATGGATGATTGAGAGTCATTTCGCTTTCTTTCGCGGAGAAGTATCAGATCGCCCGCAGCTGCTAAGGCGGGAGGTGGAACCCGCCAGTGGTTTTGCAATCCAATGTTGCCCATGGAGTTCAGACGAGACGCAAGAGATGCCGGAGGAGCATGGGCGTAAAGATCCAGTAGCGAGTAGAAATATTTCTTGTCAGCCCGACACACAGGATCGCCCTCATTGATGAAAGAAAAGAACATGGAGTTCTCTTTTGCAGTAGCGGAGGCATCAAGCGGACGCATTGATATTGGAGGAGTTCCGAACGTCACGCAATGAATATGCTTAAAGCAACCACGCAGATGCTTGAGCTCGGATATTATCCTCGGTGATTCAGACATCAAATGCATGTACAATAAGCAGGCCACAGCACCGCCAGCAGAATGGCCAGTAAATAACAAGGAATAATCCATGCGGCCGGGGTCTTCTTCTAATAGAGTACGTAGCTGGGCTGCTATAGGCGCAACCATATTCTGAGCTACGGCCAAGAAGCCAGAATGGCAGTCGTTTGTCTCATCGTCTAGGAACCCAGCGGGCGATTTTGGAGCTGTTTTCCAGTTGACTGCCCAATCCTTGTAACCCTGTGTTCCACGGATGGCGAATATAATTGCATGCATGTCATCCACAGGAACCGATTTCACGACCATTGCCTTGGTGCCCTGTGTTGGGTCAGATTTGACGTATGAATGTTGCTCTCGCTCTGGCCCCTTGGCATAGCTACGTTTTGAATATAATGCAGCGTTTTTCAACAAGGGAAAGATTATAGGGTCACTACAAAAGAATGAGCATCGCAGAATGGGAAAAGACACCACATCATCAAGTCAACTTACAATTCTAGGGCTGGCAAATTGCGGGCCATTCGTGAATTCGAATAAAGCCACGCTTTAGCAAAGTAGCCAGGGTTGTCCTTTCTATTCCCTATATGAGCTCTTACCGGCGCACATGCCGCGGCTTGAGTACAATATTAGTTAATACCCAAATATAAAGAGGCGGATCAGCATACCTAGAGCACTCTCCTTCCCATCGCCAGCATCTGAATCCATCGATGTGATAATCTTGTCCAATAACAAGGAAGTCGGCCCTCTCACATCAGCACCAGGTATCGTACACTTCAAGACTAATTTTTCGATTTCAACAATGGTAGATATCCCAGTTGCATGGTAAATAACCTTCGTAATCAGACCAGAGTCCGATCGCTTCTTTGTCAGTCTGGGTGGAGGAGACAAGGAGCCTGCCCCACTCGAACCAGTCGCTCCTTCGCTTGCGAGCGATAACTCTGACGACATAGGACTTGGTGAAGCGCATCGAGGCATCTGACCCCCTAAAGCGGTATCTTGGTAGAACATCGAGCTCGGGGGCGCTGTCTCTGGGTCATGGCTGCCGCTATCAGATGATCCATGGCTCGAATTTCTAGATCGATCGCGTGGCAGGCCCAAGTTGCTACGGCTTGTCTCAGCCCAGTCGCGGAAGCGCTGCCGCTTGTCTGGATCGAATATGCTTAATGTCATTGTTGGCAGCCGAGGGATGTTGGTTGCGATAGGAAGAGACTCGAGCGGAGAATTCAGCGTGATGAATATGCCGGGGGCGCAGCAGTCTTTCAATGCTTAGCTGCGGCCCCGCTTCCTCTTGGGGCCATTGGAAATCATAATGTGCCATTTGCAGCTGTGATTGCATGTAAAACAATCTATCTTCAAAGTACCTGGTTCCGGTAAGTAAGCTCTTTCGAGAAAAGAGCTTTGATCCCACATAATGGACCGCCCGTAGCGTAGTGGACCCCTCCTGATATCGCACCATCGCATCTCCAATTCCCCCCGACCCCTCCTCCCTTTCAAATCATCGTGATAGAAATGGCCACTAAAAAGCTCATCTGCGTTATCGGAGCAACTGGAAACCAAGGCGGCTCTGTTGCGCGCCGCTTCCTTCAGGATCCAAGGTTCAATGTCCGGGGAATAACCAGAGATAATTGCTCCACTGCGTCCCAAGAAATGGCATCTCTGGGCGCGGAGATGGTCAATGCGGACTTAAACGACCCGGAGAGCCTCAAATCAGCATTCAAGGGCGCCAACATCATATTCAGTGTTACTCAGTATTGGGAACCCTTCTTCCGACAAGATTGCCGCGCAAAAGCTCAAGAACAGGGGATCAATTGCCGCAAGTTCGCATATAATGTGGAATACCAACAAGGCAAGAATATCGTGGATGCTGCTGCAAGTGTATTGGATACATTGGATGAAAATGGCTTCTTGGTTTCAACATTGAGCAATGCACGCAAATGCAGCAATGGGATCTTCACAGAGCTTTATCACTTCGATGCCAAAGCAGACATTTTCCCAGACTATGTGGCTACTGTGTATCCCAAACTAGCAGCGAAGATGTCATGTATCCAGACTGGATTTTTCATGAGCAGCTATAACATTCTGCCTAACTCATATCTGCACAAAGTCAGTCTTATCTGGTTCTTCAAGAGCCCACAATTATGGTAATAATAGACTCATGCTAAACGCTCGCCCCAGATGCAAGACGGTAGCATACAGACCCGCTTCCCAACAGACCCAGAACAACCTGTTCCACACTTTGCCGTGGAGAAAGACATGGGTAACTTTACATACGCGGTCTCTCAGATGCCACCTGGTCACAACTATATGGCCTGCGGATCTGAATGCAGCTGGACAGACTTTATTTCTCTATGGGGCAAAGTCACTCAACTCCCAGTCAGCTACAAGCAGGTCTCTTTTGATGAAATGGTGCAAGATGTAGGAGACCAAGACTTAGGGATAGAGGTCGCTCATATGTTTGCTTACTCCTCAGCTCCGGGATACGATGGGGGGATGGATTTGCTGAAGGCTGACGATCTTGAAAAGGTATGTTCTAATCAGCATATTCCGGCTTACATGAAAGCTGTCTTATTAACTCCTCTGTGGCCTTAGGCGGGGATTGAATGCCCTATGACAACTCTGGAAGAATACTTTAAGCAGCAGGATTGGGACAATCTTCTTGCAAAGTAGGCATCTTGCAAAGTAGGCAGACCAAGCTGATCATCCCAAGGCTCCCTCGTCGAAATTTCGAGAGCAAAGAGGATGCCAGCTTGCCTGGGTACCAAATTGTGATATTTTAGGAGAGAATAGAGAGAATTAAGGAACCCGGGACATATATGGAAATATAGAATCATATTATATAGCACAAGATCGAAACAAATACATCGCTTTTATGCTCGGGTCAACCCGCAGACACTAAATCAAATATAAAGTCGTTCACTCAACGGCATCAGTGATACAGCCCTGGCTAGCATCCCGGACGGTACGGGCATACTTTCCGAGGGTACCACGCATGGTAAGACCAGTCTCAGGAAGCTTGCCAGCAGCCTTACGGGCCTCCCAGCCCTCTCTGCGCTTAACAAGCTCAGACTCAGCAACATCAAGATCCAGGAGCAGGTTGTCAGCATCGATGGTGATAACGTCACCGTCCTCGACAAGGCCGATAGGACCTCCGACGGCAGCCTCGGGCACGATGTGACCGATCAGGAAACCGTGAGAACCACCAGAGAAACGACCATCAGTGATCAGGGCGCAGGAGTTACCGAGACCAGCTCCCATCAAAGCAGAAGAGGGCTTCAGCATCTCGGGCATACCGGGACCACCCTTGGGGCCACAGTAGCGGATGACAACAACGGTCTTGTCCTCCTTCTTGATTTCGTTGCGTTCCAGCGCATCGACGAAGTCATCTTCCGCGTCGAAGACACGGGCCTTACCGGTGAAGACGGTGCCCTCCTTACCGGTGATCTTACCCACACTACCGCCGGGAGCGAGAGAACCACGCAGGATCTGGATGTGGCCGGTGCTCTTGATGGGGTTGGAGAAGGGGCGGATGATCTTCTGGTCGGCATTGAAGTCGGGGAGCTTGTCCAGGTTCTGCTTAAGAGTCTCTCCGGTGACGGTCATTCCGGAGCCGTCGATGAGACCCTCACGAAGGAGCAGCTTGAGCAGAGCGGGGGTTCCACCAATCTCGTGGACATCGGCCATGACGTACTTGCCAGAGGGCTTCAGGTCAGCGAGGAAGGGGATGCGGTCTGAGACGGCCTGGAAGTCGTCGATGGTGAGCTTGACGCCAACAGAGTCGGCGATGGCGATCAAGTGCAGCACAGCGTTGGTGGAGCCACCAGTGATGTTCACGACGACCATGGCGTTCTCGAAAGCCTGGCGGGTCATGATGTCGCGGGGGCGGATGTCCTCGACAAGGAGGCGCTTGATAGCGCCACCAGCGGCCAGACACTCGAGGTACTTGGCCTGCGAATTGGCGGGGTTGGAGGAAGATCCGGGGAGGGTCATTCCCATGGTCTCAATGGCGGTGGCCATGGTGTTAGCAGTGTACATACCACCGCAAGCACCCTCACCAGGGCAAGCGTGACGAATAACGTCGAAACGCTGGGGCTCGGTGATCTCCTTGGTGAGGAATTGACCGTAAGCCTGGAAGGCGGAGACAATGTCAATATCGGCGTTGTTCTGGGTCACGGCACAGCCGGGCTTGATAGAACCACCGTAGACCATCAGACTGGGGCGGTTGACTCGGCCCATAGCCATCATGACACCGGGCATGTTCTTGTCACATCCAGGGATGGAGATATTCGCATCGTACCACTGACCACCCATGACGGTCTCAATGGAGTCGGCAATCAGGTCACGACTCTGCAGAGAGTAGCGCATACCACTGGTACCCATACTCATGCCGTCACTGACACCAATGGTGTTGAACTGGAAACCGATCAATCCCTGGTCGCGCACACCCTCGCGGACCTTGTTGTTCAAGTCCATCAAGTGCATGTTGCAAGGGTTTCCATTGAACCACACGGACGAGATTCCGACCTGGGCCTTGTTCATGTCCTCCTCGGTGAGACCGACGGCGTACAGCATGGCCTGGGAGGCACCCTGGGAGATAGGCTGGGTGATCTTGCTCGAGACCTTGTTGAGAACAACATTGTCGTCTTTCTGGAAACGGGGGAGGGTCGTTGAGAGAGCGCGGCTTTTGGAGAGCAGCTGTTAGCGGAGAATGTTAATTGAGCGGATGGCTAGCTTACAACGGGGTGGAGGGCCGCGAGAGGCTGCGCATGGCAGCTGGGAGCCGCGCCCGTGTCTGGGACAGCATTGTGAAATGGATTGGAGTGGAGAGGACTCTAGAACCAGCTTGTCCAGATGAGAAGAGGAAGAGGGGTGGAATGCCGGGGTCGTCAGAAATAAGAAATCGCGGCAGCTCAGCGAAGTCGGAGTTGGTGTGCCGCTCCCCGGATCCACCTGCCCGCATCATCCAATCCGCGGGGCGGGATTGTCATCGATCGTGAGTCAAGCAACGAGGCTGAAGATATGCAGAAGCACAAGGTAAAGGGAAGGTATAGAGGATTCAATGCTCGGTATTGCTCTGAGGGAAATACATGTTATGGAGAAAAGGATTCAAAATATGGACAAATAAGCTTCAGTATGTCGATTTCGACCCCAATCAAAGCTCTAGTATGTTGCGTAGACTGAAGCTATACACGAAAGCGATGCATAAATAACAATCTTCTGCTTGAAGTGTGGCATAAATAAATGACTCACCATGAGTATCAACTACTTGAGAATATCTTATCGATCATTACCCCCGGCTCCTCTTTTCGGATCCCGTGACCCACTTGATGCACAAGGAATAAGCTACAGTGCAGCCTTGAAGGTGAGCCATTACATGCCCTACAAGTGGAGAATTCCCGCGTTGAGTGTGTTGCGCAATTCATGTTTATTTCGCCTTCATGGTATGACACCGACGGCGTTTGATATAAATGGGTATAACGGATGATCTAGCCACAGAAAGAAAGGAAAGAGAGTAAAGAAACCCGAGCCACAATGACAGCATAGTCACATGTCACAAGACAATAAAAGTTAGCGAAGGAGGTATGGAATAAATCGTATATGTCAGAAGGAAGAAGAAAAGAATGGGAGTAGGTGAAAAAAGGCCAAAAACCAAGGTGAAAAGAGTTGGCAAAAAACAATAGACGAAGCGAAAACAATAAAATCCGAAGAAGAAAGACAAAATGTCGGGAAGTTGCATGAGACCGGCTCTATGGCACTTCTTTATCACCCCGCTTGAGGCCAGCAGGCACCTCAAAAGCAAAGGCATCCTTGACCCAAGGGATGGCCGCAATATCATCGAGGGCTTTGCGCTTCGTGTTGCGCTTGAGAAGTCCTTCAACACAGTCACGAGCACCTTCAAGGTCGCGACCCTTCTCAGGGTCCCACTCCTCGTCCGCATCGGCGTAGCGATACCAACTCCATTCACACCGAGCAATCCGATGAGGCGTGCGAGCTCGCAGCTTGGCAGGATCTCCGCGAGTTCCAGGTAAAACATCGAATGGCAATCGGTTTTCCATGATGGCGTACAGCAGGACGCCAAGAGCCCATGCATCAGTTGAGCGACCATCGTACGCCTGACCCATCAAGATTTCGGGGGCGGCATAGTCTTCACTTCCACAGCGGGTGTGCAAAAGGGGACTCTCTGGTGGCTCGGGGATGCGTCGAGACAAACCTAGGTCACTGAGTGTGACAACAGCTCGGTCATACGTGCGCCAGTCCGACACGTCCTCCATCGCATGTGTTGGCATTGTCAGGAGAACGTCTGTATGGATTAGGTTACTAGCTCATGGATGCGAACAGGGTAGATACTCACTCTCAAGTTTGATGTCGCGGTGGACGATAAAATTAGAATGAAGGTAACGGACGGCGCTAACCAACTCCGCAAATATACGGCGAATTAGACCGGGAGACATGGGGCGCGCTCCGGATGTCGCAAACTCGAAGAGATCACCCCCGGGGCAGTAATCCAGGACTAAGAGTGCGCGCTTATCGTCACTACCAAAGGCCTTCAATTGCACGAGCGAGGGATGGTTGAGAGACTTCAATATCTCAACCTCGCGCTTGAGAGAGACCTCCAACCGCTCTTCATCTGCACCTCCGGCAGGTCCATGTTCGATGATCTTCACGGCGACAAGCTTCTGGATGATAGGTGAAGAGACATCCACGGAGCCGTCGGTGGGTGGTGAAAGCGGAGTTTGGTGGGCGGCTTGTTCGACCCTCGCTGCAAGGCATACTTGACTGAACGCGCCTTGCCCTAAGACACGTAGCTTGCGGTACAAACGACTTTGCTGTGTCCGAACGGATCGAACGGCGTAGATTTCGTCAGACGCCGAGAGAGGAACTGGGTGTTTGCTGACTACCTCTGAGTCACTGTCGCCGTAGCCGCTCCCACTGCTGCGGGGAGGGCTTGGAGGTCGAATGGTAGATAAAGCGATACCTCGGTGAACGGCCAGATACTGCTCGCGGTGTAGGCCTGACGACTTGGAATCTGTACTTGTTGATGGAGCGATGCCAGGAGCGGCACCAGAGACAGCGATAGGGCGCGGGACCGGCATTCGCGCCGAAGGTGCATAGTCGCTCAAACTGCGATTGCGGGCATGCTTGGTGGGGCTATCCTGAGAGACGCGGGGCGCGTGAGGCATCTCCTCTGCTGTATCGTTCAGTCCGGTATAGGTCTTTCCTCGCGTTCGAAAGGCCGGAGGGCCAAGCATCTGCGATGAATCACTCAATCTTAGACTCGAGCCACTGCGGGACGCCGCAGATGAGGTGCGAGAGAGAGATGGGAGATCTCTTCCCCGCCACGGTGAAGCGCCGCCAATTGGAGATGGCAACGGTGTAATGTCTCCCATAGCATTCAACTGGGGCGATGATATGAGCGAAGAAGCGGGGGACAAAGAGCCGGCGCTAGAGATACCCGGCATCAACGCGCGGAGGCTTGGAGTGCGTCGCGGCACGCTGCCAAAGGAAAGACTGAGAGAGCCGAGAGGATCGGACTCGCGATAGCCGCTGGTCGGACGCGAGCTGGGGAAATCCGTGCGGATCTGAAGGGAAGGCAGTGGCGATACAGATCTCAACGCCGAGAGCGCATCGTCTGAATTGTCGTCGGATTCGAGCGGAATGACCTCGCTCTGTTGACGGTCTTGATCGATTGCCGCATCTTGCAACTTCAAGGCAAGGCCAGACCTTTCGGCCGGGCCGGATTGGGAGGGGATCATTGAAGAAGTCGCAACCGGGAGAACGAGGGGATGCTAATCGCCGCAAAGATAAGGTGTACACGCGTTTCAGCCTCCAAACCCAAATCGCTCTAGCGTGCAAGACCCGAAAAAGGTGGACTGTCTACCTCGAAAGGTAGGACAGCATGCAGCAGGCAGACAGAGCCCGAGAGGGATTCGACAGGACAATACCCAGGAGGGGGAAAAAAAAGGCTGAAGGCCTCGGGGAGTTTAGATGACGCTGTCGATCACGAGAAATTTCGGGGGCGGCCAAGTCAGCTGACGGCGAACGCACCCCGCAAGCGGAAACCCTTGAGATGTTTCTGCGAAAGTCTACGGCGTACGATCGTCTAAATTTAGATGCGAACTAATCCCTCTCGTTTTGTTGGGAGAGCGTATGCTTCTAGATTTCCCGTCTCGTCCTTCGTGCGACGACCCAGTCTTCACAACCAGTCAAGCTTCGCCACGGGCAAAAGGCTGGAAAAAGCAACGAGGGTCTTTCGCTCGAAAATTGGGAGATGACCAGTCGACTCGAGTACACACGTTTCCTAGGGGCCCCGGCAGGCCTAAAGAGGCAAACCACAGGGTCATCTTTCTGCACGAAGCTGGGGCAAACAAGGAAAGGGAGACGAGATTTAGTTTGAGTGGTGGAGAGCAACAGGTTCCACCACCGATGCAGGGGCCGGCGCCCCCGTACGCCACCCATGCCCGCCAATTCCCATTAAACGGTGCTTAGTGCTTGACAGTGGCATTGTTCGGACGCGCAGAGTAACTCTTGCGTTGAGAATCCGAGAGCCTTCCGAGACAAAGCACTCGGAATGCACCTGGACGCGGCCTGCCCTTGGCATCGGGTAGCCGCAGTCACCATGGAGCCATAGATCGACTCCACATGGCTCGATCGAACTTGTGTACTCCGTTTGTAGTTTGTCGGGATTTGCTTGAGATTATCCTCGGGTTCTTACATCTTGATATCCAATTTGTTTGCTTTCGAGCGTGTGCTTGTTCAGATAATCAAACTATTGGCAAGCCTTTCATTGCCCTGATTCAAGGGGTATCGCAGGGGTGGAATCCCAGCTAATATTTGGCCGAACTGAGAGTCATGCATCCATTCCTATCAGTGTTCCTATATCTGTCTGGGGGTGAGCATGCAATTACTGGCTCATGCACATGAATTTGCCAAATTAATCAAGCAAGGTTGGACCGCGTACAATTTTTATCACACATACATCCACCCCCACACGATGTATCCGCTAGGGCTCTCGGGGGTTGTACAGCCGTACTTGGCTCTCTAGGGCTGGTCAAATTCCAACCAAGACAGCAGTGCAACGGCTCAAACATTATTTGCCGGATCAATAAGCCCTTTGGCGACATCCCAGTAAACACCTTCCACCTCAGTGATGTTTTGCCCCTGAATCCAATACCCCTTTCCATTGCGATCCTCTGCAGCTGCACCGGTAAGGATCGCCCACGCAACATCTTCAGGAGAACTTTTCAGAGAGTTGGGGTCGCTAGCAATACCAAGTCCATCTACCATGGACGTGATTGTCAACCACGGTGCAACCCAAGAAATTGAAATACCGGCTTTTATCACTTCTTCGATCATCGAAGTACTTCGCACCAGACCCAACACTGCATGCTTGGAAGATGTGTATAGCGGCTGGCTTGAATAAGGAACGTAAGACACAGCTGATGCAGTGACTAGAATTCGGCCTCCTCCACTTTTCTTCATATGGTTGATGCCCAGCTTCAATCCAAATATCACAGAGTTTATATTAATCTCGTAGAGACGGGTCGATGGTTTCTTCAATGATCCGTTGTCCTCCAACTCGTCAGCCAAGAAGTTGTAACGAACCTGGGCATTCAACTCTGCGTGTTTCTCTTGATCGGACATGTTCGCTAGTAGTGCAAGCTCGGGGTTGATTCCTGCGTTACAAACAAGAAGACTGATCGGTCCAAGGGTAGTCGTAACATGTTCAAAAAGAGCTACTTGTTGCTTCCAGTCACTGACATCGCAGACCTGATATGATGCTTGTGCACCAATAGATGCGCATGATTTTTTTAGCTCTTCTTCATCGACATCAACTAGTACGACTCGAGATCCATGCTTAGCAAGAAGAGATGCTGTCGCAAAGCCAATTCCTCTTGCCGCGCCGGTTACAATGGCAAGGCCGCCGCCTACCACTGCCTCGATCGACTCTTTGCTGGATCGTGGAATGGAAGTCATTTAGTGAGTATTCGAAATGGTGATTTAATCATATGTCATTCATATCAAGTCTATGTGAGCAATACTTTTCTTTATAGCTTCCCCACTCCTACACTCCGGAAACGCTGTTCCCGCCCCGCAATTGCTGCCACGAACAATACATCCGATACCGAGAGACAAGGATAAAAATATCCTTGGCTGTTATTTCTAGTCATGTTCTGCGTACGCTATGAGTATCATCTGTATTCCAAATTCGAGGAATGAGCCCGGCAAAGAGCCTACGGCTTCTGTTTGCTATATTTATGTACAACTATAGTCCAAGAATCGCCTTGTCGCGATTAACAATTGCCTGCCGCACAGGCTCAGTAGAACTTCCCATTTGCTCAAACCCATGAGGCAGCCCGTGATAAATATGCAGCTCCGCCGTGATACTAGCCCCCATAAATCGCCGAGCATACTCCAAGTCTTCGTGTAAAAACAAATCAAGTTGCCCGCAGTCTATATAAAGCGGCGGCAATCCCATCACGCTATCGACACGCGCCGCTGCAGCATAAGCTCCAACCCTATCGCTTCCAACTTCCGATCCCAAGTATGCCGTCCAGCCCGATGTGTTGTGATCTACGCCCCAAAGAAGCAAACCTCCAGTGTGATCAGTTTTCGTTCGATCGTCAAGCATGGCATAAACAAGAATTTGTTTCGCGAGTGGCGGGAACACAGCCTCGTCGCGAGCTTTGATAGCCAATGCAGCTGCTAGGCCGCCACCCGAACTTTCGCCCATGACTGCCATGCGCGCAGAGTCGATGGACAGTTCCTGCGCGTTTTCATGGACCCACTGGAGTGCTGCCCAGCAGTCGCTGAGTGGTGTCGGGTAGGGATTATCGGGGGCAAGTCGATAATCAACTGTGATGTCCTGGACGCCAGTGCGACATACTATGCCAATTGGCAAGCCAGAATATTTCTCAGCGCTTAGAGCGATATATCCTCCGCCGTGAATGTGAAAGACGACTCGTTCGCTTTTCTCTCTGTGTTCCTGCCGTACGCGGAAGTGATAAAGCAAAATCTCATGGCCATCAGGCGTTGGGACTTTGTATACCAGTTCCTCGATGTGATCGGGGGTCTACAACAAGAAACCGCAGTAGTTTGAGACAAGAAAATTGTACCCGCCCCGCTTCCAGAGCTCATCGAAAAGCTCTTCATGTTCCTCAGGAGAGGCATGGAGTACCGACTGGAAGAGCGTGTTGTGAGGGAATCCAGTGGAAGATTTGTAACAGCGATCGAATATTCCGTCGTAGTACCTTTTCATCATTTCCGCCTCGTCCGGTGGAATTGCGCGTTGCTTCATAGGGATTGAGAAGCATGGCGTACGAATGAAAACTTTCAACTCGCAGTCTTCTTTCGCCGGAGTATGCACGATCTGGAGTCCTGAAGCACCGTCTCCGACAATGCCCACTTTCTTTCCTTTGGTTTCCAAATCTTGAGGATAGTCTGCTGAATGTACAAGCTGACCAGCATACTTTTCCAAGCCATCAAAGTGAGGATAGTGCTTTTTGTAAGACGATCCCGTGGCAGCAACAACATACTTGCAAGTGATGGTGAGACCGGTATTTGTGTGGACTACCCAGCGACAAGTGGTGGTATTATAGTTCACGCCACAAAGCATGCTGTTGTCGGACTCACGAAAATGGTAAACAGATCTTTCCAGTAATTGTGAAGAATATTTATCTAATGATAGTAGGATGCGAAAGCATACTCGCTACAGGGTATTCGCATTAATGCAATTTGTCCTGGGTAATTCACCCTCTGTTTCACCAAAAAGTCTTTAGACTGACAATGACTTTTAGATTTGTCGACACGCTGATCATTGGGGAACATACTAGCCCTCATCATATTCAGATATTTTTTCCCGGTGAGCGTGATCTCAATGGCAAATTCTCTCCAACTCTAGGTACATGAGAATCAGAGTGACGGAGGAGAGACTCTCCTATAATAACAGCAACTGGTTTCAACTCAAGAGGTCCCGATAATCTCCCCCAAGTCTCCCATGTCATCCTCAGGAGTACCAGAACAGATTTATCCGTTTTGTAAGCATCTACTATGCGAACATGAAATGGCTCAGGGAGACCAAAAATAAGAGACTGGAACTGCTGCATATTTTCGGCCTCAGGTCCGGTAAGCGTGAGTTTGACGAGAATGTGCTGGGGATCTCTCTGAGGTGGCGCCGGTTGTGGTATACGAGAAGGCTTAAAGTGCAGTACAATCGGGCGGTTTTCTGGGATGGTGTCAAGGCGTGGAACTGGAGACCCTTTAACAACATGTGTGCGCAATCTCTGGAATATCTCGTCGACAGAAATCTTGGTGTTGCTGTAATTCAGAATCCGTCGCAGCTCAGCACAAAGTTTTTGAGTAAAGGTTACTCTGGAGTGACGTGATCGAGCCTCCTCTGAAGCACCACATGCGGCTTTTTGATGCCAGCGTGACAACAGTCCAAAATGGCAAGAAAACCTATATTTTCCTCACCAGAAATAAGAGACTGGATCTGGCGCCAAGCAATATGTTCTCCATTGCGGGCGGAGAAAAGGACATCGAGGTTTCCTTTAACACCCCCTAGTTCACCATGACCAATGTAGGTAAAGATAAACAGTGATGGCAGATGTGGCGTAAGGGTATGGTCTTGGATGATCATCTTAAAGATTTCACGTCGCAGTGTCACACTTGGCATCTCGTTAGGGACTGCTGTAGGAATTTGGAGGACTTTGGACTCTACTCCAAGAAGTTCCCTCAAAGTTGTACCGAGCTTGGTGATATCTTGTTTGGCCCCCGTATCATCATCGTCGTAATATGTAAGAAGTGATGTAACTTTTCGGTAGCCCAAGTTTCTTGCTCTGAATGCTTTGTGGAGAGATTCTTTGAGCACAGGGAGTGGTATGCGTGATCGCGAGCTTAACGGAGATGATGATTCTGATGAGGTCGGTTCGGTCGGTAAAGAGGGGCTTGCCAGTGAAGAAGGATTGGTTGCCAAAGCGGACTGGTAGAAGAAAGACTTTCGTTGGGAGATGTCATCTTGTTTGAGATGAAAGTAATCAAATGACGCGTAAGGGGAGAGATAGATGAAAATAATCGAGCAAGAGATGGCGTGTGAACAGTATGATAATGTGTGAGAAGTGAAGTGAAGTGAAGTGAGAAGTGAAGTGAAGTGAGAAGTGAAGTGAAGTGAGAAGTGAAGTGAAGTGAGAAGTGAAGTGAAGTGAGAAGTGAAGTGAAGTGAGAAGTGAAGTGAAGTGAGAAGTGAAGTGAAGTGAGAAGTGAAGTGAAGTGAGAAGTGAAGTGAAGTGAAGTGAAGTGAGAAGTGAAGTGAAGTGAGAAGTGAAGTGAAGTAAGAAGTGAAGTGAGGGTAAAGGAATCAGATGATATGTGAGGGGAGATATTGGGATCTGGACAGGTGAAGCTGGGTGTTGGAAAGATCTGGAGGGATGAAGCTGTGTACTGGAAAGGAAAGAAGTTCATAATGCTCAACTTGGCTGAAATGATCGACGTGATCGGCAGCTAGTCCCTATTAGGAAAGCGTTGTCCGGGATTGGCGCGGCACCTTAACCGGGGCGTGGGAGCACTGACACATGCTTCCCACAAATAGGCTAATATAGAACTATGGCAAGCACTTTATTGAGTCTGGTGCCATGCAGCCGCAATTTGATATGACTCCTATTGGACATCCAGCTCACGTCGAAGAGATATCTGATGCGATACTGTTTCTATGCTCCCCCATGAGTAGCTACATGTGTGGTGCCGCACTTGTCGTCGATGGGGGATACACCGTTTGAATGCTGGGCCACTAACAGCAAAACTACAAGTGGCTAAAGCCCTTCCAAGATATACTCAGAGCATATGTATTGCGAATTATCAATAGTCTTTATACAAGCATGATATCAAAGTCCGCTTCTCGTGCCAGCTCCTGCCAATGGATATCCGTACCCGGTCCGGCCTGGATACGTCTATGCCAAAGTGCTCTGGCAATTTCACAAAGAACGTTAATACTTTGAATGCCATGTCGACTTTTTTGCTCAAATAAGGTAAGCATCCGCAACTGCAGATCTTGCCGCTCGCATTCTGCAGCTACCACGAACGCCGCCCAATTGTACGCACAACCACCGGGCTCGTCACGGGTAAGGAAATCCACGGCCTCCAGTTCCTGTATAGCTTTCTCCACAATATCTTGGATATGAGATAATTGAGCGAGGCGTAAGTTACGTTGGAAATAAATGATTATCGCATAGTAAAAGGAATTGGCTGCATATTGAACAATGTTGGAGCCTGGAGAATCGGGTGGTGATATGCATGGGAAATTAAGATATATCTGCATTTCCAACATATTCAGATATTCCTGAGGTATCTTGATATTGGAATCAATGAGAGAGTTGACACGTGCAAGAAGGTGCACTAGGTTTGTGGTGACACCATGTGAGCGTTCCATGTATTGGACCACCTCTGGTGGCCCGTTGAGCAACGAAAGTTGCTGCGCAGACATGGGGAGGTTGCAAAGGGAAGAAAGGGACAGGTAGCTCTGCAAAAGCCGGGCGGCAGTTGGACCACGGATCCAATCTTTATGTAGCTCGTTCTCCAGTAATCCCAGCCCCCCGGCCACATGCGCCCTCCATCTAGTTCTTCGACCAGACATTGCTTCAGCAGTTATACAAGTGAGGATCGCTGCAAGGGTTGGCTCATCTAATCGCTTTGCCTTTTGTAGGTTTTCTCGAAGATGGCGCAATGCAAGTTGATCGTGGTGCATAGCTAGCGATTGGTATCGTTGGTCGCGGCGAAGGTGAAAGAGACTAAAGGCCGACGAGGAACAGACGGCATGAAATATTGAGCGATGTATATCCGCTCCTTCTGACGGAGCTTCAATACCTTTGAGGGCCATTGGGAGGAATATAGTCCGACAGGGGTTATCAGGCGTATCTAGCAAGAGCATATTGCCACTAAGAAAGACAACCCAATGATGGATAAGCTCTGTTTCTGGTTTCTGCAACCCCGAATAAACCAATGGCGTAGATTCGAGAATATGATGAAGGCTCACACCGGAAGTGTTCTGAAAGGAGTTTGAGCTTCCCTTGGCTGCCAATAGACTTTGGCAAGCCCCGGAGTAAGTTGAAACGTCGTGACTAGGATGTACACTTTCACGCACTGGCGCTTGGACAATATTAGTAGACTCGAGAACAGTACTCTTGCTTCCTGCAGATTCCATCTCTAGATACTCTGAACTTGCAGCGAAAACCGAGAAAGGCCCTCGCTGCTGAGCACTCTCGCCATCGCATCCATCTAGCTCTGCCAAGAACGTTGTGATAGCTGTGGATGATAGGTCGTGAAATGATTGTGGGGTAGTAGACCATAACTGTCGACGCTGCGCTCGAGTCCCTGGAGCCTGAGACCATCCTAGACGCACTCCATACCCCTGGCATTGGTAACCACTGCGGCGACAACGCCGACAGTGTGGACGTTCGTCGTCACACTTGACTCTGCGGGTCCGGCACGTCCAACAGCCAGTAAATGTTTTAGTGCGAGACTTGGGGGGCTGAGTATTCCCTGCAGGTTGTTTCTCCGCCATCCCCACGAAATTGGGCGACAGATTGGTGTCGGGACATGAAGGGTGGCGACCAAAATTATTTACTTAATGGTCTCCACTTCGGCAACCCCCGGGCCCTTTTATACGGGGTTGCCACTCGATTGGAAAGTGTGACAAATCGGGCGAACATAAGAGATCGATCGCTATGCATATCAGCACATGTTCGATGACTTCCTTATGATGACACCCAATTGATCATGACAGTTGAAGAAAAGTAAGGCTTTGTAGGGTCTCAACCGGAGTGTTAAAAATGTGTAATGGTGTCTATTGGAGTCAATGGCAGCATTAATAGGACATGTAACAAGGCAAATTTGACATGCAAGTCAGCAGCCCAAGATATGCACGAGACAATTCTATGTACAGATACAGAAGCAAGAAAAAGTACAAATCCATTTGCACACCCCGTCCTAACCCACGCAGAAATGCGAAAAAGGATGCTTTGAGCGCCGGAGTGAAGAGAGATCCACGGAGGAAGATAATAAAGCCGTTGTAATACATCGTAGGTGAAAGGGCAGAGGGTGACGGTCGTGTCAACCGTTGATGTCGTTTGAGGTCGGGAGGGGGTATTTAAGATTGCCGTCCGAAGGACAGCTATGAATATTGTGGCAAGGCAAAGACTTTTAGAGAAGGGCCTTTCGTGTCACCTAAAGCAGAGAAGACGTTAGTAACGTTGGAATTGGGGTGTTCAAAATGCAGCAAGAGGAAACGGAACGTACGGCCCAGGCACCCGCAACGGAAGCCACAATACCGCCGGAAATCATCATTGGCTTGACTCCGCGAGTACTCTTGAAGATCATTCCGCTAAGCGCACCAGCAGCAATGCTGTTTGTCGCGTCGTG
The DNA here is from genome assembly GCA_035985395.1 of Penicillium coffeae. NCBI lineage: Eukaryota > Fungi > Ascomycota > Eurotiomycetes > Eurotiales > Aspergillaceae > Penicillium > Penicillium coffeae. The sequence continues at coordinate 2,055,680 of CP142594.1, read as the reverse complement.
CTTGCCGCGTGCGTATCCGATAGCGGAGTTAAACCCGTTATAAACCATCGCGATGACACCCGCAGAGTTACCGAGGAAAGGACCGCGACGGGTCACAGAGTTGAGGACACCGTTCAATCGGATTTTTGGTGGTGCGGTGACAGGAGTCTTGTTCAATCCTTCAGCGAGACCCCAGACACCTCCGAGAGTTAAACCGGCCAGGTATGTGGTGCCAGCACCATAGCAGAGGTCGTCGGACCAGCCGCGCGATGGGAGAACAGACCGAGAGCCAGGAAGTTCATCGAGGGCGGTGTCTTCCAAGGACAAATAGTCGAGGGTATCTTGGTTGAGACCAGCTAGGGGATGAAGTTGCGTGGTGTCGGGAATGGCGACTTCGGAGAGGAAGGAACTGGCATCTTGGGGAGCGGTCTCGTACGGAGATGATTGCTCCTGCTTGCGACCGCCGAGAGAGTCCCAGATAGCCATGGTGATGGGCGAGGGGGAAGGTGAAGCCGGGGGATAAGATTAGGATTAGGATACACGGAAAGAAAGAGAAGATGATGGCCCTTGATCGCGCAGCTCCACCGGCTCACGACAGCAAAAACTTCGATCCCGTGACTTTGCGCCTCCGAGGATCGCCGGCGGAGAGATTATCCGAGGTCCGACGCTAGGCCCGAAGTGGATTTCCGCAGCAAAAAATTGATAGCGGCCTGAGGCAGCGAGTATTTCGCGGGGAGCGGAATTTCTATTGTGCATTCGATTTCACATTGTCGCAAGACCTTTCGGAGCGGCATCAATTCGAGGCATGGTGAATTGAGACTTTTCTTAAATTCATTTGCGGTGACAGCACCCGAGAACTCAAGTTCATGCCCGGCATGGAGTCGCTGGCGCTAAATATACAGATTGTGTCGGAGGAGACGTTGAAAGATATAACGAAAGGCCCTCTTGGCAAGTTTACTTTGACTTGCAAGGATCCCGAGTAAGTGGCATAGATTTTATTTTGTCAACCCACGCTGACAAGAAAAAGACAGGTGAATCATGTGTGGGAATCGCTAAAAATCACATTATCTGGAGCCTCGTTGTCTAAGGACCATGTCGCCGAGGCTTGTAATGCTGTTTCTGCATTTGTCGAGGCCGCAGTCGCATCGCCTGTGGAATCTACTCAGCAACTTGTGATCTCGACCGAGGCATGGATGACCATATTTGGGATCTTCCTTGCGCGGTATGAGGACCTGCTTCCAAAGCCATTGAAGCAACTTTTAGGCTCTTTGGTCACTATCCTGGCAAGAAACTTTCATGGAGACTTGAAGTTCCAAACAGAAGAGGTTATCTCAAATGAGATACTTCCAAGCATTATTTTAGGCGAACCCAAGTCTTACCTGAAAGGTTCTGTGGTTGCTCTGGAAATGCTGATTCGCAAGAAAGCATTATCTACTCTAAGACTGATCTCGTTGATCAAAAATTGGCTGTCAAATAATTCTTCCCAATGGGTTCCAGTCTTTGAAAACGAGAATGACGCTCTTCTTCTGGAGGAATCAACCGCGTCCGTGAATTTGAAGGAGCCGTCTAACGAACTAGCTGTGAGAATCTTCGTGCTTGGTCTCATTACTCACACAAGCAACCGTTCCTTAGCTGGCTCGGCTGCCGGGTCTCTGGAAAATTTCTTACAAAAGCTTAAGAAGGAAGGTTATAAGAACGAAACTTCAAAGCTTTGGGTAGCTCCGATTCGACACTATGTTCTGCAAAATTTGGACAATATCGAGGTCCTATCAACAGGAATGTTGCCTCCGATCTTCTCAGGTGACCCCGAGGGATTCATGAGCTTTGTCCAAACGCTGCCTTTACAATCTCTTATGGCTGGCAGCATGACTGGAGGAGACACATCTGAGTTCATACTACTTTTTGCTGCTTTGCAGATAGGGAAAAAGATCAACCTGGTTCACGAAGATTGTGAGTAGTTTACATCAGCTCACTTGACCCATGCTGACAGGACCAATAGATGATCCATCATTGACGACCAAAAGCAAGAAGTCGAAATCCAAAAATCTAGTGCTAACGAGCAACTCGATTGGCCTATTTTTGGTGCATTGTGAACCCAGTGTCCGGGTTGCAGCCTTGTCATTGCTGACTACTGCCTTTACAACTACGAAGCCGATGACATCAGAAGCAGCACATGAAATTCTGAAGGCTCTTCCTTTAATTCATGCGGATTCTGATGCACACAGTCGGTCCGAGATTATGAGTATCACAAGAAAACTTGTGGTTCGGCTTAGAAGCGGTATCAAGCAAATCGGTCTGCCAGAAGATGCAACACCCGCAACACTTGATAAACTCGTTGAGCAGTCAAAGAGCGACCAACTGACTTTGAAATTTCTCGCAAATTATGTCAAATTTCTTGAAGGTGATCTTTGTGTGAATGCATCATACCCTCGACACATCACTGCACTCAAAGCCATCAAACTCCTACTGGAGTCTGGTCTTGATCCGCTAACAGACCCTGCGCTTTCAAAGGGAGATGGAGGCTATTGGAAAATCCACATGGAACTGTACAATGCTAGTCTTCTACGTTTGCTGCTTGATCTTCTTCTAGACCCCTTCGAAGAAGTGCGTCAAACGTCCCTTGCGATTATCAACCTCTTCCCTTCTCAGGTGTTACTGAACGGGGGAATCCGCAATGCGGACAAAGCATCATCTGTTAATATGCGGCTACCGGAAGCATTGTTTCGCGCTGAAAAGATTGCCAGTAACACAAGCCGGGCTGATCATGCTGATACAGTCGCTCGTTTGTACCATGTGCTATTCTCGGCAGCCCGCAATGAAGACTCGATCGAAGCAGGCTCATTATGGTCAGCTACGAGATTATCAGTTGTGAATACGCTTCTGGTGAAGCTCGAAGGACGACTCGGTTCTGCCGGCGGTTTGTTCAACAGCTCTATGCGTGAAGCACCTCTTCATGGATACATGTCTGGTCTTCGGTGAGTTATACAACAAAGCGACTACGAATGATTTCTAAGAGTTATCCCAGCTACATAATATCGACGCCAAACTTCCATGCTCGGGTGTCAGCAAATTCTGGAGAGTGGAATCAAATACACCACCGAATAACTTCAATATGCGATCGTATTTGGGAAGAAGTCAAGCCTGTCCTGTGTGTTGATTCACCTGAAGGCCATACGGACGAGCCGCTCGAGGATATCTCCGTTGGACCAAAAGATATCTTGTCCTATTCATGGAGAGCTTTGCGGGAATCAAGGTACGAGTGCTCTCTAGTCACTGTGCTTCTTTATCTAAAAAACTTAGTCTTCTGCTTCATGCCACTATTTCAAATCCAACATATGGCCCCAGGGATGAGAATGGACTGAAACGAGAAGACTTTGAAAGAATAGGCCGCTCGAGTTTTACACAATTAGCAGAGCTTCGCCACCGAGGAGCATTTTCAACAGTCTCGCAAACATTTTCGACGTGCTGCCAGAGATGTAGCAGCTCACCTGATCCTTCTATTCAGGAGCTTCCTCACATATGGTACCAGGAAGCGAAAGCAATTATTTTCGAGTCAGCCGGACAGCTGACAAGAAGATCTGCTGGAATTCCGGCTCTAGTCACTGGCATCTTGGCTTCAAGTCCTAATAGCGCGTTCTTCAAATCGGCCATGCAAGGACTTTTTGAGATCTCACGACTTTCAGTGGACTACGATAAGGAAGAGCAATACCTGAAGCTTCCTCAGGTTCATGCCATTAACTCCCTGAAGGATATCTTCACTAATACCAAGATCGGCCCTTTCACCGAACCATTCATCATGACTGCTCTGACATTATCAGCAGAAAGATTAGGATCTCCAATGTAAGTTCTTATCAATCACCATTTCATGGCTATCTTCTGACTTGAACAGCTGGGCACTGCGCAACTCAGGTCTTATGCTCTTCCGTGCGCTTTTGACTAGGATGTGTCGGTTGACTTTGGGCACGAAGGCCGGCTTTGGCGGTGTTTCCGGGGCCGAGGCCGGGGCAAAGATCTCATTCCCCAAGTACCCAGGACTTATGGAGTTGCTTTCAAAATTACTAGCCTCGGGAGCTGGAAACACGGGACAAGAAGGCTCAGACATTGTGACGGAACGGATCTTCCCTGCTCTGGAACTTATTGGAGAGAAGATCCCATCTCCAGAAGATAACACAGACAAGGTTTTGCGTGATCTTGTATTGGAGCATCTCAAGAGCCCTCTTTGGGGAATCAGAGAGCATGCTTCCCGAGTCTACGCCTCTCTTATGATCCGCGGGGAGATTCTCACCGATTTTCAAACACTACTCGGTTTTCTGAATGCCGAAAGCACAGAGAATTTCCTGCATGGCGTTGCTCTCTGCTTCCGGTACTCCCTTCGCCGTTTTGCAGCCACAGCAGATGCGTTCTGGATCTGTAAGTCTACTCATACTCCCCTCATCTTCCAAAGCTAATATTCAAAGCACACATTGACGAGCTCATGAAAACGATTCGCCTTGCCTTCGATACGATTTTGGCTTTTGCAAAATCGCCTTTTGTCGCTGCCGTACTGATCGAAGTTTTGAACGATACAATGGATCGCAGTATGGAAGCTGAATCCGAGGCTCGTGTCCTTCCATCTATCAATGAGATTTTCAGTCAACACGAGCTGGACGATTCTTTGAGCCATGTGTTTGACACCACCAAACAAGGGTGGAATATTTCTCCAGCGACTCGATCATCATCGCTTCTCCGAAGAGCCTTTGCATGGTTCCTGACTTTGCAAAAGCTTGCATCTCATCAAGAGAATCTTCACCAAATATACATTGGCTTCTCGCTTTTTGATCCGGATGCCGCTAGTTGGGTTTGTGAGCAGCTACAAGAAACACTGGGAGAAAAGAAGAGATTCCAAAAGCCACTCGCGAATCTCTATTCTGCAATCATCTTGGGAAATCACGAGGCTGATACCAAGACTATTGCGGTGTCAAATCTAGCCTCTGTTGTTGGGAGTGCGGTTATTCAGTCGCAAAATTCATTGAATGATCTTGATATTCCATCTCAAGATTTGTTGCGGTCTTTCCAGCCTGAAAAGGACATCCAAAAGTGGAACCGCCATGCCACTGACGCAGAACTTCGCTTGCAAGGCGCTCTTCTAGCAATCGAAGCATCCCCGGATAGACCAAGCATTCCTTCAGACTTCGAAGCCAATATTGTCAGCTGGACTGTCAAGCTCCGATCGGCTCTAAGTGAAGAAACGGTAAGTCAATATATCTATTCGAAGATTCCTCAAGCTAACATTCTTTAAAGGAATTCACCACTCGACTGGCTGCGGTAGCTTCTCTACAAAGCTTCGCACAAGTTCTCCACCCCGAAAGCGGCGATCCCAGAACAGACCCCCTATTCTTGGATCTCTATCTGATCTTGTATGATTTGCTAAATGATGACGACGACGAGATTCGTGATATCGCAGCTGCGACCGCATCTCGGATCCTATCATACTCTCGTGAAGGGAACTCGAGGTCAGTTATCGTGGGGCCACTGAAAGCCAGTTCTCTCATTGCTGAATTCATCATGGGACGGTATTCTGACTCGATGCATTTTGCCCGACGCGTGATCCGGTACCTTACCGGGCAGGAAGTACGGATCAGTGGATCTAACGAGCAAACACGTCTGGTGCCAGTATCTGAGTTGATCATGGGCCACCGCCAGGAGAGCACGGTTCTATTCGTTGAAGAGAAGCAGAATTTGTTTATCGACGAAGTAAGGGAAGCGAGGCTTTGGGCCAAGGCACTGCTATATATGAAGAGTACAGCGCCTCCTGAGGGATTGATTCGGCAGATCTCACGCTGGGTATCTGAGGGCTTAGTCTATATACACGGTCTGATTTCACAGGAGCCAGGTGCAGATGGTCTACTAGGCTGGGTGTCCAAGCCCGAGTCTTTCACTCTGGGCGTACGAGTCATTGCCATTTCTTCTGCATTGATTCAACCGCGATTCCCTTGTGCTAAGTCCATGGAGATTGAGCCTCGTGTTTTGCGAAATGAACTCGATGCGGTCAGACAGGCAGGAGAGTCGGCATCAGTGCATAGTGTCTGGCTTGAAGATATCAGCTCAGGCTTAAACGCGGATGAATAGGGATGAATTCGTGCAATCATACATAGAGACCAAAAGCAATTGATTCGAATTTCCAAATTAAATGATTCCCTCTTCATTCATTAATATTCGCGTATCCGTTCGTTATTCTTCTTGCGGTGGTGCCAACCAACGTCAGAGGTTTGTTTCCCCTCCGCATCAAGTCATCCGCATCACTCTCCGGTAACACTCTCGGTTCCTTCCTTCATGTTACGCGCTTTTCAACACTCTGAAGGTTCCCCTGGCCATATTTTTCATTCACAGCTACTTAGCTCATTTTCGCGTTTTCCACCAGGCACAGAATCAATTTATCACTCCAGCATGACGTGATCCAGCGTACCTCGGCACCTATCAGTGAGAACCATCAGAAGCATGGACGGAAACATCATCATTGCAATCTGCTTCAGCGTGTTGGTCTTCTTCGTGCTATCCGCCTGCATTTTTTACTTCTGGTTTCGCCGCCGCACTACGAGAGAGATAGCAAAAAGCAACTTCAAGAGAAGATTGATGCTCGACCGAATCGATCATGGCCACCAGCCCGATGCTGAACGAGGACCTGGACATGGGTACTTAAACTGGGACAATCCACCCAGGTACACTCACTACGGCTGGGTTCGATCCAAGAGACTTCGTGAATACAGCGACGATTATGAGCTGGCTCGCAGGGATGGTGGCAACAAACTCCACACCATCGCTCTCTCCGGTATCAGAGGAGGAGGGTATCCATCCCCTCAACCTCGTTATGCAAGAGCTCGACGGCGGTCAGTCCCCCGTAATCCAAGATACCAGAATCCCAGATCCCAGGGTCAGAGTCAGAGTCAGCATTCGAATTGGGACAGGCAGAGCCGAAATCAACCGAGGAAACAAAAGAAAGCGGCGAGCCGTGCGATGAGCCGGCAAGAACAATCTCAACATAACAGTCACCGGAATACCCCTGCTGGGAGCAACCGAAGTAACAGTAGGAATTCAAAAGTCAATGGCAATGCGAACAGTCGAGCCGGGTCACGCAACGGACATGTAATCCGGAACGAAGAAAATGCCAGCAGAGACGAAGAACAAAACAAAGAGCCCGGTGGATGGGATGCAGGTAACGATGGGCAAGATCAGGCCCCTCAAGGCAATGTATTCGATAGTTGGGACTCCCCTGCGCAAGATGACGAACGGAACACTTGGCAGAAAGGCTCACAAAAAGGGGCTGATAATAACTCTAATAATACCTGGTGTTAGTCCGAGGATAAGTCTGAGGATAAGGCCAGCCAAGCATGGAAGCAGCTGGATCGGGTTTGATAATCCTCTTGTTTCGCTACAACTTCGGGACTCACTGGGTATTGAATAAATGAATTACTTCCAGATGTCATGGAAGCTCGAATAAAAAGTGATTTTAAGGTTTCCTCGGCTGCCTAGGTATTTCACCTGGGCACATGCAGGTTTAAATATTCAGTGTAGCAAAGTAGCTACTTGGGTAGGTACCCATGGACGTTGGAGCTATACATATATCGTAGCAAATCCAACATTGGAACAGGACCAATTTCCACGGCCAGGGGGATGGAGTAATCGGACTTGGGGAGATCAGAGTTGCAAGCAGAAAATACTAAATAGTTCACAGTGCTCGAAAGCCCCGCTCAGTTCCTAGGGTAGGACTGCACACCTTGGAGCAAATAAATTGCAAACTAAGGTCGATAGCTGATGTTTACCGATCTTGCGCTACTGGTCTATCGCGCCAGCCGTAAGCAGTGACGTCGGATGTTCCCCCCGCAAGTCCGCGAACTTCCAAATCCACGAGCTCTCAACACTTATCGCCGCTGTCTGCTTTGTCTGCAAGATGTGGAACGATGAGGATAACAATCCCTACGGGGCATTTGACCAGCATGAAGCCCACCTATCCGATTCTCTCCACTCCGCCGCCCTCTCTGGCCGTTCGCTTCCCACCCCACGATTCAGCTGGAGCGATGATCACTAACATTCAGTAGCTATGTTCGACCAAGATGCCACTCCTCCGTCAAGCAGAGACTCAGACCTTGACCCTCCAGATTATATCTCTCACCCTGAAGATCTAAGCGATCCCGAAGAAGCCGACTATGGCGCCGCCAGTCAACAATACCCGCGCAAGAGCGTTTACGACAGTCGCATCGAGCAGATCCTCTACGAGAACCCTGATATGCCGATTCTGATCACTGATGCTGGCAAAAACCACGAGGGTGGTGGTGGTTTTATTGTTTATACTATTCGCACAGCCGTATGTTCAGCTTCTCCGGAGTGACCTTGATAATCAGGCTGACACGTATTTTTTCTAGGATCTCGAGGTGCGGCGACGATACTCGGAGTTCGCGTCATTGCGCCAGACGCTGGTCAACCTTCATCCTACCTTAGTTGTTCCTCCTATCCCCGAAAAGCATAGCATGGCGGACTATGCCGCGAAGCCCACCAAAGCCAAGGAAGACACAGCCATTATAGATTTGCGCAAACGTATGCTTGCAGTGTTTCTCAACCGATGTCGACGGATGAAAGAGATTAGAGAAGATGGCGTATGGTGGCGATTCTTGGACCCTAATGTTAGTTGGGTAAGTAAAAAAGAGTGCCTGCAGCTACTGGCCCGTTTCAATGCTAATTCGAAACAGAGCGAGGTCTTACACTCCCATCCTGCTGCATCTGTACCCAAAAACAACCTCAAAGCTCCCCCACTCGATCCCGCGAATCCCACTCAGGCCCATGGATGGCTTCCAGTTCCTGCTACATCAGCGAAACTCAAGGCGACCGGCGGTACGATTCAGCCATCGGGAGGCAGCGGCTCACCAACATCTCCACGAGAAAACACTGATGGACCTCCACCCAACATTCCTGGCCCAGAGATACTGGGCCGTTTCCCACCAGAGTCACGAAAGCTGAGCGAACAGGAGCTGGACCCCTACTTCATCAATTTCGAAGCTTCCACCCGTGAATTAGAGCTGCTCTTACAAGGGAACATTGAGCGAGTCAACCGGCGGACACTATCTCACCTTTCATCTCTTTCTGCCGACTTGATGGAACTAGGAGCCCGATACAATGGGTTCTCTCTTTCTGAACAATCACCGACTGTCGCAGCTGCGATCGAACGCATTGGCCAGGCGGCTGATACGTCCTACATCGAAACCGAAGAGCTGTCCACCGCACTCAGTGCTAGCTTTGCCGAGCCGATGCGCGAGAGCGCGCAATTTGCTAGTGTGGTGCGCGGAGTACTGCGGTATAGAGTTCTGAAACGCGTTCAGGAGGAAATGACTCGCGATGAACTGGCAAAGAAGAAGACGTTACTGGATTCACTTGAGCGAAGCGAGCTTGAGGCTAAGCGATTGGAGCAATACATGAGCCGCAGCGGGCCTCAATCAGGAGCTACAAAGCAGCGGTCTCTTTCTACATCATCCGCTGTGAGCAGTGAAACAGGAAGCACGGCCAATACCTCTGCGGAGGCGGAGTTTCCACCAACTCATGGCGAGCCTATTGGGTCTCCTAGTTCACCACAGTCGAGGAAAGGAGACCCGTCGACGGCTTCTCCAGCCCATCGCAAGTCCGCCAGCGGCAATTTTGTGACTAACAAGATCTTTGGTCGCATCAGCCATGCCATCCACGGCTTTGCTGATGTTGATCCCGAAAGAACCCGCCGAGACCAGATTGGAAAGACCAAGGAAAGTCTCATTCAGGTATGTACAGTGGTGGGGGGATGCACCCGTTCTCTCCGAGAAAATTAACTGATTATTCGCACAGCTGGAGCAAGCATTGGGAGTTTCCGAGAAGGATGTCCGGGATGCCAGCGCCGGCGTTCTCCAAGATCTAAGACGTTTCCAGAAGGATAAAGAAGGCGATCTTCGGCGGTACATGGTATGCACGATTCCCGCCCCGGGTCCCCACCCGCGCACTGCTAACCATGGATCCATCTCTAGGTCGCATATGCCCGCTGTCATTTAGACTGGGCGCGGAAGAATCTTGAGACGTGGACCGAAGCAAAGGATGAAGTGGATAAGATTGTGGCACGATAGAGCACAATGTATCCGGCTATCCGACCATGGATCGATTCTCAAGGGCGCCGTTGGTGTTTTGGTTTGCTCTGGGTTTCCTTGTTTCAATTTATCTGCTGTGAACTAGCGATACAGTTTAACCCCCCCAACCTGATTATGCATCAAGGCTTCTTCTCCTTGGCTCGTGGCTTCTAGAGGCTCAAAGCTCCCTTTACTCCTTCCGTGTAGACCCCACACTCAGCCCATAAACCTCGAGTTGGCCGGACAAAGGCTTTATTGTCTTACCTAAATCCGGGCAAGACACGGCTCCTCGAAGATGTTCCAATGTTCCAGGGGACCACTATACAGCTCCTCGCGGGATCTGATAATGCGCCAAAAGCGGGAATGCCCAAGGGCACATTCCTGCCGAAGTGGCAGATCGACAGGAACCGCTCAGAAGCGCAAGCGATCGGCAACCTCAATTCTCCCCGCCGACAACCTCCCTTGCTTCGTGTCAAACTTCCCTGCTGTCAAGGTTCGCCCCTGATGTTGTGCATACACAGCCAGACCAATATATGACAGAATAACAATGCATCCATCATCACAATAACAGAGTGGGCATATCTCCACTCCGCTCCGATCGTAGCACGAATCCTTCCGCTTCCGGAGATCTGATATCGCCACGTTTGCTTCAGTCTGTTGTCTCTGCAGAACCTCGCGCAAGCTGCCTCTTGACATTCCGTTCCTTGCAGACATACCCACCAGGTGGAACCAGCTTCACAACCAAACACAGTGGGATGTTGCATCCCTAACGACTCATCCCCTCTGGTCGTCCCCGCAATCTGCAGAAACCCACCCTCCACAGGGTGGCACGCCGTGCGTCGCTCCTGAAAACGATGAGTGCCTGGGTCCATAGTCGACAGGATGATCTTCAGGAGCGACCACTTATCACAGTCGGCGGTGCCGCCTCCTGGTGGTCTCTTTGTCGACGATTTTCGCCAGGGGTGGTCTTTATCATTGCGGTCTATTTGGCATCATAAATTCCCTCGACGCTGGGTAAAGATGCTCTCGCTATTAGGTTTAGTATGTCTCTTCGGTGTTGCGCTCAGTCTGAGTCTGGGCCCGCATCAGAACCTTGCTCGGGATCAGGATCAGCATCTTGATGCTGCTTCGCTGCAGGACGACGAGGTTAGCAGATTCCCGCCGCCGCGCCAGACAAATCAACATACCCACGACCCAACTATTCTTCGTGTCGGGGACACCTACTATCTTTACAATGTTGGACAACGCATTTTTATTCACACCGCTCCAAGCATGGCTGGTCCATGGACACATGTTGGAAACTTGTTAGACGGCAACAGTGTTATTCCCAAGGGCGACCGTGCCGCTCCTTGGGCTCCCACTGTCATTGAATTCGATGGTACATATTACTGCTACTACAGTGTGAGCAAGGCTGGCTGCCGCGATAGTGCTATCGGCGTGGCCACGTCGAACTCGCCAGGCCCAGGTCACTGGTATGACCACGGCGCAATTGTCCAGACCGGTACAGGCAATGGCTCCGATGTTGCACCTTACACCGTTTCCAATGCCATTGATCCCAGCACGCTCATCACACCAGATGGGAAAGCTTATCTTACATTTGGTAGCTACTGGACTGGTGTGTACCAAGTTCCTCTTGGAAATGACTTGATCTCTCCTCAGAGCACCACTGAGCCCGATGCCCGTCATCTCGCATATGAACCCAAAGCACTTGGACCCGCAAACCGATACGCCAGCTCACTCTGTGGCGACCCCAGTGGGCCACATGCTCTTGAGGGTGCTTTCATCTCGTACAATGATGGATGGTACTATCTTTGGTTCAGCCATGGCCTTTGTTGCAACCTGGAAAAGGGAAAGCTGCCGCAGGCAGGAACCGAGTAAGGAAAATGACATTTCCCTTTTCAACTTGTGCTAACAAAAGCTCCAGATACAGCATCCGTGTTGGCAGATCACAGGGTCCTCGCGGGCCGTTCCATGACGAAGCCGGCACAGATCTTGTCAATGGTGGAGGAACGATCGTCTATGGCTCCAACGGCGAAACCTATGCACCGGGCGGCCAAGGCGTTCTCCGGGACGGCGACACAGACCTCCTCTACTACCACTATCGTGAGTCCCAATCAATCCGTTTAAGCGTACGCACACGCGCAATAAACACGTGCTAACAGCCACTCAGAAAACAAGACAGTTGGCGTGGCATTCTCGGTAAGTTCACTCTATCGGCAGGCATGTGGACCCGGTGGATCTGCTCGATCCGATAACCGTCTCCTGTGTCTCCACCCTCGTCGATCATCCTCCCTGCATTCAGTCCCTTCATCACGTCATGGTCTTATGTACATCATCTAACTTGTCATTTTGTGAGCAGGATGCCTTCCTCGGCTACAGCCCACTGACATACGTCAATGGGTGGCCCGTTGCACAGCCTTGATCGGCTGCGATCAACGCCTTTGTCGCTCCTTCGATTCCTTGCACAGTACGCGTCTGCAATTCCTCGACACATTTGCTTTCCTCAAGATTGTCTTAATCTTAATTTGGAATCCATTTTCTGCCGCTCCTTCGACTTAAATATTTTGGCTTTCATGCCGTTCTCCCCATTCGCCATCATACAGGGCTTCGCCGATCCTTTATCTGCGTCACATATTCGAAGAGGCCTATTTCGCTTTGCCCTTGACGGCCTACCGTTTGCTTTTGCGATGAACAAATTCTCTCGTTTCCTACACAGGATCTGATTATTTCCAGCATCGGCTAAAATAATGTGCATATAGAGTGGCATTATTGTTGCACTCAAAAAGAAATAGATTTTACATGATTACTGCAAACTTGCCTGAGTGATCAATACTTTGCAAAATAACAGTTTTATTGGAAATTACTTTCCCTTCAATGTCCAAACGCAGTAGTAGACGTAACGTGTGTATTTGTTTGCTGCTCTTGGGTTGTTCCTTCGACCCGCCTTCACTGGTGACATCGCGCGAAACCTTTCAACTACCCTAATTTTCGAGAGCACGTGCCTTTCGCGTCTCAACCTTTCAATGAAAGAAGACACTTCCATTCGCTTCCCTCAAACTTCCTCTTATATTCCAAATCTCTACCTTTTTCGATCTTCCCTCATCATCTATCCAACAATCTCTCGCATATGAGAGCTAATACTCTACTTTTCATGACACAACATCAAAACAAACCTTGAAAACTTTCATTGATTTCCTCATTTCTACAAAATCTTATCACAATGAGTGAAGTGGGAGTACAGAAACCTTACATTTGAGTTGCGTCATTTTACGCGCTCGATTAAAAGCGCTTTTTGACTATTTCTTGGTCACCGACAACAATCGATGCTTCCAGACATGGAGTATTACAAAAGGTCTGGGCATAGTTGTAGAATCGCAATCGATTCTTGAACAACATCCAGCCAATCTTGGATAGCAGCAAACGGCAGAATGAGCCTTTCTTTGCCTATCGTTCTTCGGGAATTGTTGCATCTCTCAAGTGCATTCTTGTATGACATAAACCCAGCTCGAAGCTCAGAACGATACAAGACTTGACTTGGATCTACGATTATATTGTCTCAACTTTTTCGAGAGTCAAGCTATTCCATTCTCAGACGAGGAAAAAACGACATGATCCATACAGATTCCGGGAATTTGGACCTGGTTTCAATGAAAAAAGGCATTTACTGATTGTCGCTGCCTAATGACCAAAGTCGTAAGTTGACTTGCTTGTTTTGGCATTTTAACCGGGTTGAGGCTGATTCTGGATGGTCCAGCAGGTGTCAACCAATGCAAGAATTCTGAGATTACGCGCGAAAGCCTGCTGCAAACTGATTTACGATCACCATGTTCTCCCACGAATGCATCAATACTGCCACTCGGGCTGTAGTTTTTTCAGAATCTATATCTTTCTGCGGGAAATGACTCGAATAAACATCATGTCACGATGCCAGAAGCCCGCTTTCTATACGAGGAAGTCTCTTCCCTAGGTCAAGGCCTCTAAGCTCGCCGACTATACAATTTCCATGACTACTAAAGAGAGCGATGCGTTGTCCCTGCTGGAGGCTAGTGGCGCGAGCCTAGCGCTGAATTAGGATCCACAAAGTCATTTCAGGCAGCGGAAAGATGGAATAATGCACTGGCTGAAAGGCGGACGAACAAGAGGGGATTCTCCGCACGTGCAAGGTCTCACTGGGTTATGCTCAAAGATTTACGGTATCATCTCAGAAACGGCCATGGTCGAAAGGCTTCAATTGGGCTGGGGAGCCGGTTGGGTACGCTTTCGAAGTATTGCAATTATAATATTTGAACATTCCAACGATGCCAGAACCTGAAGCTGGCAGCAATTCATGCTCTAGGCATTTCTGACATAGCAAACTACCCCCGCACGCTATCGGTTTCTCATTACACTCAGCAGAGTGTCTTATGATCCGACCACCACCGACACACCCATGGAAAAGGATTTTTCCTAGTCGACCATATTGGCCGTGTCTACTACGCTGCGTGTGCCACCGGGGCAATGGACTCTTGGTGTCCGATGTGACGGGAAATGAAAAGACCTTTTTGTCATCGGCGAAGTGCTGCATCCAGTCTAATCCAGGCAGCGTGGCATGCTATACGTCGCACCCCTAGACAGGATTGCCACAACCCTCTTTCTCCGACTTTTTAACTGAGGACCTCAACAAAGTCTTTCTCAGAACCTACGAGAATGGATATTCCTATCGCCAAAGCCAAACACAATTTCCCTCTATTTACAATCAAGCATAAACCGACCAGAATCTGGATCGCCCAACCCCAGTCAAGCTCCCTGGGCTGCAACTAGACAACTGCAGATTGCAGACAATATTGTTGTTGTCTTGGAGATTATAGAGCGTTGTCGGAACTCTTGGACAAACGAGAGAAAATCTTCACTCGCTATGAAGCTTCAACCGGTTGAATCCACAAAGCGTGTCTCGAAAAAGACTAAGTCATGCTACCCGCAGCAGACCCAACAGACTCTTCCAACCGTCTACCATGGAACCGCTTTGGATGCGCTCAGAACATCTGTCAATCTGGTGCACCCTTTGGCGATCACGCCATCTATGTTCAAATCTATACGACCCAAAACTGCTGTGAAGCGAAGCTAGAACGATTCCAAAGGAAGCCTCGACTTCGAACAAGGGTCGTAAAATGGAATTGCCAAAGGCGGACATTGGGTTTACCCAGCCGAGTCGGGCCAAGGCAATGTCATCGGTAGTCTGATTAGTCTGACAGACCCGGAAGACATCAAGAAGAAGGAATATCAGAGGATGAAGGCCAAGAAGGAGGAGGAGGAGCTGGCTACGAATCCCAAAGCCCTGGATGCACACGAGCGAGAGAAAAAGAGTCTTGGAGAGAGAAGAGATCTTGATTCTAATCTGGTGCCAAGTGCAATTCAGGAAGTTATTCGACAAAGTGTATACAAGAAGAGGACAAATTACGTCCAGAATTCATTCATCTAGCGGATGCTACGAACCCGGACGGCAGCTATGTTTTCGCGCAGATTGAAATTGACAACCAGCAGTTTGACGTTTAATCCGGTGCCTATGTACTCGCCAGAAGATACATATATATATTGAGTGTCAAATATGAATTCAAACACAGTAATGTATGTTCATCAGTATTTGCTACTGGTGTAGTATAATGGCTATCATTTGAAGAACCTGGAAGGTTTCTTCAAACTGGATGTCAATAATATATTTACTTAGTCCAGTTCATGATCTCCAGGGCTAGAGGGTTGACACTCTAGTCATCCTGAAATAGCATGATAGATTTATGAGTCTCAATATTTTAAGAGTTAATGGCCATTTAGTGCGCTGTGGTCAACGGAGAGTAAGCCCCGGAAAATTAAACCCCAAGGCACGCACGCAAAGTAAACGGACGTAGGTGCAGATTGCACAGCTTATCATTCCACAGAAGCTTTTCATTTGACTTTAAAACCTTTTTAAGTCTACATATCCCATTCAATTTATCATGCAAACAAAAAACAACATTGCAGCCATGATGAGAGCTCCTCTTGGAGACAATAACCTTTGTCAAAAGACACGCCGCAGATGCATCAAGACACTAATGCTAAATGGATAAAAAAAAGTACCCTTCCCACTTCAAACTCCAAGAGTTCATGTCCATTTCTTCGTTTATTATGAAAAACATTCCTCTCGAAACGACTTTGTGATTTGAAAGACTGTCACAAATCGACTTCGTTGTCGATCTCAACTCCAGGAAAAAGGTCGAGGGTATGTTCGAACTCCGCGAGTAAAGCCTTCCGGCGATGGATTGCCCGATGGTCTTTTGGAGTGAGATTCATGGAATTATGGATGACGAGTCTTTGATTGGGGCGTGGGGAGTCTTGCTGCTGAAGCAGGGTCTCAGACTCTTCATCGCCTTCGGCGTCACCCGCAATCCAGAAGTGGCTGGGGTGTCCAGGGAAGCCCTTGGTATGGTATCCTCCATACCCATAACCATATTGGATAGACTCTGTTTTCTTCTGGACGGAAGATTGAGTATTGGGGTGTTGTGACGAACTTGAGGCCTCGCGAAGTGTCGTACGGCATGGTAGAAGTGGCAGAAGATTCGCGGCGGGCGCAGCTGAATGAATCTGGTCAACGCGACGGGGTCGATCGGTCAGTGGGTTTGGATTTGAAAAGGATATACTCCCTGAAGAGAGTGCTTGGGACTCGAGGTCTTCAGCGTGGGAATGAGGATGCCACTGGCGCGCAGCGTTAATTGCGGTGGTTGCCGCGTTGAGTGCAGCGCTGACAGCGCTGGCAGTGTGAAAGGTATCTCGGCGACGCTCTCGGGCTGAGAGCGGATTTTCATTAGTGAAGGATGCACTGCCTGAAGAGACAATATTGGAAGAGAGATCTTCGGCGCGTGTCGTGTTATGAATTGGTGAACGCGGCATAGCGGTAGTAGGGGCATTTCGAGGAGGTATCGGATTCTGGCGACGTCGATGAGAACGACGATCACGAGGACGCCTTGACTCTGAACGGCTTCGTGACCGTGACATGGTAGCGGACGCGCACATGTTGGCTTGAAGCTCTTCGGCTTCCAGAGGCTTGTTCAAAAGATCGATGGTGGAAAGCGACGGAATCGTCGTCACAGATGTTGGTTGAGCGTGGAGTCCAAGTGAGGTGGGCCAATTTACAGGATCAACAGACTCAGCAGGGAAAACTGTGCCAGTGTTACTGAGTAGCGAATTTTCAATTTGCTGCTCAATAGTAGTCATACTGGGACCCAAGTCCAATTCGCTGATATCACTTTGAGTGGGAGATCGCGTTTGCATGGAAGGTGGAACTGAGGGCCCCAGACTTGATAAAGGAGAGGTCATTTCGTGATCTGGGGGGCTTTCAGAGCTTTTTATTGTAGACAGGCACTCGGTACTCGTCGCTTTAGTGCTGTGAACACTTGGGGCCTAAAGACATCAGACCAGCTTCGCTACGATTAATATAAGAAACCACTCTTGATGATTCACTTACCCCAGAAGTTTCACGCTTAATAGGATCGGTCAATGTGGAACATACTCGAGAGAGCTTCGCTTTTCGAACAGGCTGGACGCGAATGGGTGCTCGTGGGTATTCCTTGACATGGCGACTCTTGCGCTGGGGAGTATATCCAGTGAGCTGTTCTTTCGAACTCTTATGAACAGACTTACCAGGAACAGCTTCTAAAAGGCCACCAGCAGTGCCTTTTGGATGGACAGCCTTTGCAGCAAGACGGCGTGAGCGGCGCAAACAAATTGATGGCGAGAGTTCGTTGCATTCTCTTTTCAATGATGGAAGTTCATCCAAAACAGAACCACGAGAACTTGAGGAAGGAGAGAGCGGCGGCATTGTGTTTCAACCAAAGAATGAGGAAGTTGGGGTGGATGGAAGGAGACACCCCGTATTGTCATCAGATGTAGATCGTCTAGTTTTGTGGCTGAAATGAAGGGTGTAAGAGTGTGGGTCAAGTTGGTTGAATCATGCTAATCTTTGAACAGCATATGAAATCAGCCTTATGGCGTCTTTGATATCCCCGATTATGAGAGATACATGCTACTACTGCACCTGATAGTCAATACGCTCATTCCGTTTGAATTCAGGGCGAGAGAAAGGTAATAAAATCACGTCCCCTTTACTTTCTGTTCTGATTCCGACTTTGAGGGTTACGCTTACGGTGAAAAAAAAACTTGAAACTAATCTACAATGAACAGGCATGTAGTATGCAACAACAAGATTTGTTGAAACTAATAATAATAAAGAAGATCGGCATCAGACATGTCGAAGCCGTCCCAGGCCCATAGATAGAATCATGAGACAGCCCCATCCCCGGCTGTACATTCATAAACAAAATGCCTCTTTTTTTACGTGCAGCGCCGTAAACTCCGTATGAATGAGAATGTGACAGGGCATAGGAAGGGTAGAGACCTTAAAAAACAAAACAAAAAAACAAGCAGAGCGCAGAACCTCCGACATAACGTTAAACATCAGCATAAGGGGCCACGGAATTTGTGAGTGCTTCCGTAGATGACAGGGTGGGAATATGCAACATGATCATTCATCCGTAAGCTTTTCGTCTTCGCCGACTTTGAGCTCAACGACGGGGAGTTCATCATCAGAGGCATCGTGAAGTAACGTCGGAACGTCCTCGAATGTAGGATCATGTTCATGGTCCGAACCGGCAGCAGAGTTGTTCAACTCCTGGAGACGATCTCCGGCCTCGGAGTTCCCATCGCCGATGGCGACATTGCTGTTCTTGTCACTAAAAAGATCGCTGTCGTCATCGCCGTTGATATCTCCGGGAAGATTGTCATTATTGAAAAGATGAGGCCCGTTGTTCTCATCCTCATCATCGTCGTCGTCGTCGCCGGGGCGGCTGAAAGACCAAGAAGGCTGTTCGAAGAGACCGCTAGCAGTTGAGTCACGCTTGGGCTCCGATGAAGAAGGAGCTTCCGTGGAGTCGTCGCCAACAGACTGAGAAGCGCCCTCGCCAACGCCATTGTAGATCTTCATGGCATCCTCAAATCGACGTCCACCGAGGGGACCATCAGACTGGCGGCGGTAGAACAGCAGGTAATTGCTCGAGGAGACAATGCGTTTCCGTACGTCGCCACGAATGGGGTTGGCACGGTCGTCATTGAACTCACACCAGTCACCCGTCACCCAGTTCTTTGCGTAAGCGTAGTAATGACCAAACTGAATGGCACCGGAGTGACAGTCGATGGCGAATAAATCGTACTTAGGGGACTTTCCATTTGTTGGGCCGGAAATGTAGCTTGAAATGTCGAGGTCGGTGAGTGGGTAGTCGATAATCTGGTCGAATTTTGTGGGAGACCGGAGTCCACCGCCCTTGCTAGAGCTTGCAAATGAAGTAAACCTCTTCAGGTGCATGACCAAAATATCAGGAGCATACCAGATATCCAGCTTCTTCTTGGCTTGGCGGAATTCTTTGCAGTCGGGACAGTACCAAGCATCGTCCTCAGATAGGATCTCTTCAGAGTTGAATTCCTTGAGACAGTCGGTGAGTGCGATTCCCTTCGCCCTCTTGGCAAGACGCGCAGCCTTGCGATCCTCGAACTCTTGGTTGAAGACGTAAGGAGGGTTTTCGTGAGTTGGCTGGGCATTCTCGGAATCATTGAACAAGGCATTGATTCCCTTCTCGTTCCAGCCAAGTACGAGACCTTCTCTCTCACGAATGAAAGGCTCATCCTGCACAAGGCTGTCTGAAGCTTCAGATTGATCAGCCTCGGTATGGGATTCGCTGTTATCATCTGAAGAAGCAGCAGAGCTAGCCGGAGAGGCCTTTGAAGCTGGCAACTTGATTCGAGAAGTGATTGACTTCAATGGCTTCGACAGGTTCGCTTGACGACCAGTTGGGACCTCTTGACCGTATGAGGGAGACAGTAATTCAACATTGAATAGACTCAATAGGGCAGAAGGAATGACGCCAGCTAATGGATGCGCGAGATCTTCCTTGGTCGTTCCATTATCTTCAGAAGCTGGTGGGGCATCTTGCATGGAGACCTCGACCATGTTGTCTTCTCCGTCAACCGAAGCTGTCTTAATGCCGGAGTCGGCTGACTTGGCATCGTCATCTGTGAGTTCCACGGTGTCCGAGTCCTCGGTTGAGGGAATTGTCTTCATGTCTCGCGTAGTCATTGTGGAAACATAGCGCAGGACCTTCTTGTAGATAACCCCAAGATCTCGGAGTTCATCCCGCGTGAAAGACAGGATAGATGGTGGCGGAGGAGTTGCCGAGATGTTACCACCCTTCTTGCCGAGGCCACGGTGGAAAATAGGAACAAGGACACGATCCTCAGAAGCTGCCACATCCAACTGGATGAATACAACAGTATCAGATGCCTTCAGGCTGAGATCGTAATAAGTGGTTCTTTCATTGGTGAAGACAGACCAGAAAACCTCATCAGTGACCTCAGCACCGATAAGCTTATCGGCATCACAGCCGGTTCGGGCTGCAACTTTCCTGCGGAAGGTGGTCATGTTATCGCTCTTGCTAACCTCGAGAGTGAACTTCTTGGGGCGAGATTCAAGCGGCACAAAGATGATATCACGGTAAACAATGTGGGTGTCGTTAGGAATGGGGAGAGAAAGACTGGTGTAAGGCTCGAATTTGATGCTGACTTTCGAGCAGTCTGGACATTCGACAGTTGATTTGTACATGCCAGAGAAGAGATCGACAATGGGGGATTCATTACGAGCCGTGTAAATGTCCCAGTGGGTGGATGCAAATTCCTCAAGGGCCTTGCGGTTGTGCACCATCTCTTCTGTAGAGTCGGGCTTCTCGATGTATGGCTTCTTATCGATCGTGTTGAGATCCTCTGACAATCCATCGAGAACGAATGACAAGAATTCTTGACTGTCATGCTGTTCCCATGTACTGTAAATTGGATTGAATCGGCCCACCGCTGACCGGAAGTTAACAGGGCGGATGTGTTCCTTTGCAGGCTCGCGATACATTGTCTGGAGTAAAGATGCATAAACTGAAGCGAGCTTGCCGCTGTAGCCAAGGACATTTGTGTAGTTCAAGTCCGGCTTGTGCGAATTCGTCAGGAAGTACACACTCAGCTCCTCAACAGCTCGAAGACATTGAGTCGCTGCGTTCTGGTAGCAGGTATTTCCCATGTTGTCGAGACCAGTACGGCCCAAACGAGAGCCACTTGGCCGCTTTGCGCCTCGAGGAAATTCGGGAGCAGGGCTAGTTCGGCCGCTGGTTGTGGCAACCTCGGTCTTAGCCGGCGCCGGAGTCTCCTTCTTGGCCTTGATCTTTTCGACGGGAATACCCAGACGCTTCAAAGTAGCGGCTGAAGCCTCGGAGATCCATTCGCCCTTGGACCCAACTTGTTCTTCGAGAACAACGGCATCTGTTTCGACCAAATTCGCCATCATCAATGACATTCGCCCATTGTACTTTGGGTTGTCAGTTTGGTCCTTCACGTCAATCAGTTCGCGCTGGTTGCCTTCGTCAAGCATGAGGAAGGCATTCAGGTCAACAAGCATGTGCTTCTGGGTCGAGGAGAGGAGAGCTGCTAATGGAGCTGGTGATGCGGGACGGGACCCAGCTGGGGTATTGACATGCGAGACGTTGGTGCTAGGAAGACCATCACGAATCTTCCAGACCCGGACCTTAGTAGATATGGCGATGCCGGCCTGCTTCTTGGCCTCTTTGAGCCATTTTTGGAAACTCATTTGGCGGCCCGCCACTGTCTTGGGGGGCGACTTTGACTTCTCTTTCAATTTTTGAGGTGTCATAACCGCTGAAGGGTTGGAGAGCTTGAATACGGAGACGACTGGCGGGCGAAGCTCATAGATGACAACAGACTCGCCATCGGGGTTGGTTTCATGAGCATAGCGCATGATGACAGGAGTTCCTTCAACCTTGCCGTACCAATCCACGATCCAATGCCATGCCTTCGCAGGCAAGATCTGATAGTGCTGATCGAGCATCACATCAGGCCGCATGGGAACAAATTCTTTTCCCTCCTCATCCTTCAGACTTTCCTGTGGGCCGACGTCGAGTACAAGATCGGAGTTGTCCACAGGGCCCAGTTCCTTGTCAAAGGCTTCCTTGTCAGCCCTGTCTGTGTACTTTGTGCTCCGTGCAAAGACCAGTTTCAGCCATGACATAGACACAGCATATCCTCGTTCGCCGTCTTTTAGTGGCCGTTCCATCAAGCCTTGCACCTTGTCGATCCGCTGGTCGTGTTTGTTGCGGGACCCGGGAGCGTCATTCGCGCCGTCAAGATCCATCGGGGTAGGCATGCTGACGCCGCCTTCCGGGTCGGAGTCTGTGATCTCTGAAGCAGAGCGCTTCTCGCCGGGAGAAGGCGATCGGCCGTCGCCATTTGGAGGGGTATCGTGGTTGTCGGAGGGCATGTCGGAGTGTTCGCTATGGAGGGTAAGATAGGCGGTCGCAGTCGCGGGGGTAGGCGAGCGGCCACCAGAGTGAGAACGAGACCCTGTGGCTTCTGGCTGGAGATGAGCGGGCACGTAGCGAGGAGGCGACGACGAAGAGGACTTGCTCCGGCGATTCGAGGGAGAGGAGCTTCGGGGTGGCAAGCGTGGACCGGGCGGAGGTTGGGAGCCGTCGTTACGCCGTGTCCGTCCTGGGCTGCTGCTGGATGCCTCGGGGGAAAGCTTGCGTCTCTTGATGGACGCCGTGATGCCTGGGAGCTGCCACTTGAGTGCGCAGCTCTGGGCAATGTTGGGAATAGAGAGTTGTGTCTGAGACGAAAGATCTGGCAGAAAATGGAGATCAGTTTTTTTTCCCGGTCCGAGTTTAGCCCTATCGGTCAAGCTGATGGGGCAGAGTAGACGAACTTTGAGGAAAGCAGAGACAAACAGAATTGGAAAATAATGGTGTGGAAGTAGCTCGGGTGACTATGGGTTTAATGTGGATTTTTTATCTTCTAGTGTATGGGGAACTTCAATGAATGCATGAGTGAAGCGCATGACTGGGGTTCACACTGGCAAAGAATGTGTGTTCTGGTGGAGCCGCACCCGCCGCTTCATTCGGATCTATAGACTTATCCCGACTTCACACCACAGCAATCTTGGAGAAGATTCATTAACATATGCCTTCACGATACTTAGGCTAAACTGATCCCATTATGCGAGATGGCTATTGGTCAGTAACTTCGCACAAAATGCGGCTGCAGTGCGTGCAACTTGTAGTCGGCCCACCTCATACTTCCCCAGTCGGATTAATTAAGTTGCCTTTATTTCTGCTTCACAAGTGACTAATCGCCATTCACCAATCAAAGGAGGTAAACTAGTATGGAGATAAATTCTATTGTAGTCTGAGCTCATCAGAGTATTCTCGGTTGCCTAAAGGCGATGTTCAATGCAGATACAGCAACAGCTTGAATCAAAATCGCCACCCATGAGACCCATTTGCACAAAGCAGCCATAGTTCTAAATGCAAAACGTAAATCGCATTGCAGCACGCCGTTCAAATAGTCTCCACGTTTTCTTCATTGCAGAGATATCAATTTGGATAGTGCGCCCGGCGCTCCATCCATGAACGCAGGGAATTCTCCGGCGCGTCTTTCAAGACGTAAGCCACATCCGCCCGATACTTTATGCTGCTGCACGAATCATTCTTGCCATTCTCAACAGCCGCGTCAAGGTTTCCGTTCTTGACTCTCACGGTATTAACGCAGTAGTCGCAGAGCACCAGGCCGCATCCACAGGGCACTTCGTTAGCGCGATAGCAATACTAGTAAGCCGGTGACTGGCATAGCCCGCACCATGGCTTCGATGGCTTTTCAGTGCTCTGGGCTATCATCAAATGAGCCTCAGATGTGGCTAGGTGCATGTGCATGTTCTGGATTTCCATGCCGCTAGGCTCCTGGCCTTGGGCGTAGATTGGCTGGAAGTCGGGGTGCCTGCAGGCCATTATCACAGCACGCTGGTTCGCGCAGTCGTAGCACATCTGACTCGATCTTTCTCCTTCCTCAGTATGGCCTGCGCTCGTTTCGATTACTTCCTCCATTGTGTTTTTGGTGGCTGTTGACCTTTTTGTTCCTAGTCCGCAAACGCCGTAGGCATAGTTGTGGCACCAGTCGCAAGATATAGCAGTTTGCTCGCTCGTTTCCAGAACTCGCAGTGGATGGGGTAGCTGGATGGTGGTGTTGAGAAGACTCGGTTCGTTCTGTTGTGGTATCTGAACCTGTTTGTCATGGCCAACAAATGTGAAGCTCTGATCCGCGTCGTCGGAATCGTCAATGATAATGGGCGCGAGGCTAGTTCCGTCCTGTTTGGCCAAGCCACCCAGCTGCTCTTTCGATGGCAGGCTAGGTGCAAAGTAACCCTGTATGAAGCTGTTCATTGGCTCTAAGCTGGGCTGCATGGTCTCAGAGTAGTCGGGAGGTAAAGCTGCAGGTGAGTTTAGGACCCATTCTGTAGACAACGAAGACAGCGATGAAGACAACGAAGACATCGACAACGCTGGCGATTTGCACTGTGTCGGTGCTGTTTCAGTAGTCTCTGCACCGCCACTGCAGTGATCTACTTCTGGTTGATGGTCATCGTTGACGAATGAGCTGTTCTCATTCCGCGGAGTTGCTAACGTGACTCTAGAGGCCTCGGGGGTATCCTCGACTGGTTTGCCATCTTCCTCGTATTGCAAGTCGCTAGATCCATCTGGATCATATGGATCCGACAAGCGACGCGAAGGTTTCTTCTTTGCAGGACCGGCAATGCACTTAAAGCCACGCTGAACGCAGTGGCGGCATGGTTCCCGGTGGTTGTAATCACTCCAGCGATAAGAGCATGGTCGGCGACGAGCTCGACACGACTCGCATGAACGTTTCCATTTTGGCTGTGTCATCAGCTCACAATCAATCCCGTCGCTCTTGCATTCACGGCAGGGGTATTGGGTAGGATCTTCGATCAAGGAGCATGGGAATTCAACTTCTCGGCAGGCAACGCAACCTTCGGATTTCAAGGGCTCATCTTCCGAGTCCTGAGAGTCCATCGTAGCGTCTCCTGATTTGTTGAAGATCTTGGTGCTAAAAGGCCGACTTGGAGTTTGGCGGGCTCGCAGATTGTAGCCAGAGGGACTTTCGGCTTCATCTACCGCCCAGTATTTGTTCCAAGAATCTAAGCCGTTGCTCTCGCTGCCTTCATCCTGCGAAAATGAGGCTGGTGGGGTCTGAGGGTCGGTGCTTGCTTCTGAATCGTTATTGACGCAATGTGGACGTTTCGAGGCACGGCCTCGATGACTCAATCTTTTTGTGAGCCTTTGACGCTTGGTCGGACTTTCCTCTGGAGTGTAGTCCTCGTCATCTTCGTTATCAATCCATGTGCTAGTGATGTTCTGACGACCCTGCTCGTCTCGACAACGGAAGTGGTAGGGATTCGGCCGGTCAGGCGCAGCTTCGACTTTGGCTCGAGTGAGCCTCGTCCTGCGAAGAACTTTGGTGAAGATCATCTTGGCCATCTTCAACTGCCCGCGAGTGTATGACTGGTCTTCCATCTCAGGCACGGTATGGTGGTGGCCTGCAAGGATACAAGTTAGCATCAGACGCTTGCAGGCTCAAGTTTTGGTTTCGGACACGCTAACCGAAGACTGGGTTTGTTCTTTGTGATGCGCATGGGAGGTGTTTTTGCTGGTCTGATCAAATCCGTAGCCTCAGTAGTCAGTTCAATCGCATGTGTAGTGAATGAAAGCCTCGCCTGGCCGAAGTCTCAGTTGACATCATTGAGGCAGTGCCAGCTTTCAAGGACTCTGCCAGAATCGATTGAAGCTTGTTTCACTTTGGAAAGTTGAGCAAGCCTATTTTCTGCCATGCAGAAGGTAAAGGCACAATAAAGCACTTGAGGCAAGCATACAGCTGATTGGGGCATCATTGAAGATCATGAAACGAGAGAGACACGAATGGAGTCGAACATACTTGGCAAAATGGGCAGGTAGTCGAAACGGAGTGATGATTTCCTATCCGAAGATATACATGCGCCATGAGGCGAAATGATGACTGCAAGCGAGTGTTGTGGCCCTTGTGACTGAGTTCCAGCTCAAAGAGTATTAACAAAGGCAAACCGAGTCGATGTAGGAAAGATGATAATGAGTCGGGGTGTGTCGATGGAAAGACTCATCCAGAATAATCGGTGATAGCTCTAATATCTAGAGGGGGATCAATATGCAAAAGATTTTGGTCTGGAAAAAAGTGTCGGGGTACAGAAAGAGTAGCTCTGGCATTCAGTATGGATATGAAAACGAGGCTCATGGACTTTCTCTGGGTATACTTCCCAAGCACATTCGGCAAATCGAAGCTCTCAAATACTCGATAGTGCCTGAAGATCATATGGAGAAATTCACTCTGTCAGCTGGTCACCCACTTCTTCCAGCGTGGGACGGAATTCAAATGTCCCAACATAATTGTGCTCGCCCATTCCAAGACTGAACTGATTTATGACACCAGTCGATGGTGATAAATTACCCACTCAAGTGCTAGCAAGTAAATACGTCCCACACGCATCATATCGAGCACAGCGCTTCAACCAGTGCTTCGACTTATTCAAAAATGGGTACCTACATCCCTTGGCCAATGCCGTGCACAGCATGGACACATATCTGGGCACGTTCTAGTGGTCCAAGAATTACAAAAGTCCAAGGGAATTTAAATGGATCGTGCTCGTCGGCACCAAGTTCATTATTTGACTGTTTGGATGATGTTGACTCAATTGAGATAATATGAAACAAGCGCTAGGGATGAAAGAGTCCCACAATTTGTACAAAGACGATAGTTGAATGCGCCCGGGTATCGCTCCATTAATGCTGATAAGAATGCGTCAAAGCACGGGTCGGAAGTAAAATTAGACGAATGCACCTGGGGGGCGAAGGGCACATGAAGATATTGGTGGATACCAGGCGTGATAGAAGAGGTTAGGAGGCTCGGAAATCGTACATGCGAACGTGGTAGTCATCACCACCTGTGATGAAACGGCTGTCGCTGAGGCCAATGCAGTTGACCGCTGCGGTGTGACCTTCGTATGTGTCTTGGCAGGCAGGGATGCGGGGATCCCAGATCTTGACCATCCGGTCTAAGCCGCCAGATGCAATGCGGAGGGTATCTGCAGACAGGGCCCAGATACCCTCGAGATGACCAAAGAAGGTGCGCAGGCATCTGCCGCTGGTGGTCTCCCAAAGTCGAATAGTAGCGTCAACGCCACTTGTAATTATATAGCGAGGGGGTTGTTTGCGGTCGGCGTCTTGGTCGAATGAGGCGCCGAAGGACGTCGACTGCGAAGGTAGAGTCCTGGACTGAAGTTCGGGAGAGAGAATTGCTTGCGCATCGCCATTTTGAGAATCGTTGCTATTGTGGTCGTTCTCGCATTCGTCAAAGTGGTTCTCAAGCTCAATCTCACGAGGTAATGGAATGGCTTGTTGAACAGCGCCAATGTGGTTGTGGAATACTTGAATGCAGGATTTGGTGTCCAGATCCCACAAGCGTGCCTCGCCGTCATCGCAGGCGGTCAACACAGTGCGCGAGGGCGTGTCAATTTTAACGCTGTTGACACCGGCTGGGTGATTAAGGATGAAGGTTGACTTGTCCTTGAAATTCCAGATCTTCACGGTTCGATCCACAGATGCAGATGCCAGGAGCGTGTCGTCAAAGTGGAGTGCAATCACAGCCTCGGAATGTCCGTTGTATCTGGAGATGCATTCTCCAGTTCGCCAATTCCAAACTCTGATACTGCGATCTAAGCTACCAGTGATCAACTTGGTGTCGTCAAATTGAAGACAGCGCACGCCCGCACTGTGCCCGCGCAAGGTGCGTAGTTCCTCCCCGGTTTCCATGTCCCATATCTTGACGGTTGCGTCGTAAGAACCGGTCATCAAGATATTATCCTCAAACTGAAGACACATAACACTATCTGTATGACCACGGAAAACCTTTTGGGTGCAGCGTCGATGTTTCCAATTTAATCCAACGACGAATCGGTCGCGATATACATCTTTCCACGGACGGTAGCGAGTCTTATAGTAATCTTCATCGGGTTCTGGACGGTCTGGGCGGTATGCTGGAGACTTGCAGTGGCGCTTGATCATGTCACAGCTTTCATCTTGCTCCTGCAGGGAAATTTTGCGCTTATGGCCAGGCGTCGGAAGTTCAACGACAGAGCAAGTCTCGTTTGGAGCCCCTTCAACAGCCTCTGTCGATGCATGATTTCCCCAGTTCGATGCACGCAGTTCAATTTCTCGCTTGGCTTCTCGAAGTCGCTTTCGATCCAGGAGAGGGAGACCCCATCCGCATTTGTTGCATTTGCGACGAATATGCTGTTCGCACATACGATGCCACACAACATCATCATCCGCCAAAGCTCGCCACCGAGGAGAAACCTGCGCAGCGCGGCAGAGCGAGGCCGTATCGAGATACCGTAGAATTTTGAAAGAGAGTTCTGGGGGGAGTGCGCTGAGGAAGTCGATTCGGATCAGCTCGCGCACACTTGCCGAGATGAAGGAGAGCTGTGGGAAACAGCACTGGGCCAGGACCCCCTGCAACATTAGCTTACGCTGCTTGGCCGGGGCAGCAGAAAACAAGGACCAGACATGAGCGATGCCTTGTTGATCGTCCTGGGGAAGGGTCTCTAATTCCTGTTGCAACTGGCGCATAGATTGCTCGTCGGCTTGTCGCGTACACTTCGAGTCTGGCTTATGGCGATAGCAGTAGCCGCCGTTGACGGAGCGAGGAATCGACGGCATTCCGTTTTGGTCACTCAACGGAGCGTATTGGCGGGGTTGATGTCGAGCAAGAAACGGTGCGACTTTCTTCTGTGCTAATTCGGCAAGGTTTTCTGGCGTGTCGACTCCCTCGTTGGGGGTGGCGGAGGCAGATTCGGGTTTTGTAGCAGCGCTCTCCGCTGTCCTGGGGACCAAAGCATGAGAAGTAGCCATCTCAAAACCCACGATGGATGCAAAACGCGGCGCCTGGACGGAGGCGCCTGATAAAGCAAGCGATACAGTCACCAAGGTCCCGGAGTGGGGGCCTCTGTGCTAGTCGCAATGAGGCTTCGGTACCTTGGTCGACTTATGTCGTATCTTAGTGTTCGAGGAAATGAAAAAGTACAACTCTTGGGTATAGCCCGGGGTCGCGAGCAATATAAAGCAAGTTGGAATGGCGTTATCAGGGGGGCGATATTAGATGGCACAATCGGAGGCGTCGACTCGATCCGTAGAGTCTCTCAAATGAGGGAGAAATGTCGACAATCACGCAACTGCCACTGCATGGCCGGGCGGTGAGCGATTGCATAATAGGAATTGCGATGGCGCTAAGCCGCATTCGGCCGCTGGCGTGTGCTGCAGGACCCACGTGATCCACGGGACCCACGTGATGGCGCCATCTCCGCGATAGATCGCATCAACTTCCTCATTGCCCGCTGATGTGATCTCTGGTTTTCGAGTCCAGCCTTCAGACCGCTATTCTTCGTTCTCGGCCGGCTTCCTGCTTGCGTCCCCGATTTCACCATCAAGCAAACCGCCGCGTCATTTGCCTCACTTTCAACACGGAATATCCCTTCTCTCGAGCTTGCTTGAAACAATCGAACCCAGCTTGATCAGGTAAGCAGTGTTGCCTTTGTCTTCGGTGTTACTAGGGGGTTCCGCCGGGGCTAAGCAGAAGCTCCACTGGGGCGTCCCCTCTGGAATCTGGGCAGACCCTTCAGTGACGGGTGATCCCCTGGTTAGGATCGACGTTGCATGCCCCGTCCCACTATTCCAGCCCGCGCGAGGAACATGTCTGGCAGAGAAGAAAATGCGGCGTGTTGATGCTGACGATAGCCAGGACCCAGGGTCCATACTTAGAATTTGTCTATGGTTATTCCACCAAGTCAAACACGGGCATCCGGAATAGTATAGGCAGAGAAGACGGTAATCAGGGGAAATAGCAGCGGCGTTCGTTCGCGGCAAACGATTGCAGGCGCCAGAATGCTATCTTCACAGTCATCGGCGGGCTCAACACGCCTTCCCCAATCTTCTCCCCAATATGAAGCGGATGCCATGCCCACCCTCGAGGTGCTGATCGGCCATCTTCTGGCCGCAAAGCGGTCGCTATCTTCAATCAACCACGTATGGCATGCTAATGAGATAGTCACGACCGCTCGCTCTACCATTCTGGAATGCGCTGCTCTGAAATCTAAGACTGCATTTGTTCGGAAGTCGCTTCAAGACCAGCTCAAGCTTCTTAGCGATATTCGCTTAGAGGTAGAAAAAAGCTCATTTAGTGGACGTGAAGATTTCTCTGAGACTCTGAGAAATCTAGACGCCGCGAATGATCGGCTAAATCAATCCCTCGGCGTTCTCCGCGAAACAACGGTACACCCTGCCTTTCGCCCAGGTGACGAGAGTTCGAAAACCCTCCATGACTTTGTGGATGAGACTGGGGTCGAAGGATTACATGCCTCGCTTAAAAGCTCGATTGACCGTACCAATGCGGCAGGGGCTGATTTAGATGCATCTATCCGCCAATTCGATGAGGATATCATTTCTCTTCGTGATAAACTTCCCCATTGGCCCTCAACCACCGAGCCAGTCTCGTCCTCTGATCCTGGCATCAAACCATTAGAGGACCCGGAGCCAGAGATTTCGGTTGCTAACGCTGTCCCGCCGATGTTTCGATCACTCGAGAGTCATGCTAAGGACATGGCAGAGCTGCTATCTTCTCTTGTTCTCCATTTTGATCGCTGTGTGAAAGCCGTGAAACACACCGAAGGCGGCGGCGAGGCTGCGCGTTCCATCACGGGAGATATCCCCGAGGTTCAAGGCGGGGAAGGCATGACCAATATTGGAGAAGAGATCAATGCAAACTTGAATGCTCCTCTGGAGCCCATGTCAAACGAAGACTATCGAGAAATGGTTCTCGTACTGACTAAAGATGCCTTTGAAGCTGAAGATGTGGTGGTGGAGATACAGGATCGCATTCTGGAAATGGAGCAAATATTTGAAAAAATGCGCCAGCAATGTGCGATTCTGAAAGCCATTTGGGGTCATGCAGTTCGGATCGGCGATGATATGACTGATCTGAACAATCGCCTTCCTCATTATGTGGCCCAAGCCCGCAATTTCACCGCCGTCTGGAGCGAAGAATACGAACGCTTCGAGTCTGGGCTCACAGAACTGACTGGCCTCCACTCACTCTACGAAGGATTCCTCAATGCTTATGACAATATGATTTTAGAAGTTGCTCGCCGAGCCCACACCCGTCACAAGATGGAAAAGGTTTTGCGCGATGCAAAAAGCAAACTGGAGCACCTTCATGCTGAAGATGTTGCTGCTCGCGACATATTCCGCGCAGAACAAGGCGACTACCTCCCATCTGACCTCTGGCCCTCCATCAGCCGAGCTCCCATGCGCATTTGTTTCAAGCGTCTTTCAGGGGGTAACCTTCCCGAGCCACAACAACTGGAAGGGGCACCGGCCACTGGCGTACTAGTCCATGAACCCGAAGGCAATGACTCTGAAAACCCGGAGACTATTCCCAACCTTCCAAAGGATTTCATAGAAGACGCGTATGCACGCGTGATCGCGCGAGGTTGATGTGTCTTCCTCTATCTATACGAACTTGCAATGACTTTAATGCCCGTCACGATCAATTCACGATTTTCGTCGCTTTACTTTCATTTTCTTCCAAATCTTGTCTCCATGTGACTCTGTTCCTCTCTAATCACATTGTCTGACCGACCTCGCAAAACCATTTCAACCGACTTGTCGTGTTTGGATTTCTCGCCATATGATGACAGCCAAATTGGTCTGACCTCCTGTGCGGCCCTACGGGGCTCAACCTCAAGAATGAATTGCTGCATGATGCACACTCTCGGACTACTGTCAAGGACGTGAGCACTATCAGTTAATCATTTCGTGATGGCCATGGATAGGCATGATTTCCAAAGAGAGCTCTGAAGGCTGCAGGCGGTTCTGCATGTATCTATTTCCAACTATTCGCAAGGTTACATAGCCGGGTGGCTTTATTGTACAAGGCGAATGGATATCCATAGCATAATACCCTCAATGCGATCATTGATATCTTTCTTTTTTTTTGTCATGAAAATCACTTTTGAGCTATATTGCAAATCTATATCCAAGGTATCAAATATATCCAATGCTCCAACCTTATGCACTTATCATCAAATCATGGCAAGACCGACCCCGTAGGAGGAAACAGGGAACATATCGAGAATGCATATCCTGTGCACACCAGGAGTAGTTAAATCCTCAAATCGTTTATTTCTTCTTGCGGGTCGAAGAAGACACTAGTCGTTTCTTGAGGTGCTTAGGCATCTTGTTTGCACGCTGCTCGCGCTTCTCCTCCTTGACCTTCTGTTTATGATCGCGCTTGGAGTCCTTGTCCTCGAAGCGCTTGCCTCGGGGCTGTTTAGGAGCGAATGGATCCTTTTCTCCCTCTTCCTCGTCCGACTCGTCACCCGACACTGAGACTCCGCCGCTAGCGTCAGATCCCGACTCGACATCATCTTCGGCTGTCTTCTTTGATTTGCCGGCCAGTAGATCTCCATAGACAAGACCTTCACCTTCGCCGTCGCGGATGCGCTCAGCATCCCGCTCGATGTCGTAGACCTGCTCGAGTGTTTGGGGGATATACTGTTGTCGGAAGACGGCTGTGTCGACTTCCTCATCTCCCTCAGCATCGCCTTCCTCACGGGCAACAAGCAGTTTTTCGAGGGCTTCTGCCATTTCGTTGTTCTCGGAGTCGATGGCAGTTGGGCCTTCTGGAGACATGATGAAATGGAAAACTGTTTGCTCGGAAAGAGTAATCACACTCTTTCTGCGGAAGAAATCGCTGACGTTCTTGATATCCATACGGAGGAATTCAAGACTGCGTGGGTGGTCGTGTTCAACACTTTGACTGACATCGATGATGTAGAGACGTTCCTTGTGGTAGAGAATATTGTACTCGCTCAGATCAGCGTGGACGAGACGACAAACTTGGTACATCACGCGCATATAGCCTAACAATTCGATGTATAGAGATCGCCAGCGGACCTCAGGATCGGCAATGTCGAATTCGACATCTTTCAATCGTGGAGCTGGGAGACCCTTGGAGCTACCGAGGAAGCCCATCATGAGGACATGCAGACGAAGGAAAATAGGCTCTGGGCAAGGAATGCCCGCAGCGTAGATTCTGCGCAGGTTACGCATTTCCTTCTCAGCCCAGAGCTTGACCATAGCACGGTTGTTGCTCTTGCTGTAGCCTTGGCGGAAACGGAATTCACCCGTAACATACTTGTCTCGGTCTTTGAAGACGAGAATACTGGTCTTGTAGACCTTGATGGCTCTGTGTTGAGGGGCACCAGCTTCGTCGTCCTCTGGGTAAGAGATCGCATGGTATACATTGGCTTCTTTACCAGTTGACAGACAGCCGTGGATTTCGGAGACGAGGCCTCGGTTGATCATTTGCAAGAGGAGCATACGGGTGCGGGGGTCCAGGACCTGCTCGGATGTTGCGCGGTCTGCTCGGTCTCCTCCAGTTGCGCCCTTTGTAGACAGACCGGATTGTTGGTCATCAAGCTTGATTTTGTTGGCATGGCGAGTCAATGATTTGACCTGGTCGTCGATCGAAGCGTGTGTGTTGATGGAGGGTTTCTGGGTATTCGTCTTAGGGTATGTCCATTTCGGAACGTTCGAATCGGAGGCAAGGTCATTTAATTTGCGCTGGCGATTATAGGCTTTGGTAAGATCGGCAGGATTAGATGATTGAATGTCTTCTCGATCCAATTCCTCTTCGAAAATGTCATCGTAATCTTCGTCCTCCTCTTCTTCCTGATCGGCGGCTTCTTGCCCCGCGGTATCGTCGGGCTTATCAGGATTGACATACCCCTCGTTAGGCACGTAGGTATGAGATGGCGCTAGGCCATCAGCGAGGCCAGATTGGCCCGATGGTTCAGTAGAGCTCATTTTCTTTGCCAGTTTATCCAAAGAGAAGAGGGGCACAGGGAACCTTGTTGGAAAAAGAAGCGATGCCGATTTACTTTTTTTTCTGTGGAAGCCAACTTCACCGCCCGGCAAAACCCCGCGCCCAAACACGCGCGGATTTCGCTCCTCGCGTCGGTCTCCTGTCCGTCGCGAAACCCCCGGCCCATCCACGACTCGAGGTTTTGACGTGCAGTTTTGAAGGACATACCCCAAAAAAGGCCCTTCGAATCGCCATACCTCTCAATACTGCGCTTGGGCGCGTAATGCGTGATTTCAACTGAGCAACACGTCGCGCGTCTCCCAAGATGTATGTCAAACAGATTATCATCCAGGGCTTTAAGAGGTAAGAGCAAAGAATTCCGTCTTCGTACCATCTTGCCAGCCTGTATTTAACTGATTATCTATTATAGCTACAAGGATCAAACCGTCATCGAGCCTTTCTCCCCTAAACACAATGTCATTGTCGGCCGCAATGGATCTGGCAAGAGTAACTTCTTCGCCGCTATTCGTTTCGTCCTGAGCGATGCCTACACGCACCTTGGTCGTGAAGAGCGGCAAGCTCTTCTTCACGTATGTCGAGCCTACAATGCACGGCTTCATAATCTGACATCCTACAGGAAGGTTCCGGTTCAGCCGTCATGTCCGCCTACGTGGAAATTATCTTCGACAACTCGGACGATCGATTCCCTACCGGAAAGCCCGAAGTAGTGCTCCGTCGTACTATCGGCACGAAGAAAGACGAGTACACTCTTGACCGCAAGAATGCCACCAAGAACGATGTCATGAATCTTCTCGAATCCGCAGGCTTTTCCCGCTCGAACCCTTACTATATTGTCCCTCAGGGTCGAGTTACGGCATTGACTAACATGAAAGATTCTGAACGATTGGTGCTTCTTAAAGAGGTTGCCGGTACACAGGTTTACGAGGCTCGTCGTGCGGAGTCGTTAAAGATCATGAATGAGACGAACAGCAAGCGAGCTAAGATCGACGAACTCTTGGACTATATCAACGAACGTCTTGCTGAGTTAGAAGAAGAGAAGGATGAGCTTCGCAATTACCAAGACAAGGACAAGGAACGCCGCTGCCTCGAATACACAATCTACTCTCGCGAGCAACACGAAATTTCAAATGTGCTGGAGAGTTTGGAGGAGCAACGTCAGAATGGTGTCGAAGATGCAGACAACAACAGAGACCAATTCATTGATGGAGAAAAGGCTATGGCGCAGATCGATGCTGAAATCTCCGAGTGTCGGCAGGAAATCGAATTCCTCAAGGTCGATAAGGCTCAGATGGAGGAAGAGCGTCGTGAAGCTTCGAAGGCTCTTGCACAGATCGAGCTTCAGGCTAAATACTTGAACGACAACCAGGCAGCGGCTCAGGCTCTCAAGTCACGCCATGACAATGACCTTAACTCTGTGCAATCGGCCATTAAAGAGCGTGAAGCTGAACTGCAGGAACTTCTTCCCTCCTTCAATGCCTCTAAAGACCAAGAGGATACGATCAAATCCCAGCTCACAGAGGCGGAAACCTCTCGGCAACGATTGTACGCCAAGCAAGGTCGTAACTCACGATTCAAGAACAAATCTGAGCGTGACAAGTGGTTGCAGATGGAAGTTCGGGAGAGCAATCGCTCGATTGCCGGCGTTCAAGGCGTCGTCACGCAAACACAAGAAGACATCAAGGAGCTTGAGAATGACATCGCTGAGCTTGAACCCGAGACCGAGCGACTACGAAAGCAAATTGACGGCCGTGGTGACACTATTCAATCAGTGGAGCAAGAGGTCCAGGCTGCTAAAGACGAGCGAGAGCGCCTTATGGACCAGCGTAAAGAGTTATGGAGAGAAGAAGCAAAGCTTGACTCTGTTCTTTCAAGTGCTTCGCAAGAAATGGACCGCGCCGAGCGCAGTCTCTCACATATGATGGACCATAACACAAGTCGAGGAATTGCTGCGGTACGTCGTATCACGCGTCAGCATAATCTCGAAGGTGTTTATGGTACTTTAGCAGAGCTCTTCGATGTCAATGATAGGTATCGAACCGCTGTGGAAGTTACTGCTGGTCAGAGTTTATTCCATTATGTCGTCGATACTGATGAGACAGCAACTACCGTTCTGGAGATCCTTCAGAAGGAGAAAGCTGGTCGTGTTACTTTCATGCCCCTCAACCGCCTACGGTCCAAGCCTGGAAACCTTCCACGGGCCAGCGACACTATTCCTATGATTGACAAGCTCCAGTACGACCCTGCGTATGAAAGAGCATTCCAGCATGTGTTTGGAAAGACAATCATCTGTCCCAACCTGCAAGTGGCCTCGCAGTACGCTCGTAGCCATGGAGTGAATGCTATCACCCCAGAAGGTGACCGATCCGACAAGCGCGGTGCTCTCACTGGTGGTTTCCACGACTCGCGCCAATCACGACTCGATGCCGTGAAGACTGTCGGCAAATGGAGAGATGAGTATGAGACCAAGCGAAACCGCGGCACTGAGATTCGGAAGGAACTTGAGAAGTTAGACCAGTTGATTACCAAGGCCGTTGGTGAACTGCAGAAGATTGAGCAGCAAAGACAACAAGTGCAAAACAGTAGTGGTCCACTCAGACACGAGCTTCGGGCCAAGCGTGAGCTCTTACAAAACAAGACAGACAACATTGATGCCAAGCGTCGGGCCCTTCGCAATGTGGAGGCCAACCTTGCTGCTTTGGATGATCAAATCAATGCGTTCCAGGCCGAATTGTCTTCGCCATTCCAGAAGGCCCTCACAAATGAAGAAGAGGCTACTCTGGAGACTCTCAGCGGTACAGTTCAGGACTTGCGTCGCCAATACCAGGAGCATTCCACTCAGCGTAGCGAGCTGGAAGCAAGAAAATCTATCTTGGAGGTTGAGCTTCGAGAAAACCTCAATCCTCGATTAGACCAGCTCCTGAACAGGGATATGGATATGGCTGAAGAAGAGGTTCAGGGCAACCTGAAGGAGACTCAACGCGAGCAGAAGCGATTGAACCAGGCCCTTGAGAAACTGAACGGTCGCCTCAAGCAAGTTGACACCTCGATTGAGGAGGCGAATGCCCGAGTTGTCGACCTTCAGCAACGAAATGCCGAAACGCGCCGTGAGCTCGAAGACTTGGCGCGATCCATTGAGAAGTACCAGCGCCGCATGGAGAAGAGTATGCAAAAGAAGGCAGCTCTTACGAAGCAGGCATCTGAATGTGCTTCCAACATCCGTGATTTGGGTGTGCTTCCAGACGAGGCCTTCACCAAATACAAGAACACCGACTCGAATGCTGTTGTCAAAAAGCTTCACAAGACGAACGAGGCTCTGAAGAAGTACTCTCACGTCAACAAGAAAGCCTTTGAGCAGTACAACAGTTTCACTAAGCAGCGTGAGACATTGACATCTCGCCGTGAGGAACTTGACGCCTCACAAAAGTCCATCGATGACCTGATCTCTGTTCTTGACCAGCGAAAGGACGAAGCTATCGAGCGAACCTTCAAGCAAGTCTCTCGTGAATTTGCCAATGTTTTCGAAAAGCTCGTGCCTGCAGGTCGCGGTCGTCTTGTCATCCAGCGTAAAACAGACCGTGCCGCCCAGGGAGAGGACGCCCTCGACTCGGATGACGAAGATGCGCGTCAAAGCGTCGAGAACTACGTGGGTGTCGGCATTAGTGTCAGCTTCAATAGTAAACACGATGACCAGCAGCGTATCCAGCAGCTGAGTGGTGGACAGAAGAGTAAGCCAGCCCATCCTTGAAGAGATATCCGTTTTCG
Source organism: Penicillium coffeae (assembly GCA_035985395.1). Taxonomy (NCBI): domain Eukaryota; kingdom Fungi; phylum Ascomycota; class Eurotiomycetes; order Eurotiales; family Aspergillaceae; genus Penicillium; species Penicillium coffeae. Next base: position 2,017,899 of record CP142594.1, on the reverse strand, counting down.
TACTAACTTTTTCCAGGTCTGTGTGCCCTAGCACTGGTCTTCGCCATCCAAGCTTGTGACCCTGCTCCGTTCTACCTATTTGACGAGATTGACGCCAACCTGGACGCGCAGTACCGTACCGCTGTGGCCCAGATGCTTCAATCCATCTCCGACTCCACCAACGGGCAGTTCATTTGCACTACTTTCCGACCCGAGATGCTGCACGTCGCTGAGAAATGCTATGGTGTTAGTTTCAGGCAAAAGGCCAGTACGATCGATGTGGTGTCGCGGGAGGAAGCCCTCAAGTTCGTGGATGAGCAGAAGAGCTAAACGAGCGATTGAGTCTATGATGGATATTTGTATATTGAAGGGTTTCATCGGTTCTACTTTACTACTTTTACTTGTGGATCTGGCGCACTAAGATACCGGATGACTTATATTATTCCAAGATTTAACGTCTATTTCTAATGAGCTCTGGTCAACCGTATGAGTAGTATTGCCTTCCAACCAAGCGCTGGGGCCCTGGGCAGCCTTCTAAGGTTATGCAGTCGGTAATCGATTAAATCTATGCCAAATCTATCCATGGATATATTTACGAGGTATTTTTATGAATCACCCTGCACGATGGTTTCCTCCCCTGACCACTCGGTCAAAATATCATCAGGGACATCACGTAGCAGGATATGGACATGCTCTAAAGCGCGAACACTCTGCAAGCCAACCCAGTTCTTAAACCAAAGCACATGCGACTCGGCATCTGGGAAGCGGCCAGACTTATCCGCGGCTAGACGATCGACAAACCGCGATTTCACAAATTGTTCAATAAGAGCGCGCGACTCGTCTGTCAGATGGCCCTCATCTGACTTGACAGGAATAGGAGTGCGCAGCCAAACGACAAAATGCGAGATGCCAGGAGCCAAACCATAAGGCCAGTCATTGCGTAGAATGCGATAGTCGTGGGGATCGGCAAATGGAACGGGATTTTTATAAGTGGGTGGTTCAACCACCCCACTCTTGTCGCCATTCGTTGCAGGATTCCCCGACACCGGCAATGGCCAGCGGAGGCGGCGCTGGCAGATGTAGTTCATAATCGAGCCATACTGGGCCTTTGTCTCTGCGGACCAGGCCAGGTAGCGGCGCAGATCGGAGGGCTTCCGCTTTAAAGCCGCGAGATCATTCCGTTCTGAGCCGGCGCTGTTAGTGGGGGGGATGAGGGGTAGAAGCAGAGAGAAGAGAGAAATTGGAGAATATGAAGAGTACTCACCGATGATGTCCCGCAGATCTGCCCAGTCGTGAGGGACGTACTCCTCGTCGGTCATGGCGAGGAGCTGGTGGTCCAGCGCGGTCAGATGGAATGGGGTAGCTTCAGGCATGCTGGGGGTGGCTCGGATCGTAACAATATATCAGATGGACAGACCTGCCGTAAAAGTCAAGCTGAAGCAGATCGGAGGAATGAGATCCTGAGTATGCTGGTGTTTACAGTAACTACGAGTAGTTCATCCAGCGGGCCAAAAGTGCCAAAACGGGCCGCAAATTCCGGCGGGCGGAAACCCCAACATTCGCCTCGTCTTTTTTTTTGGCTCGAACCCTTTTCTACTCCGCTCCCCCTCAATTCCTCCCTCTCTCGCCAGCTTTGCCAATATGAGGTATGCTCCCTGTACAGATCCGCCATTGTTGCTATCGCTAATCCCTGTAGTATGTCTTTCGCCTCTTTGGCCCTCGTGCCCTCGGCTATCATCATCGCTGGTACTTGGGCGTACGACCCCGAGCTCATTGGCTATGGAATTGCTGCTGCTGGTGTCCTCGTTGCTGGCGCCTTCTTCGCTGGCGGTGGTAGCGGTGGTAAGTGACTGTTTCTTGAATTGAATGGGCTTAATCTGCCAATTCAGAGCTCGATCTAATAGCTCTCCTATTTAGCTCCGCGCAAGGTCTTGAACCCCACCGAGTTCCAGAACTTCGTCCTCAAGGAGAAGACTGAGGTCTCGCACAATGTCGCGATCTACCGATTCACCCTTCCCCGTCCCACCGACATCCTTGGTCTCCCTATCGGTCAGCACATCTCCCTCGCCGCTACCATTGAGGGCCAGCCCAAGGAGGTTGTGCGCTCCTACACCCCTATCTCCTCCGACAACGAGGCCGGTTACTTCGATCTGCTCGTCAAGGCCTACGACCAGGGTAACATTTCCAAGTACCTGACCACTCTCAAGATCGGCGACAACCTGAAGGTGCGCGGCCCCAAGGGCGCTATGGTCTACACCCCCAACATGAACCGCCACATTGGTATGATCGCTGGTGGCACTGGTATCACCCCCATGCTGCAGGTCATCGAGGCTATCATCCGCAACCGCCCCCGCAACGGTGGTAACGACAAGACCAAGGTTGATCTGATCTTCGCCAACGTCAACGAGGACGACATTCTGCTCCGCGAGAAGCTCGACAAGCTTAACAAGGAGGACGAGGACTTCAATGTCTACTACGTCCTGAACAACCCTCCTGAGGGCTGGACTGGTGGTGTTGGCTTCGTCACTGCCGACATGATCAAGGTGCGCACTGAATTTATTACTTGATGTCTGATGAATACTAACGTTTGAACTCAGGAGCGCTTCGCTGGCCCTGCCGCCGAGAACAAGGTCCTGCTCTGCGGTCCTCCTCCCATGATCAGTGCCATGAAGAAGGCCACCGAGTCTCTTGGCTACACCAAGGCCCGCCCCGTCAGCAAGCTGGAGGACCAGGTTTTCGCCTTCTAAACACGTCAGCCGCAATGCGTGTCAAAATTTATAAACCTTCTTATGGGATTTGAACTCTGCATGTGAAGCTCCGGTAGTTCCTCGGTGTTGAGTGGAGATGAACCTTGTTCGGTAAAATTGTGGGGCCTGGAAATATGGTAGATGGTATAGATCTCTCCATAGAGCCTTGCAGATATTGTGAAAGCGTTATGTGAATATTCGTTTAAAACTTTTCTCTATACCAATTGAATTGACATCATTACATATATCGAGGTGGCTTGAAACTCGGATTCGAGGCGTATGTAGTGGCTGCGATCGCGGGTGTGCATGTGAGTGCAAGCATAGATCGGCTCTTCACATACAGTTCGACTTTCTCTCGGTCTCTTGCGATAGTAACACAATGCAAATGACTCCACGGGACCCATTTCCTGATAACTAGCATTCAAGCTTCTTACGCAGTTCACGGTCTAACGAGCTGCTGGAAGATGGCAGGTTTGAAACCGAGCTACGTAATCACCGATGTGCAGATCATACAGATCTATGATTTCATATCTGTCTAGCGCCGGCTCTAATCGACATTTGCTGCATCATATGACGCCTGTCACCCAATAGGTCGACAATGGGCCTATGCTTCTGGCTGAACTGTTGCTTGAGACGCCCGTTGCCGACTGAAGCGTAACATTTGAGCTTTGCTCAAAGTGCAACTGGCCTCGGAATCAAATGAAGTCTTGGAAGTGAGATAGATGTTCATTTTATCTTTCAAATACTTGCGTCAACTAGTCTGCAGTCCGCTCTACATATCCATGGGTATGTTTATTGATGCGGCGTGCCACAGATGTTGATCAGAGTCGTATTTACGAGTTATGCCCGAGAAAATAAACCCCGGAGAAGTCTAGGATAGTTCAAACCCTCTAGTCAGGGATGTACCATTGCTTAAATTTTACAAGTTGCCATTCTGGGCATTGTTATCCAGCAACATAGGGCTGATTGCTAGGAAACTCCGATACTCCTTTGGGAAAAGGAGTTGGCCGCCGTGTCCACTTTTCGTTAGTGGGGCTCTTTAGCATGGCTTTAGGAGTTAAAGGTGAACGCACCTTGCGTCTCGTTTTCAACAGAGGCTCTATGTCCGATAGACATTTGAAATCGGTATAGAAATTATGGGCGCAGAAATAGTATAAAACATAATTTAATATCCTCCACCTCTGGGTAGTGTTTTCCTATATCCATTCTGCTTTAACTCATCTAATCTTATACTTTCCCGAGACATCATGACCCGTGTGCTGTTGACAGGTACGATAATTACCCAGCTTGAAACCACCCCTTCGTGCTATAAATGGCTTGAAGGGTTAAACTAATTCAAAATACAGGAGGAAGTGGTTTCATCGCAGCCCACGTCCTCGAAACCCTGCTCGCCCGTGGCCACTCGGTAGTCACCACCGTTCGTTCTCAAGCCAAGGCAGACGCTATTCAAAAAATCCATTCCAGTATTGGCAAAGAAAGATTATCATTTGCTATTGTTGAAGACATTGCGCAGCCAAATGGTATGTTACCAGTAACTGCACAAACTGCTTTTGCCTAACAAGCGAAACAGCTTTCAACAAAGCAGTAGTCTCAGATCCTCCTTTCGAAGCTGTCATTCATACAGCCAGTCCTTTTCATTATAACGTTACAAGCGCAGAAGAGCTTCTGAGACCAGCTATACAAGGCACAATTGGAATCTTGGAATCCGTCCAAAAATATGCACCGCTTGTGAAGCGGGTTGTTGTGACTTCGTCTTTTGCTGCCATCACTGATCTTAAGTTCCTGGGCCCTGACAAGAATTATTCGGAAGTAAGTTGCTCCCTCCTCATATGATAAGCCCTCAGCCACTGACAATTTAATCGACGACCAGGCCGACTGGAGCCCTGTGACAGAAGCACAAGCAAATGAAAACGGCGCCAACGCATACCGAGCTAGCAAAACATTTGCCGAGCGCGCAGCATGGGACTTCGTGAAGGAGAAGAAACCCAACTTCTCTTTAGCAGTTATGAACCCACCGCTCGTTCTCGGTCCCATCATGCACAGCCTGACTTCATTGGAAAATCTCAACACCTCTAACCAGCGAATCCGAGATCTCTTGTCAGGTGCATCTAAAGAAAAGTGCCCTCCGACAGGCAATCACCTCTTCGTCGATGTTCGAGATTTAGCACTTGCGCACGTCATGGCTATTGAGAAGGAAGAAGCTGGCGGCAAACGATTCTTTGTCGTTGCAGATCGCTTCTCTAATGCTGAAGTCTCGAACATCATCGCTGAAGAGTTCACGCAGTATAAAGATCGGCAGCCCATAGGGGATGCGTTGAGATCTGGCGATTATCCTCCTGGAGGGATGTATGGATTCGACAATACGCGAGCTAGAGAAATACTCGGTATACGGTTTAGACCTTTGAGGGAAAGTATCATTGACGCAGTGAAGAGTTTGCTTCCGCTGGGCGCAGACAAGTTTTGAAGCATGGGTCTTATATTAAAAGGCTCTGGGGGAAAAGTCTTTGGTAAAATTTGTTATTGGTTGCGAAGTATTTGTTTGAAGAGATCTGATATATGAAGCTCTACTATATCCTAAACTTGGAGAAACAAAAAGTGGACTATTCCCATCGCCAGAAACGTGGTATCTAACGCATTCGTTACATAATTTGACGAAGTTAAAATTTCGCGAACCTGATAAACCGTTTGGTGTATTTAAGACTAAGAAAAACGTGCGGCATTAATTCAAATTTTGGCCTTCCCCACCTCAGGACCTTGGAAGATGCCTACATGTAGGTTGGATTGATTGATTACGAGAAAAAATTAGAATTCACATCGATTGGCTTACTTATATGTGCTATTACTCGATTAATTATGACAAATACCAACGTCGAGTTCATTTAAAGAAGGACTTCCGGTTTATGTTGGACTATTAAAATTAGAGCTTAAAAGAATAAATAATTGAGTGGAGCTTCCCGTCGCTATTGATAATGCAGAGACCTGTACAAAACTTCCAAGTTAGTGATTAGCACGAGGGCATCTCTAATTACCTCAGGGGGCTTTTGAAGTCTTTTTCTGCGACTTCCTGGAGTTAACTTTTAAAGTCTTGTCAACGGGCTTAATATCAAACCGAAGGGATGGCATATCGTCAGTCTCCCAAACCGTAATGGCCGAGATTTGCACTGTACCAGGCTTGAACCCACCCAGCACAATACTTGCAGCAGTCTTGCCAAGCTCAGTGCCTAGAATGCCGCGATACTCATCCGAACCAGGCTCGAATACGGGCTTACGCGACGGAGGCCAAAATTTGCATAGCTTCGTTTGGATAAAGTCCTTGGTGTCTGCGTTAGTACAGTACATCATGAAAATATATTTGAGTGTTTGGTCATTTATGGTTGGGAAGTGCTTTTTGTATGCTGCTAGAGATACTTCAGATATATATGGGCCATTGACTCCGGTCACGTCTGCAAGGAAGATGGCGCCAGGTGTTACGAGTCCTTCCCAGTAGTTCTCGGTCGGGGGCTTTGTTGGGCGGAAGGCTAGCGAGTAGTGGTTTCCGTCTGTTTTGAGAAGATTGACGTGCTTGGCTGCAGCTATGATCTTACCATCTACTTGGGATAACTTGTTAGAAATATTTTCGCGATTTGGTATTTCACTGTACTTAAGAGAGTTTTCTGGGACTTTCAATGTGTTTTGGTCGCGGCCTTGAAGCCAGTCCTCAAACTGTTTGCCTTTGGCTTGATGGTTACCATAGAGAAGTTTTGGAGAAGACATCTTGTTGAGAATAGAGTTGTCAAGTAATTTAAGGCTGGGTAGTAATGTGCAATTGTAGAACCTTGAGAATGATACTCTGTGATGATGAGTGAAGTGGTTAGGGGATCGAACGGTGAGATTTTATACAGCACATCACGTAACGTAAAGAGAGCTATTTCACGTAAAAGGGCTATCTTATCAACATAAACAAAGCTTATTGAGTAGGTGAGTTGATATTGAATAGATGTATTCCCAAAGAATAAATCGTGCCATGGGGCTATTCTTTGTACGATAAAGTAGCTTCGCTCATGGACGAACAATAGACCAAATTGCCACTGAAAATTAGGATAAGAAAGTCCAAAACGTAACAGATGTAGTTGAATACCAAGATATATACTAGAGCAATGCAGAAAAAGAATCCATTTCCAGCAAGAGCTTGAGGCATTCTTTCCCATTAAAGCTTTGGCACCCGCAAGATCCAGCCCGCATCTCGGCGCTAACATTACGCATGGAGCAGATCGACATAAACCCTGTTTGAATAAGATCTAATTCCATTATTCTTCTGTTTCAGTGGCAAAGATACCCTCGCCAATGATCGACCGCATCTCCCAAGGTTTCGCGTGCGTTTGTTGGTACTTTTGCACACTAAGTGATGATCTAACGAGAACATGCATGCCTAGGCGAAGCGATCGGCGATCAGAGGGGGCGCCCCTGAACGCGTCAACTACCGCTTTTGATACTCGGTAGCAGGATTGGCAGGGGTCTTCTGGCGGTGGTTACAGTCAATTGGACATCGACGTCAGTGCGGAGGCTCTGCTGAAACAATTGCGTGAGATTTGGAATGTTTTGTGGGGAATGCCACTTTGCTATGATAGGCGCTGCGACCGCGAAAAGTACGAGTGTTTGCCCTGCGAAGCGTACTATGCTAGATTTGGCTTTCATCGGGTACTTTGTGTCGGGGTGACTCAATAGTCAGGAATTCCTAGAGTTTGAATTTCGCGATGGAATAGTTGATCGCAAGACGGCCTCGGAGAGACATGTGCCGACTTCTAAGGTTGGAAGTACTCTCGGGTGCTGGACGGACACGGACCGGTGCTAGTGCGGCTTTGACAACCAAGTCGGTAATTTTAGTGCAAAGTTAGAGAAGAGAAGTGGAGACAGTCGGACATGTGCTTTTTGGATATCATCAGTCGTGGCAATTAAATGTAAAAGAGTGTAAGAATGTAGCTAATGAAGTGTTCTAGAAAGACAGTTGAGAGAAGGCAATCATGGCACTGGAGAACGCCGATGGTTCACATCGGTCATCTCGACCCAGCCACCCTGAGCATTGGAAGGTGGTAGAATCTGGCGAGGCTCGCGCTCGTGGGAACTTCTTGAGCTGGCTTCTGAAGGTGCGACTGTTGTCTGCGCTTCCTTAGCGGAAGAGATAGAGATCGTGGTGGTGATAAGTGGTGGAGGGAAGTTGGGAAAGTTAGGCGACATGGGTGAGTTGACAGCAGTTGTGCTTGCTGTCTTTTTGTAGTTGTATGTGGGGTATGTAGGAGGATGGCTGCGAGAGTTGGTCGACTTGATGAACTTGTGCGTGAAGGGTCTGAATAGAGGCCAGACCGGGGGAATGGACATGGTGATGAGCACAATCCATTCCTCAACCTCACCCCATAGGAAGAGAGTACCGACTCCGTCTGGTGGGAAAATTAGAAACGTGATACCGCAAGATATGGAAAATTCGCTTACAGGAAGAATCCTCGTAGAGTATGTACTTTGCCGCCCATGTGCGAACAATAGCGGCAGCACCAGCGAAAACACCACAGCCCATCAAGAAACTCAAACCCCATTTGAGTTTGCGATCAATGCGCAGGGGCACGAGCATGTGAATGGGGACCACGGCAAGGTAGATGTCGGAGATGGCGGCGACAGCACCGACAAAGTAGGTGTAGTAGACACTTTTCCGGTGGTCACATTGTGCCTGCTGTGCAGGGTCCCAGAGAGCATCGACAGGGCTGCATTGGAACCAAACGAGGAGGGCCTGCGGGATATTGACAACAATGTTGATAACAGCGACGGCGATGAGACTACGGCGGATCTTAGGGTCTGTTGAGCGATGAATTAGTACATGATAAGTCTTAACCTGCTCGTGTCGACTCACTGCTAGGCCCATTCATCTCAATCAAGAACGCAGCAACGGCTACTTTGCCAGTAGGAATAGCCAGGTTGAAAAAGAAAACAGTGATCCAGGTGAAAAGAAGAAAGTTCGACAATTCTCCGACTTCAATGATAGTGGTGATATGGTTTCCAAGGCCATGAAGGACAGAGATAATTCCAAATATCTGTGTGAGTGTGGTGAAAAACTGGCAGCTATTAGTTATAGTCCATCTCGCTCGGCGTAAGAAGTCATACCCATGCTAGTAAGGACAGTAATAATGCTGTAGTACCAAACTTATTGACTCTTAAACGCACATACACGCGCAGAATCATAAAGATAGTAGCTATAGCACCCAGGGCAATGCCTAGACGGAAATCCTCCGGCCCCTTGCCCCCGTAGGCAGGGTACTTCTCATGCAGAGACATTGTTAAAAGAGTGACTGGGAACACCAAGAATCAACGAGGTTCATTCTCCGGAGGGGTTCAGACATCAGGACCCGAGTACCAGGGCCCAGGGCCTTTTTAATGGGAGTGGCTCCTCGGTCTCCCACCACGCGGCTGCTCTTCGGCAAGCACACGAGCAGCATATCCAGAAGGAGAATTCCATTACTTCGGGGTGGAGCCAGCGGAGACGCCACGGCAGGAACAACAAGGCTTGGTTGGGCGCCATTGGGTGATCGAGTGGGTTTTTGGCGAAGCTGGCTGTGGGCTAGCAAGTTGCATCGCCAGGCGCCCATTGGCTTTGCGCCAGCGAAACCAATTTTCCTGAGGCAATTGGACCTGTCGAGTGGCATCTGTCAAGCCAATTGATTAAAATTGATTGCTTGACACGCCCAGATTGCTTGGCTAGACCGTGCTGCGCGCCTTTTGTCCGATCCTTTGACGTCTGCACACTGACTATTGGCTACGAAGGGGCATTCAGGAGCTGAGCTTCAAAAATGAGAACATGCAGGTTGCTCGCACACATCCGATCCTATGCAGGAGGGAGGCCGGAGGTGCTTGCTACTGGAACTCCGGCTTGCAGGGATCGGAAGGAAAACCCTGCATCAGGAAGGCCTCGTACTTTCTTTTTTGCTTTGTCCCACGGTTCGGTGGGGCTCGAGCTCCGGTAGAATCATCCTGGAGGCGTTTAGCCAGTAGCTAATATCCTTTGGTAGGGCTTAGACCGCGCGCAGCAGAAAAAATGTCCGATTTGGCGTTTTATGGTTGAGCAAAGTTCAATAACTCCAGGCACAACCTTCTCAATACGAGGCTGGCCATATTCGCTTCCTATTTTGTGTCGTGGACGGACCCGCCCGAGAGGCCTCGGTAGTTGTTCACGATCCGACCAAGGTCTCTGTTCGCATCCTTTAGCACCTTCGCACTAACCAGAGCCGCCCAGAGACTAACCCTCGGAAGCCCCCGCAGTCAACGCGCCTCAAACACTGAACTATTGATTTTCGCTGGAGAGCCTTCCCGTTCTTGCTTTAGATCGTCGTGGAAGCGGCCGGCCGAGCCGTCTTCTGCTTATCAACCTCCACCAGGTCCAGCTCAGGCGTCCATAGGCGTATATGATCGCCGCTGCCCACTGGGCCATCTCCACTGATTAGCACTCGGTATTGAGGGGATGCTATAATAATGCCTTTGACACCCCGACGCTAGTGATTTCTTCCAAGACTGGGCTTCTCTAACCTTGTTAAATGGGGTGATGATGGAAGAGAAGTCCCGGGGAGATAATCTCCTGCGCATTGATAAAAAGCTCCATCCCCAACCCGCGCCCTTGGATCCTTAACTCTTGCCTATTCTGTCCAGGAACTTCGCACCCGCAAGCCTCAGCTGTGGATTATTGAATACTAATCTAACGGTCGTGATCAGCAATATTGCCCACGTGGCGGGGAAAGAGCACTGCAAGATGATCGCAATACGGGCTCACAACGGCATTAGAAATGCGATTGACCGGACTTCCATGTTTCCAGGCCCAATGCAATGGAAATGAAGTCAGACTACCGGAGTACAGTACATGCGAGTCTTACAAGATCCACTTTCTCATAGTGTCCCCAGGTCAGGGTGGTTCGGGGATTAAAACTCCGTGCATACAGCGAACACACTCCACATATGGAAACAAGAGCAGCCAGGGAGCACAGGGTCCCCAGGCTTAGTTTCGACGCCGTTCAGGATTGCTCTGGCTTCCAAGCAAATGGTAGACTTGTCTGCGCTAGTAAACAATTCCCTCATTATGCGCTAAGCCAGGGAGCAGACTATTCTAATCAGCATATAGCCATGAACTGAGCCGAGTTTGACCGGACTTGGGGTGAGGAATCCCATACCCTAAGCAATACGCAGCTACTAGTACTTCCCGCCATTGACACTCTTTACCAGCACAGGGAGCAACCGTGGTATCGTCTACGGTTACCAAAGTCTGTCTCCAGCAAAAGCTAGCTACAGCTACGGCGTAGCAATGGTGGCATTGCAGGGTAGTTCTTCCAGAACAATGAATTGCAGCCAATGATCCATCCAGCTGGCCTTAAACATCTGATTTGTGGCAAAATCAATGGGGCCTCGAGGTCTGCCAAACAAGACCCTTGAAAATGGCGCCTGCATGTCTCGGGCCGACGCGGTGCCGGTGCGCCTCATTGGCTTTACATGGCTTTTTCAACCCGCTCAGGTACAGTAGCCTGCTTACTAGCATCTAAACAACGCGACTAGGATCGTATCTCTGAGACTAGCATAAGCCACAGCTGAGTTTTCCATGCGATCCAACTGATGTGAAATACATAAATAGCGGTCGTAGGCAACGGTTGATTTGGTAGTCCGAAAGGAGAGCAAACATAAGCCTTCAGGCCTCACGATATCTTTAGACAAAAATGGCAGTACCGAGCGTTTTAGTCGGCCTTCTGGCCTTCCTGAACCCTGTCAATTCAATGGCTCTTCTTCCCCGTTCAATCGCCCCACCAACAGGATGCCCAATCCCAACATGGACAGTGAACAACTTCCGCCTCTTCAATGGCTCAAATAGTCTAGACTGCGTCCATAACCAGGAAGACATTAACACGAAGGGCTGTCTATGCGCAGGAACCGGCGGCTGGTGCGCCCCCGATCAGGCAACCTGCAACGGCTCATGGGTTAATGTCTGCTATACCGGGATGCCCAACTACGAGCCTTGGGGCTACGGCCCGCCAGAGACACTCGACATCGACTTTGCGGACGGACTTGACTGCCACGACGAGTACATTGGTTATCGTATTCACGATATCGGCAATGGATATAGCAACTGTGGTTATCAGGATCGGGCATTGGGAAGGATTGTCTCGTTCTATGGATCGTCGAATGAAGCTGAGTCGGTTGGGCATATGGATTATGTTCTTGGAGCGGGACATGCTCTTAAGTGTGATAATGGGAGCTCAATTACCTACTCGGGGAGAGTCGACTTTCCGCTGACCTGCACGTATGATGCGTATGCGAATGCGACGTGCACGGCGCCTGTGTTTGATATTCCTGTCTTGGAGTACCAGTGGGTGTCATGATAAATATCATGATGTGAAACGTGGAAGCATTCTTTCAACTTACATACAATTAAGTGGTAGAGTCGCAAAATGAGGATCCATTTGGTATAAATATTCAAGTACAAATTGAACAACATTAGTGGTATCTGAATAGGAAATGAGCTCGAAGATGAAGAAGACATAACGCTCAGAAGAATAGCCTTAGTCGATGACAATCATCCCCTTCACCATGGATAAGAAATTCTCGCGATATTCTGTTGCAGTGGTAGTGATTGACATGGGGCCCTTACGGCCGACGACATTGAAGGTTTGCACCACGCCGGAAAGAGCCTGAGCATGAAGTTTATGACGAGCCCAGAAGAAGTCCAGAACCACAGCACGATACCTCCACTTGCCATCAGCCGATGGTAGCCCAGCCCGCCAAGGACTCTGCCTTCCGAGAACTGATGGTCGTGACGAAGCAGGAATGCGAACGAGAAACAATGAATAATCCACCGCATTAGAGTCCTGCAGAAACTGGGTGTCCGCTTGTATCGCTGTCCAAAACTTCTCATAATCTTCACGCTTTAAGTGAAGCTTGTCGTTGAAGGCATCGGCCAGCTTATTGAGAGTCTCTTCGCTAACAAGACTTTCAGGAAACAGGTCCCGCTCTGGGTAAAAGTAGTCGATTGGCTTCAAGTCGTAAGTCTCCCATTTGTCACCCTGTGGATCATCGGTTTGGCCACGAAGGATATTCTCCATTACAATGTGATGCGCTGGAGTCAGCTGAGACATGGTGCCTATTGTCACATATGGAGACAGTATATAGTCTGTTATCCATACAAGCACCGAGTCTGGATGCTCGCGCATATGCTTGTAGTAAGGCTCTAGCAGGTCGGCTTCGAAAAATGAATACTCGAAGCGTCGTGGAAGACTCTTCACTGCGAAACAGCCATCCTGGGTGCTGAAGAATGTCTACAAACTAGTTAGATTTGGGCAGTCAAATCAAGACAGCAAAGACAATACCGAGCCGGAGTACCCAAGATCCCCCATCGCCTTTAAAGGTGGCTGCCCATTTGTCGGACGGAAGCTTGCTTGGTAGTCATCTTCACTGAATTCCCAGACTTCTTGTCGTAGGTGAGTAAACTTTTCAGGCTCATATCTGATGAGTTTCACTCCGTTCACGGTAAAGAAGGCTATAAGCTGACCCCAGCAAGTTTTCTTGAAGCGCTCAGGGTCACGCTTCAAGCCCTTCTGTATGGATTTGATTAGGGAGGCCTGCCGACGCTTGTGTCCCATTATCAAATGATCCAGGGTGTATCGAGAGAGATCAGGAAGGGAGGTACATTCTTGTCGAAGTTGGGCCTTGCTTCTTCATCCATGTCCCATCCCTCGACTCGGTGACGTCAGGTCGAGGTCTCGATCGTGGCTACGTAGACACTTGTGACTCCCTGCCAATGAGAGCGACATCAAATGGACCTGGATATAAAAATAGACCAGGGCTTAGATTTACTTTGAAACTCAGTGCCACAGTTCCCGAGATTGATTAATGATCCTGGCCTTTCTGTCACTGCCTTTGTTGTATACATCGGACGTGACCCGTGGTACAACGGCCACCACTATACCGCCAGACATCAAGAATCTTACTAAGGAAATATGACAGATGTAGAATTACAGGAAGACCTCAAGCTGTGATGTTAAAATAAATCTGAAATATTTATAACTCCAACCCATTTTTGTAAAAGGTCTGGTACCCCGCTATCAAGAACGACTACGAGCGGCCTCACCGCCCGCCCGTTCGATCTGACTCACAGCAGAAAAAAAAAAGAGAATCGGCCCAGTCAGAAATTCCCCCTCTTTATGGGTCGCAGTCTGCTAAGCGGGGCTCGGCCATTCTCAAGCCTCTTTTCTCTCTCTTTGAACTCTTGCGCACGATATACACCACGCCTTTCGCAACCTCCCTCGCCTCTCCCTACCTGTCGCGCAATCCTCAGCTCCCCTGCGCGTCTCCGATCATTGGCAACAATGGCCGCTGAACTCCCCGCCTCTGTCGAGGCCCTCACGCTTCAGTCCACAACACAGACTTCGAAGTATGCAGGATGCTACCCCACCTTGAACCCCATGGATATCTACCGTGAACACATTGCCGATAAGTTGAGCGAGGCTACCGGCATTGACGCCGAGAAGATCTACTCTCGCCTCGCGTGGACAAATACCCTGGACAAGGGCGATCTTGCGCTGCCAGTATGTGAACTACACTATTCTAAGATATGCTCTGGTCAATCCCTTTCACGGTTCTGATATACCATCTTCTAGGTCGCTGCTCTCCAAATCAAGAAGAAGCCACAAGAGCTTGCCGAGGAACTCGCCTCGAAATTCCCCGAATCCGACCTCATCCACCCTCCCAAGGCCAATGGTCCTCACGTCCAGTTCTTCTGCAAGGCCCAGCCGCTCACAAACACCGTCATTGGCCGTATTCTCCAAGAGAAGGAGGCTTTCGGAACAAATGGCAACCAGGGTTTGAAAGACCCCGCCGACCCATCGAAGGGCCGCAAGCGCCTCATTATCGAGTTCTCCTCTCCTAACATCGCCAAGCCTTTCCATGCTGGTCACTTGCGTAGTACTATCATTGGTGGTTTCCTCGCAAACATCTACACTGTCGTCGGATGGGATGTCATCAAGATGAACTACCTCGGTGATTGGGGCAAGCAGTACGGTCTCTTGGCCAATGGCTTCAAGTACTTCGGAGACGAGGAGGCTCTCACTAAGGACCCAATTAACCACCTTTTCAACGTTTACGTCAAGGTCAACGAGATTGTCCGCGACCAGGAGGGCCCCATCAAGGAGCTGAAGGATGAGATCAAGCCTAAGAAGGAGAAGGGCGAGGATGTTTCCGCCCAGGAAGCCAAGCTCGAGGAGCTGGTGGCTGCTAGCGAAGATGAGAAGGCTCGTCGCTACTTCAAGAGCATGGAAGACGGTGAAGCAGATGCGCTTGCCCTCTGGCGCCGATTCCGTGAGCTGAGTATCGCCAAGTACAAGCAGACCTACGCCCGCCTGAACATTGACTTCGATGTGTACTCTGGAGAGTCCCAGGTCAAGAAGGAGAGCATGGAAAATGCGTACAAGGCTATGGAGAGTGCTGGCGTTACTGAGTCTTCTGAGGGTGCTGTCATTGCGGACTTCACCAAGCACGGTGCTAAGAAGCTCGGAAAGGCCATTATCGTGCGTAAGGATGGCACTCCTCTTTACCTCACCCGTGATATCGGTGCTATCATCGAGCGTGATGACGAGTACCACTTCGACAAGATGATTTACGTTGTCGCTTCGCAGCAAGACTTGCACCTTGCTCAGCTCTTCAAGGTTACTGAGTTGTCCGGCCGGAAGGATCTCTCCGACCGCTGCCAACACATCAACTTCGGTATGGTCAAGGGTATGAGCACCCGTAAGGGTACCGTGAAGTTCTTGGACGATGTCCTCCAGGACGTCGGCGAGAAGATGCACGAGGTTATGCGGAAGAACGAGGCCAAGTACGAGCAGGTTGAGAACCCCGAGCAGGTTGCCGACACCCTCGGTATCACCGCCGTCATGGTCCAAGACATGACTGGCAAGCGGTAAGTCATTATCCATGTTCGTAATATCGCTCCACTAACAAAGATCAGTATCAACGGCTACGACTTCAACCTTGACGCCATGACTTCTTTCGAGGGTGACACCGGTCCTTACCTCCAATACGCCCACGCCCGTCTCTGCTCCATCACCCGCAAGGCTGGTGTCGACGAGAAGGAGCTTGCTACCGCTAACCTCGACCTCCTCGAGGAGAGGCACGCTACCGACCTCGTCCGTCTGCTGGCTACATGGCCCGACGTGGTCCTCAACACCTACAAGACCCTCGAGCCTATCACCGTCCTCGCCTACCTCTTCCGCATGACTCACATGCTCAGCTCAAGCTACGATGTCCTCAAGGTCATTGGCAGCGAGCCAGAGACCAAGAAGGCTCGCCTGGCTCTTTACACTGCCGCGCGCCAAGTCCTGTACAACGGCATGCGTGTCCTGGGTCTGAGCCCTGTCCAGCGGTATGTCCCCTCTCCTCTCTATTGATCGAATCGACACTCACGTCTGACAGCATGTAAAACCCCATCTCCTTTCTCCTAAAACTCCATTTTATGGAATATTTATATCCCTATTTCTTATCTAGATGCATTGGCTGGTTCATAAAAGATTCCTTGATTACGTTCCAATCTTCCTATAAATAGTACCAAAGACCGAATAGCCTAATACTCCTTAATAATTGTGGTTTCCTTCCGATCGTAGATTGTGGAGGAACCCGAGTGGTGACCGACTCGGGCTCCAGCGGGTCAGGCGGCCATCGAAGCTGAGGACCCCGGCTGGTCACCGAGCGGGCTCTCAGAATGTGGCATTTTTTCAAGTCCCCGGATTACCATGCGGCGTTGTTGTTATATAGCATGGCCGGAGTATTTCTCTGACCCTGATCCTTGCCTCTTGCCTAGTACGGTCTTCCTGCATTCTCGGAAGCCCTGAGTGCGATTCCGATCTAGGTACGTGCTGAAGTATGGTTGCTTTTCAGACCCCGAGTTTTCTATTAAGGATTCTTGATTCTTACTTTTGCTGATGTTGATATTTTCGCAGATTTATTGCTCAACACGATGAATCATCTCGCAGATGAGGAGAGACAGACGACTCTGTCGGCGGACAAGGCCGTCGGTGCATTTTCATGGATGGGGGTTACGGTTATGGTCAAGAACCGGCAGACGAAGAAATCTGTTGATTTAATATCCGATATCTATGGAGCTGCAAAGAAAGGTGTGTTCGATACGAACTTACGAAGGAAGGAAATGCGTTTAACCAACTCATCCAGGTGAACTCGTTGCGTTGATGGGACCCTCAGGATGCGGCAAAACAACTCTGCTCAACTCACTGGCGCGCCGGACTCCTTCATCAGGGGCAAGTGTCTCCGGTGCCCAGTACATCAATGGCGTCGAGCTTGAGAATGCTTCTTTCCGACGTATGACATCCTACGTCGAGCAGGAAGATGCCTTGATCGGCTCGATGACTGTTCGCGAGACGTTGGACTTCGCTGCGAAGCTCTCTCTTCCCAGGTACCACTCCATCATGCCGTCTTAAGAATGCGAACTAATGACTTGGAAGCTCTGTCTCCCGTCGGGAGCGCAAAGATCGCATTCAGATGTTAATGAGTGCTTTCGGCCTCTTAGACCAAGCTGATACGCTTGTCGGCACCCCGATTCGCAAGGGCCTCAGCGGTGGCCAGAAGAGACGATTGAGTATCGCCAGCCAGCTTATAACGTTGCCGGGTATTCTGTTTCTCGATGAGCCGACCAGTGGATTGGACTCGAAGGCAAGCTTCGAAGTCATATCCTATATCAGGAATATGGCGCAGGCGAATGATGTATGTATTTGACAATCGAGTATAGTGCATTATGCTACCAGTATGCTAATTTCTTAGATCGTTGTTATTGCCAGTATTCATCAGCCCTCGAGTCGCACTTTCGAGCTTTTCGATAAGCTGCTTCTTCTATCTGGCGGCAAGACGTGCTACTTTGGTCCTACCGGTGATTTGTACACATATTTTCAACGATCCGGACGCTCGATTCCGGGTAATGTGAACCCGACGGAGTTCTTGCTTGATGCCGTGAGCTCCGACTTTGCTACCTCTGATGAGGATTCTCGGCTGCGGGTTACTGGCATTCAAAATGCGTGGTCGCAGTCGCCTGAGGCGAGCTCTTTGATCGAGAATATCAAGTCGAGCGTGGATTCTATGGATGTTTCAGAGAAGTATGGGATTAGTTTATCTGATAGACCGGGTACGGGTGCTATTATTCTCACGCTCCTTCATCGATCTCTAATCAAGAGCTTTCGTGACGTTGTTGCTTATGGGATTCGGGTTGTGATGTATCTTGGTATGTGTCTGGAAGCTGATGGCTATCTGAGATTCATCTCGTGGTGAATCAATCGTTTGATATAATTTTACTAACTGAATAGGTCTTGCCATCATGATGGGCACCGTATGGCTACGCCTCAGTCCCTCGCAAGAGTCTATCCAACCCTTCATCAACGCCATTGTAAGTTCGCGACCCGGCTTTAAGAATAATCTAACATTTTCCAGTTCTTTGGATCCGCTTTCATGTCATTTATGGCAGTTGCATACGTGCCATCATTCCTAGAAGACCGAGCGACCTTCGTCAAAGAGCGAGCAAATGGCCTCTACGGCGCAACCCCATTCATAATTTCTAATTTCCTAATCGGCCTTCCATTCCTCTGTACGTCTTCCTTGTTTTTCTGCATACAAGCACTAACCTCCAATCTCATGCATTTAGTCATTATATCCGTCCTATTTTCAGTAATCTCCTACTGGCTCTCTAACTTCTACCCCTCGGCCTCCGCCTTCTTCACATGGGTAATGTGGCTCTTCCTCGACCTTGTAGCCGCCGAGTCCCTCGTCGTGCTAGTCTCCTCGATCTTCCCAGACTTCGTGATCGCCCTCGCATTGGTTGCATTCGCAAACGGGCTGTGGATGTCTGTGGGCGGGTTCTTGGTTACACCAACGATCTTGAATCCGTTTTGGCGATATGTGTTCCACTACATCGACTACCAGGTACGCGGGCCTTGAATTGATTTGCTTTGCTTTTGATTCTGACGCAATGTTTTCTCGTTTAGGCGTATGTGTTCCAGGGAATGATGGTCAATGAGTTCGAGAGACGCGTTTACTCGTGCGGGGACCGCTGTGAGTGTATGTATCGTACTGATTTGGAAGAGCAGTGTTTGATTCGGGGGACGGGGGTGCTGGAGTCGTATGGGTATGCTACTGGGAGGACGGGGAAGTGGGTTGGGATTCTGGTTGGGATTATTGCTGTTTATCGGTTGTTTGGGTGGATGGCGCTTGTGCTGCGCAGGGCATGACGGGATATGTACTTTTACTGTACATGTCGTGGAGGGATTGTCTAATAGGACAGCCTGGGCGGGAGAATTGTCCACAATGGACTGTATTATTATTAGTTGGAAAGAAAGTACTAGGAATTGAAAATGGAAAGCCTGATATCACGATCTGCTCGGCTTAAGCGACGTTGTACGATTCTAATGAGCATGATCTCACGGACAATAGAAGCATGCCTGTGTTTGAAACAGGATGAACTATAACCGCTAGCCTCCCAAATATCGATATTCTTTGATCCTGGTCGTCGCACAACAGCCCCCAGCGGCTAATCATACCAATGCGTAACCCCGGCCACGCCCTTTGCCAACACAGTGCCTTCGTGCAACCCATCCGCACTGGCCACTGCCAACGCCAACGCCTACTTTTACTTCTATGGGAAGGGCAACGTGGGAAATTCGCCCCTCAGAGAGACGCCCCCAACTCCCCCAGTTGGTCTAGACAGAAGAGCCCGTTAAGCCGAGTCCCCCAAGCCGAGATCCCAGTCGCCTCCCGAGGTAATCTCGCTCTTCCCCTCGTCGTAAAGAGCGGTGAAGGCACTGGCCACACCCTCCTGATGCCATCCTGCAGAGCACGAAGCAAGGGGGTCGAGGCATGAGCGAGAATGATCTTTCCGAAACAAACTACAGCAGCCTTCGAGCCAACGAGGGTGTCTTCGGAGGGGCGCGAATGTACATGATGCGATGCGTGTCAATCCCGTCGAAGGTTAAGCTCTTCCATGCGGCTGGTGATTGTCTGCGATCGGCTCCCGGCATTGAATACCGACAACGGGAACTGAGAATATCTCTTTCTTTCTCGAGGGGAGGTCGGAAGCAGCGGGATAGAATAGTCTACAATGGAATATATGCTGAGCCGCATGGAGCATGATTTCCTCATGCTGGTGGGGACAGTCCACTTCCCGCTCTCCGTGGGACTCGCGATCAGGATTCCAGCATTGACCTCTCTTGCGCTCTTATCGTGCAGAGATCGTGCTCTCCCGCACGTGCGGGGCTCGAAGACTCGACGCAAGGGAGAACTTAGCCTTTGTCTGTGCTGCGAGACATGGCGAGTTGGCGAGAGAGGAAGAAGTGCCCGGATTCTACCAGTTTGGAGCAGTTGTACCAGTACTGGCATGGCGAGGGCGTCCTCGTAGAATACGGAGGAAAAGCGCCTCGAGGGCAGACACAGATGACTCATGGCGCAGGCCATTGAGAGGCGGCCACATCAGAGATGACCAGTGTCGTGCAGACTCGACCGTCTGGTATCTTCTAGCGCCGAAGATCCACCAACTCGTCAGTGGCGATTCTGGAAATGAGGGCTTCTCCACCGACTTTTTCCGGTACCAGGTACAATGCATTGTGAGCACGTTCGCATTGCGGGTGGTAGTACTGAAGTTGCTGGGGGAGATGCTCAATTTGGGTCCGGTGGTGCCCCGGCCATTATTTGGCGAAGTCGGGCCGCAAGGCTAACGCAATTGGGGCGGAGTGCATAACAGGTCAGATCGGGGGATCAGTGAGATCAGTGAGAGTAGTGGCAGTGTATTAGAAGGAGAAGAGTCAAGAGTCAAAAGAGTAGAAGCGTAACTAGTACTGATACAAGGCGGAAAGGGAAAAAGGAAAACATCGGATCCATGGATCATGGATCATGGATCTCCCAGCGGGTCCCGAGTTTAAAGTGTTGTACAAAGCGACTTGGGCTCTCGATTTAATGACGGCCGCCCCTCTCCACTCTCCCTTCTTTTTTTCCTGTTGGGTACCAGGTGGCCCAGAGCCTCGTCTTCTTCCTCCTCGTCTGTGTTTTCTTTCTTCTCCCACTGTGCTTCTCTCTGCTCTCTGCTCTCCTCTGCTTCTCCCCCCTCTTCCTGTTCCCCTCGCGTTCTTAAAGGGTTCTTATCAAATACCCCTCCATCGCTGCCCATCTGCTCCACCAACAACCCCCACATCCGGGTACCCGTCAGGCAGAGAAACGTCCATCTCGAAATTTCACCAGCCCAAACCAGGCCATCTGCAGCGTGCAGCCGTGAAAGAGCCACTCATCGCTCGTCGTTATTGTCGTAGACCCACGACACCCAACGACGCCCGCTGCGCCGCCCGATTCTGCTCGCTGTCTCTCTGCCCGCCCGAGCCCACACTTTCGATGGAGACACTGCGATCAGAGAAGTACCTCTCTGCTTTCTCTACTCGCTGACCCCTCGGTCTGTCACGGCTCTGGTCGCTCTCATTCGATCGGCAGGTCCCGTCTGGTTTTAGGTCTTGCCCCCCGCCGGTGGTGGGTTGGCCCAACTGTTGCAACCGCCCAGACCCGAGAACACACAAAAATATCCCCAGGACAAAGAGTCCTCCGAGGCAGGAACCCCGTGGCCAACCCAGCCTGGGACCTGAGAACCCCTCGACCTGACTCATCCCATCTGGCGACTGTCGGTGGCTTGCTGTAAGTCTACCAGGTAGATCCTTACCGCCAGCGTTCGCCCCAGTCCCCGCCGCGCTCGTCGCTGGTCCGCTGCAAACCCACGTATCGCTTGGGGCGAACCTGTTTTAGTTTTTTTTTTCCCTCTTTACATGACTGACAAAAGGACCGTGCCAGTTCCCACGCCTTCCGACCCTGCAGTCAGCCATGGCTGGGAAGAATCCTCGCCCAGCCACCGTCGAAGACTACGACGACGAACTGCACCAACCCATACCCGATTCCTCAAGGGAAGCAAACACTGGTGCCAAATTAGCATCTCTCAGGTTGGATCCACGATTCCACGAGCCGATCGACGGCGCCAGTGACTCAGGTTATTCTAGTCGCACCGCTGCAACCATCAATAGCACCCAATCTGGGCCGTCAGGCGGTAGAAGCCCCCCGGGCCCTCTTAAACAGCTAGACGGGCCCAATCGAGATATCATCCGCAAATCCTCTCGCAAAGAACGCAAAGAAAAGGACCGCCGGCCCGCCCGCGAGGAGAAGATGATGGGTTACTCTCATCATGCTCCCGTGGTGCAGTCCAAACCTCCTCGCCGCCGAGACTCCATCCGTCAATCACGCCCCGAGACCTACTATGAAGGTGGCTACCAGTATCACCCTTCATTGCCATCGACGCCCGTCGAACCCCGCACCATGGACTTGCCATATGCCTACAACTTCCGACCTCCTATGCCAGACGGGCCCCCAATGCAACCACACATGAGCAGATATGATGCTGACGTGCAATACCATTCGAGTCGATCCAACCGTCCCACCCGGACGCAGTCATATCACTATCATCAGGAAAGGCCAACGAGCTGGGCAATGACTCATGGTTATCCGTCATCACCAGTGTACTCACAATTCGAGCGAGGACCACCACCGTCATGGCCTAACCCTCATGGCTATGGCTCATCTCCATATGGATCCGGATCATACTATGCCCCCACTGAGTATATGCCAGAGTATGGAATGGAACATCGTGAACGGTCCGAGTCTCGTACTAGACCCCCCTCTCGTGCTCGTCGGGCATCCATCTATGGCCAGCCTCCGCCTCCCCCAGTTCATCATGGAGACGAGTTTTTCGATTGGGAGGAAGAGGAACCTGAGGATTTCTACAACCACCCGCCCCGTGTCGAGAAACCTCGTGGCCGTGGATCTATCAAGCCAAGTCGTGAGATGCGGGGGTATGAAGAGGATGAAGATGCTGTCCTCATGCCCCCACCACCACCACGACGAAAGCCTGCCCTGCAAATCCATCAAGAGCCTAAACGCCCGGAGCCCCGCAAGAGTGCCACCTCTACTGCCGTGCCATCTAGACGTCGCCAGTCTCTTGCTATGGAGCCTGACTTTGATGACATGCCACCTCCCCCTCCAGACTACACCAGTCGCCGAATCTCCAAGGAGCTCCCCATGGACCGAAGCCAAAGCCTTCGTAGAAGCAAGCGGTCGACGTCTTACAATGAAAGCAACAGTGGAGCCGCTCGTGTGGCCGTAAACAACTCGCTTCGCCGACGCCCCCAGCAGTACTACTACCCTGAGAGCGGTGGCGGCCTGGAAGATGCAGAATCCGAGGCCGAGCAGTACATTGCCCGCCGGTCAGGCCGTGCCCCAGCCGATGAACTCCCAGCATCGGAAGAGACACTGGTTGCCAAAATGGCAGCCGGTCCATCCAGCGAGGGCAGCCAAAGCCGGTCGGGCAGCAGCCGAGGCAGCAATGGGGCATACAAACCAGCTGACGAAGCCGGGCTGATGACTTTGATGATGAACGGAATGACAATCGGTATCAACGAGCAGACTTTCCGTGGCAAACAAATCAAGATCCGCACCGGAGATGAGGGTGCCGCCTCACTCAACATCTCTGATGGAACCTCGAAACCACGACCGAAGAAATACATCTCGGGTGTTGGCTCTTCTTACTCGGATAACGCAACTACCGTGCCTCGTCGCTTGGAAGATAGGCAAGAACGGCAAGATCGACGTACGCGCGAAGAAAGACGAACGGAGCGGGCAGCTCACCGGTCCAGCCGGTCGAGCTACCGTGCTTAGTAGCCTAGTACTTGCTCGTATTGCTTTCTATGCCTTACGCCTGTCTTTTGTGACGGTCACTGTGTTATTTATCTGGGTGGAGGCTACTCTTGTTCGCATTTCATCGCTCTCCCTGCATTTCTAGCGGGGCCTTCAAGGCTCTTCATCAAAAATCCGGCAGCGTCAGTTGTTATTCGCATTTGTTTTCTCTGGGCGGGTCTCTCTGATTGATTTGGAATCCCTAAAAAGTTCTGGTGTTCAAACGAACCAAAAAAAAAAGCGTCTGGGTTGGGTCGGGTGCGAGACCAGCCTCGGGAACTTGATGTTTCCTTGTTGGTATAGCCCAACCCACCTCATCGAACTGGGAGGATTCTTTGGCTTTCCATTGTCATTTTTCTTTTTCTTTATTAATTACAATTGCTATCTTCTGCGATTGGAAGAGCAAGTCGAGCAAAAAAGTTCCCCCTTTCGTTGGAAAAGTTGGAATTAAAAAATTATGTTTTTTGCACGCGCCGGGCTCCCCGTTACGGTGATATGATTGTACGATTCTGATGATCTACGACGACAAGCGACAAAGCTCGATGTGTTCTGCCTTTTTCGTGTTCCCCTTCTTATCTTCATTTTCTTCTATATTCTCTATTTTTTTCACATAGCTTTTCATGTCGCTACCTTCATGCTATGACTTCGATGCACTTGCAAGCGTTCGTGTACATCTCACTGCTTTAGGAGGATTGTTTTGGCTGTTGATTCTCTTTTTCAAGCTCTTGGCTCCCTTATGGGCTTTTTGTCTCTTTCTCCTGTTGTTGTTGGTTTTGTGCGCGACTCCTTGGAGGAGAGATATTATACCCATTTTTGTTGGAGGGTCGGTTATCGGCTCTTCGGTTTTTTGAATGTCGATGGTACTTCACTTGTATTATTTGTCTTGTGTAGATGTACTGCTGGTACATTCTAGGTCAACTTGTAGATGAATCTTTAGATTTACAAGGCTTTATCTCATGTGGTTCACGCCTACTTTCCAAGGTTGAAGCCCTACCGGAGAACTCCCGAGGTCCACTAGCTTGCTATATATGACCGTTCGCGGTTCTATGCCCCCTTTCCTCTTCACATATCTATATTATATGCCCATATTAGCTACCAGGCTACACGGCTCTTGACACAAAAGGCACCAACTTGTAAGTCGCTACGATTGTCCAGTTGAGGCTGTCCAAGCATTGCCATATTCCCGTTTCCGTATAACCTGACACAATGCTCTGCTAGATAACACCCATCTCGCCATCTTTCACTATCTTCTCTAATCATTCTAGGGGTAGAGATTCATTCTTTCACAAATCTTATCACCAAATATCACCGAGTCTCGCCACTCCGCAAGAGATTTTCATGATGAATCTCGCACCCGAAGATCACGAAACTCGAGACGTGCTCAGACCCAAATCTCGTCGAGTACAACTCTCTCTCATCCTGCTATACTGGGCTCTGTTTTCTCTACGCCTTCTTTCCCGGTTCATTTGCTCTAGGCTCTTTCCACCGAAGGCACAGGGGCTTTACCTCCTGCACTGTCCTGCTCCAAGAAGCGGATATCGCAAGTGATGTGGGCGTCGAACCCTTGAATGTTCAGGCGCACATGTCGTTTTACAACTCAGACCAGATATCATTCTATGACGACATGGAAATCTTCGTACATGGGACCATGGGGCTGATGGAGGGCATCTACCGCGGCATATGGCTTTATTGACATCGGTTGGGTTGGCTAACAAGTACACATCGGCTCAGTCTTAGCCCGAGCGATGGGTATACATCTGCGAAATCAGGCCTTGAGCTTCACGGCGATCTGCCAAGACTGGGAACGGCGTCTTCGCCAAGCGGACTTTTATTTCATCTTCCAGGTCCATGGTTCTATTCACCACACCATAGGGCCATTGATACCGCCGGTGGAGGATGCTATGCCCAGGTACGCGCGGTTTTATTTCCTTGGGGGGGGGACAGCAGGGGACTCAACAGCAGTATGAGGAGCCCCGTCCATCCTGGGGCAACGGATCTAAGGATCCAGCTGAATCCCCGTCTTGAGGGGCGCAGGGCGCTGCTGGATAAGCTAGATCGGCTAATCCGGGAGTGAATCCCGTATGTTGGGATTGTTGAAATGGCGCATGACTTATTACTGGCCAACTCTGCGATATCCCACTTGCGAGTGAGCACCCGTCTGCAGTTAGTTTCAGATGAGGGGCTTGGTGTGAGGAGGTCACATGACCTCCCCATATATCTTCCAGCTTACCATCTAGATAGATCCTCACCATCGCCAATATCACAGTTTACCATTGTACACTGCCTTCCTGCCTCTCCCTTCACTCTTGGGAGGCATTATAGTTTGCCCAATGAAGCCTGGGCGCGGTGTCATCCCAGGACATCATCTTAGACCCTTACGCATGTCTTGATCTTCGAAATCTGCTTTACGGAAAAGGTTGACAACTATTCTATATTAAATAATGATTTGTATTGTTGTTTCGTTTCTGTTGCTTCGCGACAACAATCTTGAAATAGATAAGCTTCTGAAACATAAGATCAGCAGATCCAGTAAAAACACCCAGGGTGGCGATCTTCATGGCTTGATCATGTGGATTGTTCCCTCAGGCGCTCGGCAGTGATATCCCCTGGAGATTGCACCTTGATCTTGTGGTCATCAGTATTTCGTATTCTTATATACGGAACATGGGGAGAAGAATACCTCGCGCGTGATCTCAATTCCTCGTTGCTGAGCAATGGCGATCATATCCCTTCTTACACTTCTCTGCGCCGCCATCCGCTTAGTGGACATAAGCCCGGGATGCAGAGTCCAAAGAAGTACTACCAAATCCGTGCCAGGGTAGCGATAGAACGAGTAGACGTTGGCTACCGGGGCCTCGAAGTAAGCGCCGACACTGTCAGGGTCCACATCTTTGTGAGAACAATGAAATTGGATTTCTTCTTCGGTATAGTGAAGCATCTGCCAGACAACATTATCATAATGACTCTCATATATACGATCAGGATTATTATTCTCAGTAAGACTTACCAGCTGTAGAAGCTCTCCTTCTTGCAGCGACTTCACTGCAGCTTCGGCAGCCTCAGTCACTGGCCAAAGCGGTCTCTTCTTCTCCGACTCCGGTATGGCCCTGACAGTTACGACCCTTGGCTCTTGCTGAGATGGCTCCATCGCATTTCCTTCTAATTGCGAGTAGTTGACTCTTCAATTCATGAGCGAGACGTCGTTTCGAAACGAGGCGACTTCGTGGGGGCTGAGAATTAAAGCCGAGAATAAATGAATCTTGTCCCGAACTCCTGCCGAAGGAAGTATTAGAGCGGGCGGAGGTACGATGTGGGTAGCACTAGCGTGAAACTTATAGAGCCCCTGTCAGACTTCCGAATCAGCCGAGCACAAATAATGATCTGCTGGGTCTAGGACAGCACGGATGATCAGGCCAGTCGTTAGCTTCTAATTAGTATAATCTGACAATATTTCGGGTATTTTGGGTTAAGGTTTTCATGGTTTCAAATTGATTAAATTTCCTCGAACAAGGCTCTCTAGACTAAATTCAAGTTGGTTCTAAAAATAAGTATAGCACAAGAAATTAAAGGAGACCCGGAGAGGTAAGAAAAAAAGTTGTATTATCGAGCGCTTCCAAGGGTTGTTTCCCATGCAGGCCGGTCGCCTTAAATCGCCCCCTTGAAAGCAGTTTGAAACGATTGAGGGTCGTAACGACTGTTCTTCTCGCAGAGTGATTTAGCGATAACTTGGAGAAGGGAGTCGTTTCCGTCGAATACTGCATAGTTCTTTGACTTCAACAAAGTAGCGATCGTATCTGCCGAAGGCTTTGCCACGCCGTTGGGTACAATGAGGTCCTTCCACAGCTCGAAACGGTCATCCTCATTTTGAATGGTAGACTCGGACATCACGAGGAAGCTCATTCCCAAAGCGAAGGTGTCGACTTTGTTAGAGAATGGACTGTCCATGGTTATGATTTCTAGAGTCAAGGTTAGATTTTTCATGCACGATGCGGCTGTAATGGAAGTGATAAACATACCTGGAGCAATGTATGTGCGAGTGCCGACATTGAAGTCTTGCGTCTCTTCAGCCTTGATGGCTGTATCGAAGTCAATCAATTTCAGAGTACCATCGGATTCAACAAGGTAATTCTCCGGCTTGAGATCTCGGTGAATGATGCCCTTGTCTTGCAGAAGAGATACAGCAGTGAGCATCTGCAAGAATGCATCGTTGACTTTATCTTGCGTGTCGTAGTTGCCAAAGTTTTTATCTAATGAGCTGGCTGAGACGTACGGCATGATCGACTGAGCCCACTCATTTCCATCTTGAACGACGTATGCCAGCACAGGAAGGATATTTTCGTGATCGAACTGACTTTGCAGATAAGCCCCGTATAGGATTCCGGTCACAGAATCCTCACCACCTCTCTTAACAGCAACATCGACGGTTTTGCCATCGGGTGTGGTGAGTGTGCCCTTGTAAATTGACACCTCGCCGGCAGCAATGGTAGAGGTCCATTGCGCAACGTTGGTGCCGCAGTCTTTGGTCGACCATTCGAGCTTTTTCTCTTTTCTTGTGTATGTTCCGACCGGTACATCGGGGGTATCTTGATCACAGTAGTAAGGGCTTTGCTCGGTCTGGAAATCCCAATATTTGTAAAGATCCCAGTTTGCGACATCGGTTGGAACACGCTTTGAAAGCGCCGCTTTAGGCTCACCAGCAGAGAGGCCCGGTAGCAAAAAGCCACTCAAAAGAGCGAAGAGTAGTTGACCAGAAGTCTTCATGATGAATTCGATGGCACCTTTGAAAGCAAATAACAATTAAGCAAGAAAAATTAAGCGCGCAAACGAATAAAGACGTTGGAAAGACGGCCTTAAACAAGAAGGAGCAGAGAAAAATAGGGCTGATCAAGACATCGGGGATTACCAGGACTAGTGGTGTATATGAAAATCCTTTGGCAGGATTCTGGACCCGCCAGTGGCTTTTTTGCTTCCACGAACCTAAACAGCGATTAATTGGCTTTCTTGCGTGGGTATATTGGATGTGCTTCGGGGATTTCGTACTAAAAGTTCACATTTTTAGCCTTTTTGACAGATTAACGATCCTTCGGGTGAAGATTTTTGGAAAACTACACTGCAAAGTATTTACAGCTGTGTTTCAAGGATAAATTAATAGATTGCTTACGCCCCATAATGTAATCTGTGCCGTGCCGTCATAAGACAAGAAAAACACGAGAAAATGACCAATGGTCCACGAAACTCGTAGTTTGTATCTTTTCGACTCAATATGCAGATCCTTTCAAGTTCTGAAAGGAATGGCTGTCAGCACTAGAAGTAAGACATAAGGAGTAGCCAGCACTTTACTCAGTGTTCCTGGAAAGGAAGACCCACTACTGCTTATATCAGATCTTGGAGTCAAAATTAGGGGCGTCAGAAATAAAATTAAGCCATTAGTCTCTTGGCGGGGGCTGAAAGGATCAGCAAAAACCGCCAACATGCAGACTCTATATGTATACCTCCATGGTTAGAGTTCCCTTCTATCTGCCATTCCTGTCTTTTCTCTAGCAGTTTGCTAGACCCTTCTTTCTTTCGACAGTCATGCCCACGATGTATGCCGCTCTTTTATTGTTTCTCTTAAACAGGGTCACTGCGGATTGGACGACGACCATCCAAGCCACTGTGGCCATTCCAAATGGCATGACCCCGGTGGTTGCCTATGCCACTGTACTTCCTTCTGGTTCAAGCACGCCGTCACTCTTTCCGGCAACCAGCTCTGCGAGTGGTATTTTTGGCGCTAAAAGCCATACTGAGACCTTTTCCACAGTCATTACCGTCAGCGATGGCATGGTTCCTGTCATTCATTATACTCGCCCTAGCTCTTCAGTGTTGATTCCCTCAAGTTCTGTCATGGCAACATCCAGCCAAGAACCTTCGACAACATCATTAGTCTTTGTGTCTTCAGCTTCTACAACCTCCAGCAGTCGAGTTGTTGTTAGTACACGGACCTCTGTGAGCGCGAGCAAGTCGAGCACCATCAAAGTTCCACAGTCGAGCTCTACTTTCACTTCTTCCAGTTCAACATCAGCAAGCCTTTCTTCCAGTGCATCTGCCAGTGCTTCTTCCAGCTCTGATTCTAAGTCAGCTACGTCAACATCATCTCTCTCCCGGTCGGAATCCCTGTCTGGCTCTAAATCCAGCTGGCTTCCAAGTGTATCATCGACTTCAAGCACAAGAGTTTCCAGTACCTCAACTTCAGCTTCTTCGGTTGCTGTTCAGCCCTCTTCCAGCTCAGCTTCATCATCCCTCGTGAGCTCCGAGAGCTCCTCGATAGCGCCCTCGAGTCGGAGCTCGTCCAGTTCTGCTCCTCTCAGCTCAACTTCACCATCATCCTCATCCCTGGCTAGTGCAACAGCTGTTCCAGGCATCATAACGCTCGTTCCCTCTGGAACATCTTCTGCGCAGCAATCTGCACTCCTTCAATTTGGCCCAAGTGGTTCCCCAGCTCCCCAAGCCTGGGAAACACTCACCTCCGTGCCTGCAAGTACTATCACGGGAACCCCTGCAAAGTCGGAAGCCACGAACATTGCCGGATTCCTGCTTGGATTCTACAATAATGTTGACCAGCTCAAAACCGACCCGGTTGCGTACAAAGATAATCTGGAAAAGGCTAAGAAACAATCCGAGAACTATCTCTCCCAGATTGGCTACACAAAGACATCCCCTTGCGCTGCTGGATCTTTTAAGAAGAGGTCACTTGTGGGTGATATTGGAAATCTTGCGTCCAGTGCTGCAAAAATTGCTGTCGGTGATACAGCTGCAGCTATCAGCCTTGTAGGGGATGCTATTAGCTGTGTGTCTCCTATTGTCGACGGGATGACCAAGACCATTCCTGATGACGCCACTAAGATTACCAGTGAGATCGAAGGCATCATTGAGAATGAGTCAGAATATCTCACTGAGCTTGCAAACATCATTGATACCCTCGAGCAAGAAAGTGATGATAGCAAGTCTTCATCTACAGCTTCGACTGAAACTTCATCTTCATCCTGTACCTCAAGCACAACATACTCGGACTGTAGCACAACGGTCTCGGTGATTTCAACCTACTCCACCGGTTTGAATGGTGCAGCAACAGGGACAGCAATAACCACCACTACCAGCACCTGCTCAACTATTACCGCATGCAGTGGCTCTGCAAGTGCGACTGCAACTACCATAACTTCGGGATCCTGCCTAGTCCCGAGAAGTGTCACAGTCACGGCAACTAGAACAAACGACATTACAACCGCTTCGTATACTGGCGTTGTTCCTACAGTTCCTACTGCAAGCTCAGGAGCCACTGCAAGCGGCTCCGCAAGCGCTTCCAGCAGTTCTGCCCCTCTTATACCTGCTAGCTCTTCGCTGTCTGGCTCCACTGCGGGCTCCTCGACTTCTTCTTCTCCAAGCAGTTCTTCCTCTTCTTCTGGTGGAGTTGCCGCCTCAACCAGTGCAAGCTCTAGCAGCTTCGACACAACAACCACTAAGGGTAGCTCTTTATCCAGCCCGCCTTCTACTACCTTGGTCACTTCAACCATTACTTCAGCTCCTGTCTATTGTCTCAACTATGCAGACCCCCATGCTGACACAGACTATTGCACTTGCTCCTCCACTTCAAGTGGTACCGTGATTTACACATCACTCTCTCTCATGAGTAACGGCAGGTGTAGCTACACATCTTACCCTGAGCCTTCCACCACTTCGTCTTCACCCACAACATCCAGCACACCCATGGTGACTTCAACCGAGCGCTTTTGTGTGAACTATGCAGATCCCCACGAGGACGTAGACTACTGCACTTGCTCGTCGTACTCAAGTGGTACTCCGTTATACACGTCTCTTCCTCTGATGACCAACGGTGCATGCAGCTACAATGTGTTCCCTACTCCCACGCCTGCCTATCCTTATACCACAACAACTGATGGAACAGTGATTGGCTATGCTACGTCAACCATCTCAGTCATGAATGTCGCTGGATACAAAATCACTGTTACCGGTGGCGCCGGATCCAGTAAGGTGTTGCAAACTCCTGCCCCGACAGGATTCCCCTTTACCACAACGACTGATGATACTGTCATTGCCTATGCTACATCTACTCTCTCGGTCCTGAATGCCGCGGGATACAAAATCACTTTGACCCAGGGTGCGGGGTCTGCGACCACCATTTCAGTTCCCTCTCCGACCGCCAAGTGCGCCATGTGGGATGAATTAGAGGCCTTCATGTTCCTCATCTATGACATTGATCACTGGAATGTCAGTGACGAGGACTTGCAGAATAGCCTCAAGGACGAAGAAAAGGGCTGTGGTGCTCTGACAGCTTGGGATTATAGCACGGATACCACACATGGCACGGCTGCCAAGTTCAATCTGCCTCTGATATTCAAGTCTGGCTGTGTTGAGAGAGCTATTCGCTCTGCCGGTGGACCTGATACGTCATCTGATTCTTGTTCTGGACACGGAGTACGCATCTTTGAAGGGTCGAACTCTGTGCAAGATGTCATAAATAAGCTCTGATGATACTAGCTACCACTTTGGGAGGCGCTCTCCAGACTACTCAACCAAGCAAATAATTAACTAATAGTCACTTCTTGGAAGGTTATCTACTATTGAACTTCTCAATACCATATAGAGATTACTGTGCTTTTTTAAACTTCTCCTTGTCCCTAACCCCTTCATTTCATCACTTTACTACTCGCTCCGTTACTCTACAGTAAGAAGTATCTATCAGAACTGTACATTATGGAGACAATAATATAGGCAATCAACTGACAACTTTGCATAGGATTGAACTAGAGCTATTATCTACCCTCCCAACGAGCACAAACTACTGCTATTCCAAATAATAGACTCCATATCACATACTTCGCTTAAATGGGAGCTTGTTTCGCTGAAGTAGTCCCAGACAGCATCCGGCGCTTCACCTAGGTACGAAAGGCAGTATCCTGCATTGAGTAATTTGGAAACGCGGCTCATATTTATTTTCAAGATAATCGTTTGTTGTGTAGTGCTCTGTCAGAGTCCAAGGCATTAAGCGACTTGTAGTGGCCTTGGAGTTTGACAGCATCCTTCATTCTTCTCCTCTCTACTATTCCCTCCCATTATCTCTCTTCCACTACATAAACATCTACTACTCAACTATTCTATAGCAAGTAGATATCCCCCAGCAGCTTTCCTCTTCAACCATCTTCCTCCCACTACTCAACTACTCTACAACAAGTAGTTATCCGCTGCAATTCTTCCTTCAATTATCCTTCTTCCACTACGCACCTCATAGCAGGTGAGTATACTATTCTTTACTCAACTTCTCTATTTACGGCACTCATAGCGACTACTCAGTATTCAACTCAAGGTTAGGTAAGTATTCTTCTGCTCTTCTTTTGCTACTCCCTTCTCTGCAGCTATACTGTTCTCCACTGCACAACTGCTTACTTCTCTTGAGCAAGTCAATATTCCTCTGCATCTCAAAGAAATCGGTATACTGAGACTGATTTTGATCACTACTCCAAAAATAATACTTCATTGTCCTACTTAGGACGAGCCAGCTAGCTCTGGTCTTTCTTCTTGGAGAGAAATAGTCATCTCCCTCGTTTTCTTGACCTTTCTCTTCCTTTCCACGGGGAACTCTGTAGAGGCCGATATCTCCCCGTTTGCTTCACAGATGCCGAGAAATCGTTCTCCATCAAACCGACACACAGGCAATCATATTCCTTCAACCTCTCAACATCGCGTTCCTCCTCCATCACAGCCCCAGTCCCTCCAACGCGAGAAATATGGAACGCTCGTCAGACCGTCGTGTGCCACAGAAAGGGCAGCATCCTGCAAAGCGCTTGCCTTCCAGGACTTCAGCCAAGCGCCTGCCCTCCGATCCATCTTCTCAGTTGGCGCGCAAAAAGTTGACCACAGAGATGGCCCACCAACAAATTCACGATTCTTCTTCGCCCTCTTCTCCACGCCCTCGTACATCCCGCTCGGTATCTCTTCCTCCCAATCCCTCTCCTCAAGCCTCAGGAGGCCAGAATTTGCAGTGGTCTTTTGGCGGGCTCTCACAGCAAGCCAGAATAATGTATGGGGTCCCTTACCGGGTCCCGGGCTCTTACCACAAGGCATCGCATCCTGGTGCTTATTATCGTTTTTGCCTCTGTTTTTCTCTTTTCTTGCTCCTTTCTCTTTTTTGTTAATGCCATTTCCTGCATGTTCCTAGTGATCAGCTACCGCGTACCGAGAGTGTATCTACAGAGATCTTCATTTACAAAGCTGCTGTGCAAGAAAGATGTAGTATGGAGGCTGCGGTATGATTGGCGCGGGGGCGGATGCGGGTGAAACGAGTTGTTGTGGCAACGGGTGAGGTAAACAGCAGCCCAGCCTCCTCCAGCCTCCTCATTTCCAGGCCTCTCCCCAGGGCTCTTACGGTCGGATGACTCTGGCTGGTATTTCCCCTCCTTTCATTCATCATCGCTGACACTTATCCAGATCATCAAACTGTTTTTCAAGCGTCCTTGCGTTCGTTCGTTGTTACCACCATCGCATTCTGAATCTGGCGCCGATCACTCGATAAGGTGAGCCTACTTGACTTCCGAGGAATGTGCCAGCACTCTAACATTCCGGCATAGTCTGTCTTGAGCCTCGTGCTCTCGACCGCACAATCTTCATCATGGCTCCCGTTCCGTTCGAGAACACCCCCGACATTCCAGTGTCTGTGGAGGTCCGTCAAGTGGACCACGACATACCAAAGATTCCCGATCAGTCCCTCGACCTCTCTTCACCTGTCACATACCTCCACCTCGCACCTCGATCCGACTCTTCCTCTTCCGCCGATAAGCCCAAGTATGGCAGCGGCTCAGTTGACCCGACGCACATTAAGATGCAGGGTCTCTTTGCTCTATTCGCTATCCTTGGTGCTGCCTTCGTCCTGGCCGCGATCTGGTTCTTCTTCTGGGCCAAGAATGGCGGTTTCGTCTGGCAAAAAGGTGACTGGGATGACTACAAGTCAACAGTTCTACGACGCAAAGGACCCGACGGCCGTACCTTGAGTAACGCGACGAAGAGCACCAAACTTGGCGGAGGAAGTGTTGTGGACCGAGGCTACACCGACGACGGATACACCTACACCGACGAGACACAAACCTACACTGAGTCCAGTTTCACTGAGGAAAAGCCGCAGAAGAAGCGACGCAATTTCAAGGACAGGATCCTGCGTCGCCACAAGGACGAGCGCTGGGAAGGTGAAGGTGACGATGATGTGCGAGCTTACCGTGAGGAAAAGCCTGCTCGCATTGGAGGCATGAACCGCGAAGCTGAAGGCACCTACAACGGAAGTGATTACGATACCTCTGCGCCACCGACACATTACAACCAGAGCGAGATGAGTGATGTCCGTGATTACGCCTATGAACAACCTCGTCATTCTAAGCGCCGCGACCCCTCCGGATTCTCATTCACTGCTGGCAGCGAAGATGTCATTAGCCAAGCAACAGAGGAACATCGTCTTCGTGACTCTTCCACCCGCCGTGAAGCTCGTCGTGAGAACCGCCGTCGCGAGCGCAAGAGTGCTGCTCCATCTGCTCCTTCCTCCCGCAACAACAGTCCCCGCAAGAAGGAACGATCTTCCATGCCTGGTGGCTACACCGAGCCTCTTGACTTTTCTTCCTCAGGGACCCGTTCAAACTACCAATACTCTAACGTCGACACAGAGGAATCGTCTGGTACCAAGAGCTACCACCATCCGATTGCCGGTCTTAGCAAGGGCTACCGCCGTGATGATCGCCGTGAGGGACGACGAAGCCGCCGCCGTGATAGTTTGAGTGATAGTGATGGTGATGACACCCGCTACTCATGATCTCTTCTAGGCGTCTTTGCGAATTTTCCTTCTCTGTTTGTTTTCAAAGCACTTGCGTTTCGTTTTGCACTTCGATGACTCTACGCACTCTACTCTGACTTTGATCCGCATGAACTTTGCTACTTTGTTATGGAGGAAATGATTTATCAACTGGGCAGGTCCATAAATTGTATTATCTTTTGCTATGGGGGAAACTGGGAATGTACATAACGAACGGAAATGAGCGAACCGAACTTCAATTTTGCTTGCTATCTTTGCTACTCTCGCGAGTGGTTAGTGTCTGAACTCTCTTTCTCCACTGTGACCTAGACCCGCTTCGTATCGCCGGCCATACATAAAAAAGGCCGGGCAGAGGTAGCGTTCGTGGGCTAGTCTACGCTGGCTGGCTAGATGTAACATATAGATCTAATCGACCTCTCGTGATTAAGGGCTTTCGCAAATAGTACTCAGCTTTTAATGATGACGCATTGCGATCGGATTTGAGTACTTTGCTGAATCTAGCCATCAACGGCGAAAGTCATTGTGAAGCCATGGATTTCCCTCGCACTGGAGAGAAAGAACATGCAAATTGAATTCTTGTTCAAGCCTTCAGATAATCTGTTTCTATTCGATAATTAATCCTCGGGGTCATCTTATTGTGCAACTCAACCCTCGTATAAATTCCGATCGACTTTTGTGGGGGCCAAGATTTCGGCGAGGTTCATTGATATCTTCGATTGTTTTCATACTTTAAAATGGCATTCACCTTGAGATTTAGCGACAAATCTATTGATGAACTAGCTAAACTCCAATTGTCATAGCTCTTCGTCGGATAACTCCGTAAAGAGCCATCCGTCATTACAGAATATCTTGACATTCTTCAGGTGGTGCAAGGAAGTCCCCTAAGCTTAATTTAGGTTACAACAACGAAGCCAGGCCCCTTGCCTCGAACAAGATGTCAGGCACTCCATTGCCCTGTTATACGATCTAACTGGCTTTTTTGAACTTCAACAAGCCATCTCGGACTCTTCGGGAGACGGAACCTACTCTACATTTGATGGGGGCTAGTCCACATCGCCCCCACTGTATAGAACAACGCAACCCGATAGGCTACGTTTACGAAAGGCGTCCAAGTAGGAGTGGCTATCAAAGACTATTGGCTGCTCACGGTTCAATGAAATATACTTGGATACACAAATAACTCGGGCGACAGAATGGAGACTCTGCATCTCATAATGAACTCATACTACTGTGCTGTTTTACGATCGAAGGACGGTTAGGCTTGCGATAGATCGTATACCATGGAGCGAGCTCGCGAAAATGAATCCCTTAGCTCGCTCTCGTATACTTTGAAGAAATGCAATATGGTCTGGAGTCGATTATAAGGTGGACAGGTTCGCAACCCTTAACCTGCATCTCCAAATCGAAAGTCACTCACTCCATTAATTCGCACACACCCTTTCAAGTACACATTCATCTTTTCTGCTTTTATATCTCTTCCATCCTTCCACATTGATCTCGATCGAATCCCTCCAAATCTACTTGCCATGGCTCTTGTCCGTACCGCCACGGAGATGTGGAACAGCTTCTGGGCGAAGAGTCCTTCCAATGACGCAAAATCCCCGTTGCCCACCAACAGAATCACCATCCAGTCCAGTCCCACGAATAAACCTTCCACATGGCTCGTTACTGGAGCATCCTCCGGTCTAGGTCTTTCCATCGCTATGGAGGCTCTAGCTGTCGGGCACAAGGTCATCGGAACATCACGAAATGTCACAAAAGCGCGGAACGCTGCGCCTCAATTCGAAACTGCCGGCGGGGTGTGGCTTGAGTTGGATCAAGGACAAAAATCATCATTTGATCAGATGCGCCGGTTTTCGCAGGAAAATCAGATCGATGTTCTGGTTAATAACGCTGGGTACTGCTTCATCGGGGCTATTGAAGATACGGAGTGAGTAATCGCCCTACATCCTGGAAGTATCTCCAACTAATTAGAACAACTTATAGTGAGGAGGACGTACGCGACATGATGGAGGTAAATTACTTCGGCCCTCTCCGTATTCTCAAGGCAGTTCTGCCTGGTATGCGAGAGCGAAAGACTGGCGAGGTTATTCTCATCAGCAGTGGTGCAGGGTAAGTTATTCGAATTTTTCTAAGATTCCTCATCTTCTAGGCATATCTAACGCTCTTCTCTCAATAGTTTCGTCGCAAAGCCGTGCCGAGGAACATATTCATCCAGCAAGTTCGCAATCGAAGCCGCCCATGAAGCCCTTCGGGAAGAGATAAGATCATTCAATATAAACGTTTTGATTGTCGAGCCGGGTCAATTCCGAACTGGGCTCGCAAATTCGGTCACCACTCCTGCAAAGCTGGAAGGGGGGTTCAGCGAGCCATATAAGGGTACTATTGTTGATCGCGATGTTACTCTCGCCTGCAACATTCATAAGTGGGCAAACTATATGAAGGGAGATCCGGATAAGGCTGGTAAAGCCATTGTCAAGGTTGTGGAGGATGGACACGATTTCCTGCGATTGCCGTTGGGTGCTGATTTCGCGGTTGCTATGGATAACAAGATTACCACGTTGCGGAGTGATTTCAGCAAGACGAGTAAATTTGCTTACTCGATGGAATACGATAATATGGCCTAATTATAAACATCTTTTCTTGCTTTTTGTGACGGTTTACATCTTCGACATCATCAAAATGGGGTTTGAGGTTTTGTTAATTAGAGGTTGGGACTTGGGAACTTTATGCAGCTTGCGATCTATTTTAAGAATAATGTTCTGTAAAACCCCGCAAAATTCATGCATGTTGGCGATAATCTTTTTATTTCAGTGGACGTCATGTCAAGTTTCTCAGCTGAGGGATATATGGCGCTACTGTAAGAACCCTGTCCCCGGGCGGGGGCTGTGCAAAATCAGGCGCAGTTCAGAGATAGTGTTGAGGCTATAAACGAAATGCAGACTTGCCTTACGAAACTATTCATCAAAGTATACAGAGATGATTCCTAGTTCCTCGAGGGCTGAGGCGTCAATATTGGAGTTCGCATTGTCCTTGTGCCATGGCCAATCGTGGGGTTTGCCGAAAACCAGCGGCTTGACCTCGGCACCAATAGCGATTCTAGATCAAACAGGTAACATATTCGCTTTCTACGGCCAGTTTTATGGTCCATGGAGAGCATCAGGTCTAACATTTGCTAGATTCACATAATGTTGAGCGGTATAGACGGCCTAGCACGAAATCAGATATCATACCAACCTTTTCTCCTTTACAGATTGTGTATGCCCGCATACCTCGCATCGGTGGCATCAGCGAAGCTTACATTTTCTTAGACTTTTGAATACAGAGACTGGATACTTTCTCAGTGACCAAGAAGATTTCTATCAGTTATTGCAAGATAAGTGGGACATATGCCTAAACGAAGTAAGGTGCTGGTGTTCCCCTCAATTCCCGGCATACCGGAGCCGCATTTCTGAAAAGAAAGGGCGACCCTATTTTGGTTGGTATTAATGCTCTGTGTTTGGTGTGCTGTGCTAATTCTTTTTGAAGAGATTTGCTATAATGTTCACGAAACTTTGTCATACTTCGCAAATAATGCTCATCCTCTAGCCAGCGCCCCGAGCGTTGTTAGTTCGCGGGTGCCCGCTGAAATGACACTTCACCATAAATACGAAACAGTCTATTTTCGTTACGATTTGACTACGGGTCACTCATTCAATATGCTATTGGATCCTAATCGGGGGTTGCACTCATTGGTTCACAAACTAGAGGATGTTCTACATGGCTCGATGCAATGTTGTGGGAGCTGCCGGAGCAAATCCAAGGGTCCCTCACAACTACATCCATTCTCTCTGCAATCAGTCATCCTCTTCCAAGCTCTTTCTAATCAAAATCCTGAGGTTGACGAGATCATTAAATTCTTACTCTGGATCGAAACTCAACTCCATCGAGGATCGTTATTCGAGATCACTGATTCCGACGGCTTCTCGAGGTATATCCAGCGGCTGCACGACACATCCCGAAAACTCATTACACTCGAACACAGCAACAAGCGCGACACATCTAATGTCGAACATTTGCTTCAAGACCATCAAAGACTAGGAAAACTAGCGAAAAAGTATCGATCGCAATTTAGAATTGATCTAACTGCTCATGACCGAGTGCGAGATGATTTGCTCTCCCTAAGGGATTTCTGCGACGATCGGCATCGGCTCATCATGAACTTGCGGCAGCGCACAAATAACTTCATTACCCTTCTTTACAACCTAATTACAGGGCATGATAGTAGTGTCAATCTTCGAATCGCTGCTCAAAGTGCTAGTGTTGCCAGTGAAGCGCGGAAGGATAGTACCTCGATGAAGATCATTGCCGCTGTCACACTGCTTTATCTTCCACCGACCCTGGTTTGCAGTCTATTTGGGACCAATTTGATCGCACTGGATACATCAAAGGGCACCAATCTTGGAGGCTTTACCATTTCGACGTACTGGTGGATGTATTTTGTTTTTGCAGTTCCATTGACTGCTGCGACTATGGGTGGGTTTCTTTGGTGGCGGCGGAGTAGGGAGAGGTCGAATGTCGATTTTGGGAACTTCAGCAGCTCGGATGTATTCTATGAGCAGACGAGTAACGATGTAGGGTACGGCAGATATGTTTAGAAAATGTGCATATACACATTGAAAAGAAATACACGACGTGGGTCTATATTCAAAACGTGACCCGTATTTTGGCTACTCGGTATCTTTTCATCTCTGGATAGTTGCATTTGAGTTTCACGGGATTATGAATCCCACAGCAAACATTAGTCATACGCCCAAAGATATGGGTGGAGAGAGACAAATCACAGAGATTCCGTTAATCCATGTCACTTGCACTTGCCTCGGTCACGCAACCAGCAAGGGGAACACCTCACATTTACCCGCGATGGCGTGCCAGAGGATGACATTGGATTTCCAAGCATCTGTGACACCATCTTCTTAAGAATCCAAATCAGGCAGAGCATATCTTTTCCCTTAGTCTTCTACACATTCTGAATTCCATGGTAGAGACTTTTCGCGGCTCTTCTGCTCTAATATTGGCGATATTACTTGTTAGACTCTCGAGCTGCCATGTCACTGCCTAACGGACACCTCGGAGTGAACAATGAAAGGCGCCCACTCTTAGAACCTCAAAATGAGCAAAACAGTATTCATGATAGTTCTTCTACAGAAGCCTTACCGGGTTACAATGATACACTACCGGGTGGGAGTCCAGGGAAAAATCTAAGCTGGACAAGCGCATACATTCTGGTCGTATCCCGCGTCATTGGGAGCGGTATCTTCGCAACGCCTGGCTCAATAGTCAAATCTGCAGGCAGCGTCGGACTAACCTTACTCGTTTGGATTGCTGGGACTATACTGGCAGCATGCGGTCTAGCGGTGTCGCTTGAGCTTGGTTGTTTACTTCCAAAATCTGGGGGTGATAAGGTATCCACTTCTCCCGCAGCCTACAAGAAATGTAAGTCAAGTATACGGGGCTGAGAATCTCATTAGGTGTACCTAGAGCATGCATTTCCCCGGCCAAAGTACCTGGCATCGACTTTGATTGCAGTGCATGCAGTTGTCTTGGGATTCACTGCCAGGTCAGCATTGCGCTATTCATAGATGACTTCAGCAAGATGACTGATCTATTTTTTCCTTTAGCAACTGCATAGTTTTTGCAAAGTACTTCATTTTCGCGTTTAATATAGAAGCAAGTGATTTCCAGCAAAAGATGCTTGGTGTAACACTCTTGACTGCGATCACTATCATTCATGGGTTCTTCTTACGACCCGGGATCTGGATACAAAACGTGCTCGGTTGGTTGAAGTTATTTGTCATTGGCGCCGTTTCAATCATTGGAGCTGGAATTGTTCTTCTGCGCATATTTGAAGGCAACACCGAGGCCACTCCAGGAACCGAGGCGCGAGGCATTGTTTCGTGGGATACTATGTGGGAAGGCTCGAATTGGAGCTGGAGTCTCTTGTCGACAGCTATGTTCAAGGTATTCTACTCATATGCAGGTCTCTCCAATATCAACAACGTCATGGGCGAAGTCAAAGATCCTGTTCGAACTTTGAAGACGGTATGTCCAACGGCTTTGATCACCACAGGGGCCCTATATTTCCTGGCGAATGCTTCTTATCTTCTTGTCATCCCACTCGACGAGATCAAGGACGGCGGAGAGCTAGTCGGTGCTCTCCTTTTCGAGAAAGTGTTCGGTCAGCATTTTGGCAGGACGTTGTTCCCTCTAGCAATTGCACTTTCTGCAGCTGGGAACGTCATGGTCGTAACCTTCGCTCTGGTTAGTAGCAAGAATGCACTAGATGTGCCCACTTATTTCTAACCACTCTCAACAGGCAAGAGTCAATCAAGAGATTGCCAAGCAGGGGTTCTTGCCGTGGCAGGGCTGGATCTCTTCCTCACATCCCTTTGGGACGCCTCTCGGAGGTCTCATCGTACATTATGTCCCATCGCTTTTGGTGATCGCTCTCCCGCCCCAGAAAGACGTATACAACTTCATTCTGGACGTGGAGGGATACCCGGGTCAGATAGCAGCACTCGCTGTGACAGTCGCGCTACTGGTTCTACGATATCGAGAACCTAATCGTCTGAGGCCTTATAAAGCGTGGCTTCCGGCTGTCTGGTTACGGGTTGTATTTTGCATTGTGCTGCTAGTAACCCCTTGGATCCCGCCTCCGAATTGGCAAGGAGATGTCGACTTCTTCTATGCGACTTATGCGATTGTTGGAGTTGGCCTGTAAGTTCTCTAAGTGAAATGTATCAAAGATGGCTTTGCTAACTGTTGCATCGACAGGCTCCTTCTCGGTGTTCTATACTGGTATGTGTGGACAGTATATCTTCCTCGGCGTGGTGGGTACACATTGGAGGAGCAGGAGGAAGTGCTCACAGATGGCACTGGCGTAATTCGGCTTGTGCGGGCTGACAACGCTATTTAAATGTACTATGAGAATTTGAAATAGACTGTACGGGGATAAGAAGAGAATTTAGAAAGCAAAGTCCTATTGTTCTACCCCCTCTAACCTGCTCGCGTCCTTTTGAAGACCGTCCGCGCTGGTTCTGAGACGCCATGGGTTAGCCGTAAGTCGGAGGTACTATTCCCATGGCAGAAATGGGAATTTCACTAGCCAATGCAAGTATGCCAATGATAGTTGATGGAGTTCTGCCTGCTCGTCAAAATCTTTACCTCAAAGTGCTCATCGGGAATGAACGGGTGACACCGGGCGCTTTGTTGAGCGACCTGCTCATACTCAATTACTTGAAGGCGACGAAAATTGAAAATAGTGGCTTTGATTGTATGATACAGCGGCATTTTCTAGAAAACATGCGATGGTATGTGTGATCGAGAAACAAGGAAAAAGGGCGCAGGCATAGAATGAACGTCGCAATTTTTTAGCTTAGAAGATACGTTTCTCGAACTGGAGGACAGAGTCAGCACGGAGATTTAATGTTCGGGATGTCCAGCTCAAACATACCTTCCATGGCTTGTTGACCTCGAAGCCCTCTGGCGCCTGGGGGTTGTTGATTTGCCCTCTGAGCGAGCCGGTAAGACGCAGGTCGCGCTCCATCACTGTTCGCGATTTCGTGGTTAGTTGCGGGGCCGGTCGAAGGTTGTTTTCGAGGTTCATGAGCGCCGTGGCTTCGAGCAATCGATTGTAACTTACTTTGCTGTGAAAAGGGTTAGTAAGCGCATTCATTGACAATTCCGGTGTCTCCCCGGCGAGGCGGTTATAGCTAGGTTGGGGCAATTGGGTCAACTTACTCTGTCCCAGAGGTCATTGTTCCAGCGGGTCTTCTTTCCCTCGTTCTTAAAGCCCTTGGCGAATTGGATACCGGCAGCACTGACAGTGAACATCTATGGTGGTGGTCAGTTATAGCTCCGAGAAGTCTCGACGAATGATACGCACGCCAATGATAATCCCGTAGGGAATCAGAGCCTCGAAGGGGACACCCATGGTAGCGGCGGGAGCGGTGAATGTGATATGAGAGAAGAATCCGAGTTCAGCAATTGACCAAACAACAAATCCGACCAGGGATTATCGCAGCAGCCAATCCGTCGAGATACAAGGAGGGGATCAGGTGTGGAGGAGGAGACCTTGAACGAGGTCTGCGCGGCCAAATGCGGTTTAGCGTTGCCTGACTCAGCCCGCCTGCGACGACAACTTGGAAACTCCCAAGGGCCAAAGGGGGCAGCGCATCGCATTAAGATTGCCAGAGGGTCAGCTCCCAGAGCTTGGATTGCCTATCGACGCGTCTCTTTTCACCTGGACTTGAATTCCCTCTCGGCTTTCCTCACAATCCGAGTCGCCTTTCGCCTCCCGACACGTGTTTGCGACCTCGCTCTTCACCAACACCTCGACCATTCAGCTATTGAAGCACTCCCGATCGGTCGGACTTTACAGCAACAACGAATTTTCATACTCGGAGTACCATTCTATCAGTCCGACCCTTTCCCCGACCTCTCTAGGCTCCAGATGCGCCTCCAGAGCACCACCGACGTGAGCGGGGTGGCTCTGTAGCGTGAATCGCCTGGAGCCTTTTTCAACAAAGAGCAATTTCCTGCTTGCCTATCCACCACTAGCGACGATAATTCGGTCGCCCTGGCGGTTGCTTGCTCGTTCAACATGGCGGCGAAGGGGCCGCCTGACAGCGAAGACCCGGGCCACCTCGACCCGCTACCCGATCAAGTCGGCAGTGATCTGGACGCGGAGGGAGAGGAAGAGACGGATCTTTATGAGATGGATCAGCAGCTTCAAGACGCTGTGCATAGGTCATACTCGGGAGAAGATGGGGAGGAAGACGCCGAACGTGGCGCGGAGGCTGAAGCTAGCTTTGGTGACGCGGAAGGCAGTGGCAACAGTGCTGAAAACGACGATACCGCACCAGTTGGCGCAGTGAAACTCCCTGGCGACGACGAGGCTTCAGACGAGGAAGACGCGGATGGCGAATATGAATCTGCCGATGGAGATGTGGATCCAGCGTTCGAAGATGACAATGATCAGCAAGCGTCGGAACATAGCGAGTCCGAGTCAGAGGCCGATGAGGAGTGGGAAGCTGAAAGCAATGGACATGAAGACGAGGATGTGGAGGCAGATGTACGCAGCCGCACAAACTGCATGTACGTCGCATATGAATCCCTTATGTCGATCGGATCATTGCTAATCAGAAAATAGGTTCTGTGACCAAGACGAAGAACATGATCCCGGTGAAGATTTCGAGGAATGGCTTACTTGCACTGGTTGTGGCGATCATTGTAAGTCTATATTTCGCGGGGGGGGGGGCCGGAAGGAAGCCTCGCGCTTGGGCTCCCCAAACATCCTTCCTTTTCGAGACAGTTGCTGATCCCGCGCCTTAGCCCATCGTCAATGTGGCCGTGAACAAGATGCTTTCCACGATAGTGAAGGTTCGTTCCGAGAACAATCTCATGCCAAAAAAAATTAATCTAGAGAGGGCCCCCACACTAACGTCCGAGCTTGTAGATCTATG
Organism: Penicillium coffeae; assembly: GCA_035985395.1. Taxonomy (NCBI): domain Eukaryota; kingdom Fungi; phylum Ascomycota; class Eurotiomycetes; order Eurotiales; family Aspergillaceae; genus Penicillium; species Penicillium coffeae. Next base: position 1,973,029 of record CP142594.1, on the reverse strand, counting down.
GAAGTGTCCCACTTGCATCCAGAACAAATCTGAGCCCGAGCCCGAGCTCGTGGAAACCACTGAGGCTCAACTCAAGTCTGGAGTCTCACATCTACCCAAGGAGCTCCTTCCTGCTCATGCTGGGAAGCAAGGGTCCGATTTCCATTCTATTTTTGACACCAACATCAACGAAGATGTCTTGAATAGCTCGCGATCGCTTAGGAAGCGAAAAGCATCATCCCTCGACGCAGAAGAACATACCCCAATTCTTCGAAAACGAGCGCGTCGAACAGATAATTCCGATCTTGATGCGAAAGATCCAACTGCGGGAACTACAGAGGCTCCAGCAGATAATGGATTAACCAATTCCCGTCCAACACGGTCCCGACGTCCCCGTGGAGCAGAGCGCGAACATGCGCGCATTGTGACTCGACAACCTAACAAACTCATTGTCAGCTTTCGCCTCGATGAAGGAAAGGTTTCTCGCATCTTAAGCACCCAAAGCCGACCGCGACGAAAGAAGAAGAAAGCGCTAAAACCTCCACCTGTTCAACACGAGCCAGAGGCTCACTTTGCTCCAATCCCCCATGCACCCTACAATAGCTTTACTCCCTTCTATGACCGAGAGGGCGACGACCCAAAATCAAAACCCTATGGTGGCATTCTTTCGGAAGCTGACGCCGATACCTCGAAAACATTACCACTACAAGCCGACCGCGAGAAATTTGAGGCGGCTCGCTTGAAGGCAGAAGATGAATGGCAGAGTCGAGTTCGCGAGGCGGAAGCCAACGGGGAAGGGGGCACTGCCGTATCACAAAAAGTTTCAGGTCCACCATCAAAGATCAAGTACATCAATTTTGGCGGCTATGAAATCGAGACTTGGTATGCAGCTCCCTATCCAGAAGAGTACAGTCGGAACCGCGTTTTGTACATTTGCGAGTTCTGTCTGAAATACATGAACTCTGATTACGTGGCATGGCGACATAAGCTCAAATGCCCAGCGAAACACCCGCCTGGCGATGAGATCTATCGCGATGGCTCGATCTCAATATTTGAAGTGGATGGGCGCAAGAACCCCGTCTACTGCCAGAATCTTTGCCTCCTCGCCAAACTTTTCCTAGGCTCCAAAACCCTTTATTATGACGTCGAGCCTTTCTTGTTCTATGTCATGAGCGAATACGATGATTTGGGTTGTCATTTTGTTGGCTATTTCAGCAAAGAGAAGCGACCCAGCTCGGCAAACAACGTTTCATGCATTCTCACACTTCCTATCCACCAACGAAAAGGCTATGGTAACCTCCTTATCGACTTCTCTTACCTTCTTACCCGCATTGAAGGTAAGAATGGATCTCCCGAAAAGCCCCTCTCCGACATGGGTTTGGTGTCATACCGAAACTACTGGCGCTTAATATTGTCATACCAACTCCGTGATCTGACTACACCCCTCAGCATTGCGGATCTCTCTGATCGCACAGGCATGACTGCGGATGACATTGTGTCTGCACTTGAGGGTCTTCGTGCACTAGTACGTGATCCGGTTACCAAAACCTACGCCTTCCGTCTTGACCTCAAGTATTTTGAAGAAGTCATCAGCAAGTGGGAGAATAAGGGTTATGTGACCCTCAACCCCGATGCGCTTCTTTGGACTCCGTACATAATGGGTCGCAGTAATCAATCGCACTTCGACCGTGCTCCTTTACACGCGGTCGCTCCGCGAGATGATGATGAAGAGGATGAAGACGAGGAAATACCGAACGGCGCAGATATCCCCACAATCAACGGCGGTCATGCCAATGGCCTTGGGGAGCCCGCTGGTCCTCCTTCTACTATCGGCCTTCAACCCAATGGCATTCATGGGTCTGAAAGTGCCGAGCCTACTCCACCCTCACCTCCGCCTGCTGCGGGCATTCCGCCATCGCGATTCGAATTATGGCCTCCAGTACACGTCCCAGTCAGCCACAAAAAGAAAATTCCTCGTCCGACGCCCAAGACAGGCCTAACACCAACGATACTTCGCACAAGTGGGCGGAACACCCCTCGCAGGGCATCTGGTCTACCAGGTGGTACCCCGTTGGTAGCCACACCTAGTGTCCGCCGTGGTCGTAGCGCCAGGTCTAATGGCTCGCCTACTGCTGACACCCATGCTTTGACGAACGGAGTGGACGACCTTGAGCAAGAAGAAGCATTGGTTGACGACGAGGAACCAGCCGTTGATCGAACAGTCGAGGAGATGGTACTCGTTGCTGATGAGGCCTCCGAACCCGAACCGGAACCCGAAGGCAGCCCAACAAAACTCAATGGCGTCCCAGTGGGAACAAACGGCATCGCGTATGACGACTCTGCAATTGAAAATGAAGTACCAAAGACGCCTCTCAAGAAGTTAAGAACTTCCCCTCGATCACCGAGCGGTGCATCTTCTCGCTCCAAGGGCAAGCAGACCGACACGCAGCCAAAAACCCCTCGCTCTGCTAATCGGAAGACCCTCGTTGAGAAGATTCAAGTTGTCATTCCCGCTGAACCTGATTCAGCTCGGCATAACAAAAAGCAAGTTGTCGCCGAGCCTAATGGTTTGGACGAGGACGCTGATGCCGAGGGCGAAGATGACCCCGACGCAGACGCAGAGTTTGAAATGGATGGCGATGTGGTCATGGAAACCTAAGCCATACTACCAAGAATATACTGGGGTGCAGCAGATATTAATAGCTGCCAATTGAAGATCATGACGCATACGGGATTAGGCGTTTGTTGCTTTTCTTTCTATTTTTCTCTACTCATTCTTCCTATTCACCAGCACTCGTGGCATTTTCTTGGAGGCTGCTTTCCGTTCATATTCATCAGTTCCCCGAAACGCTCAGAGACTGGATTTTTTTCGTTTTATGTGAAGGGTTCTTTGTTCATTGTTCAGCAAGGAGTGGGCTAAAGGAGCTAGGAGTTGGCGCTGGGTTTATCGCTCTTAATTTCCATGTTTAGTTACGAACATGTAGCTGGCATGCAGTGTAGTTTACCATACCAATGCAGCAGTCCCACATTCACAGCAATGGGTCTCAATTTCTATCTGGCGCACGAGTAGGAGTGGTCTTCGAAATGTAGGCATTGTTCGTATTCAAAGTTGTCGAGAGGTCCAACACTGGTGCTATGGCTACCGGTGAGCTTGGCAGATCTACCGACTTCTATAGTTGACCTTGAATAATTAATAAATCTAGCTTCTGACCTTCTCTATCATAGAGCCGGCCAAAGTATTGCGTAGATATGCTACTACGAGTCAGTGTTCACCGTTTGGCGGCAGAATAGGCCCGAATCGCTCGGACCCTGCAGCAGTTCTCCGTTCATAGATGTGGCGAAATGTGGCGGTCTTCCCACAGGTTACGGATAGATTGATCCAAAAGTTAAGTCAGAGTCTGCTAATATGAGCTATCGTCCGGGAAGTCCTTTCCTGAAAGCATGAGATCGGTGCCATGCGGTTGAGTGGAGCGATGGCGGAACATCGGGATGAAACAGCGGGGGATTATCTACAGCCCATTTGCATAGATCCTCGGTATAAAGGCAAGCCTTGCAGACCCAAACAACCAGTTCCTAGAGAATCCTGGGACTCGATGGATCGGCAGGATCGTCCGAGCGGCCCCTAACCGGGGCTGTCAGGGGAAGCGAACAACCATGGATCCGGCGCCCTCAAACCCACGAACACGCCAATTAAGCATAACCGAGTAGCGCTGGAGGGTGCCATGGTTCTTGGCTGGGGCTGCCGCTGTCAGATCTTCAGTAAACAATATCAAGTGAGACTGTTGAGTCCTAAAAAACAAGTATTCTTCTAGACTCAAAAAGAAACACGGGCCCCATTAATTTTCCGAGCCACTTCATCGTGCGTCCGCATGAGTTGTCCACGTCCCCACGTAGTCTTGTTTAGTCCGGAAATTCAGGGTTTCCTACAACTCGCTCATTTCGCCAATTGTGCGGAGTTTTCCTCGCTTGCTTGGCCTTTTTTTTTTTTTTTTTTGGCTTTAGAGTCTTGTTTTTCTTCCTGCACACCTTATCGCTGCTGCAGACCACATCACCCTGTGTCACAGTGGCCTTTGGACCCGCTGCGAGACGTGCGTTTGCGCCCTCCTCTGGACGAGCGACGGAAGCTTTGGCGGACAGCGGACGGCTCCAGCCTCTAGACAGCGTCCTGCTTGGGCAGTTTACTCCTCGCAGCCTTTCACCTCGGAGAAATATTGCATTATGTGCTTTGTTCAAAAAAGCTCACCCACTGCTGACAGCGATACCGACCTGAGCGGGGCTGGTGGCTAGCTGGGGAAGTATTATCCATAAGCAAATAGTGTGACGAGCTTGCTGATCACCAGCGAGTCTATGCTCCATCACCCTTGCATATTCCGTGTCCTCGAAAGAGGTCCACGGACGGTGATGGATCTCATTTCCGGACAGGCCGCGATGCCATATCCAGTCGCAGATGCACACGCTCGAGCCCACGCGAAGCCCGCCAGCGCACAATCGTTCTCGAGCTAAACGGCGCCCCCCAAAAGTATAGTGCAGATGTTCGAGATGAACTTCGGCCCCGCTCGTGTCAAGTAGCCCGTTGTTCTGAAACAGCAGGTCGCATGTCTGGCGCCATATGAGGGCGTGGTTGCCCGCGGCCTGGGGTTCTACCCCAATTATAACCACCACAATCCAGCTTCAGCCGCAGAGTCGAGGCCCTGGAGTCAGTTCTCGGGGTATTTGATCTCCGCGCAATAACGGCTCCACTTGCTTGCTGTTGCACTGTGGTGATTCGTCTTCTCCAGGTGATGCAGAGCAAGACCCCACACCAGCGCAAAGGCGCCAGGCCTGCGGTCGCCGCAGCCTCGGGGGCCTTTAGTGCCTTTAGTGCGAGAGCGAGAACTATCTCTCAGCCGCTCAGACCAACCATCATACAGCGTTGTCTCCGCACAGAGATGTGCCAGGCCCCATGGAGGTGGGTGCAGATCGAAAGATCCTGCATGACATGGTGTGACCCGTCAGATCGCACTTCAATTCTGACAACATGCCGAAATCTCTCCTTGCCTTATCACCACGCGATATGCTCTCGAGTCCTTTTTTTCTGTCGTTTTCCTTTCTCTCTTCCATTTCTGAGGTGGAGTTGAACTGGCGACCGGTATGCTTCTCGGTAGCCTCCAATTTCGGCCTAATCCGCTCCAGCAACCTCCAAGTGACAACGTGCAACACTCGGCTGCCCAAGTCCTCTGGCGGACTTATCGACTTCTGAAAAAGGCGCATCGGTGTAGTATCAACTAAGGTGCTAGGCCAATCCCGACGAAAAATCAGGAAGTGAGACGTTGGTTGCCGGATTTGTCCATCAGGCCGCATAGACACCGAAAACAGTTGTATCGCAGAACCCGCGACGTGGTATAATCGAAGACGCCAATCAGGGATTATTCAGTCTTGAGCGACGCAGGTGAGAGAGTTTCTGTTTGTTTCATTCTGAATGGTTATGGTTGAAGGAGGAACTACTCTGGGCGAAAGCTACGGCATGGCGTCGAGGGGGTTCTTGACTTGGGGCTGGGGGCAGGAACCCAGATGACATAAGAGTCAAAGCGGCCCTCGTGATCTCGCAGTCATGCAGGCTGCCTTGATATTGGTTTTGTGTTTCATGGGAGAGAATAGACTTTGCTAACGCAGTAGTATAACAGAGCCGGGGAGCAGATCAAGGGGGCTTGAGCGTGCGCGGCAACGCAACAAGAAAAGGAGAAACAGCCCTCCAAATATACCAGACCCCAGATTCCCGAATCGAGGGCCATGCGGCTTGAATCTTGCATATCCGGGAATCCACTCTGACTGGAATGCTTAAACGCCGGACCAGGGACCGAGTCCACTTTTTGGCAGTTTAGACTGAATTCCGCTGGTCCACGACGCAACCCGCGGCAAGCACCTGCATAGCCGGCGCCATCCCCGTTACGCCGGTGGATTCTTCTCCCCTTCTACCCGGGGACAAGACGGACCCTGAAACAAGAAAAAAAGAAGACTATCTCGGCAACCGACCCTCGAGCTCCGAAGAGCGGGGGAAACTCAGCCACTCTGACGAACCGAGCAAGGATAACGGGCGACAGGAGCCAGTGAGAAAGCAGAGCGCCCCTCCTTGGCAGAACTACCTTCCAAAGGCTGAGGCCAAAGGCAAAAACTGCTAGTTGAGTTAGTGTCAGACTATAGCAGATCACTCGATCGAATGTGCGCATCATTGTTCCTGTCCGATCGTCGCACGCAAGTCATTCGCCCCAACCGCGGTCGAGCCCAGCTGAGCCCTCCACTTGTCGGGTCCGACTTAACCGTCTACGGCTTAACCCGGTCGTAACGGTCAAAGAAGAAGAAAAAAAGGATCTGGATCCGTTTTAACTCCACTCTTCAGCTACAGTATCACGCTGCGGTGGCCAAACAGGTTACAAACTGTCCGTCTTTTGTCGATTTGCCTCACATAATTGCCAGAATTGGCGCTGTGATTGGCCTCTCGGGGTGAATTCTTTGGAGCAGTCAGGCATTCCTCGAATTTTCTCCAGGCGATTGCCCCCCTTCCGTGCGTTCAAGCCGCAAAAGCAGGTCCCCTGGCCATCCGAGGCTGTGATTTGCTCTCGCTGGGTAATTCATCATCCAATCGCCACTCGTCTGGGCCTTCCGATCGGACCTGGACTTGCGCCCCCGGACTGTCTGTCGTTTCTGTTCTTTGCTTTTTTTTTCTCTGCACCTATCCTAGTTCCTAATAGGTGATTACGTGCATGGTGGGAGACATACTAAGCTCGATCCTCGCAAGATACACCTAAGCTCATAGGGCTAGCAAGATAGCTCTGGTCGAGACTGCATTTAAGGTTTTGTTCTGGAACCGGACAACGGTCACCTGCAATAAGCAAGAGTGCAGGTGCGAAGACTCCAGGGAAAGAAAGGGGGACCACGAAAGCCACCGATAAAGAAGGACCTAGGGCTAAAAAAAGGTTGCAACACAAAAGAAACCCTTTGATCAAAGAAGAAGAGAAGAACAAGGCCAATAAAGAAAGCTACTGCTGCATTGCAAAGAGCAACCAGAAGCAGCAGAACCAAAAAAAGACTTCCCTGTCGTCACCACCGCCGGTTTCGTCGAGGTAATTCCTGCCAGTTCCTCCATTTCCTACCACAGCCGACGACTGTTGGGTCCATTTCCCCCTCCCAATTTCCTGTCAATTCCTGCCAAAATTCCCAGAGCATCCGCTTGGATCCATGGGAAAGCGTTGCTCCTACCGTGAATCCCGCGCCGGTCAAATCCAACCCACGACCCCACCATCAGTACCACCGACAGCTCCAACACTGGCAACGACATCGTGACTCGTCTTCTCTCTGCCATTTTGCAATTTCTACCGGGAAGACCCATTCTTTTCTCTTCTTCTCCCCTTCCCTCCCACTCCTTCTCAACCCTTGTCTGTGCCCGAACATTTCCTCGGGTCCATCACCAGTTTCCGACTTCCGTCTGCTCCTGGTTCGCAAGTGCGTGTGTGCGCGCCACTATCAAAACCCTTCTGGGTCGGTCCCACCAACTCTGTCTTGATGAGTGCAGCGACGTTTACCGACGCCTCTCTCTCCCGCGAAGCTCTAAGGTTCGTAGCTTCTTGCGATTCTCTCTTTCTTCTTTCTTAATAAAACAATACCCGCCCTCGCCCCCAGTTTGTGGTCGCAACTCTTACTCGGTCGTCCCAGGGTTTCCCACTGACTATGTTGACCACACCCAGTTCTGACTTTGACCTGACCATTCGCCAGCAGCCCGACCGGGCACGCGTGGCCGGGGGCAAAGAGAAGGAGCGTAAACCCATAGACCCTCCTCCCATCGTCCAGCTACGAGTGCGCGAGGAGGGTACCTATCTTGCCCAGTAAGTTCCCTTCTTCTGCCCTCCAGATCGACTCTTCAGTCTCCTCAGCGTCCTTGGGTCCTTCCCCGCCTTATTCTGGATCTTGGTGCGAAAGCTTTGTCCAAGCGGGTGCTGATCTTACCCGGCACTTGCCCGGCCGCAGACATTATCTCCAGAGCCCCTACTATTTTATGTGCTGCAGCTTGTACGATGCCAACGATGATCAGCAAGTCCCGGTGCCGCCGTCACAGGCGCTAGCCGGAACCCTGGTTTCGTCTTTGCACCGCCTAAAAGATGTGGACAACACTGGTAAGTCTTGACCCACCCGCACGCGGGGGAACCCTTAACCCTTACCACCCCTTTCCCTCCTTGCAATCGATCTTGGGCTACGGACAGCATCATGCTAACGATGCGCAGATGGCGGCTTCTTCGTCTTCGGGGACTTGTCCGTCAAGATTGATGGAGAGTTCCGTTTGAAGTTCACCTTGTTCGAGATGAGACGGTGAGTTCTGGTGGCCGCCAGAGACCGGCTGGACAGGGCTGACTGGAATCCAGGGATGTCGTTGTCTATCTTAAGACCATCTTATCAGAGCGCTTCACAGGTGTGTATTGGGAGGCATGAGGATTGCATGACTCGATCAATGGCTGACCCCTCTCGCAGTGTCACCTCCAAAGAGTTTCCCAGGAATGATGGAGTCGACTTTCTTGTCTCGCTCATTTGCGGATCAAGGAGTCAAGTTGCGTATCCGCAAGGAGCCGCGCACGGGCATGGCAATGTATGTGGAAGCCTTCTCTTTTTGACCCCATGGATTGCTTCGATGATTGCTCACACCGGTCTCCAGGAAACGTGCGGCGCCAACCCAGGACTATGCTCACGCTCTTCCGCCTCGGTCACCAGACAGGCAGCCAGTGCAGATTCCTCCTGCAGGTGCACAGTATAGATACCCGCCAACTACTCAAGACTTCGGTTATGCACCTTACGGGGCACCGACTAAACGTCACCGAACTTCAATAGACTATGGACGGCCGAGCATGTACCCTGACCCGGATCGAATGGCTCGCCCAATGGATACTTATGGACAGCCAATGTACGGACAACCAAACGCATACCAGACACCAGCGATGCAGTACTCGACGGGTCAGGTTGTGCCAGACTACGGGGTGCGTTCCCTACCACCAGAGATGCTCTGGAGTCAGCAAAAGCCTCCCCTTTACTTCTGACTAACTCAATCTGTGAGTAGATGCCCTATGGTCTCCCACCATCAGCACCTATGCCCCAAATGTCCGATCCCACTCGAAGCAGCCAGCAAGCCGCCGTGGGACAGTTGATGGCCATGAACCAGCCTGGCACACCTGTACGACACCCCTCTTCGAATCAGTGAGTGTTTTTAGAAGACCCTGCTAAGGTTTTGTTTCTTCTTTCCGCCCCAATAGACTTCGGATTCGAAAGGCGCGATGATGGCTCAAGACTACCCTCGAGCTGGCTACTCGGCAAACTCCACCATCCTGCCTCCTTTGCAAGCCGGTTACCCCCAGAGCACGAATGGGGGATCACGGAACTATTTCGATCAGCCCTCCCCCGCGGTCACTCCGGTCCTCCCTTCGCAGATGATTGCAGGCGGCGATCGATTTGGTTCTGCGCCAACCGATTTTGACATTCGGCCTCCTGGCTCGGCAAATGGGACCCCCCGATGATGGATCTTGTGCTTCTATTTCTTTTCTCTTTGGCTTCGCTATTTGATTCACTTTTGTAATGGCTGGGTTGCTTGGCCTCGATGGTCTCGTCTGGCTCCGATTTTCTGCTTTCACTTGAACTTTTCCTTGTCTGTCTGGATAGACTGGGGTGTTAGATGTTACGTTTATGGGTCTATGTGCACACTATGGGCGGCTTTGGGTTCTTGTTACAGGCGCTGAATCGGTAGAAAATGGGGGGAGGCTCTTGTGTGTTTTGTTTTGAAAAATCGTTATGTTTATCCAGTGTACATACAGGTCTTTGGACAGTTCGTGTACTGTTCTGCTACTCATCCTTAATCCACGAGCACTTCATGGCTTCATTTGTTCCTTCTTCTTTCGGCTGCGTGGGTGTCGCGCGTTGCTCTTGCTTTGCCGTCCATCCACATCGCTTTCCTTCTTTTCTCTCCTAGCCCACGCTCCCCTTCTTCTTCCCAATGCGCCGCTATGAATTCGCAAGAGAGCCCGTTTATCGATCTCGATCTTTTCTGCGACTGGACTGCTGATCCTGGGGATCCGGTGATGGTGCGCTTCTCTATGGAGGTAAGAGTAAACACAGTCGAGCTCCCGAGCGCGAAGGCTGCATTGAGCGTATACCTGAAGAGACTGACCTTCGATGAATAGGTTGAATGCGGTCCATTTATCGAAGGAACTGTTCTAGACGCGCGGTCCCCTCATTACGTTGGCATCGACGACTTCTTCATCGAGCCCGGCAATACGAAAACACGCGTGGCCACGCCTCAGCATGAAGCATGTCAGTTCCCTGATGAGAACTGCTCGTTTCTTGAAAAGCCACTGCAGGTCGTCCATGCGCAGCCCTGCACGCCTCAGCTGCCTGATCCTGAGCCAGGTGAGGATACCCAGTCACCGAGCGACGATGCAGCGAACCGGGGCAATAATGGCAATAGTCCTGACAAACCGGCTGTCACCGCGGTCATCCTAAAGCATCTCTTTGGTGATAACATCGCGTTGGAGAATGTCCCCGAGTCTGTCGCGCCTGATTCTCCCTCGCGCAAACGATCTGCCAGAGCTGCTTCGCTGCCGGATTCTGTGACGGACTCGGAAAGACTTGGGGGGAGTTTCAGTCAGAATCGTCCGCATCATAAGTCGATTGCTTCTACTCCTAACATTCCCAAGGCTAGAGTCACTCCGAGTCGGATCCCTAGGCCTGTCAGTGTCAATCTCGCGAGTGATTCATTGCCTGGGGCTTCGACTCCATCGCCCAGCACGGAAACTACCCAGCCGAAGAGACGGTCTTTGATCTTGGCTAATCGCCAAGCTACTTGGATCAAAGAGGTTGTTCGGGATAATGCTCAGGATAAGGGAGAATCTTCGTCTCCTGTGACATCTCGACGACTCTCTTGGGAAGATAGGAATCCTCGGTCTCAGTCTACTATCTCGGCTGATCGAATTTCTATCGCGTCGCCGGACACGCCTACATACCGTGAGAGACCAGTATTTATACCTGAAACCGATCAGCCTCAATTCTATGTGCAGGACAAAGTATTTTACCTCCGCTGCGGTGCTGGTGTTCCGTCGGGCAAGTACCGGATTAGCATCTCTTGTTATCTGGGCTTGACAGGAGGAACTACGGGGAGAGGATGGCGGGAGTTCATCATTCCAGGGCTTCCTCGCTTTCGCAATGATGTGTGTGGATATATCTACTTCTGGACTCCGCCTAACCAGGGGATGGAATTTCGCACAAGCCAGTTGAAAAGATATACTCTTTCCGAAAGCTGTTTGATGGGTCAGGTTGAAATCACACCTAATATTGTTATCCCACTCCGAACCTGCGATGGGAAATTCTATGGCTGGTTGAAAGACTTTCAAGTGAAACAGACCATTCGGTCAGATCTCAGCACCAATGTCCCTGGCTTTGGCGGAGACGTCATCAAGTACTATGCCGTCTGTTCGATCAACCTGGTGCAGAGTGATTTCTGGAGCGAAAATTGTGGCCTCACTCTTTACGTTTACGGAGGCCCTGAGGGTCAATTCACGGGCCATCTTGGAGATCCTGTTGGCCAGTTCCAGATGATAAATCTCAAGGCGCCTGGCGCCCGAATTGGACGCTCCGAACTTCAACTACTATGCAGTCCATCGAACCTAAATATGCTAGTGATTGGCTGGGAGGTCAGAATCCCGCAAGGAGAGTTTTCGGCCTGGGTGCCCCATATTTCTGGGACAACAGATAATGAGATCCAGATGGAAGATATGCAAACAGACTTTGTTGGTGCAGAGCAAAGGGAATCTCTACAGGTTGTCCACGTTACTCCTCTGACCTCTCAATTTGGGCCTCGAGGGCTGTCTCCTGGGAAGCGACCTTCTTGGCCTCCTAAGGAGAGGAGTTGGAAGGTAGGTTATCTTTTTGGGCTCCTCTGCTTCCTGTCAACGGCTTACTGCCTCTATTATTTCTATCCCGAACTTTCGTGCTCGTGTGAGCTCGGGAACATGAGACAAGCAACGCAGGAGGAGATGTTAGCCCCCAAGTCTGATGAGCCCGACGAGCCCGACGAGCCTGCTTTGCCCGTCGCAACAATGCTTGGGTTCGTGGAGTCTGAGTCTGTCAATGATTCTGAAGAAACTTCTATCAGCTCGCCCGCTACCACTCAGCTCTCAGTTCGTGACCGAGTCGATTACTTCTTGGGGTGGAGTGGCCCCATCAACCGGGAATAGGAATTTGTATTGATCCTAGCATCGGATCAATTGTACGATTAAGCCTTCTAGTAATACTGATCGAATGCAACAGTGATATCATCTATATCAATACTCTATCTGCGTAGTAAACGCTGGGTTTAAGGCCACATTAATGCCTGTTTGGGGATTGCAAAAATTCCAAGATTCGATCAACGGCCCACTTCAGCACAACCTCCATCCCACCCTCTCCCTTCCCAGGCGCAACCCACACTCCAGCATCTTCTCTGACATTAAGCCCCTCTCCAACTCTTTTCACTAAGTCCCCCTGCACCCCTTCATCCGCAACTAACAGCCACTCATGATCCTCCACATACCGCGGCCAAACAACATCATCCACATACCCAGGCGGATCGACCCAGAAATTCTGCGGCGGCCGATCATCCTCTGCTTCAAGATCTATCTCCTCCCCTTCCTTCTTCCCACTTCCCCCAACTACTCCTTCTCCGCCTGTCGCAACCGGCGCAGCCCCAATCGTCACATACCCACTTCTTCCCTCCCGCCTCGCTTTCATCGCCGAGTAACCCGCGGGTAAGAATAGCGGGAGATGGATCTGATCCTGTACTGGTCTTAATGGGCTCTCAGACGCGGAGGCACTGTATAGCAGGAATCCCTCTAAAAACGCAACAGTCGGCACCGCAGACTGCGTGTCTTTAAGTGTGTGCGCGACGGTTTCCCGGAGCTCTGCCACGACGCTATCCGGCACGCCTGAATCTGTAGCATCGTTTTGATCCTCCTTGCTCTGCAGCCGGGGTGGGAGAGTGCCGTTCTTGCGGACGTAGGCGAGGGCTTGCGCGAGAAAGTTTGTGTCGATTGCGGCGGCTGTGTCCCAGTCTTGGACTTTTTCGCCGGAGGGGGTTGTTGTGTATGGGATTCTGGGGTGGTCAGCGCTTTTTATCTTCTTTATTTAATTGCAACTTTGCAATATTGCGATTGGATGTTCTTACTGGTCGTCTGGGTAGTAGAAGTCGTCTTCGTGGATGATAAATGTGTGCAAGGCTGAGGGTGTAGTAAGAGGAACGCTGTTGAATATGCGCTGTAAGAGTCGAGCGAGGGTCGTCTTGCCGCTGGAAGAAGGGCCTGATATCCCTATGATAAGCGCCTTTGAGGCATCTTGTGTCTTTGGGGGAGACATGGCTGGTCTGCAGCTGCAGGATGGATGCCAAAGCGGTGATATGCGTGGGGGGGAGGGGCTTATCTCTTATCGCTTATCTGATCTGCGCTTATCGCTGGGCTTGCTCGATCGGGCATAGTTGATGCTGGGGGTTTACTTTGGACTTCCTGGAGCTTGAAACCACTCGCCTTGATCTTGGGAATAGCAGGCTTTCATAATGACAGTGGGATAAATCATATCGTGTTATTTCGTACATATGTTCAGAAAATGGGTGTTTGTCCCGGAGTTCACCCACAATGTACAGTTTCTGGGTGTGCATATCTTCACATTGACGGTTCGAGGCGTTCTGTATGGAAAGTGTGAGTCTAGGTTGAGTGGGCTGGAGTGGGTTGGAGTGAACAGTGGGCCTGAATTATCAGGCAATTTACATGTATAATTAGAGCGCGTTGAAGTCTTTTTCTTCTGGTTCCTTTTACCTTCCCCTTACTCTCTCCATTTCTATTCCTCACATCCACAATTTTCCTGCAGAAGATTCAAGACCGGACCTCACTTCTATTTATCACGTGCTCTCGTGGTTAAACTCATCAAGAGAGGCCAGCCTCGCGTTCCTGATTTCTTCTCTCATCCGCCCCTCCTCCAGAAAAACAAAGATCGCCGAGCTCCTGCCCCGTTTCTAACCCCGGGCCGTTATCCGGACTTTGTGAAGAAGACAGAGAAGACACTGCAAAGAGAACCCGAATGGTCTTGACTAAGAAAGAACTGTAGGAAATGGCTCTACTGGAGCCAACTAACCGAGCACAGTTCGCTGAACATTTCGACAAGCCGGGAATGCTACGGGTCAATGACCGTGAGGCTCTACTTGAGAAAGATAATTCGGGGAATTACATAGTACCTGCAATTTTTCACATTTCAAATGTTCGAGGTTATGACGCCTGGGTGAAGTCTCAAGAGAGCTCCAACATTTGCAACCGTGCCGGCGCTGTCCGCCAGAGGAAATGGAAATTTCATATGCTTCTCAGTCGAGCTTGGAGTCGCTAGCTACATGCTTGGGTAGAGCTTAGTATATGCAATGCTCATTTTCCAAATGGAGCTACAGTAAATAAGATAGGGACAACAGTAATAACGGTACGAAATAAGATAATTGTGATATCCTGAACAGAATTATAGATTCCAACATATCATCCTGAGCTTTTGTCAATTTTTTGGTGAATCGTCCTTGGCTTCAAGCCCAAACGAGACCCAAAAATCATATTCATTGTTTATGCTGCGTCTTCAATTTCTTCACCTAGCAGGCTTCATACGTTGAAACAGGGCCTTCTGCCCATGGCAGCAGTCTATCCATTTTCAGTGACCATTCGTATTTTCTTTTTCCTTCTTTTAACTTCGACATTGCACGCCCCATGAAATCGGCATTCAATCCTTCGAAAGATTCCCTTTTATAATGTCAGAAATAAAGAATCACATTAGATTTTTCACCATACCAAAGACCAGGGTTGCCGCAGGGAAATATCACAGGGATTGGCGGGTTGGATAGTGCAGATGAGGAGATGATGAACTCAGGCACTATGGGAAATCGGGAGAGAGATCATGGAAACAACAGAAGAAGGAGACTCAATGTAGCTAGCCAGCTAGAAAACTATCAAACTCTCAAATAGGGCAAAAGAAGAAGAAAGGAAAGGAAAGGAGGGAGCCTGGGAGCTATCTAACCTGAGGGGAAGGCCGAAGATCTCCATGAAAAGCTCCGCCTTCATCTCATCAGGAGACTATGGCTCATACACGGGGCACTGTCGCAGAGCTCACACTCTGGATATGCCAATCACTCCATTCCAGTAGTTGCATTATATAGTAATGAGTGCGGTATATATAATGAAAATAGATGGGAAAACTTCGAAGGTTAGAAGGGAAAGAACGCCCAGGCTGGAACACTGCTAAATAATCGAGCAAATGGGAAACTCCATGTAGAAGAGCGCAATCGCCCCGCGACAGGATGAGCTCATCAGATCTTCGTATGGATATCTCCGCCTTGTGCCTGAGAGTAGCACTCGAGGGTTCGCGCTTTCGCCGCTCTTTTACCATCGTCATCATCATCTATCGATTACCATCTCCATATTTCTATTTCATCTAGAGCTCGATGCCCATAGGCATCATGAATACTTCTCCATGGGTGGAAACGCATCCATGGACCGACATGGGTACCTCTCAGCGAGCCTCAATTGAGATATCTCAATCACTGCTCATAGCTCTATCTAAAACCCTCCTACAACCTGGGGACTAGACTTGTACTGGTATGGAGACACCTATGGCATTTCTCTTATCACTGGAGGTCAGTAGGTGTAGATATGAGCGAAGTAGGGCTTTAAAGGTTGGTTGTACCCGTCCATAGAGGCGAGAATAGAGATTGCAGCTCTTGTCAATCTAGAAGAATATGTGGAAGATTAATGAGCCGTGGAAGTGATATCCTCGATGTCATGGGCTCGGGGGCTGGGGTAGGAGGCGCATGACAATCTTGAGTATCCAGCCAAGGACAGGAATAGTCTCATACAGGCCCTTGGCTGACGCTGTCAATTCGGAATTCAGGTGGATTCTGCCATAAGTCCGCTCCAAGACGCCATTATCCCGAGGAAATTAATTGCCTCAAGATACGAAGTATCCCTGAAGCCAACAAATACCTCACGTTGAAGAGGGAATGTGCCCGATAAATACTTGGCTCTCTCGCAAGGCTTGGAAATTCAAGACATTATAAACTCGTCTTGGAAATCTTCGGCTCACGCAGGGAAATCTAGCCCGATGGTTATATACGACTCGGCTCGAAACAGGCTTAATTTCCCGGGGGGGGGGGGCTGCAGTGCAAGGACCGTCGGGCACATTCCCCCCTCGGCTACCTTCACCTCCTTTTCCTACCTTATCTTCCGGCATACTTTCCTGCATCCGTCTCTTTGGACATAATGAATCCCAAGAATGAAGCTGCAAGCCAAAATTCCAGCATGTAAAGATAGCGATAATCAACATACGTTCAAGACTTTATAATCCATGTTTCGACCGGGGGTGAGTTTCGTACTCAGCAGGCTCTACCACGGGAATGAATCCCTAAACCAGCCAAAGGGCAGTCATAGTTGCCACCCAGCAAATCACCAGCTTCGACGGGCGGGGAATGCTTCCTTCTAGGTACAGGCCTTGGCCAAAGCTCTTGAACTGGCGCTAAATCCTCCCAAAACGCGGGGGAGGCGAGAATTGCCAGACAGCGAGCCGTCTCACAACGGAAATAAAGCCCGTTCCAGCAGTCTTCAACTTTCTTGGCGAGGCGCCTGGTGGCCAATCACTAAGGGTGAATTACCTGGTTGTCGATTACATTTCGTGGGCGATCGTTTTCCCGGCTCCAGCGCCACGATACCCCACGGGGAAGCCCCGGGTTCGATCTACAATGGCCCGCAGACTTAAAAGACTCATCGGCGCGCGACTCCTAATGCCATCCCCACTGTTTACCCCAGTTTTTATACCTGGTGACTCAAAACAATTCATCATGGGGAATTCACGAAAGAACAGTGAAGATTTGCCTTCAAAGCCGAATATCGAGGAGATCGAAAGCATCAAGCCCTCCACCGATGAGATCCAATCTGAGCTTAGTGGCATTGAAGCCACAGCCGCGTCCAAAGCAGCTTGGTTGATCTCAGTCGTCGTTTCGCTAGGTGGTTTTTTATTCGGTATGGCAGTCCCTCGGAGTATGAATCAAGATTAAACGACTGATTGTATATTAGGCTATGATACCGGTTACATCTCCTCCGTGTTGGTTTCAATCGGCACTTCCCTCGGGCATGTTCTTAGCTCTAGCGAGCAGGAAATGGTGACATCTCTGACTAGTGGAGGCGCATTAGTAGGAGCAGTGGGGGCAGGTCTAACCGCCGACCGGTTTGGCCGTCGTTGGCCTATCTGGGGTGCGTGTGTACTTTTTGTCGTTGGCACTGTCATTCAAACAGCTGCTTTCTCAGTTCCACAATTTGCTGCTGGTCGGTTTGTGGTGGGCCTTGGAGTTGGAAGCGCTGCCATGATTGTTCCTCTATACAGTAAGTACCCGCTGCCTCTTTCCAACTGCAGGACGACGAGCTAATAACTACCAGTTGGTGAACTTGCCCCAGCAAAGTACCGAGGACGTATGGTCGCTTTCAACAATATGAGCGTGACTTTTGGACAGCTCGTTGCGAGTGCAATCGGTGCTGGTTTCGCGGAACTCCGTGGCGAGGGCTGGCGCGCTACGGTCGGCATTGGCGCTGCCCCAGCTATACTTCTCGGCGGGCTCCTCTTTCTATGCCCCGAATCGCCTCGTCAACTTGTCTCCCATGGAAAGTCAAGAGAGGCAGAGCAAGTTCTGCTTCGGATATATCCACAGTCGACACAGGAACAGCGCCAGGCAAAGGTTACGTCGATTGAACTGTCGCTTCAGGACTCTACTTCAGAGATGACACAAGAGTCATTATGGTCAACTCTTGGGCGTGTCTTTACCACTCCCTCGACAGGTCGTGCAGTGCTCACAGCTTGTATAATTATGGCAATTAGTCAACTTGGAGGATTCAACACACTGATGTACTATGCTGCTACATTGTTCGGTATCGTCGGCTTCGACAATGCGACGGCAGTCAGCATTACAGTTTCGGGGACCAACTTTGTGTTTTCCATCGTAAACTTGTTCCTGGTCGATCGCTTCGGTCGGCGAATTATTCTTCTCATCACAGTCTTCGGCATGTCGATTTGCATGATCGTCGCTGTCATCGCGTTCCGCTATATCCCCGTTGATCTGGATACTTTGACTGTGGAGAGCTCTCAAATCGGCTGGCCGGGAATTTTGGTCTTGGTAGCAATCATTTGCTACGTTGCGTTCTACTCATCAGGTGTTGCGACCATCGCTTGGATTGGCACTGAACTCATCCCTCTTGAGGTTCGGGCTGTGGGAACTATGCTGGTAAGTTACATACCTCTCAAGTCTCTTGATATTGCAAAAGCTAACCTACGACTCAGAATACTGTCACATGCTGGGGCACAAACATTATTATCTCATCTACTTTCCTGTCGATGATGAAAGCCTGGACACCCAGCGGTGCCTTTGGTTTCTATGCCGCGATTTGCTTCTTCGGCTGGCTATTTGTTATCTTCTGCTTCCCCGAGTGCAAAGGAATGCCTCTTGAGGCTATTCGTGATGTCTTCAACCACGGTTTTGGCGTTCGATACTCGGCTAAGTGGCAGAAAGAACACAAGCATGATGCCAAGGTGGAAAGAGTCGTTATGGGTCATTAAGGCAAGCGCCGAAAGCACTATCGCAGAATAAAGCTCATCGACCTCCGAAGAAGGACGACTTTTTCTATTGTCTTCTATCTATGTCTTTATCACTTAAGCCAATAAACCAATAGTACCTCTATATACATTGCATTTAGATTAGAGTGATGCTTCTATAAATGACTCTCTGAAACATGCTGCTAATCCTCCTGAACGAGCCACTGATCCCCGACTCGGAATCCCATTGGCCAAGGGTCAGTCTTGTCCAACACCATCTGCTTGAAAGAGTTGATCCAAGCAGGGCCTTTGACAGTCGGGAGGATGGCATTGTGGTCTCCGACCTTGGCTGTCCCGCGTATATGGCACTCAAAGGTGCTGTCGATAATACTGTGATGTGTCCATTTTTCACCCACATCTAACTGGCCGCGAGCATGTAGAACTGCCATTCTTGCACAGCTTCCAGTACCACATGGGCACCTGTCAAATCGACCGGGCGAAACAACGACAGTATTCCTCGCGCGCATCTTGCTCCGATCAAATGGCTCGGTCCATTCAAGGATACTGACACCACGCACCTCAGGCATTTCGGGATGCACGGGAATGAAATCGGCCTTTGACAAGGCATGCTTGATTCGCTCGCCGTACTCGATCAATTTCGGGCCGTCCTTGTTGCTAATCGACAAGCCAACTGATGCCACGTCGACAACTGCATAGATCATGCCTCCCCAGGCGATATCTACCGAGATTGTCCCAAGACCGGGGACCTCGACTTTGTAATCCAGAGCGAACACGAATGCAGGGACATTGTCAAACGCAACTGTCTTACATTTCCCATCTTCGCATTCTGCAGTAACAGGCACCAACCCTGCTGGGGTATCCAGAACCAATTTTGTGACAGGCTCAGTCATTTTGACCATTCCTGTCTCCAGGAGAACTGTCGTGGTAGCGATTGTGTTTCCTCCTGACATTGGCGGATACTCGTCGCTCTCCATAATTATAAACCCTGCATCGGCTTTAGGGTTGCATGGTGGTAGGATGAGGTTCAAGCACATTGCTGAGCGACCTCGAGGCTCTTGCATCACTAGTTGCCGGATCTCGTCTTCATTGTCTCGGAAATGCACGAGCTTTTCATACATGGTCTTGCAGTGTGTTGGGTTGAGTACACCACCGACAATCACGTCGCAGGACTCGCCAGCACAATGGCAGCCAACCACATTGATGGAACGTTTGAATACCATTTTGAAACTGAGCCTTGTGAATGTCATGCAAGATCACGTTTAATGTGATGTGCAAAGGCTTTATAGGCAAGAAATACTAACCGCCATGCAGGGGGAGCTACTGTTTAACTTTTCGTACTGCGGGGTAGATTATTATTTCCCGAATACTAGACTATGATAGTGTACTAAGAGATTCGTATCATCCAATTATTTCTCGAAGGAGTACCTGATAACGCTGGTTGCTCACGTTGCCAATGGGTGCTGTTTTCGGCAAGCTAAGCGAAGCTCGGGAGTGTTGCCGATGACTTCAGAGCACTTGCCATCATGAACTCCAAACCCCGCGATCTTCTCCAGACACTTGGCGCGTACGCGGCTTAAAATTCGACACTGCACTGCGCACGAGCATTGAATCTGCTGTTACGCGAGAGTGACGTGGATGAGTAACTCTTTCTTGTAACAAGGCCCTGCGACGGTTGACTCGATCATCGCCACCCTTACCCGACTGCTTCACGATCACGGACGCCAATATGGCAGGCACAGATAAGATCAGAAAAAGATCAGCTCACGTGTAAGGACCAAACAGATCGTTGTATTTTGAACTAGCGCTTATATCCTTAGCTGCGTGAGATGTCGGCGGCATAAGATCAAGTGCTCGGGGACGCAGCCGTGTGCTAGCTGCAGCAAGCGCAACCTTTCATGCATATTCAATAGCATGGATGAGAAAATATTAGTCACACGTCGGTGAGTACACTCAAGATTCTTGTGTTTCAAGACGTTGAGGAACTAATAGATGGCAGGTATATCACAGAATTGCAACAAAAGGCGACACTTGTGGCCAATGACAAAACGCCGGGCTCGATATCTGGTGGAATGGAAGGACAGAGTAATTCAATCTACCTGATGACTAGTCAAACTTCTAACGACTGTGCAGACCCTTCAAATACTGAATTCGCACTCGACAATGAAAACGTCTCCCAGCAAGACGATGCTGCCTCTCAAGAAACCGAGAACCCCGAAACGGGGCTATTCAACCCGTTGACCACAGGTCCACCGACCTTCATGTCGCCTGGAGATGGTCGAATATGTAAGTCAGATCATCATTTATATTCGCCATGGCTAACTTGAGTCAGTCTACTTGGGTACTTCTTCAAATTGGTCGTTCACTCGGCGAGTGCTCAGCTTGGCTCATCAGCAAGTGCATAATGAAGAACTACCAACCCGTTCTTTAATATTCGAGGGCTGTGCATATGACCTAGGAGGCTGGGACGGTTCTAGAACAGATCCGATTCAAAACAATCCAGTCGTTCCCAGCCTCGATCACTCGATATATCTGATAAACACAGTCAAGTTCCGCTGTGGCCAAATATACCACCTCTTTGACGACTCGGAGTTCATGGAAATGCTATATGATTATTATTCTGGTGATGCGAAAACCAAAACAAAATCTTTATGGTATATTCACTTCCTTTTGATTCTAGCTTTTGGCAAAAACTTCACCCAAACCAAAAGTCAGCAAAAGAAGCTTCCGGGAATGAACTACTTCATCAAGGCGATCCAGATACTACCTGATTTGAGCCGGCTTTATTCATCGCCAAGTATTTCGACGGAGATCCTGTGCTGTATAGCTCTTTTCTATCAAGCGCTAGACTGTCGCAGTCCCGCGCATAACTATGTGAGAAAAATTATCACCGGAAGTGGAACAGTGTGCGCTAATGCAGAGCGATACAGATTGGACAAGCAATGCGAATGGCAATGGCCCACGGCATGCACACACGGATGCCGGCTCAAGACCTGGGCCCACAAGCCGTCGAGCGCTGTCAAAGGATTTGGTGGACTGTCTATGTCATGGACAGACACATGACTTCAATACAAGGGCTACCCCAGTTCATTGACGACCGCTTTGTGCAAACAAATCTTCCGTCATTCTATGGTGCATCTGAAAAGGTGAACATGTTAAGGATGCAGGTTAAGTTGTGCCGGAGCATCGCGGAGATCAATAGCAGTATGACCACCACATCCTAGTATGTTTCTTTTGTGCAATCTGCTAACTGAATTAAGCCATTTATGCAATCGATGGAAAAATTAATCAGAAATTTTTATTGAGCACCAAAGTTGCGTTGTCAAATATTGCTGAACTTTCTGATGACCTGCGTGAAAGTTTCCCGCTGCATCTTGATGAGACAGATGACGGGATACCTCGAGCGACAGCATATTTGCATCTATTTTACCAGCAGGTCAGTCTCCCATACTCCGTGGAAAACTATATACTTGGAGAGTTACTCATGAGTTTGAGACAGTGTATCATTGTCGCAACGCGTCCTTTACTTTTCTGTTTTCTCAAAATCCACTTCGAGTCACCGGAAACATGCGTCAAGCTCTTACGGAAGTCAAAAAGTGTTCATAATTTAGTTTCTATGTGCATTGAGTCTGCACAGCATAGTATCAGGCTTCTTGATAGGCTCAAGCGTCAAGGACTTTTGGGCAAGTCGATGAAATCTCGCTGATGAACTTTAACTAACATCCATCAGAGACTTTTCTAACCTTTGACCTGGACTCTACTTTTATTTCCACCGTCGTCCTGTTGATTGGCCCCGTCATTGACCCAATGCTTATCCATGAACCTCGCTGGTGGATCGAGAAGGCATACGCCATATTCCAAGAAATGACAGAATCTTCAAACCAAATAGCGAAGAGTCACTGGTCTGAGCTTCAGCAGCTGGACGAGACTTTGAGTCTGCTGCCGCATGGTCAAGATCAGAGGTTGACTTCTCACACTCTTACACTTGAGGGCCCCAGCACACAGCTTCTCTCGCCCGCGACCAGCTCTGGTCCCGTGTCTGTGGATCAAACCTACTCTCAAGTCCCGCCTGCAAATTTTGGAACGGGATTTGATCCCGCGGACGATGTCATTCCGATGCTCAGTTCAGCGGAAATTATGGAGATGGCGGATTCTATAGGCATTTGTGATGCTGAGTGGATTTCGAGTGCTATGACGGACCATGACATTTGGTAGACTAATAATATTGTAACAATATGGCCATTCACAACCAGAATCTGAAGGGTCACTATCTATGTGGGGCAAGATAATTTCGCAATTACAGATGCTAGGATCTTTGGTCAAAGATCGAATCAACATAGATATATGGACATACTATCAGCACCGAGTCTTTGGTTTACATTGTTTCTCAAGAATCCCCGATTTTTTTGCATTAATTGAAGGTGAATTCGGGAATGGTAAAGAGCGAAGAGCTCCAACTCAGACCCCCATCATTTGTCGTAAGATCACCGACGATGCCTTTGCTCTTGGTGAGAGAAGAGCCATAAGAAGAGTCGGCTTTGCTCAAAGTGATTTTGGTATTGATCCACTCTGGAATCGTGTGTTAGATTGGTCAATACAAATTCTTAATGGTAGCAACTTACTGTGGGACGAAACAGTGCCGCAATTGCCTTGGTCCTGACAAGTCACAAAGTTTCCCCACGTCTCTGCATCACCATCGCTGGCAGTCATGTTTGAGACTTGCTTTCCGTTCAGGAGAACATATTGTGTGTATCTCTGACTAGCATCATCATAAAGATCTTGACTTATAGTTAGAGTCATTTTATCGTTAGATCATTTTTGTACTTACAATGCATTGTCACGTGGTCGCCAGGTGCTGCTGGAGTGCTTCGCTCTGGGATAGGAGCTCTACTTTTGGCTAATGTCGGTGGGATATACGGTTAGAGAGCTTTGCTGAAATAGAGGCAGGGAGACCTACCAGGGGTTTGTATGAGGGTGTAGGCGAGGACATCCCATGCACCATTCGTGTTGGTCGCCAGAAACCTTATCAAATCTTCTCCATTGGTTGTGTCCATTCCAGCCGAGATCAACAGATCTCCAGAAGATCCTTTAGGGCTGTCTGGCAGAATGAGGGTTGAGATGGCTTCTTTGATGAATGTGTCTGATGCCGCAGGGCCAGTGTTGAAAGCAGGGCCAATGGAGTTTGCACTCACACAGCCTAACGCTGCAACCATCAATAACGTGGTTCTTCCTAGAGATAACATCGTGGTTGTGCGGGCGGGTGTGAAAGCTTTTGGGTAAGGGGTGTCGACTGGATTGCAGTTTTGGAGACAGCTCCTTTTAACATTTCAGACAACGGCAAGACGTACATATCCTGACGTAAGATCTTTCTCGATCGGTCAATCGCCCAGTCAAGCTGGGAATGGTCTCAAACTGTTCATAACGGCCTGTGTAACAGCTGTCTCAGCTCCTCAAATTGTTAAGACGAAAGCTAACGAACAGCCTGCAGCCTCGAAGACTCGAGAAGAGCCCAGGACCAAATAATCATTTGGGTCTTAATCTTGCCATTGCCCAATTACTTTCACCGATACGCGCTGGTCTCGGCGATCTGCATAATATACTCGCGGATTGTGCAAACATCAAGCATGTTTCATGACTCTCCAACTTCCCCACAAGACCCGTGAGGCGACCCAAAATTAGGTGATGGCGATTTCAGAGCAAGACAGAGACGTGATGTTCACCTAAAATCCCAAGGCATGTTCTTTCTTGAAACATGCCGAAGACTCGAGACGCGCTGTCTGGGATCTGCAAACCCCTTAACTCGCGCGTCCAGCCACATGCAGCATCCCTGCAGTGCAACCTGTCCATCCCCACCAGACTCGATCTGAAATCCATAGGAGCAAACTGGGAACAAAAGACTGCTAGCGACCAATGGCACATATTGAATACTAAATCGATTCAACTGTAGGACTGATTCGGGTGCGACGAGGTAGTATTCACTTAGTCCGTGAAGAGCTGGAAAGCAGAAGGCACTCATAACAAAATAGGCTTAGATTGTATTATTTCTCCTAGACAGGATTGTACTGGGCGGGTGATTACAAACGCTATCTGGGAACAGCCGAGAAATCATGAAATGCACTATGCAATCAGCGCCGCGCCTAGGAGTGCACAAGCTATTGTGTACATGGCCAAACCATAGACGCCAAAATCAGCTCCAAATAGCAAAGTGATCTTGTTTGATCCATTGCTATTGCCTTCATTGTCTCCATCGCTAGATGACGCATCCTTACTGCCAGTTGCTGAAGGCGTACTTTTCGCCGTAGCGGTTGCGCCTGTAGTTTCTGAGCTTGTTGCATCGGCATTTCTCTTGTTGTATGGAGCCGGGGTAATAGCTGTTATGTAACTGGGGAATATGGAGAACGTATAATGATCTGGAGCACTGGTAAGACTTCCAGCATCTGTTGTGTCTGAGAGAGGCGCAGTTCCTGGAAAGCCGGAGGGAAGTTGACCGGGATTGTACCAAGTGGACGCTGCAGTGTCCAGACTGAAGGAGTTGATACATTGGTCTGGATCTGAAAGAATAGAGCATTTGTTGGACGCTGTATTGTTATAGCCAAGCTGAAAGGTGTCTACCATCGTGGATATAGCGATGTCGGAGAGGTCGTTATGAGGACACCATTCGATAAACCTAGGGGTAAGCTATTAGAGGACTTTGATAAATCAATAGGAATTTTCAAGAGTTAACTACTTACTCAGACAGGAAAGATGAGTCCCAGCAGCACTGGCAGTCGGCCGTCTCAGTTTCAGAACCATCAGAGGCATAGCTCTCGCAAGGAGCGTTTAAAGCATAAGTCTCCGTGAAGTTCCCCCAGATGTTGCCTAAATTGCACACTTGATATCGCATACTGGTCAGTGATGTTATCTCAATATATCGTCCACGAAAATAAAATTATGTTTACACTTACCACATCCACCGGGTGCGTTGTCAGGCGCTGGATAGTATGGGATTTGAGATCCTTGGTTCTGATCTGCGCCACTAAGGTACTGGATGGCAGTCTCTTGATATGCGCATGAATACACCTGAACCAAGTCAACATTAGAGATATAAAGTAGGCCTGGATAGTTGATCAAACCTCATTCCAGCAGCTTGTTAGCCAGCAGCCGATGTTGGCAGCCAACTGGGCATTTCCACAAGCCAGCACACACGTTGAGTACTCATACGAATCGCAAGAATTTTTAGCATCAGTCATACACTTATTCAGTGTATTCACATTGTCTTCGTAGCATTGTAGATAGCCACTTGGATCAACACAGCCCTCGCCCCTCGGGTTGAGATTTGTCGCATCTGCGCTGGCTAAGGCACAAAGCAAAGCTTGCGTCAGGACAATTAACTTGACAACAACCATGATCTGGTCCTGTTGAGAGCGTTTGACAGAAAAATTACGAGCAGGAAATTTTCAGCAGACGAGATTGAGAAAATGGACATGATTCATTGTCTAGTGCAACCCTTTGACGAGTACTCCAATAGCTGAAGCTTTTTCCGTAGATACGAGCGTGTCAGACTATAAGTGCCCTAGAAATGGCAAAATTTGCCGAAATCAGCGCCACTCTGCAATCCTGCCTACGGATCTAACCCAAATCGGGGCGACATCGATGCTTAGCGTAAGCCAATCTCTCGAAAGGGTCCTCTGCCCGGGATGTTACCTTCAATTTAAGTATACAATTGGACTGAACGAGGTTCCGTCGATATCCGGAGTCCAGGAGGCTTTCCAAAAATGGCTTTCGTTTTGCTGTTTCCAACGCCTGGAGCTAAGCGGCTTCAGTTGGTATATTCTGGGGGTGTTCTCAACGTTGTGTTCCAATGTTATTCAGCGGCAGCTGTGCACACTGAAACTCGCGTTTGCCCACACAAACTTGCTCTTTTATCGCCCTTTTCTTCTCTACTCTATGGCACCTATGAAGAGTACCCGGGGAGCCACAGAATTTTAACTGTGCTTCAGTTATTGTAATGACAAGCCGTTCCTCTGACCAAAGGGAACCTCGAGGGGGGCCGAGGCTGTCAGCGGGCGGGGCCGGACCCGTATAATTTACGGCCGACCAGTTGTAGCAATATCTAATCTATACACTATTTTTAATCAATCAAGAGATGGTTCTTCTACGAACGCTTGAAATAAAGCTAGAGAGTAATCACAATCAGTTCAACGAAGTTCAGCGTCCTTTAGACCCCAAGGGACTCTCATCCAAGAGAATGTTGCCATGTAAATCTGTCGTACCAATACAGTATCTTTGTCCATGTCCTGACAGGCGTGCGCCCTACACTGACACTTGCCGCACTTCAAAACGTCAAGCATCTGCGAAATCTTTTTCACGCATATCTCTTCGAGTCGAAATTGTTCGACACTCAGAGTTGAAAGCCTGCATCAAAAACGTCTTTACCACAATGGAAGGCTTTGCAAGTCCGCATTACTCGTCCGACGAGACAGAAAAGGCTTTGCAAACCTCGGACAATACTCACCAAGGACTACGCGACGAGCGTATCGAGAACCCACCTCCTCTTGATGGTGGTCTGAATGCCTGGTTGTTCCTTGCGGCCTGCTTTGTCATGGAAGCTCTTGTATGGGGTTTTGCATTCACCTACGGTATTTTCCAGGAATACTACAGTGGCATAGAGGAGTTCAAAAACTCTGGGAATATTGCGGTTGTCGGAACTTGTGCAATGGTAAGACCAATTGAATCTTACTTTAGGGTCCCAGTCTCAAATCAAAGAAACACAATTAATGTCTTTCGTCGCAGGGGATCATGTACCTTGACCTACCGCTTGTGTTTGCTGCGTATAGACAGTGGCCCAAGTATCAGCGTCTAGGCTGTGGTGTGGGCGTTCTCCTCATGTGCCTTGCTCTGGGATTAAGCTCGCTTTCCACAAATGTCACGCACCTTATCTTGACGCAGGGTATATTTTACGCCATTGGTGGCAGTATCGCCTATTCGCCTTGCATTCTTTTGATGGAAGAATGGTTTGACAGACGGAAAGGTCTTGCATTCGGAGTAATGTGGGCTGGCACTGGGCTTGGCGGCGTCATTCTCCCGATATGTATGGAGCAGCTGCTTGGTAGATACGGCTTCCGAACGACTCTCAGAGCCTTCGCAATTGCACTGTTCATTCTAACTGCGCCTCTGGTGTATTTCGTCAAACCACGTGTGCCAGTTGAGAGCAATCGTCCCAGGCCTCCACCGCCCAGCCTCAAATTCATATTTACCCCGACATTTGCCCTTTTCCAGTTGTGCAATACTGTGGAGGCTCTTGGGTTCTTCTTGCCGTCGCTTTACCTTCCGAGCTATGCGAATTCACTAGGAGCCTCGAGTAGTCTCCAAGCACTCACAGTTATCTTGTTCAACGTTGCTTCCGTTGGCGGCTGCGTGCTTATGGGTGCCATCGTCGATAGAGTCGATGTAACAACCTGTATCCTTATTTCGACAGCCGGCTCGACCATTGGCGTCTTTCTTATTTGGGGGTTCTCCATGTCTCTCGCGCCTTTGTATGTATTCTGTATCGTGTACGGCCTATTTGCGGGCTCATATACGAGCACTTGGCCTGGAATCATGCGTGAAGTTGTCCAGAAGAAACCCTCTGCAGAGTCAAGCATCGTGTTTGCATGTCTTGCAGCTGGTCGGGGGATTGGTAATGTTGTCTCAGGGCCACTCAGCGAATCCCTCATCAAGGGGCTACCTTGGAAGGGGGTGCCCTCCTATGGTTACGGCAGCGGGTATGGCACCTTGATCGTCTTCACCGGAGTGACGGGAGTAGTTGGTGGTGGCAGCTATCTCGCAAAACGTCTGAATTGGCTGTAAAGTCTGACATGTGATATTCTAATCGGAACAGAGGTATTATTTTATGTGCAAAAGAATGTCAATCTTATAGATCGAAGTAAACGTAAACCGATGACGACATACCACGTGCACCGTCTGAGGGGGTGGGCGCTAGTCCCGATACGGTCAGATTAACGTCGTTCGAAAAAAAGCGCGTGTCCGCGTCGCGCGTCGCCCCAGCCACTTTGTTCATTCTGTTCTGCATAATCGCCTCTCTCCACTCTCCACTCCTCCCCTTGACAACCGCTTCAATTACCAACCCTCAACCCCCCTCATTCCGATCATCTCTCTCCCGTTCGCGCATTCCACAATGCCCGTCTTTAACAGCACCCTGTCCAAGCGTCGACGCTTCCAACCGCCAATCACTACCTACTTTTCATCGGTGCCAGAATCTAATTCATCCGGTACACACACCCACTACGCCGCAGCAACCTTTTCTGCCACGCCAGTTGTCTCAGAGAAGGTACAGGCCTCACTTTTGTCGGTCGGCATGCGAGTCCGTAAATCTATCGCCGACGGCTACAAGACTCAGCTGGAGATGGAGAAGGAGAAATCGACATCGGCCATGATGGCCGTGGATAATGCCCCGACCAATGCATACGGCTGCCATTTTAGCCAGAATGAGCTAGCATCTTTCTCTGGTGCTCGTCAATATTCCGACGCCATGGTCACTGACGATGACGGCGATGCTTTCTCTTTACCCCCAAGTAGCCAGGAGTCCAATACTTCTGCTACATTACCCCGCTCGCAGGGTAACAAGCGACAATTTGAATTCGACAGCGATATCTTTGCCGATGACGACACATATCTGGAGGATGCGGATGATAACCCCGGGCGCGACACCGTTCTTGGCCGCACTATCCTATCACCAAGCCTGGGGCAGCAAAGACGCCGTGCCTACGCCATCAATCAAAAGTTACATACATGCGGCAAGTCTTCGTTGGAATTGGACGATTTTGAAGAGGCCGCCTTCCTTCGTCGCCGAGAAGAGGTTGATAGCGACTATAGGATGGACTGCGCTTGAGTCCCGGCTCCCTTTACTCTCTTTACGCTTATCACTGGTTGGTAAGGATGGGGACTTTGTTGATCCAAGGTTTCTCTCGGCGGCTATTGCGTTTTGTTTTCATAAAAGAGTGGGACACGTACTCGCGCTGTCCTGCTTTTGATCTGGTTCTCTTGGTGCTCTTAATGACCCTCCTGTACATATTCTACGGTCGCTTTTTCTTTGTCCCTATACCCCTTCTGGACTGCGATCAACTTGTTTCATTACATTAATACTTTCAGTTTTTGCCAATGAATTCTAAATTATAGGAAATTATAATCAACTCTGCCTGTATTACTTAGAAAGATCAAGTAATGCAAATCTTCTACCATTAGCGATCAGCATGGCGATAAGAATGATCAACGTCCGCACTCTATAGAAAGATGGCCTTTCACAATTTCAAGTCACTTTTAGGACAGACAACTTGGACGAATCTTCTGCAGCACAGTTGTTCACCACGATGCGTGCCTGTCTACAGTGGAGAATTCAGAAGCAAAGTTTATATTCATTCGCTATCTCTTGGAATTAGCTATTTTAGAAAATATATTAATTAAATTCAACTTTTATGGAATTATTCCGAGTCAGTAGGTCCCTCGTTCTGGACTTCCTTTGGAGCAACAGCTTTGCCAAAAATCTTCTCCATGAAGGCTTCGGACTCTGCTGCATAGTGGCACTTCTTTCGGATAGATGCACCATAGCGATAGAACAAAAATGGCAATGGCACGCATGCTAGGGCCAGAAAGGCTGGAATAGATGAAGCCCAGTGGATACCAAGGTTCTCATACATTGGAGTTGTGAACAGTGGAAATGCAGCACCGAAGAAAGAGCGCAAAGCAGCATTCGCAGCAAGGACTGATGCTGCATAGATGGTGTACGCGTCAATCAGGTAGTTCAGTACTGGGAGGAAAACCATCACCATGCCGAAGCCGAAGGGAATACCGGCAGCGATAGATACTGCCCAATGGATTGAGGGAGAGTTGGTCCAAGCGAACCAGAATAGACCGACAGGCAGAGCGATAGCTCCATAGAACGAATCAGGAAGACGTTCTTCGGGCGATAAGCGGCCAGGCGATGAAAGCGCCTTCTTCTTGTAGCGGAAGTACATCGGAAATGTGCAAATTGTTGACAATATGATTCCAATCAGGATTCCAATGAAAGAAAGGCCAGTGACACCTTCGGACCAACCACGGCCCTTTTCGTAAACGATGGGGAAAGCGGCAAACATAAGGTATAGCCTAGAAGTTCACATTAGTTTCCATTCTTGATGGTAAAGCAGGGAGGGTTCTCAATTTAGAGACACTTACACTCCATAGATAATAGCCAGATAGATCGACAAAAGTAGCACGATGGGTTCGCGGAAAAGCAGAACCCATGGTCGAGAAAGAGCAATCTTCAAGACTG
This sequence comes from Penicillium coffeae, assembly GCA_035985395.1. Classification (NCBI taxonomy): domain Eukaryota; kingdom Fungi; phylum Ascomycota; class Eurotiomycetes; order Eurotiales; family Aspergillaceae; genus Penicillium; species Penicillium coffeae. Next base: position 1,942,107 of record CP142594.1, on the reverse strand, counting down.
CGCCCAGAGATTGCTTTCCTTGCTCAATATCCAGTTTGCTTCGGTAGACTTTTCCGGAGAGTGCAGTCAAACGTTCGGCTCGTTTACGCAGCAAAATTGGGGCGAATGTTTCAGGTAAGGTGAATGTTGTAATAATCGCAAGGATACCGGCAAACATGGCTACCATTCCTTCAACCCAGCGCCAACCAGCAGACTCTGACAAGAACCCTCCAACGATAGGACCGAGAGTTGGACCCAAGAATGGCGCAGCACAGTACAGCCCACTAGCCAATCCACGACTGATCATGGGGAATATATCAGCGATAACACCTCCGGATACTGCGAACGGCGCGGAGCCCATTGTTGCTGCGAAGAATCGTAGGATGATCAGCGTCCAGATATTTTGTGATCCAGCTGCGCCAGCCGTGAAAATCGCCAAGCCGAAAGAGCTAGCAATTAGAATGTTTCGTCGACCGTATAGCTCGCTCAATGGTCCCCAGAATAGTGGCCCAACTGCAAATCCAACAACAAACAGTGATATACCCAGGATGGCGACCTCTTCACTGACTTTGAACCCTATCAAAATTTCATTGATACTTCCTGAGTATGCGGATGATACCAAAGAAACCGCCAGCGTCAGAACACCAGACAATAGAGTGATAAACCACTTCGAGACCTCGGAAAAGTTCATTGGATCCCGTTCATCGGCTCCAATCCATGATACTTGATAGGGATCATCTTCGGTGCCAGAGCCCTGATAGTCGTGATTGATAATATGCTGAGTGACAGAGCCTAGGTCGAAAACTAGCCGCCATTTCGGGATCTGCTTAGGCTGGACGGCCTCGCTCTTAGAGCCCTCCATGTCGAAGCAAAATTGACTGAAATCGAGAAAGAGCGAGCTCGCGCAGACAAAAGGTACTGGCAGCTTTAAACCCCCCCCCCCCCCCCAAAAGAACCGCGGTTAAAAAAAAATGGGTTCAGCCACGGCGACTTGGCTGGACTGTTTGACCGTGAGATCAGTCAATCATTCACTCCAATCATTCTTGCAGGATCGGTGGACCAGTGGTCTACTTCTTGTATTAGCGTGAGGCGACGATCCCTACTTTGGGGGGTTTTCCGTGTTCGGCCCGCTTAATCGGCTTCCCTGGCGGGACAAGGCCGAACTGTGCCTCGGGATGTTTTAAAATCGGGATTCAAGTAGTCGAATCGAAGTATTTCGATTTTCAAGAATTATGTATATACAGAACTGGCTGTCCATGGCTCTAGATCTTATCTCTTGGGTCATAGAGTGCAGGGTCTGTGTTTACTCTTGGTGGTGGGTCGATAAATCGGGCCACGTCACTGGCTGTGCCAGCTTATCCTGCGAACGCTTCCTTGTTTGGGCAGCCAGATGGCGAGATCGACCGATGGGGGAGCCTTTCTCTATCGACAAGGGATTAGGTTTCTCGGATACTTTCCCGTGCATCAAATGTAAGTCTGGACAAATAGGTGCCGCACAAAGCAATTACGTGGGATCTCGATGGCACAAATATTCCGCAATTCCAACCGATGATCTAGTAGAGCCCCAGACTGATCGGCTTGGAGACAACCCAATGAAACCCACCGATCGGCTGGTCGCAAAAATTAGATCTGCCATTCAGGGGCCCATACGGTGCGATGCTTCTTGCTTTCAAATATTTTTGCGAAAGCCCTGATGTCATCAATGGATATTCCAAATATAGAGTTTTCACCATTGACGAAGCTTTGGAGGCTTTATTTCCGCGTTATTTCATTATGTGTATTGTAGACTGCAGACAGAATCAAAGATTCTTCCTTCCAAGCAATGAAATGGAGATAAACTCAAGTAGCTCGCTATGTCTCCGATCAATTTATGCAATGGGTCAGATTGAGTTTCTCGCAGTGGATTCCCCCCACTCCAACAGCATGGTTCCAAGATTCATGGAAGTTGGGCCCAAAACAAGCCCGTGCCTAATGTGTACTGTAGCAAGTTATGTGCAAAGGATGTGCGAATCATGTTGCATGATTCATGTACAACTGGGCTGTCAGAACTCGTTGCAACAAGGAGGGCATTGAAGTTCTCCTGGTAGTCAGTCCCTGGTGCGTGGGAGCTCGCAATTGGCAGGGGGAAAAGGGCGAAGATCATCAATACCAACTGCCCTTTGCGTGGAGTCCAAGTTGAATGAAGGGCCTCATGCAGTGTAAGAGGTTCGAACATTCGAAAATGGAGCAAAGTTTGGTACTGGAGTAAGTGTTGATAAAGTAGGAAAGGGCGAATCTGGTGCGAGAATCGGCGAGTTATTGATTTAGCTGACAAGTGAAAATGTTGCAGACATATTTCAGAACACTGATTCACTGAATTTCGTCCCCGGGGAATACTTCGACTCTTGAGTCCTATTTTCAGGGACCATCACTTCCAGTCTTCCTCGACTGTTTTGCCGTAGATCGGGCCCGCCCCGTGTTGGCGAAGAACGTGGGCTACGAATAATTGCCAGTCGTTCCGAGAGTCACTTGCGGGGAATTTCCAGAGGATGTGAGTCGTGACATGTCACGATTAATGTTATAGTTCAAGCATCCTCATGGTCCCAAGTCGAGGTGGGACGGTAAAATGCCTATGATCTTCGTGTGACGATGGTCTTCTCGCTGAGGCTCCGAGAAGGCCTTACATAAGCACGCAAACAGTGCAAACATCCCCTGCATGGAAGCGTGATAATCGGACTATCTGGCCTCAGACTATGCGGAGCTTGACAGGGTGTCCACAATCGCGTCTACGTGGTGTGTCATTCGTGAGCACATCTCTACCTTCACTAAACCTCCGACTCACCCTAGAAATTGCATCGACTCGCAATTTCATAACCAAGCGCCCTCATTCCTCTCTGGCGCAGGCCAGCGTTCCACCACAACATCCGCAAGAGCTGGTGGAACGCCGCACTTCTTTAGTGCCTGTACACGGCTAATATAGAGTATGTCGTCTTTTAAAGATATGACATTATTCGATTCCCATTGATGCGGAGCTAACTTGTCATTGTGCGCAGCAAATAGAATACACAACCATGGCTATCCCAGGCCTTGGGCGATTACCCGCCTCACCATTCCTCTCGCTCGTGCTTCTCCCATTCCTCGTTTTCCTCTTGAGCTTTGCTGGACAAGCATCGGCCGCCGGCTCAGCAGTTATTGGTGTCGACGTCGGTACAGAATATTTCAAAGCCACCCTTGTGAAACCCGGAATTCCTCTTGAGATCGTCCTGAGCAAAGACTCAAAGCGAAAAGAATCCGCCGCAATCGCGTTCAAGCCAACAAGAGATAACGCCCCATTTCCTGAACGATTTTACGGTGGGAATGCTTTGGCTTTGGCCGCTCGCTACCCCGATGACGTCTACATCAACCTGAAAACCCTTCTGGGTGTTCCCTTCAATGATGGGGCTGACGAGGCAGTGAAAGCGTACTGGAGCCGGTATCCCGCATTGAAGCTTGAGAGCGCGCCTGATGGCCGCGGCTCAGTTGCCCTGCGCAGTAACCGCCTCGGTGAAGCAGAGAAAAAAGACGCCTTCTTGGTTGAGGAGATTCTGGCCATGCAATTGAAGGAGGTCAAAGCGAATGCTGACACATTGGCCGGCCCAGGCTCTGACGTTCGTGATGTCGTGATTACCTATCCCGCCTTCTATACCGCGGAGGAGAAGAGAAGCTTGATTTTGGCTGCAGAGTTGGCTGGCCTCAAAATCGAAGGACTTGTCAGCGATGGACTGGCTGTTGGTCTCAACTACGCCACTAGCCGAACTTTCCCAAGCGTATCCAACGGAGAGAAGCCAGAGTACCATGTTGTCTTTGATATGGGTGCCGGATCTACCACTGCCAGCGTCATCCGCTTCCAAAGCCGACAAGTCAAGGACGTTGGCAAATTTAACAAGACCGTCCAGGAAGTCCATGTTCTTGGGTCTGGCTGGGATAAATCGCTTGGCGGCGACTCTTTGAACGATCTCATTGTCAACGACATGATCTCCAAGCTGGTGGAAGAAAAGAAGCTTAAGGATAAAGTCACACCTGATCAGATCAAGGCTCACGGGAAGACCATGGCACGACTTTGGAGGGATGCGGAAAAGGCCCGCCAGGTTCTCAGTGCTAACACAGAGACAACTGCAAGCTTCGAAGGATTGTATGACGAGGAGTTGAACTTCAAGTACAAGATTTCCCGCACTGCTTTCGAGAAACTCGCTGCTGGGCACATTGAGCGCATCGGTGCTCCCTTGAAGGATGCGATTGCGGCCGCTGGCCTCAGCCTGGATGTGATTGACTCGGTCGTTCTCCACGGAGGTGCGATTCGCACTCCTTTGGTCCAGAAAGAGTTGGAAAAGATCCTCGGGTCCTCTCAGAAGCTTCGCACCAACGTCAACGCTGATGAATCGGCTGTTTTTGGTGCCGCTTTCAAGGGTGCCTCACTCAGCCCTAGCTTCCGTGTCAAGGATATTCGAGCGGTTGATGCCGCTTCCTATCCAGTCACTCTCAAGTGGACATCCGATGGAAAGGAGCGGAGCCAAAAGCTGTTCACTGCTACATCGCAAGTGGGACCTGAGAAGCAGGTTACCGTAAAGAACCTTGAGGACTTCGAGCTGAGCTTTGACCAGATTGTTGAGCAAGATGTGGCCGGGAAGCCTGTTCTGAGTGTTCAGACACAAAACCTTACTGCATCTGTCGCTAAGCTCAGGGATACATTCGGCTGCACGGCAGCTAACATCACAACCCAATTTGGAATCCGTCTCAATCCTGTCAATGGCCTTCCTGAAATCACCAGCGGTAGCGTCAGCTGCGAAGTTGAGTCAGAGAAGAAGGGAGGCGTCGTGGAGGATGTCAAGGGCTTCTTTGGGCTTGGCTCCAAGAAGGGAGAGCAACAGCCACTTGGTGAAGATGGTGAACCCGCCGAGTCGATTACCCTTGAGCCCGAATCAGGGTCAGCGACCGCATCCTCGGCTAGCGAGTCGGCTACAGCTACGGGTACCAGCAAGGAAAACACAAAGTCCACGCCTCAGACCAAATTGGAAATCATTCCCATTGGTTTGAAGTCTACTCCCCTCGGAACTCAGGCTCCATCGGCTTCCGAGCTTGGTCGCATTCGCGGCCGCTTGACGGCCTTTGACTCGTCTGATCGTGACCGCGTCCTCCGAGAGGAGGCTCTCAACGAGCTGGAAGCTTTCATCTACAAGAGCCGTGATCTTGTTGACAGCGAAGACTTCTCCAAGGCCGTCAAGAGTGAGGATCTGTCGCTTCTCGGCGAGAAGGTTTCGAAGGCTAGCGATTGGCTGTATGAAGACAGTGACAATGCCAAAACAGCAGACTTCAAGGCAAAGCTCAAGGATCTCAAGGCTATTGTTGACCCCGCTTTGAAGCGAATCCATGAGTCTTCTTCCCGTCCTGCTCGTGTGCAAATGCTCCAAGACCTCCTCAAGACCGCCGAGTCTATGAAGCAATATGCCGAGCTTCAAATTGCCACTGAGGAGGAGGCCTATTCCTCTTCTCTGTCCGCATCTAGCACCCAAACTGAAGCGTCGGAGGCCAGCTCTACCCCTACAGCTGCTGCTTCTGGCGACCCTCTGGATGATCTCGACGATGACGCTTACTCCACGGTATCTTCGAAGACATCCAAAAAGTCTGCAAAGGCCGCTAAACCTACCGGTCCCAAATACACCATGTTTACCCCTGCCGACGTCAGTGCCTTGACACTGTCGTACGAGTCCACCAAGCCGTGGCTCGAGACTCAACTCGCCCTCCAGGAGAAGCTTACGGACTCGGATGAGCCGGCTCTCACTGTTGTGGAGCTTGATTCCCGCATGCGTGAGCTCGAGCGTATCCTGAACAAAATGCAGGAACGCCTGCTCGCAGCTGCTAAGAAGAACAGCAAGAAGTCTGAGAAGTCCGACAAGGGCAAGAACAAAAAAGATAAGAAGGAGAAGGCAGCTGAAAAAGAAAAGCCTGTTGAGGACGACCGTAAAGACGAACTCTAAGATACCGTGGCGCTTGTTCTTATACCATGCATTCGGCTTCTTTGACTATTCAAGTACAGACCTTCGGAGGATTGCTTTCCTCTGCTATTTCCTATCCCATATCCCATGTATCATGCAATCATGCCATCTGATCATATAGAAAAGGATTTTATTGGAGTTTGGGGATGACACTCATTAGCACTCTAGCACTGTCGATGCCCCTGGCCAATTAAAGCCCCAGTAAGATAGAAATCGCTCCAAAAATCAGGTGCTGAGTCCCACCCCCTACTTACTGTGGGAGATCTTTCAACACCTGCTCGCCATTAGTTTAGTAAGATCCAAATGATGCAACATGGCATTCAAATTAAGCGAACATCTTCTCGATCAGAAATTTGCCTTCTCGAGCCGAAGACACTTGAAATCCAAGGGTAGCGCACAAACCCTTGCTGCGGAGGTCAGAACCCTAGAAAGCGACGGAGGATGTAAACTGCAACTTTGTTTGGTGGGAATTTAACAAGTTTGAGACATCTGGGGGTTTGTTCTCGGGGTAAAACTCTCGAAAGTGGGGGCCTTCGTGGCCTCGGTTAAATGTTTGACAAGCAAATGTTACAGAATATGCGTCGCATGACTGCAGGTTGTAGATCGATGATGCATTAGACAAAACATTTGAAGCCCCTCAAATACGCAAATATAAAGCCCGTAAAATATCTCCTATTTCGTGCTTCGCAAACAAAAACTCCCAAAGTATCACGAATCCCAATTGAACGGCCACGCGCTGGAGAACAAGATGTCTTCCACTACTGTCATTTTAGCTGCCCTGCTCTCCTTAGCATCAGCTTTGCCAGAGTCCGATGGTGCTTCAATCGCCAGGCGTGATAGTACCCTCATTCCCACATCATGTTTTGATTCAACATCCTCGCTTGAAGAGTATTTTAACTATAACTATCCTTGGGGCGATACCCATAACGGAGCAGCGATCATGTCGAGTGATAATGCAGCGATCTCATCTGCAGGCACTTTGACCCTTACAGCGACCTACACAGGCGACTCAGATTATGCGTATGATTCTGGGACCGTGTACGCAAAACAACAGTTTACAATCGAAGCATCTGGGGGATTGGACTTTTCTGCTGATTTTGTCGCCCCGGTCTCTCAAGGCACATGGGTAAGTGAGCTTTTATAACTTAGAAACTGCATTCTCATATTATTAGCCCGCATTTTGGCTCAATGGAGTCAACTCATGGCCACCCGAAGTAGATATCGCTGAGTGGAAAGGCTCAGGAGATATTAGCTTCAATAGCTTCAACACGTCAAGTGCAGTGGAAGCCGACGACGTCGACTATCCCAACCCGACGGAGTTCCACACTGTTAAAGCTGAGCTACGTGATGAAGATGGCAGTAATGTCAGCATTGCTTTCTATCTCGATGGAACGCTTATCACAACGCAATATGCCAGCGGCTTGGTCGGAGAGCCGTTGAACTTGATCATCGATCTCCAAATGGAAGGCAGCAGTGGCAGTCCAGGGCCAACCGGAAGTGAGTAATACTATATACCTCGCTCGGTTACTTCTAATCATTGACTTTCTATCTAGCAACGCTCTTTCAGATCAAGAACTTGGAGGTCGTTTCCCTAAATCCATGAGGTTTCACAATAAGTAGACCCAGCGGAGGGCAGCGTGGCCGGATAATATCTCCGCTGCTGTAACATAACTCTGGCATGTCTTAGATTGCCGCGGACCCTGAGAAGCAATCACCGAAACAATTACTCATGAACCTTATTCAACATAAGATAGGAGAAAACCCGCGGCGGGTCCTCGAGTGGCTGTCCCATTGGCGGGGGCCTTATCACCGTTCTCGCCAAGAGCGTACCTTATCTCTTCTCTGCATAATCTTTGACACCCGCTTTCTCCCCATAATTTATTCCCGGGGTAATGATAAGGTGCGTACGGAGCATCGGTAGTCTATATGAGTTAGAGCGGCCCCCCTCGTAGCAAAATGCGAATCCAATCAAGAGCGAAATGGAGGACACAACTGCCTCCCACAAGCAGGATGTTCCCATTACGATCTCAGATGTCGATATCGACCCTCGGGCTGAGAAGTCCCTGGTCTGGAAGTTCGATCTTCGGCTACTACCCGTCTTGGCCATAATGTACTTGTTCAATTCTCTCGACAAGTCAAATCTAGGAAATGCCAAGACTGCAGGCCTTGAGAGTAAGTTTTCTACTCAGGCTATTTGATTTCTATCATTAACGATTATTTCTTTGTTCCAGCTACACTCGGTCTTCATGGAAACCAATACAATTTAATATTGAGCATATTCTTCGTTCCATATGTTCTAACGGCGCCATTCCTTGGTCTTCTCGGCAAGAAATACGGTACGCAATATGCACTCGGAGAATTGATATGTGGCTAATATCACTCAGGTCCGAACAAGGTTCTTCCTTGCATGATGGTCACATTCGGCTTGTGTACAATCCTTGTGGTGGCGGTGTTCAATTTCAGCGGCTTGTTCGCGATAAGATGGTTCTTGGGAATGGCTGAAAGTGCCTTCTTCCCCCTAGTCATCTATTATCTTACAACGTATGTTCTTCAACACGAAAACTTAGCATGAAAGCGACTAACCGTGTTTTAGATTTTACCGTCGTGGAGAGCTGGCCCGCAGATTAGCCATTTTCTATGCAGCACAGACTATCGCATCCGCCTTCTCAGGACTACTTGCTTTTGGAGTCTTCCAGATCCACAGCGGACCATTAGCTCCTTGGAGGTATCTCTTCTTGATCGAGGGAGGAGGAACTGTGATTTGCGCTTTGTTCGCGCTATGGTATCTTCCCAAGTCAGCATCAGACGCAAACTTCCTATGCCCGGAAGAAAAGGAACTGGCTTATCTTCGGCTACAAATTGATAGTTCATCGATCGTCGATCAGAAGCTGAACATCCGCGATGCATTCAAAATTTTCAAGCACTGGACCAGCTGGGCTGTTCTGGCTATCCAGATCTGCCTTGGTGTTCCCCTTCAAGGTGTCCAGCTATTCTTGCCAGTCATTGTCGGAAGCCTGGGTTACAGTACTGTCAAAACAAATCTGTATACTGTGGCTCCTAACGTCTGTGGAGCTGCTGTTCTCCTCATCTTGGCATTTTGCAGTGATTGGACCAGATGGCGATTTCCTTTCATTGCACTTGGATTCTTGTTCACGTTCATCGGGTTTGTCATTTATGCCGCTATCGATGTGCAGAAAGATCTAAGTGTAGCGTACTTCGCTTCCTTCCTCATGGTGTGGGGCACCTCAGCGCCATCCGTTCTTCTGGATACCTGGTATAATAACAACACGGCTAACGAGGGTCGTCGAGTTGTTTTGACGAGCATTGCGGTTCCAGTCGCAAATTTGATGGGGGTCGTTAGTTCCAACATCTTCCGCAATCAGGACGCACCTAAATACTTCCCGGCTCTTATTACAACTGCCGCTTTTGGTGGGACTGGAATCATTCTTACTCTGTGCCTTGGATTCTGGATGATTTGGGATAATAGACGGAGGGACCAAAAGCAGGGTGTCTGCGTTCGGGCGAGGGATATTCCTACCGAGTTCCTTGAAGAAGGTCCGGCGAGCGAGGCTTTCAGATGGTTTTATTAAGAGGTTCATATAGGTTTTCAGGAATGATGAATGATGTTTATTTTATGAAGAGCTTCTCAGGCTTATCAGATGTTTGTAACTAATCTCTCAAGGTAAAGTAGGTTCGTATCATGTAAAATCGAGTTCATTATTAAGGAGTGTGGGTCGTACATCAATGCCACACAGTAACGAGGTAACTAGACGCAACACTTGAAGAAATCCTAAAGCTTTGGTCACATAATCTTTTTTTGTCTTTTTCGTAGCCCATTCTCACACGTTTCGTCATCCCTGGGCCATTGTATACTTGGCGATGGACGAATTCAACTTGTCCTCGGGGGGTGATCAGATTCGAGCTTAAACGAACGCTGCAAGGGCCGCAACGCCCGGTAGAATCACCACCAGTGAGTTCTTCATTAGAGATGAAGCAACATTAAAATGGGCAGGCTGCGTTGGAGCTGGTGCAGTTGACTGGCCCGATGAACCCTGCGAAGATCCGACAGTAGGCACTGAAGAAGCACTTGGAACCTCTCCGGGAGTACCAGATGCCGAGGCAGATGCATTGGGCGGGATTCCCGCGCCTGTACCAGGTACCCCAGTTGTCCCGGGTGCCCCATTTGTTCCAGGTACTCCACCTGCTCCAGGGATTCCACTCGGCTGGGGGCAGGCGTCGCTGCAAGTGATGACCGAAGTAATAGTAAAGGTGTTGGTTTGAGTGACAGGTTGACTTATGGTCGATGATCCACTGGTCATAGTACTCCAAATAACTAGAAGGGTGTTAGTACTAATTTGCTTACGATTCAAATTTATTTGATCATACCTGGACAAGAAGTGGTCAAATAAGTGGTCGTGATAGTTGTGACAGGATGAGAACCATGTGGAGATGGAGTCCCCGAAGCAGAGGTGTTTGGGGGAAGGGTAGATGTGCCAGTCCCAGTCCCGGTTGCCGTTCCTGGCCCTGTTCCTGTTCCTGTTTCTGTTCCTGTGCCAGTACCAGAAGGAGTTGATGATGGTGGTAAAGTTGGGCTCGAAGATGATCCCGGTGTTGAAGAGCCAGATTCAGAGGAGCCAGACGCAGTGGTCGTAGCAGGAGGTGGCAAATTTGAAGTATTCCCTGGTGTTGTAGTTGACCCTGGCGGGTTTGAGACTGTATTTGAGTTTCCTCCACCAGGCGTAGAGGTTGCCGGAGGTGGGTTTGAAGATCCTGGGTTAGATGTTGATATTGGTGGGGACCCAGAAGTCAAAGATGTGGGTGGAGGACAAGTTGTTGAAGCATCACCTGGAGTAGTAGAAGTCTCGGGAGGTGGCGGATGAGTAGTTGTGTCCCCAGTTGGAGAGCCTTCCGAGGAAGGAGGAACAGTAGAAGTCTCGGGTGGCGGAGGCACGGTGGTTGGAACCTCAGTAGGGGTCGTCTCTGGAGGTGGAGGTGGAGGAGGGTGGTCACCATGGTCACCGTGGCCACCGTGGCCACCATGATCACCTCCACGAATCATTATCCGGGAGTCTTCTGGGAGGCTCATAGCACTGACGAATGCCAGGCCAGCAATGTAGATTAGAAAAGTAGAAACAAGGCGCATCTTGATGTTAAAGAATCGAGAGTTATAGAATGAGACTTGTCGACAGAAGCTTCTGGGCTTCTAAAAAGAAATGCTGCAGGAACCGTAGCGATTTAATTCCTACCAAGGGTTAATATAAAAAGGAATTAATGCGAAAGATAGACGTGCTAAGAGAGCCATTTATACACTATTTCTCCCGGGGAAAGCAGAGGCTTGCCCACGGAAACATGTTGCACGGCTTTCTGGATTTGACTGGTGGAATACTACTCTTACAATGATGATACACATGGAATACAACAAATCACATGTACATAGTCTGGAACCAATACCATATGCTGTGGTATGGCAAGATCCAGTAATCGCCAGGTACTAATGTGACCAGGCCACTACCCGGTCGAGTTTTGGCGCACGATCAGGGTCAACCAAAGTATTGCATAAGCCAGACGAAGGAACCATCCAATAAAATCATCATAGGTCGAAAAGCTAAAGTTGAGACACCGTCTAGAAGCTTTCGGGTTTCCGTAAGACCATTGCAAAGCCACCAGGTCCCGGAGCCCAGTCGAACAGAGATCATGTGCTCGTGCACTCGTACTAAGGCGTGGTGCTGTCCCCTATGAGCTCAAGGTCATAGACTATCTTTGATTAAAGAGTCCCCCTTAGATGTTTCAAATGGGTTCTCTCAATCCTGGCATTATGACTATAAGCACTTGACTCTTGCTTTGGCGTTGCTGTTTAGTGTCGTAGATTTATCCACCCTACGATAAATGATGGTGACACTTCATGAAATCACAACTAGAGATAGGATTGAGCTAGGAATCTAAAAATTAAAATCCCCTGACCGTAGTGAGCAGGTGAGCAGAGGATGGATGTCTCATTTTTTCAATGCCCTTTGGGCCGTAGAGCCGTTCCGTGGGGAAACCTCACGAATAGGATGAGCGGGGGCGCTTTAGTCCCAGCACTAAATCCCCGTGTTTGGCGTTCTCTTAGCGAGGGGCCGACGCCGCCATGGCAGAGATCCGTAGAGGAGACTTTGAATAACAAAGCGTTCGTGCAATAGTTCTCTCAAATCCAGAGGTCATGCGCAACACATAATGTAAGAGGTCTGTGGTCCAAACATCTACTTCAGTCCCGAGGATAGCCAAGGCGGACCCATGGCTCCCGAGGTATTCGAAAGTCAATTCAGCTTGAGATCAGTACATTGGAGTGACTAGATCCTGGCTCATGAAGGTGATGTTACATGGCATGTTTTCTTTGCTAGTGCAAGGGGACCCTGGTTTGGAGGCAAAATGGGTTATTGCTAGTGTGGGACGCCTGGAGCTTAATGTTTTTGAATTTCAATAGACGAGCTAGCGCAAGACCCCCTAACGAAAGATTCCTATTGGCAAACATCTAAAAGGGGTGTATACCAAAAATAATCATGATGTCACCAAGGATTCATGTTCGCTAGTTCCTGCCAAGTAATCAATCTACTTTCGTCGAGTCCGGGGAGCGAACGTGGCTGACCAGCTGTCATGTCTCAGGATCGGGAACCGGTTCCATGGATGCAACCTTTCTTGATACCACAGTTCTTTTAATCTGAATAATGGACGCCAAACTAGCGGAAGTCTTCGCCTGGTCAATAATTTTGAGTTGTACGGGCATATACTTGGAAAGCTCATGGGATCGATTTGTTCTCCCAGGACCAATGTTGTTCTCATCAACAACTTCAAAAACTGATTTAACCTTGTATTTGTATACTTATAATCTACTTTAACATTGGCAGGAAGGGTAAAGGAATTTTTGCGGAGCCAGGGTTCCTGTGAGGGGTTACGGTCAAAATCCAACGGAAGCTGCCATGCGACTACTTTATCGGGCTAGAGGGAATTGCTTCGTTTGTACTCCGTAGTCTGTATCCCAGCTCAGCTGTCCCATAATGAGGGTTATTGTGGCTGGTCCTTCTGTGATTAGCCAAAGTTTGGAGCTACAGAGGTTGCATAGTGGTCACTTTCTCGTTGTCGGCTTGCCTTTTTGTGAATCGAGATAAACGACTCTAATATTTTTCATAAGTTACTAATCACAAATAGTAGGATTCGCCGCTTTCTTCAGCACGGTTGGCATCGAATGACCACATGAAAAGCATCCCTGGGCACAGTTTTCGGGTCACCGGCTGACAATGCCGGCCAAAAATTCAAGAGGACTGTCTACTAGTCATCATCGTCCTCAGATCCACTACCCCATCCAGTCTCATATGATTCCCGGATCTCACCGAGTCCATTGCTCATTGCCTCTCGCTCATCCACAGACAGGAAGCGAGTGGTGTTAGTCTCAAGAGCCCTAATTTTCTCGGCAGTTCGGGTCGAAGCGGTCAATGCAGAAAACACATTGAGACCTTCATCAGACGGGGAAGCTGGGTAGAGTCCGTATGGGAAGCTATCCAAAATAGGCAAGCGAAGAGGGGTGTGATAGCTGTATTTTCTCTAGCGTCAGTTCCCATTCACTCAAATTGGTTACACTGTTGGCGTGGCTTACCTCTGAAGCATCGCCTCGGAATTATACAGGCGAAGCTTTCGCAGACGGCCAATATCACCTTCCGCCAGCTCGGTGGGGTTGTTAGAATCGGTTCCCCGAGTCACCTGCACTTGACTAAAGATATGATGGTTTTTGCCGTTATCCCCGCCATAGCTAAAGTCAATATCAAATTCTGTCTCAGCCTTGTCTGGCTCGTCGTCTTGTGACTTGCCCTTCTCGGCATTTTTATGAGGATTTATCGTCGACTGAAGTTCAAAAATAGTTCGTCGGCCATCGCCACCGGCCAATGAGGATTCAAAATCATGATATGGTCTTAGTCGAGAAGGCAGTGTGACAGTCTCGAGGGCCGAGCTAATCAGTGCAGTTCTCTGCCATTCAGAATGGCGGTCAACTTGGATGTAATCCGGTAGTTTTTGAGGTATGTCGAGAATCGGAACGTAAATGTTGGATTGTGGTGAGATTGAATAAAGCGACTTGGCCTTGTTTGTATCTTTTTTCAGTTGGCGGTGCTTGTCTGTGTTAACTGAGTACATATCTCTATTATCGGGGCAGTGGCTCACTCGTTGGACTTTTGCACCATCTTCGATGGCCCACACCCAAATGCTTTTCTTCCCATACTCGTCTCGGAGTCGGTCCAAATACCGCGCAGAAAACCCACCCCATGCATCATCGGCACTTGCGAAAATTTGCAGAGCCCGTAACTGATCACATTCTTCAGCGAAGGGCCTTACATCTCGGTCTAGGAGATCGTGCTCTTTGTCGAGATCGTTAAATAGCTCCTCGCCGGTATTCCAGTCCTCGAAGGGCATCACTTGAGAGTTGAGCTCGTATTCATTGAGCTGCACAATTGACCTTGGGTGGTAGAACACTCTGTTGTAGTCGGACCAATAACGCACGGTTTCTGATGTCAGTCGCGGTGCGGTAGTGCCCTGATCTAAACTTTTTTGATATTCACTTGGCGTGATTGGTGCTTGCTTTTGAATAATCTCTTGTCCGTCCCTTTTTAAGAAGTCAGAAACCTTCAAGAGTTATTCTTCCGTTAATCCAAGGTCATACCAAAGGCCTTGTCCCGTTTCTGCTTCCTCGGTCAATGCATAAAGGGCATTATACTTGCGCAAGGTCCCGAATCCGCCTTTCAGGTCATAGATCACAGTTCGTGGGGTATACGTCTCGGAACCATCTGCTCCAACACCTGGACGAAAATGCACGTCATGGTCAATAGGTGCTTCGTCGTTCCCATCGTACGTGAAATAAGACTCCTGTGTATAGGTTAGTTGAAGATCAGCGGCGAGATGCTGTGCAGAAAATATACCTGAAGATTCCAAAAATGGGTCGCCAGGTAGTTGGCTCGTTGGCCAAACTGTAGCGTTACAATCTCATGCATTGCTAAGAGATCTGGGTATCAATCTTCGCGCTGCTTTCGATTTCGGCGCACAGCTTAGGTGGAGTCAATCCAAGATTTCCTCGATGTGGGATGAGTGATAAGGGCTGATAAGGTCTGATAAGGCTATCGATAAGCCAAGGCGGTGAGGCCAGTCGCTCCTGCCAGAGACATGGCGCTAGCCCCAAAGAGGAAAGCACGGTCACCACGACAACGCCTCGTGACGCGGACCCGCACGCCCACTGTTTATTGCTGTTCCGGCGCCGTGCGTCACTCCTGGGCTCCATTGTGGGTTGATAGATTTTCTTTGGGCCTTAACGTCTCTCCAACTCCTCACCCCGACATCCAAACACGCCCTCATGACAGCTTGACCTTTATTTGTCTCAACTACTCGACCCCATTCGCGATGGAGTCCCCAACGCGTCCTTCTCTCAGCCCAACTCTCAGTCCCACGAAAGTCCTCCATCCGGTGTCGCCGGAACGCATGAACCAACAAGGCATCCCCGCGTCACCGTCGCTCCCCTCGGATCTTCTGTCACTTCACCACAAGACCACGAAGGGCGTCTCAGAAGTCCAAGCAAAAGTCGCCTTTTTAAATAGCCTCTCTCGGGGAGGGAGTCCAGCCACTCCCGCGCAATCCGCAGCCAACCATGCCGCTCTGCAAAGGGCGATGCTTGGACGTGAAGAGGCCGAATCTGCCCTTTCATCGGTCCAAGAAGAGCTCACAGAGGCGCAGTCGCGTGAACGTCGAATCAGCGAAAGACTGGAGTCCTTATTAGAAGAGTTGCATGGCACCAAAGAGCGCCAAGCGCACGAGCGCTCAATTTTCGAAAAGGAGATCAGAAAAGCTCGGAAAGAAGCATTTCGAGCAGGCTCAACGCTTGTCAAGCTTCAGGAGGAATTGAAACACGCCAAGTCAGAAACTAAGGCTCTCAAGGATGAGGTCGCCTCGGAACGCGAGTCCAAGGATAGGGCCAAGCAAGATGCATTCGAGCGCGCATATACCCTTGCTGGCCTCACTGAGGAATTAGAAGTTCTCAAAGGGAAACTCAGATCCATGGAGGCTGCAAACCATTCGAGTAACTTGCAGGTCCAAGCACATGAAATCCGCAAAGAAGACTTTGGCAGACTGTCCCTGGCTGAAGGCGACCTGGCGTTCTTGATGACTCCACGACGTCCGAAACGCACTGCTGGTGACTCGATATTATCTCCTTCGCAGGCTCAAGACACTGATTCTGTGCACGACGCTACTCCTCCCAAGCGGCAGCGACTGTCAGAAGTTACAGTGGTCGCTGATGAGCCTGTTGGAACAACTGTCACCACATCTGAGCAGGATAGTGAACTCATTGAAGATCTGAAGGATGAGTTGCACAGTGAGCGACGACGCAGGGAGGAAGCGGAAGAGATGATCCATTTCCTCAACATCGAATGCCAGTTCGAGAGATGTTCGTGCCGAATTGCCGAGAGTCAGGGCCATCGCTACATTTACGATGCCGACTACTACAATCAATTCCAAAAGCCTCAGCTCGAAGCCGCGGCACAAGCTGCGGCACAAGCTGCGGCAGAAGCTGAGGCTGCTCGTCAGGCGCATACATCCCATGTAGATCTGCATTCCAGCCATACCCCAGATGCGGAGCCACCTTTATCCACACGGAGCCAACGAGCCGAACCAGATGTGAAGCCGGAACCAACTGAGCCGCCAGTGCAGATTCCAGCTCCACAGGAACCATTGGTGACATTCTCCCCAGAGACTGGAACCTTTAAGACTTTCCCCTCTCCTATCCGCGATAATGTCGCACCCCGACGAACCGATTCATTTGCCTCTCTTGAAAAGTCACCCGCACCTTCCCGTGGCGATTGGAGAAACTCCGCTGCCTCATCCCGCTATATTGAATCTTACACACCATCTGTCGAGCCCGAACTTTGTCAATCAATCCACTCTACCCACGAAGAGCCTCAAGTAGAGGAGCCTGTTTACGTCCAATCACACGAGGAAGTGCGACCTGCTCGCCATCAGATGCCCAGGCATCAACAACAACCACCTCGCGTCAATGTCACCAAGCGAGTACCCCTTCGTGACAACGGTGATTTGCAAAGTTCTTCCAAGGTCCACGACACCCCCATCAACCGAGAAGAAGCTCTCGCGCAAATCCGAGCCCGCCGCGGCCGCGCACGCAGCAAGCAGCGCTCAGTCAGTGCCAACGAAGCCTCCGGTCGATCGGCTGGGTCAAATGCAAGTACCGCAACGACCCCAGGCCGAGGCCCCCGCCGCATCCCTAACCTTCAATCTAGCTCGAAAAGCGAGAATGACTTAGGTGAACGCCGCGACATGAGCGCTCCGGTGCGAATGTTCCGGCGATAAAAGATAGTCTCAGATCCCGATGACTTTGACATGCGTACATGAATGTCGTGCTTTCGTTTATTTGATTCAGCCGGTTTCTATTGTTTTCTGCTCCATAATACCCCGGCGCTGGTGCATCTAGTTATGTTGTTGGTCGTTTTGCTTGATGTTGCGTTCTTTTTTGGCAATTCATGATATCTAGCTCTCGTCCTTTCTTTGCATGGCGGTGCAAACACTAATTCGCTTCTTGTCCATATCTTTTAACGGGCGCTTTCTTGCCTCTTTGTCTACTTTTTGCATTGCATTTGCCGGTGATACGTGATTTGTTCTACTCTCCTTTTAACTTCCGGCTATTTGCCTTTACACCATACGCATCGTCATCTCATCTGTCTGCCTGGAACTCCTTAAGGTACATACGAAAAATTGATCAACTCTATTCTACGATCTGCATGCCATGTAGACTTGAATGTTGAAGTAGTTAACTTTGGAAAGCATGGATAAAGATTTTGAACTAATAAATGATCAAGAGCCCGATATTCAAGAAATGTCAATTGCCTAGGTAAGCAAGCCACCAGCGCCGTGTAGATGACCGATCGCATTGCATGAAAATCAACACTAAAACAAATTGTAAAAGATATACAGAGAGCAAGATAGATCCGGAGATATACTTCAAAGGGTCGGATCGGCAGTATACATGTCCCCAAATAGAGAAAGGGGAATCTAGAACTATATATATCCCCGCAAATAGCCTTTGGCCGGATTTAGAGGATAGAGATGCCACAGCATCGGATACGAGCGCTGTCAACGTATGCAGGTCGTCCCCACCAGAGAGCGACAAGCTCCACAACGAAGATCCGGTCCGTTGCGCTCCACACGTCAAGACCCATCTCCGCCATGTCGGCAACGGTGATCGTGATCGGCTCCTCGGCGTCTTGCGCATCCTTCGCCCAGTCTGATGATTGACGGTTCGGGTTGCTTGTGCTGGCTCGTTGGCGTAGGAGTGGCGTGTTGCCGTCGTCGTCATGGAAAGACTGCCGTGAATTAGCAAGGGAGAAGTCTGTGTCGTCATCTCCATGATCGTTCAGATCTGGCGAGTCTGTGTAGGAACCAGGGAAACCATCTTCCCCGCGGCCGTCCTGGTCATGTCGTGCAATAGCTCCGGCAAGAGTGAAGAAGATTTGAGTTGTGAGTCGGCGGAAATAAGCCACCATGGCAACTTCTGGAGGCTCCTGGCCCTGGTCTTCGGAATGTGTAGGCCGGCGGGAACTTGAGTTGGGGCCGGGATAGGCAAGGCTCTCAACGCTTGCAAGTAGTCGTGCATCTTGCTCAATCTGCTGCTCTTCTTCCTCCTCGGAGAGACCGTCACGGTTTTCACCTGCTGACGCCCACCAGATGAAAGATGTGTACGCAAGTCGGGTCCATGACACTGGCTCCACGATCGATCTAGATGAATAGATAGAGTCCTCGTCGTCGTCTCCTAATTCCAAGCTAGCTGATCGGTCTTGTGCGAATTGTCGAAGCCCTTTCCGTAGCATCGCGTATCTACGAGCATCCCGTTGGGTTGCCTTGAGCTGCACTGCTTGGTTGTGATTGTGTTTTGTGCTTAAATGGTCCATGATGCTGATAGTGGGGAAGGCTCGCTCCGAAGCCTGTTGTGAATAGGAAGGAGGAAGGTTGACGAGAATATCGAATAATTCAGGTTTCATGGTCAAGACACTGTCAGTTGAACAGGCGATCCAGCTCGGGTCGCTTTCAGGGTCAAGCGTCTCCCGCGATGTATCAAAAGATGAGAGGAATGGGATATCATGGATGCCAACGTTGAATAATGGACGAGGCCGTAACGGCAATGTGCGATCTGTGGGAAGAGTCTGCAAGAGAGAATTTGGGAGGGATGCCAATAGAGACAGGTCATATACTAGAACCAAGTTAGTAAAGTGTCTATGTCGGGGGAGATCTTGTCGTACCGTATTTGCAAGGCATGTGCACAGGGGCCTCGGTCATGAAGAGAATACGTTTACGGAGGAGCGCTGCTCTGTATAGCGGGAATACCAAAGGTCCGAACGTATCAAGGAAGTCCGGAAGAGAAGATGCAGGGTGGGAGGGCGTCAGGGCCGGCCTGAATGTCTCCAATACCATCGCATCACTGAAGGCGCGAGTGCGGTTGTCTGGTTTGTCGCCTGGGCGGAATCGAAGGCTTACAGGGGATCCAATTGGTGAATCTGCGGAGATGTTCTCGGATTCACCGATTCGATGAGCGTCCCAGTAGTCTGATAGCGGTTCGAGGTCTGTCATATTTGTGGCGTACTTCCTAAAGGTGAGGTATCGCATTAATGAACGTTCGCGCAAGAGAGTGGGAGGAAACAAACATAGCCAGCTCCCTAAGCCTCGGCGCATGTCTCCAGCTCTTTCCTAGTCTGCCTGAGCTGAGAGGGACTAGGACACCAATGGCAAACATCTTCGCATTTCGCTCCGCCTCGGTGGCGGGATGGTTAAGGAAAGCGCTGATGCCGGCATAGTGTTCGTGGACGAAGTAACTAAAAAGATGGGACTATTAGCAAGCAAAGCTCCGCAAAGCTCACAGCTTGGGATGCGACTTACACGAGATCCTCAGTCACATTGTGAAGTCCTGAGGGAAGGGACTTGTATTCCACGACCCCTTCCACATCGACTATGGCACGAGTCAGCGGCGCGTGGTTTCAGAGCAAGCAATAACGCGATTCAAGCTTCTCATACCTCCTGGTGCAGTCTTCTTCCATGAGACAACGTATCTGTATTTCGATAGGCATCAGCGGCGAGCCCCGCTCGGAGCTTCGACAGGAGGGGGTTTGGCTTACCCGGTGCGGATGTCGAAGCTGATAACGAAGAGAGCCGCAATGCTCGGAGGCGCTTCCATTGCGGACTATATTGTTTCAATCCCTGTGTCGATACACATCAGATGCCTTGGTCTAGGAAGAGCGTAGGCCTCGTGCGCGCCATTCGAGCATTCGGGGAATCACGGTAGCTCGAGACCGCGAGGAACTTGGGGCTCGCGCTAGTGAGTGATGGGTGGGTCTCGGCCTGGGGCATCCGCGCTAGCCTGAGTTGGGCTGCTTCAACTATACAAGACTTGGTTCACTCTTCCTGAAGGAATTCGTACAGGGCATACTTTACAATTCCTCCATATTGGGTTGTTTCAAAGATAATATTAGGATGTCTGCATGGTCTCACCTAAGCACTCTTTGGAAAGTACATCTTTACAATCTTGCCATCATGCGATGCTATCGGACCCCTTCGAACATAAACTGATTGCCTGGAATCCAACATTGGAATTCCTGATGACCTTGAAATGTATTACTTTTGCTGAAGGGGCGCAGCACATGGGCTGAATTTATTCAACCCTGGTATTTAATTCTGCCCAGGTGGTGTTGGTCTTGACGTCGAGCGAACCACGTCTTGCTGCAAATGTATATAACCGTGTGCCGGCGCTGAAACGACCTTCAATTTAAAAATCACATGGGCAGCCTCTGAACGCTTGGATACATCGTAATATCTCTCAAATATCTAGGTACATTGGGATATATTTCTAAGCAGTAAATTTATGAGCGCTATAAGCATGGAATGCGCGTCGAGTACATGGTGTGTTCACTGGAGCACCGACCTTACGTAACGAGGGTTAGAGCTCTAGAATTGCCGATTCTTCAGGAACCTCCAAGGTTAGCTCAAACACCTCATCAGGATTTATACAGACCGCAAGAACATTGGCATTCATGATAAGTGGAGCCATTGAGACAAAAGGACCGGCTTTCTGACATCTATCTAGTGCAATGGCGGGACCTCACCCCTACTACCCCCTCGGGGCCGAGATAGTTGGCTATTCGCCCAACCAGGACTCTGTTTTGAAGCTTCTGTTCTCTTTTGGCGGAGGACTCACAGCATTGCTGGCACTAACGCTAGCTGTCACAATCTACGCCCGGCCGGCGCTTCGCACGGGCGAAAAAGTCGCCATTCTCTGGTTTGTGCTTTGTATGACCCCACGACCCGCCAGTGCTGCCCAAAGCGAGGACGTGTAGCAAAGGACTGACCCAATCAACAGCAGGAACTCTGCACTGCTTCTTCGAGGGCTATTTCATGATCCATCATGACCGCATGGCCCCAGCCCAAGACCTCTTCGGGCAGCTCTGGAAGGAGTATGCCCTCTCCGACTCGCGGTACATGACTTCGGATACCCTGGTGCTCTGTATGGAGACGATGACTGTCGTGAGTTTTGCCTATGGAACAAGCAACGAGGTTCCACTGACCAGCTCAAGCTCTTGTGGGGACCACTTTGCTTTGTTGTTGCAGGGTTGACCGCCAATCGGCACTCCCTGAAGCATCCTTTCCAGATGATTGTCTGCATGAGCCATCTCTACGGCGATACGCTGTATTACGCCACCAGCCTCTTCGATCACTACGTCCACCAGCGGCCCTACAGCCGCCCGGAACCCTATTACTTCTGGGTGTATTATTTCCTGATGAATTTTGTCTGGATCGTCATTCCCTTCTGTGCGTTCTATTAATATCTCCTGCAGGGGTAGTGTGGCTGACCAGGACAGACTATTTGGTTGACAGCATCCGCAAGATCTCGACCGCCATTCGCGCCCAGCAGGCGTCAGGCGCGAGCCGTAAGACACAGTAAGGCACTTCGTCATCGCCATATATAAGTGGCGCAGTGGAGAACGGCGGGAAGAGACTAAGCTCAACTTGGCATCGTGGAGTTTTCGGGACGAGCATGAGTGAGGCGTTAAGCCAGTCAGGAGGACCATGCGGACCGATGAGGACCATTTCGGGGCAGGAAATCGGGAAAAGGGCCTCCGACCAGATCTGCTACGAGCTGGTTCGATGCACGGGTGCAAATAGGCACCCATTTAATGTAATTTATCCTGTGGAGAGTCCGGAGTAATGCGTGGTGTAAATAAAAACAAGTAATGGACTCGGAAGTGGGTTTATCGACTGGCATCATGGCTGAAGGCCGTGCAGACCGCACGCCATCTTAAAAACATTACCTGCCCGCTGCTTCTTCCGGACTCGAATTCTGTAGTAAGTCGAGGTCCCTGGCTTATATTTTCACAAGTAAACCGGGCGAAAGTTGGCGATGCCAAGCCCGGCGGGCCTCAGGTGAAGAAACAGAGGCAGCCGATCAGATCACGGGGAGGGAAAGGATCTTTTTGCGATCAGCCGATTAAATCCTTGCATCGACGACGAGAACGCATCATCTGCCAGCGCCTAAACGAGTCCCGCCGCTGGTTTGGGCGGATCTGAGTCGATCAGTGCGTGGTTTCCCCGGCAGCGGTTTTAGTGAGGGATCCGGGCTTATCGGGCCCAGCTCAGCCGCCAAACCGCCTAATCGTTCTGTTTACATCCCCTCCACAAGTAGATGCTGTTCGTCTGGCGAGAGGCCGTTGTGTCCCTGTGGTGAGTATCGTCTTGGTGTTGTCGCTCATCTTGTCCCAGATGCTTGCGCTGCCCCCCAAAAAATCTATTGTTGCAGGATGTTAATTTGTTCTCATGGCCATCTAGACCTCGATGCCGTCCCCTGCAACGCCAAATCGCCCCTCCAATCGTGGAGGGACTCCAAAGTCCTCCCCGGCGAAGCCGCTGGATATCGGTCAGCCGCTGGGAGCTCACGATACAAATACAGTCCGCTCTCGAGTGCGCCAATGGCAACAACAGGGCGGAGGAGTGATCACGATTGATGATGGCGGATATGGTGACGATGACGAGGAAAATAAAAGCCAAGCGACTCCGAAAGCAAGTCCGGTGAAAGCAGTGAAGGAGAAGGTAGAGAAAGAAAAACCCGCGAAAGAGAAGGTTGGGAAGGAGAAAGGGGACAAGGTGGAGAAGAGCAACAAGAAGCCGCCAGGACAAGCAAGAAAGCGCAGTCACAGCACACCGCGGAAACGAGTCGTGAGTGATGAACATTGGCGGAGGAGCCGAGCTGCTACACAGTCGACAACTCGTAACCTCCCTGCTCCGAAGCGCATCAACCAGTACACTTCAAACGAAACCCCCGGGACTTCGCAGGCAAAGCGGGACAACAGGAAAGATCTAGAGAAGAGAAGAGTCTCCCCCAAATATGTCACCAACCGAGAGAAGGACAGTGGTCGCTATTCTCGTAGGCAGACAGAATCCAACGCCGATAGTGATTGGGAGACCGATCGCGAGCGTCCCAAGTCAGCAGTTTTATCCGACATATCGTCGAGGCACAGGCGACAATCGCCTCCACCGGAAGACATCGACTGGACAAAAAGCGAAGCTGACTTTTCAGAATTGTCGCGGAGACGTGCACGAGGTCAACCACCCAAAGGCGGCATTTTCGCCCACATGCTGGACGAGTCTAGGAAGATGTTTACTCTGCCCAAAGCCGAGCCGCCGAAGCCCCAGCCACCTCCCACTGCGAATCGCGGCGGCAAGATTGAAGCATGGCTATCCGAGACATCGGATCCTTTTCTCGAAGACGGAAGCAAGAGTGATATGCCTGGGCCTTTGGATATTAAATCGGCAAGAGAAAGGCGCACCAAGAAACTCGCAGACTCTGAAGTGTCCAGTACCGTCACGTCAGAGGCACCAACTGAAAATGAATCTCGTCCAAAGAGCTCTCACAGTCGACAATCAAGAGAAAAGGAGCGCCCTGGATCAGCAGACAAATCACGCAAATCCCAGGACGGGGATTCGAACGTCGAAGCCAAGCGTTCGATCATCGAACGAGCCCCAAAATCAGCGCCAATCATCCGGGAAATACGACCTGCAAATGAATCGCTCTATGAGGATAGTATCACAGCTTCTGATTCTGAGCTGCAATTGGGCTCGGAGGGCTCGGAAGTGTCTGCGAACAATGCACCTGTCCCACTTGGCCCTAAACGCCCGTTCCCCAGCACCGGCTATCATCGACTCTCGACTATAGCCTCTGCAGAGACGTTGAGCACTCTCCCGGAGGGCTCTTCTCTCTCCGCTCCCGCAGCGACGGCAACTACTCCTCCAGCAGCCAAGCCCGCTAACGAGTCCGATGCTGTAGAAGCGCAAGACAAATTCGATCCAGATTCTCTGCCTGCAGTGTCATCGCAGCTGAAGCGTCGGCTCACGAACCATAATGATCTCATGTCCGTATTGTCTGTGCCTGTTTCCAGAAGCAGAAGCAATCGCTCTAGAGGAAGCATACGCACATATAAAAGCCGACTCGCTAGTGCGACAATTCCAGATCTCATGGCCGAGCTCTCATCCGACGAGGGCAAATATATGCGTGAATTGAAGACATTAGTTGGAGGTGTCATTCCTGTGCTGCTGACGTGTGTGCTATCGCGTTCCGACTCAGCTATCGCTGCGGGCTTATTCAGGCCATCTCTGGACCCCAAGGATGATATGAACTTCTCTAAGCCAATCGTTAATATGGGCGTCGCTATTGAACGACTCAAGACATTACATAAACGCATTCCACAACAAGACCCAGAGGCTCTTCTTACTTGGGCTCAGGGTGCCCAAAGAGTCTACCGCGAATACCTCAAAGCATGGAGATTGGGTTTCAAAGATGTCATTGTGAACTTAGCGCCGTTGGAAGAAGGTGAGGAGGACGCAAATGCTGATACGAAGAGCTTGGATGAAGGACTGGAACGAGATGAGAATGGCGATATCATTGACAGCGAGGGTGGAAAGGTAGACGTTGCCTACTTGCTCAAGAGACCCTTGGTGCGACTGAAATATCTTGCAAAGAGTTTCAAGGGAATCAACACCTTGCAGCCATCTCCTAAAGCAGAAGAGATCGCAAACGCCTATCAAGCTCTTGTGCTGGAAGCACGCAAGCGGGCTCGGGATGAACGAGCCAGACTTGAAGATGACTCGGCTTCTTCCATTGATCCAACACGTGCCAGAGATCCAATGACATTGGGAGTCTTGCGCAACATCAGTGTTGATCCTACGCGCCGTGTCCGCGCGCGCGATTTCTTCAACCTTTCTTTCTATCACTCCAGTGGACAGCTTATTGACTGCCGAGCCGAGCTGTTATATCGTGACAACACTCCTAGCAAAGGACCTGGTGGTGATCTGATGATTTGCGAAATCGATCACTCTGACCGATGGCTGCTCTTCCCTCCCATGGACGTTCGATGTGTCTCTGCACGGAAGGGTGATGTGAAGGGCGAAATTGTGATTATGTTACGCAGTGCACCTGATGAAGAGAAATATTGGCAAGAGTTGCTCTCTGTCCATATTGACGATTTTGATATTGGCCTGGAGTGGATCCAGCTTCTTGGCTCTGATCCTATTCCCCCTTCAATCTGTCGAAGCCAGAGCTTCATCAGCCGGGCCAAACAGCACAGAGCCCGCAAATCTGGCCCTGAGTCACCCCCTAGAGTCAACACAAGCGACGTTGAGATACCGATTGGTGAAAGACGTCGTTCGTTCACACCAAAAGAGACCTACTCTGAGCCTAGCACTGTGAGCACTGCTACCACAGAGAACAGGAGCTCTATTGTGTCCTCAGCTACTCGCGAAACGGACTATACTACCGGCGGGTCTGAGGTCTCGACTAGACAAGCTCGCCCTGGGATGCACGATTTACCGTCGAATTGGAGTACCCCCGAAAAGAACACAACTGGACTGAAGAGATCCAAGGCAAAGAGACATTCTCGATACGGCGAAAGCCCAGCTTCTGAGCCTGCTTCTCCCCAGATTGTGGTTCCCGAAAAGCAGCCTGAGTCTCCTACAAAGGGCGGGAGATTCTATGGAGAGGGGTCCGATCTGAGCCAAAGCACAAGCTCTCCACAGCAGAAGTCGCCTCAGAAGGCCCCTCAGACTCCGCGCGCTCAAACTTCGCCGGAGCCAGAGTCTCCTCGCGTGTCATCAGTCCCCTCTGCGTACCTTCCCCAGATTCCCAAGATCCGAACCACTAGCAGTCAGACCCACCTGTCGTCTCCAAATAGTGCTGAGCCTGAAGAAGAGGAGTACCCTCCCTTGGAATCTCTTCCGGGGCCAGAGAGCCCCGAGACTCCAACCAAGTCAAGAAGACGCAAATCAAGCCGCAAGTCCAAATCTGAAGATGCGCCTCCAGCCCCACCGCCACACCGGTCTCCAAGCTCTGCGGCTGGTAAGCTTTCCAACAGCCCTGTTCTGAGCCCATCGAGCGGTCGTTTGAAGCGACGTGGTTCATCTCCCTTGAAGCATGAATATGAACCATCAACTGCATCGGACTCATACTCTGACTCCGACTCTGACGCATCTACCGTCAGACACTACACTTACTCTTCGTCAGAGTACTCTGGATCTGATTCTGGATCTGACTACTCTTCTTCATCGGAGACTGAAGATGAGTATGAAGCCGAGCTCCCCAAGCCAAAGATTACAGGAGCTGCAACATCTGAAACAAGCTCTCTGTCTCCCTCTAACTCTGCATCTCAAAGTGGCTACCGTACTGTCCCACTGCAACCTGCCAAGTCTTCAAAGGCCATGGCCTCAATCTTTGCGTGGTCTGATAAAGGTACCTGGGAGAGCCTGTTCCCTGATGAGTGCAATATCACCGTCAGCCCTGGCCTGATCGAGGCATTCAAGATCGGGCCCGACTCAGACGGATCTTCTACAGACCGTTCCTCTCGCTCAGCAAAACCTTTCATTTCTATGGAACTCACTCCCCTCGTTCCAATTCGCCGCGGCACCGCTATCGACATCAGCATTCGCTCTCCCCCAACCAAACGATCCAAGGTGACATCCAGCAACATCATGTTCCGTTCCCGCAACCCAGATGATTGCGACGGACTCTACAGTCTCATTAACCAAGCGCGTATCAACAACCCAACATACATCGCCTTACAGAACGCCCGAGGCCCATTCAATGAAGCCGGCCCATCTTTTGAGCCTGGCACCGAAGGCGGAAAAAGCTGGTTTGGTTTCCCCCGTCGTCGCAGGAGCTACCGTGCCTCTGGCGCTCCTCGCTCTCTTGCCGAGGGCTCAGAGAGTAGTGTCGGAACAATGAGCAGTGCTTTCTCAGCCCTCAAGCGTTTCGGTGCCGGAAGCAAGATGTTCAACATCGCTCGTTCAACAGTTACCTCTCGTACTGGTTCTGGCGATGACTCTACCCAGCCCTCCACATCTTCTGGAATCGGCCGTATCGCTGCCGCCATCAAGGGCGCAGATGGCATTGGTCTCTCTAATGCTAAGATCCGAATTTACGTCCGCGAATCAGCCTCCAAGTGGCGGGATATGGGCGCCGCCCGATTGACAATTATGCCCGCTTCAAAGAGCTCCTCTCGTCCCGGTACCGCTAAGAGCGGCCGTAGCGAGGGCAGCGGGACTCACGGCGATGGAAGCGGCTCTGAGCCTGGTTCTGGTGCGGCTTCTCCACGCAGAGCTATCGATAACGAAAAGCGCATCATTATCCGCGGCAAGACACGCGGTGAAGTTTTGTTGGATGTGTGTCTTCCTGAAAGCTCGTTTGAGCGCGTTGCTCGCACCGGTATCGCTGTGTCGGTTCATGAAGAGAATGATGGCGGTGTTGCGCAGAAGGGTGGAGTGGGCACCAGCTCGCAGCGAATTTATATGTTGCAGATGAAGAGTGAAGCTGAAGCTGCATACACGTTTGGTCTTGTTGGGAAATTGAGGTATTAAAGATAAGGAGCTATTGGAATCTCTATATCTATGAATGGGATGGATGGATGGATGGGGGCGATATCGAGTTGGAATTTCGCATATGCATGATGGTTGGGTGGGTTTGTGTGCTGCATGATTTTTTTGTTCTTCCGATCGTTTTAGATCTCTCCTGTCGTCTCCCGACTTTTCTTTTCTTTTGTACATGTAGAACACCCCTTTTGTGGCCCTTTGAGCGTTCTGGCTTGCGGCCATGTCTTGTCCATTTAAATTCCCTTTCTCTGCATAAGTTAGTCTACTATAGGAAGAAGATGCATTGCATCAATGAACAGAATTTTTTTATCTATTATTCGTGCGATTGTAAATGCTTGTAGGTGGGTAAACGCTACAATAAATGCTCTATTCCATCAATTTGGCTGCGCGTCCTTGCTTTCGACTTCAGCCGCATTCGTCTTCTTGAAGATATAGCCGATGCGGTTGCACTCGTCTTTCAATAGTGTGACAAGGACGTCGTCGTCAACAACTGCAGTGATTTCCTCGTCATCCTCTGCTTCTGGGGATAGAAGCGAGGGGTCGATATGTGAGTACAACGCCAAGGACTGGTGCATACCCTGCTTTTGTTTGCGACCATTCCGGGAATTCTCGCGGATGGCACGTTCTTGCTCATCCATGTCCACCTCTGAAGCCTTCTTGAGGGCGGGAAATTTGGAACCATCGTCTTCATCTTCAGACGAGGCATCATTGTCTAATGGCTCTTCGCCACTAACGTCGCCATCTTGAGTATTAGGAGTCGCGTTGCCGGAAGTAGACGCCGCAATGCCTTTACCACCACAGTCACAGCCTAAGAGGTCATGAGTCTGGCAGCGGCTTTCTTCATCGAGGCGGAATAGATCGCGCAGTTCCGCACTCGAGAACTGAGATACGTTATCCTTGTGCTCCATGACGCTGTCAGCCAGCCCGAGCTTGGTGACTTGGCGTTGCCATATCTTCTCCTCCAAACTGCCTTTCAGAATGATTCGGTAAATGCGGCAATGCTGTTTTTGACCATCGCGGTGAATGCGAGCCATCGCTTGGATGTCAGTTGCAGGATTCCAGTCGACGTCGAACAGGACAAGGCGACTAGCGCCGATAAGATTTAATCCCGTTCCACCTGCTTTGGCGGATAGTAAGAAGGCAAAACAAGAATCTGCGGGTTGGCGGTTGAAGTCATCCACCAGGGGCTGACGCTTCTGGGCGGGAGTGCTTCCATCTAGCCGGAGGAAAGGGAATCCCAGGGAGGTTAGAAGAGTGGCGAGAAGGTTGAGAGTGGAAGTGTAATTTGACACCAGAACAATCTTTTCAGATGTCTTGTTCCGCATAGTGTCTAAAAGTTGATCGAGGACGCGGATCTTCGCGCTAGCAGAGGCTGAGAGGTTGCGGTGAAGATTCTGGGGTAGCGATGCGATGAGAGCAGCCATGGTTTCGTTGGGAGAATTATCATTATTCTTTGCAGTGAGAAGCGACGGACTGTTGCAGAGCTTCTTGAGAATGGTGATTAGTTGGAGTGCACTCTCTGCATTGCCCATCGCAGTTTGGAAAATCGGCGATGCTAGAACACCTTGATAAATGTTTGCTTGGGCCTTGGTCGGATTACAGAATAGCACATATTCTGATTTTGGTGGAAGGTATTTTGCCAGTATATCAGCGGTCCGACGAAGAATGAATTTGGAAGTGAGCTCTCTCAATTCTTCATTTCTTGACTCTCCTCTTTCCACGTCTTTTTTCGTAGCTTCTGGCTGTCTGCTGCGAACAATCGGTGTCTCAAATTCCCGGATGAAGGTTTTGAAAGAACCGAGAACACCAGGGTTGATCAGGTCCACTGCAGCAAAGAATTCCTTGAGATCATTTTGTATTGGAGTTCCAGAAAGGATAACGCGCTTGGTGGCATTAAGCGATTGAATAGCCTGCCCGCTCTTATTTTGTAGGGTCTTGAGACGATGACCTTCATCCGCAATAATGATATCGACGCCGGCTCCTTTCGCCAGGCCTTCCTGCACCGTCCTTAGCTTTTCGTAGCCGACAATCATGATGTTATAAGCTTTGCCTTTGGTGAAGTCTGTGAGACGCTTTCGTTTGTCGTCGAAGACGAAAACTCCAATGCGCTCGTTTCCAAGCCACTTGCGGAACTCTTTTCGCCAATTGTTGATCAGTGTAACAGGACACACGATAAGTGCCTTCTTGACAACCGGGCCAGCTCCATAAATGGGGTTCTGCTTCAACAAAGTCCATAGCAGAGTGATAGTCTGTAACGTCTTTCCAAGTCCCATATCATCTGCCAGGATTGCCCCTTCGCCATTGAAATCTCGCATTCCCATGACACATTCATAGAGAAACTTGACACCCTCCCGCTGATGAGGCCTCAAATTTTTCGTCAAGATTGGGTCGACTACCACATCAACGATTTGCTTTCCAGCGGGGACCAACGCAGGCCGCGGCATCACCAAAGAGCCTGGCGCACTCGGATCATGACGCGGAGTGACCTTATCGCTGTTGGATGCTGGCATGACATTATTGTTCAGCAAGGGCGCTTTGTAGGCCCCGAACCCAGATCCTCGCTTTGCGCCATTTTCCAGGCTTGGATTACTTTGTGTCGAGGATTTGGTTTCACCGGACTTCCTCGTATTGGTGCTGAAATCATCACTCCTCTTGAGCAGAGTGGCTGCCTTCTTCTTTGATGCCGCCTGTGGACTTGAAGTAGACTTGGTCGCTGCGACCACTTTTCTGTTTGCCAGGTATTCTTTGCGAGGTATTTCGGAGTCGATTTCAACCTCCTTCCCGCTCACGTAAAGCATCTTCCCTGGCTCCAATTCTGACTCATATGCTGCTCGTCCCATATCCTTCCCTCCGACATCTCGAAGGAAAACGAAACCTGCCCGAGCCGTCAGAATTCCGTCTCCATCCCATGTCTTATTCTTTTTCGCGCTAGGTTTCCTCCTACAGGGACCAGCGGGTTAGATGCAAATCGCGAAGACTGGGGATATGGACCTACCACAAAGCATTGAAGAATCTTTCATCGCCAACAAGGGTTATAGCTTGCGCTGCTGGAGCTGCACTGGGGCTTGCGTCTTGCCCCACGTTCCGAACCTGATGTAGAGGGTTTCGAGGTCCGCGTGGTGAGAGTTTCTCTTTCGGTTCAGAGGTGTCGTTTTCTAAGCGGGGTTTCTTTGCGGGGTGATCATCTTCATTCGGACCGGTCGATGGATTCTGTTTCCTGATTAAAGGAGGCTTGAAGGGCTTGAAGACCATGACGCCTGTGGAAAATGGAGCAGATCGCGCGACGCGCGGTTCGAGACGCGGAAACACGGTGTCACGTGCATGTACACAGATCCGAGCTGCATCACGGGTGGCAAGATTTGCCTGACTTTCCTGTTGCTACAGTACAAAGTACAGAAACATACATCAGCCAAGATGGGGCCACGAAGGATGAAATTTCCAGGCTCTGTGCAGTTTGCGTAAAAAAATTGATTAAAATTCCTATCTGATTGGAAGAAGCGTGGTGATTCCTAAGAAGACAGCACATCCACAACTCCGAGACGGTGGAAGATGTAGATGGTCCAAGCTACGAAAGAAGAACAAGTCATGCCGACTATTCCGTACGCCCCATCAATGATATACTCTACATACTTTGTAGCTGTTGGGCCGTAAATCTCGGGACGAGGCTCGCTCACGGGCAATCGCAGCTCTGGCCCCTATCACGTGACATCGGCAGACCTACCTTTCGCTCTTAACAAACGGCGCCGTCCCCGCTCGTTCTGTGCTTAAAATCATGATTTGGAGCTGCGGGTAATATTCACCCCCGTAAATGCCGAGATGGCGATTGGCCGATCTATTTATCTATGGTGCAGGGCAACTCACCCGGGAACATGGTGGCAGCGATAACACCTTTTCTGGGGAAGCTGTACATACGTCAAAAACGCTGATCATGCTAATATCCCCAGATAAGCAGAATTGCAACGCCATCCCCCATACTCATGTGTTTCGCCCGTTGTCTGGGGTTGAAATTCCTGCACAACCTGACGTCAGGGGCCTTCTCTGGGCCAGAGAGCAAGATCTCCAATCTATGTGGGTCGAGCCAAGGAGGAAGTGGGACCGAGCACGCCCTCAAAACCTGCATGAAGCACCTCTCGAGTGACGTTACCGGCAATGCTTGCGGATTGAGTCTCACCCTTTGCTCCGTTAGCATCATGTTGCAGGTCGTGTTGTCTTGTATCGCCCTCTTTAGAAGCATCGGCGAAAATCGGAACATAATCGCCTCCTAGCCATCGAATGCAAAGCATCAGTGTTCCGTTGAAGCTTTTAATGGTGTGATCTCAGGGGGCCTCGGCCGACCTGACTTTGGCGGTTTAACACCGTCGAACTCAGACCCAATGTGTTAGTCCATGATTAGTTTCGAGTTAGACCCTTGGCCCTGGTAGGCTAGACAGCTCGGCACCGGCCTGCGCGGTGAAGAACTGGACTGCTGTCCTGGGGGTGCAAGGTCCACGGGTCTTGCGCCGAGTTTGACCTGCACGAGCTTTCCTGGTGGCGGGGAAAATCCCCATGAACTGTGCTGTAGGCAATAACCCCGTACATAAAAGCAATTATGAGTGTTTCTCCATGCGACCCGCTGTTCACCTCCTGACTCGTTAGGCCCAATAATGGGATAGACGCGGCATTGAGGTCCTGCCGTTGTGTCCGCGCCTGGACCACGATACTGCGGAAGATCCACATCGACTCCACTGATCGGCCGAGCCTTGAGAAACCGGTTTGATGGCTATGACGACTGAAGCGAAAAAATTGGACTTACGCAGCTAATAGCTCATTCTCATAAATGCCTGGGCCCGCTAGTTGCGCATTATCTTGTTCCAAGTTCACTTTATCAGGTCCCGCCAATCAGTCCTGATAATGTCGGAACCCAAGCCTGCCGCGGATGGCGTTTTGCAGCCTTCCAATGATGGCAACTATTCCTCCTCAACCGATGGCTCTCCTGATTCTAAGCTAGCCACTGAGGGTATCATCCCCCCGACCCAGCCGCCTGCCGAGGCGCCCCCTTCGCTCGCGCAAACCAAGCGTCACTGGTCCGACGGTTTGATTAAGAAGCGCGGCGGTGTTCCTCGCGAAGATGGAAAGCGCGAGTTGACCGAGGAGGATGCCTACGACAAGCTCGGATACAGCTGGCCTACCTGGAAAAAATGGACTTATCTGTCAGCGGTTGCCTTCGTCCAGGTGTCTATGAACTTCAACACTTCCGTGTACCCCAATGCCGTGAAGCCGCTGTCTAAGGCCTTCGAAATTGGCCAGCAAGAAGCGCGTACTGGTCAGATGATCTATCTGGTCCTGTACTCCATTGGTTGTGAGCTTTGGGCTCCATGGAGTGAGGAGTTCGGTCGCTGGCCTATCCTCCAGCTGTCAATGTTCTTGATTAACATTTGGCAAATCCCTTGCATGGTCGCGCCCAATTGGGGTACCATTGTTGTTGCTCGTGGACTGGGTGGTCTTTCCACTGCTGGTGGTAGTGTGACCTTGGGTTTGATCGCCGATATCTATGAACCCGATACGCAACAGTTCCCGCTAGCATTCATTGTGCTGTCATCTTGTATCGGTACCAGTATTGGTGGTGTCATTGGTGGACCAATTGAACGTTTCCTTGACTGGCAATGGTTTTTCTACATCCAGTTCATCTTTGGATTCGTTACTCAGGTCATCATCTTTTTCATGCCCGAGAGTCGCTCCACCATCTTGCTTGACAAGGAGGCCAAACGCCGCCGCAAGTCTGGCGAGGACCCCAACATCTACGGCCCCAACGAGCTGAAGAAGCCCCGCGTGTCTCTGAAGGAAGCTTTGAAGATCTGGGCTCGACCCTTCCACATGCTGCTGACCGAACCTATCGTGTTCTGTCTGTCCTTGCTCTCTGGTTTCTCCGACGCCCTTATCTTCACTTTCCTCGAGAGTTTCACCTCCGTGTACGAGAAGGGCTGGGGCTTCGGAACCCTTGCCATCGCCTGGGCCTTCATTCCCATCAACTTGGCCTACTTCCTGACCTACTTTTCCTACTTCCCATGGTTCTGGCGCGATGAGCATCAGATGAAGAAGTATGGCGAGGATCACTTTATCCCCGAAAGACGTCTGAAGTGGCTGTTGTTCCTCGCGCCTTTCGAGCCGATTGGTCTGATGGGTTTCGCTTGGACATCTTTCGGACAGGAGAGAGGCATCCCATGGATTGCATCTATGATCTTCTCGTGTATGGTCGGAATTGCCAACTACGCCATTTACTTGTCGTCTGTTGATTATATGATCGCTGCTTACGGTGTCTACTCCGCGTCCGCCTGCGGTGGTAACGCCTTCGCTCGTGACCTTTTGGCCGGAATTTCTGCCATGTACGCTACTCCAATGTACAGTAACATTGGAAACAAGTGGCATGTCGAGTATGCATCCACTGTGCTGGCTTGTTTGTCGTGTCTGGTCGTGGTTCCTATCTATGTTTTCTACTGGAAGGGCCCGCAGATCCGCAAGGCTAGTAAGTTCGCGGAGTCTCTTGCTGAGGACCGCAAGGAGCACAATGGTCGTAGGGTCAGCAAGGCTGCTCCTGAGGAGGTGCCATAGTCGGTTCATGTAGTTGGATTTGAATGGACGAGATGGATGTTCAACAATATCGATCTCGAGTCTACCCTTGGCAATCAGCTTTGACTTATGAAAGGCTTAGCTGAGACCCGAGCCCGAACTATTTTCTTTTTCTTTAACGATACCTTTGTTTCATTACTTCGAAGATGTGCTTCGCCTGCATTTGAGAGCTGAGACAGACCATAAGCATGGCGTTATGTGGCACGACTACTGTAAATAGACTTAACGCATGATAAACGTGTGCACGAGTCGGCATTTATTACAACATTATTAGAAATGGTATTTCTCTCCTCTACTAGCTTGTCTCGTATTTTGAATATCTGCACATGGTGCAAAAAATCTCCGTATGTGCATCTTGTTTTCTTTAATTAGAATGATATAGAAATTCGCCACATGAAGGTCACGTCAAAAGAAGGAAATGCATGCAGCAGCCATCGCAGGTCATCACGAAGGGTATATATTATGAGTACAACAATGAGAAATGGTAAAGGAAAATCAGATGCGCTTTGTCATATTTTCATCTGCATGAAGAAGTCTCAGTGGTTCTCCACGAGAATCTTGTCGGTCAAGGGGATGTTCTTGGGTCCCTCGTAAGAGCCCTGGCGGACAAACCACCAGATACCGACGAGGATAGTCAGACCGCCCGTCATCAAACTAGCGTAGTTCATGTCTGCGGCAGTAGTGGGAAGAGAGAAAGGGAAGCAGAAAATGACAACGAAGGCAAGGATATAGATGCAAGCAAGAACGTTGATCGCATATCCAATCTGGTTGCTCATGTAGAAGAAACCAGGGACGAATGATGAACGACGAGTGAGAATGTGCGGGAAGATAGCCATGAAGTAGGACAAGCTGGAAAGCTGGACGAAGCAGCCGACGAAAGCATTGAAAGCAGTGCTTGAGCCCATGTAGATACAAGCCAGGATAGTGACGACACAGCCGCAGACAAGAGTAGCGTTGAATGGGTTCTGGAACTTCGAGTTGATGCGTCCAAGCCAGTTGGGGAAGGGGGTAGCACGGTCGCGAGAGATGGTCCACAAGGTACGACCAGCGGTGATATAACATCCGGTGGCAGTGATCAAAGTGGGGATGAAAGCCACGACAAGAAGACCAAGGCCGCCAGCGTCAGAGCCAGTTGCCTGAGCATAGATAGCCGGGAGAGGGAACTCCAGGAATCGTGGCAGGGAAAGGCTATCAACATCCTGAATGGCGTAGAAAACGGCGATCATGTAAAGGAGACCAGTGATGAAACCAACGCCCATCTGAGCAAGAATAGCCTTAGGGACGTTACGGCTAGGCTGGGGGATCTCCTCGGCAAGATGAGAAGAGCAATCAGGAGTACCGACACTGTAGGCGCCGTTGAGCATGCCCATGACGAAAACGAAGCCTTGTTGCGTGTAGCTGGTTTGGTTGGTCCATGTACTCCAGACAGCCTTGTTCGTTTGATATGGGTCTCCATTGACGGAGGGCATTACAGCACAAACAATGATGGTCACGAACACACCCGCAAGGATGAAGAACATGCCGATGTTGCCGATGTAGGGAAGGAAGCGGTTCATGAAGAGAACAATGCAGCAGGCAGTCCAGGTGCAGAGGATAAAGCTGAGGAAGACATTCCAAGTCGAAGGAATGAAGTCAGGGTGTGTCAGAGAATACATGCACACAGTTTGCTGGGCCATGATCAAGGACATGGAAGCAGCACCGAGAACCCATGCCAGGCAGTTCCACCAACCCGCGAAGAAACCGCACACGCGACCGTACTTTCCTGCAGTAATAGATGCCCAGTGGTACACACCACTGGCTGAAGGCATACCAGATGCCAACTCGGCAAGCGATGCAGCGACCATCCAGTAGCAAACGGAGACAGCAATACTAGCGTAGGTTAGCTTTTGAGTCGATCATTTATAAGTATGAGAGCATACAATTCATAGATGGTTCCGGCCAAACCACCGTTGCTCAGGGCAGTGGCGACACTACCACCCTGAGCAATCCAGGTGTTACCAGTGGTGACTGCGATCGCGCAGATGCTGAGAAGACTGAAGTTCCGCTCGACTTCTTGGCGATGGCCCGAGGCGTTGACGAGTTCCCCCTGGTCCTTTTCCTCGGCGATGGGTTCGGCGTGAACCTTTTCAGTAGTCTCGCCCGACATGATGAAGATTTGTGCCGGTATGACTTGTTTAAGGCCTTCTATAAAAGTCGAAAGTGTTTTATCCCTGAATCAAGATCCGACGCCCAAAGGTTGTACAGGTGGTCGGGATGCCGGGGCAAGGCGGGAGCAGAGTTGTCGCCTCCTTAGTTAAAATCCGAAGGAATCGAAAAGAATGTATAGAGCTGGAGAAGAGAGATCCTGCTGGAGTTGAAAGAAGGAGCAGAGTAAGGCTATATTATTCCCCCAGTGGAACCACAGTATCTGCGGCCCCTCCGAATGCACCGGCAAAAGTTAGCAGCGCAATCAGGCCGTCGATTGCTGAACCATGAATTGATTTCCTACTCCACCTTTCCACGGGCCACTCTGAGCCTACTTGACCCAATCTTCGCCCAATCAATCGCATGGAGGCGGGAGTCGAAGTGGCCAAGTCATGACGAAGTGGAGTCCTGCAGGACCATGATTGGCCCTCGACGGAGGCAAAACCCTTGTTGGCGTAGAGTATGCGGCATCGCGCTTTTCCTAGAAAGGGAGCTTCAACAGAAGGAGTCTTCTTCCGCCGCATTAGTGCTAGATCCGGACTCTTTGCGCGGGTGCATATGCATGGAACGAGGGTAGAAGCTAGAATTTGGAATAATAGGCTCCTGTTAGATCAAACGCTCGCCTTGTGAGGCTTGACTATTGTTTGAGACTTAATGCGTTGCGCTAGTACGCTTTCGCTCTCGCGCACCGAATCTTGAGATCTGGAGTACTCGATGCTCAAGGAGTATTTCGTATAGACTTGCAATTGTGTAATGCCCCCAAAACAGTTTACTCATCCTAGATCGACGCCTTACTTTCAGGTATCAGTGACGTGAAGAATCTCATACCTGTACCAACTTGAGGAACTTGTTAAGGTTTGCACGGAAAATTTCGAGCCATGTTGCCGCTCTGATCATATTGGGAAGGCTGTTCAAGGATAAAGCTTGGGTGAGACATGCATCTTCTTAAGATGACAGGGCGTTGTTCTGGAAACTCTACCCCTGAACACCCCTGCACCTCGTATGGAGTATATTAAACAATGCCTCTACAAAAGTACCGTCTCGAATTCTAAAGTATTTTTCTGAACGTCCTTGCAGTGTATAATTCCAATCCTGGGTTGATCTATAGGTTGAATGCAATCCAGGTCGAACGCATTAAGCCTCGAATGAGGTTGCTCGGACATCGTTCTTTATCGTCAACTTGATTCTACGGGCCAGGCCCACCAATTGATTCCAATGAGAGACTTCAGCAGCAGCACAGCGTACATAATTGTGGGCAATGTTGCATTAGGCCCTCAAATAAAAATGGGACGAGTAGAATCAGGATCTGATCCGTGTTGTACAGGGCCTTACGGAGTACGGAGAACGGAGAACCCAGATCGCGGATCTCAGTGGCGTGTGCACCTCCGATCTAGACACGGTCCTGGCAAGCCATTCATCAACACTAAATCCTTAGTGACTTAGTTTTTATGTGGCGCAGGTACTGAGAAGCGACAAGCGACCACCTGGCAAAGCTAATTATTCTCGCCTATTCCGTGCTACTTGTCACTCTAGCGATGAAGATAGTTTTGCACGGGCAATTGAAATAACGATCTTACGTGACTGGTCTACTGATCGGCACCATACAATATAGGAGCTCGGTACTTTACACAGCCCGAGATAATGTAGAGGAAGAAGCGCAGCACATCTTGCCACGTTGAGCCACGTTCATAACGTTCGGACGCCAGAGTCTTTGAGAATTTTCATGGAAGCATGCCGCATATAGTAACGATCCTCCTTTTTCTCGGCTCCACTTCAGTCAAAATGCCTCAATTCACAAGGCACGCAACCCGCCCCACTTGATACTTGCCAGTAATGGCTAGGACCGAAGTTTAAATAATACTCTCGACGGCCCGGGTTGGAGGCAGTCGGTCCGCATCGAGTAACACATACGGACGCTGGCCGTAAAACATTTTCCCGCACTTGTTTTCCGATGCCTTCGAGCCTCCACATGCGGGTCTCGCCTCCGCAGAGTAACATGCCACCGGATCAATCTGTTCGCACAATCAGGAACAGGTCCGGGGCCATCTAACCTGCATAGGAAGGACTGGAATGCTCGCGTGCTCCCATCGCGGACCAGTGGATGGAATATAGCATGTGGCTGCTGTACTGAGACTGTGGATTCGTGCGACTGTTCTACATTAAGGCCAATCAAGGTCCTCACTTAGGCTTCCCACATAGTTAACTAACGCCAACAATGGCCAGAGCAGTTCGTGTACGGAGTAGAAAGCTTTGCGGCTAGACCCCGAAACCTTCCTTTAGTCGACAGCGCGGCCTTCCCGAAAGTAGTAGGTCATTGCTTAAGCCCTGCAGCCCTGAGCTGAATTTAGCGCAGGTGTATGTATGAGCTGCCAGGCACAGTAAACTATGTCGCTACATTCCGTAAAGGTGCATCCTCGTAAACCCAGCGGATGATTTCGTTCCCCCAACTCTTACACGTTCCCGTCCCAAGGTTACTTACTCCATTCAAGTCCATGGGTCGGATCTTTCTGCTCACACTGCCCCCACTCGATTTCTTGGTTGGGCTTCTACTGTCACCGGAAGATCCATCCACACTTTGAGTCCTGATAAGCGTTTGTCTCGCCCCGACTTACGCATCTTCTGCATATCTCCTCCACCCGAAGGAACTCGCATCGAGCCTATCAGATATATTGGTGGCTTTCCGTACGCCCAGCTTACAGGCGACTGATTGCATCGGCAAATGAGTTCGCCGCAAACTCTATAATCCTTGCCTTGCAGCCCCATCCTGTGATTACATTAAAAGATGTGGGTGCTGCCCTTCTGATCCTGAATCCCTTCTGTCGCCTTGGAACGCCTATTGACCGTGATTAACACAGGCCTGCCGCTAATATGTCTGGCCTGGGAGGCGATTTTGGCGTTCATTTTAAACGAGAGACATGGGCTCTCTATGCCGTGGGTGTATTAGGTGCTGTCTTAAGATAGTAAGTGTCCACCTAACCTCAACTCTGGTGTTGAACTTTACTGACTTGTGCTTTCTTGATAGTACGGCCCGTGTTCGCCGATTAGGTTTCGCCAACCTCCAAGTCGATGATTATCTCATGTTAAATGCCGTCTTATGGTTCACTATATTATGTGTCGCATTAAATCAAGTCGCGACAGGAGGAGGATCTAACTTGATGACACCGGAGGATATCGCCGCCTTGAATGGACCGCATGGAGCTGCTATTCACGCAGAGAGAGAGAAAGGAAGTAAATGGGTTTTCGTGTCGGAGCATGCTTTCATTCTTTGTATCTGGAGTTTGAAAGCCTGCATGTTGGTCATCTATTCCCGTATCACGTATGTCCTACGTCCCGATTCTGTTGAAGCCTGTGACTGATTATCATATAGCGAGGGAACACGCCAGCAACGATGGATTAAGCTGATCGCCGTCTTTGTTGGACTTGGATTCATCGCTACCGAACTGTCTCTGTTCCTGATCTGCCGACCATTAACCAATTATTGGGCGGTTCCGACACCAAACTGTAAGAAATTTTGCCAATCGGTTATTTTTGAGGATAGCGAACTAATTACTTTACAGATCAATGTTCTTCCTATCAGTACTATGAAATCGTTCAAGGCTGCATATCTATCTCAGCAGATGTGTTCATGCTTATCGTGGCCATTCCGATGTTGGTGCAGGTCCGCGTTCCTCTCAAGCAGAAATTGATTCTGTTGATCCTCTTCGGAATGGGTGTGTTCGTCATTGTTGCCGCCATCCTGAACAAGATCTACTGTTTGGTGCCGTCTCTTATCTCATACGTCTACATGAACTGGTATTTCCGCGAAGCTACCGTTGCGATCCTGGTCACCAACCTTCCACTTGTCTGGTCACTTCTCCGAGACGTCTTCCCCGCACTCAAGAGCTGGACTGGAGGATCAAAGAGGGGCACCGATCGCTACAAGTCCGGGCCTTGGACGAGCAAGAACTCCCGACCCTACGGACCCCCAAGTCACCCTCGCTCTGGGGATTTCAATATGCAGGATTTCCATACCGCCAGCGTTACCCCGACTAAGAACCGCCCTGAAGTCTCTGATGTGAGTCTCCCCAGTGACGAGCGCGATATGAGCAGCGACGATGGATCTGCGCGGGCCCTGCGCATCAGGCAGGACATTACAGTGACAGTCCAACATGATTCAAGGCCGCCCGAATACGAAGCGAATAGCACATCGGAAATTACACGGGGCCACGAAGCTGTATAGGTCTCGCCGTATATTAAAAAAAACGAACATTGTGATGATTATTGTGGAGCTATTTTGTGGGCCTGATATAATACCCTTTCGAATTTGCGATCTGTTTCCATTGGTGGTTTTTGTCTTTGTTTGATCATAGATTTCTTTTTCTCTGTATATATTCACCGCTAGACCTGTACTTATCCATATGACATTGATTCTAGACGATCAGAGGGGCGTTGGGCGCATCGGGGGGCGAATTGCCAGTCGTTGGGCAAGTTCTCAAAAATGAGATTTATCATTGTACAGAAGCAATATCATGCAGGATTCTCTGTTTAGCGATGCAAGGCAAGTTCAATCCACGGATCCCTTCAGCTTCCAGCAATTCCAAAGGGCAGGACCGATGGGAGGCCGCCCTTGCCCCGCAGATCTCCCGGCCCTTGCGTCAACCCATCGCCGATCCAGGCGCCTTTTCGGCTTTCTTCCGCTAAATGCCTCCCAGCCATGTTTCCCTTGGCGGAGGGTGCTGTGCCATTTACGCACTTTGCGCTAGAATCAATTGCTGGCCTCGTATGGCTCCTTCGATCCAAGATTTGATAATGGCGCTAATGGGTAATTACACTCTATCAGGATCTACAGGAATATTCCATGACACCGCGGATCCGAGGAACGGTTCCAAGTTGGCATGCCGGCAAAATGAGATCTTTAATTCTATCTCCCAAAGTAACAGTGCTCCAATTCGTGCCATCCAGCGAAGGGCGCCGGTTCGGCCTGTTAGAGTGCGTGTCGAGGCCTCCACATCCCTCTCCACTCCCGAGAAGGTCCGCGCACCAAGAAACCAGATCAATAGTTAGGCCGACGATCCACGGCTTTCAACACACGCCCTTCCCACGGTACGCGCAGTGGACACTGATTTACCCGGCAATACGGAGGACTGGGGCTATTCCCACTCGCAAACCGGCTCAGCAGGCGGGATCGACCTGCGTGCGGAGAAAGATAAAGGAGGGTGGAGAGAATAATCAGCTCCTCATGGTCGGCCGAAATAGCCCCGGTGACCCGCCTGAGGGAGTCTTTACCTTCTCGCTTCGAAGTCGTCTGCGCTGCCTTGACAAGTGCCGCTAGGCGAGGCTAGATACAACCTTGTACGAAGTAAACTCAGGGAACGGAATAATAGCTGCCGGGATAACCCACGCAAAGCCATTTTAACCTTGGGAATAGGTCCCGGCGTCCGTTCGCAATTGGGCAGACCCGATAGAGTTTGCACAGACTTTCGGTGAAACCACGGCATCTACTTACAGTGTACAATGCGGTCCGGGGGGTCCAATTGCGCCCAAGTTCGCGGTACATTTCCGTTGATTCTGCTGGGCGCAGGGCCTGCCTCGGTAAAATCGTTCTACGTTAGATCGAGCAACGAGGGTATAAGAGATATTCACGGTGGTAGGCCGTAATCCGTGATCAATTTAATATACTTGTTAATAAACTAAGACTGAAGCAGATAAGGTCCGATGTACTAAGTACCGCTGCTATTTTTGTTCCCAGCCTCTTCATGTATTTTAGCTCCAAGTAATTATTAGAGCCCCGTGGAGGCATGCAATAAACCCAGGCGCCGCCAATAAGATAGCTGAATAGCGTTTTCTTTTCTGCCCCTGAATTCTATATTGTGGCTCAAGATCCACCTTCGCAGGTCCGTGAGCACTACTCTCTTTAGCTTTCGGCACCTCGTGTGAGTTCCAAATACGAATGTCTCTTATGTTGAACTGTCAGGTACTAGTGCATCTGGAACCCGGCATAACTCCAAAGTTGGGGCTAGTGCTTAGTAGTTCTGATGATGTATGTCAATATCAAACTGGGAGCTGTTTAGCGAGACTCGCTAACTAAGGGAAGTCTATTGCAATTGCACTTTTTCTGAAGTAGACAAGGCGTGTTAGGCATTGAAGAATACCTGCAATAGTATAACATAATATATTGAGTAATGACAATTAATGAGAGTTTGAAGTCATTGATTGCGGGTCTTGTTGGGTTCCTTCAGGGCTTGAGATGGAGGGGAGGGCCGTCCACGTGATACTCCCCCGCGGCTCTCGCTCTTTCAATTATCAAAGTAAAATCATCGACCCCGATTGCCTGTTCGCATACCGGTTTAGAAGTGCTCGCAAAATCCCGCGGGCGATCATAGAAGCTTAGTAGCCCCCAATTCTTTTGGAGGCCAGCCCAGCCACCACGAACGCCCGAACCCACAGCAGTTTGGCCCTCACTCGGCATATTCGGTACGTAAAGCAAAACTGAACACGGGTTTCGCTTTCCAATTCGAGAAGCCTCCGAAACTTGAATTCATTGAAGCCATTCCAACCGGACGAACGGGAACAAGTCAATCAATGGCGTTGAACTGGCACTGATGATCACTAGGCACCAAGGTTGAGTGAATTTCACTGACAGCCACCGTTGTTGATCATTTGGAGACAGCAGGACGACGTATCAGCAACGTATCCACGTGGGATAACAAACGTCCGCCCTTGAAACGTCGATCATAGGGGTACCTGAAAACTCCACTGAGATTATACCCAGACTTGATACCGGGGCCCCGGGACGCCTAAGGAAGCAAGTAATTTTAAGTGACGCACCTCATATGCCTTCCCCTGAAATGTCGTCTCAAAGGTCCTTCTTGGGATTGGAGGGGCAGCATGTCTTTGTGACTGGGGCGGCCAGTTCCATTGGCGGAGAGGCAATCCGAGTCTTTCTAGGTAGGTCTTGTTGGTGTACGAAGTCTGCAGCAATGGCTTGATAGAAACGCCTGAAGAACATATACTTCGTTTAGAGCGATACTAGTAGTTTCTTTTTGTTGATGAATGTAGCGTTCAAATTGAATGACAAGGAAATGACCTGACATATTGTTTTTAGATAACGGATGCCGTGTCACAGCATTCGACGAAACCGCGTTGCAGTTATCTGGCATTGACGCGGAGCGATTCTCTCGTTTACACATTGTGAACGGCAATATTGTGGACGAAGACTCAATTGAATCTGGCCTTGTAGCTGCTGAAGAGCGATTTGGCAAAGCAAATATCCTGATCGTCAACTCAGCAAACGAGGAGAAGCGCCATGAGCATCCCATTTGGGAGATGCCACTCGACCATTGGGAGAAGGCCTATCAATCAAACATTCGCGGCTCCTTCCTCGCCATAAAGCATTTCCTAGGAAAAATACACCATCACCAACAGGCATCAGGAACCGAGGTTGCGAACCCGGCGATTGTAGTTGTTGAAAATGAAACCGGTGCAGGAGTAGCTGCTGGGAAGGCAGGCCTTCATTATGGCCTGCTTAACAGCGTGAGGCAGGAAATCAGGAACTTGAACAGCGAAGGGCGAATCAACGCCGTGACATCTGCAGGAAAGACACCAGATGATGTCGCGCGCACCTTGGCTTTCCTTGCTTCAAGGCGAGCGGCCGGCAACATATCAGGACAATGCATCCAAGTTGACACCAATAATGTCATGGCAAAAAAAGACGCATCAGTCACCCAAACCACAGAAATGGTTGAGTCTATCCCTCGTGATTTAGGGAAGCCAAAGCGAAATAAGATCCGGGTTGCTGTGTCTATTGATCTTGATGCTGTATCTGGTTGGCTTGGAACAAGTATGTGACCCTCTATATCCAAAATTCCTGGATGTTTGTTGACCAACGGTGCAGATTCCCACCCCGACAACGTCCTGGCGGACTACTCCGCTGGCTTCTTTGCAGCGCGTGTCGGCGTCCCCAGATTGCTTCGC
Source organism: Penicillium coffeae (assembly GCA_035985395.1). Lineage (NCBI taxonomy): Eukaryota > Fungi > Ascomycota > Eurotiomycetes > Eurotiales > Aspergillaceae > Penicillium > Penicillium coffeae. The sequence continues at coordinate 1,897,402 of CP142594.1, read as the reverse complement.
ATGCTGAAGAAATTGAATCTCGCTGATCGCTGTACATGGTTCATACCAGGTCACTCAGCCGAAAGCTTCCCTGAAGAAGTAAAACAGGTTGTTGCATCGGGATGTGAAGTTGGCCTTCATGGATATGCGCACGAGGGCGCCTACCAGCTCACCCCAGAACAGGAGCGCGATGTATTGATCAAATGTATCGATATCTCACAAAAGCTGACCGGCAAGAAACCAGTCGGGTACCGCGCACCATTGTACCAGCTTCGGGAATCGACGCTCGATTTGCTTGAGGAGTTTGGCTTCGAATATGGTAAGCAATTTGGATACTAATATGAGAGACTGGGCCGTCAGCATAACTCTAACATCATCAGATGCTTCTCTAACCGATCATGATTGCCATCCATTCTGGGCTCCCAAACGTCCTGCACTTGAGCCCATTGATTTTTCCAAGCCAGCGGCTTCCTGGATGCACCCAGTGAAGGAGACATTCTCACCACCAGACAGAATGCCATTGGTATGTGTTCCATGCAACTATTACATGGAAGATATGACACCCATGCAATTCCTTCCTCATTGTGAAAACTCGCAAGGATATGTTGATGTGAGGGTCATCGAGAACCTTTGGCGCGATCGCTTCCTTTGGATTCGAGATAACGAGGAGGAACCCATCTTCCCTGTCCTTATGCATCCGGATACGAGTGGAATGGCCCATGTTATTGGGATGCTGGAGCGTACTCTCAAGTGGCTAAAAGATTGGGAGCAAGAGGGTGAGGTAGAGTTCATGCAGACCGGAGAGATAGCACGTTGGTGGAAGAACAAAAAGCTTGCAGAGTCCTTGGGTTAGCTCCGCAACAAAATCTCGTTGTCAAGAAGCCTCAAAATAGACATTTTTGGCCTGAAAAATACAATAAAAAGTTTAAGTTCCTACAGACCTGGGGCGCTCGAATGTTATCAAGCTCTTGATTGAGCGGGCGACCGTCGTGTTCCATGCTTGACTTGGCGCTGTAAGCGAAACAATATTTACCATAGGGCTGTTTGATACAGAAAAATTACACCTCCAGAAGCAGGTCATAATGTTCGACGTGGGCAAGACTGCAATATGCTCTCTTTTGATATTATTCCTGCCACGTTGCTACACAATAACCTTGATATGCGAAGGGTTGGTTCACATGAATGCCAGCCTCCATTTCCCTCACGGTTCCAGACGAGCTCGAGTGATTTTGGAGGAGAGGACGGCTGAGATCATTTAGCTGAGTGGTCACATCCTGGTAAGTTCTCCTGGGTTGCTGCAATCTTTCTATCGGCCCAGACCTGAAGACGCGAAACCACAAAATTTAGGGGCGTCTGATGTTTGGTGCTGTAGGGCCAATCAGAACCTCGAAGCATACAATAGTCGACATATCATACGCTGGAAATAAGGCGGAATACACGGGATTCCTAGCGCCACTCAATTAGCAATGAATAAGGCCAAGATATCAACCCATTTAATGACGTGCATTTTACAGGGCGGGCCACTCAGAAGGGTTGTCATACTCGGGATGGCATTCGAATGACTGGGTTTGATTACCATTAGATTTCTGATAAGACAAAATGAATATCGCCAGCAAAAGATCAAAATGGGACAAAGTGAAAGTGAATATGTCTATCTGACAGAGACTGCCCAACCTTTGCCTAAGACGCACCGTTTGGCCAATGAAACGAAGACCTGCAGCGTGATTTGGAATTCGGGGCATGTGCAGAGTACTCCGTAGGTGCATGTACAATGTACCCAATACATCATTTCTCCGACCCTCCATCCCAAGCCCTAAATCTCTTTCAGGGACGCCTGCTTCTCTTTGATTGCCCGTGCGTTTTCAAGGGGTTGGGTCTATCACACAGCTTCCCCCGCCTTTAGCTTTCAGGAGATTTTGACCACCTTCCATTTCTCACGGTCCTCCCCTGATCCAAAATCCATGCTTCATACTTTCCAAAACTTCTCATCTGCAATATGCTTTCTCCGACGTTTCGATGCCGAAATCCGATGAAAAGCGTGATCCCTGTGTGAAATTCCAGAGGATGAATCGAACAGAAATGAATAATGCCAGGGAAGTTGACTGCAATGGCCGCAAGCTATGGGTAGAAGTCAAGGAGACGGCCCTTGGCTGCTCATATGTAAAGGCTCTTGTTGGGGTCTGAAGATGAAGCACCATTAGAATCTCATTCAGGTATCCGCACAAGCTCCCATATAAAACTCACTGATGTACCCATGATAGCGAGACCGTCTGAATTCTTCCCACGAAGCACTGGGGTCCTCTAGCTGCCAGTCTTTCCCGTTCTCGTCACACCACCAACAAAACTCAACGACCCTGCAAGCTTGCGGATACCCCCAACTACCGTCTCTGTCCGCTGCTTCTTGTGCCAATTTCCTCCAGACAACCTTGCAGCGCTGCGAAATGCTGGGATCAACCTCAGCAGAGTGAATTAACTTGATGATGTGATGAAACATGTCAAAGTAATGATATTCTGTGAAAAGATCTGCTAAGTCGCCGTATACGCATCTCTGATGTTTATTTCCTCACCTTTTCGTGTTGCAATCATGACTATTGGCAGCGAAGCTCGAAAAACGGAATGCTCTGAGTTCAGCGACAGCTAAAAGACGTGGATGAGCAAAAAGGAACGCAGAAAAATGTTTTGTGTGAAAAGACGCAGGATCTGCATCTACAACCTCAGGCGTCTCCTAGACGTGCAAAAGTCACCAATCACCGGGCCAATCGAAGGCTTTTTTTAGCACCTTCATCAGGAATACGGTGCATGGCGCCTTTTTTGCTGATCGGGAGAGCTGTTTCACCAAGCCTTGAAACTCAATTCGACACTCGATTTCATGATAAACAACCCGTCTTCGCGATCGGGATCGTGCCCGACCATTCCAAATACTGTATCCAACTCGAACTCGCGGTTTCTAGCCTTGTTTAAAGGCTTTTCAGCTACTCCACCCAGCAATGGTTCGCTTCAAGTGTGTCACATAGCCTCGAATTTTCTTCCAGCTCCTGTGGGTTCTCCCATGTTTATGATTGGCGACCGAGCAAAAGGGGCTACGCAACGGAGCTAAGCTAGGATTAACGTTTGCCGAGTCGACACATCATATGGGATTTTGCTATCATCGGCCTTGCGTCTAATGAAAAACCACGCTCCCGGTATGATTCTGCATCGATCTTCTTGCAATACAAGGTCAGCCCAAAGCCCGAAAGGTCTGTCTGCAAGGTCAATTTGTTTCTTTTTGATAACGGGGCTACTGCCACCGAAATCGATCCCGTGAGCTCGTACTTTTGAGCAAATTGAAGGCAACGATCGAGGACACGCTGACTAGCACTAATGGATGCCTAGTTCGTATTGTGAGGCCCGGAAACAGAAGGCCCAGAGCCCCGACCAATCGACCAATGCGTCGCTCGCTCCATAGTGGATCCAGACCGCCAGGATATGAGATCCCGAGCGCCTTCAATTGGAAGACCTTCAGCTTGACGAACCTGGCGAAAAGACTAGTAATGGTACGCACAGTATTCATCAGCTTTGTACCTGGGTAAGGTTGGAATGCGCAATCTATGAATCTAAATGAGTCCAGATGCCCAGGTGTCAAATTCTCAGGGTTGAACACGTCCAGAAACATCCAGATGTCCATAAATGTATGTAAATACTTCCGGTATAGCGTTAATTTAACTCTTCGCAGCTCTGGAAACTTTCAAAGGTCCAAATGAATCTCAAAAGTTGAGTATTGCGGCAGCCCTCCGAACCATCCGAGTGTATTTGGTGAAAGATCCGATCGTGAAAGTAAGCATTATTCTTGAGTGATTGATCCCACAGATATGGGTGGAAGCAAAGAGAAGCTTACGATGCATCGCGCCAACTCTTTCGCACTAATCCATCGAGTCACTAGTGGTGGCTAAGAACAAAAATATACAAGCGCCAAATAAATCGACAACACGCCACCCAGTGCTTTTGCCAGCTGTTTTGGATAGCATGTTACAGAACTATCCATGGATCCATAGTAAACACAAGAACGCTCATATTAACCTGGTCAAATCAATTGTGCATCGGGTTATATTACATTCTCTTTCTAAGCTAAGCTAAGAATTGTCTATACTTCATATTTCATTCCACGTTTCTCACGATCATACTCATTGAGAGTCAAAACACTGATCCTCTAAAACAGAGCACCTATATTTGAGAGACATAAGCAGATACTCTTGTGAAAAAGTCTTTTGTGGACATGCGGATTCTAACGACATAGCTGACTGAGTGTAATTGATGACCTCATGCTAAAAGTAATCCCAGAAGACACATGAATCAATATTCCATCAGTCTAAAGAGTAATATGAGAGTATAAGCACATAAAAGAGCGGAAAGGTCCTGGCCCGCTATTATAGAGAGCGATGACGACGTCCCCGGAACTGTGAGATAGTCTGTCAAACGAAGGAGCACATGGCATGTGAACGCGCCCAATGGGGATCGGTGGTGATATCATCAGCAATTGAGCTAGCTCTAAGTCTGACCCCTCTGGCCTCTCAGTATTCACTCTTTGGGACAAGACAATGCCTTTGGCGAGCGAGGACCAGCAGCATCCGCGTATCCTTTGGCTTGCTCCTCACAGGCATCGTAGAATTTTTCCAGGCCCTCAACGGGAACATCACAGAATTCCTTGCTTCCGGCTTCGACTACACAAAGCGATCCGCCTACTGCTTCGCAAGGCTCTCGTATGATTGATGTCGTCGCACTCTTTACGGATGTGCAGGTCATCACTTGGTAAAAAGGCATCGCGATACGCTTGCAAGCAAAATATGGGACGGCGCCGTTGGTACCGATCATGATATGATAGTCGCCATCTTGGCAATTGGAGTCACACTCTTTGCTGCTTCAGCAGAGCTGGTTTTGTGGAAGGTAGGTTTGGCAAGCTCCGATTAGAGCTACCAATCCTAATTTGACCAAATTGGAGTGCATTTTGGATTAACCTGAGACCATATCTATTAATCAAAAGACTGAATTGAAGCTAAGAAGGCAACCAAATTGACTGACCGTGCTTTTACTTTGTCTGTCAAGTGTAGTTCCCGGAAGACTGATGGGCTCTAAGGTTCTAAGGCTGGGATCCGAATACTTTGGAGGTGCAGACATAGGCTATATTTATATGACAACAGTGGATAGTTACTTAGGCTATATAGCTGTAAGTTTCCTATTTCGAATTTGTACTGCAATACTCTCCAGGACTGGCAGCTTCGAGTTGGACGAATCATGCTCACCGGGCTCACTGCAAGCTTTTAATAGTTGGGCCCTATAATATCAAAATTGGGTCTATTGGAAGATCTCAATACTACGAACAGATTATATAGAGTTGTACAAACCGATATATGCAAGATCTACTCTCAGCGGGAGGGGGGGCTGAACGGCGTGATCATCGCGATGGAAAGCCGGAAGTTCAGCAGCTGGGCGCCAGCCCCGGTTTCGGTGAGGATATTGGTGCCGATCGCTGCAGGGTGCATCCAAAGAAAATTCATCCGCAGCTTTTTTTCAATCTTCTTCGGAAAGCTGATGCCGATCCTCCGGCCTTGAAAAGATGTGCTATTGGCACATTGCATCAGTGGACTGCATATATTCCCCCGTACGTCGCACAGAGCATATTTGTTATTATCTCACCCCCCTCCCAAGCGCCCATTTATCTCTTTTCTAAGAAGTAAAAGCCAATAAAGTAACTCGATAGTTCCTCAGAAGTAGTTATGTACACCCCATGCTTCGTTCTTTCTCGTATACGGCATCTTGAATGCCCAGAATATCTCCATGAAGCGAATTATGCCGATATATGAGACTTGGGGCAATAAAAGCCCAGGCGTCCCGGCTTGATCTGAATTATGCACATTTCATGTCGGAAAGGGAAGTAGTCAAAAACGAGGGGCTGGTAAAGAAACTGAAAGATGTGCGACAATGAAAGTAACAAGGATAAGTGCGTAATAAAGCATGGTAGTGGAGACCTTCGAGCAAAAGCCTGGATACACATCTGATGTCATAACACAGCCTATATCTTCCCAGGTGGTGCCGCGAAATTCCATATGAATTCTTCCAAGATGGACATTGCATCTTTCCTCTCTCTGATCAAGCCATTCTTGGAAATTGCCATGGCGAACTTGATCTGTCGACTAGGATGCTGATGAAACCACCGCCAAAGTTCATTCAGATGAGGAACATCTCTATCTTCAAGCAGTTGCTGTTCCCCTTGGAGAAATTGATCTTGCTTGGGCGCGCTGAGCCATTTGAAACTTCTCGCTAGTAGATCTTTCTGTGCGTCCCGGAAATTTTTGTAATACTCAATGGTGAAAAGCTCCGTCGCCCAGACGATGGTACTCAGAATTATTCTGAGCTGGTAAATATACGCCTCCGAAGTGTTTTGAGCTTCTTCAATAATTTCTTCGGGGAGTCCAGTGGGAATTTCTTCAACGAGGAGTACACGGTCCACAATGAAAATGCTTAGAGGCAGTGGCTTCACACAAGCATATTCTCTTTCGACATCCGAATAATCGTCCTTGGATATAGTACTAAGATGGCGCTCTAGCATTGCTCGGAAATCATGCGGAAAGTAGCTATGGTGGGCTTTCAAAAACATCGACAGCATTTCAGATGATCCATGCATCTTCGAGCAAAGCCAAGTTCTTTTACGAAGCCATCCATTTAGTACAAAGTCGACGTCTTCGATTTCTCCTAGTGGTCTAGTACCGTTTCTCAGCGCCTCCTCTGTGTTTTCAACCCTGATGCGTCGATGATCATCGTCATCCACGAATGCTTGATAATCTTGCGGAGCTATTTTTGGCTGTGACTCGGGCTGAAACTTAGGCATTGTAGGTGGCTCACTGATGAGATTGACTTGGAAGCGCCATGTCGATTGCGATTCATCATACCCCAGGATTGTAGTGAACGTGACGATGTAGCAGTCAGTCATTTCTCGAGTGGCGTTCGAGGTAGATGCCTTGATCTCGCTATAACTGTAGCTCTGAGTATAGTTTTCAACCCAAAAGTCGTGCCGCATAAACTCTGCAACTTTCGCTTGATCCGAGGGATGGGAGATGAAGACGAAAAATCTCTGAAGATTGTTACTTCTCTTCTGAGTATGATCCAGGGGTATTATTCCTTCACTTCTTTTGTCAAAAGTATTGATGTTCTCCAAGTCATTCAGCACTGCATGCACTCTATGCATTTTGAGACTTTTGCGAAGCTCGTCTTCGAAACGCTGAGCTGCTGTATGATATTCTTGAAAAATAGTGTCTGAGCTCATGAGAACTTTGTCACACATCATAATGGAGTCTCTATTTGATAAGGGATAGATTAGGGTACAATAATTCCTGTATCAAAATGACCGGGAGGATAACAAACCTCGAGCCCAAAGTAAAGGCTGAAATAGATGACTGTATACTAGACAATTAGAGGGATGAGTACGAACGTTTTGTACTTCTGCTGTGAGTTTCATTTTCTTCTCTCTTATATAAGATTTTCGTTGCGTTAGTTAGCATGTGAAAATTTATACGAAAGCGAAAAAAACATCATCTACCTATGATTATTGCTGGCGCTTAGAATATCCAGGGTTATCGTTTGGAACTTGAAGGTGGTGTGAGGCCATTTGCTGCGGGTTTCTGATGCATGAACTACGCGAGTCAAGCAGATGCATGTCAGCCTCAATCTAAGTTGATCAGATGGTACTATAAGCCTGGTTTGTGTACTGATTTTAAAAATTTTCATTCGTCAATGCAACATTTGTCTTCAGGAAAACTCACGCGAGCGAGTAAGACTGGAACTGCCCACGACAAATTTTTCGAGGTGTACATACATGTAAACGAGACGTTCTTGGTAGTATCTCCCAGGGGAGGGGGGGCGGCATGCAAAGGGTCGCAAGTACTCTTTCATCTTGTGACTTCCTACCTTCTTCTCGGGGCTTGACAAATCTTCATTGGATGGTGATATGCACTATCCGAAGTACTCGAGGTACTCTTGACATCATATAAGCTGCCTTGCAAACAAACAATTTGACTTGGAACCAATGGGATATTTAATCGAATGCCTGGTAGAAAAGTAAATTGCTCATATTTGTAGAGTTTTCTTCTTGCCGGAGATTAAATTGAACGTGGTGCTCATGGTCTTTGGCTAGGAGTTGAATGAAAGAGATGAGAGTCACGATGTACCGGTAGACCCCAATGCCCAACGCATTGACATTAATTCTGGTAGCGCTCAGCTGCAACCAGGGTTCAAGCGCAGTTCGACCAAACATCGATTCCAAATTATTATGCAGGTAGTTTTCTCATGTACTCTACGTTACAACTTCAAGACTCCGTCGCGGAGGGTCTAGGGGTATTGTCAAGTTTCTAGCCTATACAAAACTTCGAGCTTAGACATCATATTTCAAATTGACAGTGAGCGCATTGCCCTGTAACAGAATCCATTATTAGCTTTCGTTAAATCTCAATAAGCATGCCCCTCATCGGGACACCATAGCAAAATAGATACATAATATTTGCTCTTTACTTACTGCTGGAGAATTACTAGGTCTCACTATAACCCGAGCCAACCTGGATTTTTGACCGCTATTTGTAGGTTTATCTTGATGTCATCACTGCCTGGCGATCTGACCTGCATAGAAGGATAGATATCCCGGTTCTGGTTCGTATGTGCCAGGCCCAAGAACTATGGAGCTCATTATTATCCTGTGTCCGGCCCGCGCCGTCGCTTGGCTGCATGTCTCGAACTATTGATGTGTCTGCAGAAAAGGCGATGGGTCAGTGGCATGTCCAGACACAATGCGCACTAATAGTAATACGCATAGATAATGTCCAGTATTGAGGTATCTTAACCTGGTAGAGGCCCCCATTCCATTTCAAGATAATGACTTGTTTGCATATTTCAAGCAGATTATTTGGCTCCTTGAACAGTTCGAATCGATATTCTATTGGCACACGCAAAAAGATAACACTGCAGAAAGAATCTATGGCTTGCATCAATTGCGATACATCATTGTAACCAGTCACTCAGGTGGTAGACAACTGGATTGTTCAATCTACTTCTTATCTGCACCTGGTATGACACAACTCACAGTCGATACGAGATTCCCATCCCAAGCCCAACCAAATTCCCTTGCTAGTGTCATTGTGTCGAACATTTTACTGATGAGAAAAAAGCCAGTCATTGGTGGATCAAGGACAACAGGGATGTATTCCAAATCATGCGCGAACTATAGCGAAGTAACTAATACTTAGACCAAAGCGGGGAAGGGCCAAATAACTACAGCCAGTCGCGATGATCAAACAGAAAGGATAAAACAGCCATATCCCGAATGCAGCAGGCAGAGCCTCTTATAGCCACTCCCTCTATACGCCGTGCATGATCTGGGCGCCAGAGTCGCAAGCCTCTAGATACAAGCCCATACCGAGCACACGATCTCGGGAATTCGGGCAATTTCATTGGAACACATGTCGAATCATATATTTGTCCATAAGATGATAAGAATGACCTGATAGGTGTGGTCGCACAGGAATCTTCCTAGCCCATCGCTGGGCACCAAACCTTTTATTTACATGCCTGACGTCGAAGCGCGAAGCTGTTTGAGGATGAACTTGCTCATATCCTGGCATCTTACTTGGGGGATGTTTGAGATTTCCAAAGCTGATAATCAACAAATATTTGGAGAAAAAAAATTCAAGCATATATTTCTATGTGGAATGCTCTCAAGTTCCTCAACTGCACGATGCTTTTTCTTCACTCTATGTACTGCGTGATCGCAAATTGTGGCCTCGCAAACAAGGTGTCAGCTGAGTCAGCAGGGTCAATGGAGTCAACAGACTCAACATTTCCCCGCGTTGAATGAATTCCAACACGATACCTTGATTGGCGGATTCCTTTACCAGCTCGTACCTGTTCCTAGCAATGGGCCTTCTGGCACAGAGCGTCTGGATTCCGTCCTCGAAGGGCCTTTCTGCGGCGCTAATGCGCGACAGCCGCCCGTGCCACTGACAGCAGCTCAGACCCTCTGGATCATGCAGCACATGGTCCCGATCTGCATGGCGGCGTGCGATACCATCAGGCTCCCAGTTGATTTATTGCCGACATTCTACGAAACTACCTCGGAAAGCAGTCCTCCATTACTACCAGACTTGCGAGAAACCTAGAAGAGGGGTTCGGCGGCGGTTCATGACGTCAAGCGCGGCCAAAGCATGTTACAACAAAGCCGGGATCTGACTTTCGAAGACCTGGGATCAGACCTCGCTTATCCGGGGATTTTCGAGGGGGGATATTCGGCCGAGCACGAAAACGAGAAGCAAGAAAAGCAAATAACCCAGATTGGCGAGAAGATGGACGCTGGGAAACGGGAAACGGCTCATGGAAAATACCTCGCAGTGAAGGGCAGACCTCGGCGCATAGCAAAAAGAGGGGAGGGGGGCATGGTTCTGACCCAGTCAGCGGAGAACTGAAGCGGGTATCAAGGGAGATTTGCACGCGTGGGCAGGCGTGGAGACGCAGTGGACTGAGAGGGAGTCCAGGCAGTCCAGACACGGAGATCTCTGCCCCCAGCTGTCCACCACCAGGCGGCCGATTGGTTATAGGAGATGGCACGAAACGCTGGTTGGGTTTGTCCGTTGCCTCCCGACCGGGTCGTGCACGACAGATGAAAATAGCAGCGGAGGAGGGCTGGCCGCGGCGGGGCAGGGAAAGGGCAGAAGAGGGGCGCAGAGTTCTTTGGTTTCTTAGCATCCAGCTCTGATTGACGGGTGTGCCCCCTTCGTGGACGCAGCTAGCAGCTAGCAGTTGTCCGCCCTACATGGGTTAGGTCGCCCTTTGTCGTTGCTGCTCCAGTCGAGGGGCGCGGATTGGCCGAGGCTGGGCAATATCAAACCATGCGGGATTAAATGGTCCATGCCGCAATATCCTGAGACCTGGAAGCTCAACGCCAGCTCGAGGGCTGCCGGGGGGAGCTTCTGGATCTTGGAATGTAGTGGAGAGTGGAAACCCTCCGAGCCGTACATCGCAGTAGAAACCCACGGGTGGCCAAGCAGAACCGATCATTTGCGAGTAATCCTCGGGAGACAACGCCCTAGACTTGGTTTTTCTATTCGCCTCTCGTACATCCCCATTTTTCTGCTGCTCAGCAAATAAAAGCCTGCATCGGCGACTGCCCGCGTCCTCTTATAAAGAGTTCTTCCAGTGGCGCCATCGACTCCTCTTGTGAAACCATCTTCAAGCGTTCGCATTTGCTGAAACCCTGGTTGTCCCGGGGGCGCTGTCTTCCAGGCGATCCCGGCAGTCTCTTCCAAACTCTCACAGTCCTACAAGCTTCTTGTTGCTCCTTGGCTGTTGTTCTCCACGAGTTTATTTCCGTCCAAGAACTCAACCAATCTGAATTGATATAATGTCGACCAAGCCGATCTACGTAGCGACGCATCCCCGCGCCTGCTCTACTGCTTTTGAACGGGTACGCATTTTTTTCCTTCGTTATGTCATGAGCAGAGAGAGTTTGATATTGACGGAATCTACAGGTTTTCATGACCCAGCGTGCCACGATCCAATGCGTCCACGAACCGTTTGGTGACGCTTGGTACTACGGTCCTGAGCGACTGGCTTCCCGCTTTATGGACGACCCTGAGGGTCGTCTGGATAGCGGGTTCAGCAGGTCAACTTACCGCACTGTTATGGATAGACTGGAGCGTGAAGGCTCACAGGTATGATCCTTTTCTTCGCGGTCAAAATTTAGCCCATCTTTTCCTCGTAAAGGGCATTTCTATCTCGAAGATAGATCGAGAGAGAAATCTCTTGGTTGTACCAAATTACGCACCCCTGGATGCGTCCCCTCTTGTGTGATGATGACTCGAGGCATCGGCATCTAACCACCTGGGATAAATCCCAGACCTTCCTCGTTGACTCATCTTTTACTCGGGCGGGACACTTACATTCACTAGGGGAAACGAGTCTTCATCAAAGACATCGACTCATACTTGCTCCCGCAAGAAGGGAAGCCAGCGAGCATTGCTCCATCTCTTCGACGTCTGAAGCGCGGCGTAGGCACTGAGACTTCCGAAGAATCCACGGCCAACGGCGTGAACGGTACCAGCGACGGTACCCACGCCAACGGCCACTCCACCGAGTCCAACGGCGCCACTACAAATGGCACCAACGGCACGGTGGAAAACGGCACTGTCAACGGCTCCGGCCACGACAGTGTCACTGAGGATGAAATCCGCAACAACGCCGATAGGGTGCCTTCCAGCCCGCCCTATCCCTTCTGCACGCCTGCAGAGCCTGGAAACCCAACGGTCATGCCGAAGGAGATCCAATCGCAGTTCCACTGGGCCTTCCTCATCCGGGACCCGCATTATAGTATCCCCTCGTACTACCGCTGCACGATCCCTCCTCTCGACAGCGTGACGGGCTTCAAGAACTTCGATCCGCAAGAGGCTGGGTATAACGAGCTGCGTCGGCACTTCGATTACCTCCGCCGCGAGGGTCTCGTAGGCCCGCGTGTGAGCACCCGGCCAGACCTTTCGCCTGCAGCTGGCTCGAAGGAGGACTTGGAGACCGTCAACGAGGTCTGCGTAGTCGATGCTGACGATATGCTTGATTCGCCGGCTCCGGCGATCGAGGAGTTCTGTCGTAGCGTTGGTCTGCCGTATTCCCCTGCTATGCTGGAGTGGGACACCGAGGAAGACTATGCGTTTGCGTGTGAGAACTTTGAGAAATGGCGTGGGTTCCACAACGATGCTATTGAGTCCAAGGGTCTGGTGGCCAGAGCTCATGTAAGTTTCTCGTCTGATTATGCGATATGGAGTATATGCTAACCAGAGATAGAAACGTGCTCCCAAGTCTGAGGAGCAGTTCGACATTGACTGGCGTGAGAAGTATGGGCCTAAAGGCGCTGCTCTCATCCGCAAGACTGTCGACGAGTGCATGGGCGACTACCTGCACTTGAAGCAGTTTGCCATTCGCGTTTAGACTCGATGCATAGTCTGTTGTTGATCGGATTCATCTGAACCACGGATTGCATGAGAAGCAATTTGGGAGGTCTGCAGAGCAATGGGGAAGAGAAGGAGAAAGAGGACAACGGAAAGAATCGCGGGGGGAAGACGGGGCAAGAGTCACTTTAATGGGAAGACCCCCTGTATTACCTGAGCGTGCGCGTCAGACTCCCAGGCGTGCAAGACGGGAGGATATGAGGATGATTTAGTTTCGATTGCGCAATTCCCGCCCGCTTTTCGTGCTTCATTGCACCACATCGAGTCTCAGCAACGGTGATCTGCTACACCGACTTTATTGTTCTTTGTTTTGTCATTACCCCCATACCCCTGTTAGCCCGTTGGGTCTTGTGTGAATTTGTTAAAGTTGTTTGTTAAGTCGCTATACTGTTATCCTGCATTGCGTGTTGGACATCCTCACCCAAGCCCTTGACTCAATTCATGATATCTTGCATCTACATCTATTCTCTTCTAGAGCCCCATATCCCCATATTCAATGTACATCTGTCGACCGATCGAACATGTTCATAGACAAACGTACTATACAAGTGGGACTAGTGCAATCATCCCGTTGGCGGTAACCCCGTCAGCGAGCACCCATACAACGGCTATAATCAACGCAAGATCTTTACATTCGGTGGGATAAATAATACTAATCCAAAAAGAATTTCTAATCCTGTCTAATCAAATAGTATGAATCATTCATATTTTTCATATATCGGTGATATCAAAGCCACCAATGCTCAAAAGCACCAAGCACTCGTTACTCCAGATCACATGTAAGCTACAGATTTAAGTCGCCAAAGGCCAACCGAAAAAGATGTCGAGTCGATAGAGATAAAAATCTCAAAATACAGCAGCAGCAGCTCAGCGGCCCTCAAACCGCGCTATATCCACCCCTTGTCCCGCCACCTTGCAGTGTGTTGACTACCCGGCGGAACCAGTCCTGGAAGATATATGGGACATCGCGGAGTGTGTCACCGTGGGGCAAGAGGTCCCAGCCCCGAGCACCGTAGCGGTTATAGTTGAGCCAAGAGCCGAAGATCAGATAAGCCGCGATTCCAAGGAAGAGACTATCTCGATGTTAGTATCGTCAGATCGCACATCGCACGTTCTGCAGCTCGGGTAGAAACTCACATGATAATAAACCAGGTAAAGAATCCCCAAGAGCTCGAGCTACTCTCGCCACCACGCTGATTCTCATCACAAGCATAGCGAGTGCGCCAGTCCAGCTTCAGAATATAGACCTCGTCGTCGTCCGGCCCGAAGCTCTTGAACTGAAGGCTAGCATCCTTGACTTCCTCGCCCTCGGCCCGTCGTCGCTTCTCGCCAGTATTCTCCGTGGTGCTAATCCCCTCGAGCCCGGAGCGCTCGGGATCACACTTGAAATCAATAAGAGCAGCAGCGGGCTTCTCCTTCGCTTCAACACTGCTCCGGTACTTGCCACCAGCAACCTTCAACCGCACTCCCTGCAGCTCCTCGTCCACTTCATTCAGGAGCGTGAATTCGGGATCCTTGGCGCCTTCGCCTAATGGTCCTAGTCCCGCGATGGAGTATCCCCAGCGCTCATCGCCGTTTCCGTCTTCCGGGTGTTTGTCGACAAATCCGCAAACTTCAAAGAAAGTTCATTAGTATTCTATTCGCGGGGGTTCAAGAGGTCTGATATCGACGTACTGTTCTTAGACGAATCGCATTTCCCTTCTGGGCGAGTAGCGGCCTTTCCAAGTGGCTTGCAGATATCAAGCACGTATGTCGTGTTGGTCACGTAGCTGCCCGTCTCGTTGCCGCTGACATGCGATATCTCGTGGATTCCTCCTAGAGGGCTGAAATCGTATTTGTTGCCTTTCACGTTGATGTGGGCGCAGTCGTACGTGATGGCTGATACTAAAGGTAGGAGGGTGGATAGGAGGGCGGCGCTGGATTGTATTCGCATGGCGCTGGTGTGTGACGTCGGAGGAAAGGGTGGAGCTGTTTGGTGATTGATGGGGCAGGTTTGGAAGAAGAGCTTTGGAGCTCACGAGGGACCTGGAGATTTAGTCTATTGGGGGCGAGATAAATGAGTGACTGGTGGGTTGTTGTTGTTGGGGATCGGAGATAGTCGTGTGCGTGTGAGGTTGCCAGATGATGATGGCTGGGAGCCGCGGAGGTTTGTTTCTGCCGGCGGGTTTTAGACTGGTCGCGCGGTGGAGGTCAGGCAGCACCAAATTATGCAGCGATAAGGCTGGGAAATAAATCTGCCTGGCTATACAAGTTTGAATAAGAGGTTTACAAAAATAGCTTATGCCCTTGAATCCTTTGTCAGGAGAGAATTGTAGTTGTAGTAGGGTAGACAGTCCGACCGCCTTCGGAGATGGTACATGTAGCTCATGCTTGGCTCTGTTTGTAGTATGCAAATCGACATGTTTGAGCTACGACCAAGCATAGGCCGATCAACATTGATGTTTCAATCAATCTTGTTATTTCATGTTTACAGGCATATTGATTTGAGAATTTCCTAAATGGTATACATCAATATGCAAATAAGGAGTGAACGTTCTTGATCTTGCTTTGATTTCAAGTTAATGCTACAAATCGCTCATACCCATGGATATAATGATTCTGCGCCAATGTACTTATACGTATACAATAATAACATGACGGGGTCTTCGTAATTAATCGTAGTAGAGATCTCAGCACCCGCAACGCCTAAATCAGACTCGCGATATCCATCCTTGACGGAGCCGGCGGCGAGCGCCCATCCGACGTTTCCGAAGCAGTCGATTCCGGATGAAGCATCGATGGCTCCAGCGGCGGCAGCGGTCCGTGATGAATACGTTGTTGGTCCTGTCGCTGTTTCCCAATGAGTTCCTGGATAGTACTCTGAATCCAGTCGCAGATCTTATCAGGCGAATCATTCGGCTCCGACCCAGGGACAGAGCTATTTGAACTCTGAGGCATCGAGTCAAGCTGCGAGCCTGTCTCGCTACCCTTCCAGACCCAGCTCTCGTCCGCAGTCCCCTGCATATCGCCAGAAACGTAGGCCATCATTTCCTCGTCCTGGTCAAGGGAATCCACGTCGCCTTGGTTGAGGCGGTCGAGAAGGGCGCGGAGAAAGAATGCGAGATAGCGGGAACAGGCGAGATTGATTGTTCGGCCGCTGCCTACGGCGGCGCATGCTTGGGCGCAGGCTAGCGCTGCGGTGTATTCTTGTCGGAAGAGAAGGAAAAGCGCACAGCGCCAAATGTGTGTACAGAAAAGCGTGCCAGCGCATGAGGCGAATAAAGTCCGCCAGTCGCCGGGGCCGCGGTTGCCGAATCTTGAGGCTGGGGAGGTTGCGGCGATGCGGGAGGGGCTGACGGAGTCGTCTGGATACATACAGCGAGATAGGATTCTGGCAGTGTCGAGACTGATGTTGACGCAGTAGTCGATTGAGTTCGATCGAACGATATCTTGGCAGTAAGGGGAGATGTTGTGTCGGTGGAGGAGAAGGCGGGCGTTTTGTAAATAAATTATAGGAGCCAGTGATCGAGGGTCGAGTTCTTGGTCTGACTGTGGGTGGAGATGGAGGGGGAATGTGCCTAAACAGGCACTGAAGTGTCTTTCGAAGGTCTCGAGGGTTGCCGGGCTGAGGGTCATGTAGCGTAGGGTTCGAGTCAATTGGCCTATAGAGCGAACGACATGGATTGTGGATAGTAATGGTGTTGTATGTTGTCCACTTGGGATTGCGCCGTCCTCCGTGATGTAGTGGTCATCCACGGGGCATGGTAGATCAACGTCGCAGTCTTGATCATCAATCAAGACTGGCTTGCCCATTTCGAGCGCAAGTATCCTAAGTAAAGGTAAGTAATTGCATAATAAACCCAAGATAAAAAGGTGAGACAAACCGATCCCACGCATACAGACACCACCATACGCGCTTCCGCATTTCTGCTTCCACGGCAGGCCATGGGCCTGCGTCAATATGAAGCCCAATTTCTTGGCCTACACGGACAGCAGACCCAATCCAGACCCAGCTAGCGGACTTCGAATTGATTTCATAGAGAAATAGACTGACAAGCAACGCTGCCCGTGCTCGATCAAGGCTGAACGTGTCTTGCCATGGATCAATGACTGAACATGAGATGCGCAGGAATTCCTTGCCCGTGTCCTCTCGGTTTGGCTCGTAGGTATGGATAGCTCCAAATGCCAAAACACCAAATAAAACCGCAACCCATTCTTTTGATGTGCCAGATAAAGTTCCTAACCGATAGACCTGGGTATATTCTGCTGTAAATGAAGGCCAATGGATGATCGGTAGAACGGAATGGATACAATTATAATATTGAGTCATAAGATGATCCGCCATATCTTTCGGCGGCAGTGCTGGCCCGTCGCCTTCAACAGTGGGTGCAGGACCTGTTTGCTGATATGGAGTTGGCGCTTTCATGATCCCTCGGCCCTGCTCACGCAGATTTCTGCGCACATTTGACAGATCCTGTTTGAGAGTTGCTTTTGGCCTTCGAGATGGCTTATAGTCGATACTGGGGAGTTTTATTAAAGGCTGGCTCCCAATGCTTTCGTCGACGTCCATCATCGGCTCAGGGCGCATCTGAACAGATTTGACCTGCTGCAATTCGCGCTTCAGGCTGCTCATTTGGCGTTCCATGTCTTGCACCTGTTTAATCGAGGACATGCGGCGGTTGGTCTCCTTAGTGAATTGGCACCGTACCTTGCGGTTATTACATTCTGTGCAGCTTGTCGATTCCGAGGCATCGCATTTCACTTTGCGTTCTCGACAGGCGTCACAGCTTGGGTCTTTCCTGCGTTGCCGGTATGCTCTCTTCTGCAACTGCGCCGGTGTGGGCTGGCCGTAGCCGACCGGACTCGACTGGTGTATACCAGGCGCTCCGTACGGCGGCGCATCCGGCAGTCCGTTGTCTGCCGGAGATCCGGATGCAGATTCATAGAAGCGCGAATAAGGCGAAGTCGAGGGGCCTGCAACTGCAGGCGTAATGGACTGCTGCGGAGGAGCCTGGTGCATATGCTGAGGGCCCTGGGGTGCAGGCAGATGGCCTTGAGATACAGGCTGAGACCCCGGCGGCTGGGGCATGGGCTGCAATAGATGGGACATGCGCATACCGCTGTCAGGTCTACTGGGCGGGGCAGACAGCATTGCCCCTGCTGGAGGGAATGCACTTGTCACGGACTGCACTCTGGGCAATTCGTAACCGCCATTTGGGTTTGGAGCCCCAGGAGGATAGGGCAGGGAGTTCATCTCGGAGGGTATAGATGGGTTCTAATGCTCACTCTCCCAAGTACCCACCGGAGTGCCTGGGATAGACGAACAGGAAGAGCGAGATTTCCCAAGTAGGGAAATATGAAGATAGATATGTGCAGGATTTGCCACAGGGAAGAGATGAATGCCACCCGCTCCAACTAGAGGGCCATAGAAGCAGGCAACAAGCCGCGACCTGAGGAGACTAGTGGGTAAGAACGTGCGGGACACTATCGCCACGAGAGTAATTCCAGAACCTTTCCACCGCTTGGAATCCCTAACAGTAAGCTAGGGAAATTGAGGATCATAGGAAGCGAACTGGCCGACCCAAAGTGGCCATGCCCGTAGTAACAAAATAAAAATAAAAAATAAAAAAAATAAGAAAGGAAAGAAAAGAAAAGAATAGATTGGGAGACTGACGAACGGCGCGAACGGGGAGCCGGGGTGGCGGGACGGTGCGCGGAGAATAAAGAACCCAAGCCCAAAATCACAAAATTAGACGGGCGAAGGGGAAAAAACAATAACTAAGAGCAAAGGGCCAGTTGAAAAGGGTAAGCCACGTCGTGTAGACGTATGTCAAATCGGGGGTGCGTGGAGTAGGGGAATGCCGAGGTTGGGGCAGATTGCGGCGAATTAGAGGCGAATGAAGATCGAAGAATCTTGTGACGCGGAGACGAGGCGACAAGTGTGCAGGATGCAGCCGGGGAATAGTCGGTCCCAACAGGCGGGTAAGAGCAAAAATAAGAAATAGAGATGTAGACTAGGGGGGAGAAAAAGTTTAGCAGGCAGCAAATCTAATAGTGGCCCCGAGGAATAGCTTATCCTGGCTGAAGAGCGGCAGGTAAGATCCGTGGTTGCGATGAATAAGAATAGAGCAACTCAAACGAAGGACCCGGGGGTCAAGAAACGCAGCATGGAGTAGAGAGGATCCCAATTGGGGTTTAATTAATGGAATGTAAAAATGCAAAGAAATCCAAATCCAATTTAGTGGAGGGCAGACTCGGCCCAAGGGACGTATGGGTCGGGAACAAAGGGAAAAAAGAAAAGAAAGGGACGCAAAAAAAAAAGGAACGAAAAAAGACCAAAAGGGTAAAGTGATAGGCGAAAAAAGAGGGACAAAAGGCGAGCCGAAGGAGCCAGATCGACAAGGGCAAAGGAGCAAAGATTCAACAACGGATTGGGATCACCGTTCGCAAAGCACTCACCCCCGGTATAGGCAGAGATCGTGGAGAGAAAAGCGCGAACCGGGTTGGAGTTTAGAATTTAGGAATCTTCAGCCGAAATGATACTCTAAGCGGACCATAATCCGAGTCCAGCCCCGGCAGTCTGGGTCGGCGGAATTCTGACGGGCCATTGAGCACCCTGGATATCGCTAGATATGGTCTGTTGACCTCTTTTTTACTCGGCGCTAATTAAGGATTGGTACATGGTTAAGCGTTAAGTGTGAATCTATTGGAGCCGGGCTCCATAGTTATCCTGGTATGATGCCTCATAAACTTCTCACGATCTTCGCGGCTTACGCTTTCGCTTCGAGCGCAGCCGATCCCTTTTGCTTTCCCGGCGAAAGTTGTTCCTCCCCTTCCCCTCTCTTCTCCAACTCAATGCTCCCCCTCCCCCCTGTCTCCCTGGCGGGAGATCAGACCTCTGGGAGGCCACAGGTATCCCGAGATCGGCAACAGGTCTGTCGATGGATACCAGAACGAGCGGCTACCTCAGTTGGGGATTTGAGGATGGACCAGTGACAGCGGCTGGAGAGAAGTGCCCGATGTCCACCCGGGTCCACTGTCGGGAGCCTGGTATTTGGTGAACCTTGTCTAGTAGGGGCAACCAGAAGGGGGGTCGGTTGAATACATCGGGATTCCTTGGATTTTTGATCTATGTGGAGTAGCGTACCCTCACGTATTTGATAACTATTGATTGGGCTCTATGCTTAAAAGGAGTAATCACCCAGGCCCAAAATTGGACCTCGGCGACTATTGCCGACAAATACATTGGACAATGGGAATGCACATTTGTGGGTGGGGTGCGTGCGCGAAGATCAACGGGGATTTATGCGCCATTGAAAGGAATATGATACATATTAAAGGACGGGTCCTGAAGCGTTGTCCGCATAGATTGACCGAGACGGAGCAAGTCGGGGCAACGAGGAAGCGTTACAATCTTCCAAATCTAGCCTAAGGAGGAAAATCTAAGACCAACGCAGATTAGAGTTAAGGGATGCGACGGTAGGGCATAGTCGAAGGTAACTACAGTAGGTACTTAGAGAGATGGCACCGGGGAGAATATACTCTGGGACAGGGCTTGCATAGAGAAGGTCGAGGTGGGAACCCGGTACGATTTCCGCCCCTCTACAGTAAAGTGCTGTGCCTGTCCAGCAGTATCGTCAGCGCCTGTCAGCACCATGCCGGGCCCTTTAGGCCCGTCCTCCGTGCGAAAGACAGGCTGAAGATCTCGGCGGGCGCCGTCCCGTGTGCAATCCAGGCATTGTGATAGTTTGCTGCGCCCCGTTTCATCGTTCTGCAAGTCCTCCGAATAGGGCAACGAGGGTTCCCCCCGAGAATAATCAAATATTCGGAAGGAATAAGCAAAATCCAGGCAACCCTGATGATCGACTCGGAAGCCACGCACCGGACCACATGGAAGCCCAGGCCGGCTAATGGGCCGGTGGGACCCAGGGCGATGCACTGCCTCAAATGCAGTATTTATCACTGCTGCTTTCGTTCAACCGATGCCTGCATGATGGCCGAGCACGCTCTCTCCGCCAATGAGCATTAGAAGAGTTGCCCTACTCTTGGCTGGCAAGCTATTTAATTTATGCTGAAGAGTGTCCCAAATCCTCGACCAACTACCATAAATCGTTAGATTACCGTGGCCCTGAACCTTTTTTTTTAACGCTAGCTGGTCCCGAGCATACTCCGATATGCCTACCTCCGTCCCTGTACGCCGTACCTAGGTCTACTGTACTTTGTAGGCAGTATACACGTTAGACACTCTCTGGCCCCAGCTCCCAAGGCTTGAACCCACTTCGTAAAAAGGGGACCAGACACGGACCAAGTAATCAGCCTCCCAACTCCAGCTGTATTCTCGGCAATAGTTCCAAACGCGTCCTTGTCGGCTGCCTTGTTGTACAGGGGAGGACAGTTCAATAGAACCTTGGAATGGAATGGCTTTGACTTTTGCCCCCCGGGATTGGCTGAAGAGCCCTGCTCGAGGCTTCCGGAAATAAAGTCCTGAGCCGTTCTATTGGAATCGCAGCTCCCACGAGGTCGGAGGCGTTTCCACCCCTCAACTGAGGGCTTGCGGCGAAGCAGACGCCCGTGCTGTGCAGGAAACACGGGCGCTACGAGGGTTGGCGCCCCCGTTAGGCTAGTTCTCCGGGGGGGTGATCCTGTCAATTTGCTTCAACACGACCCTCCAGGGCTTTCCTTCCATGGCTCTATTCTTTCTTCCCTGCTCCGTACTCGATGCAAGTACTGGTAGTGTTTCCCTCCAAGCGGAATCCAGTACTATAGAGGTATGCTCCTAGTGAATGCACCTGCAGCCCTCAAACCACTAGGGCAGGATGTCCCTTGGCGCGCGGGTCGGTTTCCAATATCACACGGCTCAGCTAAAAGCAATACGACTTCCCCGCACCTTTCGGATACGATAAGACGGCTAGATGCCTCCAGATTGTGTAGCCTTTTCTACTCGACCTCGTAGAGAGAGGGACCATGTCAATAATTGCGCGATTTAGCCCTCTCCCTCCTGACCTTGAGCTAAGAAGCACACTACTGTAGCCACGGCTCGCCAACTCCTAAATCCTTTCGATCAAGGGCTCGGGGCTAGACACGTTATGCATAGGCCTGTGCGCAAGTGCAAAGTAGCAGAGGAACGCTTGATCGGGGCGGCTGAGAACTCGGTTCGTGCCGCGAATGCCCCGTCCATACCCAAGGACTCTTCCTCCTGCAGGAGCACTGGCTCTGCGCACGACCCCTGGAACTGGTTTGGGCTTTCTTTGTTCAGAACTCGCAGGGCTTCCGGACGCTTCTTGGCAAACGTTGTGGCGCGCTTTCCTGGAATTGATCTATTTAGAATTATCCCTGCGTATTCGGCCGTACTGGTTGAAGTGGAGGCCTCGATGATCGCCCGGCCTAGAGGTCTTCGGCAGTGGGCGCGGGTACCCTAACACCAGCTGAGAAGGTGGACTTTTGGGGCTCTCCCTTCAATCTGAGGCCTTGAACTCGTGAGTCGTCACAATGCGAGAGACTCTCCTCGTCCCCTCTGCTCGTGCAGCTTTCCACGTACCGTCTCCACCTCGTTCGTCTCATCTCCATTCGCTGCTGCTCTCACCGTTTCCCCGCTCCCAGTAAATAGCTTGATTCCAAGCGCACTCGACAGGTAGTGTGACTTAAAGATGTGACTCGCGAGGCGATCCCTGCTGCTCTTCGCCCGTTTCATCCAGTCTCCTTTCACAAGTGCAAGCTCGCAACTCCGCAGTTGAACCTTCGAGGAGCATCGGCAATTAAGCTCACGCACTTCCCGAGGTCGCCCTCGCTTAGTCGCTTGACTCGGTGTGTCGCGAGTCTATCTGAGAAGCCCCACAGCGGGACAAGATCCGAGCAGATGAAACACCGTCGGCGGACGGCAACCGAGGCCATCCGATTTGGCCTCGTACGGGCCTCTTCTATCTGCGACCGGAGTATGCCGCATGCTAAATCGCGGGATTCCCAATTTAATTCAATGCTTGGCTTGATGGATGACGTATAAGCCGTGCCCTATCCGATCGCTCTACATCTGTGCAGAATGCCTAGTAGATACATATCGTGCCGGGGAGTAGGGATTCATTGGAGGATGATGCAATAGAGCGTAGTATGTTTGAGCAATTGAGCAGTTTGTCTTTACAGCCATGTACTTTGTATGGAGAAAGCTTTTGATGGCCACGCTGCCGCGCCAGTCCTGGCCCCCAAGTAACACAGCAGGGCACCGACACGAGAAGGAGCTCATTGTAGCATGAATAGCCGACCCTAGCTTCACTCCTTCACGACATAAGTGCGGCGGAACTTCTCATCGACGCCAGTCAGATAGAATGTACCTTTTGCAAGGACCTCGACACTGCCTACCGGCGTGTAGCCTTTCTGCTGATACGCCAGCTCACGGATCCGGTACATCTATGCCACATTAGCCATTGTCTTCTTTATCTATTACTTTTTCTTCTTTGTTTCTGATTTTTGGCTTTGGGGGCTCCAATAACTGCCGGGGAAGCTATCAGCCAACATTACTGCGTACCTTATCGTAGAATTCCGGGGGAACTCTCTCCCGGGCTGCCAGTCGATTGTGTAGATCCAGCTTTTCCGCGATCGAGCCCACGTCGCTTATAACGTGCATAGTGAATAATGTGCTGGTGAGACCGCTGCCAAAACTGAAAGCGCCGATTCGTTTCCCGAGGAGCTCCTTGCTGGGTACATTGCTGATCAGGCTCGCTAATGCAGAGTAGATGCTTGCTGTGTACATGTTTCCGCACATGGTAGGTGCAGTGAGGCTTGGTTGGACGCGAGTGTTGAATTTGGAGTCTGTGAGATCTCGAAAGAGGGCTTGGAGGGTCTTGTTGTCGAATGAGTCCTCATAGTCCAGTTCGTGGAGACTTGCGAATTTGGACTCGTCGAACTGGCTGTGCGTGGGATTGGCGAGGAAGTCGTTGTAGGTAAGTCGGCTATACGCTTTAGCAACCTGCTTGCAGTTCGGTGCATGGAAGATGAAGTAATCGAAGACATCCATCGGCACATCACATTTACCCAATGGTGGATTGTTCTTGAGCTTCGACTGGTACAGCTGGTAGCAGCTATCCAACGCTCGGAGGTAACACTGTGAGGAATAATGACCCTCCACAACGGGATATTCACGCTTGAAATCCGGCTTATAGAAGTCATATGTATGATCCATATACGATGCTCGTAAAGGCTCTACCACGAGAGGTGCGTTGGCGCCAAGTAGCATAGCAACACACCCAGCGCCGCCGGTTGGACGGGCTGGTCCGTCCTCGTAGGTTGCGATATCAGAGGCGACGACGATTGCATCCCGGCCGTCCCAGCTTGGAGAGTGTAGCCAGTTGATAGCGTTTAGCAGGGCGCTTGTCCCGCCATAGCAGGCGTTGTATGTGTCTGCGCCCTCGATGTCGGTGTTTGGGCTGAAGAGTTGCATCAACACTGACTTGCAGGACTTGGCTTTGTCGATCATGGATTCTGTTCCTACTTCGAGGCGGCCGATAGTGGAGGTGTTGATGTTATATTTACGGAGGAGGGAGGATACTGCTGTTAGGGTGAGGCTGCAGACATCTGAAAATAATACGGTTAGTATAGTTTGAGGCTTTGAGATATCTGTATGGCTTTGGATGCAGCCATTTGGAGTTTGAACAACTTTCCTTCTCGGTCATCGCAGAAGCTCATATTGGTTTGGCCAAGCCCAATAGTAAATTTCCCAGTGCTCGCACCTAGAAACCCTTCCAAATCGGCTTGCGCCACATACTATAGACATCAGTGTGTGCTTTGTGCGCCGATTAGGGAGGCTCACTCTGCTAGGGAAGTATATCTCAATGGCCTTTATGCCGAAGTTTTGAGCACTCATGGTTTCAAATGCCAAAGAAAGCTGGTAATTGATTTCGGAAGTCTCCCAAAGTTGTTTGGGTTGCTGGGAAAGCTGCTTGTCCCAGCTCTATTTATACACGCAAGACAGGAGACAAATAGCCCCAAATTACTGCCTAGTCCAATTCTGAGAGATTCCATCATGGCTTGAAGGGCTACAATGGACGCAAACTTCCGTTCAGCCGAAGGTACTAATATCAAGGACTGGTGGCCGGCATGGGTTCTACACCGTAGATCGGGTCCTGGTCAGCGTAGTCCAACATCACATTTTCTCTGAACACCAAGCTCGCGAAAATCCATAGATACTTCTAAAGATGGTGGACATAAATTATAGACTGTAGAGGCATTTACTTATTTATGTAGTCGCTTGGTCTCTATAATACCGAACAGGCAGCTTGTACCTCGAGAACGAAGCAACCTGAGACCCCGTGGATGTAGGCACATGCTGAGATATCCATGAATTCTTCGCAGATATCTCTGAATGTGTGGATCTGCTACTATCCAGGGCTTCTTTTTCAGTTTTGTGATCAGAGTTAATTTTTGATTGGTAACTTGATATGTTCTTGCGGAAATAGGGGATATCGCCCCTTCCCATCATTCACCGCTACTGTTTCTTGCTTGATTCGTATCTCTCTGATATTACATCCACAACTTTCTTTAGTCCTTCCATCTCCTCCTCCACTTCCAGCCCGAGCCCGTTGGGATCAATGCTGCATCCGACGTAGACTGGTACGCCGATACGACGGGTGACGATCTTGGCCACACGTGTCGTGTACTCAATGCTTGATGGGCTGGTGTAAAGAGTTGTCGATATTGATGATTTCGGGTTTGTTCGCTGTGAAGAGTTAGCTTTGTATGAGGAATGAAGCCGATGATTCTCAGATTCAAGTGTTTTGTGATGGAGTCTCCAGATAGAGCTTCCTGTTCTCTCGTGCACAAATGATATGTATAGACAATGATATTCAAAAGTCCGTGGAAGAACCGAATGCCATATTGACACTAGAATTTTGGAAAGGAAACATCTTGATCGCCTTGAAACTTGAAGGTGTGGTGGAGTTCGGGCCGATTCACAAGCATATAATGGAGGCTGAACTTACATCTGGCATCGCATAGACAAAGCTTCCCAAGGGCTTGTAGGAGCCTGCCGAGTCTCCCGGCGTAGAAGTCGTAATGAAAACAGTAGCACAGCGGCCCAAAGTCGTCAAATGGATATGCGCCGTTGTATGGAGTGCTTTTGGCAGCGGGAACGAAATCTGCTGTGGCTTGAGGTCGGGCGAGACCAGCTCCGTTTGAGCAATGGCTGCACTCGGCGCAGCCTCCATGATTGATGATCTCTCAGACGATGTATCAAAAGCCCTGCTGGTCACGATCGAGCGGGCCTGGAGATTCGTGGCGGAAGACTGAACGTCAAGGATCCCCGCGGTGCGGCAAAATAGTGGCGGATCCACCAATCCCACTCCAGCTCTGTTTCCCGCCGCACACATCCCCACGCGATCGACAGTTTTTGGCATATAACTTGTACAGAGGGCCTCCAGTTACATTCCTCTTACACTTACGCCCTTAAATATGGCTGATCAGGATATACATGCACATGAGGAGGGTGAGGAGCGCAGCTGGGCAGGGGACTTTGATCCATTTGCGGATCCAGAAGAACGTCGCGTGCTCTTCGCTGCGTTTGATTCTTTTAGGTGCGTGGAGCGAAGCTGATCTACCTGAAGACGAGGATATACTTCAAACCGCCTATATTGACGTCTTGCTACAGGCAATATCGGCGGACTGCTCATATGAATACGACCCACCGCCGCCGTCAGGCATTCTATGCTTTGCCATCAGCCCACTGGCAGATGCTGGCTGAGCCGCCATTTTCCATCTTGGAACACTTTGAGAAAGTGGATGATGCGATTGACATGAATGCGGAGATTGCAGACGCCATTGTCGCTGTTGGCTTGGACTCTTTTGGACTTGCTGCAGATCCTGACAAAAAGAACCCATTGCAGAACTGGCATGATAAAGCCAACACGGCGGACGTCAATAAAGCGCATTCTACAATTCGTCAGTTTTACCGCGACTGGAGCGCAGAAGGCCGTGCAGAGCGGGAAGTTTGCTACGAGCCCGTGCTCCGAGACCTTCATCAGGAGTTCCAATCTCGGCGGGATGCCGGGGAAGAGATTCGTGTCTTAGTCCCAGGCGCCGGGCTGGGCCGACTGGTCTTTGATATATGCATGGCTGGATACTCGGCCGAGGGCAATGAGATCTCCTACCATCAACTGCTGGCTAGCAGTTGGGTCCTCAATCATACTAGGGGACCGCAGATGCATGCTCTGCATCCCTTTGCTCTGCACTTCTCCAATTTAAAGTCGAGAGAACAGCAGTCAAAGCGCGTGATGATTCCCGATGTCCACCCCGGAACAGCCATGCAGGAAGCAGCCGCATCGGGCACAAGCCAATTGGGATCGATGTCAATGTCTGCAGCGGATTTCGTTGTCTTGTACAGCCAGCCCGATCAACATGAAGCGTTTCATGCGGTTGCGACAGTATTCTTCATTGACACCGCACCTAATCTCATACGATACATTGAGGCGATCCGAAACAGTCTTAAGCCCGATGGCCTCTGGATCAATGTGGGACCGCTACTGTGGCATTTTGAGGACGGACACACGCGCAAGGACAGCACAGACGATAGCGCGACAGGGATCGGCGAGCCGGGCAATGTGGAGCTGACGGAGGAAGAGGTCTTGCTATTAATTGAACGCATGGGATTCCACGTCGAAGCGCGACCGAGCGATCGGCGGCCCTGCGGCTACATTCAGGATCGGGAGAGCATGCTCCAGAACACGTACTACCCATCGCACTGGGTGGCGCGGAGGAAGGCAACGCCCGAGGCTCAACCGTAAGCGCGGAGTCCGGGGATACCAGATAGATCCTACTTGTACAGGTAGATTCCTGCATAGCCACCCATGACTTTAGGTATATAGCATACGAATACATGTAGAACATTCAAAAGTTCTCGCGAAGGAGTATATCTCCGAGTTCAAGGCCCCCCAGGTTTGCGCCTATTCCAGTTGGGCGAGGGTTTAATTTTACATTTGCACGGCCACTGCTTGGGGGCCAAACGGGTAACAAAGGAACGCGCTAAATCGCCAGCACCCGCGATGGGTCCAGGATTGTCGCCAGTCCTACCAAGGAAACTTGGAATAAGAATAGAATAGGCGAAGGCTGTACGTGGTACGATGAGGCGAGGTTATAGTTTCGGGCGGGAATTGGGAGGAGGAAGTACTTCCCAGGATGTTATAGTCCGTAGTGTCAAGCGGAACGGGCTGAAAGAGGGGGTTCAGCTGGTATAGACAAGGAACAAGTACCCCCCGTCCAAGTATAACTCCAAGCTCTGCAATACCGCCATACTTGTATAGCCGTACTTGTAATGGCTGTATACTTCATGCCCGTCTCACCTAAACACATCCATTGCAATGCCTCGCTCGAGTCCAGTAGTAAACAAGTAGATCCTTTGCTTTGGTCATCGGGGATCCCTTCTGCCCCCTCGATGATCCTCCCTGTCCCCCCCCTCCCCATCACCGCTGTTGACGCTCCACCCCGTTGCTTACTCGTATTCAGCCTTGTCTCTTTTCCCACTAAGCCCCCTCCCCACCCCGGTCCCTTCCCTTCCCAATTTCTTTCTTCTCTTCGCTTCTCAGCCCTTCGTTCTGCGGTCGCCGCATATGGACCTCATGAACGCCAAATTCAAATCGTTTGGATTCAAGAGACCTGGCAAAGATACCAAGCCCTCGTCGTCTCCAACTCCCAGCAATCCCAACCCCGTTGTTGTTGCTCCCTCGAACGGTACCTCGCCCACTTCGCCGCCCTCCAACCGTAGTTCCTCCACCACCAGCCTCCCCGCGCCTTTGAATACCCAGCAAACCGCCCGCCCGCCCAGCTACACCGTCAACAATCGCCCGACAAGCCCCTTGGCTCCAGGCCAGCTCGCACAACAGCCGGCGCCTCTCAATCCCCAGAACCTTCAATACAGTCAACCAGGCGTCCCACCGCAAATGAACGGCCCCCCTGGTTACGGCATGCAGGGCCAGCAGCCCATGGGCCACGGCATCCCCTCCAATATGCCGCAACCATATGGCCGCAACCCCGTCGCGGAGATCCACGGCGGCGATCGTGCCAACAAGGCCCAGCTCATCGTCGGTATTGATTTCGGAACTACCTTCTCCGGTGTGGCCTTTGCCTTTGCAACCAACAGCGAAGCCCGCGAGGATATCATTACCGAATGGCCAGGCGCAGGAACCCATACAAAGCAAAAGGTGAGTGCGACATGCAAAGCGAATCACATATTCTGGATCTTTGATCTCGAGTATGTGAATATGCAGTAATGAAAATGCATTTCTAATCAGGCGTCACTCATAGATTCCTACCGTTCTTTACTACGACCAGTACCAGAAAGTGGTGGGCTGGGGTCCCGATATCGCCGAGGCGCTGGCGCCTACTGGATACCCGAAGCCAGGAGTGCAGAAGGTTGAGTGGTTCAAGCTCCAGCTGATGCTCTCTGGAAACACCTATATCGACCCCATCAACCTGCCCCCACTTCCCCCCGGAAAGTCCGAAATCGATGTCGCCGCCGACTACCTGTTCAAGCTGCGCCAGGCGATGCGCGCCCAGCTCCAGAAGACGCTGGGTGAGGTTTTTACTCGTGAAGAGCGCAACATCCGCTACTACTTGACTGTGCCCGCTATTTGGAACGACGCCGGAAAGGCTGCCACTCGGGCGGCTGCGATCCAAGCTGGTTTCCTTCGCGATGAGAACGATAACCGCCTCACTCTGGTCTCTGAGCCAGAAGCTGCGGCTATCTTCTGTGCCAAGTCTGGTTTGCTCAACTTGAAGATCGGCGATGCTATCTTGATTGTGGATTGTGGTGGTGGTACCGTGGATTTGATTGCGTACGAGGTCGAGGAAGAGTCTCCATTTAGTGTGATGGAGTGTACTGCTGGTTCTGGTGACTCTTGCGGTTCGACGGCGCTGAACCGCAACTTCTCTAATATCCTTCGCGCCAAGATTCGTAAGATGAAGCTGCCGGATGGTTCTCGGACGGCGGGCAAGGTGTATGCCAAGTGCATCATGGACTTTGAGAACCGTATCAAGGCTGATTTCCGCAACAACGGTCAGAAATGGGCGGTGGATGTCGGTATCGAGGCTGACTTCCCGGATGCTGGAATTGAGGAGGGTTATATGACTTTCACCAACGAGGAGATTCTGCAGTGCTTCGAGCCTGTGGTGAACCGCATTCTGGAGCTGGTCCGAAACCAAATCATCGCTATTCAAGCCCAGAACCGATTACTTCAGGTAAGCAGTATTCGACTTTCGAGATATTTTCACCATTAAACTAACCCTCGATAGAATGTTTTGGTCGTCGGTGGTTTCGGTGCCTCTGAGTACCTCTTCCAGCAGATCAAGCTTCACGTCCCACCGCAATACCAGACCAAGGTCGTCCGTCCCATGGATTCCGTCGCTGCCATCGTCAAGGGTGCTGTAACAGCAGGTATCACCGAGCGAGTGGTCACTCACCGTGTCGCTCGTCGTCATTACCTGATGGCCACCCTGCAACCATTCAAAGAGGGTTACCACCCCGAACAATACCGAGTACCCAGTCTGGACGGCCGAGACCGATGCAAGTATACTCGCCAGATTTTCGTACAAAAAGGAGAGCGTGTTAAGATCGGAGAGCCCGTCAAGGTCAGCTTCTTCCGTCAAGTGGCGCCTGGCGCTACTCTGATGTACGAGGATGTACTTTATGCCTGTGACGAAGACGTTTGCCCCGAGTATACCAAGGATCCTCGTAAGTCTACCCCTCCCCCACCATATATGGCTTAATGCTAATGCTATTTCACAGGCATCAAGGAAGTTGTCACCCTCACCTCGGATCTCTCACGGAAGAACCTCGAGACCGACTTCGAGCGCATGGACACCCCCCAAGGAATCTTCTACCGTGTCTACTTCGACATTTACCTCACCCTGGACGGAAGCGAGTTCAGCGCCGAACTCGTCTGCCAAAACGAAATCATGGGCCGCTGCCGCGCCAAGTTCCGTTAAACTAAAAATCGCTATATATGCTGAAAGGCATCCCAGAAACGCGGCGGAGCAAACATGAACATTGTAATGGCAACGGAAAACAAAAACTTTGCATGAAGTGACGGCCTTGAGACCAGTATATAGGCTCCTCTCTCTCTCCCTCTCAAAAGGCGGGCCAGAAAAAAAAAGGAAGATCCTCGTCAGCGCCTGTGGTACTGACGATGCTAACGATGTCAATGTTGATGTTTCCTTCCCAACTTCAAGGGTTTCTTCCGGGATGGCCAACCTTTCCTTTTGACCTACTTGGACAGCACTGCAATGGAGAATGGGCGTTGTTTGATGATTCGCGTTTGAATCTTTTCCTCTCACTACATACCTGCCACATGCTTGATAAGTAATCTCTATGTGGATTACTTGTCTTCTTTTATTTTCTTCTTTCTCTGGCCCCGTTAGATACCTCTTTTATTTGACTTGAATGATATCGATGAGCTGTGGTTGAGCCGTTAGTAAATTTTTTCTGTGCTGGTACTCTAGAATATTTCGTTCCTAGGCTAAGACTTAGTCTCAGGTGCAATGGATGCTGATCTACAGCGGGATACCAAGTGTGGGGCGGTGGCCTGACAGGTTTCTGCACCCCTTTCGTCATAGCCGAGTATGAACATTTTGGAGAACTCCGGGCGTCCCTGTGATGACTAGACTACGGCCTACGAGTATTGTCTCTTTACGGTGAAAGGTTTTAACGATCGTGATCACATTTCATTGGCCTATTCTATACATGTAATGAGAAGCCCAAGACCTCCTGTTCATACATTATTGTTGTAAACACAGATAGACCAGGTGTAAGCCATCTAGCTCGCTGTTCTGATCATGATTCCACCATCATCATTGGAGGATCGATGGTGATGACAAAGTAAAAAAAAAAAAATGGGAATGAAGATTGTATCGACTGGTATCAAGCGGATGTATGTACGGGCCAAATAGCCCTGATGAGAACCTGCAACAAAAACGCCGTCCAATGCACTTTAAGGATGACGCCGAAGTAACTAACGCATGTCGAGTAAAGCAATTAAACCATAAAAGACTCTCCGCATCCGCATTCCTCCTCTGCGAAACGTTAGTAACCGTGTCTTGACTGACCATGGGAAACAGGTAAACCTACTGATATTGGGGTTGCGGAAGACAAATCTGCGACTGAGCTTGTCCTCGTGCCAGTCCATTTCACTGCCGATAATACTAAACAGCGCCTTGCTGTCGATCAAGACCTTGACGCCGTCCTGCTCGACCACCTCGTCGAATTTGCCCGGCTTCTCGACATATTCAAGGTGGTACGCGAGACCGGAGCAGCCGCGGTTCTTCACGCCCACGCGGATGTATCTCGGGTCAGGCTGGGACATCAGCTTGCGCAGCTGCTCCGTGGCGATCGGAGTCAATTTCATAGCTGCTTTCCGGGCTCGCAGTGGGCGGCGGGGCTTCGGGGAAGGCTTTGTGGATGCTGAAGAGGCGGGCTTGGAGGTTTGCGCTTCGCCTTCCCGGAGACTGGATTGCGGAGCGTCTGACTGGGCGCCTTTCTGGGCTTTGTCTCCTGGGAGAGGGAACTCCGCTGAAATGGAGGTGTCGGCGGCCCCAGCGGTGCGAGGAGGCGGGAATGATGAGGGGAGGGTGTGTGGGCGGTAGGCGGTTGCGGTTTGCATGTCCCGCTTGGATGACTGGTAGGCATTGCCTACTGATGAGAAGCAGCGCATGGCGGGGGTGCGTAAACCCGCCGAGGGCATGGCCCAGCGGAGGAGGGTGGCGGATGATGTCACAGGGCGTTGCATGGTGATGGAGAGAGTTATAGTCGAGGGGGTTGGGAAAGAGGGCCTCGACGTAGAGAAGGCTGATAACTCATGTGAACTGGGAGTATTGTAGGACGGTGGTTGAGAGAGCTGAGAAAAGAGGAAGTGACAAATGCTCGATGATTCTCCGAGTTCTCGGATGGATTAAGTAAGGGGATTGCATGATGCGGTTCTGGCCAATCAGAGGCGATGTATTTGCAGTCTTTCTCCATCCACAAGGTACGCGTGACTCGTGCCTGAGGCAAGGTGGCGCCACCAGAGGACCCTCGGGGCCTTATTTGTTCTCTCTATCGGCTTTACTGTTATTTTTGTTCTGCGTACATGCCTCGTGCTCGTGGTTGTTCACTCAAGGCTGGTCATCCTTTTATCGGTAGCTGACTCATCCAGTTTGCCGCGGTAAACGTCAAAGCCGATTCTCGGAGGGGAATTGCCGAGCCACAGACACAAGAACGAGGGGCATAGATAGTTTAGACAGGTATACAGGTAGAATGAGAGGATTGCACTACTCGTAGATCATAATCAATAAATAAAATAAAATACGGGAGAACATGTAATCAAGAAGCCTCATGCCAATGCAACCAAACAAAGGACATGTGGCTGGATCGCTGACAAAGTGGCTGGTGACTTGGCCAGACGGATGAGATGCAGCTTCATGAATTCTCCCTCCAGCGTCCAATGCGTCGGTAATCGGCCTGTAGATCTTCCGCTCGAGTATCATGGAGGCGTCGCCCCTCACACAGCAGGCAAGACCCGACTTCTTCCAGCCGAAGATCGTCCAGCTCTACGAGACCCTCTTCAAGGTATGCCCCTGCCCCTCCGCCCCTCCTGCGCAAACTAACAATACAGCCACAGCCCGAAGAAGATGTCGAGCCATCGGAGGGGTTCTGGCGGGAGTTCTTCTTGCTGTCGCCAGACCCTGGTCAATTGCACGACCTGCTGGATGGGTTGAGCCCAGACGATGTTTTGACCTTGCAGGTGAGCTAAGCGCGATCTGGCCTCCAAGAGTACAAGTATAGAAAAATTAACTTGAAATGCTAGACGCAAACTCGGCAATTCTTTAGCCGCGCAATCCGTGAGGCGTCATCTGGAACAGCCCCAGCTGATTCTTACGCTCTGGATGTGTGTTTATTATCAATCATCTTACGGATTTCATTGACTGACCTTGCCAGACCTTGACTATCTTCCTGACCAGTATACTGGGAAAGAAATATACAAACCCAAGTTCAGACGTCATCACTGCACTTGCAGGACTTGACGAAGTTGATCGCGTTATTTCGGACTTTGTGGCTGTCTTGGACGGCATCATTCGTAATGGCAAAACTCGTGAGATACGCTTGCCCCATCTGAAAATCCAATATGCTGATTCAATTTTAGTTGGGTTGCGTCGTAAAGCAATTCGTGCTGCTGTTGCAATGACAAGTGGTGCATACAAGACCAGCCTCGTTTCTTATTTCACGCATCGTGATCTTTTCCCGTCGTTAATGAAGGTATGTTGTCTTAGCACGCGAGCAACTCCTAGTTTAACGTATCTAGTATGTCAACGATCTGGCAAATCCACTACAAGTGTTTGAGCCGTTCCTTCTACTGGGACTATTGGCAAACTACAACAAGTTTGAACTCCAGAACCCTTACCAGCTTCGACTCGAAGACTTTGTCAACGAGGGAAGCATCCAAAAAATTGCCAAAGGCGTTGGTTTGGCCTGTGGTGGCCTGCGCAATGGCTATATTGCTGTACAGGATGATATCCCCGAGGGTTGGACTTTGACCAATACACTGATATTCTTTGGACTTCGGGCTCTCGCGCCAGGTGCGCGAGACAAGGCCAACCCTCCCACCGCGGAGGAAGCGAAGGGGATGTTTGCTGAATTGTAAGAGAATATTATCACCTTTGAAACAAGAGTATCGTTAATATCTTGTCTAGACCTGCCCAAGAGGCTGCTATCTTGATGGCCACCTACGACTTCGCAAACTCTAACAAGCTCTTCGGTTACCACATGGTTCATTTCAAACCAGAAAACGCCAACGAAGAATCCCCTTTCTCCAGCTTTCTTTCCATGACCTCTTACCTCCTGCAGCACGCGTACAGATCTGTGCGTGTTGCCCATTACTCCGAGCTCAGCCTTTTCACCCTCCGCATCCTCGTCGAAGACCCAACTCTCTGCAAACACATGTGCAGCGAAGAAGGCAAACGCAAGGTGCGAATCTGCCGCCATCGACAACCCTATCTCCCTCTCGTAGCCGGAGACAGGGTTCTAGCTACGGTAATCTTCGATATCATGATCGACACCATCACGCACAATCTCCGCCGCCGTCTCGACGTGAACATCTATAGGTAAGACCCCTCACGAAATAAGATTGAAATGCACTATACTCACAAACCCAGTCATTCAATCGCAATCACCCTTCGCCTTTTAACATACCTCTCGATGAACAAAATCCGCCTAACATACCACTGGTCCGAACTCTGGCGCACTCTCCTCTCCCTCATGCGCTTCCTGACCACCTACGTCTCGGATCTCTCCTCAAACCCACAAATCCACACCCTAACCAGCTCCCTCGCCGACCTCCTGGCCTTCTGCGTCTCAGGCGGCGACACCTTCCTCCCAGACCCCGCCTCCTACGATGACCTCTTCTACAAGCTCGTCGAGACAGGCCCCGTCATATCTAAATTCCGCGACGTCTACGCTCTTAACCGCTCATCTTCTGGCGCAAGTCCCTCTTCTGCGCCGCCGAAAACTACCGATAGACTCGATCCGGCTATCGAGACCCTGCTCTCGGTTTCTACTCATTTCTATACATTGCTCTTCCAGTCGGATGGAACTTCGAATACGGAGGCCGAGACGGTGGCTTCGACGGATGAGGAGCCGACGCCTGTGGCTTTGCCGTCTATCAAGAAGAAGAATCTTAGTCCGCGCGAGGTTCATAGGATTATCAAGCAGGGGTATGAGACGCTGAGTATCCAGCCGCCGGAGGGGCTGAGTGCGTGGTCGCGCTGGAGGGAGACGGAGTGGAGGAGTGAATTGAAGAGGGCGGCGCGCTGTGCTGTTGATGATGCGAGGCAGTTGGCTGCTTGAGTGTTTGTGGGGTGAGCGATAGCCTTGTCTAGCCATGAGACATGAGACGCATTTTTTTGGGATTGTTGCGTGCTCGAGATGTTTTACCAGGTATGGTGGGGTTGGACTTGGTTATTTGGGCATACCCATGTGGGTCTTTATAGGTTATGTGCATTTGTACTTTCTAGTGATATCCAGTAGAGAATGCATGGCGTTTTGTGTCAAGAAAGAGTCAGTTTTCATCAGATTCCATTCCATCTCATTGGTAATAATAATAATAATAATGATAATAATGATAATAATAAGATCAATTTGAACACTTGATTGTGTTCCAGAAGGTGAGACGAAATCCAAGCAGGGCGGACGTGGAGGTTGCCTGGTAAATATTGCTTGGCACAGATTTGGGATAAGAAATTGAAAAACACTTTGACCGCAGACTCCACCATTCCATCCTGTTACCAATTCACCATTCTCATATCGAAATATCCTTAGATGTTGTCGATAGTGACCTCTTCGGCAAGCACATACTCAGTCCGGAAGTATTTGTCGGTGTTGCGGCTGATGTACATGAGAAGCTTGTCGCACTGCTCGCTCATGCGAGCCATCTGCGAGGCCGACAGGTTCGTTTGGGCCAGCAGCTCGGGGAGGGAACCTAGAAATGATTAGCTCGATGTCATGAACCTGTGATAATTGAGATGAATACTTACTGAAAAAGCGCAGGAAGTGCTCGGCCCCCCACACGAGGTGCTGGCAGTCTCGGCCAGGTACAGCGTGGTACTTCTTCTTGAGGAGGCGCTTCTGGGGGCGCTCGATGTTGTACAGCAAGACACGCTCGACGACCTTGGCGAAGTACTCTTTGAAACCAAGGGTGTAGGTGTCGAGGAGTTGGCGGCTGAGAACAGAATGGCAGTTTGGAAGCTCGTGGGCTTTGTAGTCGTTCAGGATTGCCTCGACGGTCATGTTCTCGGGGGCAGGGAGTTTCACGATGGTGAAGTTCTTGGTGCATCGTTCCCAGTCATCGACTATCAGGCTTTTGAGGTTGTTGGGGATGTGGATGTAGACTGATGGGCGGGCGTAAAAGGATTCGGCCTCCACGCGCATGTTAGTATGTTCCATTTCACGGTAAAGATGCATGATTGAATTGGTGGGGAAAGACGCAGCTGAGATTTCGCTAGAGTCACTCGCGAAAGTGAGAGAAGCGGGCGTTGTGACTGGCGCCATGGAGGTAGTCGTCACAGGAGGCAGGGCAGGAGATTCAGAGCAAAGAGACATGATTGATTTGCATGGCTCCCAGGAGGATGAAGGAAGGAAGAAAGAAAGGTGAGAGGGGCAATAGATCGGACGGCAACAAGAGACGTGACGACCGTCGTCAATGGGGGCACTGAAAGCAAACAAGCGAAACCGGATTTTACGAAATATAGACATACCGATTCAATTTCATTATCACGACGCTTGCCTCGCCCTGAGGTGGAGCCACGTTCCTCACTTTCGCGAACTGATTCGTTATCTGAAGTGCCACGTTTCTTAGCAGCAGACTTGGTATTCTTCTCTCGCTGCGCAGCCTCAGCATCGCGGCGGATGTTGCTGGCCAGCTCGCGATTCTCGTCGTTCCATTTGCGCAAACGGTCCTCAAGAACCCAGTCATCCCAGCTAGACAATAGTGTTAGTGCATGTCATACTCAAACAGGATCTGTCAGAACGAGGATACGCAGCAATGCCTTCCACTTTTGGGGCCCTAGACCTGTGGTTATTAGCATGCTGAGCCCAACAGATGAAGCACGGTGATAATCAATATGTCATAACATGATCACACTCCCGGGTCATACATACAATAGCTCCAAACAGTGGTTAAGCACCAAATCAAGCTGCGCAAAGCTCGCCAGCAGTCCAGGTCACAGATTCAGACGCGTCAGGGAAAGAATAGAGGTATTACTTACGTGGACTTCCAGCCCTTGTAATGAACCTTATATTCAATAGGGCTTTTCTTGTCGGATTCCTTTTGGTGACGCACATCAAGGATCTTGGCCTCATACAAGATCTCGTGATGAAAGCATAGGACCCTCTCGTCCTTCGCATATGGAGAAGGCATCATGAATGATAGAATCACTTGCAAGAAAATATGAAGATAGATGACTAGCCTCACGTATAGCGACTGAATGGGCGTGTCAAGACGTGGGCGAGAAGAGAAACAAGCTGATAAGAAGCAGAGTCAATATGAGCCCACGCACGGCGAACAACGCAGCTTCTGGCAAATTCTGCAGTCGTCGTAACGGCAATACGCGTCTTGAGACTGTCAAAGTGACGCGGGATTCCGATTGACTCTGCCGGCAAGTCTGAAGACCAAGGGCACGAGAGTAGTAGGCCACCTGCGGGAGCACTGTACGAGTTGACTTTCAGCACAACCGTGATGCTGAGTCACGATGGTTTTGGAAACAAGAGATGTGCTAAGTTGTCAAAGAAATAGAGCCCATATATCGTCTTTTGTCTCGTAAGACGTGAGTGTCCGGGGACCACGCAACTGGTCGGCGACCAAGCTATACCCGCGTGAAGAGCCTTGTGCGCTGGGCCGTTCCGTGTTTTCACGGGTGCTTGAGACGGGTTTGATCAGGCAATTAGGCAACTACTGCGCTATATATGGCCAGAAGATAGCCAGACAGTCCTCTTTGGACGTGAATGGCAGGATGGTTGCTGGGTCAGACGTGGTGAAAAGGCGGAGTGGCCCCTTGTGAGAAGAACAGATTAGGGAACGGGTTCCACGCGGAAGCATTTGGCCATCAACACATCTTCCACATCAACCCCCGGTAGAGTGCTTGGCTAGAGCAGACCTTCGTGCCGACCGTGAGGGAAGAGGTTCTATTTTCTGAGGCTTCCGTAACTAGTCGACTTGTCGTCATCTATTTGCTCAGCATCCAGCGGCCATATTTGACGTGTCGTGGCCGCAATCCACGCGACTTTTCGCGCCGCACGGGTCCCAGATACCTCAAGTGGCTGAACATTGCCAGAACAATCATCAAGCCAGTCTATGCTCGCTTTGTTTGATTAAAGTCTACATCAATTCTCATAATGGCCCCCTCAGAAGATTCCATTTTGGACAAATTCTTGCTGGCGCCGGCGCCACTGCCTACATGGCTTTCTCTCCAGAAGTTCACTGAATTCTTTCCAAAGCGATTAAGGAGCCATCCGCATATCCGAACGCTCTACCGGGAACTGCAAGATGCCCGGGGGCAGGATATGGACCTCGTTCGCTCAAACATCGATCGTGAGATCGAGAATGGCGAGAGCCAGAAGGCTGAGTTACGCAAGGCCAGTCTCGCTAATGGCGTTGAAGCCAGCGATAAGAACGAGGAGCGTGAGATGGATCTTGACGTTCATCTCTTCGGAGAAAATGCTCCAGACCCGCAGAATTACCATTCTGTCAGCGAGCTCCTGAGTGAGATGGAGGCAGCCTGTGACGCTATCCAGTCAGAGATTGGCGACTTGGACGAAGAATCTGCAAATATTATCAAGGAGCTGACGTTCTCTGTTGGAGAAATGAGTGATCTTCGATATGGCAAGTTCTCTGGTCCTGCAGGGTCGAGCAATGTCGCTCAAGACGCTATCCAGGGTTTACAAAATCTTGAAGATGCTTGTTATAAGAACAGCATGCCACCAGGCGGATCATGAGTCTAGAAGATCCCGAAATTTCTTTTTCAACATTATGACGCGTCTAACGCGTCCTGTACTCCCGAACGACTCGGGGACACATGTACCCAATGGTCTTCACACTCGTTCGCTGCGAGACTGCGAACTGAAGAGCGTGGCTTTCTAGAGAGGTATGCCACCTCCAAAGCACCAGTACATAGTGCCCGCAACACAAGAAGCGAAACTGAGGTACTCGTTCTACCACAGACTGTCATCACAGACCATGCATTATTGCTGCGGGTGCGTCCTAGCACGAACCAACTGGCACTGCAGGAATAAGTAACGCGCTCCTCTCTGTCAGATGCCAGAATATTCTATATCTCTACATTATAATTCCAAGACACTATTTCGCGAAAACCTTCACACTTTTTCCTACTCATCATTATCGAGCTGGGAAAACACTTTTCCAAGGCCGTCGGGAACTCATGTGTGCTGACTGATCCACCCACAGCCGTAGAGCCCGACAGTGTGCGGCTTGATCTTTTGCACTCCATGAACCCTTTCAGGCTATTCGCGCGGACCGGCGCCTGGAGTCGCGTCGGTCTTGCCTCCGAATTCCCTGATATCAGCGCGAACGAAGAGGAAAGCCAAGTCCTGCCCGCGTGCAAGGCCTTCAATGTGCCGAAGACTGGCGACACCACTGCGGTCGAGGCCGATATCAATTTACCAGGGGAATTAAAGGACCAGGTCCTTATATTTCAAAATAAAGGGAAATTTCACGCGATCGACCATGTATGTGAACATGCGAGGTTCCAGGGCTTTGAGATCGGCAAGCTAACTGACTGCAGCAATGCCCGCACTCGGCTTTCCCACTCTCCCAGGGGAGCCTCTTTGACATTGAAGACTTCGGTATCACGCTGAGCACCGGTATTACATGTCCTAAGCATGGCTGGTCCTTTGATCTCTTTTCTGGACAGGGTGATCGCGGCAACTACAAGCTCAAGGTGTGGGAGTTAGAGCTCCGGGATGTCCAGATCAATGGCAGTGAGAATAAGGAGGTATGGGTTAGACGCAAGCAGCGAATTGGGTGATTTTAACAAAGAGGCTGGCTCTTTACATGAGGTAGCTTTGGTGAGGCGATTTTGGCCTGGAAGCTTGCTTATACAACCGCAATCAAGATGGCGTCAGTGCCTGGCCCAGTACATAGTATCCAATAGAACATCTCATAAATAACGTATCGCCATGCAGAGATTGTCTGTTTGCTCTGAGATCAGTCTAGAAGCATCTCGAATGCTTGTTTGTTTAACACATCATTAAAAGAAATTGCTCCTCTGCGCAATTTTGCCCTTTCGGGATCGCAGAGTGGGGGGAGTAAACACGCGCCGCGCCGCGTTTACTCTCACCATCTGCTCTCACCTCACTTTTGAGAAACGCGCCCAGCCAAAATGCCCTCAATAAAGCTCTACCCCGCTCAGGCCACGACTATAAAAGACCCCTCTCCCCCGCCCACGAACCCTCTTCCTCAACTTCTCCAAACTCCCTCCGGCCTC
The DNA here is from genome assembly GCA_035985395.1 of Penicillium coffeae. Lineage (NCBI taxonomy): Eukaryota > Fungi > Ascomycota > Eurotiomycetes > Eurotiales > Aspergillaceae > Penicillium > Penicillium coffeae. Next base: position 1,856,435 of record CP142594.1, on the reverse strand, counting down.
GCGCTTCTCGAGCTTCAAGGAACCATCAACCTCCCCTCTGACCTCGATCACGATGATTCAGACTCGGATCATGCCTCTCATTCATCTGATCCCTCTGAAACCCCGGTCGGCAAACTCATGTTCCCGGACTACTCCCCCAACAACCCGGATGACACCAAGTGGATGAAACGCGTCTACCTCTACGTCGGCCGCTACCAGCGGATGACTGGCGAAGTCAAGAAGCTGCCACGCCCGATCGCCGTCCTGCAGAAGAGATCTTCTTCATCGTCCGAGGGCGAAGAGCTGGAGGTCGTGGAAATCGTGCGATTCAAGGTCTTCTTCAAGAATCGACCAGAGCCGGTCAACGATGTCTAAGGACGCGTTGGTCGAGCAATTTAGGTCTTCTTGGAGAATTGATCAGAGCCGGTTGCCGATGTCTGCCTTTGGCTCCTTTGGCCTGGAGAAGGTTTCTGGTGCATGCGATTGCATCAATCAGGTACGTGATCGGAGGTTGCTGAGCTGAACCGGCCTACAGGTCTTTCTCGAAGAATTGTCTAGAGCTGGTCGGCGATTTCTGAACCTTCTTCATCTTCTGTTGACCTTTATCTCTGTACAAACCACTCATACATGGCTTGCAGGTACGCTTTTGGGGAATTTGGGGTTGCTTTGTCCGATATTCGCCGGTCTGACGTGCCAGGTTTCCTTACTCACGTGTTCACGTCGCTCTTTCCCCTTGGCAGGAGTTGGATGTCATTGATCGAGCAATTTAGGCCTTCTCTTTGAGAATTGACCAGAGCCGGTCAATGGTGTCTGGTTCCAGTCTCGTGTGGATTTTCTCTCTTGCACGCATGATCATCACGTACCTCGGCAACCGACTCTTGCACGGCTTGCATGTATGTTGGCTCTTTCCTGCAGCCGGTTATTCGTGTCCTAACAAGTCTAGATCACCCTTATGACTGCGAAACTTCAGTCGCACTCGACCTCTTATCCGGATGACTCACATCCATATGCCATGTGACTATGCTCCACTCTTGCAGGTGTGTTTGAGTTCTCTGACGCTGAAGACTTGCGGTCGGATTCTAACTTACTCAGACTTTTGTCCACGCACATTCGCAGCAACAATTTTCACCCCGTCACAGTGTCGGCCTTCAAATATCCTGGGCACATGCAAACTCCACAATCCTGCCACGACCGTGGAAGACTTGGACATGTTGAGGAGGGGAATGAGAAAAGACCGGGCTGTTTACGGTTGCATCTTTCGCAATGAACATGAAATCAGGCATTTGATGATGGCATAACTGAATGAAATGATATTCCTCTCGCACGTTAACTCTTTGTATTACTGATGTGTTGTAAAATGACCTAAATTGTCGAGAAAATAGTTCGGACTGTAGATGTCTCCATAGTGGACGGTGCCAAGACAGCTGAGATAATCCCATGTGGCCCACTGGATTTATGTGGGTAGGCGTCAACCCCCATCTTCTATGCCACTAGCTTAATAAACCAACAAGTTCTTGGCTTCAGCATGGCAAGCGTCAGTACTACACACCCTCTTTACGATGGAGCTAACATTATCGACAGCATGATGTACGGCGCTTCAAACCAGTGGAGAAGACTCCAGAGGCGCAAGCACAAGAGCAACGAAAGATAGATGAATACAAATCTCTCGAGCAAGATGTGTCCCAAAAGGTATTTTGACTAGAGCTTTCTCACTATTTCCTCGAGCAGTTCCACTGACTTGATCAGGTGGCCGAACAAGAGTTCACGTCCGACACGCTGAAGAAGATCTCGGATCTGCTAAGTCGCAACCCAGAGTACTATACAGTCTGGAACTACCGGCGACAAGTCATGAGACACCAGTTTTCGGCCTCGGCCGTGAGTTCCGAGGATACCGACGACCAGGTTGCGCAGTCTGTCACACAGCTGATCCAGCAAGACCTGATGTTCCTCATCCCACTACTGCGGAGCTTCCCCAAATGCTATTGGATCTGGAATTATCGCTTATGGCTACTAGACGAGGCCAGGCGGCTTCTGCCTCTTTCAGATTCACGGAAGCTATGGCAAGAAGAGCTTGGGCTGGTCGGAAAAATGCTTTCTCTGGACAGCCGCAATTTTCATGGATGGGGCTACCGGCGTCTGGTCGTGGAGACGTTGAGGCAGTTAGGGACCCTGGATGAAGCGGCCAATATGACCAAACAGGAATTCGAATACGCGAAGAAGATGATTGGTGCCAATCTTTCTAATTTCTCTGCGTGGCACTATCGCACGAAGCTCATCCAGCGGCTTTTGGACGAGCAGTCCGCTACGGATGACGAGCGGAGGAAGATGTTGGATGACGGTGAGTTTACTCCGCTGAGCGCTGTGATACTTCTAGATCTCTAATTTTCTACGGTTTTCCCTCCGATAGAGCTGGCTCTTATCCACCAGGCCTTGATTGATCCGTATGACCAGTCGCTGTGGTTTTACCACCAGAACCTCCTGTGCGTGTTTGACCCCTCGGTCGCGCACCGGACCATGGCTCCGAACTTGGGCACGTCAGAGCGACTTCAGTACCTGCGGCAGGAGATTGAGGAGATCGAAGAGATGCTGGATGGGGCCGAGGACTGCAAGTATATCTACCAGGCGCTTATCGAGTGTACCTTGCTTGTGTCTAAGGTGACGGGGAATCTTGCCGGCGACGATCGCGCGCGGATTGTGAGCTGGCTTTCTGAGCTAAAGCAATTGGACCCACTGCGAAAGCAGCGGTGGCTGGATTTTGAAGGGACATTGTAGCTTTCAAGACAGCGTTGAACAAAAGAAGCATTCAAAGAGCGTGGCGTGTAAAGTGGAACGGCGGGTGTCGCACGACACCCAAAGGGGTACTTTATGTATAGCCAGGACGCTCTCTCCGCCCGAGGCAAACCCGCAGAAAAGTACTCCGTAGCAAAAGTACATTAACCACCAACAAAGAAACAGACATAATCAACCTATCGTCCATACTTGCCCATCGAGCTCCTGCATTCTATTCATCCATTCCAACGATCCGATCGACAGGTCTGCCCCGTTGGCCTGCGTCGGCCAATCACCGCCTGCTGTGCCTGGCCCTCCATCGATCCCCAGACATCCCCGAATTCCTTCCACGCTGGCTCATTCCCTTCCTCTCCCCCTTCTCGTGACCTAGAAGCTCGCTGCGCTTTCTGGGTCCTATGGAGTCTTCTACGTCTGCCATTGCATGATATCTTGAGAGATGTCGTCCCGGACAAGTCGTGACTACGAAGGGGTACGTTACCTACCCCCCTCAAGTTTCAGCATGGTTGTTCTGTGCCCGAGCTGACCCGTGTCTCATCACTGCTAGGAGTCCTTCGATGACGCCCCAGAAGCAATCCAAAATGATCAACCCCTGAATGTCGCCATCCCCAAGTCCTCCTCAACCCGCTCCTTAACCGATAGCCCCATCGTAGGGTCCAACCCTTCGCCAGACACCACGGAGAAGCCGCATTTGCAATCCGACTCGCAGGCCGAGCAGGAGGATAGTGGAGACGGAAAGCCCAGTGAACAAACAGAAAACAAGCAGGATAAGGAGAAGGAGAGTTTGGACCAGCATGAGGGGGTGGGGAGTGAAGATCAACACAAGGACGAGATGAATACCGAGACGTTTGACGATGTAAAGAGCGAGGATGGTGATAAAGCGGACCTGCATGAAACGACTGTGAACCATGCAGAGGCGAACCATGCAGAGCCTGCAGAGTCGGAACTGACAGAAGATGGGCAAGAAACCCCTGGCCGCAACGCTGCTCAGAAATCCCCCTTGCTCACGTCCCACCGTCTCTCTTCTGCCTCATCTCTTGATGAGGTTAATCTTACTGCAAGCAAGGATGACGAGCCGATCGATATCAAAGACACCATCCCCGAAGTCAAAGCCGACCCTCCTCCGCTGCCTTCCAGAGAAGAGGACAACAACTCTCAATCCGGCGGCCTGATGGGGTTGTCCGGAGCCCTCCCATCTATGCCATGGGCTGCCCCTCCAGTCAACAAGAACCCTGCCCCGGTAGCCCCGCCACTGGCACGAAAAACCAGTAGCGGTCCCTTTGCGTGGTTCCGGAGCTCGACCGGAGCTGCCAAAGAATCCAAATCTCCTTCCAGCGGGAGTCGACGCAACACCGCCAGCTCTGTATCGACTATCGCCAGCAAGCTCGACGCGGCTCATATTGGCGAAGATGGAGACGCTTCTAGCGTTACTTCAAAACGGCCGCGCCGAAACAGCCTGAAGGACCAGTTCAAGCAGCTGCGCATGCGGGAAGACACACATTGGGCGGAACATGATACTGCGAGCGTTCGATCGGCCCGAGGAGCTAGCTTCGGTCAATCTGGAACTAGCCCGCCTAGTATCCCAGAAGAACAGGAGAATGGCGCTCTCGAGGCCCCCGCGACCGCTTCTGGGGCCACATCTCCCGGTGGTGCGACTTCACCCTCAACTATCAACCCTGGATTGGCTCCGGGCACTGTTTCTGGATTCTCTCGCTCGGTGGATGATGCCTCTGCGCCGGTGGACTGGGACCTGTGGCAACAGCTCGTGAACAACGGACCACAGGCTATCGCGAACTCTGAGGAATTGAATGCGGCTATCAAGCGCGGTATTCCACAGACCATCCGAGGTGTGATTTGGCAGATTCTCACCGACTCTCGAGCGACGGAGTTGGACGATGTGTACCGGGAATTAGTTTCGAGAGGAACCGACAAGGAGCGCCGCCCATCTAACGGCACACTGAATGGAGTCCTTGAGGAATCGACGTCTTCTTCGCGCTCATCTATCCGATCAACCCACTCGGGCTCTGGAACACAGTCTACGAGCGTTGCTCCTAGCCCTACCCACGAGACTGACCCTGAGAAGCTGGCAAAGGAACAGGCTGCCTCTGAGACCGCCCGCTCGAAGAAGGCGAAGGACGATGCGGTCAACCTGCAGAAGCTTGAAAAGACTATTCGCCGTGACTTGGGCGCGCGGACAAGCTACTCTAAGTATTTCATTTCCCAAGGAAGCCAGGAGAGCTTGTATGGCCTTTGCAAAGCGTATGCTTTGTATGATGAGGCTGTGGGATACGCGCAGGGTATGAACTTCATTGTCATGCCGTTGCTATTCAACATGGACGAAGTCGAGGCTTTTGAGCTTATGGTGAAGCTGATGAATACATATGGGCTTCGGGAGATGTTCATCGCCGAGATGCCTGGTCTCCACCGCAGTCTCTACCAGTTTGAGCGACTGCTGGAGGACCTTGAGCCAGCTCTCTACTGCCATCTTCGACGTCGTGGCGTGCCACCGCAATTATATGCGACACAATGGTTCTTGACATTGTTTGCTTATCGATTCCCGCTGCAATTGGTTCTCCGCATCTACGATTTGATCTTCGAGGAGGGTCTTGAGAGCACAATTCTCAAGTTTTCTATCGCGATTATGCGGCGCAACACTGAAGCCCTTTTGGAAATGAAGGACATGAGCTCGCTTACTTCCTTCCTCAAGGAGCGACTCTTCGACGCTTACATTGACAAGCAGCCATCGGCCTCTTCAATTTTGGAATCCGGTTTCTTTGGAAGCTCAGCGGGCGCGGACAAGGAGGTCTACCGCGCTGATATCCTGGTCCAGGATGCTTGTGCCGTGCCTCTTTCCAAGGAAACTATCGACTCATACACCGCCGAATGGGAGGAAAAGACACGCACAGAGAAAGAGCGTGAACTCGAGCTGGAGACCTTGCGACACAGCGTTACCACCCAAGCTGCTCGTGTGCGGCTTCTTGAGGAGCGCGCTGAGGCTTCTGATAAGGAGCACGTACAGCTTGCCTCTGAGCTGGTGCACGTCAAGGTGGAGAATGAAGAGCTCCGTGATCTGAACGATGCGTTGAAGCTTCAGACGTCGGAGCTGAAGGTTGTGGTTGACAAGCAGCCTCAAGAGGTCGAGGAGAAGCTTCGCACAGAGATGGAACGCATTATGAAGCGGAATATCGAGGTTCAGAACGAGAACCGGGCGATGGAGGAGTCCATGGCTGAGATGGAGAAGGAATTGGTTGGCACGAAGATGAAGTGGGCCGAGGTATGTTCTCTCACTTTTTCCAACACAGCTCCAAGACTAATGATTTCTCTTTTCCAGCTCTCTGAGAACCACGATAATCTCCGCCAAAAATGGAGCGACCTCCGCCGTGCTCTCGATTAATTCTACCATCCCTCCCAACTCCACCTCCTGTATATTTCTCCACGTGCTATGACCTATTGAACTACAATTCTTGGGAATAAGCCTTGTACCACGCTTTACGGGCCGGATGTTTGCTATCTTCTATTCTGTGCAAAACCTACTCTCCCCTTTTTGTGTCCCCGTGGACCGGCTTCCAGCCTCTCCATTGACGAGCCCCTGTATCAGATGTGTTGTTTCCAGCCCCAGCATGCCAGTGTAGAAGGCATCGGTGTTTCTTTTTCGCTTCCCCTGTTTTCTTACGCTATTCGGCCTCCCTTTTCATTTTAAATCTTTTTGTTATTGGGCTCCCTGTCTTACTACGTCCTCTTTGCTTATCCGCTGGATTTCTGGGGCAAGGCTTGAGATTGGCTAGTTGCGCATGCTACTAGATATGTGTGCAGTGTACATCCAAATGAAGTGACGTTTTCGAATATCTTGCTCCTGTGTCTATGGTATTTCTCGAGCAGACATCTTGGAAAGATGAAATATGCAGGTAGATGGTTTTTCCGTATGTTATAAATTAGAGGATGTTCTCGTAGTAAGTTGTCATCACATCTTCCTTGATAGGTCCCGCAAGGGCCTTCAGCGCCTTGTGCGCTTCACACTCGGTATCGTAGTACTTCATATCGTCGAGGGACGCAAATGTGGTCTTGACGGAAATGTTCCAGCCCTTGTTGCGGGGGTCGTCAATTGACTTGCCCACAGCCGCAGCTAGGATGTACGGCTTTCCGTCCTGTTGAAGCCGGTAAGTAATGCGATTCACTTTGAGGGTCCTTTTGAATCTAAATACCTTAGTAGCAGTGCTCGCGAGAACCTTGTACTGCTCCAGCAGGCGCTGGACATCGGCCTCGTTGGGGACCTTGAAGAGAGTGATGCGCTCGATTGGGGCCATTGTGGAGTAGTTGCGGAGTTTGCTGGAGGATCGAGATATTTTACAGAGCTGGATAGTCTGGCGCGGGGTTAGGCGCATCTTTTATACTCTGTCGTCGGTGGCATGGATTACTGCTCTGGTGGGGCGCGAGCGCTGCTTTAACGGGTAACAACGGAGAGTCTGCGAGGATATTGCAGGAAATGTGCCTGCGTAGATTTCAGTCTGAGTTTCCTATAGTTTGGTTTTGTATACTCCTCGAGTCCATCTTCTTTACAACGTACTACTTTTCAAGAAGACTGGTAAATGATATTGTATCTGTCTTGAAGTTGTTTCAGTTGGCTATGCGTAGGAATATTAAAAAAGCAAAACACAGCGTTCAGAACTATGTAAAGATGATTCCACCATCAATACAGATGCTCTGCCCGGTCATATACTCACTCTCATCACTGGCCAGGAAAGCAACCAACTTGGCGACGTCTTCCGGCTGGCCCGTTCGGCCAAGAGTGATCGATTCACTATACTTCTTCAATGTTTCGCCCTTGGGTCTTCCCTCGAGCTTGCCCAAGCTTTCGTCGATCTCATCCCACATAGGAGTCGCATGAATACCCGGGCAGTAGGCATTAACCCGAATCCCATATCGAGCCATCTCCATGGCCATTCCCTGTGTCAGTCCACGAACAGCAAACTTGCTCGAGCTATAGTTGACCAAATGAGGAAACGGTCTATGGCCCACGACACTAAACACCAGAGAACATGGTCAGCTCTTCTGATAAACGAAAGTAACACAACCTCAACACAACGCTTTCGTCACACATACCTCGCTCCTCCAATAAGTCGCCCAGGCGTCCCTTGCTTGATCATCTGCTTAGCAGCAGCCTGATAGCAATTAAACAACCCGAAGACGTTAATGCCGTACATCCGCCGCAAATCTTCCTCGGTAATTTCGAGTGTCGGCTTGATCTCACAGACTCCGGCGTTCGCAATCATAGCGAACAGCGGTCCTACATTCTTCACATGGTCGGCGACCATGCCTTCCACGCTTGAGCGGACAGATACATCGCCGAGTGCGACGAAGGACTTCCGGCCTAGCTTTTCGATCTCCTTTGCTGTTTTGGCTGCCTCGGAGGACATCACTGGGAGATCTGCGACTGTAACATCGAAGCCTGTGCTGGCGAGCTTTAATGCGATTCCTTTGCCGCTGGAATAAGCAGATTAGTGCTCTTGATCAATTAAGAGAGTAGGGGTGAGATCTGTGTTCGTTCGACTTACATCCCTCTTGCTCCGCCGGTCACAATTGCGGTCTTTAGGTGCTTCGCAGCAAGCGATGCCATTATTTCAGGTAGGATTAAGTTTTCAGGATTAGGGAAAGCTCTGAGAGTAATTGAACGATTATTTGGTATTTAAGGGTCTTTCAGCCTGGGAATACCCCGCATTCTTGATCTCCAGGGGTTTATAGGCTGGGTTCGCATGCAATATCAGCCCCAGATGCGATACAGAAATGCGGGGTTGCACAAGAAGGCTTCTCATGGCCAGTCCTGCTTCAAATTAATGCATGATTAACACAATTCATGGAATTCAGTCGGAAGATATGCTTTCAAATTGATTGCGGAGACAGAGCTGTTTCATTTTCTTTCCAGGGACTGTCCGTAATTCTTTGGTTACCTTCTTTATGCGCATCCGCTAACGGGACGAATACTGGTTTCGCTGAGTTGGAACTCCTTTTCGAATAGATAAAACCTCAAAAAAAAGTAGCTGGAAATATTAGTTACTTTTCCATTTGAATGCGATTGAAAAAAAAATATGATGTCTTGTATGTTAAGTCGCCCTTTAGCTGCTATACTTCGATCGCGTGCGGATCCGTATGCGGCTCCGATCGGGGCCGATCTAGAACACGGTCAGCGATTGCTATGCCATCCAGGAATAAATATTAAAGAGCATCCCAGGGCAGTGTAGATAGAGCTCTCCTGTGCTGAGCTCTACGCAACATCGATCAAGTACCAAGTAACTCTAAAGCAGCGAGTGATCGACCTCTGGCGTGCGGGCGTAAATCCGTACAGCTGTCGGCCTTGAATAGTTCCGAAGTTCGGGCTTTAACGAGTTAACCGAGGGCGAACGCATTATAAATGCCCTAGGCACCCTATATCTCAGACTTCCATTATTAATGCTTCTGTTGAATAATCTTCAAATAATCTTCTTCGCAATCCTCCGAAGCTGACTTTCAGCATCTAAAAGCACTGCATTTTGTGCTCTTGCGAGTTGTTTTCTTCCCAGAAACATCGAGTGCGGAATCTGTCGGCTGGCGAGCGGGTAGTTCCGCACTGTTGTTGTTCAATAAACGATGACGGAAATTGATAAGAATCAAGTATACTCCATAGAATGAGTGCGTATATGGAAATAGATGAATTCCCTTCGAGATTGAGACTTGTTCGATGCAAATAGTTTCTATTATCAATCTGTGGACTTGGCGTGTGTACAAAGAATAACCTCAAAGCCAGAATCATTCCCATAGTATACAATAGTCAGCTTGAACGACTGTTGAGTCGATGAACTCTCCAGAGCATAATTCAAAGGCTCATCAGCACATTCATGGTTGATTTCAGAATTTATGCATCGACATTGGCAACTACGACAGCCATGCGGGCTCCTGCCTCAAGATGCCACTCCAAGCATCGCCAGCCGCACTCACCATTCTTCCATTCACATAATTCGATGGCAGTTACAGCTTGAATGTATGGCTGAACGTACACGTTCATTTTCCTCCAATCTCTCCCAGGTTGTGTCCATGTAAACCATGACCAACACATGATGCCACTCCTTCCAAGCGCCGAGTCCACTTCATCCCACGACGTACTTACTTCCATCGAATTACCTCCATTAGAAGCGCCAGATCGCGGGCGGACAAGATTCAAAGAATTTCATCACAAAGCAACACGTCGAAGTGATTTTCGCAGTCCTATATCTCCAGACCGATTCATACCCCAACGTCGGGGCTCGCCATCTACTCCATTCCGGGTGAACACACACCCGCTGCAACTATCGCCTCAAGAGAGATTCTTCAGACAGCGCTCCCCAGGCGATGATCCATTCCTTCCTACACCATATAGTCTTCCAGAGAGTCCAGTACGTCAATCCACGCTATATCACAGGGCTTCGCAACGGCCGCGCTGCCGGCCTCGTCTTGTCACCGACCCATCCATCCTAGGCAGCGGACCAAATGAGCTCTTGAGACCAGTCAGCTCGGGCACTGTTTGGGGCGTCGGAGGTGGTGCTGCTATTCTTGGTAGCTCGTTAGCAGGGGCCACGAACGGGCTAAGTCTTGCAAGCAGAGGTAGCACAGCGCCGAATTATGTCGCGAGGTTCTTGCCTCGGAGAAACAAGGCCGATGACCAGAAGAAGCATGAGTCTCGAATTGCACTCGCATTGGATATTGATCCTGCAAAGAGGTTACTCGGGACTTGTGTTACCAGCTTGAAAGCGTCGCCTAGTCCCTTGTCCCCTGACTATGAACGGTTTGCGCCGTTTGTGTGGAAGGGGAGTGCTTGGAAGAAGGTTGAGAGAGAACATTGTAAGCAAGGAGTTTCACAATTTCCCGATTCAGGCTATTCAATCGATTCTAACAAATTGTCTGTCTAGGGCCGAAGGTCCGTGATAGGAGAGAGGTTGTCCCGCCCAAACCTTTTCGAATTCTGGATGCCCCGTTCATGCGCGATGATTTCTACTGCTCAACTCTCGCCTACTCGTTTACCGCTGGTATCCTGGCTGTTGGTCTCGGTCAATGCGTCTACCTCTGGTCAGAAGGCTATATCGTGGATCGGCCGCCATTTGGAGATATCCATCCATCAAATTATGTGACGTCCCTCTCCTTTTCCTCCGATAATGGGGGGCGAAGCATTCTTGCTGTCGGTCGCCAGTCAGGTCAATTAACATTATGGAGCGTGTTCGAGGATAAAGTGCGCTTTGAAATCAATCATCCCAATAGTATCTCGTGCGTTGCATTCAAATCAAAGACATCAAAAAGACCATCGGAAGGGTTCTTTAACGTGGATATCGAAGCAGAAGATCTCGTTGTTGGCGATGAGATTGGTAATATTTGGTACTACTCAGTCGAATGGCACTCTGTCCAGAATCAATGGAGCTGGTCAGGATGCATGACTCTGCTAGCCAAGATACAAGCCCATACCCAGCAGGTTTGCGGACTAGCATGGTCTCCCGACGAACGCTTTCTCGCGACAGGTGGCAATGACAACGCATGTATGCTTTTTGAGTTACAAGATGTTTTAAGCAAGCCGCCAATCCAGTCAAGCTCGCCTGCTACATCCAACGCTTCAACGGCTCAGAGTACCATCGCCTTTCCATATCTGACAACAAATGCGACAGTCTCGCAGACATCCTCACAAGCATCCTCACAAACATCCAGTAGGCAGCAAATCATCAACCATTTTCTTCCCCCATGGGCCCATGTCCCTATTGGAAGACACCCTCCCATATCTCCTCTTCTGAGCCGGGCAGGATGTCTCATTGCAGGAGGCGAAAAGACAGTTCTTGTACCCTTGAACCGGCAAAAATTCCGCTTAGCTCATTCAGCAGCCGTAAAAGCCATTGCATTCGCACCATGGCAACCTACATTACTAGCCACTGGCGGAGGAACAAATGACCGATGCATTCACTTCTTCCACACAAGGACCGGAGTCTGCCTCTCAACGATCAATGTCTTCGCACAAGTCACAAGCTTGATCTGGAGCCAGACACGACGTGAAATCGCCGCAACCTTTGGATATGCCCAACCCGAACATCCTTTCAGAATTGCCGTCTTCGCTTGGCCCAGCTGTGAGCAAGTAGCTGTGATACCCTGGGGTCCACATGGAATGACTTGGGATGGGAACGAGCACGATCTCAATATGGACTGTGGCCGCGCATTATGGGCTGTTAGTTATCCAGGAAGGCCACCACGACCTCTCAAAGTCACGCAAGATGAGTCCGATTTATTCTACGCTTCTCCTTCTCTGCCTGCTTCCCCAGAATCTGCGACAGGTGATGGCCGAGGACGCAGTAGAGCGGCGCGCGAAGTAAGGCCCAAAGAGAAGGAAGGAGGCATATGGTGTTCGCGTACTATGGATGAGGGATGCATTATAGTCGCATCAAGCGATCAGACCGTCAAGTTTCATGAAGTCTGGAGCGGAAGGCGAAAGAGCACCGCCTCTGCTTGTGGATTGCTTGGGGGAAGCGACATCCTTGAAGGCATGGAGGGGATTGAAAAAGCCGGGAGTGAAGTCATTCGCTAGCCACTGCAAAGAGGCTATTCCGTTTCCTATCATTATTTAGGCCATGCTTATGGTCTTATATTCTTATGTATATGATATTGAAGCTGCTTGTTGTTGTATCAAGCATTCTGTGATTGGGGCCAAGGAGTCCAGCTATAGCTCCTAACATTACGAGTGATTTTTTTTCGTTCAGCGAAATTGACAGAAATGTCGGTCCGTCTGTAAATATGAAAATCCAGTGCTCTTGAATTGCCACAGCATTGATACTATCACATCATGTGACCTAGGTCCCAGTGTGATGAAATGATGCATTTGAGATCATCACGATAGAACCATAAAAATTGGGCCTCATGTAAAAATCATTCGGTAAGTTGAGCTTGAGGTGAGCTTCGCAAATAGTGTGCAATCTCAATAATTAGAATACTGTAACAACATGCAAAAGACGTTCGATCATCACAATAAGCCCCCAATATTTCAAGTCGTACAACACGCGATGGTGTCGATCTATGCCCAAATAGATCTATTTTGATGCGCCCTCTTCTTCAGCCCAGTTTTGTGGAGATTATACTTAACCCCAACCTCCCAGCTAATTCCTTCTCCCTTCCACTTCTCTCCTATCCCCCTGAAGTATCACATCTCTTGATAGACACAATGCGCCTCTCCATCCTTCTTCCCGCGCTCGCATCCGCCCTCGCCGCGGCCGAATCCCTAAACATCACCACCTTGGCCGCACGTAACAACCGCTCCACGCTGGAATGCTGGGCTCTCGAGCCGGACTTCGCTGTATCCACCGAGTCCGGAACAGCTGGCTCTAAGAGTCTTAGCCTCGGTCCAATTGGTGGATCGAGTAACTCGAGCTACAGCGTTATCCCGGCTAAGTTTGATGGTGGGAGACACAATGCGCCCGCTTTGCAGTATGTCTACCCACCCCCCTTTACGTTTGCATTGTGCAGCTCTTAAGATTAACATGGTTGTCTATTAGGTGGGTTATTTTCCTTTCTGGGCTGGCGCATATCACCCTTCCCAACTCTACTGCTGAGGCCTATGTGACTGGTGGCAGGAATGGAGCTATTCTTGCGCTCGACACGGCTGATGTGAGTAAACTTGGGCATTTCACGACGTATCCCTCGAAGGAGCCGACTGTGGCTATTGAGGTCCCGCTTGGTGAGGAGGGAGTCCCTGCGCATCGGATTTTGTACAAGGGGCCTTGCAAGGGTGCTGAGCTTTCTTGATTTAAAATATTTGGGACTGGGGATATGGAAATATGGAGGATTGGTACGAAGAAAGGTCGATAGCAGTACATCATAGATTGTCATGTATAAACACGCACACAGATGCGGAAACAAGTAGTTCACAGATAAATATGCAGGCGTCAATGCATCCTGAGGAAAATTCTTTTAGAAACCGTAAAACAAAATGAAAATACCAAAAAAAAGAAAGCCATAGTCTGCACGGGATCACACAGATGTGATATCTTCCTCCTTCTATATAGGCAACAGTAGATAAATGCAACGCTTATTTCTTTCCTTCCTTGCTCTTCTTGCCGCTCTTGCTCTTCTTAGAGGGCGGAGGCTGCTGTGCAATGCCATCGTCTGACTCCTCTTCCTCGGAATCAGCGATGAAATCCACCATCGAGCCATCACTGTCAGCTTCGTCGTCATCATCCTCATTCTCTTCGAGCGACTCCTCCGCATCGGAAGAGCCGGCAGACTCCTCGGCCTCGACGTCAAGGATACCCTCCTCGTCCTCGTCCTCGTCATCTTCGCTTCCATCATCTTCGTCGTCTTCAGACTCATCTCCCATGCCGTTCATCATAGACTCGTCCTCATCAAAGGCCTGCTCACGGATAGACTTCATCCGCGGCTTGGTCTCCGCATCACTGTCTTCGTCGTCCTGTCCTTCCACGTAAATCACGTTCTCCTCATCCTCGTCAACACCCTTCGAGCCGCTCTGAAGTGCCCGGCGAAGGCCGAGCTGTGCCTCGAGCATATCAAGCTTGCCCTTCAGCAGCAGCAAAGATGACAGGCTGGAAGACCGTTGGTCCATGACCTGGTACAGTGTGGAAATACGCTTCAGCAGCTCTGGGTGGCCGGCGAGCGCGCCACCGTGTGCAACGCAGACCCACTGCATCCATGCGAGAAGGCGGCCGTAGCGACCTGGACGAGACGAAAGGCGCTCAGCGATCTTCTGGAGAAGGGTCGCGGCGAGCGAGGAGTCGAGGCGCTGGATGGTTGTGCGGATCGTGTTGATGTCGGTTGTGTAGAAGCAGGATTCCAGCATGGCGTTGTCGTTGGTCTTGAGCGACTGGGTCAACACAGTTGAGAGGGACACGCCGGTTGGGATGGCTTGGACTGCGTCGGCAGGCTTTCCAGGAAGGAGGGTGCCCAGGTTCATGTCGTCGTCTAATTCCGCTTCGACGTCGACTTCGTGGCCGGTGGTGGCGCGGAGGAGCTCGCCGAATGAGGGCTCGACGCCGTCTTCTTCTTCCTCTTCCTCCTCTGCGTTTTCGTTCTCGTCGGCGCTGTCCATGTCAACGTCGGAGTCTTGTGCTTGCTTGATAGCTTTAGTGGATTTTTTGTCATTGGGGTTGGGCTTGTCGTCGTCGGAGTCTTCTTCTTCAGAGTCCGAGGCTTCGTTGTCCCGGGTATCTTCCATGTCAACGTCGTTGTCCATGAGGTTTCCAGCCTGGATCTTCGTGAAGGTCTCGTCAACGTGGCTCTCAGAGGCATTCTTAGTGCCGCTGGCGATCGCTGAGGCGACAATTGAGCTGGACTTGGTCTTTGCGACAACCTTAGTTCCAGTGAAGGCAAGCTCGTCGGTGTTCTCATCGAGGAACTTGACGCGCTCAAAGACAGGGATCACGCCGCCTTCGGCAAATGCGACAATGATCTCATGACCGTGGAACAGAGTTGATACTACTGGCACAGTCGCATCTGAAGGGCCGACAATCTTGAGCGCAGCGTTGGCCTTCTGAGTCAATTGCTTCCGGGCGGCCTTGGCACTGCCGGACTGCGCAGCTTGTGGTTGAGCGAAAGGTTTGCTGAAGAGCTCGATAGTTCCGTCCGTGGTGACAGCTGCGAGGACTTGCTTCTCAGGGCTGGCGGCTTGAAGTGATACAGAAGAGACGTCGTTCTCGGCAACGAGATTTCGCACCAACTTCTGGCTAGAAGCATCAAATACGTTGATGAAGCGCTCTCCATCAGATGCAAGGAATGCGCCGGTGCCAGCGGATTCTTCCGATGAAGAAATCACGGTGTGGATCTGGTTTCGCATGGCGGGGAAGTTGATGGGCTCTTCGGAATTTTCGATGTCTATTAAGATAGGCGCCTGGGATGCACAGATAACGGGCGGGTTAGAAGGAGTAGGGCGTGAAAGGGTAGAGAAGATGGATGAAGTAGGCAGGTGGATAGTTCTTTGACATGCATGTTAGATGATAGCTTTTTTGTGAAATTTTGGGGGTGGCCATACCTGATAGTCTTTCCAGTGCGCAAATCCCACTGGATAAGCTTGTTGTCGCCGCCGATACTCCAACCTTCCTGGCCCGGTCGCCCAGCAGTAAACTTGAAGTCCTTGACACCCTTCTCGTGCGCACCGGTGAGAGTGCCGACAACCTTGTCCTCGGTGGGCGAGAACATGCGGATCTCAGAGTTGCTGGTTCCGAAAGCCACGACAACGTCTCCCTGGTCGAATCCATCGGCGTTGCCGTTGACGTCCGATCCACGCTTGCGCTTCTTCTTCGATTGATCACGGTTCTTGCCAGTATAGTATCCCCAGTCCAGAGACGTCACGGTCTCCTTCGGCGAGAGCGCATGCTCGCATTGTAGCCGGCCAGTGTTGGTATCGTGGATGCGGAGATGCTGAGCATCAAGGCCCTGGATGACGGATGCGAACAGGGCCAATTGGTATTCCGATGGGGAGAACGCGGCACGAAGAATAGAGGACTTGCTACCGTGCGACAGCCCTGCGGCCGGCGACGCGGCAGAGCCGACCTTCGTGGAAGGTCGAGAGGTCTTCTTGCCCATTTTTTTTTCTCTTGGCAGAAGCTTTCTTCGTTCTGGTTTTCAGGAGCGATAATATCTTGCGTAGGGGCAGGATGAAATGGACCCCCGAGGCACAAGGAGATTCCCAAAGAATAGGTTCACAAACCCTTAAGAAACACGGGCTGGGGCTCTGGGACTCTGAGACGTTCTTGCAGGCGATGCGGAAAGGAAAAAAAAGTTCTGTAGACTCCCCATGCACTAGTCCCGATACGGTTTAGTGTTGGGAGCACCTCGTCCGCTCTTATCTAATCAGTGAAAGAGTCTACAATGGAAAGATGCAGCATTTCAGGATTGATCCTGCTCCAAGAATTATCGAGAAATGAGACTATAGGTACCGTGACTATACACGAATTACTCATATCTACGAGCTTCGGTTATGTGTGGTGAATACCAGTGTTTGTCGTGACGGTCATGCACAGACTCGGTCAAACGACCTGGACTCGAGCTGACTATTACCTAGGTAACGATAGCAGGTATCCTGTCGCTAGCATGGAATAATGTACGAAATAGGAGTTCACAGGCTGGTGAGACAATGCAGAATGATTCATATTGGAACAAGGCAAGATGATGTCGACAAAAATGTCATTGGCTCGGGAGGATGGCCTGCCGTACCCAACCTTAGAATATATAGTTCCGAGTCTTGGCTAGGAACCAACATTTCTATTCAGGCACCTTCAATGTTCCCAATTTTGGAACGTTTGAAGCCCTAGAAGTTGCCCAGGTGGTCAACTGATGTCCAGATACAGGCGCGAATGGCGCACATTTGAATGGACACCTGGCAGACCTCGGGATAATTCTAGGCAACCTTCCAAGGTTGAAAGCCGTCAGCCACCACTGAGGCGACTCCAAGAGGAATATCGGTAGGACAGAATTGCCGTTAAAATTTCGCAATCTTGGAAGGATGACTCTGGAATAGGGCAGAGGAAGCTACGTATGTCTGCGATGTCGCTTCAATATACATCTGGCTATGGTTTTGTGGAGCGTCAACGGGAATGAATCAGTGTTCTGCGGCCTGGTCCGTTTGCCGCTACGGATAGTCTGCATACCCATTGATCAATTGATTACTGGACTATATGCTTCAAATTTCAACATACACAAACGATAATGCACACTAGGGTCAGTCTATGGCGAGTACAAAAGTCATATAAATGCCACATTGAAAATGCACAAGTCATACATAATGGATATTTGAGTTGGTATGCATGTACATTGAGTATGAATCAGATCTAAATACTTGGCATTCCGCGGGATTGGACAATACGGAGAGCGCGCTCGTCGTCCGGGGGGGGGTTTGCTGGAGATGTTTTGCATCCGTTCCATCGGTTCCACTGATCGGGTATCCGCCTCATCTGTAAGGGTGCAGCCACCTCGCGGATTGGCCGTGCGGAACAAGCAGTCTGCAGCAGCTGGAAATAACCAACTAGGTTAGTTAGTTATGAGGGAGAGAATATGACAGGCCACTCTGTATAAGAGTCACGTGAGCCGGGACTCGACGGGCCCGCTAGTCCGGGTTCGGCACAACCCTAGGGTTGTAGGTTGGACAGGCATGAAACCATCTGGCGGAGGACAGAATGATCTCATTCGCATCCCTCGCAGTGATCGGGAGATATGGGATCTTCTACATCAGACAGGCGGGCCCACCATAGCTCCCCGCTTGCTCCTGAGCATCTTTGTAGACCGTATGAGTGGTCGAGTCAAAACGATGATGCTCGAGAAAAATCTGAGCAGGGAAGAGCCAATGATGGAGACGAATCCAGGGGCCGCATCGGGGCAGGGCCAATCGAGGGTGGGCGGGTCCGGTCGAAAGCAGCGTAGCGTAGACAGTGGAGCCGCCGTGGAACTGGCAAGCAAAGAGAGCAACTGCCTGCCCGTCGGTACTTAAGATTATCCCTTCCCCTCGCCCTTCTGCTTCCGTCCCTAACCCCTTCTCTGACCGCCCTGCCTCCCCAGTACGCGTTCCGCGTCGCGCTATTCTCCCGTCTTGACGCGACCTGTGATATCATCCCCCCTTTTCCCCTGACTTTTTTTTTTTTATTATATTTTATATTTTCCTTTTTTCCGTTCTTTTATTAAAGTCTGGCCGGCTTCTCATTTCTCCTGAAATTTGAACCCTCATCTCCCCACACCTCGGTCGTCTACACCTCAGGCCACCTATCTCCCTTCTACTCCCGTGACTCACGCGCGGTATACTCCCACACCGCCCACGTGACCACAACACCGCCTTTCTTGGCAACATAAATTCTTCTTCGTCGGGTCGCATTCTCCACTTCTCTTATCCCCGTCCTTTCCGTATCGGTGCGCGTGTCGTTGAGTTTCTTTTACGTTTCCTGTCTCCGCGCGAGCTCGCAAGTCCAGACTGTGATAACGCGCGGAGAGAACTGTGTATCCAATCTTGAGCAATTCGCCAACACAATCACCCATAGCTTCTTTCCCTTTCGCGTCTTCTAGACCCTGTACCACAATCCTTCCCTGAGCTTCATGGCGACCCCGCCTCCAGAGGTGACGACCCAAGTGGTCAAGGAGGAGAAGCCTCAGCTTCCTCCGTCCCCTACCGGTGGTTCTGCTCCAGACCTTGCTCCCCCAAGGTAAGAGAACGCCAGTCCCCGGATGCGCATATTGCCGCGCGCTGTGTGCGCAGATATCGCATCTACTCTCACTTCTTTCTGTTTCACCGTCGTGGATTTGATGTGAATTTCATCACTGACTTGAACAGCGTGTCGGCAGCGAACGAAGATAACAAGATGGATGTTTCTTTCGACGCGCCTCCGAGCAAGCCTCCCGTGCTCAACGGCCATGCCAACTCCGAACCTCCCAAATCTGAACCTGAACACGCCACCATGAATGGTAGCAACGGCACCAACGGTGCTAGCTCCGATCCATCTCCAAAGCCTGCTGAAGAT
Organism: Penicillium coffeae; assembly: GCA_035985395.1. NCBI lineage: Eukaryota > Fungi > Ascomycota > Eurotiomycetes > Eurotiales > Aspergillaceae > Penicillium > Penicillium coffeae. Next base: position 1,837,185 of record CP142594.1, on the reverse strand, counting down.
GCCACTATGGCCAACGAGAGCAAACAAGCAGAAGCAGCTCCCGCGCAACCTATCGTTACCGAAACACCGAGCTTGAATCCTCCCCCACTCCAAACTGACTTCGAAATGAAGGATGTGGATGACGTCCCACCCTCTCCGTCGAAGCTTTCAAGAGAACGCGAAGAGGACCCTGCTGAAGAGCCGGCTGCGAAGCGCACAAAGGTTGATGGAGAGGAACCGCCCCACGTGGAGTTCAAGCTCCCAGAGCCTCAGGCTCCTGCAACTGAGGCCCCTGTACCGGAGAATCCTGTGGTCGAAACTCCAGTGGTCGAGACTCCTACCACTCAGGCCCCAGCACCTGCTCAAGGCAGTCAACCTGGTATCACGAAGATGCAGCATAAGTTCCTCACCAAAAGTCTCGCGAGCTTGAGGCGCATGCATGATTCTCGGTTCTATCGTGAACCTGTCGACCCTATCAAGCTCAACATCCCCTCTTACTTCACCATTATAACCCAGCCCATGGATCTCGGAACCATGGAGACCAAGCTCAGGGCCAATGAGTACACCTCTCCGCAAGCCGTGTTCGAGGACTGTGCTCTCATGGTTCAGAATTCGGTCACTTTCAATACCGCAGAGCACCTAGTATCCCAGGAAGGGCTGAAGCTGAAGGCTACATTCGAAAAGCAGATGCAGAACCTTCCTAGAGCTGACCAAGTGGAAGAGAAGAAACCAAAAAAGGTTACTGAGAAGACGTCTGCTGCGCGAAGAGAGCCTCGCACATCTATTGGGAGCACACCTGCCAAGGCTGCTTCCCCTCAAAATACCACCTTTGCATTGGGACCCGAAGGGCTCCCGGTCATTCGTCGCGACTCGTCCAATCCCGACCGCCCCAAGCGCTCCATCCACCCACCAAAGCGAGATCTTCCCTACTCCACCAAGCCAAAGAAGAAGAAGTTCCAGTGGGAGTTGCGCTTCTGCCAAGACACCCTTAATGAACTCATGAAGCCAAAGCACATGGCATATGCGGCGCCTTTCTACTACCCAGTGGATCCCGTCGCCCTCAATATACCTACCTATCATAACATCATCAAAAAGCCAATGGACCTGTCGACCGTACAGTCGAAACTCAAGACTGGCCAGTACGAAAATGCGAAGGAGTTTGAGAACGATGTGACTCTCATGTTCAAGAACTGCTTCAGGTTCAATCTGGAGGGTGACCCAACTTATGGATGCGGCAAGCAGCTAGAGGGTGTCTTCCACTCTCAATGGGCGAAGAAAGAAGACTACCTCGAAAAGCACGAACCTGCTCCTGAGCAGACTGATTCCTCTGATAACGACAGTGATGCAGAAGCTGAAGGGTCTGACGAGGACAACGAAAAGATCAATGCGCTCCAGAGGCAGATCGCTGAGATGTCTCGTCAAGTCGAAATGATGACACAGAAGAAGAAGACTCCACCCGCCGGCAAGAAGGCAGCAAAGGCCAAGTCTGGCAAGAAAGACGCCAAGAAGAGCAGCGGCAGCAAGAAGACGAGCAAGACCTCGAAGGGCGAAAAACCGCGCCATGTTACCTACGATGAGAAGCAGACCATCTCCAACGGCATCAGTAGTCTTCCAGACAAGAAGATGCAGGAAGCTCTCATGATCATCCAGAACAACGTTCCCGCCCTTAAGGTAAGACTGCTTTGTGTTATTACCATATTACAACCAAGATGCTAATGAAGTCCTACAGGGAAGCAACGAGGCCGAAATCGAATTGGATATCGACGAATTGCCAAATGACGTCTTGCTCATGCTGCTGAAGTTTGTTAAGAAGAACGTTCCCAGCATTGTTGATGACGAAGACAATATTCCTGCCCATGTGTCCGCCCCCAAGACCAAGAAGAATAAGCCTATGAGCAAGTTTGAACAGGAGGCTCAGATCAACATGCTCGAGAGCAATCTTTCTCGCTTCTCTGGAGGTGGCCACTCGCCTGACCCTGTTCCTTCGGTCGAGGCAAATGAGTCTAGCGACGATGAATCGGACGATGACTCCGAGGAGAGTGAAGAGGAGTAAATTGCCTAAGTTCGACTGCTGCCATCTCCATCCTCGCTTTGTGCGGGTGAAAATGGCCCACTCTGATTTTTTGCGTTCCAAGCGTCGAAGCCTACCTTTCTCCCGATTTCTGGCTCTAATTTGACACTCAGCTCGTCTGCTGTCCTACACCCAACCACAACCCCGTTTGCGCATGCTCTAGGTCCACGCTCTTGGCTACTTTTTTGTGCTGTTCCTACCATCCACGCAAGTTTTCCCACTATGTACATAACCCACTTTTTTTTTACCTTTTTCCTTGTTTCCGATATCCCCGGCCTTGATGCCTTCTTGCCCTGATTCCGCCGGGCTGCAAGTTTGCTCTCTCACGGTCCGATCGACTGAAATATTTTGAACTTTCTCTACACGTCTTGTAGGGGGGGTCGTCTATCGACCAGTCTCAGGCCAGTCTTTATTTCACCAGTTCCAAGAGGAAGCAATTGGCAACCGAACTAGAACCGGGGGTTCTCGACTACCCGGTTCATCTGTACGATAACGAAAGAAATGCGGAAATGCCAAAATCCATATGGAAGTCTGTACATCAAGTAGCGTTACTTAAGTATGAATCAAATTTTGTCTATGCAATTGGCCTCTTCAGTGGCTTGAACTTCGTATTGCTCGTGTAGTCTACTTCAATCGCCAAGGAACCTCATGCGTCCACCTGCAGCGTAGATCATGCTTCATATACTTTAAGTTTGATGAGATGCAATAGTACCTAATAATCGATCTTGGGCTCCTAGCATAGATGATCGCTCGACCGATCGAATATCTATAATACCTAGCCCAAGCCCTGATGAATTTGCTCATCGTGATATGCTTGTAGATCGAAGTGCCTCGGCACGTATTTGTGGACTCCTGTCAAACTACTTCCGGCGGTGAACATTCCTTCCTGCACGCCGCCATGATACCCCCTTGCGACCCCTCCATTCTTGAGCAAAATCCCCAATTCAAACGACTCTATGATAATTTGACTACCAATCTGCTTAATCCTGATGGCTCGACTCGGAAGAATGGTCAGGACCCTGTGCGGGCGGCTTCGGTTGAGGTACGTTGCGACGCGCTTCGTCGGAGCACATTAAGTATCAACACGATGTTAGTATAGGTATGCTGACAGTTGGTTCTTAGAACTTGAAGCAGTGCCAAATCAGGCGTGCAAAGAAGCAGATTAAGCAACATACATTGAGGCGCTTAGCTTTTGCATCGGACAGTGAGCTCCTCGCTGAAGTGAGTCTACCACGAAGACGATCGATTCAATCGCCAGCGAAACGCTCCTAGCACTTTCAATAATACAACCCTCCATACTAACTCGCCTAATTCAGTGTCACGACAATCTCGCCCTTATATCCCTCTACCTCGAAACCCCCTCCACAGCCCTCGAAGAACAACCCCAAACCCCCAACCAACCCCAGAACCCAACCCAACATGACAACGCCTTCTCCCTCCTCCAACCCGAATTCGAAACTTTCACCTCCAACATCCCATCCTTCATTCTCCAATTCTCGTCCCTCCTTTCAAATGCAGTCCACGATCTCCGCGCAATAGCATCATCCCCAGACGAAGATGAAGACTCCCTAAAGAACCCCTCGCATGCCCGATCCTCAACACATAATGCGCGCGCCCGCGCAAGGGACCGCCGCGTCCGCACGTCCATGGCCGCTGTCCCGCCTCTATCATCACAGTTAAATGACCGGGTGCGAGAACTCCGCTCACTACAGCTGGGAGAGCTACCGGCTAAACGGAGGGAAATGGCTGCGAAGGCGGCGGAGGTGGTTGCTGCGCAGGCGCTTGTGCTTGAGCGCACGGTATTGTTGCTTGAGAGGGGGAAGCATGGGGCGTTGGCGAGGGCGACGAAGGCTAAAGCGGAGCATTTGGCTACTGTTGCGCAGGGGGTGGAGGGGAAGCTTGAGTATGTTTTTGTTATTTTATTTCAACTTTTGCCTTTGAGGGAGCTTGCTCTTATGATATCTGATGCTAATGCTCTCTATGCAGGGTTACCAAGTTGGAAATTGCTGCTTCGCTTTATACGCCGGAGACTGTTGCTGCGCTGTCGAGGTATCAGAAGCATCTGCGGGAGACGAGGGCTCGGTTGGATGAGCGCAGGGAATCGGCTATTGATGAGCTGAAACGATATGGGGATATCGAGGCTACGAGAGCTGGAGGCTTAGAACGTGGTAGTAATGGTGAGGCTGGAACGCTGGCGGAGATTGCGCGGCGATATGGAATGCTTGTTCGGGAGGTTGATAGCGTGCGCATGGAGATTGCGAGACTTGGGGAGTGATGGTGGTCTGTAACTTCTCATAAATATTTTCTGGATGTTAATATTAATCAACTCTATACTCTGAGATGTTTATCTTCTGTTTATTCGATCAGCTGTTATTCGCAGTGCCATATTTAGAAAACCAGAAGATGTATGCATACAACGGTACTGAATATCGCAGTAAGTATTATCTTAAAGTCATATGATGAAGTGATCCAATAAACCTCCACTGGTAATTGGAAATTCCATCCTTTTTCTCATTGTACTCAAGATCCATGGATGTGATTTGCACGATCTATACATAATCACGTGACGTTTAATTTTTGTCCGCCACCCGCAACTTTTCCGTCGCCGACTCATTTACCCAAAGCACTTTCGCTCTCAGAGATTTCTCATCACCCAGTATCTTTGCAGAACCAAGCGCTTTTCACAAGCAAATCCGTCACCATGGCTGATGACGCACTCTCCATCTACGACGAGATCGAAATCGAAGACATGACCTTCGACCCCGCCATCCAAATCTACCATTTCCCATGCCCATGCGGCGACCGCTTTGAGATCGCTATCGATGACCTGCGCGATGGTGAGGAAATCGCTGTTTGTCCAAGCTGCAGTCTTATGATCCGGGTGATCTTTGATTTGGTATGTGCAGAATCAAGAATCAAGAAGATGATGTTTATTGAGTTGTGAGCGGAGACTAACATGGGGTTCTTATTTAGGCCGATTTACCTAAGGCAGATGATCAGCAGAACGCTGGGTCTGTTGCTGTGCAGGCATGATCTGATTTGGACAGGCGAAGAGGAAATCGGGGTCTGGTCACACTGGCTTGATTGCGAGTTGACTTCATGTCAACGCTACGAACACGCAAAACTACCTTCGGGGCATTCAAAAGATTGCTTATGAATCCTTAAGACGAATTTGAAAGATGCTACACACGGTATATCGACAGACAATTATTGCGAGAGGATCTGAGTATGGATCCCGCAACGATGATTGGACCGAGGATGTCCTTGGCCCAGCGCGGTCTTTCGCGCGGTTGAGATGATGCTTTTGAAGACAAAGATCCAAAAGCTTGGCAGTCGCTGATCTACGTCATGAGGACTTGGGATTCACATATAGGGTGGGTGATCGAAAGACCAGCAAGGCCCGACTCATCAAGTCCCCGTATGCAAGGGCATTGGAAGCTGAGCAATTGGCAATTTTCAGATCATACCTGGCACGGAGCTTGCCATTTACTTGTACTTCGGTCAAAAAGGGCCCAGTATTTATCAGCGTCGCTGCTCGCAAGTATCAATGCTGCATCTATCCATTGACCATGTTGTCAAGAAGAAATAAATAATACAACATCACAGCTTCACTATCATCACCTCATGGTTTTTTTTTCTCGATTATCACACATAAAACTACAATATGCCCCATACTCTAGGGATGTTTAAATCTCTAATCAAGTCTCGCATTCAGCAACACCATTATTCCTCCAACTGTCGCCCGTAGATATCTTTCGGCAAATCAAGCTTGAGCTCGGTGTTCAGCAGGTCGGTCAAATTGCTGCCGTCCCGCAGGTAGATCCACTGCCCGTGAGCGAATTCTCGAGATTCCTGCTTCTCGTGCATGCGGTCCCCTTCTAGGATCCAATCGTAGCGCTTCGGGCCTGATATAGGCGAGCTAAGCCAAATTTGCTTATTGGGCGGCTGCTTGTTCAGCACGTAGGTGCCTACGTCGGGAACAGTGATATTGAGGACGCCGGCCTATTGTGCATTCGTCAGTATTTGGATGTTGTATACCCTGTGCTCCAGGGTACGTTTACAGAGCTAAACACTTACATTATACTCGGCCTCAACTTCTGATCCCTCCTCTAAAGCCTTCTCGAGGTCTGCAATGAGTACATTGAAGTAATGCTCCGAGTAGTCGTAGTATTCCTCTGGCGTCAGCGGCGACGGCTCGGTGACATGGGCTGCTGCACCCGCAACAGGTGCAGACTGGGGATTAGGCGGGCTGGGGTCTTCAGAGTCGGGCTGCAGACCCTTGGAGCGGGTGGTGGAGGAGTGGAATGCGCGAGGGTACTGAGGCTGCGCTGTGGAGCTTGGGAAAGAAGCTGAAGCTGCAGCTGCGAGGCGGGATTGCGGGGGAGCAGTGCTAATGCGCATCGAGGGGCGCGCTGCGAGCCGAGCAAGGCGTGGTGCGACACGGGGTAACATTTTGCTGGAGCTGTGGAAAGAGGAACGCTGGTTTGGAGCTGGGGAGACTGTTCCGGCCTCGTCGTCGGTTACGTGATAATTGATGCGGAGAAAGAATTGCCGCATACATCATCGGTTTGGCTCACCGCTTTTCATGGGTGTATGCAAGCCCGTTTACAAGTAGCATTAGACGTGTTTTTATAGGCTCTCAAGGAATTAGGGTTGATTTTATTCATAGGGTCAAGAATGGTATATTTGAACTCTCCAGGAGCGTGGTTGGTTAATTATTTACAAAGTAACATGGATCATCCGCTTTCAACGCTGTTCATGAGCAAAGTGAAGCTCGCCATTTGTGTTGGCAATATAAGGCGACAGATCAAGTTGGTCTGAAACATAATCCCCCATCATATTCTTTAGCTCAGAGCGAAGAATGACGTGGTGCTCTGGGCCATCTGTAGACAGGCTAACGTTGCGTGCATTCTTGCTGAAGTGGACTCCACCCCATTGAAAAGTGCCTACCATAAAGCCAACATGGTTAGCCAGATGAAATGTATAGGATCGTACGAAAAAGTCGCTCACCATCGAGGTTACCAATGTACTCGTCCAGCAAGATATCGGTCGCAAGCCCAGTGCCTTCCTCGTTATTGCAGATTGCTTTCAAAGTAATGACTCCATTGTCTTGTGATAATCGAAAATCGCAGGCACTTCTATCGAAAGACATATTGAGTATTTTAGAGTGTCCAATTTGATTAATTGATGTGCTGTTGGAGTTGCGTCTTCAGGTTATATACCCATGTGGAGACATGAAATCATAGTGGCGCCGGTGCCAACTTGGAAGAAAGGGGTTGTCCACCGGTTGCAATTTGCCACTTACAAGTACTCATCTCAATTTACGTGGTTCACGTTGCACCTTCATTTCCACTCTATTCTAAGCTATGCGCCGGAGATCTTCGAGGATGGAAACATTAAGTATATAAGGGGATGAAATGTCTCAATATTACGTCAACGTTGGTCGCATTTTGAAACAAAGTTGCTCTCCCTTGTTGTTTTCGCTCATGTGGAGAACAAGAGACCTCTCATGGAAAGCTTTTTCTGAGATAGTTGATGGAATCTGCGAAGAATGATAATGGCATTGGAAAATCGCTTATCAATGCTTGACGAGTGGTCAAAGCAAATGCAGATATTAAATGTGGAGGCTATGCTATCTTGACACCGTAGTCGAGAGTAGCCTAGAAAGCTTGTCTCAATTCAACTACAAGTGGCTATTGTCGTATGGAAACCATTGCGCGCGCCCAGGTACTTAAATGGCCTTGAAAAGTCAAGCCCTTGGTATTTTTCCTCAAGGCTTTAGTTTTGAGCATGATTCACGATCGGCTAAGTCTACACAGATTGCGAGTCAAGGGCACTTTCAGATCACAACACAACAACACAACAACATCAAATGACTTGAGGAAGTTCAAGCTTTGTGGGTCCGGCGTCTCTGGAAGAAGGCTCCAGCTGAGGATTCCCCCGGAGGTAGTGAATAAACCCATGCCCTTCCCGTCGGAGATAAGAAACGGCGTTGCGCAATTTCCTCCGTTCTATACAACTTAGTAGTTGGAATTGTAGAACTTCTATAAGTATCACGGATTTCTGATGGTCCTCAAAATGGCCCTTAAAAAAACGAACCGCGCATCATATCGACCAGCCATCACGCACGTACTACAAGTCTACGACTTAACCAAAACCAACCACCATGTCGATCCCCACCCTTCCCATCAAGCTGAGCCCTGCACTCAGTGGTCGTGATGCAATTGCCGACGCTATCTATCGCTGCGTCGACTCTTTTGACCGTCGCAGCGCGACTCTACTCAATTCCTCTTTCACAGATGATGCCGTATTCGAAATCAATGGCAGAAGAATGGAGGGGATCCAGGCCATAACCGACCAATGCTTTGCTGGTGTTTCCAAGTTGGATACAACGCACCATGTAACCAATCTACGAATAAACATTCTGGAGGAAGATTCCAAGGCTGAGGCATCTTGCTCAGCGCTTGCTCAACACTTCCCTGCCGGGGAGGGTCTGAAGCCGGGGGTTGTTCCGCTACTTGCTGGCTCTCTCTATTGGGTCGAACTGATCAAGGATACTGGAGATGAATTGTGGAAGATCAAGAAATTTACCCTTACATCTAACTGGGCACAGGGCGATTGGGGAGTCTTTGGCAACTAGGTGTATTTATCTTATGATAGCAAGGATGCAGGAGATGGGTTATCGTATTGATTTTACATGACAGCGTCCCCTCAAGTTTCAATTGATTCCAAAGCTGTGTAGATATTTGACCCCAGGAGTCTGTCATTCAATGGTTGATCTTGAGGCATTGCTCATTTCATTCCCATGAGGTTCGGAATCAATTGATATCTTGGTAAATACCTTCGCTTGCCGGGTGACATGCGTCGTGAACGGACATCGGGAGAAAATCAGCGGACATAAGCATGAGAAGAGTCAGAAAGTAAGGATTCTTTCCCGCTGTACAAATCACCTGAAAAACATTATTTTGCATGCGGCCCGCCGGACTATTGCCCTGTCTCTTTTCTGACTGAGATAATTGAGGGGGTGATGCAGATGTACAGCAGAAGATAGCCCACTCGTCGGCCGAAGCTGCCCCACTGGCGGCCGACCGATTGATTCAGTCGCCGGCCTAGGCCCATTTACAGGAGAAGATTAGACAAATAAAAATTAAAGGGGATAGAAAAAAGGACGAAATTTTAGAATTTAAAAAATTGGAAGACAAAAAAAAGAAAACAACATACAACAGTCAGGATTCCCATGTGGTCACCCACCATAGTACTAACTGACCGGCGTGAGGCTTAAGTACGGCTGAGCGGACGGGAAGCCCTGTTCTCCTCACCCTGTGGTCGTATGTGCTGGGTGAACTTTAACGTTGGATAATATAGCCTTGAATGTGGGCTTCATGATTTTGGTCCTAGTTATAGGAGATCCAAAACAGGCTTTGATAGGGCATATCATGTCGTATCAGACCAGTAAGAGTATGTCCTGCTCAGGAACGAAGTGAAGTATCTCATTTTACCGGCTGTTTGGCTGCTTGAATGTACACAGAGCACTGTAATAGTGGAATTTGACTACCAAGCTAAAGAAATATATTTCGAAGCTGCAACAGCCTTTGAGTAGTAGCGAGGTCCAATTGATCCACAGTCTCGCGGGTTTTATAAAGTATCCATGGAGAGCAACTAAGCTTCGTAAGGGGGCAACGAAACATAAATTCATGCAAGAGAGCCCACACCTTCAACCCAACGAGTGAAAGCGTGGGCCTCGTCTCATTCCGCCGCAATGATTTGCCGAGAACCTGAAATGTCGCGGATCGAGTTACCTTGCAGGTGACAATGTCCATCACATTGATAAAAAAACTGGAAGACTGCATACTTTTAAAGGGCACCAATTGTGAAAGGCATTTACCCCACAGTCTAAAGTTCCATTTCCAGTAAGATAGCCGACAACCGGGGAATCCAAGAAGTCTAATCGACTAAGCGGGGTTTAGCATTGCCCAACAAGCTGGTTCAGCGAGGGCCCACCGCCTCGTAGTGGAGGAGCCCGGGATAATACCGGCGCTGTTCCTCTCTTGCTCGGAATGATCGGGCGGTACCTTCCTTGATCCGATTCAGTTAGTTTTCTTACAGCGATGATTTCGGGTCTGAATTACCATTGATAATCCGAATGTTCAGCCTAGGTCCATTTATAGGGAAATATAAGACAATGAAAATTAGAAGTAAAAGAAGAAAGAACGAACGTTCAGAAATTATTTGAAACTTCTAACAGGATTTTCTCTTCTTAAGACAAATTAAGAAGAAGAAAGCCAACTATACAATATACCGAGTTGTCTAACAGGCCAGATCCTGATCTATTGCCCAAACTTGGCCTGTATTTTGTGATCTATCAACTCCGCAAGATATTTAGTCTCAGCGGGTGATGGACTCAGACACCAGGAGAAATCGAGAGAGAGACCATGGAAACAATGAAGAAAAGGAGACTCAATGTGTAGCTAGCCAGCTAGGAAACTATCAAACTATCAAGAGGGAAAAAAGGAAGAAGAAGGAAGGAGGGAGCCTGGGAGCTATCTGACTCGAGAGGAAGGCCGGAGATCTCCGTGGAAGGCTCCGCCTTCATCTCATCAGCGGGCTACGCCTTATTTGAAGACTTCTTCGAGCTTTAGATAGATTGCATGTTAGCGCCACTCAATTGAATCAATTTGGTCGCAGCCCTTCACAATATGTGTGTACTTGCTTCAAAGGACACGTCTAAACTATCTAAACTAGCAGCTCTTCGATTCTGGAAAGGATCTGGTTGAATTAGCTTTGAGTCCTTATATCCATAATCAGTAACACCTAATAAACTCACAGTTTCAATAAAGCGAACTCCGATGATGATTCTGGTGGGAGCGGATGACCTCAAAACGCTTTTCCCGGTGTCAATCTTGCATCGATGGAAAACGATATGCAGCCTGTTAAGAGTGGATGTTGATAACCGCGAACAAGAGACCTGCTGGTTGTTAAGTTATAGAAATATGTTATCGTGTAGATCACGACACATGCAGGCCTTAATAACCTTGGAAGGCATTTATTCCAGTAATGAAAGCTCAAAAGACTTGACATTTACCAAGAGAGAAAGGCCCATTGCAACTTTATGGATCAACTGATAATCACTCATTAAATTAATAATGTCACTTCACCAGGGTGAAAATGAGAATACACCTCTCATTCGGAACACCACGCCGCAATACCAGGTACGACTTTCCAAGCAGCCCACAAATCTTATTTTTTATGAGATGTGTGCTGAAATACACAGCCTTTGGGAGACCCTGAGCTTGCGGTAAACAATGTTTCTCCAGAAGAGGTGTCTGTGTCCATGAAATCTTCGAGGTCTATATGGGGAATACTTTCTGTCCTTCTTGTTGGTAGGTCAAAATTGCTGAAATGTTAAGACAACGCTCAAGTTTTTGCTACAGGGGTATTTGATTTACAAGCAGACACTTCTCTTGTCCTTGCAACATATAGTGAGATAGCCTCGCAATTTGGACGTCTCGATAGTGCAAGCTGGCTGCTTTCATCTTATATGTTGGCGGCTCTACTTCAGCCTTATTATTCTGCTTTATAGAGATGAAATGGGCCAAAGAACCTATCTTTCCGCTCAATCTACTATCACACTACGATGTGTTCACCTCTTATACAATGCTCCCCATTCAAACAGCATCTCAGACAGCGGTACGTCTATTGTTTGACCCAAGCTCCGCAACAGCACCAGAGAATCTAAAGAAACTAGCTTATGCTTTATTTTCCGCGATATTTCGAGGTTACGAAGAATGCATCAACTGCAGAAGCCGGTGCATATCTAATCCCGGCGGTTGTTGGTAATACAGTTGGTGGCCTGGCTACAGGGGCATACATCAACTTGTGAGTGACTTTTCGTTTTGAAAGAAAGTCAAACTAAATTGAGGAGCAAAATAGGAGAAGAAGATACAAGTTTCCTACGATCGTGTCACCAGTCAGCTCAGGGATCTGCTTTACCCTTCTGATTGTATTTTGGCACGGAAACACGCCCACCTGGGAATGCATTTTCATATTCTTTGGTGGCCTCGCAACTGGAATTGCCCATTCATCTCTCTTCGTCGCTGTTGGTGCGGGGGTCTGTGAGACTAAGATGGCTATCGCTGGGTCAGGTTTGTATCTCAGCAGCAATATAGGTGGGGTCTCCGGAGTGGCCGTCGCAAGCGCTACGTTCCAAGATAGTCTTCGCAAGTCGCTATCGAACAAACTCAGGGATATTGATGGGGGTCAGGAGGTAAAGATGTTGAGCCAATGCGTTGCAATTGTCAGCTGATCAATTTAGATTGCCCATAAAGCTCGAACGAATATTAAATATCTTCGTCATCTGACTGGTATGACCCAACGACTGGTAATTGAGTCATATGTCATGAGCATACAAAACACATACAAGTTGTGTTTGATCCTTGCTATGATTTGCTTTATTTTGAGTTTGACGATGCGAGAAAATCGGCTTTGAGCACAACGATGACAACAGTTGAGGCTCAAATACTGAAAGCACATGTGGTTATCGCTTTGCATAACATGCACATACCGAATTCAATCGTCATTCAGTTTTTTGAATATAGACGAGCATCGGTGTTTGCAAATTTAGTGGCCGCTCTGAGCGAGGAGCTTCCCTTATCTGAATTGAGATAGACTGCTTCTTCATCACGCAAATAATCGTTCGATTTGGACGGAATTTATTGCCAAAGGTCTCGCCAAAGGATTTTCCGGTAAACATACCGAAAGTTGGTGGTATATTATCCGCGCCCAATACCCAAGCCGCGTGAAAATTAGGCGTCCATGGGGGCTAAATTTAATCAGATTGGCCAGCTCGTATAGAATAGCGCGTAAGTCGTTAGCTGCCTTGCTGACCGGGACATTTCCACGCCGTGGAGCCTAATTTTATCCTGTTGTATATCTTGCGACGCATAGGAATTTCGCCTCCTATTCTCCTCGAGGCAGTAACCGGAGCAAACAAAGAGCATCCCAATTCATCAAAATGGCGCCCTCCTCTCATGTCGAGAATTATGACGCCTCCAAGTTCTGGACTGCCCCCGCCCGGAACTTCCGGACGTCTGCTCGCTTACATCTACAGCACTTTCTCTTTCAGAACACCATCGGCCCTCTTCTCGACCCTACAGTTGAGGAGCATTTAGCTACCGTTTTCCAGCCCGTGAAAGTGGCTGATCTTGGGTGTGGAAACGGCGTTTGGCTGACAGAGCTTCACACCTACCTTGGGAATAAAGCCCAAGCTCAAATGGATGGATTTGATATTAATCCCGTGAACTTTCCACATCCATCTCATCTACCGGCCTCAGTGAATCTCTTGCAACGCGATATTCTGAAGGAGCCTCTCCCAGCCCAAATGATCGGGAGCTATGATGTTGTCCACATCCGAGCCTTTGTGAGCATTATAGCCGATGGCGATTTCGAGCCTATGCTCTCTGTTGCTTGGAAGCTTTTGAAACCAGGTGGCTTTATCCAGTGGGAAGAAACAAGAGGCGACATTTGGGTGGTCGAGTCACCAGCTCCGGACATTACCAAGTCGGCCTGTGAAAGTATTGTGCAAGTGCTCCAGGGTGGCCAAAAAGCACAAGGTATCAGCAATGAGTGGATAGAAGTCCTTGACAGGCATCTGGACGAATTTGGATTTCAGAACTCGCGTCTACTTATAAGGGAAAAACGGAAGCAAGACTACAAGGGCTGGACTGAAGACTATCTCATGGTGTGGGAAGAATGTGCTTCCTTCTTCCCTACGAAAGCAGATGCGCCCGATGCGCCATTGTCGCGAGAAGCATGGATTGGTATGTTTGCCGCTGCTGTGAAAGAGTCGGAGCAAGGTGTTGCGGTACATCAGGGGAGGGTTCTCACTGCAATAGGCCAGAAGCCTTTCTAATCTGCTCTTTGATGTTGACTCAGATGACTCAGATACAAGAACAAGACCTCAAGGCATTGATACGAATAAAAAGACATTCCTTTCTCTGCAAACTATGACCCAAGGAGTGATCCAACGACCTCTCACGTAACATTTCATTAGAAGAAGATACTTAAATTTTGATGCATCTTAGAGATGCGCATTTCATTACTGACTCCGCACATTTCCATGGTTGATATCTCACAAACGAACAGATCCATATCTATCAATGTGATTGATCAGTCAAGACGACTGAATCTGACTAAGGCATATAAGATCCCATGAAGGGAGCAAGGTAGTCCTTCTTGCCAATAGGCACGCCTTCCTTGCGCAGAATGGAGTAGGCAGTCATAACATGAAAGAAGATGTTAGGGAGGGCAAAAGCGCTGGCATAGGCGTCCACAGCCATGGGAATGTTGACACCAGGTCCCATGCCGACCTCAGTGGAATTCTTCGCGTTGGCGTTGATAACAGCCTTGTCAGCACTATCGAGGGACTTGAGAGCATTCTCGACGAGAGCAAGGCCTTCAGCGAGTGTTGAGATTTCCGACTTGGCATCAGCAACGGCAGTACCGCTTAGCCTAGCAACGAGTTTCTCAGCGAGCGTAGAGGCAAAGATGATCTGGAAGCTCAATGGCTTCATGTCCTCAGAGAGAGTGCTATTGAGGAAATTGGCGGCATTAGCATGCTCCTGGCCCTTGCGAATAATGTTGGCAAGCGCCGTCAAAGCGTTCTTAGCTGCCGGGATAGATGTGTCGTAGAGAGTGTAAGACATTTTGAGGAAGCGAGTATGCAAATTGTGGCAATAAAGATATAGTGATTCGAATAGTACAATGTTGTTGTGATTAATGTGTAGATGAGCAATATTTTCAAGATATGACAACATTCCAGGAACAGCTTTAAATGTCCCCGGATCTTTACACCGCTAAAATGTATTAATAATGAACCAATTCTGGCGGGGGCATTAGCGGGGCATACCTTCAATGGTTCCAAGGTAACAAGCTTCAGCTTATTAATTACATTGAATCCGAGGGGCTATTTTTGCACATTCTATTTGACATAGAACCAAATGGAATTCTCATAATAACAAATCAAATCGTTTTCTGAAGAACAACTAGCCATGCACAATGGTAGATGACTATCCAAGACGATATTGAGCATCACTAAACGTGTTCCATGTTATAGAGACAGCTCAACTAGCTATTTGATGGGCCGACCAGCAAAATGTGTCAGAAAGGGCTTCCAACAAGATATCCGTAGATACTTGCCAATTCTCAATGTTGAACGATACAACAGATAAACGAAGGGTGTGGGGCGGTAATGCCCCTGTCACAGGTACTATGCCTACTTCGTAATCGGCTGGGATCGCCGTACGAAGAGTGTGCAACAAGACTGTGGGGCTATCGCAATAACATTGATGATGGATGGAGGAGTTCCACCCAGCTAAGTCAAAAGTACCACCCGCAGGCGGTCTAACTATGCAGAATTACATCTCCCCGTAACCGGGTCCGTAACCACTTGTAATACTAAAATCCCCAACAATGTGCGGGTTTGTTTGAATTTGGCTTGTGGAAATGCGCGGGCTGACTCAGCTGGGCGCATAAGGAAACAGGACTACGGCAGCACGGTAGAGGTTCAGTACGAGTAGTTGACTTTTATAGCAGCGCTACCCTATTGCCCCTCAGTCCTAGTGCCCCTCGACAGGCAATAGGATCCAGATGTTAAAAATAAGAAAAAAAGGAAGATGACATACAACAGTCAGAGTAAGCATATAACCACCGAATCGGACGCTGCTTTATTCAGTGACTTCAGGCCACTACACAAACACATCCCAAACATAGTAACTGGTTCTTTTTGCCACGCCCTTTGGAAACTCGGGACGAAGGTCCCAGAATGCTTTTTCGCGTCTGAAAAACAGAAAGGCTGGGATAGGACGTTTACAGTTTCAATAATATCACTTCGTAGAACTCGTATACTGATTTAAAAATAGTAGAGACCGCAATGGATTAAAAGCAAATGTAATAGAACTGAAACAGCACGAATCCTTTGGTCTTGAACGTACGAACGGAGGCACAACAGTCATCTCAAGGCGTCTCTGGACACAAACTTGCCAGCATCGCATCCCGCAGTCTGTCTGCATCATCACGAATAGTAGCACTAGCTGTCATAGCAAGTTCCTCCTCATTACCAGCTGGTTTATTCTCGCCATCGAAGGTCATTCCTTCGATCACCTTTGCAGGTATCTCACATCCTGATATACACCGAGCAAGTGTCACCAAATTAGATCGCTGCAAATATGCACCTTCAGAAGGCCAAAATCGGCGGGACTCGACTTTTTGAGCGGCAGTAATGACCTTGAATCTTTTGAGATTCAAGTAAGAAATGAGGAAGCGAAAGTATAGATATCGGCGTCGGGGGCGGTTTTCATTGAGAAAGGTAAGGAGTTTACCATCAAGATCCATGACGCGAACGATTGACCCATCTGAATTGGTATAAACCTTTTCATCGCCCATTGATTCGTTAAGGACGACACATTTCCACTGGGTACTATCTCCGATCTGAGGCACAATCACAATCACTCCGCTGTCAAGAAAATATTCTATTTTAGAATGGAGAGATAGTGCTATAGAACAGTAGATTGTTAGCCAGATAAACAGGAAATCAAAAGGGATCAATTAATCTCACAGTTCCGAGGGTCTTTTGCCACTTCGTCTTCGCTGCCGAAAATATGGGCGATTTCTTCATGAGAGAGACTTTTTGGCACAATGTGTGCCGCTTTCGCGTCAGCCCCAGAAATCTGGATTCCTAGAATGTGGCACCAACTCCAAGTGGGCTGGATCTTAGGAGGCTTGATCCCATAGAACCTCAGCATGGATTTTTTGAATGAGCTATTATTGAATGAGCTCTTGGCTTGGCGTGCAACGGCCGACATCACTCGTGGGATAACCGTATCCCGGTACGCATGTTCCAAAAGACTGTGGTCTTCTGGCTCCTTATGTCTTAGGCGCTTTGGACTTGAGCTCTGCCCGGTAACTTCAGCCTCGAGATCCTCGACCATGTTCCGTTCATTTCTCTTCATGATCCGAAGGGCACTGGTTTGCGTTTGATGGGAGCTCAGAACATGTCCCAGCTTATTCTGTAAGGTATTCTCAGATATCACGCCACTTGTAAAACCTTCTAGAAGACCATCTTTAATGGATTTGAGGTAATCTTTGTCGGCTTCCAGTTCTTGAATCTTTGCTTCGAGATAATCAGAGACGCTGGTGCCCTGGGTGTCGACTGATAAAGTCGTGACTCTCGACGCGGCACTCACGGTTCTAGCTTTTGTGGCCCGCAAATTCTGTTGACATGCCGTGGACAAACGAGAAGACACACGTTCTGGAATCTCTGGGTGAAAGGAACCAGGAGGCATCGCTGTAGACTTGATGGGGGAAGTCATCGTGGTGAACTCCTTGGGGAAAATCAAGGAGGAGCATCTGAGGTTCGGAAGACACGCGATTTATAGTAGGAAGGCCTGGATACACTCTACGCCTGCCTAAAGCTACTTACCACTTATGACCTAGTACTTACTAGATTGGGATTAGCTCCGAATACAGTTTCGGCTTCAACCTTGTCGCGGTCGCTGAGAGAGGAAGGCGGAAACCCTGGAATTATTATCTTACGGAACGAGTCGAATACTGTCAATTCCGGCAGTATTCGTTATCCCGGCCGACTTCATTTTACCAGAGCTAGTAGATGTTTTCTGTTGTTCAACCTCTGGCGGGTACCCGATTTTCCAGCGCTTCTATATTTTTGAAGGGATCTTTTCGTAATATTAATCCACAAGAGAGGCTACACTAAATAGTCATCTGGAAAATGGCATCATTCACAATAGACTTTCTTTACT
Organism: Penicillium coffeae; assembly: GCA_035985395.1. Classification (NCBI taxonomy): domain Eukaryota; kingdom Fungi; phylum Ascomycota; class Eurotiomycetes; order Eurotiales; family Aspergillaceae; genus Penicillium; species Penicillium coffeae. Next base: position 1,819,323 of record CP142594.1, on the reverse strand, counting down.
AATCAGCTCCTCATTCAAACATCATCACATACTGTAATGGGGAAACCGCCCCGGATAATCAGTTTTTCCGCTCTGGATCGCGAGGTCTAGATAGCATCATGTACTCAGGCTAGCTTCGGTTTGGTTCTCGGTTTTTCGGTTTGGACGGCGGTTTGCCGGTTTCTTTTCTACTGCCTTTCTACGGTCGTATCGGTTACGTTTTTGAGTAGGATCGCGCCGTTGTGATCCTGCAGCCATCGATTTCTACGTCGGTTCCTCAAGTCCTCCCTTCGATTTGGCTACGGTACGCCACCGATATCGCGTCGTTGCCAGCTTGCCTACAGGGCCATACGGTTTGGCTGGTTTCTATTGCCTCCTCGACTCAGGCTGCGCCCATACAGCCACGCTCAGTGCATCAACCCCTTTTCAATAGGCACTTGATATACATAATACCGGAGAACATGGTATTTTCATAATAGTAATTTTACCTTAGACTATCTGTTCATATGTGCTGATTGTCCTAAAGTTTTAATGGAAACCCGCCACGGTCACAGAGACTCCTTGTAAAAGTCATCACATATAGAGCCAACTACGCCAATTGTCCTGAAGCTTTGTGGAAGAAGAGGAGTTTGAAGGGCGCATAGCAAGAATTCCAACCTTGGAAGGTTTGAAATAGAGCAAGAATGCATTAGTCAGAATAGACACTACACTTCAGATCAATTTAGACCACTTGCCACCCTTCGGCTATCAAATCATCTAAATCCGCAGTAAGGCAATTCGTTCCATCGGATAGATGGAAAAAGCCAACTACTTCGCCTGTTTCACATTGCACGATTGGAGCCCCACAAATTTCTTCTGATATCGTCGGGTTTATAGCGCCAAAAATCGCATTGACCGATATTGCCTTCCACTCTGCAAATGGGATCACTGGGTGACCCGAAGGGCGAACTGGGGCCTCAAAACGCCGACCGATCGCCATTAGGCTAATCAAACCAGAGCTCATACCGTCCGCTTCACTCCATGAGCCGGCCTCAATCGCATCGCCTGATACAAGTCTCTTAGGTGGTTCTGCTTGGAAATAACATTCATTCCTGAAATTTGTCGAGGCTGCTGGCGTCAGCTTCGCGAATGCAACATCTAATTCTTGGCGAGTATCTGAAATTGTGCCAATGATGTCCTCCCCAGTTTTGGGGTGATAAACGTCGCCAGAGTGAAGAAAACCATGGTGCGCTACTGTCACAAACTCATCGCCTCGACCATTGCGGATTTTAATTCCCAATGTGGTTGCTGCGCTGGAAGATTCATAGCGGGATCCTGTAGGGCCAAGGCCACTCTCGACTCTGCAGCCTGGGCTCAGGGATGAACGCCTCAGATAGTTCGAATAATCTTGAGGCAAAGGCCCCGAGCTTGCCGTATATTGCAAAGGATCTATGTACCGGGCTCGGGTCTGTTTTTTCATTCTGGCATAGAAGGGCTCTTCGCCGTGGTGGTATAGTGTGGTACGACCTGCCACTGTCCCAGGTAAGGATCGCGGCTCATAAATGTGGCCATCACCATAAGACAGCTCAACAACAATCCAGGTAGGTAAATATAATATTGCTCGTATGTATGCCAGGGGCCTCAGAGCTGTAAGAAGAGCGACATTCTGCTCTTTCGTCGGGAAGGCCATCTTGGGCCAAGTAAGGGTCGGGCAAGGATCTTCAATCCGCGGGCTTGGATACGGGGCCTCTGGAATGGAATCGGTGGCATATGACCCAGGCCCAGAAAATTTCACCGGCATGCATCCGACAGTCAAAGGAATCGGCCGAGGAGGTGCTTCAGTCTCAATCCACATGTACCAACCACATTGTCCGAAGTGTGCAGCGCCAAATTTCTTGCGAATCCACTGCACTTCTAACTGATCTGGGGATCGAAACCGGCGTTTTTCTGGATCCCATAGCGTAAACGGGGCTGTATCATTGATGTGACGAGCGCCCCAGCCTTCAGGGTTTTCCCATCGACTGGGCTCAGGGTGAGCATGGGTTTTTGCTGGATCTTGACGCTGCGTATTTTGCCGAGACTGAACGATGGCAGGTGCACCAGTGAAGATGTCAGTGTAGGGAGAGCTTTGTTGAATCCGCTGGACTTGTGGCGACAGCCGAACCGGAGCTTCCATACTGCAAGACTCCAGACCCGCAGGTCGGAAATACGCGTAACGAAAAGTTCGTATTTGGGAATGCCGTATTCTTTGGACTTCGTAATGACTAACGAAGTGGGTATGACAAGAATGCTTGGCAATCGTAAGAGTGTTGATCATATTCAAATGGTCCACTTGGACGGAAACTATGAATAATTGCCCGTAGGCGGTACAAACTAGCAGAATCTCATCTCCCTTAATCGGGACCGTAACAATACCATCCGTTTTCCTCCTTAACATAAGCATCCCCAACATGTACTCCCGCTTCCCAGGTGATAGCGGGGATCCCGTGATCGCGTAAATCTGACATAACCCGTACCCATCATCCATGGATCCATGGATGCGGTGTCGCGGTCGCCGAAAGGGGAAGGCGGAAACCCAGGGATTATTACCTTACGGAACAGCTCCAGACTGTCGATTCTGCCAGTATTAATTATCTCGCTCCACTTCATGTACTTAGACATATATCTTACTCCATTGTTGAACGGACACCGTTATGGGGTTGGTTGCCCCAAGGATCTGACGATTGAGCCAAATTTACACTACAAGAACTTGCAATACAACAGCGGTAACCGCGCCCACCCTCCATTTTGAATCCCCCGGAGCTAACTGTGCCGATTGTCCTGATGTCTATCAGGACTTCCACATAATCGCAGAGGGTCTTGGATGCAACTATGGATTCGTTCTTGCATTTCTCCACTGGCCGTATCTGTAATTAGGCTCGAGAGGGAATGCGCGTCTAGTCGGCTGAGGCATTGGTGCCTTGGGTATTTGAGGATTATTCCTATCAAATTGCTGGAGTGCAGGAATTTCATTCCTTTCGTTTGCAAAGAGTCCTTCGCGATCTTGATATCTACGAGGGTCTCTGTTACCAAGATCTCGTGGATTTGCAACGGCCTGCGCAGGCACTCTCTGACGACGGCGGAGTAAGGCAGACCCCGGTTGGCGCCATGTTACTTTCAGCGCCGGCTCAGCTGCGTCGCGTCCCTGGAAGAATACATATTGCTTCGCCTGTTTTTCTTCTCTTCTATCTACGCATCACAAAAAACAAATAGCTTCCACCAACCCTATCGCTCTCTCCCATCGATCGCTCAATGACTCTTAATCTCGCAGAAGCGCCAAAGCTGAAAGAAGCTGATCGCAACGTTGTCCAGATACTGACGGAATGTCTTGAGTTGGAAATTAGCGCAGAAAAGCAGGCAGCAAAACGAATCGATGAATATCATCGACCTGCGGAAACTCAGCATGATTCCGATGACGAAGATGAGCCGAACTTGTACTATATCTGGGACACTTTCGTATGCGTTTCTTTCCACATTCCGCATGATCATCCTGCACAGAACAGACGAGTCCAGATTCTACTGGAGCTACGAGACCTTCCTTCTCGGAAAATAGATTACACCGGTGTAAGTATTATGGAAAATACGATTCGATCTTAGCCCATCAAATTCGTCAAATGGCTCTCTGACTCGGTTTCACAGGAGGAATTCGAATTCTGGTCAGACATGCCACTTTTTCGGGAATATCTGACTGAGGCATGGGAATCAATCGGTATCCATACCCGAGTCCTCGATTTATGCCTTCGCCTCCAGGGGATCTCCAACCTTTGTACCAGTTCCGTGTGCTTCCACATAGCTGGTTTGCGATGGATTGATGCCTGCGGTCTTGTATACGTCGCGCATCAATTTCTCCTGTGCCTCACTATTCGGCATCGAGATACCTCTGGTCCGGCCATCTTGATTAACGCCGCTGTTGACGACGACGGATCGGATAGCGTCTCCGGCGGCCTGTGCATCCTTCAAAGATTTCAATATAATACATCCAGCACCTTCACCACGACCGAATCCAGTTGCTCTTTCATCGATTTTTTTTCCGTCGCAGTGGAACTGACACCAGATAGGCCTGTTAGATGGCCTCATAGGCAGGGAAGGGAAATCGGTCGAGGAAATGACTGATGATGTTTCGAGTGAATGGCGAAACTTCATATCACTTTCTGCTCGCCTATGGAATGCCAATCTGATAAACCTATTGCGGCAATCCGTAAATACTATAAGCGATGCCCCCTGCCGTGGCTGTTTAGTCATGGCATCACCCGGCCCGGGCGGGGCGCCCGGGAACTGATTGCTTTCCATAACCCAGCTGACTAGCCAGCAACCACCATGAAATACTTGAGTTCGCAAAGGATCTAATTCACGATGGTGATCTCAAGTATATCACGATAGAACACCTTCTTATAAGACTTAGACAGAAATATCAATAATGAATGACAAGTAAAATGTAGTAAGGAAAATCACCGAGGAAACTGACATTCACCATGCATTGAGGTGAACGCCGTGCAGTAGTTTGCATGACTGGCTCTCGACATGATGCTAGTGTTTCATAGCCAGGACTTTGGCACTCCGCCAAGGGGCCTTCTTGATTCTTGCAGCTAATCTACTTTACTATCGCTTCATCGGATGCCGAACTGAATAAAAAAGGTATACGATCAGCCGTGAGTAATCACCTCTAACGACTCAAGATTATTTTGCTTATTTCTGATTGATAAAACGTCGATATACTTCCACAATACGACCTCGGGAGAAAACGCGCTCATACTTACCTTAGCCTTCCGAGGCTGTTTCTGCTATAAAAGATGGGCTCCCATTTGTTTCTTTTCTTTGCTTTTTTTTTTTTTTTTCTCCACCACAATTTCGGCCGCCTCCATGCTGCACATTGGGGGCCTAAGGAGAAACCACGAACCATTTCTCCGAACAACTTTGAGCTTTGAGTCATAGAATAGAGGATGCGAAATTGAGTCCATAATGATGCCCCATATTCTATATGTACGATCCTTTATACCTTTTAGCCTCAATCACAATCAAAGGGATAGCAGCTTTCGCTGGAAGATCTCCGAGCCTAGGCAGCTTCACGAAAGCGAACTATGTTTGCTGAAGATCTTAATCGCCACATACCCCAGCACCCCTCATTTTCGCATACCGGGTGTTTTCGGTCAGCGAAATTTCATGCCAATCGAAGAGGACCGTGGGAGATTGATAAAGTTTGCGATTGATTTCCTCACCGGGGGTGCATATATACAACCAATCGCTGGCATGCTGCCAAGAAATGGCGAGCGATTGTCATTCCAAAGTTGGGATTGAGTGCCTCGATGACATATTTTGGGCGTCAAAGATAACATTGAATGAAGTGATTGATGGCTCTCGAGATCGTGACCAATGATCAGAGCAGTATATGGGCCACTAGTCCTGTTTTCAAATAAAAGTCTCGTGGCGCCTTAGGTTGACTGTGAATCACAATATCGGGACTCGTGAAATTGAGATCACTTCACCAACGTGGATCCATGTTACGCATTTGGAGAGGACACGGCTTGATCGGAACAGTCTAGTTAATCGGGTCGCAACGGCAGCCTTATTGCTGGTCAGAAATGCGCCAAGATGACAGCTTGGGTATCGGGACTGACTGACCGAGATCAGAAATCACATAGGACTCAGCTTTATCCAACCCACTTTGTAGAGATTAACCGAGATCCTTGTTGGCCCAAACTTACCAGGGGGGTTTTGCATGAAACTGGCGTAGCCTCGTCCGAGAGGCAATTTATCAACTGGTCCATGTGCGTTAGCCGAGGTGGCACCGAATCGTATAAGCGAAGGAAGCCATATCCCTGCAAGTGTCAAACACATCAACCAGACTGCACCTCGTACCTGCCGGCGGTAATGATACTCCGTATTCAAGGCATGCTTAGTGATCTAGATCTCTTGGCAAAGTGCGTGCTTATCGGTCTCTCAAAGCGGCTGATCGGCCCGACCGTCGCTCTTTGTTTGCCTTGTGGAGGGAAATTCCAGCATCTTCAACCTTTGAACACCGGATACTGCTCGCAGCAAGATGCTGACTTTCAGTCATCTTGATGCTGATGCATTTGAAAATCCCCAGAAAAACATTGGTCGGAAAAGGCCCCGATCTCGAAAGACGGTGGCATGCTATAACTGTCGAAAATCCAAAGTGCGCTGCGATCGCAAGTCACCATGCAAACCGTGCCAAGATCGTGGGATAGAACAATGTACCTACTCGCGTTCGAGGAGTCCAACTGCCTCGGAACAGGCCAAACCAGAAATAAACCCTCCAAATACAGAAGTCGACCTTCCACCGTTGCAACAACCCACGCCCCGCTCTTCCGACAGTGAGATCGTCGATCCACAGCCGGTCCTGCCCCACGACAAAACCGGCGTCATCCAAACCAGATCTTTTAAAGGGTCGGACTTCAAAACAAGGGTGATCGGTGGCACTCATTGGATGGCCGTGTGCAACGACCTGCCCGTAATAGGGGCCATGCTGGAGAAGAATCCTGATTTTCAACCAATGTGGAAAACCTTCGCAGAAGTCAAATCTCTTCTTCGTGCTACAAATTCGGTGCCAGCAAGGCTGAATTGGGACCGCAAAAATCCCCAAAATCTTTTACCTGATCTACCCACCTGCAAGAATTGGATTAGGCGATTTTGCGAAACCTATGGTAGACTCTACCTTGTGATTGATCAGAAATGCTTACTTGCCGAACTAGAAGGCATATTTGCCGCACCTCTTGACCCTAATGAGGTGCATGTCATTAAGATAATATTGGTTATTGCAATTGCTATGCAAACGGATAAGTCACAGAGACTCTGCGGGCGTGTATTTCTGCAAGAAGCGGAGAGCTATATTCATACATCGACAAAGTTTCAAAAGCCTTGCATTGGCGTGTTGCAGGCTTTATTATTGATGATCATCATGAAAACCATCACGTCTTCTGAAACGGACAAGCTTTATAGCCTCCTGGGTATCATGGGACAGACAACTCAAATGGCTCTGAGCATGGGCCTGCAAAGGAACCCAGCTTTGTTTCCAGGAGTGACACCTTACTACGCAGAAGTTCGAAAACGACTATGGGCCTGTTTCTTCCGACTAAACCTTGATTATTGTATCAGAAGTGGATCCAATTTTATTATCCGGCTGGAAGATGTCGACTGTGGTATCCCAACCCCGATTGACCTCATGGCCCTCAGTCCAGCGAGCGCAATGGAGCAAAATGCCCCATTAAATCAGGACCAGAGAGCGACAGACCAAGCATTCAATATTGCTGCGATAAAGCTTGCTATGGTTATTGCTCCATTACATCAACAACTTTGTTCCGCAAGCCCAAAATTATCAAATGAAGCTCAGAGTCGGATGTGCGAAGCTTTCCAAAATATCTTGCGCGATCTGCCCCCGAATCTACAAGAGGGAGCTCCGTCATACAACCCAGTCGAAAAGCTTCAAAAAGCATCGTTGATAGTGCAAGTGTATAGCTTCATGAACATAATCACACTCAATTCCGTCCTAGGGGTGCCCTTTAATAATTCACAGAAGGGAGATCTCTATGAGCTATGGGATAACTCGGTGTCCATTCTGTATCAGCTACAGGAGGCGTTACAAAATGAGCCCGAGCTTTCTATTGTGGCGTACCATCTACTTTGGACTGATCTTGCCCGCGCGGCCTTGATTGCATGTTTGGTGGTTGGCCGCTTGCGAAATATCAATTTGGGGACAACCGTCTCCAATGCAGCCCCACCAACACTTGTCGTGTTTCAACAGCTGTTGCTAAAATGTTTGGACACTTTAGCACAGATACTGGCGGGGAAGTATCAGCTAGGGCCTTATGTAGCGAAGACAAGACTTCTACTTGCCGTCGCAGCAACTGTCACCTCAAGCCTGATCAGCGACTTTAGCTGTTCGCAACAAGACTCCAAATTTTACCAGGTCGGCATCACGGCCGCAGAGAATGTCGTAAACGAGATGGAGCGCTCTTTGAACCGAAAAGCTCAAGAATCAACATTTCCCATGCTACAGTTAGATAGCCTAAGTACATCGGTCCCATTAGTCTCCCCCCCACTTACTCTCAACTGGGCGGACAACACACAACTTTCAGACCCATTTTATCAGATGGCCTTCTTGGGCGGTTGCGATACATACACGGAGCCTGAATCTTCGAATATGGATATGGAGCCGGATTTATTTTTACCATATTCCATGGCGCAGTTTGCACCAGCTTCGACGATCCAGTCAACCCCTGACTTTTTTTGGGGCGACGAATAATCTTGGCACATTTTATTGTTTTTTTTTTTTTTTTGGATTGACGTAGGAGACAAGAGAGAAACCCTCGTGCGAGCTCTCCCTTCACTCTCATTCTGTCTTCTCCCCATCTTTGATTACCACACTATTCAGCTGTTTTGTATATGGTTTCCCTTTCTTATGTCATAAGTTTACTATTACTTGATCTCTATCACTCAAGATGCTTCTATGAAAAAACAAAACAAAAATCTATTGCCAAATTGCTAGGCCCTCCTGATCTCATTACATGTTTATATCCAAATTTTTTTCCCACTTTGCCTTCTTCATCACAGCCGTCTCTTACCTTGATCCAGACGTTTTGATCGGTTCTTTATGTACCCGTTCAGGAAATTTCTTCAAGCCTTCTTCAAAGCAATCCCAACCTTCATCACGCGAGCAATAGCCAGGAGAGCTCCTCCGGCCAAAATGAAGAGCCCTGAAAAGGTTAACGTTCCCCAAAATACATTTCCCTCGGGCGTTCGCTGACTGTCTAGAATCGCACCAGCAACAGGGCTGCCAATCAACAAACCCAGACCCGCTGTAAAGAGAGTCATGCCAATGTTTGTGCCCAGTTTTGATAGATCTGGACAGAGAAAGGCAACAGTTGCTGGTAGTACTGCCTGAATGGAGCCACTTGTCAAGCCGACAAAGACCGACATGGCGATCAGACCCGATTGAGAGTCCACACTAATCCAAGCTAACATTAAGATCCCAGTGAGCAGGGCGGATGGGATCATAACCGATAGGTTACCGATCTTATCGGCGATGAAAGAGGGGAAGACACGTCCAGGAACTGAGCCCGCATTCATGATGATCAGCATGTAGAAAGCCAAGTCCTTTGACATCCCGAGATCAAGGCCGTACTGTTCAACGTAGAAGAACGGAATATAGAGACCGATGAAGATGAAGAATGCGGCAAATAGCCAAACAACAAAAACAGGATCCTTGACCGCCTCAACGTTGATCAGAGGTCCAGATTTTCGAGGCGGCAGACGAGGCTTCATAACCGCGACCGAGACGAGAAGTGTTGCCAGCATAATGAAAGCCATTACTCGGATTGCCCAGGGTAATCCAATTTGAACAATAAGGCGACGCAGAACAACGGGATAAATGATTCCTCCAATACTGGAGCCGGTGGCAGCCAGTCCAAGTGCAAATGATCGCTTAGTAGAAAAGTATGTTCCAACAATGGCGACACTGGGAATGAAGGTCATTCCTGCCCCAAAGCCGACACAAAGACCCTGGGCCAGAATAAACTGCCAATACTTCTTGCAAATCGAAGTCACTATTTGAATTAGCATTCTTATCGTTTTCACGCGCCGAGACAACTCACTCATCATGCCGAATACCTCGAGAAAGACGCCCAGAGTTATGTCGGTATAGAAATACCCAGCATCAAGAGCGCGACCACACAAAACTCCAATCACCAACATCAGAAAGGCTTGCAAAGATCCGATCCAAGCAATCGAAGACTGGGACTCGCCACTAAGAATACCCGAACTGTATTCTGATTGGAATGTCCCGAATGTGTTCAAAAGACCCCACGTATTGAAGTTCAGGAAAAAGGCACCCAAAACTTGAAGCCACGCTTTCGTTCCTCCATTTGGTGGCGGCGGTGGACCTGCTGGTTTTGGTGGTTCTGCCGATACTTCTGTTTTGTGATGACTGTCGGTAGTGATTGAGTCGGACTCGATGTCTTTGCCGAAAGCGAGGTCTTCCTGAGGGGACGCCATTCTGTATGCACTGAGAGGCTTGAAGCTGAAAGGGCTATGTGAAAAGAAGAACGAGTACTTATGCCCATAGATATCCGCTGAGTTATATCACCTTGCAACCAACGGAGTTAAACCTACCAAACGGGAGCCAAACCCACCAAACCTACCAAACCATCCAAAGATCCTTATACAAACAATTTGTGTCTTCAACAAACAGTTGAAAGACTCGAAGCGTCCAATAATTTCAAAGGTTTTGCGCCTCATGAGCAGATCAGTCATTTCTCCAGCATGTTTCCCCATCGGGACGGGAATTGTCGGATTTTAATTACCCAAAGCGGAAGCGGATAGGGCTGATCGGAGATGAGCCTCATTTGCTACCCGAACATAATTCCGCTGATCGCACTTCGCACGGTAGGGACTTAAATTTCCCTATTTGGATTAAAAAATAGCTCCTTTTGTTTCTTATCCCGTAATAAGCTTGATAAGTCAATATTCGGGGGTTTGCACGCATTGTTCGTGCCGAGGTATCGTTGACGGAGGCTGGGCATGAAGTGCAAAACCCGGTGGACATGGTGGCTGTTACTGATCAATCAACTACCATTCCGGCGTATCGATGCAAGAGTCATGACCAGGGCAAGATATTAGTTGCAAAAATATCTTCCATAGAAAGTACGATCCATTTGGTGTGACTAGGATGGCGCGACGTGGGCAGTCAGGGTTTAATCCGCTAGGGCCGAGGCTAATCCCCTAATTTACTGGGATAAGCCCCAGCCCATCGGCATACTTTGAGACATGTGGTCGGTGCTGACAATGAAGCTTAAATTTCAAACTATATGTGCCAAAAGTAAAGACAAAATTGGGATCGGAATCTCTCCAACTCGTGCACTTCAACATCATAGATAAGGCTCTCTAAACTCCAGCTTGATGAGAAGCTCACTTTGAACCACGAGCCACGAATTTTCAATTTTCCATTCCTGTTCTGGATTTGAAAGTTGGATCTAAATAAGGTCAGTCAAAAGCGCAAGCAAAAACGCCTTAGGCCTCGATCTTACCTCATATCGCGCAAACAACGTTGGAATGAGCTTGTAGATTTCCAAATACGAGATGTTTTTCCCGATGCATGTCCTACTCCCCGATCCAAACTGTGTATTGGCCAGATCTTAGTTTCAACTTTGCCAGACCGACGCGCCAAGTACTTACCGTCAGAAGACAATTCTCCATAAGCGTTACCCGATCCACATCCCCCAACCAGCGATCCGGGTTCCAACGGTCGGCGTCAGCCCCAAAAATACCCTTGTCCCGGTGTGTCACCCAAGGGTTCATGCCAATTTTAGTGCCTTCTTCGAAGAATTGTCCGCAGATTGTGGCGCCGCCCCGCGGTACCACCCGCTCCAATGTCAGTCCAATGGCAGGGTGCAACCTCCCTGCTTCCTTTACACAGGCGTCCAGTACTTCAAACCTCGGGATTCCTTCCATGTGACAATTTCGGATAATTGATTCAGTACCCGTGCGTGGTGGAGCTCGTGTTGGAGCTTTTGGAGACTTGTCGGATTCTTGACTAGGAAGTAGACGATAGCCCGCAACATGATCGCAGTTGTATCGCTGCCGGCCAACACATTCGATGTGGTCCAGGCCGTCACAAACCATTCGGGAATTGTCGGATCCTTTGCTCGGGCAGCTAGGAAGCAAGACATGAAATCCTTTGAGTTGTATCCGGACGAAGGGAAAGCACCATGACCATTGGAATTTTCAGTCATTTTTTCAGCTACTCTTTCTTGTGCTCTTTCCTGAGCAAACATCACAACAGGTGAGTTCTTGGCCGGAAGAAAGCGACTGATCATTGGGTTCTTGACCCATATCTTATCCAACCATGGCATTTGGCCAACCTGTGCCAGGAATGTCAGTGCAATTGTTACTGTATATGGGTTGAAGCGCATTTCTCACCCAACAAGAATACTGGAACGTCTTCCAGATAGATCCAATTATACCATCAATATCTGTTGCTTCATCTAGAAATCCAAGTCGTTTGCTGAATGTAATTTCGCCCATGACTCGCCCATGACATCAAATGCAAACCACTGCAACCAGGTACCAAGATCGATCGGTCCATTCGTTCTGGTTTGAACATCTTCCAAGCGCTCAAGGAAGAATTTGATGGTGGAGTCGACGTAAGGCTCGAAGTTCACCAGATTACTCATAGAGTAGATTCCAGCAATGGGCTTCTTCATCGATCGGTGCAGACTGGTATCCTGCGTATTGAAAAGACCCTGGATTATCTTGCCCTTAGACATTGGTTGGAGAACTTTGTAGTAGTCAGACTAAAATATCGTCAGATGAAATTATGTTGACATCTATAAAAATAGGTCCAGTTTTTGACTAACCTTTCCAAAGATCGAGCGAATACCATAAATCTTGGACATCTCGCGAGCATCTCCGACGCTGATAGAATTAGGACCAAGCCTAACGAGAGAACCATATTTTTCGTGGAGACGAATGTGGGTTTCGTGTGCCTTCCCTGAGCGTGCCCAAAGTAAACGCGGGATATCTGAAATAGAAGCCAAACGTGGCCCAGAGACGTAGGACAGCCTTTTCCAGGTACGATAGAGCCCGAATATCAAAATAACCGATAGAATGAGAGCAACGTTGCACACACTGTGCTTGTTGTACAGCAAGCTAGAATTGAAGACTGGGGCCATTGTAGCGTTATCCATTGGCTGCGATATGCTAGACACGCAAAAGCAAGTTCCGAGAAGATGGGAAGCAATTCAAAAACAAAAGTTCAAGAAGGCGCACACTTGGTGGTAGGGAAGCCGGGATTCCACCAAGTCTATCAAAGAATAAGTTTAAAGTGGAGCTGAGGATGGTAAGATACTACTCGGTGGCTAAACCTGAAGAAATTTAACCAGGGTGGGTAGTTGACAAAGCATATGTCATGAAACGCATCCTGGTTAAATTAGACAGCATACAACCAGAATGGTCTGCAGAGTCACTGTAGTAAGAAGCCACCATTAGGCGTCCCGGTTTAGCCACATCGGCTCAACCGGGTCGGTCACCGTGTTACATGATTGGGGAATTGGAAAACGTTCAGAGCTCAAATGATATTGTTTTTATGCAGGTCTCCTTTTGGTAACTTAAGACCGATGAGTGAATTACCGTTAGCAATCTGGTTGCATTATTGGACGCCGGATTTGAAACTGAAATTGGCCGATCGGGAACACTTGTGAGCGCCTACAGTCCGATACGAGCTTTCATGCAAGCCTCGTTGTAAAAAAGAACGTGGCCCGGCCCGCGGCTAAGATCTCAATGGGTTTGTCTTGTCAAATCCGCCTCATTCAGACCATGAGGCACGGAATTGGTAGTTCGCCGGCTCTGCGTTGTCATTGGCTGTCGTAAGTATGGGGGCCAGAACTTCGAACAACCTCACGCGTTGAAAATGAATTGCCGTAGGAGAGAGGAAAGGCGTTTGATGTAGGCAAAATGAATTCAAAGTCTGCACTAGCATGACTTCTTATCTATCGATCGGAGCTCGAGTTGTGCTTGAAAATGGCGTCAAATTGATGGAATATCAGCTTCTAAGCAAACTGCGTTGGAAACTTCAATGCCTAGTTTCGGATGACCGGGAGCGAATAGAAGCTAACCAAGTCAGGCAACATCTTCTAATGGAGATACTCGACATCCTCTGGAAAGAAAAGTATAAAGCTACTCCCTATGCCCTAAATGCTCTCCAGTGCCAGACAAGAACGATAATCAAGACGTCTTCCATTATGATTGCAACAAAGTCTTCCACTCTGTATCTTTTTGGAGATCAGGTTTCCGATGTTTTACCATGCATTCAAGATCTTAATCGACGCGCAGCCAATTCGGACTGACTGCGTCGATTCATACGCTCTGCGACAGACAGTCTGCGTAAAGCAATTTACCAGGCGTCTTCAGATGAAAAGCAAAGATTTCCTATGTGGGAGTCTCTGACGGAGCTTGCTAATGCCGTTGAAGGTGATGATGCCCATTGCCCGGCATTGAAAGCAGCCCTTTGCTGTGTATCACAGCTTGGATACGTAATTCTGTGAGTGATCAAATCTTGACGGTATAAAATTCTACAAAAATTCTTTTGCTGACAGAATTGCTCTTCCAGATATCTTGAGGATAATCCGCGAGCCTTGGAAACGGGACCTTCATCATTGTGTGGTCAAGATGTGGTTCTAGGACTCTGTACTGGTTCGATAGCAGCTGCTGTATTTTCGTGTTGTCGAAACATCACCGAACTGCATTGCATCGCGCATCAAGCTGTGGCATTATCTTTCAAGCTGGGACTGGAAGCATCCAGAAGATCAGAGTACATCGAAAGGTCCAAGGACTCGAAAGTCCGGGGCAGCTGGGCTACTCTAGTGAGCGGGATCGCAGCCGAAGCAATTCACGAGGCCGTAACTTCTTTCAATGGTCGGATGCCATCTAATAGAAATCAAAGAGTCTATGTCAGCGCGCAGGGCGCATCTTCAGTCACCATCAGCGGACCACCATCATATACCGCCAAGCTACTAAAGGAAGACCCTATATTCCATGGAAGAAAAACAGTTGCGTTACCGATCGCCGCTGCCTTCCATGCAGAACACCTCGATGAAGTTTCGTGGAAGAAAATCATTGGCACATGCGTCGAGGCGCCCTTTGAAAATTTCAAGCCTAACATGCCATTGATCTCGTCCAATTCAGGTCTTCCCTATGCTGGGGACAATTTATCGGAGCTTCTGGTTCAGGTCACTGACGATATTCTGCAAAAGAGCATCATCCTTGAGACAGCTGTGAAGGGAGCAGCAGGTCTGGCGAGCTCCTCTATCTCGCTCCTATCTTTTGGCGAAATTGGTTCCAAGAAGGCAATCATGAACACCTTGAATGCAATGACTGATATCGAAATTAATGACAAGAGCAAAGCCACCTTTGAAGCTTCCGAAAGCGACTTTGATGAAGAGAACGCTATTGTAATTGTTGGAATGTCTGTGCGTCTTCCAGGAAGTGAGACTCTTGAGGAATTCTGGGAGGTGCTAGAGCAAGGTCGAGATCTCCACGAAAAGATAAGAGCCGACCGTTTCGACATTGAAACTCATTGTGATCCAACTGGGAAAATACGAAACACGACATTGACACCGTATGGAGTGTTTACTGACCGACCGGGATATTTTGATACTCGGCTGTTCAATATGTCTCCCCGAGAAGCAGCGCAAACAGACCCCCAGCAGCGAATGTTGTTGCTGACCACATATGAGGCACTTGAAATGGCTGGATACACTCCCAATGGAAGCCCATCAACAAATACTCGTCGGATTGATTCTTGGGTGGGCCAGACGAGCGACGACTGGCGAGAAGTAAATGCTAGCCAGAATGTCGACACCTACTTCATCACGGGCGGCATCCGTGCCTTCGGACCCGGCAGACTCAACTACCACTTCGGCTGGGAGGGCCCCAGTTATTCAACTGATACAGCATGCTCATCTAGTGCTGCGTCGATTCAGCTAGCCTGCACTGCGTTGCTTGCTCGCGAGTGTGACATGGCCGTGGGCGGAGGCGCCAACTTCCTCACCGCGTCCGATCTGTTCGCAGGTCTCAGCAGGGGAAGCTTCTTATCCAAGACTAGAGGCTGCAAGACCTTCGACCATGACGCCGATGGCTACGTCCGAGCAGATGCAGTAGGTGTGGTGGTGATGAAGCGTTTGTCCGACGCAGTGGCTGAACGGGACAACATCCTTGCGATTCTCCGCGGCACAACCACTAACCATTCCGCCGAGGCGGTCTCCATCACTCATCCTCATGCCGAGACCCAAGAGCGCTTGTTCACAGCTGTTCTAGACAAGGCAGGTGTTCAGCCTCATGATGTCGATTATGCTGAGTTGCATGGAACTGGTACCCAAGCTGGAGATGCCACAGAGTCCAGATCCGTGACAAATGTTCTGTCGCGCGGTCGAACTGCATCTAATCCCCTGTACATCGGGACTGTTAAGCCGAACCTGGGCCATGGAGAGGCTGGCAGCGGAGTCACTTCATTGATCAAGGCGATCATGATCCTAAGGAAGAATACGATTCCCCCACACGTTGGTATCAAGGGTCGCATCAATCAAAAGTTGCCACCACTCGCCGAACTCAACACTCACATTTCCTTTGGGAAGACCCCCTTCCTACCAAGGGAGAATGGCGATGGAAAGCGACGGATTTTGATTAACAACTTTGATGCGGCAGGGGGCAACACCAGTATGCTGATAGAGGATCCTCCTATCGGGCCTTCGTCCGCGATTCCTGCTCTTCTTGACACCAGAAGCCACCATGTGGTTGCTATTTCCGCGAAGACACCGGGCTCTGCCACGAGTAACTTGCAAAGGCTACTAGCTTTCTTGAAGAAGAACCCTGAGACTCGCATGCAAGATCTTTCTTACACGACGACCGCTCGCCGAATGCTCGTCGTGCGCTTGTTGCCTCGTCGGTCAGCGACCTTGTTTCCAAGCTAGAAAAGCAATCTGCGGATAACACTCAGTGGGCCAAGTCAGCGAACAATCGCCCATTGGTCTTTGCTTTCACTGGTCAGGGGTCATTGCGTCCTGGAATGGCTAATGAGCTGTTCATGACCCAGCCTTTTTTCCGTGAAAAGATTCTGGACTATGACAGGATGTCAACTTCTCATGGCTTCCAATCATTTTTGCCAATTATCACTGAGCCCGGCATGGCCACACAATCAGCGACCCCTGTCCAGGGTCAGTTGTCAATTGTCGCAGTCGAACTTGCCCTTGCAGAGCTGTGGCGATCGATGGGGGCTGCACCAACGTCTGTGATCGGTCATAGCTTAGGTGAATATGCCGCCATGTGTGTTGCTGGGGTTCTTTCTGTCAGTGACCGTCTGTATCTGGTTGGTATCAGAGCATCCCTGATGTTAGAGCACTGCAAAGTAGGCTCGCACTCTATGTTAGCTATTCAAGGGGGCGAGGAAGAGCTACAGGATCCTTTGAGCAAGACTGGTCACCTCTCTGGATGCGAAACCGCATGCGTCAATGGGCCAAAATCAACAGTTATTAGTGGGCCGATTGACCAGATTTCCTCTCCCAACGAGTTACTCAAGTCGCGAAATATGAAGTCTACTCAGCTTGAAGTTCAATACGCCTTCCATTCGGCCCAGATGGATTCAATTCTTGATGATTTGGCGAGAGTCTCAAGGAATATTCACTTTGCGCCACCATCTATCCCTTTCGCATCGACCCAACTAGGAGCCACTGTTACCACAGGCGGTACCATTGGTCCTAAATACCTGACTCGTCAGACCCGACAGTAGGTCCAGTTCACTCAGGCTGTACAGGCCGTTCGATCATTACATACAGGCAACAGGGTGCCACCGGTTTGGATTGAGATCAGACCAAGTCCACTTTGTCTGAGTATGATCCGCAGCATCGCAGGCAATGACCAGGTTCTCTTGCCATCCCTGAAGCGTGACGAGAATGACTGGAAAACAATGACACAATCAATTGCTTCCGCATACGAAGCAGGCGTTGAAATCGACTGGAGAGAGGTTCATCGCTCATATGAGCAGGATTTGAATCTTCTTGAGCTACCAAACTATGCATTTGACCTGAAGAACTACTGGCTGCAGTATGAAGGCGACTAGGCTATTCGAAAGGGCGCCCCCTCTGAGTCTAACCCGGCACCCTCGAAAGGTCCCTTGCCTTCATTTTCCACCAGTGGTCTTCATCGCATCGAGAGTCTTGTGCGCGATGGCGACACAGGTATCTCGGTGACCTTTGCTTCCGATGCGGCCGAGCCGAAACTGAACAAGGCATTGCGTGGTCACCTTGTCAATGGCGCTGGCCTATGCCCTAGCTCGGTCTATGCTGACATGGCATTCACAGCAGCTGGCTACATTCAAAGTGTGTTGGATCCTTCCGCACCCGTAGCTCCTATGGACGTTCGAGATATGGAAGTGCACAAGCCTCTGTTGATTCAGCCAGGAGAAACGAAGCAGATCATCCGGGTCACTGCAACTCTGGAGCCTTCTAGCGATGCTATCGATGTAAAATTCTCTTCCGAGGATGGCGAATCTCGTCTGGAGCATGCTCACTGTCTTGTCGATCGCGGAAATGGGGATGTATGGAAGTCCGAATGGGAGCGAACCAGCTACCTTGTCAAGTCCCGGATGAACCAGTTGATCAAGGACTCGAGCAGTGGAGATGTTCACAAAATCTTGCGGCCCATGGTTTACAAATTGTTTGCTACTCTGGTCGACTACGACGACACATACCAAGGATTGCAAGAAGTCTACATGGACAGCGACCTATTAGAGGCCACCGCCAAAATCTGTTTTCGCACAACTCCAGATGATGGAACTTTCACGTACAGTCCATATTGGATAGACAGTTTGGCGCATCTTTCTGGCTTTGTGCTCAATGGTGCCGATACAACACCTGCTGATAGCGTGCACATTCCGCACGGATGGAAGAGCATGAAGATCGTTGGTCAGCTCTCGGACAAGAAAGACTACCAGAGTTACGTGCGCATGCAGCAAACCAAGACGAACGGCGTGTTGGCGGGCGATGTGTTCTTCCTTGAAAATGGTGAAATTGTCGCCGTTTGTCAGGAGCTCAAGTTCCAGCGTATCAAACGCACGATTCTAGACCATTTGCTCCCTCGCAGCCCGACGATGGCTCCTGCCTTTAGGGAGAAGAAGTTCGCTGGAGCTGAAAAGCAACAATCAGCGATGCCTCTCAAATCTAAAGTGCAGAAAAAGGTTAAGGCAGCTGTCACAGCTCCGAATGACACGAATGACAGCAAAGTGCTTCAGATAATTGCCTCTGAAGTTGGTGTTGATATGGCAGAGCTTACAGATGACGCTTTGTTTGCGGATTTGGGTGTTGATAGTCTCCTTACGATCAGCATCACTTCTCGACTGGGTATCGCGCTCAACAAGGAAATTCCAAGTTCGCTTTTCATCGAATTCCCGTCCGTTCGAGAGCTCCGTGGGTGCTTTTCTGTATCAGAAGATATTACATCAGTTCCTTCGAGCGACAGCAGCGATAGTGGTGGCGACCCATGCAGCAGTGATGAAGAGACCCGACCAGACACGCCGATTACCGAAGTCGAATCACCCGCCAACGAGAAAATCAGCTCAGTCGACCTTATTGAGAAGATAATTGCCAATGAACTGGAGCTCGACTTATCGGAAGTTGACAAGCACGTCCCTCTGGCAGAATTGGGGGTGGACAGTCTACTCTCCATTTCGATAATCAGCTCAATCAAGGCCCAGACTGGCCGAGTGCTACCTTCGAGCTTTTTAACTGACCATCCTACCCTTGCAGACATTGAGATCACTCTTAATGGTGGTCGCACTGCATCTGAGGTATCGCCTCCACAGCTTGCAAAGGCCCTCGAGAAGGTCAAAGATCAACCGACTTCATCACTCGAGTGGAAGGCCGAAGCGGTCCTCCTTCAAGGATCACCTTCGAACGGCCACGCTATGTCGTTGTTCCTGCTACCTGATGGCTCGGGAAGCGCGAGCAGCTATGTCGGACTGCCGTCAATCAGTGCTACTGGCCCAGTCTACGGCTTAAACAGCCCGTTCCTCCAATCGCCGACATCCTTCAACCACTCTATCCCGGAAGTGGCTGCTATGTACGTTCGTGAGATTCAACGTATCCAGCCACACGGTCCCTATCGGCTGGGCGGATGGTCTATCGGCGGGTCATTTGCATTCGAGGCCGGGTCACAGTTGATCCAAAAGCACGGCGAAGCAATTGAGTCGCTCGTCTTCATCGATGCCCCGTGTCCGACTGTGTATCCACCCCTTCCACTCGAGACAGTCGATTTGTTCAAAACTATTGGCGTGTTTGCAGGTCTGAGCGACAAGCACAACGGAGCAGACCAACCGACGCAGAGCCGCATTCCTCAGAGAGTCCGTGAACACTTCATCGGCTCCATCAAGGCGTTGAAAGCCTACACTCCCAAGCCAATCCTTTCGTCCGGCAAAGGCCCTAAGGCAGTGACGGCTCTATGGGCGCAAAACGGAGTTTGGGAGACAGTGGGCGAGGCAAAGAAGTCTCAATTCCAAAGCTTAGCTCACGTCCGCAACAATCGAGCTGAAGATTGGATCTTGGACCCGCGCGCAAGTATTGGGCCTAACGGCTGGGACAAGCTGGTGCCAGGAGTCTCAGTCAACTGTGCGGTTATTCCTGGTGACCATTTCACGATGATGAGAAGCCCCAGCGTGAAGGAGCTGGGAGCCAAATTGAAAGAGGTGCTTTTGTAAAGGGATTTATTGTTTCCGGTAATAGAACTGTCTTTATTTATCAATAGATTAGACATCATAGAATGGAAACCACATATACTGAATTCTCGCGGTCCATTCACTGAGTCCCAGTCTCTTAGACAAACTTCTGGAGTTCAACTTGGGGCCAAGATTGCCACTCGGGAAACCTTCCTAGCAACATTGTACAAGGGGGAGCCTGCATCGATAATGGCGCATATTGCAAATCACGCGGTCGCATGGGAGTCCGGTGAACGAAAGAAAAATTCATTCACAGGCCTCCGTGCTTTGAGGGAAATCATACTAGCATGGGTTCAATAGTCTAGAACAGTTGAAAATTCTTCGGTCGGATAATCGGCCTGGCGGGGTTGACAGGAGGCTCGAGCGACTCCAGGGGCTGAGTCGGATCTGGCGTGCCGGCTGTTATTTTCGGAATCGTAGTCTCATGGGAACGCGAAAAAACCCTCAAAGACTTAACCAAAATGATACTAGGGAGAAAGTCGACAGCAGATATAAAGATGCTCTCTCTCCAGCAGTTATGAGCTATTATCATCAGCATCAGCCTCTCTCATCCTCACTCCTCACTGCAATACCAAATACCATCTCTGGTATACTTACAACTCAAACCTCCACAAAATCACATTTCTCCTCCACCTCCACAATGGTCCCCATCCCCATGATCGGCGCTGGCCCCTACGGCACAAGCCCAAGACGGGCCCACTCTGGCGCAAGCACACCCAAGCTTGACGCAGCACAAATCGAGGACATTTTCCAGCAAGTGAACTTGTCTCAAGAGCATGTCTCCACTGCTACTGCTAGCCGCCCCGGCTGGTTCTCGCGACAGTAAGATTACCCCCATGCAACTGTTGACTGTTCAATGCTAATCAGCTTATTAGGTACACCAAGCTTTACCGTCGCAGCTCTTCTATGAACTAGCAAACGGGCTATTGACACGCCGGGATATATTCAGTTTTTTTTAATGGTCGGATAATCAATCGTGATGGGCATATAATAATATAGCATTTGAAGGGGGGCATGGAAGCGTTACAGGATAGAACATTTGAAAGCGAATCGGATTTTTATTTTTTATCTTCACAAATTCATGAAACAGGATTCGATCCGTAGAATAATTTGTAAGTGCGAGCTGGTAGATAATGACCATCGGCTTTCATTTCACCGAGTCAGTAGAGTTTTCTACTCTCGAACGAAAGAAAAGACTAGAGGATATGTTTCGCAGTGAGAACATGAAGCCTTGGTAGCCTTCAAGTGCCACCCATGCTGTAGCTGGAAGGTCCTGATATTGTCAGAGTGATTGCGAGCATATTTCCTTGCTTGATTCATTGGCGAGAAATTGTATCTTGTGCTCTCCGCTGGGTCTTCAATTATCAATGTGATAGATGATATAGCGAGTTGAAAACATCGAGCAAGCACAAAGTCCAGCTCTTCTATGGGGAGGAATTCGAGGGCAAAGGCGCAAAATACGTGGTCGATCGGCTCTGTTCGCTTGGAGAGGTATGACTCCATCGTGTCATGAATAAGCTCCGAATAAAACCCCTTGCGTCGGCAAATATCCAACATGTTTCGGGATATGTCCACTCCAACCAATTTTGTAATGTTGCTCTGTGGATCCGCTCGTACAAAATCTCCAATATTTCCGGGTCCACATCCAAGGTCGAGGACAGTGTCTGTGTAGGTTGACTCGTGGAGGATCTGCGTGAGATCGTACGTTACCAGATTCGGGGTCGCAATATGATCGAAAATCGCAGCTAGGTTGTTTGAATCGTAAACTCGTCTACCTGGGTTCTTGAGATAGTAGTTCGTGATGTAGGTGTTGATCACCGCGCGGTATCCCCCTGGAAACCCATGCTTTACATCCGTATCCTCGAGCTGGGACCCTTGAGGATAGAAAAACACGGGCAGTGGATCAACTTCAATCACGTAGGCTTTTTCATCTTGCCCAATGCGCATGTCAACATCACATCCCATGTGATTTGTGTACATCTTTCTCGTTGTGAACGCTTCCACTGCTGTTTTCTGCAAGTGATCCCATAACACAGGATCATCATCTTTGGATAGAAGTTCGTACCCTGATTCTGCATCAAACTTCAACTCTAGTGTTAAGATACGCGCTTCGTCGTCGACGTTCTTGTATTTAGCACGTTGGGGAATTAACGGAACCGCAGTTTCGCCCATTGCTATCACGACAACAGAATATTCTTCCCCGGAAATGAATTCTTGAACAACGATGTCAGAGCTATGTCGACCCGCGCATTCAAGGGTCTTGACATATTCGTCTGGATTGATGTGACCCAACGCTTGAGCGCGCTGGGTACGCACTGGCCTCATTAATCCATTCAACCGTTGTATACACCATTGTAATTCATCTTCGTCGCGACAGAGCGAATGCTGATCAATAAACATGCTTCCATAACTGGACGCTGGCTTCACGAACAATGGGAAAGTTTGCGTCCCAGGAACAAGTGGCCGCCCAGCTCTTTTGGCGTCTTCGAAGAAGTCCCATTTTGATTGTTCGCGCTCAGTACTTTGAACGCCCGCGCATGGCAAATTGAGGGATTCAAAATATTGAATGGCATCGACACCAGCCAGCGAATCGTCGTGGGTGCCCCACATGAAATCCAAATAAAACTCATATTCCTCGGCTACTGCTTGATCAATCTGTTCTTTTGCAGTTCTTTTGTGAATTGTTTTGTGAGATACTGTATGTTGTGATGTGAAAATCCCTGGATTCATGCATAACTCTTGTGACTCGCCCACGGAAGCTTGGAGCTCCTCGAAGCAAGATTGAAACACGCAGATTCTCATCGAAGACAGCACTCTTACTATCGTTTCCCTTCAGACAGTTGCTTATTTCAGAGTCGCTCATATCAGGGCGGGAGTTTTTGATCGGGTTAAATGATCGCGTGTTCGCCTGCAGAATTCGAATCTCCCCCACCATGAGCTGAACGTCATGTTCTCGAGCCCCGCTATCCATAACCATTGGCCACATCAAGCTGCACTTCGGTCCACATAGCAGAATCACACGAGATAGACGAAGTCTCTGGGTGATGTGTCGCGCCGCGCCAGTCCTAAGAAAGTAAATGATCTGACACCAAGTGAAACTAAACCAGATTAGTGGGACGTTTTTCAGATCAGCCACACGATAAATATTTCTTGATTCGATACCTTTCGAGCACTCATAATAAGTATCTCCATGTGTGGAAAGAATACATTTACAGTCTAAGGCTGTTATGGGAAGACCACTGTGACTGTAGCAAACGCCACAATGCCCTCCTCGCGTCCCACAAACCCGTTCTTCTCGTTTGTTCCCGCCTTTACTGACACGCGACTCTCATCCAGCCCGATAATGGTGGCCACCGAAGTCCGCATCGCTTTGCGATGAAGACTAATGCGTGGGGATTCGCAGACAAAGCTGATGTCACAATTTGTCACAAGCCCCCCTGCCTCGGCTACGAGTTTGGCAGCGTGTTGTAAGAATTTGTCCGAAGACGCCCCTTTCCACCGAGGATCTTTGTCAGAGAAATGGCTACCAATATCCTCCGCCGCAATACTGCCAAGAAAGGCGTTTGTCAGAGCGTGTAATCCAACGTCCGCATCAGAATGGCCCAGTAGAGTGGCCTTGTGCGGGATTTTGACGCCACAGAGCGTGATTTCTTTGCCGGATACAAGTCTGTGCGTGTCATAGCCATGTCCAACTCGAATGTCGGGTAGTGAAGTAGAGGCACCAGTTGGGGCTTTTGATTTAAGGAAGCGCTCTGCTTTGTCAAAGTCTTCTTTATAGGTTAATTTTGTGTTTTCGGACTCTCCTGCAACAACGCGGACGGGAAGGTCTAGCGCCTCGAAAAGAGAGGCATCATCTGTGTAATTTGTTTTGGCGATGGCAGCCCTTTCGTGGGCCTTGAGTATCGTAACCAAATCAAAAGCCTGGGGCGTTTGTGCTCGAAATAGGTCATCTCTTGAGACTGTGGCAGTAATCAGACCGTTCGAGTCGGCCTTTTTCAAAGTATCGGCCACGGCCACAGCAGGTATCACCCCAACGGAGGGATCTCTTGTCAAAGAGTCATGAACGCGTTCCAGCAAGGCACGAGAAGCAAAAGGACGAGCGGCATCGTGAATGAATACATGCGATGGTCGGTCTTGCAAATTGGAAAGAAAACGAAGCCCCTCTAGGACTGATGCCCCTCTTTCTACTCCACCGATAGTAGTATGGATATGCTCGTCGCGGTCAATGGAGGCCTCAAGGATGGATTCATCGTCGCCATGATGCACCACTACAATGGGGCAGACTTGGTTCCACGATCGAAATAGTTTCAAAGTCCGGTTGATCACAGTATCGCCGCCAATTCGACGGTATGCTTTTTGACATCCATCGCCAGCCCGGGTTCCTCGACCAGCAGCTGGAATTACTACCCCGATTGTGGGATTTATGGCGCCATTTGGTGCCATATCGTGTATCGCAAAAAGAAGCCGGTCGGAAAATTGCCAATGTGCGAATGGAGGTGGGACTGATCGCACGTACATCTTCCAAGCATAATCCAGCCATCTGCCCCTCCCCGATCGGCGTGAGCTGTGGCGTTAATCGATGCCCCTCTTATGGTGAAAATAATTTGTCGCGTGGCCTCTTTCCGAACAAAACATTTCCATTGATAATAACATTCCTGTTTGCAATTTCATTTTCCTCTCGGTTCGGACAAGAAATTCAATCTGCCTAGGCCAAATCATGACTTTCTCATCCCGAACAACAATCACATTGCGGGTTCCGGCCAAAGTCAATCCTCAGATTCGAGTTGGACCTCTCCAAGAAGACGGATATCATGATATCACATTAGCCTATCAGGCTGTATCGCTTTATGATATGTTGAGCGTTACGTTAAGTACCGAAGGGCCCTCAATACAGATTACGGGCACAGACAGCGACCGAATTCCGGCCAACGAACAAAATTTGGTGATCAAAGCAGCCACGGCTTTAGCAAATCGGATTGGAGTCGAGCCACGAGTTCATTTTGATCTTGTCAAATCGATTCCTACAGAGGCTGGCCTGGGGGGAGGGAGTGCTGATGCCGCAGCTGCTCTGGTGGGTTGCAACATATTATGGGGATCGAATAGCAGCGCCAAAGAACTTATGGATATTGGGGCATACATTGGTGAAGACGTACCTTTCTTTATCAACGGCTTGATGGCCATTGGCTTAGGTCATAAACAACCATTACTGAGTCTTGAGACAGGAGACCATTCATGGTTCTGGGTTCTGGGTGTTCCTTTCCGTGGATTGTCCACGAAAGCCGTCTTCCAAGAGTACGACAAATGTTTATCTGAATGCGCATTCAGTGTAGATGAATATCTAGGAAGAAGACAGGGCTGTAGAAATACGCCCTGGGGAGATCCACCCGAGAGTATATTGGCGGCACTTGTAAATGATCTTGAAAAGCCATCCACTCGACTACTGCCCGATATTTCTGTCGCATTACAGGCTGGAAAGTCCGCTGGTGCGCTCAAAGCTTTGATGAGCGGTTCTGGGTCAACATGCGCGTTCTTGGCCAAAGACAAAGATCATGCCCGACATATTCATGAAGAGCTTCAGAAGGAACAGATCTTTAGGAATGTGATTTTTGCTTCAGGGCCAGTTCCAGGCGTCACAATTATAGATGAATAGGGAGAAGAATTCATGACGAGGTGGAAAGAGATTCGCCATAGCTGATAGGCCGTTCTCATTTGCCAAAGTAGTTTCAAGCACTTGAGCGCTTGGTCAAGACGTAAATCCATTTAATCGGCATTATGCGCCATAGTTTGTAAAAACGCAAAGAGCTATGATTTTGATCAGCCTTTTTTGTTTGAAGTTTGAGCTATCGACTGGCCTTTTCATACTATTTTTTCTTGTCTGAAGTGAGTACTCCTCATTTGAGCTAGATTGCCTGAGCCGGAGCTTTCGTCAAATTAGCAATGAAGTGGAATTATGCCATAGCTCAGCTTCAATCAAATATGTTTTGTTTTTTTACAGCTCGAACAATGTTTTAATAAATGAATATGGCTCGAGTAAATGAAAGCTAACCATTAACATGGTAGGGGCTAGATGTCGCAAGTATCGCGGGCTTCATGTATGGTATCGGAAAATAAGGAATGATCGAAGATAATTAAACGGGACTATATACTTTGTACATATTGGGCAGTTAAGTATAGGAACTCGATGCGATGATGAGATGTTGGAATGACAGTAGCATCGGGACCAGCAGAATTGTAGAATAGGTAGCGTAGAGAGTTAGTATGGTTAAAACGCGTTTCCACTCTTCAAAGCACCCGGAAAGTCGCCCTTGATTGCTTCCCAAAGAGGCTTGCCACCACCTTGGAGATCCTCAAAGGCTGGACAAGTAAGATTGAGCAGAGGCACGGCAAGGGCTTCGGTAACAAAGTCCAAGGGACCTGCTAGAGTCTTGTATATACCTGCGAGAGCATTTGGACCCGCAAACTTCAGGACTTCGAAAACAAAGCATAGTAAGTTGTTTCCTTCTAGAAGATTTGTGAGACCGTAGACGCCACCTGTCAAATTCGCCATGTTGAGTCCCGCAAAGCTGTTGACTTCTCCCATATTTCCTCCCACGCTGTCGCATCTCGTTAAATAAAGAAGGAAAATTTTCATAGCGGGAATAAACTAACCTTCCAAGCTCAGGGTATTTCGAAATCCAGTCAAGAGTATCAAGGTTCAGTTGGATGATACCGTAGTCCACAGGCGTCTTGTACCAATTTTCGGGGATTCTCTCCCAGCCCTCACGGTAGGTCAGATTACCATTGTCTTCATAGATGCCATAGAAATTGCGAACATGGCTCTTATCTGAGAGGGGTCAATATCTATCATATATCAAAATATCGATAGCCGCAGGAAACTTACCAAGAGTGCCTTCTGGGTTCTCCTGGGAGTGATTACGGAACAAGCGTCCAGAGAAAATGTATCCAGCATTGCGAGCAATCAAGCCAGTGACAGGACCGTAGTAGAAATCTGGGTTGGTGCTGACTGTCTGATCAAAACGGATCTTTGCTCTTTTGGCCATGAGATCCATATCAAAGGTGTCCCCGGAGGGCATGTTGTACCATTCCAGAAATTTGTCCATGTTCAAAGTATGGCTGTTTCCAGTCACATATTGATCATCTCGGGTGTTCGATGAGTCCGCCTCGATAAAGTTGTGTGAGTGAATGAGACCTTGGGGTTTCCCTGGACGTAAAATCGGCTGGGTTAGCTCAATATTCTAAGCTTTATCTGTATAACATACCGAGAAGACCTCCCAAGTTACCAAGGATGTTTTCAACTCCAGGATCAGGACCACCAATAGAGAAGCTAGGATCTAGGGAAAGTGGATCTCCAGTCCAAACTGTGCCCATTATTGCTAAAACTGTTGCAAGGTCGACACCCATTCCATACACTGCGCTCGTCGAGTTAGCCTTAAAAAAAAGAAAAGAAAAGAAAAGGAAGGAAAGAACTCAAAGGTAAAGTTTAGATAAGCCTACCTTGATTGATTGCTTCAATAACATTGGTGAACTGAGATTCATTAGCTGTTTGAGTTTTTCACGGGAGAAAAAGAGTGAACCTACTGATACTACACCAGCTCTAGGAATATAACCATGGTTTGCCAAAGCGTTAAGTCCAGGACAAGGGCCACGTTGATCTCCATTTTTGAAGTCCGGAGGTTGGAATGCATGCTCTCCCGTGACTTGACTGTGTCAGTACGATATGCAATGGAAATTTAAAAGCTTATCAAACCTACTGTCAACTGGGGAGCTCATAGAGTCAAACAGGAAGCGTTTATCCTTCGCTTCACCGACAAATTCCTCCTTGGCAGCGAATGGGCATCGTTTATGAAGTGCATCGTGAGATAACTGCCTACCATGAGACTCGTGTGTTCCAGGAAATCCTGACGAAAGCCCAAAGAACGCAAGTAGACAGACTAGCTGTCTAGGGTGGGATAGCCACATGTTGAGAGGCCTTGGGTTCTTGCACTTGATCAAGTTAGATATGATCAAGCCAGGCTGAAGAATGGGATATGAAGAGAAGAAAGAAGTAAGTAGTGCATGTTTTGAAGTAACTTGTTGTGGTACCAGAATATAGCGTCCTCATCTACCGGGCTCTCCGGTTGCATGTGCTAGACCCATAGACTCAAAGCGAGCCCCTAACGCTCAACCTATTTCAAATTAACGGACAATTACCCCCTAAAAAGGCAGGGATCAAAACCAACACGAGGGGGCGGCCACACACAATGGGCATGGACTCCATTTTTGCTCCGAGAAAATAATTTTCTTTTCTTTATTTCCCTTTTAGGGTTATCGAGACTGTTATGGGATCGAGCCCGAGTTTATTGGTGCTAGTCGCTCCCTTACCCCTGAAGAATAACCATATTTGTATTTTAACCGGTGAGCGCTGATGTAGATTTAGACTGGAGTTTTAACCGCGTAGAGAAAGACGCATCTCGTGGGCGTTGAGGATGATCCCTACCATATCTACCCAGCCGAAGTTCCCCGGGACTCCGTACTAGCGCTAGTCTCACCCAAGCTGCGTTGGTGGTATCCACGGCATCTACCTCCACATTTTTGACCATTTTTTGACTGGTCAGTAGAGCGGCCCGAGGCGCGGGATGTGGGAGAGGGAAAACGCTCTGCGCAAATTCGGAGCCGTAAGCAAATGCTCCAATCCTTCAGGACACAAATGGTTCACCTTAAATTGCTCCTATTGGAGGCCCAAAAGCGATTACTAAATCGGTCCATCGATCTGAAGAATCTTCGTATCTATTAGTCAATTATTTGATCGAAGGAGTCAAAAAGATTCATCCCGTTAGTGGGTCTAGATTTCCCGGTCCTTCTGATTGTTGGGTTCCGCACAGTCCCTCCACAGGCAGATGTCAGTACGAAGTAAGCTTAGTTGTGCCAAGACCTGAAAATTATCTATTACCAAAATTGAACTAGTCGAGCGAGATTCCCAGGATGTCGGAAATCGAGTCGATGAGCGAAAAAAGCGCCACATGTAGATCTTAATTCCCAAATATTCTAACTAGGCCATCGAGACCATTCTAGAGAAATTTAGACTGCAGCGACGAGAGCACAGACAAGTCTATCATTCCCGGCAGTATGAACAAGCAATGCCGGTAATTAAGTTGAACACATGTACGCCAGGTGAATGCCCTTTTTTATCCTTCTAAACTTGCATAACAAGTCTCGAGTTTTGTTTCTTTCGTTTTGCACTGATCACACCGGACCGCACAATGCGTGTTCTCAACACGGTGGCATTAGCTGCCGCCTCCTTGGCCATGTGCGCAATGGGAGCGACACAAGATACAACGCAGGAGCTGGCGGCAATTTTGCCCAAATGCGCGGTAAGGCTCCTGATACTTGAGCAATCAACATGAGACTAATTATTTGGGTTACACAGTTGAGTTGTATGAAATCTTCCCTCACAGAAACATCATGTTCAACATCCGATGAGGCCTGTTTATGCCTTGACACGAAATACACAGCGGCCCTTGAGAATTGCGTCCTTGTTAGTTGTACTATTCGGGAATCTCTAGGTAAACACCACAAAAGGCATATATTTGAGATAATGCTGACCTGAAAGTCACCAAAAACGTCACAACACAAGGGTGTCACGCTCCCATTCGCGATCGTACAAAGATCGTATCCTATACAGGAGTTGGTGGAGGTATTTTGGCCATGATTGCTTTTATTCTTCGGATGATAGCTCGCTTGAGGTGCTGTGGAGGAATGTTCGGCATGGATGACTACACTATGGTGTTAGCAATGGTTTGTCCAGCTCTATACATTTTCTGGCCGCAATGAACTAACCATATCATCTAGAGTCTCACAATTGCCTTGTCTGCCCTTTCGGCAGTCTGTAAGTTTTTTTTTTTTTTTTGCTTGAGCTTAAAATTATGTCTTGGGTATTGACATATTGAAAAGTGGCAGATGCGGGACTAGGGAGAGATATGTGGACAATTCCTTTGGATAATACCACCCGGATTCTTTATGTGAGCTCCCAAGCAGACTGTGTCAAGTGCCATTTAATCTGACATGATTGCCAGCTTTATTTCTGGGATGAGCTCATCTATTTGAGTATCTTACCACTCACCAAAGTTTCCATATGCTGTTTCTACCTACGGATATTTCCCGATCGCAAATTTCGAACGGTCACTTATGCTGTCATTGGACTTAATGTCTGTTATCTTTTCATTTTTGTCTTGATCTCAATCTTTCAATGTTGGCCTGTAAAAGGGGCCTGGCTGCATTGGGACGGGGAAGGTGACTATAAGTGCAACAACATCAATGCTCAAGGCTGGTCATCGGCTATCATCAACATGACCTTGGACGTCATTGTAATGGCACTTCCATTGAAAGAGCTTTATGGTCTGAATCTCTCGGCTAGAAAAAAGGCATACGTGATGTGTATGTTCTGTCTTGGTATCTTGTATGTTCTATCTATTCCCCCATATCAATTGAATGCTAACTTTGGGTTTCAGTGTGACGCTCGTGAGTATTTTGAGGCTGCGTTCATTGATCGTGTTCGCCTCTACTGAGAATCTCAGTTGTAAGTAGCGACCTCATTTCTTATTTGATCTTCCAAACTTACCAGAACTCAGGGGACTATGTCAGCGTTGGGTACTGGAGTACAATTGAATGTGACGTGGGTATCATTTGCGCCTGTTTGCCAGCCATTCGGTCTCTGCTACGTCGCATTCTACCTGGGACCTTCGGTGATACTCAGCCAGTCAGATCATATGGACGAGGATCTTTGTCTCAGTCTCGAATGGACGGAAAGATTCAGATACAAAGCAAGAATGATAATCGTGAGTTCTATCCTCTTGATGACCTGGATAATTCAAGTGAGACACGACTCGGACACCATGCCTCATAGGCCGATCTGGTCTTCATGCCAAGGCTCTGTCTTTCAATAGACCGAGCTGGGAAAAACAAGTGACCTTGCGAATTGGATATTCTCCAGTGAATCTTCTCAAATACCAACTTCTATATCTATCTTAATAATTGAAAATGGTTCTTGTACATATCGTGTTATATTGACCGGGAGTCAGCCAATGTTCTCCAATGACTGATACTGTCTCTGCTTTAGTCACACATAACGTGCCCCATAAAAATAGTGCAATTGCCTGTTAAGATTTTCATATCTTGAAGTGGCGAGTATCAAGGCCAAAATGTCATGGCTTCTATTTATCGAGGCTTCGGCTTCCATGACACTCCATAGTCCCGTCGGCGGGGCATCAAAGAGACAAAGGACTCCGAATTATCCATCATGAGTCGATTTTTTTTCTGCAGTAGAAAGAACGTGGAGTAGGCTAAAAAACTGACGGGACGTCGGGAAATGAGCCGGACTCCACTCGAATTCGCCTAGCCCAGGGTCCCTGTTACCCTTTCGGGTAGGTGTCAAGTGGGCCGTCGAGGATACGAGCCAACAGGTGATCATTTACTCCACCAACCCACATACACCTGATTACCTTTGTTTACAAAGTACCAAATTATTCTTCCATTTTCCCAATTAGCCTTATTAGCGGGATGTCGCTGGATCGGCACAGCTTCCGTCAAAAACGGCGAAGTCTAAAGTTTATGTTAAATTGGTGGCGTCAAACAGCCCTGATCGGCACGTCAAAGAAGGCGCAGTTTGTTTTTAAGTCCATTTGCCGAGGACATCAAGAAATGGAGTCCCTCCCTTTTTCTCCTGGAATGAAGAGCGGGATGGATTCTGGGGACAAAATCAGCACGTGGAATACCGGCATCGGCTAACTTTAGCCTCGTGTTAAGCAGACTAGTACTAAATCATCTCGTAAAATAAAAACTCTTCGCCTATTTCGAGCATTTTGCCGTTTCCTGGAAACCGAGCATCCCACGCTGCGGATCCAGGGGTATTAATTTCTATTTTAGATGCTTTTGATATTTTAGTAGGGCACCAGGAGCGAGGGTACGACGCTATTTCATGTGCCAACTGGGAGTAGCTTCTTTACATAGACATATGAAAGACGCGCCTAAGCTCTTGGTTTCAAAATTTATTCATTCACTTCTGAGCGTTCGGTTACTTTGTCCTTCTGGGTAGGACTTTCCCAAGAATGCGTTTCTTGACTGTTCTGGCCACCTTTTCGGCCCTTTCAACTACATTTGCAGTGTAAGTGAAATTTTACAATTCTTGGCATTGGAGCTTCTTTTATGAATGTTTTGAAATACTAGATAAGTATAAATTTGCTAACTCATACACCAGGGGTCATAGGTCTCAAGGTCATCAGCATTCAAGTCATCCGGACTTGAAACGGTCTTCGAATGACACATCCACGGATTATGACTATGTCGTAGTCGGTTCAGGCCCCGGTGGTGGACCATTGGCAGCAAGACTGGCAATTCATGGATACAAGGTACTTCTTATTGATGCGGGAGACGATCAGACAAACGCAACAAGACAAATGGCTCCTGCGCTCCAACTCCAATCCACTGAATACGAGCCTATGAAATGGGATTATTTCATCAATCACTATTCAAATCTGACTCGTCAGGAGGAGGACTCTAAAATGACATATCAGACCCCCTCAGGAGATCTTCATGTCGGACCTAACCCTCCGGATGGTGCTGAGCCTTTGGGTATCCTTTACCCTCGTGCCGGTACCCTCGGAGGATGTGCCGCCCACAATGCCATGATGTAAGTTACTTTTTAGTTATTTGCATGGGAAAATCTAGCTACAAAGCTAATGAAATATTCCTAGAACCATTTACCCCTACGAGAAGGACTGGGAAAACGTGGCTAGCCTGACTGGGGATAACTCATGGGCTCCGTCGAAGATGCGGGGATACTTTGAGAAGCTTGAGCGCAACAGATATCTGCCAAGCTCCCTTGTTGGCCACGGCTTTGATGGTTGGCTTGAAACTAGCCTCACTGATCTTCGTTTGGTTATTGAAGATCAGAAGCTGCTCTCCTTGATTATCGCCGCTGGAACTGCCGCCGGAAAGAGCTTGATAGGAAAGGTTCTTGATACCGTGACAGGACTTGGAGAGGTTCTTCTACGTGATCTGAATGACCCATCGCCCAATAGGGACTATCAGACTGGGCCCTACCAAGTTCCGCTCGCCGTCGAGGTTCCCGAGTACAAGCGAACTGGTCCTCAGAACTTTGTGAAGAGAACTGCCAGTGCCGTCAACGCCGATGGATCGCGTAAATACCATCTGGACGTTCAACTTGATACATTGGTGACTAATGTGCGATTCGATACATCTGGTGCTAAGCCGCGGGCTATTGGGGTGGACTACCTCCGAGGAAAGAGTCTTTACCGAGCTGACCGTAGGGCCATGAAGAATCCTTCTAACGGCACTCCTGGAAAAGTGAATGCCGCTCGAGAGGTCATTATTTCTGCTGGCTCATTCAACACACCTCAATTGTTGAAGCTAAGTGGAATTGGTCCCGAGAAAGAGCTTTCCAAATTCGGGATTAAGACCATTGTGGATCTTCCAGGAGTTGGCTCGAACTTGCAGGATAGATATGAAGCCACTGTTATTGGTGAATCTCCCTCCGACTTCCTCATCACAGCGAAGTGTACATTCATGTACACTCTCCCTGATCCCTGTTTGGAGCAGTGGGAAAATGATCCCCTCTGGAGGGGTACCTACGGCACCAATGGTATCGCCATCGCTGTGATGCACAAATCCTCAACTGCCGAAGACGAGCCTGATCTGCTTATTTCTGGCGCACCTGCAAACTTTCCAGGCTATTACCCCAACTACTCGTATGAGGGACTCAAGGACGCTCGCCATTGGGCTTGGATCACGTTGAAGGCGAAGAGTCGCAACAACGCTGGCACGGTTGAGCTGCGTTCTGCTGACCCCAGAGACATGCCTATCATTAACTTCAACTCGTTTGATACTGGAGTAACAACGGACGGGGCTGACGAAAAGGATCTACAAGCTGTCTATGAAGGTATGGAATTCTCTCGGTCCATCTTTAAGGATCTAATCCCACTTGATGGAGGCTTTGAAGAGACTTGGCCTGGACCAAATGTCACGACTGAGAGTGAGATGAAAGACTTCATCAAACGAGAGGCTTGGGGACATCACGCTTGTTGTACTGCTCCTATCGGAGATGACGAAGATCCACAGGCTGTTTTGGATTCTAACTTCCGAGTTCGTGGGGTCGAAGGGCTTCGTGTTGTTGACGCATCTGTATTCCCTAAGATCCCAGGTACTTACATCGCATTGCCCATCTACATCCTCAGTGAGAAGGCAGCAGATGCCATCATTGCCGATGCTGCATAAGATAACATTATCTTCTGTCTTGCAGATTGGACATCAGTGGCCTGAATGTATATTTAGCTCTTATACTTTGAACATAATATTTATAACCCGTCTTTTCTCTTCTTGCTTCAGATCAAATATTATGAATTATTAATAAAAATTATGCAAATCTGTAACTGCTGGTCAATTCAACGGCAGAAGGCGTGTAGATAGACCCTTAAGAGCTTACTTGCGATCGTTGAGCCAATGAAATCACAGGCCATTTTGACAGACTTTGCAATTCCTTGCTGGGTAGATTAAACTGCAGCAATAGGGGTAATGATATAGAGAAACAGCATTCAATATACTCTAGCCATGCGATGGTGGTTGAATGCTCCCTTTGTTTCTTCAAGTTCGCGAAGCTCTACAGATCGTCGTTACAATGGCATTGCAGGAGTTGCTTCCATGTAACAATAATGCTCCCGACGCTAGAGCTGTGCACGATATCGCAAAAATGCGATATTGTATCGTTTTTATCTCAAATGATATCATGTCGCAGAGGGCAAACAAATGCGATACGATATGCGATACGAGATTTGCAAAAAAAAAAAACCTGCGATATCGTATCGTGCACAGCCCTACCCGACGCCGTAAAATCATAATTATATAGGAAACAGGACCGTTAGCCCTGGATAGAAATCATATGAATAAGAACGTCAACAAATGAAGCTATGCAGAACGAATTCAATGCCCATGACCCCTCGGGCCCATTGCCTGAGTCCGCAGCTTTTCTGATTTCCAGCCAGAGGGAATGCCGCAGCGCAATACTAGTTGACCCAGCTTAGATCAATATTGTCGTGTATAGCTTCCAAGACCTTGTTATTGATTGGCAGTGCACTACTTGGCCAGTCGAGGGCACAGAGAAGAGCCAAAGACTTCAAAACTCTCGACGTTTTCGATATTTCAACGGAGAGTAATCTGATGATGCTTTAATACTACGACTGAGAATCGTGACTGCTCTCTATTGAGACATCAATTGAAAACATTAAGACATGCAAAAGTTCGGGTAATCCCCGCTGCGGAGTTGACTGTGGGGATATCCCTGTGGCTTCCACATTACGCACAGAAGAGAAAGTCATGTAGCCGACAAAATAGATAGACAACGGCCTCTTTTCTGGTGGCTTGGACTAGCTTGCATTGCTGAATAAACGATAAGTCACACGGGCGTCTTACCTTGACCTGACATGCGCGGTTGGGCACCGATGACGTAGGGCGTGCGCGTTTCCCCGATCAAAACCGATCAATCAGCCGTTTCAGCGCTTGTTAATACTCAGTTTGATCATCTAGACCCGAAAGATCGCGATGGATCGCGTCTCGGGCGCCTTTTCCGTACTAGTGCTCACGAACATTGCCCATACAAGAGGCTGCCCACAGACCAACTCCCTGTGCGCGGAAAACGGCCAACCGGGATGTCCCTTGTGCACTGGCCAGAAGGCTTGGACAGCTGCCCAATTGCTTTTTATCTCCTCGAGGAAAGTCTGGCGTTGGTGGCTTCGGCTTGTCCCAACGGTTTTACACCTGCGCCTTCGCGTCATTGAAACCTCTAACGCCAGATAACAAAATGTGTCCAATATAAAAAAGCGGCGCATCACACGGTTCTTTACTTTTGTCCTTTGTTGGAATCTATTGTTTCTTTCCAAAACATAACTTGCACTCCACTCATAGAGCATTTGGCTGCTAGTCATCCACGTAGCTCGGTCTTCTGCTTCCCACCATGCCGTTCGCCCATGTCACGTTGCATGTCTCCGACATCCCCACCTCGACCTCTTTCTATTTATCATGTTTCCAGCCTCTTGGGTGGAGATTCGTTGGCACCGATTACGAACGTGAATGCATCGGATTTGGCCAGAAACCAGGTGGGCCAGTCGATGTATGGATCGTCGGAAAGAGACCTGGGTATGCAGCATATTCGATCGATCGGCAGACCTCACCACTAATTCCAGTTCTATAGAGCGATTTCTAGTCCAGTCCACATTATTTTCCCAGCCCCCTCCATAGGAGCAGTCGATTCGTTCTTCTCAGCTGCTCTAAAAGCCGGTGCCTTGATTCGGAAAGAACCTTTTACCCGCGACCAACGAAATATGTATCACTGCGCCTCCATAATCGATTTTGATGGCAACACGATTGAAGCTGTGTATCGAAACGATCGGCCCATGCCTCCCGATGATGCTGGCTTGCCGGTTATAGCCTTGCAAGACAACAAGTCGACTAAATCAAAGAGCGCAGCAGGCTCCGTCAAGGGATCCAAGGCAGGAAGTGTTGCACCGCCCAAGAGTGAGGCCAGCCAGAAGTCGGCTCCAAAGGAGGAAGAGGAAGACAAGGCCTCCAAGAAGTCTGATGGGGAGAAGACAGCAACGAGGCCCTTTGTGGATGAGAAAGCGGCTAATACGATCGCTGGCACTCTCATTGGTGCTGCAGCCAGCGCTGCAATTGCTTGGGGACT
The DNA here is from genome assembly GCA_035985395.1 of Penicillium coffeae. Lineage (NCBI taxonomy): Eukaryota > Fungi > Ascomycota > Eurotiomycetes > Eurotiales > Aspergillaceae > Penicillium > Penicillium coffeae. The sequence continues at coordinate 1,782,325 of CP142594.1, read as the reverse complement.
ATTGAAAACCCGTCGCGATTCTGTTTATCGGTCTTGATATCCGAGACCACCGCTGCATTACTAGGGTGACCCTCCTATCAACTTTGGGTTATAAAAGCAACAGCTTCTCTCTCAAACATGAACATATGAGGTCTCGCATGAGCCGTTGTTTTCATGATCTAATTCTTCCCTTTTTCTATTCAACAACATAATACAGCCTGTACTAATAACTCCCACATGGAGCGGACATCGGATGAGAAGGGGGTACGCCCGGCAGATGTTGAACAGCGTTTGGTCAAGTCGACAAAGTCCAGACGAAGAGGCCGGGTCGGAGAGAGAAAAAGAAATCGACAAAACATACAACAGTCAGGATTCCCATGTGGTCACCCACCATAGTACTAACTGACCGGCGTGTGGCTTAAGTACGGCTGAGCGGACGGGAAGCCCTGTTCTCCACACCCTGTGGTCGTATGTGCAAGGAAATTGTCTGCTCCGGACCATCACTTTGACTTTCTTGCAGCTGGACGAGTGGGTGTGCAGGTACCCAGCGGGGGCCGGGGTGGGTGGACGGCCATGGAAGACTCACCCAGCGACCTCGAAACATAACCCTTGTTACGCTTATTTTGATAATATATCGGCCGCAAATAGTTAACCTTTCACTGTGAACTCTTAGCACTGCGTATCCTCTCTCTCTAGAGTCCATTTTTACACACTGAGGTCTCCGATTATCGTCTTTAGCCTGCCATAGATACAGGAGGAAGACCAAAAGTGACCTATGTCCCCTTTCAGAGCACTGCTTCTCGAACATGGTGATCAAAATAGCCGCATGCGACATTCGATAAAAGAGTCTTGGCCATGTCTATGGAACCAGAAGGAGCCAGCGGCTATGATTTCGCAAGAGCTCGGCTTCGATGTTAATTTGAATTCTCTTATAGGCAATGACTCGCGAATATTTAACTTCGTGATACTTGTGCAGCTCCTTATCACTTAATTTGACAGATATTCTGATATATTTCTACAAACTCAGTTTTGACCGCAATGCTTCCTTCCCTGGTGTACTTTTCAAAGCCGGAAATTCCTGCTAGGCATCAAGATACCTTTTCGGTCAATATTTTAGTCACAAGATAAGTTCGAGCTTGAGGAAGAGCAAAGGGAAATTGGTTATAGATCTCAATTCTACGAGTAAATAGCCAAGAATGGTGGGAAAACATCATCAAGAGAAAACAATTGCTCCCGTGTTTGGGGCTCCTGGTACTTCTCACGCATACACCATGTTTAGAAATTTGTTGGGTCTTGATCTGGAGAGTTCTGGAGAGTAAAATTCACAGTCCCAATCAAGGTTGCCACCCCAGCGCTTTTTCAAGTGGCGAACTTCAATGTCGAAATTATTACGCTAGACTTCTAAGGCCCAACGCAGGGTTGTTGTGATGCCGGCCCGGTTCACGACGGTGCCCAATTTTGGGTACATGACCCACCACTTCTGTGTCGCTCTTTGGCCTATATCCCTGAATACAATCACACTAGTGAATGCCTAATTCCTAGTCTGAAACATAAAATCTTGGATCAATATGGCTCAAGATCATGCATATGCGCCTTTACTTTGTGGCTGGGCTCACCTAAGGGCCTCACCCCCTGGGCACGTCCGCTGCACCGGACCTCAGGACTATTCCGGTCCATTTCGACTGTATATAAACCTTTCATGAATTGAAATCCCCTCAGCAGTCTTCCCTCAAACGTTCAAAAACTACCTCACTTTTTTTTTCCTGTTCCGGACAACCTTTAATCCACCGCCAGAATGACAAGCCCCGGCCGTGTATCTCTACCACGAGGCTTCAGGCCACCACTTTCTATGCGACATCAATTCCTGAGATGGAGAGCTAGAGAAAGAATTTCATCACAGCTAGAGCGTCGTCATCCGGATACTTCACCACATCGCCGCTGGCTGGGATCGCACGACTCCGATGAGAGTCAATCGGACTCAGAGCCGGAGCTTGACTCGGACGCAATTTCTATATCCTCATTCAAGTCCGGGTCGGAGCCTGAAACTGAGCTCAGCGTCGATTTAAAGCAGGAGGATAAGTCATGCCATGAGCCAGACACGCAGTCGCAGGCAGGTGTAAAGCCTGAAGCGCCTGAAGAAGATCCAGAGCCTGAAGCAGACCCGGAGCCCGAAGGAAATGCAAAGCCGCAATCAGAGTCGGGGTCCGAGGCAGATGCAGAGCCTGAGCCTGAGCCTGAGCCTACAGCTGAGTATAGCTCTGAGTCTGATGCCGAATCGACCATGCTCGCGAGGCGCCGGAGGGGAAGATCTTTCGCGCAAAGATACAGGATGAAGACACTCTCCCCTCCTGAATACGCACCTCCTGAATATGTCATCGAATTGCCTATCACGGACAAGGAGTCTGGGCCGACGATAGTCATCAAAAAATTTCGAACCGACGATTCAAGAGTTCTGACACCACCACCGACACCCCCGATGGCATTGGCAGCGTTGCCGCCGCCCCCTGCCCCATCTCCTCCAAATAACAAGCCATAAGTCCAGCTGGAATAATTAGTCCATACGTTCTAGAAGTCAGGTCGCGTTGTCAACCATGGTGAATATTTGAATACCCTGGGCTCTCTGGAAATATTACCTTCATTGTTTTACTCTGCTTTTATCTTTGTTTTCTTTCTTCTTCTTCTTTTTCTTCTTCTTCTCCTTCTCTTCTTTTGATTTTGCTTTTTCAGCGCATTGCATAGCATGGTTCGGCTTCTTCATCCTCATCTATTCATCCCTAGAGATGTCACCTGTTTGGGCAAACACGCAAAGCTTCAATGTATACGACGGCCTTGCTTTACCATTTTATGAATCTATCTTTGGAGTTTAGTTTCCACAACCCCGACTCAAGGCTACGCTGTATACTATCAGCATTTTCTATAAACAATTCTCACTCTCCGCGAAGCCTGAGGACATGGGCGCAGTATTTATGATTGGCTTTACGAATAAAAATGACGAAAATTTGCTCCCAAATCTGGAAATCACAAGGCCTTATATTTATATAAGCATGTCGACTGCTAAGAAACTACCAAGTTTCCTTTTATGAAGGTGAATGTCTAGAAGCTGAGAGCCATAGGCGTCAGCAGATCAGTCGAGAGCCGATCTGATCAAAATCCCAATCCACTCGCGATGCCGCATGTACAAATAACCCACTATAGAGCCTTTTTCATTTGATCTTAGTCTCTGGTCTTTCTGATTAAAACAGAATCGTGATATTATCTTCCGTCAATGGGCTAAGCTAAAGTGGCCAAAAATGCTGCAGTGAATGCGAGCAACGGAAGAAAGCCTCGAGCGATGCTCAGCTTATCCCAAGTCCTGAACAAAGTACTCATTTCATCACAACTCGCATTTGTGATGGAAGTCTGATTTACGAAACTGGATTTGTTGGGTCCAGAAAAATAAGTGTGAACGGCACAATTGAGCCGACCAAAGCCGCAGAAGTAGCGTATAAAGCCCCTGGGCTCAAGAATGAGGTCAAAGATGATACACTATTGTCCTAGTTTATCCAAGGCAAATATCCAAAAATGCCGGTAACCCCGATTGCAATTGGGGGCGCAGTTGTCTTTCCTTGATCGTACATATTTCGCCAGTGTTTGGCCGCAATAACTGGGGAGAGGCCGTCCTTTTTCAGGGTCCGGATAAGCGCAGAGTTTGCGATCATACTGACGGACTGAATGCTTCCTGGCTATCGAGAGTCCGACGGCTTGAGCGATGTGGATATGAGTCGTGTCAGAGTAAGACATAGCTTAGTATGCGATTGACGAAGATATTGAGAAATCATACATTAACACGGAACCTGGTTCCCTTTAAGTAACTCCATGTACGAACCATGGCAGCATTATTTTCGAGCGAGCGGTAATAAGTTTGGCCCCCGTGAAAAGCAAGGCCGGGTACGATCACATAGCTCCTCCAGTCAGTGGGGGCCAATTTTCAAATTTTAGGCTTGTCGGCTATAAGAAAGCTTAAATTACTCTGAGTAGATCTATTTCGTTGTGCTCAGATATGATGGGAGTATTGGAAAATTGATTACCATGATACGAATCTTGCATCTTAAAATCTCATATATCTCAAATCTTCACAGGCAAGGGAGCCCCAAATGCTCGTCATGTTTGAATTCACTGTCGCATTGACTTCTAGCCAAGCTCTCGGCAAATTCATGAGCTTTATAGGCATAACTAAGGAAGTTCAATACTTCACCCACCAATCACATTTCTAATTGCGACTTTCGCGCGATCAAAATCAATCTTCCTAACCTTTCGATCATATGTCATAACAGCATTCACCTCATGCTCAACGTCCGTCAGCTGTGTATATACAGCTGCTGAAAGACCTTTGTTTCGGATAAGGGGAATGAGATCATTCTGCAATCCCATGAATGTACTTGTCAAGTTGCTTTTGGATGGCTGCATTCCATATGCGGTGTGATTACCCGGCCACATGTGTCCTGGTACCAGCAAACCAGCACCGCCAAATTCTCCAAGAGCAGCAGCACGGCTTTGACTAGGCATCGGAGCGCCATCTGGCCCTGGATACTCATGAAGATCATCGAAGTCCCCATTTCCTGGGTCCCCAGGGGGAGGACGATATGGGGGCGCATTGTTGTATCCACTATTGCCGTCCACGAGGCGGCTCATGTCAAGCGATTGAGTCCAATCTGTGATACGAGCAACGCCGTACGCTCCCTAATTCTCATTGAAGGGTATCCATGTAACTATAGCAGGGGAGTTAAAATGCTGTTGAAGTATGGTTTCCCATTCATGTTCGAATTGTGCACGTATTGACGGCGAGTCGAAGTACCAAATGGATGGCATGTCTTGCCAGACCAGCAAGCCAAGCTTATCTGCCCAGTAATACCAGCGCTGCGGTTCTACCGTAGCATGTTTTCGGACAAGGTTGAATCCCAATTCCTTCAAGGTTTTGAGATCGCTTCGAATCGCTTCATCAGATGGCGCTGTGTGAATGCCATCTAGCCTTGATCTAAGAGCCCAATCTGAGGAATAAATTTTCCATTCAAAAGCGCTTTTAATGCACCATCAACATCACCGAGCTTGATTGATCGCATTCCAAAATAGCTTTTGACATCGTCAACCTGCTCTCCATTTTCGTCTAGTAGCCGAACTCGGAGCTCATAGAGAAACGGGTCATTGGGGGACCATACCCGCAAATTGCGGATAGGAATTATGATATGCGAGCCATTTATTCCCTTGCCTGTGTCGACAATCTTCTCATCTTCATATACAAGCGCTTCAACTTCGGCTTGACGGCCATCCACGTTGATTTTGATGCTAACCGTCGAATCCTCAAGAGCTGGGGTGATTTCCAAATCTGTGATGTGGGACTGAGGTACAGGCTCTAACCAAACTGTTTGCCATATTCCAGATGTGAAAGTGACGAATGCTGATCAAGGCTCTTTCCCATTCGATAAGCTTTTCTGCCTGATGCGAGATATGTCAAAGGCAAATATCATTCTCAAGAATAGGCGTCGCATATGGAAAAATTGTGATCGAATTATCTGTGACATTGAGACACGGCACAAGGATGTTCGAGAACGAGCTGGAAATCGTATCTCCAGAATACCCAATTTCAACCAAGAGTCCCAGAGATTGAGATCGTACAAAGCGATCGCGATTTCGCGAGATTTCAAAGAAATTCCCCAAGCGGCATCGGCACTTGACTTTGCGGGGGATGAGCAGGAGTCGGGTCAACTGACAGAATTAACTACCTACTTTGGTAGGAGTGAGCAAATTATCGGCCTCGAGTTTCGGCTTACAAAGAAATCTCATGGTTAACTTCTGGGTACTGAAAGTTCAACCGCTAGCAAAGTCACTATTCACCCTGGCTCTGTAGTCATCGCAACATTGGTATCTTTCGGTACTCCAGAAACCAACTCGAAAGAACGCAGAGTCCGTGGGATTGGAATTCTTACTTCGGACAGCCCTGCCAAGCCGGGATATATACTTGGCCAGCTGGACGACACCGTTGTTTTGCAGACTATGCACGCAGAGCCTGAAATGGCGATTGTAGGGATCTCAGCAGAGTTCAATGTGAGTAGAATTCCCCAATCGAACAAGATACTTCTCAGGAAGTGACTCACTGACGCTTCACACAGTCCGAGACATTCACAACTATTGGGGATGTTGTCAATCGTGAGGATACTTCCGACGGCCAGACTGTTGATTTTCGAGTCGACCAAGCCGAGGAAATTGCAGATATGCTTCTTTACTATGCCTTTGCTGACAGACAAGATGCAAACAGCTACAAGCTCTGCGGATTTAAAGTGAGTTGCATTTTAAAATTCTGGTAATCGTTCTGGTGCTAAATTCTACCCATAGTTCAAGACCACATTAGGCAGGGAGTTATCCCTGGGATGTGTAGAGACAAGTGAGTGTGTTCGTGCCCAGGCAGTAGAACCATCGTACAAAGTTTCGAGTTTAGGCTCTGTGTGTGGTATACAGGTTGGGTTTAGGAATGGGAGTGTGGAATCTGCTGGCCTGGCATTCTGGAAACCATAGCTGGTCATTTCCGTCTTGATAGAATTTGAAGGATTATGGAGCTAACCAACGCGACCCCCGTCAATCAAAAGTCGGACCTCTCCAGACAATATCTTTTGTCATATGTGAATATCGACACAAATAGCCCTGCGTGATTGGTCAACCCAGAGGTCCCCTGCTGTAAATATTCAGTGTCAATAATCCTTAAAATTGTAAAATGAAGTCTTTAAGTTGGTGAGGTAGCGATGATATACGGGGGTGAGTACTTAGAGAACGCGCGGATGAACCACACCTTCCATATTCGCGTATTTTGTTCCACACAAACACGTAGCAGCCCAACGAAAAGTAAAAAAAAGACATACAACAGTCAGGATTCCCATGTGGTCACCCACCATAGTACTAACTGACCGGCGTGTGGCTTAAGTACGGCTGAGCGGACGGGAAGCCCTGTTCTCCACACCCTGTGGTCGTATGTGATGGACAATTGCTAAATGTGCTTATTGACTTTCAGGTAAATTGAGTAGAATAAAACTAAACCAAAACTATAATTCAGTCTAGAAAGTCTAAAAGGCACCTCAATCTCTCAAAAGATAGCCCACGTTAAGTTCATATTATGGCTAATAGAGGCAGCCCATTGAAAAAGTTTATTATATCTACTGCCCTAAATCTGTCCATTATTGCACTCTAGCCCCCTCAATGCCGATTGTCCACGCTAGACGATAACCTTGGACTGAGATGTTGTTCTGAGTAAGCCTTTTCCTTGTAGGGTTAGCTTATCGTCCGATTCTTCGTTCGATTCTTCGTCTGATTCATTGCTCGACTGGCCCTCTGATTGACAGACTGTAGACCGTCGCGTTCTACCTTCTTCCGATGAGATCTCTTCCTCGTCCAGAATAACACCCATTTCGAGAATCTGATGGATATCCTCTTGGGTTGAAGGGTATGACGTTGAGAGGAAATCGTCAAGTTCTTCGTCGGAAATCGTTTCCAAAAACTCCCAAAGTGAAAGGCCAGATTCCTCATACATATCATTGAGTTTCATCACAATTTGATCGAGGAGCTTGATCTGATCTTTCCGTTCGTCATGTATCTCTTGAATTTCTTCTATATCCTTTGAGCCCCAGTGATCACAGGTGTGAGGAATCTCAAGTTTCTGGAAGACACAGAGGCGGATTATAGCGGCGAAATTTTTGTTGAAACCTGTTTCCAATTCAAAGATGAAGTTGTCAAAAAAGGCCCTTATCCAATGATCATCGGAGCTGGAGCGGAAATATCTCTGCATGGATCGTGTTGCAGCAATGCAACCCTTCACCGAGCAAGGGCAATCACATTTATCGTGATAGTCGTCCTCAAAGATGAGCCGCGCACACTCTAGACCTGAACTATCCACTTTCGGTAAGAAGGAGCTAGGGTAACCAAGATCGCAAAAGTAATGAAGATTCTCAACCAGATAATGCAAGGCGAGAGACCCTTCCCGCATAGCATAGATATCGGCACCTCGAGCAATCAGCCAATACGCAAAATCCAATGGATCGCATAGCATGAGGCTTGTGTGGCCTTGATCATCCATTTCGTCAACCTGTTGGAGCAAAAAACCTCATTCGCACATATTGAGGATCCAACAAAACCATACAATGCCTCGTGGTTTAGATCGGCCCATGAAATAATCAATAACTGCTGGAGTCTATATTCAGCCCCAAACGCGTTGGGAGCATCGCGTATTGAATATGAGCTGCTCCACCACTTCCTCTATCAATTTCTTCCTGGTCTACTAAGCTCTGCTTGGAACAAGGCCCACTATATGGAGTATTGAAATCATCTCATGGAATTGATTATGAATTTCCAGGGTGTCAAATATGCTGTACTGGCCAGTTGCGCTTCGAATAAATCCATGCTTACTAGCAACTCTCGATATCAGAATATTACACTTGGATTTTATTCTTACGCTGTGAAAGACGTGAATTTTGCATTGGCTGAGGTAAGCTCGAGGAACTTGACCCCTAGCGATGCGCTAATAGTTGCAGTCATCTACCTTTATATCCATGACGTAAGTTTCAGGTGTCTATTTGAGTCATCTATCTGGCTAACGCAAGCCTCAAAGCTGTGGGGAGGAGATCCAGGGTTTGATCCTACTGCACATATCGCCGGGGCAATGACTTTAATCAACCTCAGGATTGATAAAAACGCTCTTTCGATGTCCATGACGCGGGCTATAGATCGAGTCGCCATGGAAAGCGTGATTTACCAGGCCTCTTTGTTGTCTATGAAAGACCTTTTGAGCCCGACTATCTTGATTGATAGAAGATTCGTCTCACGAACAGAGGGCTTACTTTCGAACGTGATATCGCCTAGCTCAAGCCCCATTCTGAGTCTTCCGCTTCCAGTTTATCGTCTTGTTTGGGATATGCTCGAGTTTTGTACCGGTCCAATCCGTCCAAGGCAAAATGTCATAAATCGCATAGCTTTGGACCTGGAGCCGTGGGAAGCTTCGGACTCTGCTGCGATGGCAGCATTTTGGCCTGCAATAGAGGCATCGATACAAGCCCATCAAGAATAGATCTATATTCGCAAGAGCTTCAGCAGGTTGACCATATCTGCGAGATATATTCGCTAGGCGATTTAAGTTCGCACAGAAAACGAGAAACAGCGGGGCCTCGCGAATGAAGTCCTGATCCCCAGCAAGTTTTGCTGCTGCATTCTTATGCTCCGGATCTTGTACGGCAATTACATCCCATGTTTGAAGCATAGAAAAGGTTGATCCGTTCTGAGCCGCTGCTAGAATAGCCTCTAGTGTACCTGAAGGCAAGGATATTGGCAAGAAGGACCGAAACGACCGATGATTCAGAATAGTCTCGAGTGCCGGTGGCAGATGATCGGGAAGAGAACGTTGGGTTGACTGTCCATCTCGATAGCGAGCTTTGACTAGCGACGAAAACGCTGTATTTCCAGCTCCAGACATCGTAGGTTGTCGAAGGAGGACGGGAATGTAAACGAAGTTTGCACGAATGGAAGGAAAATGAAGAGGAGGAAAAGGCAGATGGTTACATAGAAAGGTTATGCAGAGAGTAGTCTGTTACTTACATACTTCTGGCTCTTGGAACCATTTTGAAGTTATCTAGGCCTCCGAGGACCCGCTTTATTACTAAAGGTATCCCTTGCTTGGAAATGCATTATCTCAGGGGAGGTCAACGTGAGTTTTCTATAGCGGACCGCATTTTCTAAGCTTCTATTATACTTGGTAAGTCGAAAATGGCACCATTTTCGCTGTATCCAATGGAAGGCACTCAATCGTTGCACCAAGCCTCATAGGTGCCACCCTCTCCGCCCATTCAAAATATCCACTATGTGTCGGAGCAGAAACAGCCTTGTAACAGCAAGGCGTGCGCCTTTTTAGTCGAATGGAATATCTGCTCAGAATTACCGATTTTCGTGCTCCAACACTATGTGGGGTAATCGCGCAATTGCAAGTGGTTGGACAATCCGAGATGTGTAATTGCATAGGGGATTAGATGATTACAACACGTTCTTGGAAGAGTTATGATGTTACCGGGATAATTCTGCCTACTGTACATATTTGGAGGTTCCAACCCTTTTCGACTTGATGCTGCAGTTGGTACTGGATCCACTAAACATCCCCATAAACAAAAATTACTTGCAGCATCCAATCTGACGCCACATGGCCTAAAGATTTAGGACACGGAAAACAATATTGGTCCTCTGTCCCGCGCATTGCGTGGGATAGTATATGACAAGACCCAGGCTATACCATTAGCAGCTAGCTCAGATGCTCCGATTAAACGGCCAATAGAACACATAATACGTAACTCCTTATCAATTTCCCGCGGAATCGCTGTGACTCTTATCGTGGCATTTTCTTATCTCGGCGGAAACGCCGTGTGCCCGGCCGCGGGTAAACGGGCGACTAAGCCGTACAAAAAGTACTTGTCATCTGCCGCGTCTGGAATGGTTGATCTAAACCACTTTTCGGAAACCAAGATCAGTGGAAAATATGGGAGGCTTTGACTTGGTAATTGTCAATGGGCGAGTGGTCTCCGCCAGTGATATCGTGTAGGTGGTTTTCCTCCCATCATCTCAGGCTCAATAACTGACGATGCTTGTAGCACCTGTTGCGTAGGAATCAAAAATGGCAAGATCAAGACACTTGTAGACTCGTTTGATGAAGATGAAATTCAAGGCGCTCGGGTTATCGATGCAGAGTATGTCATCCGCGATGAGAATGCAGACAAAATCATCAGGACTAACTTCAATTCTAGGGGTGGTTTTGTAATGCCAGGAGGCATTGATGCCCATGTTCATTTGTGCCAGGATTTGAAAACTGGTTCGTCTCTTTTCTTTCAGGTCTTCAAGGCCTACATTGGATTTGAGGCCATGATTTAGCTAACTTACAAAGGTCCGCACGGATTGGGAGGGGAATGTGCGGACAATTTCGAAACTGGTTCAAAGAGTGCTGCGGCCGGAGGAACCACCACTATGATTACTTTCGCCACTCAGACTCGATCTGAGGAAGACAAAAGTCTTCTGGGCGTAGTAGAGGCATACAATGCTCGGGCAGAGGCAACTGGAAGCTATGTCGACTACGGCTTCCACATTATTATCGTGCGCAACGACAACGAAGTCCTGCAGAAGGAAATGCCAATCCTAAGGAAGGAATGGGGAATCAGTAGTTGCAAGCTATTCCTGACCTATGAAACGCAGCGATTGAGCGATTCGCAACTCTTGGATGTCATGTATGAGGCCAAGCAGAATGCAATGACAACCGTAAGTCTGATTTGGAGCCCATTGATCCAGTGAAGCTAATTTTGTAGATGATTCACGCTGAAAATGGAGACATGATCCAATGGCTGACAGGCATGTATTGTCACAAAACTGATCGATGAGCTATGTGCTAATTTTAGCATAGACAAGCTGGAAAGCAAGGGCATGGTTGGTAAGTTCTCCAGCAAACTCTGTTATCTTTTGTCCACTGACCATTTCCAGCTCCATATTACCACGCTCTCTCACGACCACCTTTGGTTGAAGGAGAAGCAACTAATAGAGCTATTGCATTGGCGCAACTAATTCAGAATCCCATACTGTTTGTTCACGTTGGCTCTGCAGTATGTTTTCGATCTAATCTGCACAAGCAACCGCTGATCTCAAAATTTAGCTCGGCGCCAAAAATGTGCGAAAAGCCCAGACCATGGGGCTACCAGTCTACGCGGAGACCTGCCCTCAATATTTCCATCTAACATGGAACGATCTGGTATCACAGATTCTTTCCTCATTTTACGAAACATTTCACTGACTAGTAATAGAAACGGTTCCACTCTCCAACGTGCTTCGAGAACAGCAAGATGATCTGTTCTCCGCCGCCGCCACCTGACACCTCCGACCAGGAAGATCTCTTTGGGTGTGTATAGGCAATCTTGAATGCTCAATATCTACTAATATCTCTTAGTGGTCTCGAGAATGGTACATTTACCATTTATTCATCTGATCACTGTCCATTCCGCTATGACCATCCCAATGGCAAGCCGTCTGGAGTTCTCGAAGATCCCAAGAGCATGGAAGGAGAGCACCATTGCGAGGGTGACGCGCTTCATAATCTACTAGAGCGCAAAGAGGGCTCTTTCCGATTGATTCCAAATGGCATCCCCGGTGTCGAAACAAGATTACCCCTTCTGTATACCGGTGCCTTGAAAGCCGGTCGAATTACTCCTCAGAAGTTTGTTGAATTGACTTCGACTAATCCTGCAAAATTGGTATGTAAACAAGACCGAGACTCATGAGCCAGAAGCTGACCCTACAAGTATGGCCTATATCCTCAGAAGGGCACAATACTGCCTGGCTCTGATGCGGACATGGTGATTGTAAGTTGAGAAAATAATCAGCTGAAAAAAAACGGACACTAAACATTGAGAATAGTGGCATCCCGATGAAAAATTCAAACCATTCAACCTGACTAACTCAATGCTTCACCACAATGTTGACTGTGAGTGTGACATTTTATTTCATGATTCGCTGTGCTCATTTTTCAAAACAGATACCCCCTATGAAGGTATGAAATTTGCGAACTGGCCAAGATATACTATCCTGCGTGGCAAAATCATTTGGAGCGAGGGAGCCATACAGGGAAAGCCAAGAGATGGGAAATATGTCAAACGCGGCCCGAGTCAAATGGTACGGGGAAATTCAAAGGTGACACAGGATCCGCGGCGTGTCGCGTCTTGGCTTTACGATTGATTTGCCATTTGCATTGATACTGATATAGTACTATACGTTTACATTCAAATAGATATTAGAAGAGCATTATCTTCAGTGCATAGTATGCTTGTGACACTAAACTTCAACAACATAGTGACCCGACAATAGATATCATGAAAAACCCCGAGTTAGAAAACCGAAGGCACCAACAAATTGGATAATTGATTCTATCATATAACAGCATATCACTAAAAGTTCTAACTACGAATTACGTAGTATATCTAAATCCTTCATTCTCCTTGTCCGTCATGTCGAGCCAGTCGTGATCAGCGGCCATGTGGCTTTCAATTGCCTCCGACCGTCGCTTATTGCTGTTATGGCAGATAAGACCATACAGAGCAATTGCGGCCATGGCTACGACATAGCACACAATCATAGCAATCGTCCCGCCAGTATACTCTGGGGCTTGATCTTCCCGGAACGTCTGGGGACCAATGATGTTACCAACGGCCCATGCGATATAGAACCAAGCGTACAGAGTGATTCTTATCCCAAGTTAGAATATGTTTCCAATTTGAGAAATCTTGTTAGGGATGAACGTACTTCTTTGTATGACCGGCAACGTTGGCTTGATAGACCGAGACTAGCGTCACATATGGCGCCCAGTACGTGCTATTGAATTGTGAGTGAGTCATTCAGTGCAATTGTGCACACAAATACTTACTAGAGAATGCTGGAGCAAAACAATATTAGCAAATCTGTGCTAAAGCTTCAACAGATCATTGTACTTACTATAAACCAACAAGTTGACCTGCAAGGTTGGTTCTTGGCAGAGCGTAACATAGGACCGCTCCGAGAAGTGGCAGCAAGATCGAAAGTGTGATGAGAGGAGTGCGGTATTTCCTCGTTGTAGCAGCTAGATAGGACAAACCAATACCAGAAAGAGTACTCATAGCACCGGGAGGCATAGCCAAGAGTGAAGTCTGCAGGGAATCGAAGCCCAGTCCCGAGATGATGATAGTATTGAACGTTGTGAGTCCACCATTGGGTACCTGCAAGGCAGCAATAGCGATCCAAATGAGCCAAGTCTTGATGTCTAATGCAGCTTCCCAAACTTGTTCCATTTTGAAAGTTTTCGATTCGACTCCGGTGTTGTCAGCTGCCTTTCTCTGGATGATGATATACTTTTCACGCGCTGTTAAGAATTTTGCTTCCAGAGGATTGTTCGGGCTTTGAAATGTTAGTAATTACTCAAATGGTTTGGATTGGATGAATCCGCGTACAGAATCAAATAGACCATGACGGCACTCAAAATTGTGACTCCGCCGACAAGGAGAAAGATAATTTTCCAAGTCTCGAAGGAGCCATTGTAATATCCAACCACCCAGGCCACAAAACCATTTATGATGGGAGCAACAACATTGAGAATTATACTATTTCACGTCAGTTGTCAGTCCCAGTATCGTGAAATGAGAACTGACCTATTTCTCTTAGGCTGCTCCTCGGGCCGGTACCACATGGAAACGACCAATGTGACAGCCGGTATAAGCAAAGACTCACAGCCTCCCAGTAGGAAGCGGCATACAAAGAGGCCTGCAAAGTTTGTACAAGCGGCCATACACATCTCAAGGATACCCCAGCAGAGCACATTGAAGGCAAAATATGGAACGGCGGGTACCCTAGAGTCCATTAGCATCTACAGATATCTTGCCAAGTTAGTTCAAACTTACTTCTGCAGCATGTAAGCGGATGGACCCATGAAGACAAGTCCTCCAAAGAAAGGTGCTGAGCCAATCCATGAGTACTGATCGCCGGTAAGGTTGAGATCAGACTTGATATTGTAAATCGCAGCTGCTGAAATAGCTGTCTTGTCAAGACCGGACAGAGTCGCGCAAATAAATAGCTTTCAAGTGACCATTGATTAGTTGTCTTCCTCATCTCCAACTTGCTATAACGTGAATACCATACAGTAGGGATCAGTCGCCAGTCAATTCGACGAATCAACTTCTTCTCTTCTTCCAAAGACCATGTGTCGCCGCCAACTTGATCGGCATAATCCGAGATGATCTGAGCTGCAATGTCAACATCTTTCTTTCGCCCAGCTTGAACAGCCTTCACGGCAGCATCGGCAGTGATCGTATGACCCTTCGCCTCCTCGGCAATCGTCATTTCATCTGAACCCATATTGTTGGTAGCAATGGCTTGCATTAGTTTCGAGTTGACCATCAGATGGCCGTTAGTCGCAAGCTTCCATATATCGCATCCTAGAGTACGCATATCTCGTAACTATGTTGGCATTGACTCGTTATCAGGTATCGTCTCGTTGATAGGCTTATCACAACTATTGTCATTCGTCGACCCAATCACAGTTGAAACATTTGTCCTTATCTTCGCCGTTTCCCCGCAGTGGTTGATAAAGATCATCTCGAATTTAGCCGCTTTAGCGTTGGCCGCCACGGCCAACGGGTAAGTTCGACAATGGTCAGTTTCCCCGCGATCTAGACGAACGGGCAGTAAAGCAATGAGTTTTCTACGTCGAAACAGTGGTATATCTATCTCCCCAGAAGTAAAACCCTCCTATGATTTCGTCAACCAGTAAGGGCGCATAGACAAAATGGTATCTGAAACGATTGGAGAAAAGGCTCCTTTGTATCCTGACTACTTGCGTGCGTACTTGCGACACGGCCACTGCGTCCCCTCATAATGGTTATTAACATTTGAACAGCTTTCTACGATCCCCTCGAGAAGGTTGAGCCAGTTGGTCCCTTTGAGCACAAAGACCCCGGTCACAATGCCGATCCAACTTTCCCAGCCCTTCTGAAGAATGCTTCAAAAGTGGTAGAGCTTAGTCCCCATTGTGGAACAGAGCTACAAGGAGTTCAGATCGTAAGTACCAATTTATCATATCTTCTTTAAAAAAGCTAATATCGTTTAGTCCGATCTTTCCGAAGAAGGGCTTGATGAGCTCGCGCTCATGTGCGCAGATCGAGGATGTTTGGTATTTCGCGACCAGAAATTTACCGACCTAGGGTTTGAAGAGCAGAAAAAAATAGCTTCGTAAGTGAGCCGACTTCTTAGTACGATCATCTCTGTTGACATTTGTTACCAGTCATTTCGGACCCCTTCACAAGCACGGCTGGATGCCCCATCCACAGAATGGCCCGGTCGAATTTGTTATTGTCTACGATTCTAAAGAGTCAGTGAAGCGCTTCTCCTCAGGCCCGCTCAGGCATTGTGAATTGAGACATCGGCATTTATTAACTTTAATACTTTTTGTATAGAGATCTACGCATCCGCAAATCATGGGCACGGAAAAGCCCTGTTCAATTCCATGTCGACCAGTCCCCTGAAACTCAACCCCCAGGTGCTACATTCTTCTGCATGCTCGAGTCTCCACCAGGAGCAGGCGGCGACACAATTATTTCCAGTGTAAGTTGATCTTCCTCAATACTTCTTCAGACCATTGCTAATGTGACCGAACAAAGATGACCCGTGCCTATGAACGTCTTTCTCCATCTTTCCGTAAGCGCCTCGAGGGCCTGAAAGCCATCCACACTACCGCAAACCCCGTCATGCGCGAGATTCGCGATAACGGTGACAGTGCCGTGCTCCGTCGAGGAATCACTCGATCGGTTCACCCCGTCGTGGTAGTTCACCCAGTCACTAAGAAAAAGGCGCTCTTCGTCAATTCATCCTACACGCAAAGTATCGTTGGCTGGGACGATGAGGAGTCAGACTATCTTCTCAAGTTTTTATTTGATCACATTAACCGTGGACACGACTTTTGTTGCCGCGTACGATACGAGCCGGGCACAGTCGTTATCTGGGACCAGCGAGTCACGCAGCATTCGCAGACGCTGGATTATGCCGCGGGGTCGAGAAGACATGCTTTCCGTTTGACACCTCTTGCGAATGTACCTATTCCCAGCTTAGTTGAGGAAGACGATGGAGAATGTGCGAAGGATGAGGGTCGGATGATGCTTAACCTTTGTTAAAAACAATGTTGACAAGTTATCTTAATGCAATGTGAATATTTCTATTATATTTAATCGCTTCGGTATTTCTTAGTGAGATACATTCCCCATAAGAGCCTCTACTTTGATAAATGCCAAGTTCGTTAGTCCTTTGGACCCTGCTGCGCCATTTGCCGAAATACGAGTCGCCCATTTCCATCTCCGTACCCAATCCTGGAGCTCGTTATAGTCTTCGTCGAAATTGTAAACGCTGCTCACTAGACCAAGTCGATCATTGGGATGTTCTTGCGTCTTCACGATATTCAGGAGATGAACCATGAATGTTCCGGCGATCGCGAAGTTTGGTCGGCTCCCTAGTGGGCTTGTTAGACGAATTTGCAAAAAACAGGCTTTGATAAACTCACAACTATGCCAGAACGAATTCCACTGCGCCCCTGTGAGCTTCTCCACAAACTCCACAAACTCCTTCACGCAGAGCAGAGCACCCTTAATGACGGCCTTTGCGGTGTTGAATGTGGCTTCCGCATTTTGAGGGTCACTTAGAGCGATTCCTGGCCACTGGCTTAGCGGCCGAAGCAGCGCTCGAATCAGAGCGACATGTGTGACGATATAGCACAAATAAAGCGAGCCATTTCCATCCAACTCGTCAGCCCCCAGACCGACCGCAGAATTACCCGAAGTATCGGATTCTGGTTTCAGATAGGCTGGTAGCTTGTCTCGCCACTCCTTTAACCTGGCTCGTATTGGCCGAGCCACGTCCAAAGAGTGTGCAAGGTCATTGGATGTTTTTGAGACTGCTTTGACACTGTAAAAAGCCTGCTGGATATCAGACAATATAGTAGTTAAAGTTGTCAAGTGATATAGATGTGTTTGTGTGTTAAGATTCTGTGAGGACAAGCTGTCTTCGAAGTCGCTTCGTGTGAGGGCGGATACATCGTAGTCATCGTCATGAAGGTGGCTGGGCATTCCACGCGCAAAGGCTACCCATTTTTCCATGATATAAGTTCCCCACCAGACACGTCGGCGGAGATTCCGTTCCCACCTAGGAAGGGATTCCCAGCTCTGTGGATCTCGATGCAGACCGATGGTTTGGGCTACTGATAATGCCGTGGAAACGAGAGTCCAGGCGAATGCCGTATCAGATAGATACATATTGGTTGGTAGTCGCTGTTGCAGAAGAAGGCATGCCTGCAGAGTAGCAATCGAGGGAGCGTGAAGTTCTTGGGAAAGCGCAAGCCATGAAAGTTGATACAAGTCCTCCGCCTGCGGTGGATGAAGTAAGAGGGCGTAGAGTGTTTCATCGTACATGATGAAAGGCAGTGCGGTCGCACATATGGCCGTTAGAAGACCGAGTGGCATAGCGCTGATTTCCGATGGCGTGTTGGGTATTTGATGTTTAGAGATAATTGGGAAGTATGGGTCGACGTAGCGTGCGTATAGATGTACCAAGTGCCATGTGGCTGTTGGGTCCACCATAGCCCATAAACGAGCCCATGCGTCTTGTAGCTCCCTTGGATTTAGTCTTGGTTGTGCTTTGTCGATTAGACTATGATCTGTGATGCCAAACACAGTTCGATGTGTAGGATTATGGATGCCAGGCTGTGCGGTCGATGAGTCCATAATCCGATACCGTAGGCCGTGGACCTTGGGTAGCGAGACGTTTTGACTATCGTAGGGTTGGTTGCCGAGGACGTGTATGTCGGAGACTCCGGTCGGGCCGATATAAAAGCTGAAGGCGTTAGGGATGTATTCGAGTGAATGCCTGGGCATGGAACTTTTCCCTGGCGATGCAACACCGTCTGGTGGCATTATTCCTATCGGCGCTGGAGACATGGGCATATTGGGGCTGCTGGAAGTTGAAATACTGTGATTGACGCTTTGCATGTCGCTTCGTGGGCTTGGACTGCCCAATGCAAAATTAACATAGTTCTCGTAGGCCGCAGACTCTATGGCCCCGCGCGGCGATACTCTTTCCTGCTGCTCGGGGTCGTTCTCGCGCTGATGTGAGGCCAAAGGAGCATCGGGTAGAACATGTGCCCACAAATCCGTGTCTTCATACTCATCTAGACCATCTGGAAAGATGTCCGCAAGCTTTGATCTTTTGCGAGGTCCCGGCCCCTCCTCGAATGTGCATGGCTGATTTTTGTTGGTACACCGGTGGCACGGAGGGCCACTGGGCATATCACAAGTGACTTTACGGTGGCGGCAGAAGTCGCAGGGGCGTGATTTTCGAGACTTGTATGAGCGGCCATTGGTATTAGAAGTAGAAGCAGAAACATTCATTGCGACCGAGATTCATTGTATGCAAAAGAAAAGAACAAAGAGCGACAGGAAGACGATAAAGAGTGCTTATCTACGGGCTTATCAGCAGACACGGCTTGTTCCCGACGCTCCGGCTTATCCTTCCATCTTTCCCCCACACGCTCCCCTGAGTGCATCACAGGCTGGCTTCCAGAGCCAGAAGCGCCTTGAAGAATTGGTTGTCGAATGCTTTGTCTGCTGTCAGGTCATCCATGGGAAACAGAGGCCGGCGAGGCTTGTCGCCATAGCCGAAGTGGCGATTTAGGAGCTTCTTCATTCCGGCGATCTATCCGAGATTGTCAGCCAATAGATGCCGGATAATCGCCTTGAAAATCAAAACACTTACTCCAATTTTGAGCGCCACGCCGTCGGCAAGAGCAATGAGATTTTGTAGCTCGGTCGCCTCCTTAGCAGAATGCGGATCTTGGCAAAGATTCCATAACTTGACGCAGGATTTCTACCACGGCGTTGTTAGTTTTCGATTTGAAATAGCCGTAGGCCAGACTGCTTACAGGTGCAATGTTCGGCAATCCACTGATAGCGCCTGCTGCTCCCACTGAGATCGATGGCAACAAGAAGTCAATGAAGCCATCAATTGCACGGAACGGAGTCGCGGTGGATCGAGGATACTGGTTTTGAAATTCGGCAGTCGACACTTGGCCCACAATGCGAGTCAATTTGCCGACGTTGGCGCAGCTTTTAGGATCCCATGTTAGACAAACTCGATGTCGCTCATCTCCATTGAAAAACACTCACGTCAGCTTGGCACCACAGATATTTGGTGAAGATTTCACAATCTCGACAATCAGGTCACTGTCCATATCAATTCCACCAGATACAGCAGGGAAATTGTATACAATTCTGCCAAATTAGTGCTGGAGAATTGAATATATCTTAGATGTTGACGCACACTGGCAAGGGTGATGCATTTGCGATGTCCGCAAAAAAGTTTACAATGGCCTTGGTATTCGAGTTGAGCGGTCCTGCGTAGTATCCAGGGGGAATGACCATGACAAAGTCAGCTCCAGCTTCAGCAGCATCTTTGCAGAGGCTAATAGATTCTCGGGTGCTGGCAGCTCCCGTTCCCGCAATGATCGGAACGCTCTGTAGACCGATTGCATCAAGGGCGGCTCGTGCGGCTTGAATAAGTTGCTTTCGCTCTTCAGGACTCTGCGAAAAATTACCAGTAAGCTTTTGAACTCATCTATAAACGCTATGGGCGTTCTCAGCCTCACCAAATGGATAGCTTCGCCCATAGATCCAGAGATAACTGGAATCGTCCCTCCACTGGCAATGACTTTGAATCTCTATTAGCACGACTCAATTTATCCGCACAAATAGCTTACATTTGACATGGCTCTGGAAAGCGTCTAGGTCTTTAACAGTATTAGCATTTATGTTTTCAAAAATTTATAGAATGCATTTACCAAGATCTTCATTCTCTTTGAAGAAACAAGGCAGCGGGGTGTAGATCCCGGTCGGTAAAGGCCGCATTTCGCTCATGATGCCGTTTGTCTTCAAGTCGAAGCCTAGATTGGCTACCCTTCAGCTCTATATTGCAATTGAAATATTTTTTGGAAATTAATGATACAACTAGAGGTGCCAGTTATTATTATTCTATCGCAATGACACAAGGGTCCCTGATAGCGATAAGAGATAAGCTGGCCATCGTCGGGGAACAGCGCGGGCGCGCGCTCAACGCGATCGATAAGCGTGGGGACGTCGCGGCAACCAACCGATCGTGCTTGGAATTCACTCCCGGCTTGCACTAGTTTCGAGAAAGAGAAACCACATATTCTAATCAATCTTTGAGAATGATTATCTATTGTTTCTATTTGAGACACCAATGTGATGAGAAACATAACTGTCACCAAAAATCAGGTACAGAAAACTTCGGAACTTGCTATACTAGCACTGAATAATCTATCGTTGAATTACAATTTATATTAACGCCCATAAAAGTTTGAGAGTTTAAAGGACGTATCTAAAAAGGGGGCTGTCTTCACCCATCTCCGCCAGCTCATCTGTGGAGTATCTGCCCTCAATCTGCCCAATATCCAATCCTTCTCTTCTCTTGTTCTCCCTGCGCATCAGATACCAATGAATGGTAGCTGGGATCATGGCACCCAACACGGTCGCGCCAACCGAAAAGCCAAATCCTAAGGGATATACAGGGGCCTAGAAATATGTTAAATCATTGAAAATGGTAGGACTGAAAAGCTTCACTTACCTCATTGGAAATGTAAATATTGGACCCAATGCTGCCACCACCGACACTGCCGAAGAGCATGAGAAGACCGATTGCCGCAGCACGTTTGGAGGGATTGAGAATGTTCGAACTTGTCCAAGCTCCAACCTAGTTAGCCAGGTCATTAGTAACGCACTCTGCATTTTTGGATATACCGTCGGGATTATCTTACGATGGGGGCTTGAGCAGAATAGCCAGCTGCAGCAAGGAAAATGGCAAAGTAGCTCACACCTGGAAGGTGAGGGTGATGGGTAGTGATCCAAAGAATTATGATCCCACTGGAATTGTTAGTTATCAGCTCAGAAAGTCTTTGCAAGTTCACTCACATGAGACCAAGTGTATATGCCCCCATTATGCAAAAGAAACGATTTTGCTTTCGATCGCTGATGTATCCGACAGCCACGCAAACGATTGTTGCGAAGATATATGGTGGTGTCGTCAAAGCTTGAGCCTTGACAGCGCTGTATCCAAGGTTTTTAACCATTGTTGGAAGAGTATAAGAGAGGGAGTACGTGGGAACTGATCCGCCCCACCAGAATAACATCATCCTTCATCGAATGTCAGTGATATAGATTATGTGTGATTTGATCGCACTCACATGAAGTAGGTCTTTCTATCCTTGGCAGCAGCGGCAACGTCACTCCAGCGGAACTTGTAGGTAGCAGACGCCGGGCCGTTTGCAAATTTGACACGCAGTGATGCATACTCCAATTCCTCAGGAGTTAACCACTTGGAGTTTTTCTTTTCCTCATATTGATGAGGGAAGGCGCTGGAAGCAAAACATTAGAACCGATCAAACCAAAACAAGCGCAGCTCGTGAGACTTACGGCAAGCAGAAAATACAAGCCAAGCCAGCAAACATCGTGATGCAGCCTTCGATGAGAAACAGCCATCTCCAAGCTCTCCAGCCTAGGTTTCCATCCAGATTGCCGACTCCATAAGCAATCACTCCACCAAAGGCACCGGCTGTAGTGTTTGCACCGTAAAATATGGCCATTCGGGTACCTATCTCTTTAGGAGTATACCACATCGAAAGAATGAAATAGGCACCTGGATAGAGACCTGCCTCGGTGATACCTAGCATCAACCGAATAGCCACGAAGCCTCCGTAGCTGTTCGCTTGTGAAGTTAATGTGGTGATCAAACCCCATAGAGTAACGATAAGTGGGAACCAGATCTTAGGGCCAACACGTCGAAGCATGATGTTTGAGACGGGTTCAAAGAGACCATATGTGAAGAAAAAGTACATCAACGCGAGATTGTACTGGGTGCCACTCATGCCAATATCTTCGAGGAAGCCGAACAGCTAGATTCGAATTAGACCTGACACAGGAGGATAATTTCATTTTGAGCCTCATCATACCTTTGCATTTCCCGCATTAGACTTGTCCAATGAACACATCAGATATAGAAAGCTCAGAACTGGGAGCAGGCGGAGATCAACTACAGAGACAATCAGCGACAATGTACACTCTCGTTAGACAGGAATAACATACGCTTTCTGATGAGCTTCTTCTTCGCCTGGCCACTCATTGTGTTCTCCAAGTGCAGAAAGCGCTCATATTCGGGAACAGTGGCCTGGTCAGCAATAGCGACCGAGGCATTGTCTTTCTTCTCCAAGTCATCAAGAGATGAGGCCTTTGCAAGGTCGGCCTTGGACATTTCGGCCATGATCACACGAGAGGTTGGTAAAATACGTGATGTGGCTAAGGTTGAAGATGGCTTCTACTATTATCTATATTTTCTTTGTAGCTCAATCGTTACTCCAATCTCCCTCAAGCCTGAGATACCGAGCCCGAGTGGGTCTCCCCAGATCAGCTGCGTGAAACTTTATCAGCGAAACCAATGGCATTTGTCTAGTTTAAAGGAATGTGGCCGAGCAGCTCTAACGTACATTTTTCATTGGCCGGTGTTGGCTGATACAGCCCGATAAGCTCCGGAGTCTTTATCGCGCGCTCTCGCCGTTACGTGCGGCCAACTTTAATTCCCCGGCTTGCGGCCAAGATAACGGCCTGGCTGAGCGCCTGAGAATCATGGCGTGGCACATCTGGTCGCAGTTGGCATATATTTCCTCGCTTATTTCTACTCGGAAAGGACTTCATTGTTGATTATCGTCGCGAATTAGCATCACACAAACTTGAGCAAAATGTCCACGACAACAACAATCACCCCGGGGGTCATGACGCGGGAGAAGAACGCTAATGGCGATCCCCTATACCCTGACTTCATGCGTAAGTTTGAACCACGGACTGATCAGAATGAAATTTACTGATTCGGCAAAGCATTTTATGACCCTCTTGAGAAAGTTGAAGACCCCGGCGATTTCGAGCATTTCGACCCCGGCCACCGCGCAGACCCAAAATTCCCAAACTTGCTTAAGAATGCCGAGAAGGTCGTTGACCTGTCACCCCACGTTGGAACAGAGATCCACGGTGTCCAGCTCTCTCAACTTGACAGTGCTGGGTTGGACGAGCTTGCGCTGCTTGCCGCTAAGCGTGGCGCGTTAGTCTTCCGCGACCAGGACTTCGTCAACATCGGATTTGAGGCTCAGAAAAAGCTCGTCGGCCATTTCGGACCATTGCATATCCATGGATGGGCTCCTCATCCCGCCGCTGGCTCAGAGGAGCACATGATTATTTACGACCATAAAGAGTACGGCTTGTTAGCAAACCCCGATCTTCGCGATGCTAACGGTATCTCTCTACAGTGACTTGCGCGTACGTCAATCATGGGCTGGCCGTAGCCCTGTTCAATGGCACACCGACCAGAGCCCAGAGAAACAACCCCCGGGAACCACCTTCATTGCGATGCTTGAGTCCCCAACTACTGCAGGCGGCGACACCCTCGTGAGCTCGAGCGTGCGAGCATTCAGTAGCCTCTCGCCTCGCTTCCGAAAGCGCCTTGAAGGCCTCACTGCTATTCACTCTAACAACGATGGTGTCACTCAAGAGCTGAAGCATGGCCAGAAGGCTGTCATGCGCCGTGAAGCCCTTACAGCCGAACACCCTGTGGTTCTTATCCACCCTGTCACTAAGGAGAAAGCTCTATGTACGTTGACTCTACGAGAAACTTCATCATTGTTCAAGACTAATCTAGTCATTCATAATAGATGTCAACCCTGTTTACACAAAAAAGATTGTCGGATTCGACCAAGAAGAATCAGACTACCTCTTGAAATTCCTCTTCGATCACATCGCCAAGCGCCAGGACTTTTCATGCCGAATCCGCTATGAGGCCGGCACCGTTCTTGTGTGGGATCAGAGAGTGACAAATCACTCCCAGACATTAGATTACCCCGTGGGTGACCGACGACACGGATTCAGACTCACACCCCTTGCCAATAAGCCAATTCCATCTAAGATTGAAGAGGATGACGGAGAATGCACACGCGATGAGGCGCGAGTACAATTGAATCTTTGTTGAAAAGCGATGGGGCGAGATGGACTAAATTCAATACCTTATGACGGGGTTTGGCCGTGGGGTTATCCATGGATTGTATGACAGAACAGCATGCGGCTTGGAATTGTATTCCAATAGAACTTTTCCAAATATGAGACATTATAATTTTAAAAATTGTGACGTAGCACTGGGAAGCGTGGGGCAAATTTTCGGTTTCTTTCAAACATTCAACTGCCAAAGAAACCTTGGAAGGGGGAGCACAAAGACAACCTTAGACACTTGGGGTGTGCTCCCCCGAGGCAGGACTAGACAATGGAAACGTCTCAAGTTAACAAAGAAAATATATTTAGTTTGGTACTTCAATGGCCAGAGTATGACTGTACAGTTTTTCAAACACTTTTGGTTTGCCTATGATGATCATTCCGCGATGCAGTAAGTCCAAGATCATGTAGAGTCTCGCGACATCACCTTTGCTCTATGTGTTCATCTTTTTCTCAGCATCCATGGCCTCTCAACTAAGCCTATTAGGCTGCGGTTTTCCGAATAACTTTTCAACATTCACAGCTCCTACAATGGGCAAACGAAAATGTTCGCCTTCCACTGAAGAGAGGAGAGCCAAACGAGCTGAGCTTCAGCTATGTTCGCAACGGACTCATAGAAGCGCGCCAACTGGGGATACTAGAAGTGTATTCACGAATTATTCTACCGGGAATGGTGATAATCGCAACAAGTGAGTGCCCTCAGCAAAATCTGGCTAGCTTGGGGGTGGGTCGAGAGTGGCTCACTGACACCACGCTAGTAATGTGTTAGCCAGCATTAAACGATGCAAGAATCGCATAAAAGACGAGCTCCCTAGTCACCGGGGGAAGACATCCTTGCCGAATCGCAACGATAATACAGTCAAAGATGATAAAGCGAGCACGGTAACCCCGCTTCGCATCGGTTTAGATGTTTGTCGGCGCTTGAGGCACCTCGCGGAGGTCAAATACGGCATCACGAAGGCTGGCGATAAGCAAAACCTATTGCCGACAATTGAAGCTATCATGAGAGCCTATAGGACGGGCGAACTCCCATGGAGAAATGGTGAAGTTACTTATTGGTCCAATGGCAAGCAGGTATGCGATGGGCCTAAGGAGTTTTCACGCGAAGACTTCCAACGCTACACCCAGCAGTACCAATGGCATGAGGGATTCTGGGTCGAAGGGGTGAGTGAATTCCGCGAGAGCTTCATTGTTTTGCATCAACACTGGGAGTTGGGATATTTCTTCGATCCACGCCCAGAGTTGAAATCCTCTTCTTCTTCTTCTTCATCATCAACACCACTGACTTGACGACTAGCTGGGCTCGCCAGACGCGATCCCCATTCTGCCAACGCATAACCACGACAAAAGGAGATTGACACAACCTCGCAGAAACATGCAGTTCTCGCACGAGGTAAGTCACCTATGTTCGTGAGTGCATTAGCTCGACTGGCAACTGACGCAGTCTCGCTCAAAGGTCGCGTTTTCCCTCCGAATTCCCTCGAAGCCTTTCATGACCACCACCACCATAGGTGGCTATGATCAAAACCATGCCCGCAACAATCTCGTGAAAAAGGAGGACGTTGAAGAGTTCGAAGATACAAGCCTGGACCTGCTGTTCGTTGACGATGGTATATCTGATCTGATGGTCATATACCAAGACGACCTCGAGGCGCTGGAGGATCAGGCTCGCCAACTGGCCAGAACCATCGGAGTGGTCCTGCTGGGCGACCCGCCTCGTGGAGAATGGGCCTATGTTCACTGGATGGAAATCAATGTGCGAAACTACCAGGGGGAATTAACCCTCGATTGGTCGCCTATTCAAGTGGCTGTTCTCGACAAAGACCGCGAGCCTGGTGATGTACGTCTCAGTGGGCCTTTGATGAGACCTCAGTTCTTCGATATCCGTCCAATGGACTGCGAAAGCGCCTCGTCATTCTCGAATAACGCAGGATCTCCCGAGAAGCTAATCCTTGAGCCGCTCTATCATTTCAAGGCACCCGATATCTTTCAATACTCGCCAGTCTTTGATGACGATGGGCGTGTATTTCACGCGCATCAAGACATGACATGCCATGATCCTGCGCCAGTCCTAATCGGCTATGAAAAGCCAGTTCTAACCGAGTATGACTTGGATGTGAATTACTGGGACTCGAAGAGCCACATGGTATGAGCGACCTCTGGCGCCAGGGATACCTCATATTCCCACAGCGGTTAATCCCCAGTCATCATGGGAACAACCAAACCCTTCAATGCGAGATTCGAATAAGTGAGTGATTTGTGTTATGCCTCAAAGGCCCTGAGAAAGAAGTGATTCGGTGATCCCTCCTCTGGAGAAAAATGCTCTTCGCGGGTTTCCGGAAAGAGCGAATTCAGAAAGAGCATCGCCTACCACACAGCGTGACAATCCTGGTGGTATTCATCACATGTTTAACGTTCGGGGCATTTGTGCGAGATTTAGCTGAGATTGAGAGAGAAATGTCCGTTCTCTTTGACTTCGATTATGGCGACAGGACCTTACTGTCCGCTGAACTGAAAAGCTCTGGGTCACATGTATGAGATTAATTTACAATATCGATAAAATCGAAGTTTCCGTCAGCCAATTTGCCACCAGTTTGATCGATCTAGGAGATTTTACGCTCGACTAGTCTCGATCGCCTTAGACGGCGTGCGATCTATTCTATCTACGGCTGAAAATGACCTGTCATGCGCTCCACAATGGGCCACCGCAGCCCAAGATGCATCTCTCTGGTGCAACCGCCTCCCCAGGACCCATGCGCGAGAATTTATTGCAGATCCAATATCCAGCGAATACAATATCTTTCCATGGACCAGACCAGCCACCTATGGCGAGACCCCAGTCTTCGTAGAAAAGCCAAGTCCAATGGGCGACTGAGCCTCAATAAAGCCATCCTGCGCACGTAATGAGCGGACCTGTCTCCGGCAAAAAGGAAGAGGGTCGAAAGGCCTTTCAGACGGACTTCAATCAGGCGCGGCATTGGCGGATACATCGAAAAACTCCTGAAGCTGAACCAGTACTACCCGAGCGCTGGATTTGGCTTGTCTGAAGGGCGACCACGATCGCATTGCGAGCGGCAATACTAGTAATTATAGCAAGCATTAGCGAATCATTGCGAAAGAACAGGAGTAATCATATCTTCTTCGCTTTGTTTACGATCTAATCTTGTAGATTTGTTTCAGTGTTCGCTGTATGAGGGCCCGAGCCCGAAAGAGCCTCCCGCGGTGACTTCCACCGCTACTTAGGCGCCCGTCCAGAAGATCAAAGCCTCAATTCAACCAGTTATCTCAATAAGCAACCAAATTCTTCCATATCGCTACCCTCCGCTTGAAGCGCTCTTGTCTTGGCTTCGGTTCCTGGACGCTGGAAGCCTATCATCGATTCTACCCGATCGCCATTCCGGTTGCACCCCTGGGAGCACAAAATTGGGCTCCATCGCGCGCCAGTGGGACTGCCGGGAGTGATGAGTCTGGCCTGAGTCTCTTTTTTCCCTTCGGGTGCGCCAAGGTGAGGCAAGCCGGAAAATTCGGGACTGTGGCTTTTCTTTGTCGGGCTGAGTACGGGCGTCGAGTCCTCGAGTCCACTCACGAACTCCCCAGTCACCGGGGCATATCCACCGTTGCCCTAGCCCTCATGCGGTTTAGTCTGTGCATTAGACAGGTCCAGGCCAGCGCACTGGTTACCGGCTATTAGCCCGATGCTTAAATTGGGTTGACCTGCGGGGAGGCCACGACAGCACTCGCCAGGGTGGGAATTAGTGTTTCAGGGGCAGCAATAACAGGGCAAGGGGGGCCCTGAGCTTCCTTCTTCCAGCGAGGCAAGGGATTCGCGGAGTGAGAGGCCCGAAGATGAAACAAGGCGTTCGGGCCTTGAAGAACTGGATCTCACATGACTGGCCGATGCCGTCATGAGTGGCGCCCTACAATACGTGGCACTCGCGATGCACTAAAATGCTGTGGAGAGTAGATCGTCACCCTGGCGGAGGCCGCTCCGTCAGGAATTAGTGCACAGACAGAGGGCACTTTCAATCCATGAGGATTGTTGCAGAATCGCTTCCTTTCAATGTTGAAAGAGGGGAAACTCCGTTTAATATAATGTACCTAGGAACTCGCTGCACAATGATCGGGTCGAGTTCCGTATAGATGATCGTTGCCCTATCAGCGGTGCTGCCCTGAATGCAGTCCACGGATGCTGGAGTATGCGCCACCGGGTCTCCAATCCCAGCCAGTATTCAATACCCACGCAAACGTGGCCATGGTTCGTAGACCTCTGGTTCCACTTTTCTTTCTTCCACTTTTTTCTTTGTTGCATGTGGGTGAGTGGTGGTGGTTTCTGTTCCTGAAATCGCTGTCAGGGGTAGAAACCCAATATAGGCGCCAGAGAAGGGCACCCCTTGGTTTCAACGTATCTTGCCATTGCTCTCATATTGACGCAAAAATAAGTCCAAATCGTGTGCCACAGCTCGAAATAAAAGATCTGGACAGAATGTACTCTTCAAGTTCAAGATGCCCCGTCCTACGCAGTCCAGCCCATTGTGGAGCATCGATTGATCCCCAGTTGCGGAGCTTCTAGATGCGTCGGTTTGGATATATTCTGAAGGAATTCCTTCACTAGGCTCCGCTGGGGGCCTCCCATAAGTTAGATGTATGCGCTAGGGGCTTTCTTCAGGCCAATCATTGACTTGCGGATGCCATGTCAACGGGCCTTCCCCCCGAGATCCAATCCTAGCCTTCCCCTGGTTCCTCATTTGATGACGGAACCGTGGATCTATTTTCAACTGTAAAGCCGAATAACGGTAAGGAATTAAGAAAATCGCCAATTGTAGTGATCCTTGTAATCCACTCATCGCCTGATGGAGAAAGTAGACCATGGCCAGGCTCCATCTGGACTCTTTTGCTGGTAGGTTTGACGCACACCTGACGGGCATTTAACCACCCTCCTGCCCCCCTTCGGTTGTTTTTCTCCTTTCCTTTCTTCACAAGCTGTGCGAGTCCTTCCATTCCTTCGGATCTTTTGTCCATCTGCCATCCTAAGTCCTGTGCCGTGCACGGTCTAGGTTTACTTTCATTAACTATCCACTCATTCTTTACACTCGAGAACCGGCTTCTCTATACATCCATTCTTTTCGTGTGATCGCACAGTTTATATACGTCGAATATCAGGAAAAATGGTTTCTTTCACCAAGGTCTTCACTGCTGGCCTCATGGCTTCCGCCGCCATGGCCATGCCCATCGACAACCCTATCCAGAAGCGCACCACCAGCAAGCGCGGTGCCGCCTACAACGACATCACTACTGTCACTTCTTTGGCCTCCAGTGGCACCGTCTCTTGGGCATACAACTGGGCTGGATCCCTGGACGGCGATCTTCCCTCTGGTGTCGAATATGTGCCTATGCTCTGGGGTGCTAAGTTCCTCACCGGATGGGTCTCCGCTATTGAGACTGCTCTCTCTAGCGGCTGCAACTACATCATGGGTTTCAACGAGCCTGACAATGCCGGCCAGGCCAACATGAGCCCCAGCGACGCCGTCAACTACTATCAGCAATACATCACCAAGTACCAGGGTGATGCCAAGCTGATCTCTCCTGCCGTCACCTCTTCCACCACCGAGGGCCAAGGATTGAGCTGGTTCGAAGAATTCATCGGAGGCTGCTCTGACTGCGGAATAACTGGCCTCGCAGTTCACTGGTATGGTCTTTCTGCCGACGATTTCAAGCAGTTCGTCCAGAAGGCCATTGACACCGCCACCAACCACGGCCTAACTGAGGTCTGGGTCACCGAGTTCGCCCTTGACACCGACACCAACGGCGTG
This sequence comes from Penicillium coffeae, assembly GCA_035985395.1. NCBI lineage: Eukaryota > Fungi > Ascomycota > Eurotiomycetes > Eurotiales > Aspergillaceae > Penicillium > Penicillium coffeae. The sequence continues at coordinate 1,751,841 of CP142594.1, read as the reverse complement.
ACCAACCAAGGTAGTGCTGTTGAGTTCCTCAACGAGGCTATTCCTTGGCTCGATTCCCAGGAGATGGTCACTCGCTACTCTTATTTCATGTGTGCTGAGAACTACCTGGTCAGCAACGGTGCGCTCAACTCCGTTGGCCAGGCTTACATCTCCAACTAAACCTTTCCATTTGGCTTCTGGCCTATGGAACCAGAAGAGATCTTCGCAAGGAATCTATCATAGCATTCATTCTCTCAAAGTCGATTGCTCTTGTTATTTGTCTTGTCGTCTTTCGTGAATATCTTCTCCCTGTTGTTCATATCCAAATAAATTGACGCAAATATCCTCCCACTTCAATTAAATCACTCAAAACATTCTTTTCTAATGTAAAACTCCTTCGCTTCTTTCGTAGACTTGATTATCCAGAGGAATCAAACCTTACAAGGCCATGGATCCCCGCACATTTGGATCCCGAAATTTGAAACGTAAGAGTCGAATGCTCCTAATCGGGTAATGGAGTCCTTCGTCGTGGACAGAAACCTATGGTCGAAGTCAATTATCAGCCCCAGGAGATTGAGCAGATGTCTACCAAGTTGATTCGAAGATGCGATGCCCTAAATTAGACTAGTTTGAGTAGCTTAATCACGGAATGCGCACAGACAAGTTCAGTGGCTCTCAAACACAAACTGCAGTCTCACTTTTCCGCCTTGAGATCCCACGCAATCTGAACCCACAATATCGCAGAATGCGATCGAGAAAGATACTGGTATCAAAGATTTGTCCCCAATATATTGACTTGCTTTCTGACTTCAATACCCGTTTGGTTTCATATTATTCTTCGGATTGAATAATCATCTAGGGCAGGGAGAAACGCCACATCTTCAAGTCACAAGTACGCGGTCGGCATTGACTCCTCGCGGCACGGCCAGGCTTTTACTGTGCGCCAACTCCTATAATGCTTGGCTATTAGCTAGAGTTCGCCAAAAAGAAAAAAAACTTAAGTTTCAAAATCTTATCGCTTCTAGTCATATTACCAATATCTCAGAGTCAGATCTTATGTGGTGCGATTTGCGATAGCTATTATCCAAATTTCGGGGATCCGATAATCGGAAACCCTCGAAAATATCCTAGTGTGAAAGCTGTTGAACATGATTTATCTGTCCAAGGAATAGAGCTTGCAACATTCAGTAATAATCACTTTTGTCGAGGGTGAGAGCTCGATGCTGCGGTTTAAGCGCCGCCGACGCTCCGGAGCGCGAACCTGACCCACCTGCATGGTAACGACGCGATGCGAGTGGCGCAAATCAAATCTAACCGCCAGCTTCCTGTAGCTAAATCACACCTATTTTTAGGCAGCTAGGCGTAACACTTAACAGCCATGTCATCGTCCTCAGAATCATTTTTGGAGGAGAACCAGATTCAACCCAATGCTGTGCCTGCTAGACCATGTTACCACAAGTCAAGGGTGCTTTTGACAACACCCATGATTCATGTTTGGAGGTTGAGAAGTCCTGTGAGCCTCACATAAAATGGAGGCCGCTTTACCTTCGTAGGCGCGTGTTGGTTGCTTTCATTGTCAGTTTTTGTGCCATCATCGCAGCCCTTGCAGCTTTGGATCAAGTTTCAAAAGCAAATTCTGGACTCGCGACGTCATTACAGAGCCGTCATTATCTCTGGACGTATGGCCCAACTGCCATACTCACAGTTGTAGCGGCATTATGGGCCCGTGTCGAGTTCCAGACAAAGCAAAATGCACCGTGGCAAGAAATGCTCAGTTCGCCTAGGACAGAAGCAAAGAAGAGTCTCTTGCTAGATTATGTTTCTATGATGCAGCCCGTGGCTATTGTCAAAGCCATGCGGAATCGGCATTATTTTGTTGCCGCCAGTGTAGCATCTTCTCTGATTCTTCGGCTTCTTATTATTTTCTCGACCGGCTTATTTTCGCTCCAACCAACCCCTATAGAAAAGGGCGAGGTTCAAGTGCAAATATTGACATCAATTGATACTTTCAATGGGAGTACACGGCTGGAGACAGCCAGTGCAAAGGCCTATGATAACTTGAACGCCATTATCTACAAAGGTGCACCATATGCCGAAGGCACAAATGCGGATACTGCATATCAAATAGTCTCATCCGCGGGCTTGCCATCGAATTCTTCAATTAACACTACGATCGATGGCATTGCTGCGGGTTTGGATTGCGAAGTCGCAAGCTTCAACTCAGCAAACTTCAGTACTTATGGAGAGGGGATTCTTATCACTCCATCTTGCAACATGACCATTAATTTCAATCACATTTGGAATAATGACGATCTCCGTCTCATCTCACAAGTCGGCCCGATGCACAAATGCGACAATTCGAATAATACGGAAGACCAGCGTATACCTATATTCATGGGCACTACTATGTTCTCGACTGACCACCCTGGAATCGGTGGTAATCCGCCTTTGATAAACCTCTCGCTGGGCGATTCAAATCAGCACATTTGCAAGCCAACGTACGCAGTGCAAAATATCACCGCCACTTTAAACACAACTGGGTCATATTCAACAAGTCTTGGACAGGCCACAAAAACACACACGCTTTTAAAAAACTTAACAGCCGTGGAAATTGCCACTCAGGCTTTTTCTTACGCTGATACGTATTTGAAGGCTCCGACACCAGCAGATAACGATGAATTATTCAGTGCAAACAATTTGTCAGTCGACTTGTCATTCACGCTCGGAGCACGCCTTTCTGGGTTCGAAGGAAATGCTCGAGATATCTTCGATCGGAATATTGGTGTGGATCTTTTTACTGCATATTACCGTGCAATCACTGCTCAAGTCATTGGGGAAGCATTATTCCAACCCAAGCGGTCTGGAATTTCCGGACAAGCCATAACCAGCGAGAATCGGTTGCTTGTCACTGAACTTTCACTATATGCGATGGAAATTTGCTTGGTAGTGTCGGTTCTGCTGGTTGCAGTGATGATCTACCTAAAGGCCTATCAACCAGTAGCCCCATGGAATCCTAATACATTGGTTGCTATGGCAAGCCTATTGTCAACCAACCTTGTTTTTCGCGAATCCATTAAAGGCACTGGGCGAAGTTCTGAAGACTCTCTCACTGGTCATCTCGCTAGCCAGACATACACTACGCGGGCTTTAAGCGGTACCCTTGACATCGAAGTTTTCAGCGATCAACGCGAGGAGCCGAAGCCCTTGCAGTATACTCTTGGAAGTTGGAAGCCATTCCCGAATCTTTATTCTAGAGTTGGGTTTTTCATAATTTTGATCGGCGTCATCGCTTCACTAGAAGGCGTTCTTCATGTCTCACAGACACAGAATGGTCTGGGGACTGTTCCCAACGACATCTACGCACATTACTCTTGGACATTACTGCCTGCTTTGGCCATGGTTTCGATAAGTCTCTGTTTCGGAAGCATAGATTTCAATGTGCGATCTCTTGCGCCATACGCCAGACTCAAGACGAAATCTGGTGTCGATTGGCAATACCTCAGAGCATCGAACTTTATGGACTCGCTAAGCTTAGTGAATCTTTTTACTTCTATCAAGATGAAGGAATTCGCCGTTTTGATGACGACTGCTGCCACTATAATAGGGTCATTACTGACAATCGTATCGAGCGGCCTATATTCTGCAATTGACATTTCTGTTGTCAGCGAAGTCAAGTTGACTCAGGAAACGGTCCCCATTAGGCCGCTGACCTTCTCTCATGAGCTTTCAGTGATGAACCAAGCAAATCTATCTACTGCTATGCAGGATATCAAATATGGAGTCACTGGCACCCAGACAGCAAGCGAGATCTTTAACAACAACCTTTCCTTTCCTCAATGGACCTGGAATGAGTTTGCATTCCCAAAGGTAATCTTGGAAACAAATCTCACTGACGAAAATGTCACTGGGCTTTTCGTTGACATTGTCGTCCCTGCATTACGATCAAATCTTGATTGCCAGCTTCGGAATTCTTCAGATCTACCCTACAATTTCACAGCCATGCCAAAGAATCCTACGTCGCCTTACGCGGGACCTACGCTATTAGTGAACGCCACAGCATTGCCATGCTACAAAAATGAGACAATCACGTCACAGCAAACTCAGATCAGAGGTGCATCCATGAACACAGCAGTGGAAGGAAAATATTTACCGGTTGGCTACTTCGGCTCGACAAGTCAGAACTTATGCTATCTAAACGGTTCTACTCTCCAGGCAACACGTTCTCGAAATACCCTGTACAATTTCAATCAAAATCAAGTGTCTTATACCTGGGGACAAACCACAGCCGACTCTTTAGAGAACGTGGTTGAGCTGGCGTGCATGGATTCCCCGGAAACAGTAGAGACGAAAATTCGCCTCAGGCTTCCCGATCTCAGAATTGATGAAAGCCATCCTCCGGTGGCCATTGAAACAACAGCCAAAAGAGCCGAACATGCGTTACTTCCATTGAGTGATGCATGGTACTATCTCCAGTCTTATGACAAAACAGCGACTGGCTTGGACTCGTTCTTCCAAGCACTAGTGTCAGGAAAATATTCCATTCCTCAGGAATACCTCCGGGATCCAAGCAAGACCGAAAAGGTTGCGGAAGCCATTAAACATCAACATCAGCTCATCAGAGCGCAACAGCTTGGTCTAGATGCTCAACAATCTGCGAATAACACTCTTAGAGACAAACCTCTGGTGGGAAATTTCACAAATCCCAATCACAGACGTCTTTTCCAGGATCCAACCTCAACACGGATTCTGGAGTCGCTTCTTGCAGTGATGCTTGTCTTAGGGATTTTGAGTTCCCTTGTATTGAACACGGATGATGTCCTTCCTAAGAATCCGAACAGCATCGCTTCGCTAGCCAGTCTCCTTGTGGATTCTAATTTCTTGGACTTCTTTGAGTATGTCCCAGATCCAACGGACGAGAAGATTGGCGAAACTGTTTTCTCCAGATCACGATTCTTTCTTGGATGGCTGGATGATCAAGGTTCTCCTGATCGAAATGGAGTCAAAGGAGGCATTTGGTCTGCCAGGGAAGATAATAGTTTGAACGACTCAAACTTTACGATCTATGTGGATGACTACGAAGGGAAACCCATGTAACTGTCAAAAATTACTGACTGGAGGTTCGCAATCATCATGCTCTGCCCTCATTTGTGACCATTGCCAAAGCTTCTTGATACCTTCTCCACTGTATATACGAAATTAGATTCAGCATTATGATGACAACGAATTATCCAGCCCTTGGTCCATACTTGATATAGAGGCGTTCGCGTGCCCATCATCTTCACATGCGAAGGGCTTGTCCACCCAGCCTATTATGACGCCAAATGAGCATACAAATGCGACAAGAAAAACTTATTCACGAGCCTGACAGACATTGTTGAATTTGAATGCTTATCGATAGAGGGTAGCTTTTGATACAACTATTGGCTTATGCATTTCCATTCTTACTCCAGACACCGGGTATTTTCCCATTCCCTAAAACTAAAACGAACAACCGGCTGATGCAAAAAAAGGAGAAAACTTTTGCTCATGTCATCGTAACATCCTCTGCGGGGGTGTTCACCGCAGAGGTATCAGGGGGCGCATCGGCCATCATAGTATCGTCCGCGCCAGCTTCGTTGTCACCGGATTCTTCGCCAGGCAATTCCGTGGCAGGAGACTCGGAAGGAGGGTTGGCAGCGCTGTCCGCAAAGCTCTCCCCGTCGGTGCCCTCTTCCCAGACCCGAACAGTCTTGTCCAGTCCACAGCTCACGAGTAAACGCTTACCGTTGAACTTACCTGAGTGAACCCCTAGCACGACATCCGTGTGGCCTTCGATCCTTTGGAGAATTTTCTTGCTGATAACGTCCCAGCAAACGATTACACCATCCTCGCTGCCACTCACCACGGCGCACGGCGGTGGGGTGTACTTCACGTCGGGTGAACCGTACAGGGCGAAGCAGCCAGAGACACTGTACTTCTTGTTCACGTGGCCCTGGTAGGTCTTGATCACGCGGCTCTCGACATAATTCCATAGACGGATACAACCGTCCAACGTCCAGGCTAGAATATATTTTCCGTTGATCGAGAACTTGACATATGTGGCGGGAGGGTTATCTTCGTGAACGAGGGTTCGAAGACACTGGCCAGTGTGCGTGTCCCAGATACGTACTAGACCGTCGGTCGCACAAGAGACAATCAGGGTGCCATCGTGGACGACGTCGATTCCAGAGACAGGGTCAGAGTGGGCGGGGAGGGATCGCATAACACATGCACGGCGAACATCCCACAGGAAGACAGCTTCATCGTATGAACCGCTGACGAGGATGTTACCCTTGGGCGTGAAAGCGATCTGGTAAACGTAGTTGTTGTGGCCAATGAAAGGTGTCGTGTGTGCTCTGCCTGTGTTCACATTCCAAAAGCGAATGTTCTTGTCGTCAGACCCAGATGCAACCCATTGGCCATCTGGAGTCCAAGCAATGGTTGAGATACCAGATAAATGACCCTCGAAATTGTGAATGAGTTTGCCAGTGGCAGTATCCCATACTTTAACGGTCGCGTCCGCACCTGACAAACGAGATGTGTTAGCGTTTGCAAAACCAAGCTCTCATTTATTATCACAGAGACATACTTCCACTCGCAATCATCGAGCAATCTGGTGAAAACTGAACGGCGGAGACGCCGCGCAGATGTCCTCGTAAAACGAACTTCTCACGGTAATTCAGATGCTCCGGCTTTGGGGGCGGAGCCTCAACAGGCGGCACAGGGGTAGGCGAACGATCAGACATATTGTGATGCCTCTCAGAGCGACTATCGTCAGCACTCATTCTGTCCTCCGACTCGGATCTCGAGGGGCGGTCTCTACTGCGATCGCGAGAGCGAGAGCGGCTGCGACGAGAGCGCGAATGGCGAGAAGAACGCCAATATTCATCACCGTCCGCCGCCAACTCATCTGGACTCTCGGTACCACTTAAACGACGTTTCTGGGGAGTAGGGCGTTGCGGGGTGAAATTCCTGGACCAACTCTGGCGCTGCCGATGCTCTTCTCCGTTGTCCAGTACTGCTAACTCGTCCGACGACGACTCGGTGGGCGAGGGGCGTGCAGCACGCCTTCTTGAATCCGAACGCGCATGATCCATGAGGAATTGAGCTCTTGGCGAGCGTTGATGCAAACGCGAAATGCATTTTGTCGCAAACTGCCAAAATTACTGCGACGCGTCCGGGGCGGTGAGGCTTTAACTTCGCTGTCTGTTTGTAGTTACATCACCGATCGACAGTCTTGGTCTGCAGCTTTGACGCATTCTTGCAGCCAGTATCCAAACGCAATGGCTTCGAAGCCTCCTAGCGAAGCGCCGCCGACAATTCGAATCCTCACGCTCAACTGCTGGGGCTTGAAATACCTCGCAACCTATCGCCATGAACGTCTTTCCGAGATAGGGCGCCAGCTTGCTCTAGCGAACCCTCCCCCCGAAATCGTCGGCTTGCAAGAGTGCTGGACACAGCAAGACTACGAGAGTATCAGAGACCAGACACGGCATATCCTCCCCTACGGAAAATTCTACTTCGGCGGTATCTTCGGTGCGGGTTTAGCTATCCTATCGAAATGGCCGATTGAGGAGAGCAGCATGCACGCCTACCCGCTGAACGGTCGACCAACGGCATTCTTCCGCGGCGACTGGTACGTTGGGAAGGGCGTTGCGTGTGCCAGAGTCCGTTTCGGTCCTGGAGTTGCCGATGTTGCGGAGGTCTTCACGACTCACCTGCATGCGCCGTATGAGCGGGAACCGAACGACTCGTACCTTTGTCACAGAACCGCGCAGGCGTGGGAAATATCGAAGTTGATGAGGGGTGCTGCTGAGCGTGGACATCTGGTTATTGGACTAGGAGACTTCAATATGCTGCCTTCGTCGTTTGCGCATCGACTCATCTGTGCGCAGAGCCCTGTTCGTGACGTGTGGCGCGAATTACACCCCGACTCCTCACTTGGAGCCGCTATCAATCCTGTCGAAAAGGCACGCAATAAGCCCATCCCAACTGCTGAGTTCAACTTATTAGAGAATGGAGCAACCTGCGACGGCGCCTTCAATACCTGGCGCTGGTCAAAAGCTCTCCGCAAGCGTCTCGATAAGGGCGAGGAGATTACTATCGAGAAAGACGTGTCTGATCCCCGCGCAAAACGTTTAGATTACATCTTCGTTGGCGACGGTGGCTATGCGCTGGACTTTCCTAAGCCACGCTGGTCTGTCGAGTCTGCAAAGGTTAGCATGACGGAGCGTCACCCGACACTCCGCTGCTCATTGAGCGATCACTTTGCTGTAGAGGCAGTCATTACTCGCTCTCCTGGGACATCTGCCGCGGGGTCTGTTTCGGAGAGCAATGATGTACCACCTTCTCCTTCGCTTCATCAAACATCAACAAAGCAGGCCTCTCCCAGCACTGCCGTTTCGCGGGAGACGTATGGCCAAATCCTCGAAATGATTGCTACATATATGCTCCGTGAGCGCTCACAGCGCCGTTGGCGAATGGCTCACTTCATCTTGTCTATTTTTGTCTCGATTGGATGTATGGTTGGTGTCTGGTGGACCGGAAGCCGGACGTATATTGGCTTCATTCTTATTCTTGTGAGCACGCTCAATTTCGGTGCTGGTATCATCGACGGCTTAATTGGGGGACTGTTCATGTCCAGTGAAATCCGTCTGCTCAAGGAATTTGATTGGGAGGTTAGGAATGCGCAGGACCTGGCTATTGCTGCTGAGCGCGCTAGTGGTTCTATCAAAAAGGATGAGTAGCTGGCTTGGCAACTTGATCATGTCTACCGATCCATGACTGCTTGTATAGTATACGAATAGACTAACGCTACATTTTCTAATACATAATATTTTCTACATTCACGGAGTACGTTGTCCACAGATGCTACAGCAATCACATATTGAGGAATAGAAAATTCTCGCACAGTAAGTGAGTGTGGTTACATTTCAACTCATAGCTACATAAAAGCTTTCCATCATAACAAGCCAGCAATCGTGAACTGATTTTACTCAGCACACTCACGCTTACGCTCATCAAAGACGGCAAGAGCCTCCTCAGCAGCCTTAACACCGCTCATAGCCATAGCACCGAAGGTAGGTCCCATACGGTTGAAGCCATCGATCTCAGAAAGCTCCATACCGCCAATGATAAGACCCTTGGTGACCTCACGGGTGTTCTTGACGATAGCATCCTCGGCAAGGTTCATGTCCAAACCACGCATGCCACCGAGCTTCTCGATGGAGTTCATGGAGACAAGACGCTTAGCGCAGAAGGCGCCGAATGGGCCGTCGTGGCCAGTGGTGCTGATAATGATTGGTGCGTTGATGGTGTTGGGGTCCATGCAGGAGTGGTCGTCGTGGTGGAGGGTTACCAGAGTCCAGTTGACGACGACACCGGCGAGACGGACGCTGTTGCCGTCGGGGCGGGTGATCAGGTCCTCGACGCAGGTGGCGTTGAAGAGCTTCACGTTGGGGAAGGCCAAGACGCGGGACAACAGAGTTGAGGTGAAGAGGGCGGCGTGCTTGACAACTACGAAGTTGGGGTTGCTGGGCTCCTCTTCGTAAGGCACGCCGAGCTCCTCCAGGAATGCGTCTGCTGGGCGACGGAGGACCATAGCTGAGAACAGCTGGCCACCGAGCCAAGCACCACCACCTTTTTGATAGGTTAGTTGATGTATCGAGGTAGATGGATGAATAGTTGCTTACCTGGAGAAACGGAGGCCTCGAGAATGGCAATCTTCAGGTCAGGACGAGCCTTAGCGAGCACATAGGCGGTGCTCAGGCCACAAGAACCAGCACCGACGATGACAACATCGCTCTCGGCATAGTTGTCCAGGTCCTGGAAGTAGCGGCGAGTCATGGCACGAGAGACCTGACTCTCGCGGATAGGGGCGAACTTGAACTCATCCCACTTGCCGCCGAACTGTTCCAGAAGCTTGCTCTGGCCCTGGCCGGTAAGAACCGTAGAAGTAGTCTCGGGGACAACGTTCTTGGTCTTGATGCCGGTAGGGGCAGTAGCAGGCTCGAAGATGGCAGCAGGAGGAGACATGATGGGCAGGGATCAAGTCGAGGTGACTTATGCCTTCGTTAGTATTCTCATCACATCAGGGGAGAAGGGGAAGGCATGATCCTTTCGCTGGTATTATCCAGATCAAGTTTTTAACCGTATAATCTCAGAACGAACCCACGCCGCCATCACTACAAGAGAGGCTTTTCTTGATGTGTAGGACATCGAGAAATGCATCAGGGATGTGATGGCTTTGTAGGAACGAACACCGGCACATGCTTGTTACTTAAGATACCTTGATCCCAGAGGAAGAATAATTCCAGCCAAAGAAACTCCATGGCTTCCCACGCTTGCGGGTTATATGTACATATTCGATTGAATCTGTATGGTGGTTAGCTCTGCCTAAGCAGCATTTCCAGTGATAGTTACTCGTCAAAGAAGATTGATCTTAATTGAAGTTTGAAGCTGACGTTGAAGCTGGGGAGAAGAGAAGGAGGGATGGGTGAGGGGCACAACTTTTATATGCGAGACAACCCCGCCTTGACGTGGACTTTCGCTGGCATTTCCGAGTCTATCCGCTCCTCGAAGTCTATTATCGTTCGGTGTCCAGAGAGGGGAACCCTGTACTTGATGCGCATCATGACGTTCCTCGTACTTTTCATCCTGGAAGACCTTTCCATGGTTCTACTGGCTACAGGTTGCTAGAGGCCTCAAACTATGGGGAAACAGGACCAATTGGCTCGTCTACTTGCCTTGCGACGGTAATTAAGAGGACCACATTCCACTTTTTACGGTTATGGGCTGGAGGTCCAGCTACTCAGCAGAAAGAGCTTCGATTGTGTGTGGGAAGAGTGGATGCCGCGGGGGACTCTGGTCCGGGTATTTCCCGTCCAGCTTCCTGAACCGTCATCGTCAAAGTACTTGTACGTAGTGCTTCAAGGAATAATACTTCTTTTTAAGCAAAAAGAATTGGTATATGATTAATTTTATCGTATGACTATATGCCATCTTTTCATTGATCATTGCCCGTCTCGCTGCGGGCGGGACTTGACATCATATTATCATCACAATGCCAGATTGTGGAGACACGGAAGAGCCAAACACGACGGCAGAATAACCACGGAGAACTGACCTGTGAGTACATCAGAGGACGTTTCTGAAGCTAGCACCGTAATTGTCCTCGGGGGCCATCTTGCCCTTGGCAGAGTCTAGACTAGGCCTTGGTCCATACTCTTGGTCGAAGCGCTTGTTCTGCCAGACAAGGTAGAATCGGAGCGCAAGGGCCAGCAGCATGTTGAACAGCATGAACGCGGCACAGATCCACATGCCCTTCGTAAATCGTGGAGCTTCGGCGTCGGGGAAAATATTAGTGCCCAGGAAAGGACCACATTGTCCAATGATGTTCATCAGAATGATGTTTGCACCACGGCGACTGTCAGATCCCTGATTGTCTAAACACACGCGACTCGTTAGTATCACTTCGGGGCTAATTTGGTTCCACAGGCCCATAATCGAGCTTCCAAATAAGAGGGCAGTGACTCACTCAGAACCCACGGCAAAATGTTGGCGATCGCCGGGAAGACTCCACACGTAGCCAGAAACACACCAAAATACCGCACACCGACCGTCGTCACGGTGGCGCACAAGATATACCCCACACTGCCGATCAGCGAGAGCCCAGCGATGATGAATCCACGCTGCTGAACTCGATCGGCGATGAAGGGTGTCACGAGGGTGACGAGGAAAGAGGCGAAGAACGGAGGGGCAGTCAGGCCTTGCGCGTTGATGGACGAGAAGCCCATCTCCTTGAGAATCGTTGGCAAGAAGACCGAAATGGAAGAAAAGCTGACATTGCAGCTAAAGTACATGAACTAGATTCGAAAATATCAGCATTTTTCATCCATGGTCAGTCGAGAGAGGATAAAGGGGGCCTACAGCTAGCAACCAAGCTTTAGGGTCGAGCAGCGTCGCAAACATCTCCTTCCAATTGATATGACTCTCTCGGTCGGCCTCACCAGACTGCGCAAGGGCACGCGAACGCGCGACATCTCGCTCCTCCACAGTCAAAAACCGCGCTGTATGCGGCGAGTCTGGCAGGTAGAACCACGCGAGAGCCGCAGCCGCGACGACGGGGAGACCTTCGACGAGGAAGAGAATTCGCCAATTGGCAATCGCGCCATGGCCCGAGGTAATGCCGTACGCAAGAGCACCTGCGAAAGTATTGGCGAGCGGCGCGGCAGCAAAGAAGATACCGCAGCGGAGACCAAGCTCATGGCGACGGTAAAAGAAAGAGAGTAGGTATGGCACACCGGGACCAAAGCCGGCTTCGAAGACTCCCATGAAGAAACGGAGTGCCATCATACCCTCCCAGTTCTTTGTTGCGGCCTGGCATGTCGAAACGAGACCCCTACCATATGCTTTATTAGCTCAGTGCTTTTCATGGACTTGCGCGTGAGAACTCACCAGGCGAAGACTAGGAATGCACAGTATTGGTGCGGCTTGAAGAGTTTCCAGAACACGGCCTGGAATTCAAAGATCGCGTAGGAGATGTAGAAAATCGTGAGCAGCCATGTATACTTGTCTCCCGTCAGAGAAAGATCCTCTGTCATTCCGGCGATTTTCGCATTGCTGGTTTTTGTTAGGCGACTGCGCATATGATCTGCTGCGGTTTGGGGGTGTAACGAACCCGATGTTGCTCCGATCGAGGAAGGCGAGCAGATCTAGTCGCATGTCGCGAATTAGTACTTTTCTATATGTTGAGAATCGATCATCACATACAAAAGAAGCCCAGCAGAGTCGGAACTCGAAGATCGAGCTTGCGCAAGACTCTGCGCTCGAGCTCTGGGTCGATTGCAGCCGGGGCTGGCACCATCATAGCAGGCTGAGATGGCTCGCTCTCCTGGTGCGCCGGTACGTTTTTTTCGACGTCCGGCTCAGCTGGCGCCGCCTGAATCTGGTCTTCTGAACCATCGCGTTTGCCGAAGAAACCCATTGCGAAAGCAAGGGGCAGCGCACGCGCAGGAATGAACGAACAAAATAAGCAAAAGAACAAGGTTCAAAAATGCGATCGGAATTGGGCCGCTTCTCCTTTTTGACGGTGCGCGGGGAAACACAAACCAAAAACCCGGATCAACATCATGGCGTAATGGGTGAATTTGGTTCTGCTGATCGTACGGTGGAAGAGGCTTAATTGGTGAGGTGCGGCCTGATCGCAGGGAGTTCCCCACAAACTATGGAGCCCTTTGGGAGTCTTAGAGTCTTAGAGTCTTTTGGAGTCTTTGGAGTCCTTTAGCCGGAGGGAGCTCATCTCTCCGGCCTGATCAATCGATTGGCTTTGCATGATTGTGGGGCTTGCAAAGCTTGCTTCGGCTCGGCAGTGAGCTTTCCACGATCCGGATGGAATCTGGGGATCGAGTCTGACTCAGATCTGAAATGTGCTGACAGCTGCCATTCAAGATTCTGGGGTGAGAGGAGCGGCGGGCCTAAAGCCTGAATATTTGGACTCCAACAGAGGTGGCGATGCGAAGGAGTCATGAAGAGACAGAGATCTCGGTATCAACATGCATACTAGCATCGAAAAAAAGCAAATAAACACCAGATGCCCATTGACATCATGGAGATCTGGTAATCCACACCTATCTACCCCCGACATTCTCCCTTCAGATTGCTTACTCGTAATTGAATGCGCCATTTTGGTCGACAGCGGGGAGTGCAGGCGGCTCCTGCTGTGCGGGCTGCTGTCCCCCGCTACCTGATATATTGCTTCCTGCGTACTTCCTCGTAAGCAAGCCCAACGGAGAGATACGACAAAAAACTTGGCTCCCAAAAAAAGCAGCTAGCCGTCGCTCGTTCTGATGCGGTCAGTGGGTACTGCGTGCGGTAGCCAGGATGTCTGAATCGTGAAGTATCCTTAGTTGGTCTTCAGCAGACCAAGGGGTACCAAACATAATATTTCAGTGAAGCCACAGATTGTTATGGGGTTTTCTAATTTTGTCATTGTGCTGACATCACGAGGGATAAAATGATTGACGATCTATTCCTGTCAATTTTTGCCGCGATCGGGCTTCGGATCTCGGGGCTCGGGAGGATGGCCATCTAAACGAACTGCACGGCACGCTTGACACGTTCAACACACTTGTCCCACTCGGGTTTATGGAATCGCCGACCTATTTTTTGAGCTTAAATGGCTTCATCCGACTTTTCCGGGCCGGCTTACCGAAGATCTATATAAGCCCAAAGTGCTTCATCAAGCAGCAGCCATCGTCCTGGTCAGAACATCAACATTTGATGCTACAACTTCCCTACTTTCTTTTCACAGACATCTTATAATACAAACCATTGAGAATGGCTTCCAACAACGAGCCTCACCTATGCTTCCGGTCCTTTGTCGAGGCCCTCCGGGCTGACAACGATTTGGTTGAGATCAACGAACCGGTCGATCCCAATCTCGAAGCCGCCGCGATCACTCGTCTCGTTTGTGAGACTGACGACAAAGCACCTCTATTCAATAATTTGATCGGTGCTCAGAATGGACTCTTCCGAATCCTCGGTGCTCCAGCATCTCTCCGGAAATCTTCCAAGGATCGTTATGGCCGATTAGCCCGCCACCTTGCTCTGCCTCCTACGGCATCTATGAGGGAGATCCTGGATAAGATGCTTTCCGCCAGTGAAATGACTCCCCTTCCTCCCAACATTGTTGAGACTGGCCCTTGCAAGGAGAATGTCTTGGAGGAGAATCAGATCGACCTGACCAAGCTTCCCGCTCCCATGATCCATGAGGCCGATGGCGGCAAGTACATCCAGACCTATGGTATGCACATTGTTCAATCTCCAGACGGATCCTGGACCAACTGGTCAATTGCCCGGGCCATGGTTTCTGACGAAAATCACCTCAACGGACTGGTAATCGAGCCTCAGCACCTTTGGCAAATTCACCAAATGTGGAAGAAAGAAGGCCGTGACGTGCCATGGGCTCTAGCTTTCGGTGTTCCCCCTGCCGCCATCATGGCATCCAGCATGCCCATTCCCGATGGTGTTACCGAGGCCAGCTATGTTGGCGCCATGACTGGTACCGCATTAGAGTTGACCAAGTGTGATACTAATGATCTCTACGTCCCTGCTAATTCTGAGATTGTGCTTGAGGGTACTCTGTCTATCTCTGAGACTGGCCCTGAGGGTCCTTTCGGAGAGATGCACGGCTATGTCTTCCCTGGTGATACTCACCTATGGCCTCGATACAAGGTCAACCGTATCACATATCGCAATGATGCTATTCTCCCTATGTCTGCCTGTGGTAGACTAACTGATGAGACTGTGAGTTCCCCTACGTCATTCCTCGTTTATACTATGGCTCACTGTATTTGTAGCACACATTGATTGGTGCCTTGGCTGCAGCTGAAATCCGCAAGATCTGCCAGCTGAATAACCTCCCAATTATTGATTCCTTCGCACCTTTCGAATCTCAAGTGACTTGGGTTGCCCTGAAGGTCGACACAGAACGCCTTCGTGCCGAAAAAACCAACTCGAAGGATTTTGCAAAGAGAGTTGGAGATGTCGTCTTCAACCACAAGGCTGGATACACTATTCACCGTCTCGTTCTCGTTGGAGATGACATCGATGTCTACAACGGCAAAGACGTGATGTGGGCCTTTTCCACTCGCTGTAGACCTAACCTGGATGAGACATTTTTCGAGGATGTCCGCGGTTTTCCTCTCATTCCTTACATGTCACATGGCAATGGATCGCCTACTATGGGAGGAAAAGTTGTCTCCGATGCTCTTATGCCTTCGGAATACACGACTGGTCGTGATTGGCGAGCCGCAGACTTCAAAGAGTCGTACTCCGAGGAGCTGAAGGAGAAGGTTCTTTCAGGCTGGACCAAGATGGGCTTCCGCGAGCTTCAGTAGATCCCATCGATCGCAGCTGTCTATGTGTACAAATTATTTATTCAACTGCTAGACTCAATGAATCACTATTAGCATATTTTGTGGTAATATTGAGTACTTCAACGTAGCCTCTCAACATTGAACTCTTGGAAGTATTTTTTTTACTTGTAGTTCCCACTTGTGCACCGGGTGCGCCTCAGCGTTTGAAAATATGTCACGGTTTCTTGCACTACGTACTGGGTACCCTAGACCTCGGGATGCTCATTGTTGAGAATCGAAATTTCAAGCACATTTCCTGCGAAAATCACTACTGAAAATTCATCTCGATCACTAAAGAAATAAACCATCTGGATATTATGCACTATTGCAATTCCAAAACGATGTGAGCATCACGTGACTACATGTAAATGCTCCGAGATATCCGACAAACCAAACAATTGACTAGGTTCATCATTGAGGATTCAAAGCATGGCCATAGGGCACACCATTGTCTTGAGTAGAGGAACTCGAATGCACAATCAAAATCGATCAAATTAATAAGGTTGAAGACAGTCGAAAATCTTGGAGTCAAACAGTTCGCACCCTCGGAGGCTCGGAATGAGCGCAGCCAGCCAAGACGAAGCGGACCGAGTCCTGCGCTTGAAGAGCCGCGACCGAGAGGCTCATGCATGTTATCCCTGCCGGAAACGCAAGGTCAAATGTGATGGGAATCAACCCTGTCGTACGTGTCAGAGAAGGAAACACCCGCAGATATGTTCATACCATGCAACGCCGAAGCGGAAATCGGCAGTCAACCAGTCCGTCACGAACGTTGCTTCACCTCCGTCACCACAAATCCCGAGCCAGCATGTCGAAGAGCCCATCCCGCTAGATGGTAATACTGGAAGCTATGTTTACTCCGGGGATAACTCGGTTATGTCTATGCTGCGTTCTCGGGCATCAGATGCCAATGATCCGGTGGCCCGCGAAGTCGGGTCTGTTCTGGGGCTTCAGAACACATTCAGTAATTACCCTTTCATGGATTCAAAGTCTCCGGCAGATAAATGGAAGTCGTTACTGGGGATAGTTCCGCAACGTGGGGAAGTCTTGAAATTCTTTCATTACTACCACACGATAGCATATCCATTCAATCCGACCGTTAACGACCTGGATCGATTCGAGATCGATCTCTGCACATATCTCAACGGCCATGCATCGGGGGAGCTTCGGGACCCTGATAGCATTTCAGAAAGATGGGCGAGTGATAAATCCATCGGACATATCAGTCTTCTATTAGCTATTCTTGCGAGCGGCGCACATTTCTCCGATGTGGCGTATCCTCAAAGATCAGAGCTCACTACAGATTTCGCTCGCAGGTCATTTCACGCTCTACGTCTCGCGAACTTCCTTTTCAGGCCGTCTTCAGATATCATTCAAGCCCTTTTGATCTTGGGGAATACGTTGCAAAATATGGGCCAGTCAGATGCTGCTTGGGCGTTGCTCGGTACCACCGTCCGGCTTGCGCAAACTATGGGTCTCCATAAGGAGATAAGCACATTGAATTTGCCTGATTACGTGCGAGTGAGAGCAAAGAGTTTATGGTCGTCTGTTGCTTGGCAGGACAGCTTGCTATGCCTGTGTTATGACCGCCCGCCTATAGTCTCTATGTCAGGATGGTCTCTGAATAGTACGTTTGTGGAGCACCAAAACATGTCATATGCAGAGACTATGCACCTTTTATGCAGACTCGGTCTGGATATTACCTCCCCTCAGCCACCAACCCTAAGCCCACTGGATCGAGCGGTCGATGGACTTCAAAAGATGGACAGTTTCTGTAACCGCAGCCAAAGCCATCTCAGGGATCGTCAAAGCTGTATGACGCTACAGCAAAATCTCGAGCACCTGGCTTTGAAGATGCACACTGCTTTTTGTGTTTCAGTCCTGTGTCGACCAGCAATGAAACAATCCCAATCTCAACCCCTATACCCGCAGACAGAGTCTCTTCGAAGCCGCGCCAAGGCAGGCTTAATAGATGCTTCGAAGGCATTTCTTGACTTCCAAGCACTAAGCGTTGTTCCTTTAAGAAGCTGGTCTATGGTGCATACTGTGTTAAGCTCTACATTACTGCTTTGCATATGGGAGAAGACGCGCCATGACCCAGAATGCCGAAATCTGCAGCAAAGAGTGATCGATGTATTTTCATCATCTGATTCAGAGAATATAGAAGATGGATCTTCGATTGCAGACAGTGATAGACAGTGGCTATCTGCTCGCCACATAAGAGCATTGGTGACTTTAAGAACTGCATTGGACAACGAAGATAGAACTTCCGTGCAGACAGAAGGTAACCAATCGATGGGCGTGGATGGCTACCCGCAAAATTGGATGAAGTCAGTATCCCTAAGCCTCAAGTTCATCGGGACAGTACTAAGTATTGCAGCCCGGAATTTACCGAGATGATGAATCCATTTGATATATCGCCAGTGTCGTACCTTGATTCAATAATGAATGGTAATATTTGCCATTTCTGGAGGTCATTTAAACATCTATACTGACGGAGCTATATAGTGCCCCTTTTTGACTTTACACAGGAGAACGGCTTCTTATGAAATCAGTCTCACGTTCTTGTGGGCTTGGCTCAATCCAGGGATGTAGATTTTCCGGTAATCGGTCCCAAGATCCATAGACCACATATGATTCGGATCGGTACGGCACATATGCTCATTCTCGGAGCTCGGCTTCGGGGCCTCGGAACATCGTCACTCAGTCGGCCTCCCGAGTCACAGACGGGATGTGGGTATAGCTTTTTGGGGCAAAGTACCTATTTTGATTTTAAAACTTTGAGAAGGTGCCGTTTGCCGTTGATCGTACTTAAAGGTACAACGATACGGTAGATCAGCAAGTTTGAGGTGCAGTCTCAAGTCCATCTCCCGCCACCGTCCTATTGCGATACCACCGACATAATCAAAGCTTCCTTCATCTCAGCCATAACCTCTACAGAATGTTGTCCTTACTATCTGGACATAACACTCCACAATCTGTTCAGACTTCTCCCGGTGGGAGTCCAACAGGTTCTGCCATGCCAGCAGACAAATCAAACCACCACACACTCCCAAACTTAGTACCCGCACCCCGTCGCAAGAAGATCGTGGTTGCCATGACCGGCGCAACAGGCGCAATTCTGGGAATTAAAGCGCTAATTGCCCTCCGCAAGCTCAATGTTGAGACCCACCTCGTGATGAGCAAATGGGCTGAGGCCACTATCAAATACGAAACAGACTACCACCCATCAAACGTTAAAGCCCTCGCCGACCATGCTCACTCGATCAACGACATGGCCGCGCCAATAGCAAGTGGTTCTTTCAAGGCTGACGGCATGATTGTTGTACCATGCAGCATGAAGACACTTTCGGCGATCAATAGTGGTTTCTGTGACGACTTAATATCGCGAGCAGCGGATGTGATGCTCAAAGAGCGGCGCCGACTTGTTCTCGTCGCCAGGGAGACTCCGCTGAGTGATATTCATCTGCGAAATATGCTGGAGATTACGCGCAGTGGCGCGATTATTTTCCCTCCTGTTCCGGCATTCTATATTCGAGCTTCCTCGGTGGATGACTTGGTCGACCAGAGTGTTGGGCGTATGCTGGATCTGTTCGATCTGGATACTGGTGATTTTGAGAGATGGGAGGGCTGGCAAACTACGGAAAGATGATCCCGGGCTCTTGGGACAACTTTTCAATCTATGTTTTCATTTCAGTGCATCATGGTGTTTGCTCTCTGAACGTTCGTGGGTCCGGGGCTGTACTTTAATCCTTCATGTGGTTGGCGCTTCTGGGCATTTTTTTATAGTTATAATGTTTTCCATTGATTAATGGCTCACTTCAAACCAAGCAGCCAAGTATGGGCACAGTTAATGAGAGCACTAGAGGGCTGAGATAATGCATTCTCGATCTGGTGGTCCCAAGTTGTAGTACCTGATAGTGTTCTTCCGAATCCTAGCACTGACGCATCGCCTGTCGCTCTGGTCCAGGCCTATCTATCATTCAACTATGTATGTCTTCATCACAGGCTTTTTTGCTTAGGGAATCATTCGTTCTATATCCATATATCCCCGAGGCCATTCGTACAGAATGTAGATGTAATCTGCCTCAATGCGGTATTTCGTCGCCTTAGGTGTCATGCATTTCAGGTCCGCTTCGGTTGCCGCACCGCATCAAAAAACCTCCCGCGTCGCGTTGCAGGAGCTCCAACCGCCCCGTCCAAGTCCCGCGATCGTCGCTGTTGAATCCCAAACATCGCCATTGGATTTCCAATCCGCCTTTCAATAGAGTCGCGTTCCCTTTGACCATTCCATCAAGCCATTAGGAATGGCTATGGCTAACATGGATGATCCGGCCAGCCGTTTGCCGGCGCAACTGGTATGACGCCCCCGTCGGATTCGACTTTCAGTATCTTTTGCTGGAGCGATGTCTTTTTTCGCCTGTACTAATTTTATCGCAATGTTATTAGCTCCCTCATATGCATCTTGTTTCCCAGTATCGATACCCGAACATCCACATGATGCCAAACGAGACGGCCGTCGAGTACCTCACTAGTGCTCCGCGAATTTGCCAATCAAAGCCTATGCATTGGACCTTCTTAGATGGCCCGGCCGATGGGACCGTCATGTTGACTTGGCAGCCTACGCACCACATGGGCACCAATTTCGCCAGCGATGGTTACATCTGGGCGGATGCCGAGCAAGCGTATACGTTTGAGGCCCGTGGCTATGTATGTTACACGAACGAAGCTCTCCGCGAAACGGATGTGAGATCTAACAAAATTACATCAGACTGTTGAAATGTTCCTTCATCGCAGCGGCTACCATCTTCCAAATGAGAACGTCGCAACTCACTCCCGCAGACGTTATCGCATAACCCAATCCAAGGTTCCAAACGTTTCTCCGCCCGACCCAGCTCTTTGGATCGTCCACTACTCGCGAGCTCCCCAACAAGACCACATGGCTGCCAATCGCATTCCTCCAACACCACATGTCCAAAGCATGATGACCCAACGCCGTTTCCTCCAGAGCCAAGGACAGCTCGCACGCAAAGAGTTCATGCTGCACGACCGCAACAGTTGGCCAACCATCCCATTCCCTTCGCAAATGGGACCACAGGGCTTCAACCAGGCCCAACAGGCATATGCGAACAACCCTCAGGCCAGACAGGGCTTTTATCCACCAGGAGCTCCCCAGGTTCCTCCTCCCAGTGCCATGGTTCCTGGAGCAAACAAACACGTCCGTCCACAACGGCCTCCTCCGTCAGCGGTGAGTGCCGCAATGGGCGACTTTTCCCTGGAGGATGAAGACGTCTCCAGCGGTGATCTTCTAGATCTGCTGGCCCCGCGCGACATCAGCAAGATGCGCTACATGCAACACCACGAGTGGATGGACGAGATTTTCTCTTCGCCATATGCTATTTCACAAATCACACCGGTCTCTTTGGGATTGGGTCGCAAGGGCGAGCTTGAGACTTTGACTGAAGGCATCTTTGATGCCCCAGCAGGTGAAGAGGGTGGCGAAGGCGAGGCTCCTGAGGTCACCAAGCTCGAGCCAGCCAAGGCCGAGGAGTTCACAGAGCGCGTCGCAAAGAAGGTCGCCGATATGACTGCCGAAATCGATAAATTAAAGAAACAACATGCTCGCCGAATGGAACGCTTCAACCGCAGCTCGCTTTTCAAGGACTCAGAACTCCGCTTGCGAGAGGCTGCTGCAGACCCCGCCGCGACTGGTACTGAGGTTTGGAGGTTGGAAGGCCGAATCATCACTCCGGATGAAGAGAGCGAAGCTCCACAGACGGATTATACTGAAGACAAAGCTAAATTCAAGGTCGACGACGTCGTCCGAGAGGTTGAGTCAGCCTGGAAGAAGCAGATCAAGCCCGAGCCCAAGGTTTCATGCGTGGAAAAGGGTGGTCTGTTGGAAAAGATTGAGCCGGAAAACAAGGATGAGCCTGACTTCCCCAGCGACATGGTGTTGGACCACGCCGATCAAATTTTGAACGATTTCGGCAGTGGCGCTGAGGCTGTGCCTGTGTCTAACAACGGCCTACCCGGCGATATGGACATGGACATGGACCAACTGGGTGGCGGTGCTAATGGAGACAACGGCGACTGGGTGATGGTGAACAATGAAAATAAGGACGCCGGTGGTGTGCCCGGCGATGCAAGCTTGGAGAGCACTGGCTTCGACTTCACCAACATTGATAGCGCTGGGGATGCCCTCGCTGCCTACACGGATCAGAACGACGTGCTCGACCTACCAGAGATGGACTCTGCATTTGGAGACGCCTTCCATGCCTCGGACAATGAACATCACGACCCGGACGCAGACGAGATGTCGTAATCTACTGAAGCCATACTTTTTTTTCTATCTGGCGCATTTGATTTACTGGGGCACTGCGCGTTTCCCGCGATTGACAACGCAGTCTGCTCATAGGTGTTTGTCGGCTTGCAGGTATGGAGGTTTGGGTTGACGTATGGCTTTTTTTGCTTTCTTTTTTGATGTATCATAACTAAACCCAATAGCTTATTGCTTATGGACATCGCCATATGAAATTGATAATATGGTTTCGGCGACGATGCTTCACGACTATGCACACTTACAATCGTACTTATAAACTTACCTACAACCTCCAGCCCCGTGGTACTCTACAGCTCCTAATCCTTCTTCTCAAAGCCCCCCACAATGTCATCAACAACCCTCGCCAACTCCTCCGGCCTCGACAAAAACGGACTATGCCCCGACCCCTCTAACGTCCGAACAACCCACCTCTCCTTCCCCCCAGCCGCCTCAATCATCCCATTCTGCTCCGCGATTTTCAAAATCCCATCCTCCAGAGTCCTAATGTATCCAAACCCACCCTTAAACCCCTCATCCTGCCACACCTGCGGCGGCACAATCCCCATCTGCGTATCGAGGCAATGCGGCTTCAGCCCCGCCTCAGCCCACTCAATCAGCTCCTCCGGCACATCCGGCTTATAGAAACAGGCATGCGGGTCGAGAGGCATCGTAAACCCCTTCCTCGGGGTATCCCACTTAAAGAACGGCGGGTTTAGAGCTTTCAAGATCGCGCCCTGGTCCATCCCGCCGGGGAAGATGTACCCGCATAGCACGATTAAGCCGAGCACGGAGCTGTGGTCTCTTAGTAGAGCGATTCCGGCGCTGGCGATCGGGCCGCCGTAGGAGTGTGCGAGGACGACGACGCGCTTTCCGGCTGTTACGAGGGGTTCAAGGGCGAAGTGGACGGCGGCGGCATCGTCGAATTGGTTGATGCCGTCGATGAGGGCGATGGCGGGGAGATCGAGGGTTTTGGTTTCGAAGCCGAGGGCTGTGAGGTGGGGGAGGAAGTATTTCCAGCAGTTGGAGTCGTGCCAGGCGCCATGGACGAGGAGGATTGTTGGTTTGGTCATTCTTTTTTGGGTGTTGCGAGGGTTGAGAGGGTGAATTGGTGAGGAGGTTGGGATTTGGGGGCTCTTATTTGAATCTGTAGACTCAGCTACTAGAAGCCTAATAGTATATAGGGCTGAGCATTGATCACCATGCGGTGGCTATGCTGGTTTCTGGGGACGAGTTTAGCCTTGTTAATCTTCTAAAACCTGGGTTTCTCCATTTTAGTTATTGTCAGTGGTTTTTTTCTGGAATTCCAAGGTAGTAAATTGGATAGAGAAGTCCCGCGTTGCGAGGCAGATCGAGTAGGCCATGATCTGACAGCTGGTGGAGATCAAGATCGAAGGATCGCCATGAACGCAATGCGATAAACGCATCCACAGAAAAGCAGAAGCGATTAACAAGCAAGAGAGCGCCCCATTCGTGACGTCAGGGCGTCCTACTGCGGCGAAAAGGAAAGAAAGAGGGAAAAGATTAGGTTGAGCCCATCGTCATAAGGGCAGGTGCCCTCCCGGCGTCTGATCGTTCGATCTTTTGCCTCTTCACCCCGCTCTAGACTCTTACAAAACCAAATTCCAGAATATCCTCTGCCTCTCTTCCTCTCAAACCACAATGTTAGCTCTATAAAACCTCCCATCTACTCCAGATCTAACATCCGCAGGAGCCGTTCCATGTCCTTCCGCCCCCGCGCGCGGGACACCCCGTCAGACCGCATGAACCTCATCTCCAACATGCGGGGAATGCAAGGCCCCGAGCTGAGCCGAAAACTCACCCGTGCCATCAAGACCGAGAGCGATGCAATCAACGCCCATGAAAATGCCGGCCGGAAGCGCGTCGCTGTAGCTTCGCAGCTCTCCGACTGGGGCGAGTCGACAGGCGACGATGCCATCTCCGACATATCCGACAAGCTTGGCGTTATGCTTGCAGAGATCGGTGACCAGGAGAGCCTCTATGCGCAGGGCCTTGAGGACAGCCGCGTTGTGCTGAAGGAGATTCGCAACACGGAGAGCTCGGTGCAGCCCTCGCGCGATCAGCGACAGAAGGCTACTGATGAGATTGCAAAGCTTAAGTTTAAGGACCCGACGAATTCGCGGATGGCGACGCTGGAGCATGAGCTTGTGCGGGCTGAGGCGCATAACCTGGTTGCTGAGGCGCAGCTGTCGAATATGGTATGTCCCCTGTTTGAGAAATTCGCGGTGAGAAGGATGAGGTCATTGCTGACTCGTTTGTATAGACTCGCACAAAGCTGAAGGAGGCGTTTGATATACATACGGCTGCTGTCATTGAACGGGCAGAGAAGCAGATTATTCTTGCGCGCCACATGCGCAGTCTGCTCAATTTTATCGACGATACGCCGGTGGTTCCTGGAGATGCGCGCCAAGCATATGAGCACCAGTCTGACGCTCGAAAGGTGCTTGAGAGTGCGGAGACGGATCTTCGAGCTTGGGCCCCTAGTGTTGAGCCTCTTGCTACTACTGATGAACTTGGAGAGGATAGTGGACTTGGAAACGAGACTGCTCAAGATACCGAAAGTCTTAACAGCAGTACGAGTGGTGCACACGATGTGAATGGAGTCACTGGTGGTGGTTCCTTGAACAAACGAGGTGACGAAGCTGCTACTTCGGAGGCTGCTCCTGCGTCTTCTTAGTCTTGCCTTTGATTTACAGCATGTTTTATTCTTGAATTCTTGTCTGGACCTTCTTCGGGAGCTTGGATCTTTCCGGAGTTCTTCTAGGGAATGGTCAGTGATGGAGGCTGGGTTCCAGTGTATAATTGAAGTCAGCTGTAATTAATACTTCACTTTCAAATAAACGCGTTTCAACCAAGAAAACTTTTCTTATACAAAAAACAAAAGCGAAATACAATCACTATAACCTTGGAACTAATCACGTACAGTCAATCTCCAGATATACGGGCACGCTGACACCTATAAACTCCGGTTCAATGTTGTGCTCAAGGCCAGACGTCAGAAAAGGCGTGCCTACTACTGTCGCTTCATTATCTAGGTAGAGCGGAACTTGGAGAATCTTGTTCTTACGTTAGGTACATTTAGAGGATTCAAATGTAGGTGCATACATATTTTAGTTCGAACAGTGCACGTTAATAAAAATATTGCAAAGTACATTTATTGCCCACTAGGGGGAAGTATGGTTTTGACATAGGAAGATTGAGCGTCTTTGTCGGTAACTCTAGATCTGAGCTTAATCCGAAGTCCCGATCGCTTTGGACTCATCTTGTAGAAAATAGCCCCTCCAAAGAGTTAGATAATAACAGTATCATGGAAACAAAATGTCAAGGTTTTTGTGTGCCGTTGGTCCTATGTACCGTCTCTAAGGCAAGTCGATTAGGCTCTGTGTCTTAATATGCGAGGAAAGCTAGAAGGGAATAATCAAGCAATCAAGTAATATGTGAATAGATAGATGGGCCAAGACAAGCGTAAGGTCATGGAGAACTATCAAAGCGGGGACAAGAGGATATCCTCGTTGGGATATGTCCTCATCGAAAGTCAATAGGTCGACAGCTAAGGGAGAGCGGCCTATAAAAGCGAAATTGAGTAGTTCTAAAGCTCTAATCAAACTATGATTCTGCCACCCAACGTTTGGTCATGTTGAATTTTACAGAAATGGATGATAGCCGAGAATCAATGCCGCCCCGACCGAGTATTGAACCTTGTGGGTCTTCGTAAAAGTGCCAAAAGGCTCGAGATATCCTCCAATCCGAGGTTTCCCACATCATCTAGCCATGCGGCGTATTGCGGCTCATCATGAAGAGTGAGTGTCACTGGCGTCCCGAACAAGACGAGTGAAGTTCGTATAGAATGCTCTAGAATAAATTTGACCATTTTCGCACCTATCTGCAATCTAGTACGTCTCCAAGAAGCCTTTAAACGGGGGGATAGAGCAGGAGACGACGATATAGCTATACGCTCTCTTGAACAAGTTGCGAGCACCTGTTCCAAAACCATGAGTAGGAGCCATACATTTTCTCTCCGTTGCACACTCCCCGGTGCCCCAGACCTTGCTGGATTAGCAAATTGTCCCTGGAAGACCAGAACCCATCCTCGCATAGCGAAGAGATTAAAAGCGCTCATTTCTGAGGCTGCTTCGTAGCCGATCAATCTTTGACCTTGAACAGTATTCCCCATAGGGATAAAAGCTCCATTCCAAGAATGTGGGTGGTGGGCGACTAGACAGCTCCGCGCCAGTGCATCGGCGTTTACGCTATTTCTCATGTATACAACAGCCCTCTCATTTTTCATTCTGATTGCCAAAGCCCATGGGGTGAACTGTCCGCCTTCCAAACCTCCCGAGGCTAGCGAATTAATTCCATAGGGCGAGACTGCCGCGGTAAGTGTGGTGGGGTATTGATTCGCTTCTAAATATGCGTATACAGCAGCGATATTACGGTTTCTATCGAGAATTAGAGCATGCCAAATGGTCATGTATTTGCCCCCAGACCACCCATTCCAGGCCTTGGAGAGTCTCACGCCATGACCCTGAAAACGCTGAGCTGTAGGCGCATCTATCCAAGTGGCAAGAGAACACCTGAAGATCGGATGAAAAGCTCTATCGAAAGCAGCAGCAGTTAAAGCAAGTGAAGGGTCTCCCTCATACCTGGCCAACCATAGTCTCACACATTGCTCGTCATTCGCGATTATTTCAATCAGGGCAAAAGGACAAGCCCCCATCGAAGGAATGGGAGCATGGGGATAAAGAAAGTCTTTTTCATCCCAATATACAGGATCATGGAAATTTCTGGGCGGGACCTCCTCGATATACCGAAGAACGACACCGTACTTGTGTTTTATCATAGCTCTAGACACATAGCTCATCCAGTCGTTATACCACCCTGTAGTCCTGATTATATTCCAGCTGTTCAGGAAAGAAAAACATGTATAGCACTCCGAAGTGCAGTGGAGAACGAACGGCGATTCTGCAACTTGTGCTGGAGGCTTAGTTCTGGCGTCGTGATAGTTGTTGTGGTGATGTTTAAAATGTGCTCTGAGCTCAACCCGCCTAGGTGGTGTCATGGCCGCGATGATATGTTGTTTTGCTACTGGACCAAATGACCCATACAGGTACCCACATGCGGCCGCATGTAAGTATTTCATACCCCCCGTAGCGTCAAAGGCCAGATCCAGCATGTTGGTCCAAAACAAGAATGGTAGATTTTGTATCGTCGTCATGGTGAACCGGCAAATCAAGTAATTTTCTATTCTGTAAAGGTTTCACTACGTCGGGTGGATACTTCTCGGAGTGTTTTCACTTGTTTCTGGATTCCTCACACTTTGCTATCTTGATATGTGGTGGAATTCCGGAGCAGCCAGGAGCTTAATATATGTGCATGCTTACCTGAAGAGAGTTGTAGGACTTATTGTCATTGGCATGAGACGACTTTTGATTCGGATCTTGTGAATCGTGTTTAGGGATCCTTTATAGAAGTACTATACTGCTTTGGGATCTAAGGTTTGTCGCAACGTGTTTTGTAACGAGTCTTTCAAAAGTATCATCATTGAGGCTGCATGGGTCTAAAAGAAAGACATGCGCCACAAAACACAATCTCTCTTGAATAATCGGATGATGTATGACAATGATCGATAGCCTTCGACGGTGAGTTTCTTCTTGCCTTGCCCAATATACGAGCAGATGGGTCTCAATGGGGGTAATTTCCTTCGGAGAAAGCCATGTAAGAGTTGAGCAAGATAAATATCATCTAGACAAAGGTTTGTTGGAAGATATGCCATCTTAATAACTAGCCCTCGCAGTAAAACTATCATCTTGGAACAGGTGATACATTATGCGACGTTATTATTGGGATATACTATGAATCGAATTTCAGTATCATTGTAATGCCAAGCCAAGTCTTTGAGGGAGAGTCATCAATTGCTACCGATATTCGTTTAAACGAGCAAACAGATCTTCAACACGGGTATATAGGCGATCAACATCACAAAAATCATTAAAATCATATCAAGCGACGTAACAGAGCCCCTATGCAAAATGTGCAACAGCCGGAGATGCTGCAGTTAAAACGTCCCCCGACGGAAACGGGCCACACCATCCAAAGTTATCACAGCGACATTGGTCATAGCTAGGGCAACTGATAAACCATCTGTTAGCTTTGTTCTCCTAGGAAGTCTCAGACTCCAAGGCCAAGGAGCTTCACTTACTGCACACCGTCCATGCCGAATACAACGTGCCACAATGTCTCAAAGACCCAGCCAACACCATGACTATCCATGAGCGGCACACTTGTCTCATTCACCCATCTGAGCATCCGAATATAGTCGCTTTTCGGGCGCTGTTGGATACGCGCCCGGCTTAGAGCGAACTGAGCGCAGCAGACTCCTCCAATCTCTCGAGGCACATCCGATATCGGAACATCTAAAAGATCCATGTATACCTGGGTGAAATAAGATCGAACGTCGTTGTTATCTATATCGATTTGTGTGGGATTATGTGGGTGCACGTGTGTCGGGCATCCTGGAAAGAGAGAACAGCGCAGGTTCACGTATCCTTTCGCATCGACGGCTTGGAGGCGAAGGGCGGGAAGAACTGAGTCGGTTCGGACGCCGAGGAGATCGTTGTGCCATTGGTCTTGGTTTGAGTGGATGAATATCGAGTACGGGGGAAGCGAGTCGTAGTAGTCGATGACATAGGATAGGTAGCTGGCTACCTCGCGGCCTCGGGCAGTGCGCGGGAGCAGAAGCTCTGTTTCGGGTTCGTCGTCCGTTGTGTATACAAAGGGAGTATTATGGGGGCTGTAACCAATGCGATGTTAGTGAAATGGAGCTCCTTTATTGTTTGGCGGCGAGATGGTCA
Organism: Penicillium coffeae; assembly: GCA_035985395.1. Classification (NCBI taxonomy): domain Eukaryota; kingdom Fungi; phylum Ascomycota; class Eurotiomycetes; order Eurotiales; family Aspergillaceae; genus Penicillium; species Penicillium coffeae. Next base: position 1,722,736 of record CP142594.1, on the reverse strand, counting down.
TACTGTTCCTGAATGTAGTCGCGAAGCCATCGCAAGTCATCCCTCCTTGTTTTGGACAATACCAGACCGATGGTAGTTGAATTCGAAGTGTAAGAGTGGATTTTTCGTGAGATCTCAGAGACTGCTTCGGCTTGTTCCACTTCTTCAGGTGTTTCTATAATCGTTTAGCGAGTGATCAAGCGGCTAAAGCTCTTCGTTTGGGCAAAAGAGGCGTACTTATTAGGGGGGCTTGGCTTTTTTCTGCCGCTATAAATCGATGTTGCAAGATAATTATTGTCGCGATGGCTGCAAATAATAGAATAGACCGTAGCATCGTGCGATGCCTTGTCCATGATGCCCTTGACAAGTGATGCAAATTGCCATAGTCGACGAGGTTGCCACGAAACAAAATCCCCTTCTCACTCATGATGACGATTCAGGGCTGCTGGGGATTCTGCAGGCCCCCCGACGGACTTATACATAATTGAGTCTCCGTGGCATCCGGAGGCTCTTGAGTGGCCCAATCTCTCCGTAGGGAAGCAAGGCGGGCTGTGTTTGCTCCTGCAAGGCGCCAGCATAATCCACCCAGTATTTTTAGAGCCGATCTGCGCCGATCCAATAGTGAACAGTGGGTCTGCACAATCCCAGATATATGCAGCTTAGCACCCGATACCGACGCCTGAATGCCAAGCTTGGGCTTGTTGTCAGCCTTGGTGCAGGTCGGCGTCGAATCATCTTTGAACGAAATGGGGGCCGCCCTTTAGGCGCATCGTTTTACCACACAGGGGCCACAATATTTCGCTCATAATTGCTTTTCCATTTCGTCTTAAATGGCATTTCAACCGTTGATGGTCACCCTGGGCTCGGATCGTATTGGTGAGGTATCCTCAAATTTTGAGTGGCTTCGTATTGACAAGAATTTGGGTTGGATAGAGCGAACATCAAAATGACGCAGATATCTATCGGATGTTTACTACTGCGATTAATTCCTCTGAAGGAAAGAAGTCCACCTATTTTCCTTTCCATTTGCTTGCCAAATGAGCATGTGCCTTGATTAATCTCGGAAATGGACACATCACATTAAGACAGACTTTGCGCCCTCGCGTTGTGCACACCACTAGTGACTACATACGATCCAAATTGTACTCAAAGAGCCAGGAGGTACTTATTAGACAGTCTTCAAGTTCGGTTTGTTGCCTGCTAAATCGTATATGCCAGAAAGGTTTGCGTACCTTTTGGCGGTCTCCATCCGTTCTAGGGCTCACTCGTCGCTTCTTATCGCTATCTCATCGACCCCTGGTATATATTTTTTTGAGGTAGGTCTGCAGACGGTAAAATTTGGAGCGTACATAGAATAGAGCCTGTCCCGATTCGTCGATTGGTGTCACGTCAAAATAACAAGCGTGGAGAGCGACGGCAGGCTCTGCGGAGACCAGCGCTGCGCAGGCCTCTTTGGCTGCACAAACAGCAGCGGGAGGCACCGGTAACTCTAAATAGCAGATTTTTAATGATACCAATTATCATCTGCCTTGGCCTTCCTCCGTCGGACTGTCAGGCGACCGTAATGGGCTACACACAAGGCATGTGCATGGGATGGGAACAAAGAAGAGGACGGCTCTGTAAAAGCTTGGAAGCTCTGGGAGAATTAAAGGAAAATCGATGCCCTCGTGCAATACTTTTTTTTTATGCTCGAATTCTAAGTGGTCAAGCATTCTCGCTAGCGGGCAGCCTAACTCGCAGATTATAAATCACGACGTCTTTTAGATGCCCATTGACTTGACGTCCTTCCCACATCCATGGATAGCAACATGTATTTGTATAAGGTGAGTCTCATCTGGCAGATAAATTCATGATCCTAATGCCTCAATATGCGATTTTAACTAGTTATGGTTATAATGTGCTAAGATCCAAAAAGCCGGAGAGTCTGGAAGAGGCGCCGCATCCCAGGCAGGTATTGTCTCCAACGCACATTCAAAATCCGAATTGATAGGAAAGCACAACAAAATCAAGAGAGTTTAGGTACCTTTCTCTAAACAATGATAGTCTATGATCGATCTCACGAGTTGTTTACCAGCACATATCGATAACGTGCCTTTCCGTCTTCCAGGTCCTGAATGACCTTGTTGGCATCTTTCATCGGTACTTCCTCAACCCATGGCTTCAGTTGTTTCTGGGCAGCCAGTTCCAGCATCTCTCGAAGGTCACCAGGGGAGCCAATGAGAGAGCCTCCCAGTTTGACACCCTTCATGATCAGAACCCCGGCAGGGATGGTCAGCGCACCATCGTCGGGATTTCCTAATTGGATAAACGTGCCACCGACCTTCAATAGTGAAACATATTGCACTAAAGGCATCTGGTAGCTGTTAGTAAGTACTTTGGCTAGAAGAACTTCATCTGCAGTTCACCAAGCACGAACCTTTGAAGATGAAGCAGTGGATATTATGAGATCCAGAGACCGATCATGTTCTTGCGTCCAGTTTTCGTCTTCATCAGTCGCGATGAATGACGTGGCTCCAAGCTTTAACGCGTCATCTTTCTTGTCTCCCTTGCGAGAAATGGCTACCACACTATCGGCTCCCAAGGCTTTCGCGAACATAATAGCGAAATGGCCTAGGCCACCCATCCCAATAACACCAATAGCTTTTCCAGGCCCACAGCCGTATTGCTTCAATGGCGTATAGGTAGTTGCTCCTCCGCAAAGCATAGGTGCTGCAGCTGCAGAAGGGAGAGCATCGGGTATTTTCACAACAAAGTGAGAATGACTTCGGTTATACAGAGCGTAACCTCCGTACGATTTGCTCCCATTCATGAAAACTCCATTATAGGTTCCCGTCCAGTGATTGGCACAATGTCTTTCATTTCCAGATGAACAATCTTCACATGGACCCTTACGACCAAGACATGACTCGCCCTGGGCACCAACACCAACACGGTCGCCGACGGTTATGTCACCCTCAGCCTGCGAACCAACTCGGACGGCTATACCGACAATCTCGTGGCCAACACAGCAAGGATACTCTGTCGGTCCCTATCATAAAATGAGTTGGAAAGCTTGTCTCATTTTAAAGTTGATGGAGATAATGCCACTTACCCAACCACTACGCAAGGTGTGCAGATCAGAGCCACAAACACCACAGTGAGTAATCTTGATATCGATATCTGTCTCTTCCCATATCTTTGGCTCGAAAGTCTTCCATTGCATAGTCCCTTTTGCAGCGGAGGCATCACTAGCCAGCCACCCCTCGAACTTGTAATCTTGCAAGGCCATGACTAGCGAAAAGAAGTGTGATAAAAGCAACAGTGCAAATGAAAAATATACACATGAAGACTGACTGCTGAATTATATCTCACTTATATAGCTGTGAAAGCTCGTTCTCGTTTACATTCCAAAAATTCACAAGTAGTCGGCCTGGGAATGAATGTCAGCTCGGAGGAAACCCACGGCGGCAACCAAGTAAATCCGATGATTTATCAAGTGGAGCCGAGTCAGCAATCCGGTATGCCACTGAATGATACACATAAAACCCACTATTTCGTACCTTTGCATAGTTACTTGATATGCTTTACCGGTATTGGGGTGCGCAATGGGCCTAGTTCATTGCTAGAAGCCCAGACTTCAACCCTACTACTGTACGCAGATGGAGGTTTAGTAAGTAAGCTCTGCGCTTCCTTTGGTATAAATATCATTATTCTGCTCCCGATTCCCTATCAGCTCTTCTACATAGCCCAAACGGCGTTACAGATAAGAGCCACAATCACCCCTCAAGGCAACTACAAGCACATTCAGAAACGGTAAGATCAGTCGCTCAATACCGCAGCAAAATTCTTTTACTGACAAGAACAGTCTCCTCACATCTTATCATGCCAGAAAGCATCATCTTCAACGCTTCCAAGGGTGAAGGCCAGAAGACTGTTAAAGTCAGTGTCACCTTCACTGGCGATGTTTACCTCGACCCTATACTCATCGATGAGAAAGCTGCGCTTGCGAATGTCACTTTCACGCCATGTGCTCGAACTCATTGGCACACCCACGAACATGGACAGATCATTCGGGTTCTTTCCGGGACAGGTTGGATTTGCGATAAGGGCGGAGAGGCGAGAAGACTTAAGACTGGAGACACTGTCTGGGCACCAGCTGGAACGACCCACTGGCATGGCGCAGACGATCAAAGCATCATGACACACTGGGTTGCTGGACTCGGAAGTACGACTTGGCACGAGGCTGTTACAGACGAGGAATATAGCAAGAAAGGTTGATTAAGCAGCAGTTGATGGCTGAGATATAAGCTACCAAGAAATTCAAAATGGCACGCTGTGTGGTTTTAAATCCGGTTCGCTACGCCCGACTCGAAGTAATACCCCAGTCAATTATCGCACGCTTGTAGAAGTGGGGACTATATGCGAGTGGAACTTGCTGTAATAGCATTGCCACTTTATGCGGTATTTGAATTCGGCATCGCCTTTTCAAAAATATTCACAAGATATGGGACGCTTGCGGGGCATGCGAGTATTCCAGATTAGCTTGTCTTTTCAATAAAAATCATACCTCGTTGATAACACGGCGGAATTTACATCCATGTCTACATAGTGGCAGGGGGCAAAGCCTTTTTTTGTAAAAGAAGAAAATCAATGTGATATCAGATAGATGACAGCAGCTCGAATTTTCCACCCGTTACTAAACGCGGGATGGCTACGCTAGGAATGTCAGCAACACATTTCTTCCCGAGTAAATCCGACAGCCCGTTGCACCAGAGCCGATCCACCTTGCACCGGTTAGTTCCTTGTGAGTAGCGCCGCGTAGATCGACTAAGTGTCAGTGCCACTCATCGACAAGTACTATCACCCTGGCCCATATATGATCCAAATTCCCTGTCAATTCGGTGGAAGAGCTATGGTCTACATTGATTCTATAAGCATAGCTAAAGCTAGGAGGAAAGCATTCAGATGTCCCAGAATTGTCAAAAGCAAATGGAGCTTAGAGCTGAGTTTCGTTGCATATGTGGTGCTCATGGAAACCGGCCGGCATTTTTTTGTTCAAGTGCCGACTGAACCTACAAGAATATTCTGGTGTCTTTGCGTTATTGGTATCTCTGTTGATAACGAGATCCGGTCTAGCTTTTCCCGATGTCATCCGCTACTTTAGTTCGGACGCCACCAATTTTGGACCAATTAGGCCGGCTTCCCGAGATAAAGTTTTCGTGAAGAGACCCGCTAGTAAGAAGGAGAGTAGCTAGTCAATCTGTGTGGTGGGAATATCTATGGCATGTTATTTGCACACGCCGCGTACGGACTTCAATGATGACATTTCATTTCCGCTATCTCCGAACACCCAAAGAATAACACTTCAGTCATGATGTACATTGACAGAAGGTCCAGAATCTCTCTCATATGCACATTTTGCCATTTCTTCATTTCCAACACTGAGTCTCGAGAACATTTTACTCTGCTCTTCTAGCCAATATGGTAGCAGACTTTACTGAAAACGTGGTCATAGTGACTGGCAGTGCCTCGGGAATGGGGCTTGCGACAGCTACTACACTTGCTCGCCGGGGAGCCCAGCTCGCTCTTTGGGATGTGAATCTTGTTGGGATTGAAGGAGTCGTGGCAACTCTCAAAACTCAACACCCGGACAAGGTAATTGGTCAAGCTGTTGATGTGACAGATCGACAAGCCGTCAAAGCTGCCCTAGTGACGGCGCAGCGCCATTTTGGTGCCGTCCATTCTATTGCCAATTTTGCTGGTACAGGAGGCCAAAAATTGGGAGTAGAACCCGTTTGGCAAACGAGCTCTGAAGAATTTGATTTTATCTTCAATTTAAATGTTAAAGGCCTCTTCAATATTTTAGGTGAATCACTCGCCCCGGGTTTCCTCAAGGATCTTAAAAGCATTGTTCATATTGCAAGCATGTTTAGTGAGAGAGGATACCAAAATGGAGCTGCCTTTTCTGCCAGCAAACATGCAGCAGTGGGGATGGTCAAAAGCTCGGCTCTTGAGGCTGGGTCAAGAAATATCAGAATAAACTGCCTTCTCCCGTATGTTCAAAAACTATCTATGCATTTTACCCTCACTAACAATGTTTCGTAGTGGGGCGGTAGAAACCCCCATGTTTCACCAAGTGAGGAACAATGCAGGTCTATCGACCTCCGCATCCACTACACCCATTCCACGGCCTGGACAGCCTCAGGAAGTTGCAAACATCACTGCGTTACTATTGAGTGAAGAAAGCAGCTACGTCACAGGGGCCACATGGAATGTAGACGGAGGCGCAAATGCTTGATAGTATTGAACTTCGGCGGCTATTCTACCTATCTCCTGAACTTTCTCTTTCACTAAAATATTTCCTTTTTGATAACTTGTCACATAGCCCCCATGCCATATAAGGCTGAGATAATGCACCCCTGATAAGCCTTATAGATTATGAATAGGGAACCATGTTCAGCGCCAATTCGGACGTTCCCAAGAGCTGAATTATAGCGCTAATAGGTAGTTTTTCTGTCTGCAACCTTTCAATTCCGAGATAGCCTCGTCCAGATTGAAGTTTGAGAAGTATTGTGTCAGATTTTCACGAGAGCCTTCCGCTATAGATATCCTTTTTATTCAATGGATCGCTTGGAAGAGACCAGAAGTGCTTAGATTGTCAAAACACCTATCTGGATCACGTCGACCATATCTTCCTTGTTTACAATCTACGCAGCTTTGGAAGGTCAACAGTATTCATCCTGACCTCGGAAATTATCATAAATGCACGCGATCAAAAAACAGCATGTGTCGGGCGTGCGAAGAACCTTAGAAATGTGCCAGTACCATGACAGCGCCTTGAACATCTGATTTCGCTATGTAAAGCCACCAAAATAGACTCATTGGTTTTTGCCAGTACCTAGGTATATCTTGCTTTCTAAGTTTTATCACGAGCATGAGGCTGGAACGGCGGAGAACACAATTCATGAATCGTGGCCCTTAGTTCATCCTTCGGTCGGGTTACTTGCGGCTTCAAAGCGGCTTACGAAGCCTGATTTTGCCAGGGACTTGCCAACCAACATTTTTGTACCATTTTAATCTTGACCGCGGTACTTTAGAGCCCAGGCGATTCAGTAAATTGGAAGTTGAAGCATGATGAAAACGCCCCAGAGTGATGCGCCGTGATTAATCATAGCAGCAGCTGAGAAATATAATTATTAAGCTTTTTAAAGAAGTGATTGTCACAAATGGAGATGACAAATTTAAGACCTGCTTTATTCCAAACCTTAAGAATCATGAAAATCCGGTCAGTATTGACCCAAGCACCTTTGTTCCTCAGCTTCGCCCGCAATGGCGCCGGTCTCACGTGACCGTAGGCGCCCAAGTGACGCGGAACGTCGAGCTAGAGGGCGAACCTCAGAAGCTCCGGAGCTGCCATCATCATCACTTTCCCCTCCACCCCATCTCGACATTTTCCTCTCCGCCGTTTCCACCCGATAGCAGACACCATGGACAAGCTTGTCGCCCAATATACGCAGCCAGCGCACCAGAACGAGTTCCAATCCGAGCCAGAGCAACAAGACTTCGCCTCGGGTCTCCCTCCGCTCTCCCTCAAATTCGCCCTCCCACCTGTTGATAACGTGAGTCTTCCCGGCCTATGATGATGCGATGTGTTCTCGGAATAAGCTGGCGGCCGCGATGCCTTGTCGTCAGAGAATGGCAGAGCTCGTCGCCCTGCCACTGGACTTGCCTGAGCTATGCGCGAGCTACGCAAGCTTGGTACAAAGGAACAGCCATCGATACGTCAAGAAAGAGCAATACGGCTAACTATGCATCTCTTTTCGAACCTCTAGCATGCCTCCTTCCTCCGTGCCATGACCGATGACCACTCGAACCCCAGCTGTCCCATTAAGCTCGCCCACGGAACAACAACCTTGGCCTTCCGATTCCAAGGCGGTATCGTACGTCGACGCAATATTCCGGACTCGGCTTTAATGAGTCCATCGGCTGATTGTGAAATATAGATTGTGTGTACCGACTCCCGAGCAACAGCAGGAAACTGGATCGCCAGTCAGACAGTCAAGAAGGTTATCCCCGTGTCACGGTTGAGCCGAGGAGAAGACAAGCCATCGAAGGACCCTACACCCGGTCTTCTGGGAACTATGGCTGGTGGTGCGGCGGTAAGATTAGCTTCAGTAGGATTTTGGGCAGGACACGGCTGACGGGGCATTTACTCAGGATTGTCAATATTGGTTGCGTTATTTGAGTCAACAGTGCACTCTGCATGGTAGGTTTCGCTCAATGGACTTGCTAGTCGTTGGAAGATACTAACGAAAGGGCCCTAGAAATCCGACACAAGCGCCGCATTACTGTCGCCGCTGCTTCCAAGATTCTCGCCAACCTGACCTACGCTTACAAGGGCTACGGTCTGAGCATGGGAACCATGCTTGCAGGTGTACGTACCAGCCCTCAAACCCCCGAAAATCACATTTCGATCTTTAACTGATTTACTCGTCTCTAGGTAACTCCCCAAGAAGGACCAGCACTTTACTACATCGACTCAGACGGCACCCGCCTCCCCGGTAACCTGTTCTGTGTTGGATCCGGTCAGACATTCGCATACGGTGTGCTAGACGCAAACTACAAGTACGAGTTGACTGAGCAGGAGGCTTTGGATCTGGGCCGTCGCGCTATTTTGGCCGCTATGCACCGTGACGCCTACTCTGGTGGTTTCATCAACTGCTACCACGTCACAGAGGCTGGATGGGTGCACCACGGCTTTGATGATATGAACCCGATCTTCTGGAAGACCAAGCTTGACCACGGCGAGTTCTCTAATGTTACTTCTGAGCTATAGGTCTAGGCTTTGGGATTCGGGATATGCTTGATGTGTACTATTTTTCATGCTAGAACTAAAGATGTTCTTCGACTGAGACGTTTATTCATTCGTAGTGAATTTTCCTTGTAGGCTAGTTAGGGACACAATTGTAGATAGCAAACATCATGATAGCGAGAAGGCAAGGTGTACCTTGTTGGAATTTGATGGTGACATCAATTGACCTACGGACCAAGACTTCGACAGGTAATGTTGTCGCGCAGGCCATCATATCGAATCCGAATTGAAGTGGATTTGGTAGAGAAAATGACATTTAAACATATCGTATAGATGCGTACAATATCAACAAAAGAAAAGCGTAAGAAAAAGATATAAACTAAACAAAGACGCTCCACCTATGACATGAAATAAGGCAAATTCTTTTAAACACCGACAAACACCAAGGAGTCGGCTCATATGCAGACAACCATCATACCACCCCCCCTTTTAGTTGTCGATCCAGAATTTCATCCTAATACCCATAGCCGCCAACTCGACATCAAGGTATCTAAGCACACCCGGAACCGCAACAACAGTAACATCATCACCACCCACATACCGCAATCCAGTTCCATCTTCCCAAGCCTCAGCCCGCGAGTCCTCAAAGGTAGCCTCGCGCGCACATCGTCGACAACGCACGATACCCGCGTGCCCACCGAGCGCACCGCCAACAGTCGAGGCACCACCAGGAGCAAGCTGGTTCGGCGCTGCCTTCGCAGCAGCAGCCGCCGCACCGGGGTTCACAGCCGCACGCAGACGAGACGAAGCACCAGATCCAGAAACAGCAACCTGGGTGGAGAGGAAAGAGCCACAGCAGCGACAGATCCAGGCGAGCTGGGAGTCGGAGCAGTTCATCAATCTGTCCTGGAGGAGGTATGCGGCGCCGTGAGCAATTAAAGAATCACGCTCCATCTCTCCGACACGGATACCACCACCCTTTGCACGACCCTTGACGGGTTGGCCGGTTAAAGCGTTGACGGGACCGGTGGTTCGCACTTGGAACTTGTCGTTCACCATGTGACGGAGACGCTGGTAGTGGACGACGCCCATGAAGATGTCGGCGGCGAACTCGCGGCCGGTGATGCCGGAGTACATGGCTTCGTTGCCGTAGTAGTTGTAGCCGGCTTTGCGGAGCTGGTGACCGAAGTAGTCGGTTGCGGTGTTTTCTTCGCTGAATTGGAAGGGTGTTGAGTCTTGCGGGTGGCCGTGGAGAGCGCCGGATTTGCCGGCCATTGATTCGATCATTTGGGCGATTGTCATTCCTGGGTTTGGTTAGATGGATATGGAATATGGGATGAAATAGTAAGTTGGGACTTACGGGATGGGAAGGCGTGAGGGTTGATGATTAGATCGGGTTGCATGCCGCTCTCTGAGAAGGGCATGTCGACTGCTGGCCAGAGCTGCGAACAAACACCCTTCTGTCCGTGACGAGAGGAGAACTTGTCACCGATGATGGGCTTACGTGGGATACGGTACTTGACGCTGATAGCCTGGACTGGCTCATTGCCGTTCTCTGAACCCATGACGCGGATGCTCTCGATGAAACCGACTTCGGCATCCTTGTACTTGAGGTAGTGGGTGATGCCGTCGACGTTGACATATGAGTCTGAAGATGCGTCGTAGCGCACGTTGTGGAAGGCGGCGATCTTGTCGCCCTCCTTGACGCGGACACCGATGTGAGGCAGACCGTCCTCGTCGATCAGGGCGCGCGCATCAGCGCGGACCTCGTCGCCAGGGGCGAAACCGAATAACTTCGTGACTTCACGGCGGGACTTGCGGCGCTCTTTCTCGGCAAGGGAGTGGACCTTGGTCTTGTAAATTGTACCGTGACCAAAGCCGCGCTCGTGGGCAGATTTGTTGATAATCATAGCGTCGTCCATATCGTAACCGGTGTAGGAGATAATGGCAACAACAGCGTTCATGCCGTTAGGGAAGTTGTCGAGACCGTAGGCGTTGTACAGTGGAGGTCGAACAATCGGAGTCTGACCAGTCTGCAGGCGGTACAGTTTGTTGTCTGTACGGAAAGCAATAGAAGTACCTGGTGTACCCATCGTCTGCTTGCTCATCTGACACTGGTACATGTTACGGGGTGACTGGTTGTAGTTGGAGAAGGGGGTCATGTTGGCCACAATGGACAAGATGTTGGTGGGGGTGAACTCGATGTGAGTAGAGACTCCAGGAATCAGGTCCGATTCCACGCAGGCAATCTCCATGAAAGGCTGCTCGAAGGGACCGACCAAGTCAGTCTGCTCCAGAGCAAGGTGCTTGACAGGTCGGTACATTCTTGCGGACTGAGAGAACATGTAGATACCAGGGTACTGTCCACCGTTGGTGTTGGGGATATAACCGATTTCCAGACCACGGGGGATGTTGTTCTTTCCAGCGACCTTCCAGTAACGCAGGGTGTCGTGGATCTTGATGGCCTGCTTAGGGGAACAGAAACCGATAATGCGACCATCCAACTGCACGACAACGCTGTCATCTACGGACACAGAGGAGTCGGAACGGACACCGAGCTGGACCAAGATGCGAGGCAAGTGAGACACTTCGAGGTTATCAGTGGCAATCAGACACTTGTGCGCCAAATGATTCAGCAGACCACAGGGAGAACCATCAGGAGTGTGGACAGGACACAAGAAACCCCAACTCTCTGGTAGCAGCTTTCGGACAGTTGTAGTCTTCAATTGTGCGAAGAAACTACCACGATGAATCATGCGGAAATGACTGATGAAACGGTAGAAGTTGATTTTTTCGGCCATGACAGTATAACCAGAAGTCTGTTGCAGATCCAGACCAGTAGGACTGACCAAGTTACCGGTGGACAGGAAGTACTCGAGCGCGTTACCGATGTTCTCGTTTGACCGCTTCACGATCTTTGACAAGAAGTCACGTTCGAATGATGGATCGGCGAAGCTAGCTCCGTTGTTACGAATGGACCAGTCTCGGGCAAGAGGGCCAAAAGAACGCAGCCATTCCTCGATACGTTCCTTGAGAATCATTCCGTACAAGAAACCACCCAAGAGAATTTCCTGGTTGGAAACAGCATCAGGGTTGTCAGGGGCACAGTCACCGGCGACAAGAGCGTAGAGCTTGCGGATCATGAAAATGATCATCTTGAACTTGTCGTAGTCCTGGCTCTCGGTGACATTGTAGTTGCCCAGGTGGGGAAGAACAACCTTGCGCAAGAACTCGGTACCGCAGTCATAGTCGGACATATCAGCGGGAACGCCCAGAACAGGACGGAAAGACTTGCCCAGATGTGAGCGGCAGTCGAATTTGCTGTGCTTGCCGTAGGCCTGGTAGGTGCGAAGCAGGAGCTCAACACGGTCAGTGACGAAAGTGTTCTTCATTCCCTTTGATGTCGCGCTGCCGACAATGCTCTCGAAGACTTCACGGTCGTTGGTCTCCACCAGCGCCTTGAGGATCATCATAGCGGGGACGAGGAACTCGTTCTTGCGCCATGAGAAACGGAATGTGACGTTTCCATCGGACAGGTAGTGCAGAACATTGGTCTGCGAGGTTTGATCGGGTCGAACCGATCTAATCTGCACACCGAATTTGGTGTAGGTGTGACCACGCTTGACGAAGGATCCACGAATAATAGACATAGGGAAGTTGCGCTTTCCGACGATCAGCATTCGAATGAGCTTCTCGTTACCGTTGACAATGTAGTAACCTCCCAATTCTTCGGATTCCTCCTTGTGTCGTACGAGCTCATCGGGGGTGGCCTTCTCCAGGTGGCATCGGTTGGTGCGCACCATGATAGGGACTTGACCGAGCTCACGCACTGATTCCATCCAGTCGCCATTGTTGATCTGGTATTCGAGTCGTGCGCGGAGCTTGCCACGGTAGGTTGCGTGGCGCTCACGGCATTCGGAGGGGTAGATTTCTCGGTTCTTGGTGCTGTACTTGTTGGTTGGCGGGAGGGTGGGTTTGTCGAGGAAGACTTCGGTCACTCGGACATTGAGACGGTTGCGCCTTGGAGCTCGCTGGCCCTCCGCAATGCGCAGTCTCTTCTGTTCGGCAGTCTCAACATCTCCGTCTAGGAAAGTCTTAGTGCCAATGTCCTTCAACCCAGCTGCGAGGATTTTGCTGTCTTCGAATAGCGCATTGAATGAGTCGACATGCGGCTTAATTGACTCCGCCAATGAAGGGAATGCGGTGTGGTCCTTAGGTGGGTTCTTGAAGAGATTGTCCTTTCTCTTTGTGTCGAATTGAACCGACCACTCGGTGTTTGTAGGAGCTGGTGCCATGGTGACCACTCACGGAAGTTTTTTTCTCTGTATAGTCGGGAGAAAAGAGAACCGTAAATGGAGCTCCGGGGGTTTGCAAGAAGCTCAATATTAGTAATTAGAGACAGGAGCGCGTCTGCACAAGCCCCTTCTGCCTCAACCTCCCAGAAAATCCAGCAAAACGCGATGAGCCGGAGTATGGCAGCTTGTAGAATGGATTCCGGCGAGTGCTTTTGGGAAATTTTTCGAGGTGGAGCCGTCTATCGGCACGTGCTGATAAGCAGTGCAGCCTGAGGCCGCAATCAAGGATGTTGATCTATGAACATCTCGAGCTTCCTGCTCGGCTGTTTGGCGCCCTCCCCAACCAGAAGGGGGATGCACGAAGACAGCCTGGATGCCCTGACTCACCTCGTATCGACTCTCAAATGCTGCCTAGCTGTGTCCTCAACGCGGGCGCAGCCGCCCCGACGCCAATTCTGCACGCCGCCGCAGTGCGCTACGTCAGGCCGGGAGAGCCTAAGCGCCCCCTCCAGAGAGTCATGTGTGCTGGATTTTCGCATTGGCGCTTGAACACTGCAACTCTACTTCTTCAAGACGGCCCCGGGGCCACACGCTACTTAATGTCTAGGAACCCGGGGAATTAAACAAAGCAGCGGTTCCATCTCCCGGGAGGTTCATATTTCCCTGATTCTGGTTCCGGCGCCTGGTACCTCCTAATAATAACCTATTACTTATTGTCTCTTCTGCCTCCGGTCTATCGCCTTTTCCTTTCCTTTCCCTCTTTTTGACTTCTCCCCTTTCTTGAGCCGCAACGGTTCGTCCCCGTTTGACTCTCCAAACGTTCATAGTCGGTTGTCTCGAGGCACCGCCGCGACCCCACTCGGTGCTGGATCGTCCTTCCACACATTCTTCAAGTGACCTGCATCTGACCGCACTGGGAGATAGCTCGCGATTTACTTTTTGGGGGGCGGGTTTGCATAGTCTCCTTCTGCTGATCTGCTGTTTTTTGCTTCTTTTTTGCTCTCTGCTCCCAGTTCGATTAAACCCTGCCATATTTCCTTTTTTTCCCTCTCGCCGGGTGAGGGTCAACGGAACGAGGAACAATCCTCTTTGAGACCTCGTGAACCTCCTCAATCAACCCCCCACTCAAGCCCGGAAAACCACCCATCCCCCCACCCACCATGGCTGGGATCTTTCGTACCATCTATGACTGGCTCCTGAGGATGTTCTGGTAGGTGGGACCTTTCTGTTTTGTGGTTCGGGGGAGCACCATCCTCTCCCGGGCCGTCCCCGCAAGGCCAGACGTGCTAACCGGCCCTTTGTGTAGGGCCACCGAGATGGATGTCACCATGATCGGGCTGCAAAATGCGGGCAAATCCTCCTTGCTGCGGGTTCTAGCGGTTTGTCCTCCTTCTCCTTCGTTCGCAGGTGCAAAAGTGCTGATCATGTGCAGGGTGGGGAATTCACGGTCGAGTAAGTCGCTGGGCAAAGGCCTCCTGTCTCCCCCCGTAGTCTCCCGGCTAATGTTTCAGTTCGATCCCGACCATCGGGTTCAATACTAAGCGTGTCCAGAAGGGCCATGTGACCTTGAAATGGTATGTTGATGCATGTAACGGAGCTGGCGGAGCGGGTTGTTGACGTCTATCAGCTGGGATCTGGGCGGCCAGCCTCGGTTTCGCCCCATGTGGGAACGGTACTGTCGCGGCGTGAATGCGATCGTGTAAGACTAACTGCGGGGAAAGATAAGAGATGTATGGCAAAGCTGATAATCCATAGGTATATCGTCGACGCAGCCGATCGGGCGTCGTTGCCGGCAGCTACGGACGAGCTGCATGAGCTGACGACCAAGCCCACTTTGGATGGCATCCCACTGTTGGTCCTGGGAAACAAGTCTGATCTCCCGAATAAGCTGTCAGTGGACCAGCTGATCGAGGCCATGGACCTCAAGTCCATCACCCACCGCGAAGTCAGTTGCTATGGGATTAGCGCCAAGGAAGAAACCAACCTTGACGCCGTTCTGCACTGGCTGATCGCGCGCGCCAGCCGATGATCGGCTGTGATGTGATTCTCTTACCACATTACTCTCATTTGTACCTTTTTTTTCCCGCTTCTTGATTCGTGCTGAGAGCGTTCCCTGTGCTTTGATTATATCCAGTAGACTAGCGTTTTGGCTCGCAGCCTCGGATGTAACGACCGTCAACGATTCATGCTGCTTTGTTTGTATCTCTTTCTTTTTGCAGCGACTTCACTTTCTGGAACCTTGTTTTGATTCTTTTATCGTGGGAGTGTGCAATTGAGGTCCCCAGCCCACAGCCCATTGATCCTAGTGGGATCTCACTGAATAATGTGTTAGTGTTGCCAGGTTAGCTTGGTTTCGTGGATTCCTCGGGATATTTTAAGCCGAAATTTATAAGATTTCTTCGAAAGCTCAATAGCGTGTTCCTTCATAAGAAAGCATTAAGCGACCAGAAGAGAGTCTGAGGAGACAGAGAGAAAAAAAGGAATCCGGGGTCCGCCAGCGTAAATAAGGTGAAGCGTACACGGACCAACTGATGCGCTGGCACTGCAGATGAAGGGGCCCTAAAGCAGCCAGTGCCAACGCCCCCCGCCAAGCGTCGGTTGCTTTGAATCCCGGTGTTATCCATTATCCATATTATTAGTGTGTGAGTTCTACGGCTATGATGCTCTGTAATGCTCTAGTCTACTCTAGTCATGTTGCAGTTCTATCACAGGAGCTATATCTCCCATAAGAACTGGGCGAGTTTGCGACCGGGATCAACCGCCAGCGGACCCCTGCGATGCCCTGTGATGGCTCCCTGCTCATGTGCTGCCAGCAGTTCCCGGCGCTTCCATGACTTGTCTCGGACCACGGACAATGTGAGCGCTACGTCAGCCCTGCGGGTACCTCTGGAGCGATCCTCCAGCACAAAGCAGCCTTAGGGGCGGATAGAGTAATTCAGCGTTCAGTGGCGATCGTTTTGTGCTGCAGGTGATTGGGGCCTTGTGGGACTTGGCGGGACTGCGCCGCAACCATCGCGTGTCCGAGGCTGAGCAAGCGTATTCGCAGAAAGAGCGTATTGTCCGTTCTATTATGGAAGAGGGGGGGGATGTGGAGACAAGTGGCGTGGACAAGGTTCTGGAACAGGATAGTTCTATTCACAAAGCAAAGGTATAATAAGAGGTCCTGGAGAGTGAAGGTCGAAGTTCTTGATGATTCATACAAAGTAACCTGCAGCCTAAAAAGCGCGGGACCCACAGCCCCCGAACCTCCAGCCACTTTTCTGTTCCTTATTTAACACTCGGCCTTTTCCCCCCTGCTGCGTTTTCATCACTCTCCGCCATGGCTTTGTGGTAAGTGCCGTCTCGTCAGAATTCGGATTTCATCAATCTAACGCGCTCTAGTTCCTACCATGACCGCGAAAGCGGATACTGCGACTCCAACTGGGATCGCTGGGGCCGTTGGGTCGCCTTCGCCGTGATTGTCGGCACTGCATTCCTGCTTTTCCTAGGCTTCGCGTGAGTATTCTTATCAATCTCGAATGAA
The DNA here is from genome assembly GCA_035985395.1 of Penicillium coffeae. Taxonomy (NCBI): domain Eukaryota; kingdom Fungi; phylum Ascomycota; class Eurotiomycetes; order Eurotiales; family Aspergillaceae; genus Penicillium; species Penicillium coffeae. The sequence goes on along the minus strand of CP142594.1, from coordinate 1,706,148 downwards.
AGGCTGTCGCTGACATTTTCGAAAAAAATAGCTGCCTGAACGCTCGTCGCCGTCGTAAGCACGGTCTCCGACCCATCCAAGGCACCGCGTGGATGGCACCACCTCCAGGCCCTCCTCCTCCAGACCAGCCTTACTACCACGATCCTTACAACCAACCGCCTCCTCCTCAGTACTCTGCAAACCCTCAGAACTACGGTTACTTCGGTGCTCAGCCTGCGCCCGGCCAACAGCCGCCTATCGAGCTTCAGCCTCCTCCAGGCGTCTACCCAGCTCAGCACGCCTACCCACCTCCTCAGGGCCCTCCCCCAGCAAAGGTCTAAATCTAAACTGAAGGCTTGGAAACCTCTGCGGTGATCTGTTTAATAGGGTGACCATCTGAGTGCTCGATAAGCGATGATTGATTCATGATATTTTGGCGGTACAATGAAAACTCTGGCGTTTTTGCTTTCTAAAGACTACCATAATGACATTTACCTATTCTTTTGAATTCTGCAAGTTTTGCATTTAAATGGATTCTTCGATGTTTTTGCTCGATGGTCTAATCTTGTGGCTCTAATGGGCTGGAGAATTGGGCACGAGCGCAAAAGATGAATGATTTTGCGCATCTACAGTACTTCGCATATCTATTATAGTACAATAATCTATCACTAGTCGCAACCTTGCCCATGCTTTTCCATCATTGCATATAATAGTACACAAAAATCATTCTATGAGTCTACAATCGTCAGGAACACGGTGTAGGCATCATTTCCGGTGACGATCGTTCTAAATTGGAGTTGCATATCCTCAATTAAACTCAAATTAAGTCTCTGGGGCCATGCAATTCATCTCAAATAGGCGTGGCTTATAGATCTACATCTGTAGCGGCCATGGGGCGATGCCCCAGGCACAATACTCCACTCTGCGCGACTATCTCCGCCCACTTTCGCGCTCGCGTCTCCAACCCTACAAATCGTCATGGATATCGACGACATCCTCGCCTCCGTCGACCGCGGCGCAGGCGCAAGCCTGGAGTCTGCTGCTATAGACCACCAGCTTCTCACAAGGTTCTGGGTCGCTGAACGTGCTGTCTCGGAGGTTCTCCCGTGGCCCGCGCCATTGATGGAGCGGATGATGGATCGAGTGCGGTTACAGGTATGTCTGGGATGGGATTGAAAGGTGCTTTTCGCTTGAGTGCCAAAATCCAATTGGATCGGTCCATTGCCTTGGTATCCTTGAGTCTGGGTATACTAAAGAAATGGTATCTGGGTTGACAATGGAGGGGCTGGGACTCAAAAGCAATTCGCACCTCTCAACTCCAACATCTATACAATTATATCCTATAGATTCATTCTCTAACAATCCCAGATCGAAACAATCGAAGACCTCGCCGCCTCCTCCGCAGACCAAGACCCAAACACCCAGCACAACCCAAATCTAAACCTCCGCCTCTCAATCCTCCAAACAGACCTCGCCAGAACCCAATACATCCTCCGCAGCCTCCTCCGCGCCCGCCTCGCAAAACTCTCAAAACACAGCATGCACTACCTCGTCCGCCTCGCCACAAGGTCCAAAAATCCCCTAGCACCCTCCCAATCGCAATCCCAGAGCCAGTCTCAGCAATCCCAGAGCGCGGCGCCTGAAGACTCCGTCCCGGATTTGTCGTCCGTAACGGACTTCTCGCCGCTAAGCGAGCAGGAGTCGACGTTCCTGCATGCGCATCAGAAGCTTCTTGCGGGGCATTATGGGGGTGCGTTCATGGGTGCTTTCCCGCCGCAGCTGAGGAGGCTGGATGATAATGCTGGCGGGACGAGTATGGTGCAGGGCCCGGATATGAAGGAGGTTTGTTTTGTGAGGTGTCTTTCTGCGGAGGTTCCGGTTGTTGTTGATGGGGAGGATGAGGGGGATTATGGGGTTGTTATGCGAATGGGGGATGTGTGGGTTGTTAGGTGGGAGGGGGTTAGGGGGGCTTGGAAACGGGGGGAGGTTGAATTGTTATAGGACTGAGTCTGATTGGGGGGACCTCGAGATGGTTGGATTGTTGGCATTCCTGGCGTTTGGCATTTATTTCTTTACATTGATGGCAGGATTGGTCACGATTTACGGTATACCCGGACCTCGCTCGGTATAAATCTATATCTGAGGAAAAATGGAGTTTTTAATTTCGTGAGAATTGGAGGCTTTTGTGTAAAAGCATTGTCGTAAACATCATTTGAATATATCTCGTTAATCACCTTGGAAGTGATTCAGCTATGCTCGCATACCTAATGCTGCGTTCGTGGTACTTGTTAACACCGGACCTGAAGAGACTATGATACGCAGACCACTATGAAGTGGAAAGTCGTTGAAACCCAGTGACGCCACTCGCTAAACCTCAAAAATAGAAAGCTAGAAAACCGAAAAGATGCACATAAGGACCTTTTCTATGCAACGTAGCCGTAGGTGGGCGGTTCTTCTTTCACCCGCTCAAGATATTCTCGATCGATCAGACTCTCGATTCGCTTCTTAATCATGGTCACATCAGGCACGAAGCGAGATGAAAGCTGGGAGAGCACTTCGCCAATGAGCTGCGTGTGGACGAGGGTTTTCCGTTGTCTATGTCGGTTGGTTAGCTTATGAATGAATTGATCAGTAGTCTGATGGCTAGGGAGACTGACTTCATAATTCGCACCACGGCAGCTTCGATCGTGCCGCCGCGCTCGTCTGCCATCTTCTTCTCTGTTTCCTTGCGCTGGTCCTGGGTTTCGACCTTATTGGCTCCTCCACTGACGACGCCGATGCGCACCTTGATGAAGGGGCTCGTGAACTCATGGTTGAAGAAGAATTGATCGGTGGGCTTGACATCCTTGCTCTTGGGTTCCTTTCGGAGAACCCGGGTTTTAGCTGCCACGGCCAATGATTGGAGGTTGCGGATCAGGTCGTTGTCTGGAATTTGAGTGCGGCCTTGTATTTCTTCATAAGTCAGGGACTCGCCATCTGGCACGTCATTGAAAAGTAACAAGATGACAAGCATGTAAGTTGATACATTCAACTCGTAGCGCTGAACTTTACCATTGCTGCGGACAAATGTTGCTCGAATATCAGCCGTACCCATCGAAGCTTGCCAAGAGAGCTTTCGGCCACTGTGTTTGGCCAGATAGAACTTCTCGAAGCTATGCTTGAGCGATTCAACTTCTCGGGGAAAGATCGTTGGGAGTTGGACGGCGCCTTCTTGTGTATTCGGCATGATCTCCATAGGCCACATCGTACTTGTGAGAACGTTGACTTCAAGATCTATGGGTTTTTGATCAGGGTCGGCACTTTTAGAGATGTGCTCCTTATAGTTTGCCGTTAGGTCTTCTGAAATGGTCATGTCCTTGAACATGGCCTCGATACGTTGTGTGAACTGGTTGCCGACCTCCATCTTCATCTTGGAGATCATCTGGCGCTCGGCATCCATACTTGCGGCTCGTTTCATCAGCAGTCGACGAGACAGATGCTTCTTGTAGTACGTCTCGAAGAGATCCTTATCCTTGATATACCGCAAAAGCGTGATGCCATTATCCAGCAATGAGTCGACTTCGCTCTCCGTTTTACCCTTGATCCCTTTCTTGAGGTTTTCATCGAAGAAAAGAGACAAGTACTCAGAGCTGCGAGTGTTGAGGTTGATGAATCTCGCGAAACTAGCTTCAATTGAGCTCTGAAGACCCTGATCCGACTGGAAAGCGTTCTTCCAAACATTGTCGAATCGTGTCTTGAGAGCCAAGATATCATCGACCCACTGAATGGCAGACACGGTCTGCTGGTTGACCGGCTTCTCTTTGGTCTTCTTTCCTTCGCCATCCTTGCCGGCCGGAGCGGCGCTAGCTTGAGGCGTAAGAGATGCTGCGTTGATCTCTTTCCCAAGTTCCACGATGCGCTCATTAACGACCTTGGTGAGGGCCTCTTTCTTCTTATCAACTCTCGAGTTTAGAGTATAAACATTCTTCAAGCCATCCAGCTGGTTTTGCTCGAGCATGTGGCGGACGCCAGTACCTTCAAGCTTCACGACCTCGTCAATATTCTGCAAAATGAGAACCTCATCAACGACAGCAAGAATTTTGGATTCCGTAAGCAAAGAAAGGGTTGTACGAGCTCGATCTTGCTCCTCGGAGATTCGTTGGGATGCGATCCGACAGAATGTTGCAGCATCCCCAACATCCAACAATCGCTGTCCTTCGGCCTCGTAGAATTCTTTGGAGTGTTCAAGGAAGGCAGGTTCAAATGTAGACAAGTAGAGTTTTGAGCTTTCCTCCTCTTGCATGGTTTCGTAAAGTCCCTCCAGCATTTGAATGCAGTGCCGAATCAGTAACCGGTTGACAACATGACCGGCGCGTTCCAGCTGGATTGTGAAAAGGATTGTTGACTCAAGAAGGTCTGCAACTCGTACTGATTCATTTGGTCGAACTGGAGCTCTAACAACATGATCTTTAAACAAGGCCATGGAGACGACGTAGACTGATGGTCTGGCGTGATCAACGGCGATGATTCGATCCTGCACGGACAGTCAAGTTAGAATGCGTTTTAAAGTTGCAAATCTTCCAGCACGTTAACTTACCATATACATCAATACATCAGTGATCATCCCCATGCACAGCTGATGGTCTTCCCATGCTTCCTTCAAAACTCCCAGAAACCTCTCCCCCGCTTCCCGCCGCTCGTTGGATTGATCATGGACGTCGGCCGAAGGCTGAGCTGTATTTTCTCGAAGCAAAATCGGCTGGATTGATTTCGTGACGAGTTGCTGGACATTGTTCTGAAGCCATTTCTCGACCAGTTGCTTAACTCGCTCATAGAGCTCATCGCCCTTCATCATAAGCACGATTCGGTATGCATTTCGGTAAAGCTGTTCGAACGAAAGTTGAGAGGCATTTTTCGTGAAGATCTCGGTCAAGGATGAAGCTAGAGTGGCCCATATCGTCTCGAAGTCATTTGTCTGGGAAGATGCGAGGCCCTGTGGCTATTGACATTGTCAGTCCTCCGAACGAGATAGAAGTGGGGGTGGTGATGGCACATACCTGACGCGGGACCCTAATCTTATGCCGAGCCCTCATGGTTGCCATGTTGAAAACAGAGCAAATATAGAGCGAAATGAAAGTAGCAGTCTCCGTGAAGCTTGGGAGCCTCTATCAAACGAGCTTCGTGAAGAGCATCTTTACACTCCGCGGAGTGAATGCCGGGAAATTGATATTCCGGCCCGCGGTCCAACTACATCATCAAAGCTCGGTGTTTCCATCAATATTTAACCACTCTGCTCTTTGTTCCGTCGCTTGTTCCACTTGAGTCAAGAACCACATAGATACGCAGATTGGTCATATTTCAAACAGATGATGCGCCCGTTTATGTCCCAGGGCCTGCGCCCTCTCTTTTCATCGGCAATTTCCACATCCATCCGCGCACCCTCAGCGCGCCTCTTCTCCTCTCAGCTCCGACAACTTCGATCCCCTTCGACAAATATCAGATCAGCATTCACTGCCCAAAAATGCACAATCCCAACCACAATCCGCTACAATTCATCATCATCATCGAGGCCTCTTACCGATGCCGTTGCGGAGGATGAAGCGCAACGCGCGCTCGCAAACGAGGAGCGCCGCAAAGCCGAAGCTGCCTATCGCATCAGTTTCACTTGCAAACCCTGCGGTGAGCGATCAGAGCACCGCATGTCTAAACAGGGATACCACCACGGCACTGTTCTCATTCAATGTCCGAGTTGCAAAAACCGTCATGTCATGAGCGACCACCTGGGTGTTTTCTTCGACAAAAAGACCACTCTTGAGGATCTATTAAAGGAGGGTGGACAAACTGTCACGCATGGCATGCTTGATGGAGATATGGAGGTCTGGGAGGACGGAACTTTGAGAAAGATTGGTGGAACCGCTCCTCCTGAAGATCAGCCTGCTGGTCAGACCGAGGAGGGCGCGGCTAAGAGCGAGGAGCAAAAGTAATGAAGTTATACTTGTATATTTGTGTTTAAAGGGGTATATGGGGCTACAAGTGTACATTTGTTGGCGTTGTGCTTTTGCGCTTGTACTATATGATCTCCTCTCGGCATGGCGGGTCCCAGGTTTCGAGAACCAGGTGTATTTTTGACGATGTATAATATGAAATGGAATCTTGGATCTGTCAAGTCCATGAAGCACTTGTATTGATTGAAAGTGTAGACACGAGTTCGTGAATAAAGTAGAGCCCCCCAGCTTCTAGATCCAGGACTCACGAGTCATACATAAGATCCATGGATTGCACTGTGCTACTTTGCGGAGTATTCTCAATAATTAGGGTTCGAATATACCGATGGACCAGATGGGTCTGAGAACGTGATCTCTGACAGTTTAAAGAGAACTTTGGAAAGTCTACCTGATCCTCAGAAATCCATGACTCAATGTACAATAATAAATCAGATTGTCCTTAGGTATATGTAACATGTTTTAAAGAAATTCCCAAACGCCAGCTTTTTATGATGCCAGGGAGCCATTATGAACCAGTAATGAAATGCAACATCATTTTTACCAGCCTCGTCTCTTTCCCCGATGTTCCAGCGCCTTTTCACGGCGCTTATCTTTCTTGCGATCATTCCTCCGGCGCTTATCTTTCTCGAACCTTTCAGGATCAGCAACCGCTTCGATGCGACGCTTGGCCCGTCTGCCCTCACGGCGCTGTTTGATGCTTTCTTGCACCTTGGTCATTTGGCTAATGTACTCTGTGGTACCCAATTTCTTCTGGAGAGAATCAAGAACCTCTTGGCAATTAGACACAATAGATTTGTATGTCTCTTGGAAAACCGGGTCGTTTGACCTGGGTGCTGGGATGGAGGAATCTGTCAGATGCTGCAGCGGAAGCAAAATGACTGGAAGAGATGGAAGAATCTGCTCAGTCTCAAGATGGCGGATAAGAGCAGCCAATAGAGTGATTGATGCGGTCTTCGGCACGAGGGCTTCTGGGCGGGTCGAAAACACCTCACGACGAAGAAGAGTTGAGATTTGTTTGAACAAGTAGCTGAGCGCCGAGTTGTTGCGTTCTGCAATGCTGGCCTTTTTGTCGTCGCCATCATCATCACTGCCATCTTCGGCATCAATATCCTCTTCATCTTCTGATTCAGCATCTTCAGCTCCAGACTTTTGGAACTCAATGCCGTTTTGTGCACTGCAGCGTCCAAGGAACACAAGGTTACGGACGCTTTGCATAGCCAGATCTTCGGTAACGCCCGGGGTACGTAAGGAGCGGCAGCTGGCTCGGAGCAGTTGGATCATCGCTTCCTTATCTAGAGCAAGACCGGAGCTTCCAGCCAGCGGGATAGCACTGTATCCGACGTTGGCATGTGTCTTGGCTAGATCAGCCAGCCACATACCAACCAAGTTGGAAGCACAAGTCTTCACCCAAGCATGTGGGAAGAAAAGAGACTCCTGAATTGCCTTCCAAATGGTGGCGCATTTCGGGCTAAGAGCAAGCGTTGGGACTGTCTTGCAGAGCTTAGTGAAGAGTTGCAATGCGAAATAGAGAGCTTCCCAGTTTCCATCCTGGTGGTCTTCCAAGACTGGCTGCATCAGATCCGGAAGAATCTCCACCACAAAGCGAGCTTCCTTTTCTTTTTCGATATCGTCGGCCTCGAAGAAAATTCGCATCGCTTGTAATCCAATGCTGCCCAAGGCCATGTTGTCGTTCTGCTCCAGCCAGGCATGCAGGGGCTTGAGAATAGTCTTCATCACTTCCTTGTCCGCGCGGCTGTAGAACTGACTGAGTAGGGTGCCTGCCATTTCACGGCATTCAGGAGACTCGTCATTGGCCATGGCGAGGACCACAGGCAAGAAGAAAGTGCCAACGATATCCTGAGCCAGATCTGGGCCAGTCTTGGAAAGAAGCATGTGCACAGCTTCTAAGACCGACTGTCGTCCTTCCTGGTGCTTGTAATCAAGGTTCTTGGCGAGGAAAGCCAACTGTTTGGTCCACCTGTTCTTTGCCTGTGGGTACTCAATCAGGAAATGGATGTAAGTGCCCCGAGCGAGATCGCGAGCGGAACGAGTCTGATTGGTAACCATCATGGCTGCAATCTGATCCATGAGCTCATAAATCTCTGGGACCACGAACTTCCGCGACATAACCGCACGAATGAAGTTGAAAGTTATTCCCTGACGATCTGGCTCTTCAATGTCAGACGTCAGTCGCTGAAGGAGATATGAAAGGTGACCATCACGAATCTTAGAGCCCTTTCGCTCACGGATCATGGCCGAGATCATTTTCAATGACGCTTGAGCTGCTTCAGAGGTTGTGGTTGGGGATTCCTTGACCAACTTCACAGCCTCGGTAAGGTAAACAGTGGAGTTGTCATCAAGTTCTGGCATCGGAAGCTTAATGATTGTTGATAACAAGCGCATGGAAGCGACTTTGACTTCTTCATGGGCTTGAACCAATGCATCTCCAATGATGGGCAAGAAGCCTGACAGATTGGCGGGAGTCGAGAGAGATCCGAACTTATTCAAGACAGCACGCAGAACATCAAGAGAGAAGCGAGTAAGCTTGTGGATATGCGAAGCAGTTGTTCCCCGTTTCTCGCCACGTTTGGCTCCTTGCAGCTTGACCAAGAATCGCTCCTCGTATTTGAACTTGGGGAGGGCTTTCTCGTCAGATGAGGAATCGTCTTTGTAAGACTCCTTGATGACTTCGTAGCAGAATATCAAGATTTCGCGGTTTTCAGCTCCAGGGTTTCTCAACAGGCCAATGCCAATTCTCCGCATAAGTTCGTCGATCTTTCTGACAATAGCAGAGTTGAGCTTTTCGCGTAAGAGAGATTGCACAGGGCGAATGAGATTTGACAGCTGCCCTATAGTAGCGTTCTTGGCGAGAAGTTCCATCGAGTCGTAGCTCTTGCTGCTCTTAACTTCCTTCATCTTACTGACATAGTCTTCTGCGTCCTTTTCTTGACCGACCGTGCCGAAAATATCATCCATGATGATAGCAACAAGGTCTGCCAGGCAGTAATCGAGCGCACCCTGAGGAAAATGATCCGTTGTATGGACGAGCATGGAATGAACAGTAAAAGACGAAACGTGCAACTGATAACCTCGCAAGAGGGTATTTCTCAACTCCTTGAGAATGTATCCGAAATATGACGGACCCAGTAATAACGCGATGTCATTCAAGGTTTTGCGAGCGGTATCTCGCGAGTCCTGAGCTTTACTCTTGAGAATGCTGCACACGTCTAAGAGAACAGGTGGAATTCGGATGGCCATGTCTTGCTCAGGAAGAATCTTCAACAGCTTGATCGTCGTGACGGCAGCTGGGAGACGCAAACTCATTTCCGCTTCGTTCTTGTGGTGAATGAACTCCGTCAAGAAGGGAACGAAGTTTGTCGTCAACTCCTTCGAAATTTGTGCGAGGGAAGGCGCAGATTTGGCAAGCTGACACTTGGTAACATTGTCAATCTCCATTTTATCTTCCTCTTCATCTGTTTCGACGGTGTGTCCGATCTTTTGGCCAACTGCGATAGAAAGAGCATCAGACATACGGCCTAAAAGTCGAAGGATGTTCTTTTCCATTTCAGGCTTGCTCTGCATGTAGCCACGGTATCTTCTGAAGTTTGCTCGGAATTGGTTCCAATCGAGCCATTCTGCAACGGATCCAATAGTTGCAACTGCCTCGGCGATGAGGTTGTGTCCGTTCTCATCAGAAGCATCCTCAAATGCAAAGTGTTCGATAAGAGGCAGGAAGATTTTGCCCAGGTTGTCAGGCTTAATCTTTCCCTTTCCTGCTTCAGCGGCCAAACGTCGCAATGCTCGAAGTCGGCGGTGTTGTTGAATATGAAGAATGTTATTGAAGAACGAAGCCTCCTCATCATCACCAACAAGAAGTACAAGCATGTCCTCCACTGAGGGTCGGGTGGGGTTCAGTTTCACAAAGTATCCAAGGACAGTGACGATTTCAGAGCGGATGATCTCTGATTTGTGCCGAAGCCCATACTGTAGTGAAGGCATCAAGACATCGTTGACAAGGGCTTCAAACTCCGGTACATCGGTTTCAGTTGCTGCTTTGTCGACGAAACACCTCAGGCCGTGAGAAGCGCTTGTTCGGACAGCAAGTTCTTCTTCATCCTTGACATGGAACAGCATGTTATACAGAAGAGGTCTCCATTGCTTTGCGTTGAGGGTTTGAGAGATCTCATCATTGACTCTTCTGAAGGCCTTCAGACGACGTTCATAATCAGGCTCCAGCCGTCTCATGGAACGAGAATTAAGATCCGCGCATAATTCGGAGACTTCAATAAGTTCTGAATCATGAGAAGCAAGTGCGAGGAAAACCTTCGACAATGTTTCTCGGTTGACCTCATCCTTGAAATAGTCAAACATGGACGAGGTGGCATCGAACACCTGCTTGGAAAGCTCTTCATCTTCTTCTGGTTTATACAATGGCAAGAAATGTTGAAGAATCTTCAGCAGACCTGATTTTGTCTTGGGGTTGACGCGATCCGGGGGTTGACGAAGCAGATATGTGGCAATGCTGATCAAGCGGGATGTCTCGGTGGAAGATTCGACACATGGAGCGATCAAAGACAGAGCGGTAACACCTGAAAACAGCACAGGCTTTGAGGGGCCTCTCTTCAGAAGATGACCGAGGTGCGATAGAGCGTGTTCCAAATAAGGAGAGAGAACCTTCGATTTGATCTCATCCGCTGAGATATCGGGCATTTCCTCACTATCCTCCAGTTTCTTACCGCTGGACAAGTCAACCAAGGGCACAAGTACCTCGTCAAGCACGAAGATTTTCACCTCATCGCGGGCTGACTCGACGCTAAGACAGTCGACGATTTTTGTGATGACATTTTTGTTGTGTTGGACGAGATAGAAAGTTGACCGTGGAGCAGAGGCCCAGGTGTGGAACAAACGCAGAATGCCTGAGACGCCTTGGGCAGTCTCAATTGGGAATTGATCCAGTCTGCTGTTGATCATCTCCGTGAAAATGATCTCCACGTAGGGTGTCCAATCACGGTTCGGAGACACTGAAAACACCAAGCTAAGGCAGCGGATGGATGCCTGGCGCACGCTCTGGTACATCGCCAATGATCGTTCGTCGCTGCGGTCTGCATAAAGAGGACTCTTTTCGTCGTACAGGGCACGGCAGGCACGAACTAAGCAGTACAAAATGACATTCATAGTCTGCTCGGCGAAAGGCTCGACACGGCTTCGAAGTGTATCGAAAACAGTATCAAGCATTTTCAGCAGACCGACCTGCTTTCTCGGAGTAATGAGCTCATCGGAGGTAGCAGCAGGGTTTGGCTTGTTGTTTTCAATGACGTGAATGTCCGCGAGAGGTCCAAAGGAGAGCTTCATGAATAGTCCAAACTCATCCTCCGACAGTTGCGACAGACAACGCAAGATTGCTTTCCGTCTTCCGGACTGTCCAGCCTGGCTTGAAGTTGCGCCGGCTTTAGAGATCATGCGACCATAAAGCAATCGTAAAAGCACAGGGATCAAGGCAGGACGGTGTTCTTGCTCAATCAGACTATCCTCGCTGCCGACGTGCACAAAGACGGATAACTCATCCTTAAACCGCACCTCGTCCAGCACGTTGAGGAGATTCTCTTGATAAGGTAAAACGTGAGGATTCTTCCAGGTGAAAAGAACCTTGAGAGCTGCTTTCTGAGTTTCGGAGCTACCGTGGCAAAGAAGACCAAGCACTGCTTCATGGACCTCATTGGCTTTAAAAAGGACTTTTGGATTCACGAATTTTCCAAACAAGCCGAGCATAGGCAAGCGGTCGCGAAAATTGAAGCGAACTGGCGCATTTGCAGATTCCGATTCACTCTCATTGTTTGGAATGACACCGTCCTGGTCATCGCGCGAGGCCCAGGACAAGAACATGGGGACAATTTGGCGCGACCTCTTTTCAGCAACTTGGGGTGTTGCATTAAGTACCATCAAAGCATGGGCGCGAGGCGTATCGGGAACCAATCTTGCATTTGTGTGGTCTTGTTTGAAGCGACGTAGCAGTACTGAATTTGGTTCTTGCATTGTCTGCAAGTTAGAGGAAGAGGCACTTTTCACCCTGGCAACATTGAAACAGACGAAGTCACCAGCTGCGTGGTATTCATCTTTCTTCTCGTCTAAAGATTCCTCATCCATAGGCAGGGAGTCCCGCTCTTGCAACCATTGGAATGATAGATCTGAGACGATTTTCTCGCCCTCTGGATGCTCGCTCATGGTTTTGAGTGCCGCGGCAGAGTCTTCCCATAATGGTGTCATCCTTTTGGAAAAGAGACCAAAACAGTAGTAAGGCACCAGATTGGCCATCCATTTTCGGGAAGCAATCTGAGGATAGAGAATCGCAAGCTTGCGAACATGCATTGCAAGCGTTCTAGCACTATGAAGGGTCAACTCGCTCTCTTCAATTTCGATGGCCAGTGAAATTGGCGAGGCGTCTTCTTTGTTAATGCGAGTAACAAGCTCACGCAGGGTTTGGAGAGACACCAATCTTAATCTATGGGAAGGCCCGGCAAGATTCAAGATGAGATTTTGCGCGAAGTCTTCGATCGCGGCATTTTCCAAGTCAAATGATTCAGAGGTGGAGAGCATGAAAGCAAGGACGCCTTCAAGAAAGGCGGGGAGTTGTGAAAACTTGGCTGACGCAGACAGGATGGCAGACCACAATGTCACATCAACTTCTCTAGCTTGAGAAGCCAGTTGAACATATGTCTTGAAGCCTTGGCCAAGATATAGTGGCACTCCATCCTTCTCGCTGTCTGAATCAGAAGCAGCGTCTTTCAATGCCAGAGAGAGATTCTGATGCAATTTCGCCACGAAACTTGGGAGAATTCCAGAGTCGCCGAATAAGGAGATTGACTGTGAAAGTTTCAAGAACACATTAAGACGAAGGTCGTCACTCGTAGGATATGTTAAAGTTTCGAAAACGTGCGTTCTCAAAGACTCAGGACAAGAGACATAGCCAGGCTTCGAGGCCTCTGACGAGATACAACCGGATTGGTTCAGCCGCAACAGTGCTAAACATGTCTCAAGCTCACGATCCTTCCAGGAAGAGCTGATGAACTTCTGGAAATAAGGAAGAAGCAAACTCTGAAATCTTTCTGAGCCCCATTCGGAGAAGGTGGTGCAGAAGAACAGGAAGTAATTTGAGAGTGACCCTGTAGACACAAGCTCCATCGAAGGGCGAACAAATCGAAGCATCTCATCCATTGGAGACATCTGAAAAGCATAAGCGACTGCTGTGAGAAGTGTGGGAATGGCTTCTGCGTATTTTTCAGAGTTTGCAGAGGCTGTTTTGAGGAGTGAGAGTAGAGTTTCATGCACATTAGTCCAATTGCTCACTCGCAATCCCTTGCGGGTTGCAACACAGGCAAGCATCAACTGGCAAGACTCAGTGAAATTAGGGTTTTCTGCGACTACTGAGCGGGACTCGATAAACTCGCGAACGGTATCAAGGACGGGTCCGAAGGTCTCGGGGGTCGTATGATGAACAAGGTTGGTCAATATTCCGTCTGCGACTTCTCGAGGAACATGTTTGTTATCTGTCGTGGGGGGAATCAAATCTAGCACGCAACGGAGAACGTCCAACCCATTGGAATGAAGGCCGTTATTGATTCCCTTCATAGCGTCCGAAAACATGACCATTAACCCTTCCTTATACATGTCGACGTTCTTACCATCCTCCGCGGTTTGCGATATATCTTCGTAAAGGAAAGACACCGCGTTTTCGAGCGGGGCCTTATTCTTGTAGTAGACGACACCTGCTTTCTTGATTAAGAAAGAGATAGATTCGGCGGCGAATCGGGCGACGAATGGCTTTTGTCGTTCCTTGCCCAGGTAGGGGGTCATGATACCCAACAGTTGTCTTAAGTCCGGCACCAGAAGTCTCGATAAAAACTTGAAGATCCAAGCAAGACAAGTAAAGCTCCACTCCACAACTTCAACATCGGGGTGTGTTGCAGCTACGGAAGCTACCAGCGTCACCGAAGATGCAAAATGTTTCTCGAATCGCACACCCAGGTCTCGCGCAAATTGTGCTAGCAAACTCAAGAGTGGCTCCATGGAATGCTCGTCTCTCTTCTCAATGAATTCCACCAGCAGACCCATAATCTTTTCTTCGTGGTATAGGATCTGGGCGAGGCTTTCGGAGAGGGAATTGACCCGTCGAGTAAACTGGGCAAAATTGTCGGACAAGTTCATGTCGACCCAGTGGTCGAGGGCAGACCGGAAATATGAAGTCGTCTCGCCTTCATCTTCACCAAAGCTGGCACGGCGTACGCGGTGGATCGGATCGATTTTGAGCTTTGCGATTCGGTGCGAAAATGGCTCCCACCGATGGTTCTTTGTAGTTTTTGTGCCATTTTTCAGGCGTTTGATATGTTTATCCCGTGAACCGTGAGCCACCATCTTGACGGATGCAAGAAGCAGCAAAGTCGCCGATTCAGGTACTCGGGGAACTTTTTCTCTGCCCGCATCGAATACAAAAAAAGTTCAGCGGTCGCCGGCACTACTTTCTTCCGGAAGAAGGTCGCGCGACACATCCGTCGATTGGTTCATATCACACCGCTCGGTTCACCGCTCTTCACCAAGCACAAACAACCAGATCTAGTCTTTACCTTCAACATCCCCGTATCTTCAATCATTATTCTTAACTTATCGAGCGATCTAAATTGAGAACACAAGTCCTTTTTGTTGGCTTTACTTGTAAATGTTCATTACAGATGTGGCTTCTCCAGGAACGAATCCTCTCAATGTAAAATTGCACTCCAAGACTAACGGTTCACATGTCTCCATATCCATCAGGCTGAGACAATTGGATATTTTCTAATCAAGACATGAGCCGATACGTACACCACCACACCAAGTGCTCCTATCGCGGAGATGACAGCAAACCCCATCAAATACTTCGGTGAATCCTCAGAGGGGAACAAGTATGCTCCATAAATCTGCGCTATACCTGCGAGGCCATTGACAATCGCCAGACTCACACCTCTTGTCTCCGGGGGCATAGAGGCAAAGGTAGTCGCGCTGTATGCTAGGGACAGGGCATTTGCGGAAAGCAAGCCAGATGCCATAAATACCAAGAGGACATAGCGTGCCGTGAAGTTATAAACAGCACAGATGACAATACTACAGGCTGTGGCTAGAGCTAGCCATCCTGCTATGATCAAGCCTCGGACTCCTGGGAATTTGTCACTGATGAATCCTGTAGACAGCACAGATACAAAAGCCACGGCGTATATGGGGACCACCACTGTATAATGTGAGAAAAAGGCACATCTCTTCACTACCAACTGTCATCCCACTTACTAAATTGCTGCATGCTCCCTGTGTAACCTAATCCGGCAACTAGGGTAGGGTAGAAGTATGTCATTGTTGCCGAGCCTCCGATCGCCTGTTTTCATCAGGTAAGTATTATCGGAAGAAGACTTAATCTTGGCTCGCATACCATGTAGCCTATGGTCAAGATCCAAGTCCGCCAGTTCGTAGCTGAGGCTTTAAAAGCTTCGAAGGGGCTCAAGTGCTCGCTATCCTCTGTATAAGTGACGAGATTGGCTACAAATAGTCGCTCGACGGCCATTTTTCGTTCCCGTGGTGAGAAGCGTCTCGTTGTGGCAGGATAGTCCGGGAGTATGAAAACTGCGATTATCGCACAGGCAATGGTCGCGGCGCCCTCGACAATCTGACAGCAGTCGTTAGCTTTTTGAACTACAGACAATGGATGCCTGCCTTCTTACAAAAAGCCATCTCCATCCCGCAATTCCGTGAGCCCCGTGGAGTGAACTCGTTATAGCACCCGCGACCACCCCGCCGAATGCACCTGAAAGGACCGCTGCGGAGTAGAATATCGAGAATCGGCGAGCCTGTTCGTCTGGCTTGTACCACGATGAGAGGATGAGCATGACGCCAGGAGCGAATCCTGCTTCCAATATTCCCAAGAACAGGCGAACAACGTAAAGAGCCTGGGAGGAATGAACAGCGGACATTGCACAAGTCACAATGCCCCATAAAACCATAATAGCCGGTAAATAAAGGGAAGGACGCGTTTTCGCCAGGATGAGATTACTTGGTACTTCGAAGACGATATAGGATATGAAAAACACCACCAGCGCGAGAGAATATTCATTTGAAGACAGATGAAGATCATCAGCCATGCCAGCAGTCTTTGCATTGCCAATGCTTTTCTCCGATTAGTACCTGGTACTGGTGTTTAGCTCTACGGAATCGTGCTTACTTGGTTCTGTCGGCGTAAGAGAACAGATAAAGCACCCATATAGTCGGCATGAGCATCAAGTCAATTTTCCGAACAAGTCTTTTCTCTTCATCTTGAGAGAAATCAGATAGTTCCGACACCGTATGGCTGTGTTGTTTTGTTACTGAGGCACTGTCCATGGTGGTCAGTATAATGGGAAAACTTCAGAGCAGTATGATCTTGGGCCAGGATCGGTCGAGGCTAAGTGAGAGGCCGTCAATCAGGACTAGCAGCAAGCCCCCATTTATATCTACCACATACTCATCCACTACAGAAATAAATACAGGCTTGATATCTTTTCTTTGATACACCCGGACATTTCGGCAAATCACTTTCATTGCTGATAGATTGTGGCAGGCCGCTAGGCATCATTAGTGCTGCGGGGGCCTCCCTGATAGCTGTACATTTTCTCTAAGATAAGAAATCAGGGAGATCAGTGTCACAAAAACAAATGATTCGCTGGCCATTTATGCGATCTAAACCTAGTTCCATCAGGGGACGCTGGCCCTTCACTCCGATTTATCAAATATGATAGGAATTTAAGCCTCTTCAAAGGAGAGCCAGACCAGATTGAAGGAACCAGGGAAAGCGGGGAACTAGAAGATAAGGTATCAAGAAAATACTCTCGGATAGC
Source organism: Penicillium coffeae (assembly GCA_035985395.1). NCBI lineage: Eukaryota > Fungi > Ascomycota > Eurotiomycetes > Eurotiales > Aspergillaceae > Penicillium > Penicillium coffeae. Next base: position 1,689,296 of record CP142594.1, on the reverse strand, counting down.
CGAAAAAGCAGAACAAGATTAGTGCGGTTGATGGATTTGATGGTGTCTGTTTACGGTGAGCAGTGAACAGGGATGATTAATGATACTTCCCCGCACGGCAAAGCCGCGCCATTGAGCGGCTGTTTCCGACTTTCAACCCAGCCCAAAGTCTTGGAATGCCATATCATATAAGCAATGGACAAAATCCGAGGTCTTCTTATCTGATAAACTCTCATATCTTCGACAGATACGGCGTTGTTGTCTCGGCATTTCACCGAGCATCTGCACGCCACTTTTGATCCCAGATCTTGGCACCGCAGCTTAACTTCATTATCTCCTCCCTATCTCAATTCCTTCTATCAGACGGGAAAACAAAAGCAATGGCAGAAAAAAGTCCTCCTGGCTCGGTGATAATCATCGGTGCTGGTGTTTTTGGACTTTCAACTGCTCTGGCAATCGCAAAAAGCCACCCCACCACTAAGGTCACCATCATTGACCGCTATGTCCCTCCAGTTGAAGATGGCACCAGTGTAGATACCACGAGGTGTATTCGTGCTGGTATATTTCCCAAGCCCCAAACTCAAAGCTCAAAGCTCAAAGCTCAAGAGTATTATGGACTCCCGCTAACATATCCCAGATTATTCCGACCCGATCTACGCCCAATTGGCAGAGGAGGCCCAGCTGAAGATCGAAAATGACCCAGAACTCAGCAAGTACTACTTCAAGCAGGGCATGTCATTCGTGACGAATGGAGAGGCAGGTTCAATCATGAATATATGGAAAAATGGCATCGAGAATATTAAGAAAAGCGGAAAAGAAGCAGCCATGGTCGAGATGGACAGCCCCGAGGCAGTCTTCCGACGTATTCATGGTGAGCATGCTAAGCTGGTTCCTCCCGAAAGCCTTCAGGGCGCTCGAAAGTGGAACCGGGGCTATTGTAACATGAACGATGCGTTTATCGATGCTCGAGAGAGTATCCGAGTTTATTATGAACGCTGCCTAGCCCAGCCTTCTATCACATTCCAATGCGGATGTCCTGTGGAGCGTCTGTTGACATCTGGCGGACGAGCCACCGGAGTTGCGTTAGAGGATGGAAGGAAGCTGGAGGCGGACTTGATATTGGTGGCTGCGGGTGCGTGGTCAAATAAGCTTGTTTTTCTCGAGGGGTTCACCAAGTCATCTGCCATTGAGGTTGCTTGGTTGAAGTTGACTGAAGAAGAGGTCAAACGGTGGAAGAACATGTCAATCACAACCAACTTGAGTACCGGGTTTAACATATTTCCTCCCCACAATGGAGAAATCAAGTGTCTCCGACGCTCTGCTGGATATCGGAATACGGTTTCCATTCCCCATCCTGAAGATCCTTCATCAACAATTGAAACTTCGCTACCTCGCACTTTGGCGAGTCATCCGACAGACTTCATTCCCGCTGATGCAGAGGCTGCTTTGCGGGAGAATTTGAGGGAACTGATGCCCCAACTGTCCGAGCGCAAGTTCGACCGGACAAAACTTTGCTGGTAAATTTCCCCCTCCCTAATACTCGAATTCGAAGATAGAGCAATTGACAATTTCTCAGGATTTCACAAACGCAATCTGGAGATTTTATAATCGCTCCTCACCCATCTATCCAGGGAGTCCATGTGGCTACAGGAGGATCTGCGCACGGCTGGAAATTCTTACCCATTATTGGTGACCTTGTGCTCAAGTCTATACATGGGACTCTTGACAAGACTTTGGCTGCGAAGTGGGCCTGGGCTAGTAAAGGTCCTGATGGCGGCAGTTCACCTAGAATCGGCAGTTCCTCCCAGGAATTGAAGCATGTCGTACGCAGTAAGCTTTGATTTCCCTCTTTTCTGCGCATGACTTTTGAAAGCTTCTGTGTACATGATAAATAGAAAAGACCTCCCTGCTGGGGCATTAGAGTGATCTCTTATATCAGGATATTGCGCTGCAGAGAAAATATAGACCTTCACCGTCGCTTTTGAGTTTTGAGTCTTGACTACTATTCTATCTCTGAGTCATTTCCTTTCATGGCGCTATCCAAATATTCTCCATAATTAGAGGATGAAACTTGCAGTAACTATGATGAATGGTAGATATAGTTATCCAGCTATTTAACATTTATAGTAGGCGGTGTGGATGCACATTTTCTGCCGTCACGGGGTGGCCCGAGCTCCTTCCAGAAAGTGAGAAATGCGCCGCAATCCAGTCGCATTTGGACATCTTCAACTTCTTGCTTCTCACACCATTCTCTCAATCCTTGTATAGCAAGATTTTGGACTCTTAAAAATAGGACTGCCTGTCTTCGACAAGCTGATGCGATCAACTAGCTTAATCATCTAAGCCCCGTCATGGCTTCCAAAATGTGAGTACGCGTCGGACCTTGAATGAAGTAACATGTCGCTAATATCAGGAAAGTATTGTTCTCGGAGATGTGAACTGTCAGTTTAAAAAGTCGTTCACCAAGCTAGCAAAGCTGCACGCGAAGCAGAACTTCGCATTTGCCATTGTTGTGGGCAATCTCTTTGGAGATTCCACGTCTGAGAGCGAACTCGATGAGATCTCAGGGCTTTTGCAGGGCACGATCAATGTGCCTGTGCCTACATACTTCACAATTGGAGATCAGCCACTTCCTACTCGGATTGTGGAGAAAATTGAATCCAATAATGATGAAGTGTGTCCTAACCTATACTACCTTGGAAAACGGGGTACTCTGAAGACATCAGAAGGCATCCGGATCGCTGCTTTAGGCGGCAAACTCGAAGCCTCGGACTCGAAGAAGCCGGAAAGCAACGCAGTCGGCAAATTCCAAGCCACTTACACCGAATCCGACGCACGCGCACTATTCGGTGTACAGAGTGTCGACATCTTAATCACCAACCAGTGGCCAAAAGGCATTCGCACAGGGTCAAAGGCAGCTCTCCCTGAAGACTGGCAGCTGATTCCCTCAGAAGTACAATGCATCGCCGATGTCTGTGCCACTCTCAAGCCCCGCTATCATTTCTCATCATCAGGTCCTTTCTACTACGAACGAGAGCCTTTCTTCCACATGCCCACCGAGGACGAGCCAGACGCAAAGCCATTAACTCGTTTCATCTCCATGGCTTCCTTTGGCTCAGATCAAAAGTCCTTATATGCCTTCAACCTGGACCCAAAGTCTGCACCTGCTCTCACCATTCCCGCCGGCGCAACAGCGCCTCCATTCTCCGCGCCGGTAAAGCGCAAAGCCCAGCCAAGCCAGAACGAATACTTCAGCCGCTATGCCTCTACGCAAGAAGGCAACCATCGTCAAAATAACCACCCGCGCAAGAAACAGCGTGATCGCGCTCCCCCGCCCGGTCCAGAGAGCTGCTTCTTCTGTCTCTCGAACCCCAACATCGCCACCCACCTCATCACTTCAATTGGAAACGAATCCTACCTCACAACAGCAAAGGGCCCTCTCCCTCCAGACCAATTCTTCCCTTCTCTAGGCTGTCCAGGCCATATGCTTATCATCCCATTCACGCACTCCCCAACCCTGGACTCAATCCAGGACGCCGAATCCCGCGCCTCGACATACAACGAGATGCAGAAATATCGCTCCGCATTACACCAAATGGTAAGCGAGCGCTCGGAAAACAAACTCGGCGCCGTCACATGGGAAGTAAGCCGCGCTTCTGGAATCCACACACACTGGCAATTCCTCCCCGTTCCAATCCATTTCATCCGCGAAGGCCTCATCGACGCAGCCTTCATGGTCGAGGCTGAGAATCTCAAGTACCCGACTTTCTCGAAGATCCCGGTCTCGGAATCACAGGGTCCCAATGAAGCGGGCGATTTCTTCCGTCTTTGGATCTGGGCTCCTGGTCAGAAATCTGAAGGTGAGGGGGAGTCGACGGAGACGTTAGAGCATATTCTCATGTTGGAGCTTTCGCCTGATTTCCGATTTGATCTTAACTACGGAAGACGGGTTATGGCGAAGCTGCTGGAGTTGGATAAGAGGATGAATTGGAGAGATGCGACGCAGACGATGACGGAGGAGGAGGTTGATGCTGAGGCTTTCAAGGAGGTGTTTAAGAAGTATGATTTCTCTTTGGAGTAATTTGGGATAATCTCGAATGGCACTGGCCATGTAAACTAGTTTTTGTCAAGTGCAGGCATTTTAATCGCAAAAGTATTGACTCTGCGCACTTTTACCGTCTTCTAGTCGCATTCATACACTAAGATTCTTACAAGTAATTCTCACTTCATCTAGCCTTGAACACAAGAGATATCTATAGAGAACCCATTCGCTATTTTGGTCTAAATATGATAAATCTCTGATAAGCCGGAAACCTTGCTCCAACCGATGAAAATCAACCAGGGAAAAGTATCGAAAAGAAAGATAGCCCCATAAACCCGGGACATGAAATCATATACAACGTGCGCAACGAAATCGCACCAGAAAATAAACCAAATAGACAAGGCATCAGGGTTGAGACATGACAAAGAAAAAAAAAAGTAACAATGGTATCAAAATGCTGTCCCCTCATACCTGCCGAGCATGATCAAATGTACAAGACCCGGATATCTCCAGGGAACGGGTCTTTTATATGAAAAGGAGAAACTAAATGTGGAAGAAAGATCGGGGCGAGAAATGCGCGTCATGAAGTTTGGACAATATCACAGCTTGCGCGAGCTGTTCAAAGGGCTGGTTTATAAATTCCGGAAGGAATTCGGGGCTGGCTGCCGCCCGCTCTGGAGCAGACTTGGTGGCCGATTCCGGCTTGGGTCTGGCGGCGAAGACACTGCCATGCCGACGCCGTGGTCAGGGCCACCGTATTCTGATGGAGGCTGTGATTGGAAGGGTGGGGGTGGTGTGGCCGAGACACCTGGAGACATCACGCGCGAAACGTAGGTAGGCGGGTACTGGCTTGACCCGAAGGATGGCTGCCGCTGGAAGCCGGGGGTGGCGTAGGGCTCTGGGCCTGGGGAGGCTGGGCTTGGAGCAAATGGCATCGGGGCTGGGCTGTATGCCGTTGGCGGTTTGTATGCGGCTACTGGTGAAGGAGAGGTGAGGCCGCGGTAACCCTGTGGTGGGGCGCCGTTTAGAGGGCTGTTGGAGCCGCCAGGGCTGTAATTTTCGTAGGGAGATTGGAAGGCGGGTTGGTGGTCGTATGAGCCATGTTGGTCGTATGGGCCTGCGGCGCCGGCGGGGGATGTGAGACCTGGCGAGCGGGGCGCAGCAGCGTAGGGGTCTGGAGTACCTCCGTAGGCGACTCCTGGTCCTGGTGAGCGACGGCCGTAGGGATCTGGAGCGGCGTTGTATGCTGCGACTGGGCCTGGGGAACGACGGCCGTAGGGGTCCATTGCTGGTCCTGGCGAGGCGATACCCGGCGAGCGGCGGCCATATGGATCTTGAGTTGCGGCTAGAGCAGCTGGAGCTGGCGAACGGCGCGCATAGGGGTCTGTTGGACCGAAGCCTCTGTAGCCAGATAGCGGGGTTGCGCCTCGGTCAGGAGGGTAGTCTGAGTATGCGCTGCCGGGGTGCATTGGTGTGCCAGATCCCTTTCGGTCTGGGGCTTGCCCGAGAGCATTCAATGGCTCCATTTCTACATCGTTGTGGTGATTCTCATCCTCGACATGCTTGTCAACGGCTGCAGCCCATGTGGGCATCTCGGGGAGCGCATCTTCATTCACGGTCGAAGACGGAGCTTTCGAGCTGTCGAACGTGGCGGTGGTCACAGCTCCGCGGTAAGCGGGCGGGGCAGGTCTTGATGGTTGCTCGAACGGTCTTGCTGGTTGGTCGTATGGTGCTGGGCCGTGTGGGTTGTTGAAGGTGGGATCATCATAGTACTTGGGTGCTTTGTTTCGGCGTCTTCCAGAGGGGCAGCAACATGAGAAGCATGAGCAGCAGCAAGTACAGCATTGATAACCAAGGCAAGCGCAATTGATGATGCAAGCGAGAATAGCGATAACGATTACGGATCCGACGATAATTGCAGCGATGACGGGCCACCTTAAGCCTGAGTTAGTTTCTCGTTTCCTCGCCAATCGCATGATATTATCTGACTTACTTGCAATATGTCTTTGCCATACACTTATCCCAGCTCGATAAAGTGGATTTGGCATTGTTGAAGTCGGACGTGAGGTCTCGACTCCATAAGGTCATATTGGCTGGACTCATAATGGAGGGGGGGTTGGAGTATAGATCCGGACACCCATTCGAATATCACAAAATGTACCAAGTAAAGATTGTAGCTCTCACGTTGACGATGAGAGGATTCGTGCTCAGCGATTCGATCGCAATGTGTAGTCCTGCTCAGCAGCGCAAATCGAGACACGCGAGGGGCGCAGCTTGGAATGCCAGCCCAGGGCGTAAGGTGGTTGGGGTAGGCGGCAGTGCTCGATCGTCGCGAGATCTATTTCTGGCGGCGGGAAAGACAGCAAGCGGGCTTGGGCTATGAGGGCCTCGAGTCCAATAGAGATCCTGGTCTTCGAGTACTGCACTGTCAGCAGGCAAACGAGCAGGCACCAGGGTTCTGGGTCTGGGTCTGGTTCAGGGTCGGGGATAACGGCGCCGCGTGGCAGCGGGAGGAGAGAACGAGAGACGCAAGTACCAGCCACGAGTCCAGGTTCTAACGAGCGACAGCCTGGTCGGGAAGAGAACGAAGAAGACAGACTGGTTGAAACACGGAGCAGATGGAGGTTCAGGGTTGACATCCCCATCTTTTCTGCGGCGCCCGCCTATCAGAGCCTCCGCATTCTCGGGGAAGACGAGGGAGCGCCAATCGTCATTAACGATGCGGGCGACGCTCCACCGTTTGCCGATCGCGCAAATTCAAAGGGATAAAGATGATCGGAGCAGGGATAAAGGGTTGGTTTGATCGATGGTTGAGGAACTAAGGCAACTACAAAGATTACCGGGACAGAGTGTTATTCAATGTGAATTCTTCTCGGATAGACAGGTATCAACAGCCTCCTTGGATAGGCCTTCCAGCCACAACTATTAGATCCTACAGGCTCGCTCACGGCGTCCTGTGTTCGCTGCCAGGCATCAACTTGTATGTACAGTTGCACAGCCATTTGAATGCACATGAAATCCCAGGGTGTCCCCCCGGAAGCGCCCCAAAAAGGGTTGATTAACAATCCGAGGGGAACGTATTAGCAACGGGAGAGGGACAATGCAGTCAGTACACGAATCGCTTGCAATGACTCCATAAAATGCGCCAAATGGCTCTAAGGCCATCGGGATGCAATTTGGATAAACGCAGGGGACAGTGCTTGGTTTGGGAAAAGGTCAAACTGTACAGGAAAGGTGGACGGATTAAAAAGGGCAGTAGATAGGGAAGGATTAGTTGTCGAAAGAAAGAAAATGCAAGGGAAAGACAGGTTTCTTGGGTGATCATTGGACAATCGGGGACAAGGAAAGGTTCTGTCGAGAAAGGGAGGACGTCTTGCGGGCAACGTGGGTTGAGTAAATGGGTCATTAAACAAAGGAAAAGATCCTCCAGATTGCTTGCTGGAGGATGAGTCGTTATTGTTGCCCAGCGTCATCAATGGTATTTCGTGGGAAAAGTGCAGGGCGATACCGTGCAGATAGGTGAATCGAGTGTCCGGATTTGACCTCACAAGGAGAAGGGAAGTTGACGGGAAGGAGACGTTGTGAGTCGTCGGTGCTCTGTGTGCAAAAAAAGAGACCGGTAAAAGAGGGGACGATATCAACGTAGATTCGAAAAGAGGGTCGAAGAAGGGAGTCAAGGTCGGTTTTTGGGTGCGCTCTGCGCAGCTTCAAGGAGAGGCCGATGCCAAGATCGCAAACCAGTGCGGTTATCGAAGCCGACCAACGGGTCATCCCGTGCTTGAACGGAGAAGTAAAGGTGGTTGGAAAACTTTTGAGCCACCAGGGAGATTGAAAGACGAATGCCACGAGAAAAATGATAACACCACGCTCCAAAGAACAAGACGAAAAAGCAAATCCAGTGAACGCCTTTGGGAAGAAAAAGTCCCGGGTATCTAGTAAGAAAGCATACGACGACCCGGCGTTCGGTTGGGCAGAGGACTTTCAGAAAGGGAGAAGGGGGAGCTCATTAGGCGGTCCTCGCTGAATCTGCAAGGACCGGTAGGACTATCTTCCATCTGGGGAGAATGCTGCCCGAATGCGAAGGTCTGGGCGCGGTTGAGCTTGGAACGCTGCTTGACCTTGCCAAGACCACGCTCGCAGGCGAACTCGTGCTCTTTGGCACTCATCTCGACGTAGTTCTGGGGGTAGCAGCGGATGCTATGGGATGCGAAGAAGGAGCTGTAACCACCATCCAGAATGTACATATCAGGATAAGTCAAGTGAGGGTAGGTATCAACATTGATAGCTCGGTCATGGTGCCGAATGTACTTGGCCATGATGGGGGCCCGGTGGGCAGAATACTCGCAATGAAGAATGAGCGCAGTACGAGACTTGGGCTTGTCAAACAACTCGGTAGCAAGAGCATCCTTGTCATTGTAGTTGAGGGCACCATTAATGTGGCCGCCTTCATATTCGTATTCAAAACGGCAATCGACGATAATGATGTTGTCGAATTGACCATCGTAGTTCCCATCCAGCAGGTCAAGTAGGGTGCCTTGGTTGATTCGGGGCAAGGAATCGGCCTCTGGAGTGAAATTAGGGAGCTTCAAAGTGGGTGCAGTTTCAACGTCGGTAATCGACTGAAGAGCTGTGTTGGAAGGTAATTTTGCCTCTTTTTCGGCAATGACATCGCCAGGATGCTCAAACATACTTAATGAACGTCGGCATTGCTTGCGAGGACGCATTAAGGGGTGGGAGGGTTTCCTGACAGAGTTTGTAGATGGTGAACCGCTGCTACGCGCATGATGGAATGGAGGCCGCAAACGCGGCGGGGCCAGATTGCTTGAGGAAGAGTTACGAGAGACGCTCCTCTCTTGTGGTGGGGAATCACCGAACATGTCTTCTAGTGAAGTAGATGTACTCAAGGACGTCTTGGCTCCTTCGGTGCTAAATCGGAATGGGGGGGCCTTGCACTCCTGGGAAGGCCGGTTCATACCAAGCTGGAAGGATTGAGCCTTACTCTTAGCTAAACTGGGACGAAGAAATGGGGGACGACGTCTCCTGTGAAACTGTTAGCCTGGTCCTTCTGCCACGTCCACGGCAAGACCTACTCTATGGGCGGTCCCATCTCCAAGGGAGAAGCTTGCAGGGGGCTTGGAGCAACCGATGTAGTTGGAGACTCCAATGGAGTGCTGTATGGTGATGGTGAGTTCACTTCAATCTCAGTAGTCACTACAAAAGCAGGCTTGTGAGGAAGTGGGCTCAATTCCATAATATCCATCGCCGGTGCGGGCGAAGACTCAGGCAGTGGAGGAGTGGTCATCACATCATCTACCAACTTTTATCAGCATTATGGTCTTTCATTGTAATCCCCGGTCACGTACCATAGCCATTGGCTTGCCCGAGCATGTTAGCTGAGAACAAAGACCGACGCGGGGTGGCGAGCTGAGGGCTAAGTATAGAGTCAGTTTCTTTATTCTCCATTTTCTGTCCACCATCGATGGTAAACGAACCTCTGGTCAATGTGGAAGTTCTGTGACAGGTCCGCCGCCAAGCTCGCGGCCGGTGACGAACCACGCAGTGGGTTCATGTTGAAGTAGTCGGGCCCCGACTTCTTCATAGAAAGGTCTTTGAAGTTGAATGGGTTACCCCCAAAGCCAGACAAAGTTGGGTACGAAGTTGGAGCATCGCCGCGGCAACCCCGTCCAAACAGAGCAGACGTAGGTTGCATTGCGGCCAGCGGCGAGGAGTGTTCCATGCTGGTTGAGTGAATTCCGGACTGGCCCAGATGTAGATGTGATACACAATCAAGGTTGACTTTTTGTCGACCCCGAAGAAACTAATGCGAGAACCCCAACACTAGGAGTATATCCACCGCACTGCAATACCAAATCTCCCACGTTCTGCAATGACCAGCTCATTCAATGACCAGTGCAAAAATCCCCGACACAACAAAACCGGATCCCACACCCAAGTACCACCGCCGGGAAGGATTTGATCGTAGTTTTGGAGGGATGGTTACAGAGACATGACCAAGATGCGGAGTTCGGAGAGTCGGCTGCAATTGGAGGGGCGGAGAGAACAGCTCGTGGGCGGGCTGAGGGGGGCGATGCAGGCACAAAGCGTAGTATGCGTGGAGTATGAACGAGAAAGTCGCACCACCGAGTCGAGTACGGATGAGGTTGAAGTCGAAAGAGTCGAATGTCGAGGAATGTCAAGAAAAAGTCAAGAAGAAAAAGGTGGAACTCAGCGGTTAGAAGAACGAAAGTCGTGAAGCTGAAGGGATGGGTCTGTTGCAATGGCAACGCAAGTGGGGAGGATCTCCAGATAGTGTACGGGAGGTATTGCGTTACGGTAACGGAGGATGTTACGGGCCTAACCTGCCTACGTAATTCGGCGGCAAGACTTCGTGCCCTCCAGGTACGATCTCGCTCTGGCATGCAAGCTATTGCACGTCGCAACCTACTTCCAGTATCGATGCGCGCTCGCATGTCCCTAATCCCAAAGGGTCCATGAAGGGGGAATTAAATTCCTGCTTTGGGAAAATCGCCTGTTTGATCCCACTGCCAGCTCATCCGGGCTTCTTTGGCCCCAGCTTCTGGTTGCCCGGGCTCCCTTGCCGCCCATTGTCCAGACTACGGCTGCTCAGCAACCCCAGCGCGTATCAGCCATTCCTGGCCTGCCCGCACGGTGACCAGCTCCAATCCTTGGCGCCATGTGTCTCGGGCGACGGAGCTTTCGCTGAGAGCTCTGTATGAGCCAAATGAACGCCAGCTCTCGCCCCTGCAGAACCTGGAATATGGGGAACGAACCAGTCCGCACCGCCCTGTGAGGGAGCTTCACTACTTATGAAACCGTTTCATACTTCTATATCCACTGGTTCTACTCCGTACTCCGTCCCAGAAATGAGGCTGCCCTAATCTCAAATTTTTTCTCGTTGATGGAGCCTCGCGCTGCCTGCCATTGAAAAGCCTCCAAATGGGCGCTTTCGGTGCGTCTTCCATGGGTCTTCCGAGGGGGCTCCACAGTAAAATAGGGAAAGAAAAATACACCCGGTCGAAAATGGGATTAGTAGTGCAAATTTTCTCTTTGGGCTCCAACGATCCCGTGTCTATCGGCAGCCACTGCACAGCGCAGCTGAAAATTATGGAGCACGATCGAGCCTAAGGAACCTACGCTCCACCCCCGTTCCACCTCGGAAAGAAATTGACTTCAGGTACCAAACGAGGGCTCGATGCAAGTGATGCCAGGATCGCCCATGCAAGGAAAAAGCATGACCTGGGTCCCCAAGGGACTGGGTGAAATGCAATAAAGATCGGAATAACGTTGCGCTTTGAGATCGCGCAGGACGTCACTGGACATCAATGGCTGGAAGTTTATATCCCAGGAATCACCAGAGGAGAATATGAATGCTCGTGAATGGTGTGCTGTAACTTCAACTCGTGACGATCATTCCCGAAGATCGGTTAGGACTGGGAAAAGACCGATAAGCACAGGCGAGAGAGCTAGCAGAGCCTATTGAAATGAGCAATTGACGGGAGATGCGATATCCGGGGTTGGCCCGAGACTGTCATTGGCGAGGGCTGAATTCCAAAGCATTTCATCGCGGCAGAAGCTCGTTCCCTGCATGATCATTACTCGAAAGGGCAGGGGAGAGCACGATCGGAGCTTGGGAGTACCCCACCAAACAGCCGTTTATTAAGCTCAGAATATTACAGACGTAGCATTGAGCAAGGAATGGAAGGCTATCTGACATCCTGGAATTTGATTGTCCGGAGAGCCCTCGTCCCTCGTAGGCCTATACACTCGCGTTGCCTTGCATTCCAGCAGATCAAGGGTCCGCGAGGGGAACGTTCAATGTCGCGCATCCCTTAGGAGCCCCCTTTGTAGGAGGTTTTACGCTTTAATTGCTATTCAGGGCCAGCAAAGCTTTTCTCTCCTCGTAACGAAGTGCTGAACCATCGCTTGACCATTTGACCTCGAGCGAAATAGGTCTGGTGAGGATCCCGTGCTGAAGGATGAGGGCTACCGAATATCTCCGAGCACCCTCCGGCCGAATACTCAGTTTACAAGGTTTACAAGTATCGTATGGCTATTGACTAACATCACGTCACTGGTATCTCCAAGCTGATGGCTCTCCTGCGATCTTGCCAACGCTTCGGCTCCAGGAATGACCAGATTCCAGGCTCGGCATCTCCATCAAGGACGATCCCAGTCCGAGATACCGCCAGTCTATCCACTATCGCATCAAATATTGTACGATATATTGACTGAAGAGTTTGATTCGGGAGATCAGACGCGGCCTGGCCACCGCAACAGGAAAGATAGCTCCGCCGAACTGATTTGCCACCGAGTGAAGCGGCTCTGTCGATGGACCTGAAACTGCTAGTCGATGGAGCCCGCGATTACCAGCCAGTCGCAGTGCGCATCAACGAGCAGCCATTCCTGCACCCCACGGCCTTCTATTCTGGGCACTGCTACGACCCCTCCTCTCGAAACATGGGCTTCTCGCCGAGCCACATCACCATGCAGCCCTGCCGCTTGTTCCGTATCACCTGCAACTGGCACGTCGCATAGCCCGTGGGAGTTCTAACCATGCGGTGTGCAGTCGCACGGTGTGCCCGGGTCTCCGGGGTCTTTGTCGGACGCCCGAAGAGATGTCTAAAATGACCCCATCGTGGTCCGTGAGGGAGGTACGTCACAAAGCATCATCGCTCTTTGTTGCAATATATTTCGATCCGCGCGCGATCGGGGGGGGGGGGAAGTATCAGAACCTGCTTCACAACTTGTTTTGGGGACAGGAATCTTATCCATGACGTTCGAGGCGCTCGCTTGTGTTCGACCATTCAGCGATCTGCCTCCGATCAACAAAGGCTGGATCTTGGAACGCGTCCTGTTGTTGATGTGTTGATTCGGCAATTGCAAGAGCAATGATAGCCTCGCCTACTGCATCCGCATGCAGCGACACCAATCAGCCTGGCGCTTTTGCTGCAGTCGGTAAGCTGGGCACTATCGCGCGCATCCTGAACCAGGCATCCCGGCTAGTGCTGTCTGCGCCACGGCTGCATTGTTCTCTCCAGGTGGGGTCCAGGAAGGTTATCCAGGATGTGATCGGTCAGCTGCGGCACGATGCCATGTGCAATGGACCAGTCGTGTCAAGTATCGAGCCGATGTGTCTTGTCGCAGCTGCGGGGTCCATCACATTTGACGGGAGCATCTGCAACTTGAAGCGTCTGGACTTTCCCCCTCCTGATGTCAGCGCGTCCAAAGTAAACAAGCACAAACCGGGAAAAACGCGAACCGCATGCGAAATCCCGTGACATCAGCCCAGGCATCGCGATTGCTATCTTGATTTCTTGATTTCTCATTGTTGATGTATTTGCTGGTATTGCCTGTTACCACCCCGCTCTTTCCAAGCTCCCAGTCTTCGGTTTCCTCCGTATGCTATTCCCAGCTTCCAGGTCCAGACTCAAGCCCCAAGCCCCATCCCCGCTACTCATTTCCATTTCTCCCAGAGATCGCAAAGAGCCCCATTCATATCCCCGATTTATCAATAACGCCCCCGGAAGCCCCGATCGGCAGCACTATTGAATGCTCCAGCTGCCACTACCCATGCTGTGTCCCACGCACTGCGGCTTCGTGCCTGTCAGGCGCCCACATTGCACTAACTGCCCCTGATCGTGGTGCTACGGCGCCCCTAACAACCGCTCTACTCCGTAAACGCTCTGGTCGCTCCACCACAGCTCGCACTGCCCCGGCTGCGATCCTAGAGCCTCGCCTAGTGTGTCTTTCGCAGCCTTACGAATTCCTCGTAGACTGGAGTTGTTTTGCTGGTCTAAGCGTTTGAAGGATGAGTCAGGTAGTTGCCGTTGCGACGGTTGCTGGATTGTCGTAGCAATTACTGCTTACTAGTCAGACATTCAGGAATTAGAGGATTCCAATTTATCTATCTGATTCTCCTGAGCATATCCACATTATTCCTCCGTATTGCATGGTGCCCGGAAAAAGCAATTGCGATCTACGTCCGTTTTTCCGTTTTGCGGCATGGCCTGGACCTTTTAGTAGACTCAAAATTCAATCTACGTACATACGGAGTACGTACATAATTATTAGGCATTGCTGGTCGGAGTATTAGGAGACCGGAGTTGCGATAGGGCAAAATTCAAATATTCCGTCCAAGCATACGGAGTGTGCACAAAGTACCTACTACGGGGAACGGAGTATGTACCTGTCATCTGCCGACGCAGGTCCCAAGCCCCCGACCCGCCCCATTTCAATTTATGTGTCCACAGCCACAAGGCTACGGATATAAGGTTATTTTCCATGGATGGCGAATGGTTGATGAGTCGCAAACTGCTCGGGTGGCAAAGATATGTATCACCGTTGGCGGCCGTTGCTGTGGTTGCGCTCGTTCGGCTGCCTCCGCTCGGTGATATATAACCTCCCCACACAGGCTTAGACTGCATTTACTAGTATATGTACATCCGAGACGCAGTTATGATCCTTCAGTGCATCGCCACTGACATTTATACTCTATGCTCCATAAGTGTTCCCATTATTTAGCAAAAGGTCGCTAATTTTTTAAATTCCAACATGTCATATTCTAATTGCTCGCTTTTTGGGTTGATTTAATATGTGCTCGGCGGGCGAAGCACGCGTTTCAATATCCGGCGCAGCTATCCTAAGCTGGCCTGACAACGCTGGAGCTTGGACTTCTAGGCCACCGGCTCAATGCATTTGTAGACTTCGGTCCTGTGAGACTATTGTATTCAGAATCTATTTGCTGTCGTCCTACTTTGTATCGGATGTTGTTCGTTCGTAATGCCGCTGGCATTCCGGTGATCGCGGGAAGGCTTTACCCCTGAGTATCTATCAGAAAATCGGATGAGATCTGTCGATGGCAGATGATGACTTCGCGAAACTTGGATTATGGATCTGTACGTCAGTGCTTGTAGGTCCAGACGACGCCACAGTTATATTATTGGAACTATGTACACTATGAACGACGCTGCCTTCAGCTTCGGGAATCGGGTCTTCGATGAACTTGTCTGTGTTCAACAATTTGGTAGCTTCGGTAGACCGAATATGTTTTTTGATGTGTCTGTGCCTCGACTAGCAATAATTTCACTCTATTAAGCTCGTAGATCACTAATCTCTCAAGGTTGCTTCAGGTTTATTGCTGGACCGTTCCCTGGTCGGAAGTATATATCTGGGGTAAGCTTGGTGCGATCCGTGTTCCATGTTAAAAGCGAACCTGGTGATCAAACACGCAAACAACCCTCAAAATTAGCTCAAGGTTATACGAAGAATAAATTACAAGATGTCAAACCTGAAGATCTCGAAAATTAGATCTCCAGCTCATTCAATTTACTTGATGCAAAGCCTTCGCGCCTCCAAGGTTTCGCAACCGTCCTTATCAGCTTATCGCAACACGCTATTCCCAAATAGGCCATCGAAAAAAATGTTCCCAAGGAAGTTGCGCGACAGCTCCAATCACGAAGTCCGACTGCCACGACCAGGAATTCTTGGCCTCCAGTCACCGAAATGGCACCCGACCAATTCAACAAGAAGCGCCGCCGCGAGCCGTATAATGTCGATGTGAAGCTCGTCGAGATCTACGAGGACCTCGCAAGCGAGAAAGACGAGATCCGGCTTAAGGCTGCGCAAGGCCTCGTTACACAGTTCACGCCTGATAAGGCGCCGACCGATGAGCTGATCAAGAAGACTCTGCAGAGGTTGTTCCGTGGTCTTTGCAGTAGTCGTAAAGCGGCGCGGATTGGGTTCTCGATTGCTTTGACTGAGATCTTGACGCAGATCTTTTCTGCTGAGCGCGACTCGGAGTTTGGAGTTGCTGATGTGCTGAAGATCTGGGAGTCGCTGTCTAATGCTACGCAAGGCGAGTCTGGTCAGGTAGGGCGTCTCTAATCTTGGGTTTAATGGGCGATGTGCTAATTTTTGGTATTACGTAGGAACAACGCGATCACCATTTTGGAAGATTGTTCGGCGCTGAAGCAATCATCAAGTCTGGTATTCTTTTCGAATCCTCCGTCCCCTTCACAGAATGGAATAAGGTGCTTGGGTTGGTGTTTGAGCTCGCGCAGAAGAAGCCTTGGCTTCGCGAGGAATGCGGCTGGATCGTCTACCGCTGCTTGTACGATCTCTCTGCTCGCGGGACCGACGTGAAGTTCGTGGATGCTGCTTTGGATGCTCTTAGCTACCATGACTTGCTTCGCTCTCCCGAGGGTGTTGCTATCTGGCTTGCTGCTAAAGACCTGTTCCCCAAGGCCAGCTTCCCGAGCAAGGCCTGGAAGCATGATGATCCATTGGATCCTAAGGAGCGCAATAGCCTTTCTAAGATCATGAAGGAGTCTTCAAGTGAGGAGTCGCAGGGTGGTCAAAATAGCAAGTCTTCTGGTGTTTGGAACTCGAAGCTTCACTTTGCGTGGGATGCTGTCCTTTCTAGGACGAGCGAGACTGCTAAGGACGGCAGCAAATCCAAGGCATCTAAGTCATCGCGCTTGTCGTTCGGTGAATTCTGGACAGAAGTTGTTGACAATGGACTCTTTGCTTCGGCCTCCTCCGACGAGCGAAAGTACTGGGGTTTCCTTCTCTTCAACAAAATTTTGAACGAGGGCTCCTCCCAGCAGGCTGCTCATATCTTCACG
The DNA here is from genome assembly GCA_035985395.1 of Penicillium coffeae. Classification (NCBI taxonomy): domain Eukaryota; kingdom Fungi; phylum Ascomycota; class Eurotiomycetes; order Eurotiales; family Aspergillaceae; genus Penicillium; species Penicillium coffeae. The sequence goes on along the minus strand of CP142594.1, from coordinate 1,672,631 downwards.
AAGAACCTTGTCCGCTGTCTCACGAACCAGCTCGCCGTTGAGGACCGCTATCTTCACCGAATGGCCGCCAAGGCTGCTAAGGCAATCCAGACTCGTGTGTCCAAGGAGCCTGAGTTCGCAGCAGCTGCAGTTCGCGGCCTCATGGGTGCCAGTGGAGCCGTCAACTTTGATCAAGCCACAAAAACGAAGACAATTGAGAAAATTGTGGCGGATGCCAACACTGAGGCCTTGCAAGAAATCATCCCTATCTTCGAGGAGCTTCTCCGGCGCCCAGGCACAAGCGATGAGAAGGTCGCTGCGTCCAACCGCCACTTTATTGCTGGCCTTTTGCTCTCCATTGTGCGATCCAAAGCATCTACAGGCAACTCTGACTCCGAGGAGGATTATCAGTCAATTCTTGAGAAGATCCTGTCTATCTTTGTCCGCTTTGCGTACTTCATGATGAACACTGGCAACCCAGCGACCTCCCCAGAACCTGTTCTGTCTCCGACTACCCAGGAAGTACTCCGCAGCCGAATCAACTCCGCCCTCAACAGTCTTCTTGCCTCTCAGAAGTATGCGTCGACTATTCCATACGCGGTTGTGAAACAGATCCGTGATGCTGCGAAATCTGAAGAATACGGAAAGTTCATTATCTTTGTCGATGACAAACTGCAAGAGTCTGTTAAGACTGCTTTCAAGTCATTGAAGAAACTCAGCAGCAAGGAAAAGAAGGGCGAGACGTCTGGTATCGGTGCTTTCAAGCTTCTCTACTCCATGACAGTCTTGCAGGTGTACAATGGTGATGCAGACGCTGTATCCATGCTGGACGAACTTGAATTCTGTTATTCTAAGTTCCTGGGTGATGACTCGAAGATGAAGAATAACTCTGATGCATCGGATGCCTTGGTTGAAATATTGCTCAGCTTTGCTTCGAAGCAGTCACAGCTCTTCCGTCGCATGAGTGAGCAGGTATTTGGCGCGTTTGCTGACCAAGTTACTGAGAACGGCCTCGAGTCTTTGGTCTCGATTCTGGAAGCTAAAGAGAGCTTGGCTGGCCAGCAAGAGATGTTCGATAACGAAGCTGATGATGGTGATGATGTCGAAGAAGAAGACGACTCGGACTCGGACGACGAAGACGACGTCGAGATGGTCGATGTTGATGAAGCTGACAGCGACGTCGAAGTCGTTGAAGCCGAGGATGGATCGGAGTCTGGCGATTCAGACGAAGAGGGCTCAGACGATGAGGCAGAAGATTCTGCCGAACTCGCAGACTTCGAGGCTAAGCTTGCCGCAGCGCTTGGAAACTACGGTGCTGACCGAGACCCCAATGCCGATGAGGATTCGGACGCCGACATGAATGATGATGAAATGGAGGCTGTCGATGACAAGTTGGCACAAGTTTTCAAGGCACGTAACAACGCGGCTTCCCAGCAGAAAGACAAGAAGGATGCCCGTGAGAACATGATCAACTTCAAGAACCGCGTGCTGGATTTGATCGAGATCTTCGTTAAGAAGTGTCACAACCGACTCCTGGCTCTTGATCTGCTGCTTCCTCTGCTCCGACTTTCCCGTCGCAGCAACGTGAAGCAGATTTCCGGCAAAGCCAACTCCGTTCTGCGTGAGTACACGAAGCTGTGCAAGGGAAATGCCATCCCCAAGATCGAAGATGACGTTGAACCTCTGTGGGAGCTTCTTCGCTCGGTCCACAAGGAGGCCAGTCACAGTGGACCACAGACTCATGCTACCGCCTGTAGCCAAGCCAGTCTACTCATTGTGAAGGTTATTGTTGGCCACGACAAGACTTTGATCTCCGAGGTGGTTGATGTCTATGCCGCCACAAGAAAGGATCAGCTATGCAGCACGAAGAGCCACGTCCAGCCCTCTTTCTTCACGGAATGGAACAACTGGTGTGTATCTGCAAGCAAGCAGTTGAAGAACTGAACTACAAAAGCGATTGTATCTATTTAGATAATATTTCTACAAGGCTCGTATCAATAGCGAGAATCTACGACTTCCTCATGATTAATGACCTTGAACACCCGGCTCAAACTACGTATCCTCACCTATAGCAAATCCCTCAACATCTTGATAACCAGCCCATAGCTCTCTTCTCTAGCCCGCACCGCAGCATCAGGCTTCAACTTCTTATCAAATCCATGCCCACACCCCTCCACCCTCCGAAGCACAACGTCCCCTCCTAGCCCTCTAACCTTCTCAACCAACTCCTCCGCCTCGACAACCGAAGTATCCTTCTCAGCCGTAATAACTAGCATCTTCCCCGGAAACCCCTCTTGAGCAAACGCAGGCGAGATTCTTGGATCCCTCGCATCCGCATCCCCAACATACGCCTCGCGGAAAACCCTCGTCCAGAACGCAGACCGCTTCTTCACACCAGGCACTATAACCTTCCTCTCCGAAGGGTCTGTCGCAAGATCCGTCGCCGGATAAAACGCAGTAACAGACTTTATTGTGTCCTTCGCCAATATAGATAATGTAGACAGTGCTAGTGTCCCACCAGACGAGAACCCCGAAAGCGAGACGCGCGACGCGTCGAATTGCGCGCTCTGGCTTAGGACATATCGCACCGCGTCCTCTGCATCGTGCAAAGCTGCAGGGAAGGGCCTCTCAGGCCCAAGGCTGTAATCCACGTCTAGCACGACGTGGTCCGCGTGGAGCGCGATGTGTTGGCAGAAGGCATCGTCGGCGCCGTGGAGGGGGAGGGCGAAGCCGCCGCCGTAGAAGTTTAGGAGGACTGGGCTCGGGCCGGGAGCTTTGTTGCGGGGGTTGTAGATGTGTGCTTTTATGGTTCGGGTTTTGTCGCGCGAGGGAATGCTGAGGACGTTGTCAGGAGTTGCGGTTATTGGCGGGGAGAGGTGTTTGAGGAGGAAGCGGGTTATGGAGATGAGGAATTTGAGGCGCAGGTAGCGCAGGCCACGTAGGAGAGTGTCCATGGGGAATGTATGTCTTTTTCACCTTCTTTTCGTAAAGGAGTAATTTATGAGGATGTGCTTTGCGTTGAGTTTAATGCGTCAAAGGGGGTTGAACATGGTTAGTGGAGGACCTCGTATTCCCTCAGCACGTTACTTGCACTCCTTTCTATTTTTGGATACAGAAAAAAACTTCATTGTACCAACGAGTACTTTATGGGAATCGAAAAAGCGAATTGACATTCGAACAACTGCATTGTCGCTATTGAATTGTGTCGAACGCATCATTGCTTCCGAGCTGTAGATACAATGGCCGTCCAATCTTCAGCAACATTGCCATCCGCTCCATAGATCTCGATAAGGTATCTTTCCAAGGCTGGTAAGACCTTGTCAAGATTTTCTTGCCGCTTCTCTTCAGACCAAAACAATTTCGCTACCATTGGCACCATCATGCCGAAAACTTGCAGCATCTCAGACACGCTCAACGATATGACCTTCGAGACCTCATTGACCTTTATATCGACAAAGCCACGATCTTGGAGCTGTGTCTCGATCCATGACACAGATTCCCACTGGCCGTCTCCCACTTTTCTGAAAAAATCTTCCATTGTGGGCCAGGGCACATCTTGCGTTGTAGCTGCGACAGCGCTTGCAGCTACGGCCATCCAGCCACCTTGATAAAGTGAGCGAAAAGCCATGTAGTTTTTGTTTCAGCAAGAGGAACATACCTCGTATCCATGTCGTGAAAGCGATAGTACCCCCTGGACGTATGATACGCTTGGTATCTGGTGGACCTGAAAGTTAGCACTTGTCTCGATTTACATTCCACAGGGTGATTACCATTAAGCGCATCCAACGACTTAGAAAGAGCCATATAAGCTATTCAAGAGAAGGGTTGTCAGTACCATATATACAATTATCTGTTAAAGCAAAGGCTTACCAAAAGATGTAAATACGTGAGAAAAATGGTCACTGGGCAGACCAGTGTCTTGTGCGTCCACGATCGCAAAGTCCACATTAGACCATTCGCCATTTTGTGCTTCACGTTTAGCACATTCAAGCATGACTTCGAAGAGATCCCCACAAGTGAGGCTCCATTTGCTTTTTGTCTGAACATCCACCTTTTCATGTAGCATTTTCGAGATAATGCCCGTGCCACAGGCATTGTCAAGCACGACAAGAGCTTTTCCAGAGTCTGCCAACGTTTCATTGACAATACCGCTCTGGTCTATCAGTGCATCACCGAAAGGACCTGTGATCTTCTCGGTGACATTGTTGAAGTTGGACACAGAGGCTTGCTGCTTGAACAGACTCTTCCATTTATCAGTCTCTGCCATGGCGGAAATTTCCTTAGTGGTAGTAATGATGATGATGCTTCAGAGTAAGTAGCAGGAACAGACTTGCCAATTGTGAGAGTGGAATAGATAGACAGAGTAAATGGTCAAATACTGCTCAATTTATAAGGGCCTCAGTAGAAGCCTCAAAAGAGGAAAGAGGGGTGGAAAGTGTCCGACATGTCTCCGAGCCCCCAAGGTAGACAAATCACGTTCCCTCATGCTGACACCTTCATGTAAATTAGGACTGAACACTGATTAGTGCCAATTAGAGGAGTGTTAGAAGAGAAGATAATTGGGAAATAGGCTCGAAAGGAAGGAATAATTAGCCCAGGAACTCTAGTTATGCAAGATAGAAGACATTGTATTTTGTGATGATAATCCGATTCTACACGACTAAATCGCATGCTCACGATATGATAAACTGTATCACTCAAAAAAGATACAGTAAGCAGAAAAATTGATAATTTTTGCGTTCTCAAGCACTTCTGATGATTTGATGAATCAACTCCGAAACGGCCAACAGCTTCTCATCCTCAAATCTGCGCCCGATCAGATGAACGCTCAAGGGAAGTCCATGGAAAGAACTAGAATCATATAGAGCTTGAATTTTGGCATCTAGGTCGTTAAATGGCTCGACTGGGACTTTCTTATCAACGGTCTCATCGGCAAATCCAAGTGGTAGAGCCATGGCGGGCCAATCTATCAGGTTGAACAGACCAGTGAAGCCAAGATAGGTGTATTTATCGAATGGTACCGCAGTATGTGGAGCTGTTACCCAAAGAAGTGCATCGATGGCTTCGCCGTCAATTGTCCAAGCATTGTGCATCTCGCGTACCAGAGATGCGATACGTGCATTCAATGAGTGCAGATACTCCAAAGTCAATGCTGGTGGCTTCTTCTTCTTATGTATGATGGCAGTATCCTGCACAATCTTTGTATGGGGCTCAGTTGATAGAAGCTCACGCCAATACGAAAGACCTTGGACCTCCGTCCACTCCTTTTGGAGCTCCCATACTTGGCTGATATCGGGACCCTTGAATTCCAACAGCTGAGCACCGGCCTTTCGCAGCTTTCCTTGAGCAGCATTAAATCCCCTTTCCACGGGAGGATGGAGATGCAGAAAGTCATTCGATGACCATACACCTATTCGCAATTTACTGATTGCCGGAGAAGAGATGTTCTGCCACGGATGAGGATACAGAAATGGGTTCTTCAGCCATGGCTCTGCATCTGCAACCAGTCTCGTGAAAAGCCGGACATCACGCACCGATCGCCCAAGAAAACCGGGAACAGTGACAGGGCCCAAGATCGAGGTCCCGGAGATACCTGGCCCAAATACCGGCCTCACATCCAAAGGCAACCGATAGCCACTGGGTTTGTACCCTATTAACCCATTCACAGCCGCAGGCATTCTCACAGAACCAGCCCCATCGGTCCCAACACCTAATGCCGATCCCCCGAGGGCAAGCAATGCGCCCTCGCCTCCACTTGACCCAGAGGCACCGAAGGAGGGATTATACGGGCTGATAGTCCGACCGAAGACGATGGAATCGGTGTCAGAAGTAAGCAAAGTTTGCGGTACGGTTGTCTTAGCTACGACTACTGCACCAGCCGCAGTGAGTATATCGTATAGAAGACTGTTCTTTTTGGCAGGGTCAAAACATAGCGACGTTATACCAAGCGAAGTATCATAGCCCTCGATATTGAAACTATCTTTGAAGGAGATAGGCAGCCCATGAAGACGACCCACTGGTCTTCCTGTGGTGCGCAAATGCTCATCCAGCTTTTCGGCCTGCGCAATTGCTTCCTCAAATCGGATTTCAGTCAGGCAGTTGGTCAACTGATGTGCGACCGCGGCACGCTTGCAGAATGCTCGCGTCAGTGCTGCACTGGTAACCTGCGATGCTGCTAGTTGATCCAGAAGGAAGGTTGCATCGTGAGTGCTCGGATCAGTCCATTTGAGCTCGTCTTCAGATAGAATGTTGCTTGACCGCAGAAGTTTGATGGCAGGCACAGATGATGAAGCTTGCTTCATCACCTCGCTTATCAACCATTCGTTTGGGATCTTGGAGGCTCTATCTATGCGCTTCTTCTCGGCAATGACCTGCCATGGTTCTGGAGTAGTGCTGGCCATTATAGTGACTGTCTGAAGGACTGTAGGCTGTGTTATTGTTTTATGAATAACGGTGAATACTGATCTGGTCGAGCTGTAACCGAAATATCGGCCTTCATCCGTTCCTTCTATGAATATCACCGAGATTATATGGCGCGGAGGTCTCTAGGCCAATGACATTAGTCTCCTCGGATGGCGCCATAGCCCGCAATTATTTGGAATCACAGCATTCCCTCGAGGGTATCAACCAGAACATTAATTTTGGATGACTTAGATTGATCACTTATATCAATTCAAATGGTACATATTAGGCTGAATTTTGATAGACTCCGATGCGATCGGAGTTTGGGAGAGTCATCCGGCTACATGAGCTGGCTGACTTGCAGCAGAACCGCACTACAGCCAAATCCATACGCCTTACAGAGAAGTACTGAAAAAATAAAACAGATAATTCATATAAGACAAAGTTCCTACAGCGGCTTTAGATGAGGTGTAAAAATGAGAATGTGTCAGCATTCCTAAGATGACAGCCTCCTTGCTCAAGACAAGCATTCGCCCTTAGTCTCCTTCACAACTAAGTTATACTCCGGAAGAAACTGCATATACATGCATGCTGGAGAGCCAGAGCATTTTTTGGTGTATTCGGCTTCGACTTCACCGACATAGGTTTTTGGAATGCCATTTGCAGCGGCTGCGTCGGCCAGAAGCTGGGCTTGGCAAGCTCGCTCAAGAGCGATGAAGAAGGCTGCTGCCTCACCTAATGTTTCCCCACAAGTGATTAAACTATGAGAAAAAGAGTTAAAAGAATGAAAAGTCATAATTTTCCTGTCACTTGTCTTACCCATGGTTTTGCAAAATGGCATTCTTATTTACCGACCCGAGGGCGTTGGCGATATGACGGCCTTCCTCTTTGGCAAGAACTATGCCTCCAAAGCCCTCATAAACAGAGAGATCATTGTAAAACATGCAAGAGTCTAATTTGTGAGTTGGGCGCGATGCATCTCACTGGGGGCTACGAACCTTGATTGAGCATCTCGATCGGTTTACCAAATGTTGACCATGCCCGACCGTACGGTGAGTGCATGTGACAAGCGGCATTGATATCTGGACGCGCTTCATGAATAGCAGCATGGATAATGAAGCCTGCTGCATTAACTTTGTGTGTTGTTGGTTGGACAGGTCGCCCTTCTTTATTGACGAGAACAAGGTCTGAAGCAGTAATCATTGCAAAGTGCATTGCATAAGGATCTGGGTTACTTAGTAGACGTCGGAAAATTGAAAGTTAGGTTGCTCACTTATCCAAAAGCAATCTGGATAGACAGGGTCTGTATTTCAATTTAGAAAACACGATTTATGCGTTGTGTGAGGGTAGGTGAATACCTCGCAAGCTAATGTGGCCAGAGGCTCCATCGGCGAAGCCTAACTTCGCAAATATGCGAAACGCAGCAGCCATATGGCCCTTTGCCCAGCGCCTTTCTTCGTGCTTATCATCGAAATGCGGCACTTCATGGAGCCTAACAGGAGTCGCACCATCAAGCGATGTGTTTAGGACACTGCCGTCATTGTCATTGTTATGCACTGGCTCTTCCATAGTGCTTGGGCGCGAGTCATTTTCAATTGTGACAGTGCTAGTCATTCTTGCTAATTGTATGCTTCAAGTCAAGATATTCAGTCAATAAAGTCTTGACTATGGAAAAAGATAACTCATTTCGGGCGTTGGCACGCAATTGGCTTCTGTTCTCCTGTCCATCCCCGCTTTCTGGATCGCGTCGGATAAAAAGCCGGCCACCCCGCCTGAGACCCGTGGATGATGCCGGAAAAGCCGCGTATTCGCTGAAAGAGTAGATGGAAACACCATATTTCCGCTTGGGCGACAAACTCTCTAATATACTATAGAATGACCTCTCCGTAGATCTCAAATGAGACAGCCACACTGGTAATGATATAGCGCATTGAGTATAATAATAAACCAACCAAGGTAGATAATTAGAAGACAAGAGGATGATTGCAGATTATATCATAGGAGAAAATATGAAGCGTGGTATTGATGTGTATCTCGCGATCTAGTAAAATGCATGAACATAAAAAGTCAAAAGTCTAGGATATTGAAGAAGTACAGATGCAAAGGACCTCATCCCTCGATCTGCAGATGATGAAATGAGCTCTCTAGAGATGAATCTCCTCATAGCTTTGAAAGCGAGCGCTGGGATAGTGTTAGAAATTTCCAAATCGTGCAGTTTGTGCTTTTAACTTACCCTTTCGAACTTGAAGTCCGCCCCTGTGATAGGAAGTTAGCAAATGATCAACTAATTAGGATAGGGATAAAACCACTTACTGTCTGCCAGCTTCAGCTTTTTCATATCTCTCGGGCCCTCTTCACCTTCCGACAGGCCGTTATTAGGTTTGCCTTCCGCGGCAGCACGCCATTTCCAGAAAGGCGTGAACTGATCGGGTACATGCTCAAGTTGATTTTTAACATGCTAAAAACCGTAAGCAACTATTCCAAAAAACGAAAAGAATTACAATGAATACATACCCGACCAAGAATAGGAAGGAATTTGAAGCCGTGTCCACTATACGGATATGAGTAAGAAGCGATGTTGGGACGTCGGACATGGAACTTACGAGCCACCGGTGCAGATGAACAGAGAGTCAGAGTAGCCTGGGACATAATCGATCACAAACTACCGAAAAATTAGCACAGCACCACGTGAATCGAACCATTCTATTACTTACATGATTGTCAATGCTGTCAGTGTACCAGCATAGCTGCAGGAAGTCAGTAAGTTGCCGGATTTGGAAATCCCGAGAACCTTACTCTACTATCGGTGAAGCCAAATTCGGCCAACTCGGGGAAGGCGTCATAGATGACTCGCTTCATATGAGATAATGGATGAAGCGGAACTGTATTGATCGGATTTTTGCTGTACTTAGTGCGGGGTGTGGAAATGCGCCTTGGAAGGTTAGCATCTTCTTCCTAGTTTTGGTCTCGTGAACTTACAATTCCGGTGCAGTGGGATGTTCCTCGAAATTAGTATACTGTAGATAAATTGTTAGCGCCCGCCAGCTGTGAATGATCCACTATACTGACCTTGCGTCCACGGTAGCCGAACTTGAGACGTCCACTCTTGCTGATTGGGAAGCCACCTCCCTGATAGTAGCTGTGAAAGAATTGCGATTAATTCCAAGGTCAATCAAAGTTATTGGAGCAACAACATACTTTTCACCTTCTCCTCTTCGGTATGACCAGACGGGGTAGTTGTCGGGGTGGAACTTCCTCCTTAAGTCTTGTCTGTGAGGAGGAATATCAATGAACATGACAGTACCCGCGGTGGCTTCCACAGTGCGGTGAGCCTCAGGAATGATGGAGGCAGACCAGCTGCCGGCTAACTCTCATTATCAGCTACTGGGGCTCTTAGAATGGATGGAGTATCATCTTACCGGCAACAATGACGAGATCACCCAGGTGACTCTTGCCATCGACAGTTTTGATCCCCTTGACTCGCTTGCTGGGGCCGGCTTGGTCAACGATCAACCTGTCAATCTTGCCTTGTGGGTCTCCCAAGACAAATTTGACACCGAGTTTTTCGCATAAGAACCGTGCATACACACAGGCCTGTAGCAAGAGCTGTTAGATGACATACATATGGGGATCACTTCCTAATAGAGAAACATACCTTATCGGCGATGGTGATTCCAGCGTTAATGTCAATGAAGCCATTTGTATCGTTCTTGTTGATACCATCGATCATGTGGTACTTCTCTACCCATTTATCACTGATCTTGCGCAGTCGGTTCTCATCATCTTTGTTGCCCTAGCACACGATCTTGTTAGCTCTCTTGAGGTTCTGCATGAGGCTTGCATGAGGCTCCTGCACGAGGGAGCTTGGGGGTCAATGCTAATACGCACTTTGACAAACTGCATCTTTCGATAGTCGGGCGCAGTGTCTTGCATGGTCTGCAGGCTATCCTTGTAGAATTCTCGGAGCTCCGAGCCCTCCGCGATGAAGTAGCTCCCGCATAGAAAAAGCAGCTGGTCCTCTGGCGAAAGTCCATCAGGAAGATCCGAGCTGGAACTTCCCGAGATCTTCTTATTCCATGAAAGCCAGATCTCTCGCGCTTCGATCGCAAGATCCTGATACCTGTCATGCACGATCAGACATTGCGGGGCATACGTTGATGCATGAGGAAATGATCTTACACTTGCTCCTCGCCATAAGCCATGCGGAAAACCTTGTTAATGTCTGCAGACGCCCCATCGCAGCCATTGGACGGATCATAAAAAGTCTTGTCCACTGTGCAGCGGTCATAAATGGTGATGTTCTTGTACCCATCTCGGGACAGCCAGAGTGCAGTACTCAGGCCGAACACTCCGGCTCCCACAATGATGATCTTGTCCTCTTTAGCAACCATGTTGGCGACAATGTTATCTGTCTATTGCGGCTGCTTATCTGGCTGCTTGACTCACGGCGATTATATAGGTCAGATGCAGCGAGACAGTCGGATGCCCGGCGCGGGAATTCCGCATTTGCGCTTGGAGGTGGCGAGCCTGTCATTGGCATTTCGGGTTCGTCCGCCCCATAGAGCGCTTTTGATGCTCCGATTGGGAGTTCGGACGGTGCCGACTCCACCGTTATCGTGACCCCTCTGGCCCCCTCCAACACGGCACGTTCCATTATGCGGCGCTTTATCAAAGATGGGGTAAAAGAGGCGGAGAAAGAGATAAGCTGCCGATCAAACCTTGGAAACACTCGGTGAGCCCTGCGCACAGCTGTGCTCGCAATGCCTCCCGTACCGAGCTGTACCCAGGTGATTTCGCTAAACCTGAGAAGCTTATAATAACCCTGCACCTCGTACATTTTTTTCCCTCCATGTGGTTTTACCCCTCGCTTGCCTGCCTGTGAATTTCTTTGAAGAGGAGCTTCACACTCAAGTTTCATTATGGGGTTCCCCAGCTTCTCAAGCATCTTGCCTGCAAACTATGGCAAGGGCATTCAAAATGCTCCCCGGGAGGTCATTTTTAATCGCCACCTGATGTTCTCAGCTATTATCTACGCAACAGCAGCAATTCCTGCCAGTGAGTGATATACTTCATCAAAGAGATAGCTCTGAGCTTTTGCTAATTGTATAAAAGCCTGGGACCAGGGCTCCGCATCGGTCGTCCCGTCTCTTCCTGGATTCGAAGAAGCCTTCGACGTTTCATCCGGAGCAAACGCTGGTCAAATAAGAAACTTCATCTCCATTGTCTACATTGGATACTCTGCTGGTGCTGCATTGAGCTTCTTCATTAACGATGCTATTGGTCGCAAGTGGTCTTTTCGTCTATACACGTGCGTCTGGATCGTGGGACAGCTTGTGGCTATCTTTTCTCCTGGACTCGCAGGCCTATATGCCTCACGCATCATAGTAGGACTTGGCATTGGGTCTCTCAGTGTCACCGGACCTGTCTCTATTGCCGAAATCGCACCCCAAGAGATTCGAGGTCTGCTTACTTCTTGGTATGTTGTTGCGATGAGTGCGGCCCTGCTGGCTTCCACATTCTGCGTATACGGAATCCTTGTCCACATCGCCACCAGCAAGCTGCAGTACCAGTTGGTCTGGTTCCCGCCCTGCATTTTCATGGCATTCATCCTTGCTGCCACTTTCTTTATCAGCGAGTCTCCCAAATGGCTGATCATGGTCAACAAGCGCGAGAAAGCCATCGAGGCGATGGCAAAGTTGCGTGGCCTGCCAAGTGACCATGAGCGTGTAATGGGCGAAATTATCGAGATTGAGCGTATCCTTAACACTTCGGACTTTGGCTCGGGCGAGAACCGCCCGCCACTCGGAGCTCGATTGAAGATCATTGTCAAGGAGACTTTCACCGTTCCATCGAATCTGCGTCGCCTTCAACAGTGTCTCATGTCTTACCTGCTTGCCCAACTATCTGGTGCCAACTCGGTGACCTCATACTTTGTCCCAATCTTGACTATGGTAGGATTGGGCGGAGACACAACTCATGATCTTTTCTTGACCGGAATGTACACTTTCATGAAGCTTTGCTGCACTATCATTGCTTCTTTCTTCTTCATTGATGCCCTCGGTCGACGCAAGTCACTCTTCGTCGGAGCCACGGTCCAGATGATCTCGGATCTCTACATTGGTATCTTCATCAAATACGAACAGCAAGGATCGGTTACTTCCTCTGCTTCACAAGCTGCTGTCGCTGCTCTCTTCATTCACGCGTTTGGATACGCAGTTGGACTTTACACTTTGCCTTATGTCTTCGGCGGAGAGCTATGGCCCAACCACCTCCGCTCTTTCGGTGCATCCATTGGTCAGACCTTCCACTGGCTATTCTTATATGCCATGAACTTTGGTGTGCCTTCTCTACTCGAAAAGACAAACAACTGGGGCGCTTTTATTTTCTTCGCAGCCTGGTGCTTTGTCGCTCTACTCTACGTCTACCTCATCGTCCCCGAGATTTCGGGACTCAGCGTTCAGGAAATTGACCACCTCTTCAAAGGTCCCTGGATGAACGCTCACCGTTCCGCTGTGTCACCATTCGACATCGAGGGACTTGAGCCTACCAACAAAAACCAGGTTAATATTCGCGAGTCGTAAGTAAACGTTTCAGAAAATATTCAACTTCTGTACATTCCTAATAACATGATACCTATTCACAGTGAAGAGAGTTCGTCAAGGAAAGGTGCCTGGCCCTAAATCTGTATTTTCATTCTGAACGAGATCATGATATCTAAAGGAGGACTAGCTAGCACACTTTTGGGCAGAGCCATCATGTATAGTGTCCCCAATGAAGTCCATGAAGAACCTATCCACTCCATCCAGTAAATCAAAATCCTCAATCTCAGTCATATAATGGTACAATCCCCCTGAGCCCGGAACTCCCGCTCCAAGACCAGGGGACTCCACCTTCCCCTGCGCCTGGGCCTCGGAAACCGCCGCCATCGTCCGGTTAGCTAGCGTATCCAGTATATCTCGGTACGAGGCTGCCCCTTTCCATCTCTCGGCCATAACAACAAGAACAATGAGGCAGTCTGTGCACGTACTACTAATCTCGTGGAATTTTGTGCCTTCACGCACGGCGGGTGACATCCACAGGCAGTGTAGGTATGTCAGCCCAGCGAGGAAAATGGTATAGACCGAGCCCCATGTGTAATTCAGTGGGCGGCCGATGTACTGCCGACGGTATTCATGGCAAATTCCCGCTGCAGCTTGGAAACATTCTCTGAAAATGTCCTCGTGTGTGTTTTTGTTGGCTATCATGCTGCGGTATAGGAAAAGGACAGAGTAGTTGTGGTTTAGCTCGAACCATGCCTTCTGCGCAAATATTGAAAGAGCATCCGAGCGTGGTTGTATAGGAGGGGCTGTCTCAAGCCAGGTGTCGAGATCTCTGCGAAGATTCTTGATTTGAGTTGTGTGTGGTGTGTAGTAGCCTGCTTGGTTGGTATCGGAGTATACGCTGGCGTGGATACGAGCCCATAGGCAGCGGAGGCGGAAGACATGAATTGCTACTGTGACGGTGGAGGGAGGATCTGTGTGAGGGTTTCGGATTGGGAGGTCGTGAGATGCGTCGGATAGGTCAGTGTCGTTAACATCCAGAGGGAACTGATTGTGATTGTGTGAGAATGAGTTTCGTCGATATTAGGGGCAAAGGAATAGATACCTCTACATCTACTTCGTGAAGTGAAAGGCATAACGGTCGGCCTAGCTTGATAGCCGCGTCGCAGTCAATTCCGTATGCGCACCAGAATACTCGTTTTTGCATCTCTAGCTGGAGGAGACTTGAGGATCGACGGAACTTGCTTGGATTCCGATGGTAGCCAAGCTCGATACATTGCCGTACTGCTAGGCCGGACAACTTCCTGTCGTATGATGAGCTATTTTCTTTGAATAGCTATTCGACGAAGGCTTACCAGATAGATGGACCAGAGGTCGAGCGCAGTGAGAACATACAACAGCACAAGATGCCTTGGATAGCCTCAAGATTGTCCAATGATAGGACATAGTCCATATAATGACGAGCTGAGCTATACAGTTCCTATATCTCTGTTAGTCCATGAATCGATGTATATGGGATCCTGAAGTCATACCTGAGCGAGAGACCCCGAATTAGGTAAAAGCAATGCTCCGACAGCGTATACCTATGTATTTTAGCATTTGCAATCCAGTTTATGGACGCAGAAGACTTACCATATTGATAAAGTACAAAGGCGCAGGGTCAAATCCAGGAAGATTAGCCGCTTCCCCAGGCAAGAGAACTTGCCGTTCCCAAAATCTAAAGGTCGGCTCGTGCAAGAAAGGGTACTGAGGGTGGATATTTTGAAAGTAGGCGTTGCTTAACTTGACACCAATATCGTATTCTGGGAGAAGTCGTGGAAGCGGAGCTTCCATCTCGGTGGTGCTTGCTGTGTCTGCAGCACGGCTTGCTTCCCGAGAAGTGCTTTGATTAAGACTGGCCGCAACCACCTGTGAGAATGCAAATGCAGACGACGATCCTAAGTAGTGTGGCTCTGCTCCAGTGGCATTCAAGGTAAGTAAACCGGCATTCGATGCTAAGCTTTTATTGTTATCTTCGCTCTTTTTCGCTTGCTGTGTAGCATATTGGCTGGGCGAAGCGTTAACTTTGGGCCCTCCGCTCATCGTCGATTCTGCTGCTAATAGACCCTCGAGTTGCAATACACGCTCCTCGAGGGACTCTAAATAATTCCGTGGTTGGCGCCGCTTCGTGAAAGGGTCTTCCACCAGACACGCTACGAGACAATGTTAGCGAGATGATCGTCGCACAAAAAATGCGACTTGAGCTATGACGCCTGAGCCGACGGACAAACTTACTGAAGCCATATCGAGCACAGTTCGCGCATGCAGGTACATGGTCGTCACACTGCGCCTGTTAGTTGGCGGTCTTAGTCCGTGGCAAAGCCGTTCATACCTTTAACTTTCGCTCCTTGCAGTTGACGCACGCGACCTGAATTCTGTTGGCTGTGCGAGGGGCCCGTTCATGCCCACTGTGAGGCCTTTTGCGGTAGTTGTGATCCATGACGACGGACCTGAAATCCCTCGGCGAATTTTTGTTGGACATGTGTGCCACGCTTTATATTCTAGCGCGGGTGACACGCCTTCGAGATATGGTAGCCAATGATGCGGCGCTCTGAGATAAGATAGCACAGCCAAGCCTTGGGGTTATGCTCGCCGTTCCTTACCGGGGTTTGGGGAACTAAAGACAAAATGCGTCATTTCCATGCGTGGAGGCGATAAGAGGGGTCCAGAGTTCGTCGGGCATAGTACTTTTTCTCCAAATTTTCTACCCAAAGTTTGGACAAAGAGCAGGGGGCCGCCCGTTCGAAGGGTCCAACATGACTGCGCGGTCTGTATTTGCTTTTGATAGGCCACGCGGCGGACGGGGCTGGTGGGGTCACGTGACACGGCTTCCCCGCGGTTCCGCTTCTCGGTTTGATTGGCGTTGGTGGGGCCACACGTGACCCACCGGGCATCTTCCGAGTTCCTTCCGGAACCTCGTCGGAAGAACCCGACCACGTCCACGCGCGCGACTTGACCCGCTAGAATTTTCTCAGCGGGCCTCAAAAACAGGTTTAATGCATGGCTGTTGTGCCAAGCTCAAGACACGCTTTGCCAAGCTCATATTGTATACATAGACTTTTCCCCCACGTGAACTCGGAAGGAGCCGAAAACAAGCAACCTGGCCCTACGCTGGCCATAGAATGCGGTATGTATGAATGATGGTGGCCAGGGTCATGATAGCTATCAGAGAGCAATAGTATGTAGACTCTAGAGCTTTGTGGCTGTTTTGAATTTTCGTCCCTGTCATGATCTAGAAATTAAAATATTATAGATACCATGGCCAGCGCGGGGTAGAACGTCCAAAAACTAACTGGTGTAGTAGACCCGAGGATGGGCATGTTGTAGCCTCGCCACTGTAGTTCTGGCTTCAGCCAAAAGATACAGAGTACGCTAAGGGAGCTTTGGAATTAATTTAGTACGCAAGCTTGTTTCTATGGCTATTCACTAACTACACAAAATACAATTTCAGGGGATACAGCTCAAGGGTTCCGAATAAGTTCCTTAGATTCGCGTACATAGGCGCAATTAATCATTCCAATCAGGCTTAGAATCCCGTGATATAGCGGTGTTTCGTAGTCTCCTCGAGTACCTCCAGCCGCATACCGACTTCAATGGAGCCCTCACTTCTGGGCGCGCTTAACATCCCAAAGCAAGGCTTGTACTTGATCCCCTCATCCACTCTCCGATAAGACATTAGCGTGTTCCATGGCTGCTTCTTATGTTTGACCGCCGACTCGGGGTCAACATTCGGCACCTGACATCTCGCACACCGAGCCACAATGTCAAGATCCAAGGAAACAGGCTTCTTAGTCTTAGAATCTGCAGAGTGCTTCGGATCGCTACCAGAAGCAATGCGTACAGTCTTCCATGTATCCTCACTCCAAGGCGTCTGCCCCCGGACCACAATATTGGGTCGGAATCGCTCTACCGTAATCGGATCTTCACCCCCCTCGCGTAGCCGAGAGTTTAGCTCCGTCAGCGATGATTCCGACGCGATCAAAACAGGGAATACATCTGGAAACCCAATGGTCTGAGTACGGCCAAGGAGCTTGGGATCGCCATTGCCTTTTAGCACGCGTGGAGTGGGTCCCTTGTACGCCAGCGCAACGGGGCGGCCCATGAATTCAGAGAAAGGAGCATTTATATCATCGTTGTAGATGTAGCCATCGGTGTCATTCTCCCAAATAGACACGGGTGACACGGTCGTCTGCGCATTCAGCCATTCCGGCGAGGGGCGGGATGGAATGCGGATTGTTTGGAATGGCGACTGGGCCTTCTTGGAGCGCGTTCTCCCTTCAGTGGTAGGGATTGTGATGATGAGCTCCTCGCCATCATCACTCAAAGCAGTTCCAATACGCGTCATGTTGGGAATTTGACGGATGGTTAGGAACTCGTGCGTGCTTGCGTCGACGAGCATCCATCGTCTATCAAGCTCTAGTCCATGCTCCTTGAGAGTGGTTTTTTGGACTTCAAAGCCGCGGCATGACTTGATCGGGTACATTCGCAATGCGATTATCTCGCTTGATTGCTTAGGACGTCGTTGCCATAGATGCAGGCGTGGGAGAACATTGCTTATTGATGTTGTGTTGGCCCATCCTTTAAGAATGGGGAAGAGAAGAAGCGGTAGCAGTAGGACCACTCCCACGAGAAGCTGGGTGTTGGGTACTTCTTCTAGAAGAATCATAATGACTCATGTCATGGCCTTGAGGATGAAGGGCGGAGAGGAGGATATGAAGGGTTGAGGTTGATCTAGTTCTGGCGGCTTGATAAGCTGTGCATATTTTGCCGACTGAAGCCGCCTCGGCTACAGCTGCGGCTAAATTTCCGATTTGACGTCAACAGAAATTCCCGACTTCGCGTTAATTATGCATACATGTATGCTTATGGTGCACTATGCTCTGGAGAGAATAATGAGTGAATTATATGTGAAAACACCTCTCTCAATTGAGTGTCTTCAATAAATTTCTCGGAGTTACCCGTCACTCGTGTTTACCTTCCTCTTCGGAGTTCCACCTAAAGTGGGCAAGAAAGCATCAACCCCAATTGCCGGAGGCCACCTATTAGCCTCATGATAATATAAATTTAGCATGTTCTTTGTTTTAAATCGATTGGAAGTTCGGGCTCGTAGGGAGACGTCTAACTAATAAACATTTGAGCGGCATTGCTTTTCCACGCCACCAGGGAAGCCTGAGAACGAATAACGTTGAATACTACCAATTAGACTGATGCGCAAAATTCAGGCCCAGACTTAAGAAATGTGGCCAATGAACTCGACTATAAGCAAGCTTTCGCTTGGTTTGGTTAGAGAAACTTACACAACGATCTAATTCTATTGCCAAGAATCAGGTGCCCGAAGTTCAGACGGAGAAGTTCGCTGCACCATCTTGTTACCTCATATGGAGACCACTCTGGCCATATGCATGCGATCCTGAGAGACATTACTAACTGGATTGATCGCTAGCTTGTTCTGTGAGCGAGACTGATATTGGTTCAGCTCTCGCCAAGCCGGTAGTCGGCGGGGCGGAATTTGCGCACAGGCAGAAGAGATCTTTTCAGCCTCAATTGAACAAGGCCGACTGGAGGAAGATCGTAACGGAATACCCACAAGGCTAAAGTAAGTTGGAGAGGCGTTTACAGTCGTCTCCTCATTTCCAGTACCGAAATGAGATATTCTACTTAGCGTAGTCATAATCTCTCAAATGAAGCACTTTCCGGCCTCTGCTCTTTTCTGCCTCTACCTTTTCACACCGAATCAACTTGAGTTTACTTAATCAACTTTTTAATTATGTCTATGACAGTCGCACCGCATGGTCACGAGCCATGGACTTTCTGGAACAATGGACCTGTGACGACAACTTTCACGCCTGCTCCGACCTGCCTGGGTACAGAGCAGATCCTCCTTGGAACAATCGGCACAGATAACCCATATATAATGTACAGCGTGCAATGTGACACCACTTCCTTCGCCGACTGTGTACCTTCGGCTACAACCACTCCCTTTTCATCGACTGATGTCGAATGGACATCTTCCGTTGGAAGCTATTACTCGCCAGGTCTCTACTGTCCTTCTGGCTGGGAAACGGTTGGACAAGCTGGACGTGATGGTGATAAATCATATACGACATCTGGTGCGATGAGCTTGGCTTCGAAAGAAAGAGTTCCTTATTTCGATTATATGCCGACTTTGCTGGCGAGGATCCTACAGCCAAGCGAGACGGTTGTGCTCTGTTGTCCTAGGTATATTGAGAACTTGGATATAGAACGACCAGGGGCTAACACATTCTAGTGATTATACTGCGGATATCCTTGGCGGATGCTACAATACTGTGGCCTCATATACCCCCACACAAGCCTGCAATGTTGAAGATAATCGCCTGACTGATGTCGCCAGATCCACTGCTGTCTACCCAGTGGATGGTACCAAGACGAAGGAGATTGTCAGCGTCACAACTACCGTCGGAAGTATTACAACATACACTAAAACTTGGGCTTCGGATAATGGGTTCGCGAATTACTATACACCGTTCCACTATGTCACCGCCGTCACGCTCATTCATCACGAGTCTGATATCCATGCCACTGGCTCGGTTGGAGCTACATCCACAGGTGCCGCTGAGTCTGCAAACAAGAGCGCTGACTCTACCTCAAATGCTGCTACACATTTGGGCTCGTCTGTGACCGGTTGGAACAGACTCGGAGCTGTTCTAGGTGCGTCTGTCGCAGCCACGATACTGGGTGCTGCGACCCTTCTCTAGGGCTCAGTAAGAGCTAGTTGCAGGTATCAAAAATACTAGCGAGTATGTCTCTGCGCGCCATTGGTTTTCCATAGTGAGCCACTTTTTGATCATTTAGTCTACAAAATATCTAAGTTTCTAAGCCATAACTTAAAGTAAATCAATGACTTCATTCATGAAACACGACAATTATAGGCACCAAAGAAAGTATTGTGGTATTATTTATCCATTCCTTGTATATTGAGTGTGTATTTCATTCCGAAGCATCACGATGCACACAGAAACCAATGCGTTGTATAAATTAGAGGATATCCACAAGAAACATTACTTAGCTTAAAATGGGATATAAACAGAAGATCATGCAGAACGTTTCTCATCAATCCAACAGGTCACCATAGCTTTGATGAGCGCGATGGTAATATCTTTACCGCGCTCAATATCAGCATTCTCCGCAGCGCCCGGCACGTGCAGGAATAGGACATTTCGGTCCCGGTCCTGCTGGACGGCGAGCGATAAGCTGCTATAGTATATAAAATCGCAAAGGTAATGTCCCGGATCATGTGAAATGCGCATGTCCAGGTCCGGCGGGGCATGCTCTTTCCAAATTTCTAGCATGTGGTCGTTCGGAGTGTGCGGCCCTGAAGCCGGAGCGCGATCTCCGCTGCCTGCACTTGCCCTGCCAGGTGTTAGTATGGGAGGAAGCCCCTGCTCCTTCCACCGCTTCTCGCCGTCCTCGTAGCCCGCATGGCCGTCGATATCCGTGATATTGTAGTCATCTCGATGCGCGAGTGCCTCGATAGCATA
This sequence comes from Penicillium coffeae, assembly GCA_035985395.1. Classification (NCBI taxonomy): domain Eukaryota; kingdom Fungi; phylum Ascomycota; class Eurotiomycetes; order Eurotiales; family Aspergillaceae; genus Penicillium; species Penicillium coffeae. Next base: position 1,652,152 of record CP142594.1, on the reverse strand, counting down.
ATATCTCCTGGGCGCCGCGATTCCAATGTGAATGACTAGATCAGGGCGACGGCCATCGTGGGCAGCTGCGAACTCGTCGAGTATCGCCGGCAGCGACTCTCGCACGGACGCATACGCGACGGGTATGGGAGTCGGATGGACATGTAGAGCGATGTGGCGGTCAGGTGCTTGGGGCCCCTTGGAAGGAAAGGACAGGGAGGAGGGAAGTGACGACGCGATTAAGTAGGAGGCATTGACGAGGTTTGTCTTGAAGGGCTGGTTACACAGTCAGCTTCCGGGCTCCGGAGCGAGTTCGATCCGGGCGCAGATCAATCACTCACGCCAAACCCCGTCACGAGAACGCGTATCTCATTGGGCGTGGGCGGATGGAGAGGAGGCTGGCCCACGGGAGTGGAGCGCATTGGTGAAACTGCGGGCCCGATGTCGCCCATGGTGAGAGTAGTGAGTCCAAATAGACCTAGGCCAGAGTCACAGGAAGCAGGAAGCTCGAGGTCATGTTCTAAACCAAGAAGAAGTGAAGCCGGAAAGGAAATGAAGTCAAAGGCAAGTCCGATGCGGGGGTTCAAGCGGGGAAGGAGCGCGCGCAACGATTGGAGTGCAGGTGCGATTGCTGCTTCCGGACACACCAATCAGCAGTGACTCCGTATACTTCGACTTCTTTATATTCGTGCAACACGAATAAGATGTCCGCTTTGCTGCTCGGATCGAGCGTAGTTAATGGTGCTAATGCCTAGAAATTCCAAGGCGTAGGGCACGAAATTTCCCGAAAAATCGCCCTGAGGACTCCATCATCCATCTCCGAGAATCTTGCCACATCATCTAACATAGCAGTCAGGCCTAGAACCGGAAGATGATGGGTAACAATGTACTTTGGCGAGCCACAGCTTGGCTCCTTATGTATCCGTATCCGTACGTATAAGGCCTGGAAAGCCACACGGATCCACCAACTAGTGCGTTTGGGGATACCCATTTGAGCAACGATCATCCTCGTTCTCGTTTTTCGACCCGAGGATTAGACCGTTTAAACTCTTCGGAGGCTGCAGCTCCCGGCGAATCGACTGGGGCCGATTACTGGGCCTCTCTCTGTCTTATTTTCTGTCCTCATCGGCTCACACAGCTTCCGACCTGGGGTTGCTGGTCTCCACTTTTCTCGTTCTCGGATACAAGGACACAGACGAAATAGTGCGCAACACATCGCACCTGACTGGTCGGATGTCCTCCATCTCTGGCTTCTTAAATAAGACAATGCTCCCGGATAATCCCCTGAGTGCATCTTCGTGAAGAATCTTATCTAGGCTCAGCCCGTTGTTTGGCACACCGCCACCATGGCGATTTTATCAGATTTACTTGAAACCCCTTATTTTGTACAAGGAGCCTGTGTGGCCCTTTTTGCCTTGCTTCTGACCAGTTTCTGGGAGGACATTGCTACAGAAATTCCTTATAGAGGAGTTCCTCTGATTGGTAAAGAATGGTGGCAGGTATCCAACAAAAAGGCTCGGAATGACTGGAACAACTCTGCACGCGCTTTAATGAATGATGCATTTGCAGCCGTAAGTAGAACATAGATGACTTTTCTTTCTTCACTAAATTCCTCTATTTACATGGCCTCTAGGGTAAAAATGTCTTCCAAGTGATGAGTCCAAACCGGCCGATTATTATCCTGCATCCGAAGTATATCAACGAAATCAAGGCCCATCCCCAACTGGATTTCATGAAGGCTGTCAAGAAGGTAAGCTTATCTCATAATCAACCAGTGCACTGGAAGTTCTTGCCATTATGTCTCAACTAATCACTGAATGCAGAATTTCTTCGACAATCGTATCCCTGGCTTTGAGGCATTCCATGCTGGAGGGAACACTACCAATGGTAACCGCATCTTGGTAGACTCAGTGCGTGTGAATTTGACTCAAGCGCTCGGTACGCCACCTTCACTATAACCCAATAGTCCATGTTCTCTGACAAGTCAAAGGATCTCTCACTACTCCGTTGATGAAAGAGACCATACCCACTCTGAAGGACCTCTTCGCTTCCACTAAAGGTACTACTTGAAATCTACCATCAAAATGAATTTATGAGGGACAAGCTTTCTAACCATCGACATAGACTGGACCCCATATAACTTCTCAGAAAAGATCCCTTACGCTGTAGCGCGAGTCTCTACTCTCGTTTTCCTTGGAGAAAAAGCCGCTCGCAACGAGGAATGGATCCATGTCGCCGTGACCTACGTTCGTGACGCCTTCTTTGGCGCTCGTGATCTCCGTATGTGGCCTAGTATTGTTCGCCCAATTGTTCACTACTTTCTCCCCTACATGCACAAGGTTCGCGAGCACCTGAAAATTGGTCGCAGCATTGTGCAAGGAGAGATCGAGAAACGTCAAGCAATCAAGGATGGCAAAATATCCTCTGATGAGCCCCCTCGTACCCACTCGGACTCACTGGACTGGTTCCAAGACCTTGGTGCCAAATACGGGACTTTCTTCGACATGACGAGCGGTCAAATGGGTCTTTCTTTGGCTGCTATCCATACGACCTCGAACCTTTTGACCAACGTTATGTATGACCTGGCTGCTCACCCAGAGTACATCCAGCCTTTGCGAGAAGAAATCCAAGCCGTGTTTGCCGAAGACGGCGAGTTGAAAAAGACTAGTCTCTTGAAATTGAAACTGATGGATAGCATCATGAAAGAGACACAGCGAGTCCACCCAGTTGGCCTTAGTAAGTCTACTTCCCCCGAGCTCTCACGAAGCCTCAATCATCAATCTACGAGTTGTTCTTCAAGTCAGCCTATCTAACCTCAAATCCTCTAGCCTCCCTCAACCGTCTCGCCCTTGAGGATATTACACTTTCGGATGGCAGTTTCATCCCCAAGGGTGCTATGATCGCCGTTTCCGCACAGGCCGTCAACGAGGACGAATCTATCTACCCCAATGCCACTCAATACGACGGATACCGATTCCTTAAGTTGCGACAACAACCAGGTCACGAGCATAGACACCAGTTCGTCACAACTACCAGCGAGAGCTTCGGATTCGGCCATGGCATCCATGCTTGTCCTGGGAGGTTCTTCGCCGCGAATGAGAGCAAGATCTTGCTTCTTCAGCTGCTGCTCAAGTACGATTTCAAATTCAAGGATGATGTTTCTACACGCCCTGAAAACTTCGAGGTTGGAGCTGAGTCTATTCCTAACCCGAGTATCGACTTGTTGTTCCGTGCTCGCGAGCCGGAGGTTGATCTTTCGAGGTTTTATGACGTCCAGGCTTAGGTTTCTTTGAGCCGGACGAATGTATAAATGTAGGTTTTTTGCATGTGCATTTGTGTGAGCAGTGGCGATTTTATTATCGTGTCAGACTTCCATTCACGGTATGGGTATGGAAACTCTAAGTTTTTGTCCGATTTATCTCTTGTCACGTGATCACGGTCCGCACCTTGTCAGTCAGCCCGGTGGCTCACTGTTGGGGATTTTAGTTTAGTACTATTATTACAAGTGGTTACGGACCCGGTTAGGGGTAGAGGTAATTCTGCATAGTTAGACCGCCTGCGGGTGGTACTTTTGACCTAGCCGGGTGGAACTCATCCATCTATCATCAATATTACATCGATTGATCCACATTCCTGTTGCACGCCCTTTGTAAGACCAGCATAGGTTGTTACGAAGTGGGCATAGTCCCGGTTACGCCGTCATTACGGAGATACATCCTTTGTGTATCTTTTGTCCGCTCATCACCCCCGTCTGATCTTCGCTCGCCCCACCGTTAGCGCGTCTCTCATCGCCATGCAGAAAATCCAGGATTATGTGCCAATGAGCGAAGATGACAAGACAAAGCGCGTGTTACAGGCATTCATCGAAAATCTTCCACAGAATGGGAAAGGAAACTTCATTCGAGATCTGAATAGCCTGAACACAAACCAAGAGCTTCATGACCATGCCGAATCACTTGTGAATGGTCTGCTCAAGCCTATGCGCGGTATACATACGACCCCGACTATTTCCCCGCGTGCAAACATGGAAGATTCAATCGAAAATACTGCCGCTCAATCTGATGAACCAGCTGTACGTGGAGCTCGTCTTAGGCAACAGTGTCTAGAGCGTGATGGACAACGTTGTGTGGTAACCGGGTATTTTGAAACAACTAAGGTAGATCCGGACGCCACAGATATTCGCGCTGCCTATACGGAATGTGCGCATATCATTCCTTTTTCCTTAGGTTACTGGAGAGATGAAACGGATAAACGCGCTAAGCATATTATCTGGGCCAACCTCACTCGATATTTCCCTTCAATCAAATACCCCATCAGATTTTCTCAACAAGATATTAATGACACCCGAAACGCTATCACTTTGTCACAGTCTTTGCATCAAAGTTTCGATATGTTTGACTTTGCATTCGAAGAGACTCCTCGGCGACATACTTATCACCTTAAGAACTATCGACGTTCTACGCTTTTTGATCTACCAGACTCAGTGACCTTTACTTGTCATGATCAGCGATACAAGCTTCCAAGTGCTGGATTACTGAAGATTCACGCGACTTTAGCAAAGATCTTCCATATGTCTGGTGCTGCTGAAAGTATTGATAAAGTACTACAAGACTTGGATACAATAGGTGTTCTTGCAAACAATGGTAGTACTGATATTTCCAAAATATTAGCAATGACAACTATCGGCATCCTGGGGTCACGCGTCGGGAATGTACAAGAGAGAAGAAAAAGTGTCGACGAGAAGAAGAACCTGGATCTTGTCCCTGTATCACAGTCTACTCGTAATCTGCAGAAGGAGAATTGAATAAAGCACAATACTTACTGCATCAACTGCCCAGAGTCCATCCAAGACTTTTCACGTACCAAGCGCAAGCTTACTGGATCAACGGCCGGAAAACAGCACTGGGACCAAGGTAATACTGGCGAGTAGTAGCAACAACCAAAATATCCATCTCCAACCAACCAGTGTAATGAAACCCGTAACTAATGGTGCAATCTGCGGACTAGCTGCGGTAACTGCTATCGACAGCGCCATCGTTCTTCCCCTGGCAATGGGAGAGCTATACACGTCGGCGAAAAGTCCCAAAATGTATCTATGGTCCCGAGGATCGTTACTTGACACGATATATCTGGCACCATCTGCGTCGCACCGATACATAATCATTGTTTCCGCTCTTCTCAAGAATTAGCATGTTCCCATTGTACTATGTAGAAGAATATGTCAGGCTTGCCCCATGATATCCAGTTGAAGTCTAGCAGCAGTGAGACGAAGCAGATACTCTTTTGTCGAGACAATTGTGTCTCCCGCCTCAGTTCCTGTGTGCTGCTTCCCTCCAAGGGCGAGATCATCCAAATGAAACATCGCAACACCTGATTTAACAAGCCGTTTCGTAAGCTTCATTGTGGCTGTTGTAGTACCAAATCCCATATCCGCATCTGCTACAATTGGTAACAAATAGTCTTGAGGATCACCCATTTTGGTTCGCTCGGCCACGGAACGTCTCATTCGGTCCTGTCTTTAACGCCTGTCATGGTACATCTGGGATGCAAAAATTCGATGTGCCACCTTAGGAACAATGTATAAGGGGTAGTCGCTTGTGTCTTGCCCCATGCATTCCGAAGCACCAAACGCGCAAAGCGCACCGGACACATATACAGTACCCCTGTGACTCATTTGCGACGCCAAGATAGGATCAATCATTCCAAATGTCATTTCCGAAGTGCCATTCTCCCGATGCTGTCGTAAGAGTTTTCTTAGCTCCAGTGCTTGGGCGCTGGCAGGATATTCGACAGGTAGAGAGCCTCGAAGTGTAACAACTTCCGAGGCGTCATAGGGCCTGGTGTCTCTTTAGCAAAACTTGTTTGGGGCCCTATAGTTATTGCAGAAGTACCTCTATATGTGTTTTTGATGGTCGGAGTTCCACCAAGCTTCAATGGCCTTAGCCTCCTCGAATCAATGAGAATCCTCCGAATCCGCGACGACGGAAGGGTTCGTCTCGATCAACATGTTGGTCGTCCGGGCCTTGTAGAGCTTTGAGGACTTACTTGAAACAAAAATTAAATCCAACAAGGTGAAGATACCGTGACTGTATTCTCGAACTCAACTGAACATCTATGCGATGCATTTATTGCATGCCACACTCCGCACTTCGGGATTTGATCGTCGGCCGCGTTGAGCTTATCGAAGCGGACTTTCTGCGGATATCCGAAACATCGGACCTTGTTATTTTAGTCTGACGAGCCAGTCAGATCGACGCGCAATTCTATTCAAGCTAAAATTAAAGATAACAACAGTGTCGGAAGTCACTCAGTTAGGGAATCAACAAGGTATATCCCATGCGTCCGAGTCCCCAAACACGACACTTGCCTCTGCTTTACCTCTGTTTTCCGGGGACTTGTGACTTCTTCCGCTTCCAACGTTGAATCAGACATCCGTTGATACAGTGTTTTGAGGTTCTCGGCCTTGGGATGTGCAGCTCGCCATTTCTGACAATACCCAATCTACTGAAAAGCTACTAGTTACTTAGAAATAAGGGGTGTCGCACAGACAACAAGTTACTTCTTTTCTTTCATTTCCATTTTGGACCCTATCCTTACATTGCCCAATCATTCGAGACATAATGTCAGAAAAGCCGGATATGACAATAAACGCTATGGAGATGGCCCCGGCTTTCACTATAGCGGAAGAAAGAAGAGTTTTGAGAAAGATAGACTTTCGAATTATGCCATACATCTGGGGCTATACTGTCCTTTCTGCTGTTGATGTCAGTTTGAGTGACACGCACAATCTCACAATCTCAATTTTTATATGCTGACAGGATGCAGAAAATTCTCATCTTCAATGCAGCCCTCTACGGAACGAAAGAGGATGACAAGCTGCAAGGCCAAGAATATAGTTGGGGTCAGTTCATGTTTTCAATGTTTCTTATTTTCATGTCACAGCTAGACTCAATTAACATTTATTTCAGTCGGATCCATTTTGTATTTCGGCTACTTGATTGCCCAACCAATTTCAGTATGCTTCATTCCTCATTTTCCGATCGGAAAGCTACTGGCCGTCCTAGGCGTCGGCTGGTCGGTGACGACTTTGCTTATGGCTGTCACCCACAATGCTGCTGGACTGTTGACGCTTCGTTTCTTCATATGTATGTTTGAGGCACCTGCACTCCCATGCTTGACTCTCGCTACAGTCATGTGGTATCGAAAAGAAGAACCAGCACTCCGTATCGCCATCTCGACTTCCACCGTAGCTTCGGTCAGTACCTTGCTTGTCATATTTTATGGAAAATGAAACCAAGTAATTTTCTTTAGCTATATGTTAGCCTAATTTCGTACGGAATAGGGCATACACATACTACTATCGCATCATGGAGGCTGCTGTTTCTTGTTTTGGGCGGCGTGAGCTTTGTATTTTCAATTCTTTTCTGGTTTTTCTTCCCTGATCGACCGGCGATTGGATCTTTCTTGACAGAGAAGGAATACGCTATTGTGATAGAGCGTAAACGGGAGGACAATACTGGCATAGAGAACAGAGTAGGATATTTGACCCCATGAAACTCGGTAGTGGATGCTAGTTTCACCCAGGAGTTTAAATGGTACCAGGTCCGCGAGGCTTTAATTGACTGGAAGTCATGGGTGATTGCTCTTTTCTTCTTTTGCATCAACATTCCCAACGGAGCCCTCAACACATTTTCTGCACAGATTGTTTCTGGTTTGGGGCTCGGCACTCTTACTACGGTTCTTCTTGGAATACCCACGGGAGTCATTCAAGCTATTAGCAGTATTGTATTCGTGCTGCCACCGAAATGGATGAAGGATGTACGATGTCTGTGTGCAGGAGTGTGCAGTCTTGTTCCTCTCATCTGCTCTATTGTCATCCGCAAGCTCCCAGAATCACATGTGGCGGGTCGACTCGCTGCCTACTACTTTTTCTATTTCTTCTGGGGACCTTATGCTGTGAGCTTGTCCTTGCCGATGGCCAACACCTCTGGGCATACAAAGAAGATTACTCTCAATGCGATGGTGTTCGTTGGCTATTGCGTGGCAAACATTGTGGCACCGCAAACCTTCCGGAGTAGCGAGGTCCCAGTCTGTGCAACAGGATTTAATTGCATTCTTGGATTTGAGGCAACTGCGGTATTTTTGATGGCAATATACTTTATTGGCATTAAGTGGGAGAATCGGCGACGAGATCTCGCCCAAGTACCAGATGAGCAGGTTGAGGACGATCAGACAGCAGACCTGACAAACTGTGAGAAACCAGGATTTCGCTATGTATGCTAAGTAGCGAGAGAATGCGTCTATGATGCCACTATATTTTCAGCTCAGTTACCTCGCGATTCAGGAATAGAATTCATCGTTCGTTGGGATGCATTACATGTATAGATTTATCACCTCATTACACCTTTCTCATGTAGTTTACTCAAGAACAAAGCGATGCTAAAAAGCGCCCCCGCAGAGTCTTTACCAAAAATTTTGGGGGTTGCGAGATTATGCGTGAAGACATGCGGCGGCAGCTACACGTACCCGTCAGACTTGGTGTGCCCTGATTCCTCATTCAATAGGACTACCCAGGGGCAAAAACTCAGAAATTGTCTCCAGTGTGAGGCGAATAGCACAACTTTCTCGAGTGAGACGGACAATGATCTTTATTGGTTTCTTTGTATGGTCCTCGTTCGACTTCTCGTTTTGGTTCCTTTCACTAATCTCACGATAGTCAATGTCAAGTTCACCGCTCAAAGGTGCCTTTTCCCCGACTCTGGATCAAGTCCATCTCTCTCGGCATGTAAATCAACCTGCTCGCCTTTGAAATCTGTATTTCAAGCATCGTAGTACACTGATGGGAAAGCGACAGCCCATCAATACGGATACTGCACGAAATACGGGTCTGTGTTTACACAGTATGCGAGCGCATGTGCAAAATGTTTGATGGGCGTGAAAACTATACAGTTCTTGGAAAAAGTGAGTACAATGGCCTGTGGTGAATTCCGTTTGCTCTAATGCCAGAACGCAGTGGTTCGCATTATGAATACCGAATGTCACAACAAGCCCAACGCGACGCAGGGGCAGACTATACCCGCGCCGAATCTCTTCAAGGCTGCCATAGCAGCAGCAACAACAACAGCATCGACTAGTTCTCCAACTGCAACGAGTACAAGAACAGACACATCTGCTCCATCTAGTGGAGACTCCTCTTCCTGTGAGGAGGTCACATGACCTCTCCGTATATCTTCCAGCTTACCATCTAGATAGATTATTACTACTACTAATATCACAGTTTACCATTATACACTACCTTCCTGCCTCTCTCTTTACGGGTTATAAGCTCCTCGTAGTAAGATAGCTGAATAAACTATCTTACTACTCTGGTTACCTCACTATTGTGTCTAAGTAGACTTGAATCTTACTGCTAATATATTAATAATATATACTTCAATTATATATGTCTAAAAGCTATTAAGATTGTAACTTGATATTGTCTTTTATCCTATACTAGTATTAAATTAGCCTATGCCAAAACTATGTTACGCACTGCTTATCAGTCACAGTGAGTTGGTCTGCAAAGGTGATACTTCTCTAGGATACTTATTACTCCAAGGTTGTCTCATTATTATCTTATGATGCCTACTAATTATATATAGTAACAGATCTTAGTCACTTAAGTACCTAAAGGTCTTACTTAGTAAAGATAGTACTAAATAGAGTAGTACTAGTAAGATTAGATTCTTATGGATCTTCTCTTATTATTAAAATAGATTTATTAGATAAATAATGAGAATAATTTATTATATTCTAATCTATATTCTAAGTAATAATAATTAGATTAAGTATAAAGAACTAAATATATAATACTGTTACGGCGCACTGTTCACAATTGCTGCCCGATGGCTTTTCAGGCCCCATCCAACAGTAATCCGGATAAGCGCGGGATCTCTCATCATCACTCTGCATCTATGCGTCATTATATACATCACTAATACTATGTATGTGACCCTGGGGTGGAAATCATATAATTAAATAGTCTGGAGGGTTCCCCCGACTTTGGGGATCACTAAGAATTAGTCTTTTTACTATTACTATATATACACTCAATATAGTCAACTTAGCAGTCCCATTCCATACTCCTTCCATAGCTATTCCACTACCATTCCCCATTACCTCTTATCACTATTCTCTTGCCTAATCTACTCTGTCTTTATAATTCTAATTCTTCTTTTCATAGATTACCCAGAAGATAATGGTAAATATACATTAAATCACTTCCCAGAAGGAGTCTATTGGCCCAGAACTAGAAAGTATTTTACTCTCTCTACTGGAGTAAGAAAACCTATATGTAAACTTATAAGATCTTATAATATCTAAAATTATAGTATAAGAGCAAACTATTAATATATAAATTTAAGTAATTAATAACTTATAGTAATAATAGGAAGAGCTGTAAACTAGACAAAATAAATACTTATATTAATTTGGAGATCTAATATCAAATCATAATTCTTCCAAAGCTACTCTAACTACTGTCTTATATTAGAGTAGTTTATCTACTAGGACTATATCTATACTAATAATATTAACCTACTCTAATAAGTACTATAATCTCAAAATCAAAAATATTAATACCTTTACTCAGAAGTATACCATTTAATAATATTATAGTTAGCTTATTAACTTAGATCTTACTTTTACTATAGTACCCTAGTAATATAATAGTGAAAAGAATTGTATTCTAAAAGGAATTAAATATATAGATTCCTAGTATTATTTACAATAGAATAAATATCTTTATAGTAAAGATTCTAATATATATACCCTATTAGAAAATAATTAGTAGTCTTTTGAAAATTAGATATTAACTCTAATTAGTAACTCTATTAATTTATAGCTAATTATAATAAACTAAATTAAGAAAGCCCAGTATATAGAAGATTAGGACCCATATGATTTTCATATCTATCTTCATTTCCTAAAATAATATTTACTTAGAGAATTAGAACTAAATTACACTCTAAAATTTTTTGTAAAACTATACCCAAAACTATAAGAAACTATTAGTCTTTATTATATGGAATTTCCATAAAATTATAAAGAAATAGTAGATATAGTAGTATATACCTAAAAGGTAACTTATAAGAGATTTAAGAAGAATTTTAATAATAGAAAATATAGTGTCCCTAATGAACAATCTTATTTTTTCTCTAAAAAACCCTTTTATAAAACCTAGAATAATACTGGAAAGTATATAGAATAACCTTAATTTACTTAGAGACTAAATTACTAAACTAGAAGATATTACATTCCAGTATTAGAACTAAGTAAAACTCCTATAAATAAGGACTAATTACTAAATTAGTACTTTATCTATTATGAAACAGACTACTGAGTAAATAAATATTCCAAATCTAATAGATAAGTATAGGAGATTGTAGAAGCTATAGAAACTATAGAAATTACTAAAATTTTGGAGGAAGAGTAAGGACTATAGATCTTCCTATACCTATAATCTACTATTCTATAATAGAAAGTATATCCTATTTTACTATTATAATTACTCTATAGAATAGATTTGTAATCTATATAAACTTCAATACTTATATATAACTTAATATTATAAGTATTAACTTTACTAAATAGTAGTACTTACCTTAAGCTAAATTATAAGCTTTCCAGCTATATACTATAGATAAGCTGGAATGCCCCAAATATAGTATATATAAGATAACTCTAGTTCTTACTAACTCTAGAGGAACTATCAAGGCTATTAAGAGACCTTACATAGTAGTAGATTGAGATTTAAACTCCATAAACTCTCTAGTTCTCCTCTCTATAACTATACTTAGTTAGTATTCCATTATTATCTCAATAGTAAATTAATAATAGTAATTTACTACTTCCAATTTTAAGCTAAGAACCCCATACTAATTTACTAAAGACTATAAAAATAAAGCTTATATCTTTACTATTGTCTAACTACCTAAATTAAATAACCTCTCTATTAAAGAAGAAGATAACTATATTCCAATTACTAACTCTATAGAAGAGTAGTAAATCCCTTTTAAATTAAAGGAATTTACAGATGTATTTTCATATGAAAATACTATATAATTACCTTTATAAAAGAAAATGGATCATACTATTAATCTATAGGAAGAAGAGTAATCTTCTTAGGAACTAATTTATATACTCTCTCAAATAGAACTTACTATCCTATATAATTATATTAATATTAATATTAAGATAGGCAGAATCAGACTCTCTAAAAGTCCTATAGGTATATCTGTCCTATTTGTTCCTAAAAAAGATAGTACCCTCTATCTCTATATTAATTATTACAATCTAAACTACATATTAGTTAAAAATTACTATCTCTTACTCCTTATCTTAGAGATTTTAGATAGAATTATTAGTATTAAACTCTTCTTAAAAATTAATATTAAAGATACCTACTATAGAGTCCATATTAAGTAAGGGAATAAATGGAAAACTATATTTTATATCTGATATAACTACTATAAATATATAGTTATACTATTTAGTCTAACTAATATACTAACTACTTTTTAAAACTATATTTATATTACCCTTTATGGAATTCTTAATATTTTTTATATTACCTATCTTAATAATATTCTTATCTTTTTATCTAATAAAGAAACCTATATCTAATATCTTAAAACTATTCTCTAATACCTATACTAAGTAGAACTCTATACTAAACTATTTAAATATACCTTTTACTAAGACTAAGTTAACTTCTTAGAATATATTATCTTATCTAAAGGTATTTTAATAGATTCCTAATGAGTCTTTACTATTACTTTATAATTAGAATTTAAAACCTTTTATAATATTTAAGTATTTATTAGCTTCTATAACTTCTATAGATAATTTATTAAGAAATTCTCTCTTATTATATAATCCTTAATATTATTAGTAAAGAAAAGTAAAGATAGGAAAAAGCCTAGTTCTATAAAGTTAAATAAAACCAAATTCCAAGTATTTCATATTTTAATTAATACCTTTATAAATACCCCTATCCTCATTCATTTTGACTTAAGTTATTCTATCCAATTAAAGACTAATATATCTAAATATAAAATAATAGATATTCTCTTATAGCTAAAAACTAATGGAAAATAGTATCCTATAGTATTTTAGTCTTATAAATTTAATAATGCTAAGACCTATTATACTATGCTAAATTAAGAGCTATTTACTATTATTTACTCATTTAAATACTAATAATATTATTTAGAGAAAAGTAGATATATTATTAAAGTTTTATTAGACTATACTAATTTACAAACTTTTATATAATAATCTAAACTTAATAGATATTAAGCCCACTAGTATATCTCCTTACTACTTTTTGATTTTATTATTAAGTATTAGTTAGGGAAATTAAATCTAGCTAATACTTCTTTAAGACTTTTTAAAAGGACTAGGGACATCTAGAATCCTAATATCCTTATATCTCTTATATTATAGATAGCCCTTAGATTAGATACTATTTCCCCATAGAATATAGTTATCTAGGAGATTTGTAAATTAGACCTAATTAGTCTTAAATTCCAATTTGAAACATAGCCTTATTCTACTATAGGTAAGGATGAATTAACTAATTGGGCTATTTAGAACAATCTAGTTTTAGATTAATTGAGTTTCCAGGAGGCTTTATATATAATTATAGTAGAAGAACCTATATGTATTTTTAATTTATAGACTTCTGATAATCTAATTATAGAACTATTGAGATTATAGATAGAGAATCCCTATTACTAATGTTAAAAGAAAACCCTTCTCTATAGACAGGGGAATCTAGAGAACTAGTTACTAAAAGATAGCTTTATCCTCTTCAAGAAGTACTTTTTTATACTCCCTACCTAAGGCCTTAGGCAATTGATTTTAAAGTTATATCATAATGAACTAATAACAGGTTACTTTGAAAGAAACTATACTATTAAGCTAATTAAAAGAAAATTTTACTAACTCTCAATGAGAGGGAATATTAAGTAGTATGTTAAAGAATGTACTATATATTAGGATTTAGTGTCATATTACCACTATTCCTATAGTAAACTAAAGCTACTACTGATTCCTTTAGATCCCTAAATTGAAATATCTATGGATTTTATTACTAAACTACCTATTATTATATTTAGAGTAAAAGAAGTTAATACTATTCTTATAGTTATTAACTATTATATAAAAATATATCTTTTCTTTCCTATAAATATCTCAATTAATATAGCAGAGCTTATAGAACTACTATATAATGAGATTGAGCTTAAGTTCAGGGTTTCTTTAGGAATTATTTCTAATAGAGAAAGTATTTTTACTAGTGCTTTCTGAACTAATATATATATAACTTATAATATTAAGTATTACCTCTCAATAGTATTTTACCTCTAAATTAATAGCTAAATAGAGTAAATAAATTAAACTCTTAAGTATTATTTATATTATTTTATTAATAAAGAGTAGTAAATATAGCTAATACTATTAGGAACAGCTACTTTTACCTATAATAATATAATTAATACTATAATAGGGATATTACCATTTGAGATACTATATAACTATAATCCCTCTTTTTACATAAATTCTAAGACTAGTGTTTTAGTTGAGGAAGTACTAATAGTAAAAGATTATCTTTCCCAACTTTAAGATCTATACAGAAGCCTATTAGAATACTAGTAGAATACTACTAAAATACATATAAAGTACTATAATATAAAACACAAGAATATAGAATTCAAGACAAATAATCTTATTGTCCTATTAACTAAAAACCTCTAACTCTAAGAGTCTAGAAAGCTCTCCCTATGCTTTATTAGCTTATTTTGAGTAGTAGAAAGAGTTAGTATGTAGACATACTAACTCTATCTTCTGGAAAAATATAGTTAAATATACAATATCTTCTATATTTCTCTATTAGAATTATGAGTAGATTATAATCAATCCATAGCTAAATTAATATTCTTATTAGAACTAGAAGATAATTCAGACTATAAAGTTAAAGAGATTAAAGAAGAGTAATAGATTCTGAATAAAATCTACTACTTGTTTAAGTGAGTAGATTGACTATCTGAATATAATTAATAGATTGTAGAATTAGATATAAATACACCTATACTACTTAAAAAATAGAAAAAGTCAAAAGAAAAGCCTATATGAGACAAGAAGAATACTTTTTAAAAGGCAGATCCCCATCTAATTTACATTGATTACTCATCTAATATTAAAGCCAATACTAGGGTAAACCCTTTATAAAGAGATTCCTTACTATATACCATATCCTCTGTCTATTATCCCCTTTAGATTACTAAACCTAATACTAATTATAAATTATCTCTATATAACCTTAGTAATAGTCCCATAGACAATCCTTTAAGATATATTCCAAAGCTAATAATATAGAAATCTATCCTTATAAAAGAATATTATAACCTCTATCCCCAGAGTAAAGATATAGAATAGTATTTTAACCCTTATGAGTATAAAGAGAAACCTCATAGTTCATAATTATATTAGAGTAACTCTTATAGTCAGACTAAAGAAAAATAACTAAATCAGTACCAGATCTCCTATAGAACCTAAGAAGAATTGGGACCTATCTTACTTCCATTAAGTCTAAATTAAGACTTATAAGCTTTTAAAATCTTATTAAAGATCTCTATATAATCCTCTATTATAACTATTAGAACTTTTACAAAAGGTTTATCACTATCCTGGAAAAGTAAAGTAATAATATCTAAAGCCCAGAAAAGGTTATTATAATTACTAATTATACTAGTAGGAATCTAATTAAAAAATCATAGGTTAATTACCTCCTTTCTATAAGTATTCTAATTAAAAGGATTTATAAACTTATATATCCCCTTAGCCTATATATAATTCTTATAGGATATAGCCTCTTAAATATCAAATTCACAGAGAATCTGAAAAGGAATTCCCTTATAATCCTTTTTAGCCTTAACTTAGAGATAGTACTTATACTATCTCCAATAGAAGAAAGTAAGGAAAGAATATATTATATGAGGCTTTAGAGGTATCCTAGATCTTATATAGATAAAATCCAGAGAAAAGAGGATAATTCCAAAATAATTTAGATATAATTTAGTAGGGAAATAAAGGCCAAAATAGATATCAAAGAAGAAAAAGTAAGATTGTGGAAAGCTACTATTTATACTCATATCTACTAAAATACCCCCTCCAAAATTTCTACTATAATTTATATATAGGACAATTGACTTTAGATTAGATAAAAGAGATTTAATTTTAGTTCTACCAAAAGGAGTCATCTAACTTTATAAAGAAGCTCTACTCTAATATCTTATACTTTTAGTAACTATACTCCAACTCATTAGGGTTATTATTATTAACTTAAACTATATCTTAAAGTATACTATCTATTACTATACTATAGACTATATATATTACTATCTATATACTCTTAAATAGTAAGTATTTTACTAAAACCCATACTTTATAGATATAGTCCCCTTTCTTTAGTCATAATAACTATTAATCTAAGACTTATTAATAAGTCCTTACTACTATATTTCCTATAATAGAATTCACCTATACTAGTAACTTCTACTAAGAGTTCATAGTACTATAATATATAGTTAAATTACTCTATCTCTCTATTAGTATTAATAGTATGAAAAGACTATAAAAACAATATGAACTAAAAATAGTTTCTTTTCCCCTAACAGATCCTATTTAGATATATAAGTATTAGTAATTCCTATAAAGGCCTGGATTAGTTTAACCTCTAAGTCAACTAAAGTCTACTTTAATATATTATTAAATAGAGGGGGAATTAATAGTAGTCCAACCCTAGAAGACCCTGTAACTACAGAAGCAGTTAGATCTTATATCTCTAAGACCAACTTATATCCTATTAAAAACTCTATTATATCCTTCTAATCCCCTACTATTCCTTTGGGAAACTATATTATAGTCAGATTATATACCATTTACTAGAATTTCATTCTGGAATACCTACTGAGACACATTATTTATTTCTAGTTATATAGTCTCTATAGGAAATTACTAAAATACTATTAAACTTATACTCTATTACCATAGGGTTAACTATTAGGAGATCTATTACTAATATATAGAGATAGTAAAAACAAAAGAGTTAAGATATTACTATAGAATAACTATAAATTACTCTTAAATCACTAAAGGAATTATTATTATCCTCCCCTCTATCTCTATTACTATTTTCCTCTTTACCTTTATTACTAGTAATAGTAACCTCTCTCCTCTTTTTAGCTTAGATAGCCCATACTATTATAGTCCTACCTTTATTTACTCTAGGTATATTTACTATCTTCCCAATTTAATAGTCTATAGTAAGTATAGATAAGGTTTTTATACCTTCCTAACCTGCTCTATATAAAGTATATCTAACACTCTCCTCTTAAAAGAGGAAATTTCTAGACAAATAATAGAACCCTTATTATTATTCCATAAAACACCCCCTATATACTTACTTTTAATAAGAGGTTTTACCTATTTAATCTCCCTTAACCTAGCTTATCTAAAAGCTAATCTTCTTTATTACTATTTATCTTTAACCCAACAGGTCAAATAAAGAGAGAAAGGATAATTATTATAGCATACTATTCACAATTACTACCCAATAGCTTTTCAGGCCCTATCCGACAATAATCCGAATAAGTACGGGATCTCTCATCATCACTCTGTATCTATGTATTATTATATATATCACTAATACTATACATATAACCCTAGGGTAGAAATTATATAATTAAATAGTCTAGAGGGTTCCCCTAACTTTGGGGATCACTAAGGATTAGTCTTTTTACTATTACTATACACACACTCAATACAGCCAACTTAGCGGTCCCATTCCATACCCCTTCTGTAGCCATTCTACTACTATTCCCCATTACCTCTCGTCACCACTCTCTTGCCTAATCCACCCCATCTTTACAAATACTTAAATAAGTATTCTTATATATTTATTCTTTACTTATTATCTAATAAGTCTAGGACTTATTACTTAATATATAGTAGTTTATTACTTAATAAATACTATTTTAAAATACTACTAGTTCTATAATAGTTAGTATTCTATAATAGTCCTTAATATAGAATCTCCTCTTTCCTATAGTTTATATCTTTCTAAGTTCCCTTTTATCTTAGAATATTTCTAATTATAGAATATTATTAACCCTATAATACTTAGAATCCTAGATTATACTATATTCTTAGATACTAGTGGAAATATTATAATTTCTATTCTAATATAGTTCTTAAACTATATTTCTTTTTATAATATTACTTTTCTTATATATATTTATAATTCTTAATTATATATAATATATTCTTATTATAATAATTAGCTATAGTTAACTTATTTTAAATTAGTCTCTATAAATCTATAATATTATTTCTTTCTTTTAAGATTTGTATTTTAAAGACTATTTAACTATACTATATCCTAAGTATATTCCTATTCTAAAATATAACTTATTCTTCTATATTCTAATTATATTTACTAAGTCTTCTATTTAAAAGAATAACTTATTAGTTAAAATTAAGAAGAAAGGTTTTTAATCTATTATTCCTTATAATTATTATATTTATTTTAAAAAAGTATACATTTAGACTAATTATTCTAATAAGTATCTTAATTATATTATTAATAGTAATTATACTAAGTATAAGATATTAACTTCTTTCTTCTCTAATACTAAATAGAGATATTTACTAAAAACTTATTATAAGCTTTATTAGTAAGAGAAAGAGGTTATTATCTAATAATAGGTTATATTAGCTAAATTATCTTAGTTATAAAAATAATCTTAGTTACTAGAAAATTATATAAGTAATTTTATTACTTATAAATATAAAGAGATCTCTAAGTTAAAAGATCTTAAATATTATAAAGCTTAAGAGCTTACTTATATTAAAAAAGAGTATATTAATATAGAAAAATAAAAATCTATAGTAGAAAGTACTTATATTATAAATAAGGTTTCTCAATTTACTATTATTAATAATTCTAATAAGATTCTTATAGTTATATTAGATAGTCCTAGTCTAATATAGTGTAAAGACAGGGGGGATTAGGCAAGAGAGAAGTAATAATAAGTAGTAGGGAATAGTAGTAGATTGACTATAGAATGGATCTAAAATGGGATTACTAAGTTAGTTATATTAAGTATATATATAGTAATTATAAAAAGACTAATTCTTAGTAAATTCCAAAGTTAGAGGAACTCTCTAGACTATTTAATTATATGATTTTTATTCTAGAGTTATATATATAGTATTAGTAATATATATAATAATATATAAACACTATATAATAATAATAAAAGGTTTTATATTATCTAAATTACTATTAAATGGGATTTAAAAAGCTATTAGATAGTAATTATAAATAGTATACTATAATAATTATTCTTTCTCTCTTTATTTAATCTATTAGATTAAAGATAAATAATAATAAAGAAGATTAACTTTTAGATAAGCTAGAGTAAAAGAAATTAAATAGAGAGAAGAGAATTGAAATCTCTTATTAAAAATAAATATATAAAGAGTATTTTATAGAATAATAGTAAGAGTTCTATTATTTATCTAGAAATTTCTTCTTTTAAGAGAAGAGTATTAAATATATTTTATATAGAATAAATTAGAAAAATGTAAAAACCTTATTTATATTTATTATAGATTATTAAATTAAGAAAATAGTAAATATATCTAAAATAAAAAAAAATAGAGTTATAATAGTATAGACTATCTAAGCTAAAAAAGAGAAGAAAGACTACTATTACTAATAATAAGAGTAAAGAGAAAAATAATAATAGAGATAGAGAGAAGAATAATAATAATTCCTTTAGTAATTTAAGAATAATTTATAATTACTCTATAATAATATTTTAATTCTTTTATCTTTACTATTTCTATATATTAATAATAGATTTTTTAATAGTTAATCCTATAGTAATAAAATATAAATTTAATAGTATTTTAGTAATTTCCTATAGAAATTATATAATTAGAAATAAATAATATATTTCAATAGGTATTCTAAAATAAAATTCTAATAAATAATATATAATCTAACTATAATATAGTTTTCTAAAGAAATAATAAAGAACTAAAAGAATATAATAGAGTTTTTAATAGAATATAAATTAGTCTTAGAGATATAAGATTTAATTACTCCTATAATTATAGAATCTTTTAAAATTAAACTACTATTAATTTCTTTTTTATTTAATAATATATTAAAGTAAACTTTAATTAACTTAGAGATTAAACTAATTTAGACTTTTATAAAAGTTATTAATATCTATATATCTAAATAGAGTCTATTAAAGAGAAAGAAATTATTTTTAGTTTATAGTATTTTTATAGTTTTTTTATATTATTAATATTAATAAAGAAATAGAATAATTTAACTATATATTATAATATTATAAACTCTTAATAGAAACTATTAGTATAAGTAAATTCTATTATAGAAAATATAATAATAAGAACTTATTAATAAATTTTAAATTAATAATTACTATTACTAAAGAAAGAAAACTATATTTATAAAATATAAGTTTTAGTAAAATACTTACTATTTAAGAGTATATAAATAGTAATATATATAGTTTATAATATAATAGTAAATAGTATACTTTAAGATATAGTTTAAATTAATAATAATAACTCTAATAAATTAGAATATAATTATTAAAAGTATAAGATATTAGAATAGAGCTTCTTTATAGAGTTAGAATTAAATCTCTTTTATCTAATCTAAAGTTAATTATTCTATATATAAATTATAATAGAAATTTTAGAAAAAATATTTTAGTAAATATAAATATAAATAATAACTTCTTATAATCTTATTTTTTCTTTTTTAATATTTACTTTAACTTCTATTTCTCTATTAAATTATATTTAAATTATTTTAAATTATTTTTTTTTCTCTAGATTTTATCTATATAAAATTTAGAATATCTTTAAAGTCTTATAAAATATATTTTTTTCTTATTTCTTTCTATTAGAAGTAATATAAGTATTATCTCTAAGTTAAGATTAAAAAGAATTAAAAGAGAATCTCTTTTTAGATTCTTTATAAATTTAATATTTAAGAAACTATATTCTATAAGAACTATATATAGACTAAGAAAATATATAAGTCTATAAATTCTTTTAATTAAAATATTTATAGAGAGAAAATAATTAATTTATAATTTTTTAATTAGATTTTTATTAATATAATTAATAACTATAATAATTTTTTCTAAGTTTTAAATATTATTACTTTACTTTCTTATAATAGTAATAAATCTTTTATAGAAACTCTAATAACTATAATAGAAAATTATATAAGACTTTTTAATAAGATTCTAAAAGCTTATAAGTCTTAATATAAACTTAATAAAAATAAGATAAGTTTAGATCTTCTCTAGTATTCTATAGAAAATCTATTATTAATTTAGTTACTTTTCTCTAGTCTAACTATAAAGATTATTCTAATATAATTATAAATTAAAAGATTTCTCTTTATACTTATAAGAATTAGAATACTATTCTATATTTTTATTTTAGAAATAAAAATTATAATACTCTTTTATAAGAGTAGGTTTCTATATTATTAATTTTAGAATATATTTTAAAGAATTACTTATAAAATTATTATTAAGATTATATAGAAGTAATTTATAATTAATATTAGATTTAATAATCTAAAAAGAATAATAGATAGAGAATATAGTATATAATAAGAGATCTCTTTATAAAGAAAATATTCTAATATTAACTTTAATATTAAATAGATAATTAATATAAATTAAATAGGAATTTATTTTTTAAAAAGTATTCTTTTTATCTTATATAGACTTTTCTTTTAACTTCTTCTATTTTTTAAATAATATAAGTATATTTATATTTAATTCTATAATCTATTAATTATATTTAGAGAACTAATCTATTTATTTTAGTAAATAATAGATTTTATCTATAATCTATTACTCTTTTTTAATCTCTTTAACTTTATAGTCTAAATTATTCTCTAGTTTTAGTAAGAATATTAATTTAACTATAGATTAATTATAATTTACCCATAGTTCTAATAGAAAAATATAGAAAATATTATATATTTAACTATATTTTTCTAAAAAATAGAGTTAGTATACCTATATACTAACTCTTTTTACTATTTAAAATAAACTAATAAAATATAAGAAGAACTTTCTAGATTCTTAGAATTAGAGATTTTTAATTAATAGAATAATAAGATTATTTTTCTAAAATTTTATATTCTTATATTTTATATTATAGTATTTTATATATATTTTAATAGTATTCTACTAGTATTTTAATAGACTTTTATATAAATCTTAAAATTAGAAAAAATAATCTTTTACTATTAATATTCCCTTAACTAAAATACTAATCTTAGGATTTATATAAAAGAAGAGATTATAATTATATAATATCTTAAATAATAAGATTCCTATTATAGTATTAATTATATTATTATAGGTAAAAATAACTATTCTTAATAATATTAGTTATATTTATTATTTCTTATTAATAAAGTAATATAAATAATACTTAAGAGTTTAATTTATTTACTCTATTTAACTATTAGTTTAGAAATAAAATATTATTAAGAAATAATACTTAATATTATAAATAGTATAGATATTAGTCTAAAAAGTACTAATAAAAATACTTTCTCTATTAGAAATAATTTCTAAAAAAGCTCTAAATTTAAATATAATGTACAGAAAGAACTAGAGCTAAAAGACATATCTAATATAGAATTCTAAACTTAAGGAAAGAAGAAGAAGAAGAGGGACCTCTATAGATCTCTAATATATAAAATAGACTATACCCATAGAGTTACCTATATTACTACTTAGTTTCTAACTAGAAAACCCAGAATATATATACTATAATATAGTTTCTCATATTACTCTCCTCCTAAACTTAATTTCAACTCTGAAATTATAAAATTTACTCTATATAGTATTAAATTTACCTATTCCTAATTTATTATTATTATCTATATCTAATAAGTTATCTTTCCTATCTTAAAGTTATACTTTGAGCTTCTATAATTATATCTTTAATAGGTTCTAATAGTAGAAGTCTAATAAGTAATTTAGTATATTCTTAAAGTTTCTTATAGAATACTAGTGATTATTAATATTATACTTCTTTTATTTAATCTAATAGATTATCTAATCATCTCTAGATTACTAGTTTATCTAAATAAAGTTAATCTTAAACTCTAGTTTTACCTCTAGTATATTTACTATTATTAGTCTTTTCTTAATCTTCTAATCTAATAATAGTTTACTTCTAAATACTTTTTATAATTAATTTATATTTATAATAGAATAGATTAATATATTAAATAGTAGTTAAAGATAGAATATATTAGAGTATTTCTATTTAATAATCTTAAAGAGTCTTATAGCCTAATAATCTATTTTTCTTAATAACTAGTTTATTCTAAAGTACTTAGTTAAAAGTATAATATAGTTACTTACTCTAAAGTTAATTTCTTATCTTTTCTAGTCTATTTAATCTTACTAATACTCCTATATATAGAATAGATTCTATTCTACTTTATCCTATATTATCTATATTTACTCTATAAACTATAGAACTATATCCTATTAAGAGAAATTAGTTATTAGTTTAGATTTCTTTTTATCTAAATCTATAGATAGTCTTATCTTATAGTTTTACTCTATCTTAAAGAGAGATATTCTAGTTAATTTCTAAAATAATACTATCTAAGTAATATCTATTAGATATACTATATCTAATTAGTTATTCTATTTTAGATTAACTAAGACTTATAAATACTATTTAATACTTTTAACTATTCTCTTAGATCTCTTATCTAATTATAAGTAATATACTATTAATAGAGAATATTTAATCTTTAATATTCTATATAGCTCTTCTTATACTCTTAATATAAATATTTAATCCTAGTTTAATATAATTAAGTTAGATAGTTTATTATAGTATATAATATTTTATAATAGTAATTAGACTATATTCTTATTTATTATTATCTTATAATATAGAATAATAATATATCTTTTTAAGAATTAATTAAGAACTATTAGAATATAATTATATTTCTTCTTATCTTTTAGTAACTCTATAAAATTTATCTAAATATATATCTATAATCTTAATAGTATTAATAAGAGATTTAATAATTCTCCTAACTAATCCTATTAGAACTTAATTCTCTTATAAATTATATAATTATTTATAAACTATTTAATATTAAATATAATTTCTAATTATATAAAGTTCTATTCTTAGATATAGTCCTATATCTTCTTTACTCTAAAATATACTAAAATAAATTACTTATAAATATAATTTAGTAACTCTAATCTTACTTCTTATAAAATAAAAACTTAGTCTTTATAGAGAAGTAGTTCTTCTATAAGCTTCTAAGAACTATTTTCCTCTTTTAGTAAGACTTTCTTATATATAAATATTAATTAATTATTATTTATCTATCTATTTACTTAGAGAATCTTCCTTATCTTTTTAGAGATATTTAAAATTAAACTTAAGAATATATTAACTAAAACTAGTATATTAACTATTAGTTTCTAATTAGAAACTTTTTAATTAGAAAGTTTCTATATAGTTACTAATAAGACTATCTCTAAATCTAATTAATACTATAAAAGTAGAGTAGTCTCCTTTCTATCTTAATCTAATAGTAATTTCTTTTTTAATAGAATATCTACTATAATATTAGTCTTACTAGTATAGTATTTTATTATAAAGTTAAAATTAATAAGAAACTCTAACTACTAAGCTTATCTAATATTTAATTAATATTTAATTATAAAATACTTAAGAGACTTATAGTCTAACTAGATAACTATATACTAATTTTAACCTATACTTATTAATTTTACTCTCTACTTCTTAAGAGCTTATATAATAACTAATAGCTTCTTATTATAAATCTTATATTAAGTCTTAGTATTATTTATTATCTTTAATAGAAAGACTATTAAATACTAGTTATTATTATTTTATAATTAATTTAAGACTACTCTAGTTATTTTATCTAAGAAGTTAGTCTTAATCTAAATAGATTATATAAGATTAAAATATATAATAACTAGAGATTCTATTAAGATAATCTTTAGCTAATTAAATATAGTCTTATAGACTAAACTCTATATCTATAGAATCTCCTTTTTTATTAAAATAAATAATAGTTTTACTAGATAATTATAATCTTAAATAAATTATTAATAGTAGTTATAGAATCTAAAAAAGAATTAAATCTCCTTAACTATAATAAATATCTTCTATTTATAAATAATATTTAATTTCTTAGAATCTATATATATACTATGTCTTTCTATAATAAATCCTAGAAACTTTATCTTTTCTATATTAAATTTATATTTCTTTAGTAAGATCTAAAGATCTACTACCTAGAGATAATATAAAACTTCTTTAATATACTATTTATAGAGATTTAGATTCTCTAAATAGACTAAAATATTATTAATAAAAATAATAGTTATAATATCTAGTAGATTATATAGAATATTATTTATATAGTACTAGAATATTATAGGGTTTCTTATTATACTAAAGAATATAACTCTATATTTAAATAATCTATATTAACTTTTAAAAGTAATTAGGTCTTTACTCTTAAAGTATATTTAGATATAATAAAAGTCTTATTAAATATTAAGGTTAGTAAACTATTTAGTCTTAGCTAATTATTTTAGAATCTTATTAATTAGAGGAATTAGATAGCTATTCTTCTTAGTTATAGTATTTAGCTTTTAGTAATCTATATAGAATTATAGACTATCTCTTAGCTTTTTTACTATTAGAATTAGAAATATAAATAGACTTATTAATAAAATAATAAATCTATAATATAAATTTTTTTTAATATAAATTCTAATTATCTTAAGTTTCTTTACTAACTATTTATAGAAAAAATAGCTTTAAAATATAAAGAGCTTTTCTAATTTAATCTTATAATCTACTCCTAATTATAAAGAAAATAGCTTATTTAAGTAGATTTTAGAAAAAGTCTTTATAAATTCTTAATATTTAGCTAAAAGAGAATTATAAATCTCTTAGAGTTCTTTCTCTAATTTAGTCTTATTAGTTTTATTATATTTCTTATTAATAATCTAATTAAATTCTACTAAGTAAGAGATAAAGACTTTATTTTCTAGTTTCTTAAGAATTTAATATATACCTTTAGCTTTTATTAAGATAATTTCTAGAATATCTAAGTTAATTTAACTAAGTCCTAACTTAGACTACTAGAGAATCTACTAAATATATTTTTTATTTTAAATAGTCTAGTCTATTTACTTATTTCTTTAATTTATATTAGCTTAGTATTCTATAGTCTTTATATTATTATTCTTATTAAGTAGAGTACTATTTATAAATTAGTATAAGTATTAGACTTTCTTAAAGATTAAGTCTCTCTAATCTCTAAAATATAGAGTATTAATAACTATTTCTAGTTAGATATTATTAGATTTTATCTAATATTAGTTAATAATAACTAATTAGACTATTTCTTTTATAATAATATATTATTAATATTTAAATAGTTAACTACCTATTATAAAGATAAGATAAATTAATTTAATAAAAGAAGTTCCTAAAGTTCTATTTTATATTCTATTTTATATAGGAATTTAAATCTAATAATACTTAACTAACTACTTTTTTTCTAGTTTTATAATTAGATTTTTTTAAATTAAGATATTTATATTTACTCTATTATTAAAAAGAATTATAACTAGAAATATAGTTAAATTTACTATTAAAACTATTAAATATAAGAATATAGAATTTATAGAATTCTATATTTAAATACTATTCTTATTTAAATCTTTCTATAATAAACTATCTAAGTAGGAGACTTTACTTAAATCTATTAGTTTTCTAAATTTAATTTAGAGAGAATCTTAGTTACTCTAGAGGTTTTTTTAATTCTCTATTTCTAGATTTAGACTTAAGTTAATATTTTAAATTTAGGATATATAGTAATAAAATATTCTAACTTCTTATAATTATAGTAATAGTCTTCTATTTAAAATTAAGTTTTTTTAACTAAGAATTAAATTTAGAGTTTTAGAGTACTTATAATAGAAATAGATAATTAAAACTTTAATTCCTATTTAATCTTAGACTTAGTCTTAATATTAGTCTTTAGAATAGAATTAAAACTAGGAAGAGAGAATTAGATCTTATTAGTAGATTTAGAAGTAATATCTATTTATACTAATATAAGTCTTTTAAACTAAATAAAGGAAATTATAGAATTATACTTAGCTATTCCTATATAATACTAAATTTAATAAAGTAATTTTAATTATATCTTATTCTTCTAGAACTTAGTAAATAAATAAGATTTATTAGCTAAATACTAGAATAAAGATATAAAGTCTTAATACTTAGAAATATTCTTCTATTAGAATATTTAGAACTTATATTAGTACTTAATAATCTAATTTATATTTTTAAACTAATTTTAGAAGAAATAAAAGATCTTATTAACTATAGTAAATATATTTAAGTAATCTTCTTAGAAATAAGGAAATAACATTATAAAGATATATTTTATAATATATATTATAATATAATAGATCTTCTACTTTATTATTAAAAAGTAATTATTATTAGATCTTAGTTTCTAATATATTATCTATTTCTAATAGTAATATAAAGGATTCTTACTATTAGTAAGCTTTTCTAGATTAGATAATTTAACTAATCAATTCTAATTAGATATTAAGATAGATATAGGACTTTACTATTTATTTATTATAAATAGATAGTTAATGTGATGCACAGAAAGGACCAGAGCTGAAAGGCATGTCCAATATAGAATTCTAAACTTAAGGAAAGAAGAAGAAGAAGAAGAGGAACCTCTACAGATCTCTAATATATAAGATAGACTATACCCATAGAGCTGCCTATGTTACTATTTAGTTTCCAGTTGGAAAACCTAGAGTATACATACTATAATATGGTTTCTTATATTACCCCCCTTCTAAACTCAATTTCAACCCTGAAATCACAAAATTTACTTCTATATAGTGTTAAATTTACCTATTCCTAGTTTGTTATTATTATCTGCATTTAGTAAGTTACCTCTCCTATTTTGAAGTTATACTTTGAGCTTCTATAGTCATACTTTTAACAGATTCTAATAGTAGAAGTCTAGTAAGTAATTTAGTGTATTCTTAAAGTTCCTTATAGGGTACTAGTGATTATTGATATTATACCCCTTCTATTTAACTTGATAAATTATTTAATTATCTCTAGATTACTAGTTTATCTGAATGAAATTAACCTTGAACTCTAGTTCCATCTCTGGTATATTTACTATTATTAGTCTTCTCTTAACCTCCTGTCCTAATAATAGTTTACTCCTAGATGCTTTCTATAGTTAATTTATATTTACAATAGGATAGATTAATATATTGAGTAGTAGTTGAAGATGGAATGTATTAAGGTATTTCTACTTAATAATCTCAAAGGGTTCTATGACCTAGTAGTCTATTTTTCTTAATAGTTAGTTTATTCTAAGATACTTAGTTAAAAGTATAATATAGTTATCTATTCTAAAGTTAACCTCTTATCTTCTCTAGTCTACTTAACCTTATTAGTACTTCTGTATATAGAATAAGTTCTATTCTACTTTACCCTATATTATCTATATTTACTCTGTAAACTATAGAACTATATCCTATTAAGAAGAGTTAGTTATTAATTCAGATTCCTCTCTATCTAGGTCTATAAACAGTCTTATCTTATAGTCTTACTCTACCTTAAAGAGAGATATTCTAGTTAATTCCTAAGGTAATACTATCTGGATAATATCTATTAAGTATACTATATCTAACTAGTTATCCTATTTTAGATTAACTAAGACTTATAAGTACTATTTAATACTTTTAACCATTCTTTTAGACTCCCTATCTAACTATAAGTAATATACTATTAATAGGAAATGTTTAATCTTTAGTATCCTATATAGCTCTTTTTATACCCTTAATATAAATATTTAATTCCAATCTAATATAATTAAGTCAGATAGTTTATTATAGTATATAATATTTTATAGTAATAGCTAAACTATATTCTTACTTATTACTATCTTATAGTATAGAATAGTAATATATCTTTTTAAGAATTAATTAAGGACTACTAGGATATAGTTATATCCCTTCTTATCTTTTAGTAACTCTATAAAATCCATCTAAATATATATCTATAGTCTTAGTAGTATTAGTAAGGGATTTAGTAACCCTCCTAGCTAATCCTACTAGGACTTAATCCTCTTATAAATTATATATTTATCTATAAATCATTTAATATTAAGTATAATTTCTAATTATATAAAGTTCTGTCCTTAGATATAGTCCTATATCTTCTTTGCTCCAGAATATACTAGAGTAGGTTACTTATAAATATAATTTAGTAATTCTAACCTTACTCCTTATAGAATAAAGACTTAGTCTTTATAGAGGAATAGCCCTTCTATAAGTTTCTAGGAGCTGTTTTCCTTTTCTAGTAAGACTTCCTTATATACAGCTATTAATTAATTATTATCTACCTATCTGTTTGCTTAGAGAACCTTTCTTATCTTCTTAGAGGTACTTAAAATTAGACTTAAGAATATATTAGCTAAAACTAGTATATTAGCTATTAGTTTCTAATTAGAAACTTTTTAGTCAGAAAGTTTCTATATAGTTACTAGTAAGGCTATCTCTAAATCTAGCTAATACTATGAAAGTAGAATAGTCTCTTCTCTATCTCAATCTAGTAGTAATCCCTTTCTTAATAGAATATCTACTATAATATTAGTCTTATTAGTATAATATTTTATTATAAAGTTAAAGTTAATAAGGAACTCTGACTACTAAGCTTATCTAATATTTAACTAGTATTTAGTTATGAAATACTTAAGAGACTTATAGTCTAACTAGATAATCACATACTGATTTTAGTCTATACTCATTAATTTTACTTTTTACTTTTTAAGGGCTTATATAATAGCTAATAGCTCCTTATTATGGATCTCATACCAAGTCTTAATATTATTTATTATCTTTAATAGGAAGACTACTAGGTATTAGCTATTATTGTCTTATAATTAACTTAGAATTACTCTAGTTATTCTATTTAAGAAGTTAGTCTTAATCTAAGTAGACTATATAGGGTTAAAGTATATAATAACTAAGGGTTCTATTAAGATAATCTTTAGTTAGTTAAATATAGTCTTATAGACTAAACTCTATATCTATAGAGTCTTCTTCTTTATTAAGATAAATAATAGCTTTACCAGATAACTATAGTCTTAAATAAATTATTAGTAGTAGTTATAGAATTCAAGAAAGGACTGAATTCCCTTAATTATAGTAAATACCTTTCATTTATAAATAATATTTAACTTCTTAGAGTCTATATATATACTGTTTCTTTTTATAATAAATCCTAGAAACTTTATCTTCTCTATATTAAATTTATATTTCTTTAGTAAGGCCTAAAGACCTACTACCTAGAGATAGTATAAAACTTTCTTAATATACTATTCATAAAGATCTAAGTCCTCTAAATAGACTAAAATATTATTAATAAAGACAATAGTTATAATATCTAGTAGATTATATAGGATATTATTTATATAGTACTGGAACATTATAGGGTTTCCTATTATACTAAAGAGTATAACCCTATATTTAAATAATCTATATTAGCTCTTAAAGGTAGTTAGGTCTTTACTCTTAGAGTATATTTAGATACAATAAAAGCCTTATTGAATATTAAGTTTAGTAAACTATTTAGTCTTAGTTAGTTATTCTAGAATCTCATTAATTAGAGGAATTAGATAGTTATTCTTCTTAGTTATAGTATTTAGCTTTTAGTAATCTATATAGAACTATAGACTATCTCCTAGTTTTCTCACTATCAGAATTGGAGATATAAATAAGCTCATTAATAAAATAATAAACTCATAATGCAAATTTTCCTCAATATAGATCCTAGCTATCTTAAGTTCCTCTACTAACTATTTATAGAGAGAGTAGCTTTGAGATATAAAGGGCTCTTCTAATTTAATCTTATAATCTACTCCTAACTATAAAGAAGATAACTTATTTAAATAGGTTTCAGAGAAAGCTTTTATAAATTCTTAATATTTAACTAAAAGAGAATTATAAATCTCTTAGAGTTCTTTTTCTAACTTAGTCCTATTAGTTTTATTATATTTCTTATTAATAATCTGATTAAGTTCTATTAAGTAAGAGACAAAGACTTTATTTTCTGATTTCTTAAGAATTCAGTATATGCCTATAGCCCCTATTAAGATAATTTCTAGAATATCTAGATTAATTTAACTAAATCCTAACTTAGACTGTTAGAGAATCTGCTAAATATATCTTTCATCTCAAATAGCCTAGTTCATTTACTTATCTCTTTAGTCTATATCAGTCTAGTACTCTATAGCCTTTATATTATTACTCTTATTAAATAGAGTATTATTTATAAGTTAGTATAGGCATTAGACTTTCTTAAAGATTAAGTCTCTCTAGTCCCCAAAGTATAGGATATTAGTAGCTATTTCTAGTTAGATATTATTTAATTTTATCTAATATTAGCTAATAATAACCAATTAGACCATTTCTTTTATAATAATATATTATTAGTATTTAAACAGTTAACCACCCATTATAAAGGTAAGATAAATCAACTTAGTAAAAGGAGTTTCTAGGGTCCCATTCCATATCCCATTTCATATAGAAACTCAAATTCAGTAATACTTAATTAGCTACTCTCTTTTTAGTTTTATAACTAAATCTTCTTAAATTAAGATATTTATATTTACTCTACTATTAAAAAGAGTTATAACTAGAAATATAATTAAATTTACTATTAAAACTATTAAATATAAGAATATAGAATCCATGGGATTCTATATTTAAACATTATCCTTATTTAAACCTTTTTATAGTAAACTATCTAAGTAGGAGACTTTACTTAGACTTATTAGTTTTCTAAATCTAATTCAGAGAGAATCTTAGTTACTCTGGAAGTCTCTTTAGCCTTCTATTTCTGGATTTAGACTTAAGTTAATACCTTAGGCTTAGAGTATATAGTAGTAAGATACTCTAACTTCTTATAGTTATAGTAATAATCTTCTATTTAAAGTTAAATTCTTTTAGCTAAGAACTAAATCTAGGGTTTTAAAGTACTTATAGTAGAAGTAGATAATTAGGACTTTAATTCCTATTTAACCTTAGACTTAGTCTTAGTATTAGTCTTTAGAGTAGAATTGAAACTAGAGAGAGAGAATTAGTTCTTACTAGTAAATTCAGAAGTAATATCTACCTATATTAATATTAGCCTCTTAAACTGAATAAAGGAAACTATAGGGTTATACTTAGCTATCCCTATATAGTACTAGATCCAATAAAACAACTTTAGCTATATCTCACTCTTTCAAGACTTAGTTAATAAATAAGATTCATTAACTAGATATTAGAATAAAGATATAAAGTCTTAATACTTAGAGGTATTCTCCTACTAGAGTACCTAAAACTTATATTAATACTTAGTAATCTAATTTGTATCTTTAAACTAACTTTAGAGAAAATAGAAGACCTTATCTACTATAGTAAATATATCTAAGTAATCCTCTTAAAGATAAAGAGATAATATTATAAAGGCATATTCTATAATATATATTGTAATATAGTAGATCTTCTGTTCTATTATTAGAAAGTAATTACTATTAGATTTTAGCTTCTAGTATATTATCTATTCCTAATAGTAATATAAAGAGTCCTTACTATTGGTAAGCTTCTCCAAATCAGATAATTTAGCTAATCAACCCTAATTAGGCATTAAGATAGGTATAGGGCTTTATAGTCTATTTATTATAAGTAGGTAGTTAACTTATATTTAAAGAATAGTAATCTCATTATTAGTCTCCCCTTAAGTTAGTTCTGGGGTAATATATTATAACTACTAGTCCTACTAGAACTTACACCACTAATAGAATAGCTTAAATTCTTCTTTAAGTTTATATATATAATTGAATATAACCTAGGGACTTTAGTTTAAGCTAAAGAAAAGAATTGGATAGTATATGCTATTATAAATCAGAGTAGGGGTTACTATTATACCTAGTATACCCTTAGTAGTTTTATAGACTACTTTATTACTAACTGAGTCTTACTTAGCCTCTATAGTTACTTATATAATATTGTCCTCTAAAGAATATATTGCCTATAAGCAAAGTTTTTAAATTAATTATATATTGATATATTCATAAGTATAGTAAAAGGTTTACTCACCCACTTATATTAAAAAGAAAAAGAGAAAGTTTAGAATTATATAATATATAAAAAGAACCAGAGCTAAAAGGCATATCTAATATAGAATTCTAAACTTAAGAAAAGAAGAAGAAGAAGAAGAGAGACCTCTACAGATCTCTAATATACAAAATAGACTGTACCCACAGAGCCACCTACATTACTATCCAGTTTCCAACCAGAAAATCCAGAGCATACACACTACAATATGGTTTCTCACAGTTAACTTATATTTAGAGAGTAGTAATCTTATTATTAGTCTTCTCTTAAGTTTATTTTAGAATAATATATTATAACTACTAATTCTACTAGAACTTATACTATTAGTAGAATAGCTTAAATTCTTCTTTGAGTTTATATATATAATTAAATATAATCTAGGAATCTTAGTTTAAACTAGGGGAAAGAGTTGGGTAGTATATATTATTATAAATTAGAGTAGGGATTACTATTATACCTAATATACTCTTAATAGTCTTATAAACTACTTTATTACTAACTAAGCCTTACTTAGTCTCTATAATTACTTATATAGTATTATTCTCTAAAGAATATATTATCTATAAGTAAAGTTTTTAAGTTAGTTATATATTAATATATTTATAAGCATAGTAAAAAGCTTACTTACTCATTTATATTAAAAAGGAAAAGAGGAAGTTTAGAATTATATAATATATAAAAAGAACTAGAGCTAAAAGATATATTTAATGTAAAATTCTAAACTTAAGAAAAGAAGAAGAAGAAAAAGAGGGATCTCTATAGATCTCTAATATATAAGATAGACTATATCCACAGAACTATCTATATTACCACTCAGTTTCCAACTGGAAAACCCAGAGTATATGTACTATAATGTAGTTTCTTATATTAAACTTAATTTTATTATATAATAATTCTATAAGTTCTACTATATTAATTAAGATAGATATAGGAAAGAAAAGATATATCTTTATATATTAGTTAATAATTATAAGAATAGTATTAACTTTCCTTATTCTAAATATAATAATAAATAGTTTAGTAATAAAATCTATAAATATTTTAATTTAGAGACTTAAAGAAATTAATAATAATTTTAGTTTATTATAAGAATAATAGTAATATAATACTAAATTCTAATATATAGTATATTTCTTAATATATTATTTAATATTCTCTTTTATTAAGAATTAGTAAAACTTTCTTTTAATTAGCTTAATAGTATACTTTCTTTTAAAATATCTTAATATTAGTTTATTATAATATAATTTTAAAATTAACTATTTAAAACTTTAAATAAATAGAATAAAAAAATATTTTCTAAAGAGAATAAAACTATTTTTTAGTAACTAGTTTTCTAAATCCCTCTATTTATAAAGAAGAATTTTCTTTTAATATTAATAATAGAGATTTTTTAACTATAATCTCAATAGCTTTATAATTAAATTATTAGAAATTTATAAATTAAAAATATATATAAATTCTTTTACTATAATTATATATAAAGTCTTTTAAAAACTTAATTAATTTAAAACTAAGTTATTTTAGATAGTTTAATTAGTTAATTTATTCTTATTTATAATAGAATAAGACTATATCTCAAATTGGAATTTAAGACTAATTAGATTTATTTTATGAATTTTCTAAATAACTATATTCTATAGGAAAATAATATCTAATCTAAAAACTATTTATAATATAAGAAATATAAGAATATTAGAATTCTAGATATTTTTAGTTCTTTTAAAAAGTCTTAAAGAAATATTAACTAAGTTTAATTTCTCTAATTAATACTTAATAATAAAATTAAAAAATAATAAAGAGATATATTAATAGATTTAATATTTATTAAGTTTAAATTATTATATAAAAGTTTATAAATTAATATAATTTAATAAAACTTTAATAGTATATTTACTTTTCTTTAAATTATATTATTAATATTTAAATAAGTAAATAATAATAAATAACTCCTAATTTAATATAGTATACTAAGTCTTAATATTATTAAATTTATAAAACTAAAATACTATAGAGTATTATTTTCCATTAGTTTTTAGTTATAAAAGAATATTTACTATTCTATATTTAAATATATTAATTTTTAATTAAATAGAATAGTTTAAGTTAAAATAAATAAAAATAAGAATATTTATAAAAATATTAATTAGAGTATAAAATACTTAGAATTTAGTTTTATTTAACTTTATAGAACTAGACTTTTTTCTATCTTTACTTTTTTTTAATAATAATATTAAGAATTATATAATAAAAGAAAATCTTTTAATAAATTATTTATAAAAATTATAAAAGCTAATAAATACTTAAATATTATAAAAGATTTTAGATTTTAATTATAAAGTAATAATAGAGACTTATTAGGAATTTATTAAAATATTCTTAGATAAAATAATATATTCTAAGAAATTAACTTAGTTTTAGTAAAAAGTATATTTAGATAGTTTAATATAAAACTCTATTTAGTATAAGTATTAGAGAATAGTTTTAAGATATTAAGTATAGATTTCTTTATTAAATAAAAAGATAAGAATATTATTAAAATAAATAATATAAAAAATATTAAGAATTCTATAAAAAGTAATATAAATATAATTTTAAAAAGTAATTAATATATTAGTTAGACTAAATAGTATAACTATATATTTATAATAATTATATTAAATATAAAATTTAGTTTTCTATTTATTCTCTTATTTAATATAGACTCTATAGTATTATACATTACTTATTAGTTATAGTAAGTTAGTCTGCTAAGTAATACTTCTTTAGAATACTCTTTACTCTAAGATTATCTTTATTATTATTTTATAATACTTACTAATTATATATAGTAATAGATCTTAGTTACTTAAGTATTTAAAGATCTTACTTAGTAAAGAAGATACTAAATAGAATAGTACTAATAAGATTAGATTTTTATAGATCTTTTCTTATTATTAAGATAGATTTATTAGATAAATAATAAGAATAATTATTATATTCTAATCTATATCTTAAGTAATAATAGTTAGATTAAATATAAAGAACTAAATATATAATACTAAATAAATATTCTTATATATCTAATTCTTTTTATTCTTTAATAAGCTTAGGTCCTATTCTTAATAGAATCTAATCTTATTCTCTAATAGGATATTCTATCTATTAGTAAGATTATTATTTTAATATCTTATTTAGATAAGCTTTCTATTTAGATAATTATATATTATAGCACACTGTTCACAATTGCTGCCCAATGGCTTTTCAGACCCCATTTGATGGTAATCCAGATAAGTACAGAATCTCTCATCATTACTCTGTGTCTATGCATCATTATATATATTACTAATGTAATGTATATAACCCTAGGGTTAGAAGTTATATAATTAAATAGATTAGAGGGTTTCCCTAACTTTAGGGATTACTAAGGATTAGTCTTTTTATTATTACTATATATACACTCAATATAGCCAACTTAGTAGTCCCATTCCATATTCCTTCCATAGCCATTTTACTACTATTCCCTATTGCCTTTCATTACTACTCTCTTACCTAATCTACTCTGTCTTTATAATTCTAATCCTTCTTCCTATAGATTATTCAGGAGATAATGGTAAATACATATCAAACTACTTCCCAAAAGGAGTCTATTAGCCTAGAACTAGAAAGTATTCCACTCTCTTTA
Organism: Penicillium coffeae; assembly: GCA_035985395.1. Classification (NCBI taxonomy): domain Eukaryota; kingdom Fungi; phylum Ascomycota; class Eurotiomycetes; order Eurotiales; family Aspergillaceae; genus Penicillium; species Penicillium coffeae. Next base: position 1,615,081 of record CP142594.1, on the reverse strand, counting down.
CTAGAATAAGAAAACCTATATGTAAACTTATAAGATCTCATAATATCTAAAATTATAGTATAAGAGTAAACTATTAATATATAAATTTAAGTAATTAATAACTTATAGTAATAACAGAAAGAGTTACAAACTAGATAAAATAAATACTTATGTTAATTTGAAGATCTAATACTAAATTATAATCCTCTTAAAGCTACTCTAATTACTATCTTATATTAAAATAGTCTATCTACTAGAACTATACCTATACTAATAATATTAACCTACTCTAATAAGTATTATAATCTTAAAATCAAGAATATTAATACCTTTACTTAGAAGTATACTATTTAGTAATATTATAGTTAACTTATTAATTTAGATCTCACTTTTACTATAGTATTCTAATAATATAATAGTAAAAAGAATTATATTCTAGGAGGAATTAAATATATGGATTTCTAATATTATTTACAATAGAGTAAATATCTTTATAGTAAAGATTCTAATATATATACCCTATTAGAAAATAATTAGTAGTCTTTTGAAAATTAGATATTAACCCTAATTAGTAACTCTATTAATTTATAGTTAATTATAATAAATCAAATTAAGAAAGCTTAGTATATAGAAGACTAAGACCTATATAATTTTCATATCTATCTTTATTCCCTAGAGTAATATTTACTTAGGAAATCAGAATTAAATTACACTCTAAAATTTTTTACAAAACTATATCTAAAACTATAAAAAACTATTAGTCTTTATTATATAGAACTTCTATAAAATCATAAAGAAATAGTAAATATAATAGTATATACCTAAAAGATAACTTATAAGAGATTTAAAAAGAATTTCAATAATAGAAAACATAGTATTTCTAATAAACAATCTTATTTTTTCTCTAAAAAACCCTTTTATAAAACCTAGAATAATACTAGAAAGCATATAGAATAATCTTAATTTACTCAAAGACTAAATTACTAAACTAAAAGATATTACATTTTAGTATTAGAACTAAGTAAAACTCCTATAAATAAGGACTAATTACTAAATTAGTACTTTATCTATTATAAAATAGGCTACTAAGTAAATAAATATCCTAAATCCAGTAAGTAAGTATAGGAGATTATAGAAGCTATAGAAGCTATAAAAGTTATTAAAATTTTAGAGAAAGAGTAAGGACTGTAAATCTTTTTATATCTATAATCCACTATCTTATAGTAGAAAGTATATTCTATTTTACTATTATAGTTATTTTATAGAATGGGCTTATAATCTATATGGACTTTAATACTTATATATAACTTAATATTATAAGTATTAACTTTATTAAATAGTAATACTTATCTTAAGCTAAATTATAAGCTCCCCAGCTATATACTATAGATAAGCTAAAATACTCTAAATATAATATATATAAGATAGCTCTAGTTCTCACTGACTCTAAAGGAACTACTAAGACTATTAAGAGATCTTATATAGTAGTAAATTAAGATTCAAATTCTATAAACTCTCTAGTTCTCCTTTCTATAACTATATTTAGTTAGTATTCCATTATTATTTTAATAATAAATTAATAATAGTAGTTTACTATTCCCAATTTTAAGCTAAGAACCCTATACTAATTTACTAAAGACTATAAAAATAAAGCTTATATCTTTACTATTATCTAATTATTTAAATTAAATAACCTCTCTATTAAAGAAGAAGATAATTATATTCTAATTACTAATTCTGTGAAAAAATAGTAAATCCCCCCTAAATTAAAGGAATTTATAAATGTATTTTCATATGAAAATACTATATAATTACCTTTATAAAAGGAAATAGATCATACTATTAATCTATAAAAAGAAGAATAACCTCCTTAGAAACTGATTTATATACTCTCTTAAATAGAACTTACTATCTTATATAATTATATTAATATTAATATTAAGATAGACAGAATCAGACCTTCTAAAAGTCCTATAGGTATATCTATTCTATTTATCTCTAAAAAAGATAGTATTCTCTACCTCTATATTAATTATTATAGTCTAAACTATATATTAGTTAAAAATCACTATTTCTTACCCCTTATCTCAGAGATTTTAGATAGAATTATTAGTACTAAGCTCTTTTTAAAAATTAATATCAAAGATACTTATTATAGAGTCTATATTAAGTAAGAGAATAAATAGAAAACTATATTTTATATCTAATATAGCTACTATAAATATATAGTTATACTATTTAGTCTAACTAATATACTAATTACTTTCTAGAACTATATTCATATTACTCTTTATGGAATTCTTAATATTTTTTATATTACCTATCTTAATAACATTTTTATTTTTTTATCTAATAAAGAAACCTATATCTAATATCTTAAAACTATTTTTTAATATCTATACTAAGTAAAACTCTATACTAAACTATTTAAATATATCTTTTACTAAGATTAAGTTAACTTCTTAGAATATATTATCTTATTTAAGAGTATTTTAATAGATTCCTAATAGGTCTCTACTATTACTTTATAACTAAAACCCAAAATCTTTTATAATATTTAAGTATTCATTAGCTTTTATAACTTTTATAGATAATTTATTAAGAAATTCTCTTTTATTATATAATTCTTAATATTATTATTAAAGAGAAGTAAAGATGGGAAAAAATCTAGTTCTATAAAGTTAAATAAAACTAAATTCCAAGCATTTCATACTTTAATTAATACCTTTATAAATACTCCTATTCTTATTTATTTTAATCTAAGTTACTCTATCCAATTAAAGACTAATATATCTAAATACAGAATAGTAAGTATCCTCTTATAGTTAGAAATTAATAGAAAATAATACCCTATAGTATTTTAGTTTTATAAATTTAATAATGCTAAGACCCATTATATTATACTAAATTAAGAGCTATTTACTATTATTTACTCATTTAAATACTAATAATATTATCTAGAGGAAAGTAGATATACTATTAAAGTTTTATTAGACTATACTAATTTATAAACTTTTATATAATAACCCAAACTCAATAGACATTAAGCCCATTAGTATATCTCCTTACTATCTTTTGATTTTATTATTAAGTATTAATTAGGAAAATCAAACTCAGCTAATACTCCTTTAAGACTTTTTAAAAGAACTAGGAATACCCAGAATTCTAATATTCTTATATCTCTTATATTGTAAATAGTCTCTAGACTAAATACTATTTTCCTATAGAATATAGTTATCTAAGAGATTTATAAATTAGACCTAATTAGTCTTAAATCCCAATTTAAAATATAGTCTTATTCTACTATAGGTAAGAATAAATTAACTAATTGGACTATCTAAGACAATCTAGTTTTAAATTAATTAAGTTCTTAAGAAGCTTTATATATAATTATAGTAGAAGAACCTATATATATTTTTGATTTATAAACCTCTAATAATCTAACTATAGAACTATTAAGATTATAGATAGAGGATCCCTATTACTAATACTAAAAGAAAACTCTTCTCTATAGACAGGGGAATCTAGAGAACTAATTACTAAAAGATAGCTTTATCCTCTTTAAGAAATATTTTTTTATACCCCCTATCTAAGGCCTTAGATAATTAATTTTAAAGTTATATTATAATAAACTAATAGTAGGTTACTTTAAAAGAAACCATACTATTAAACTAATTAAAAGAAAATTTTACTAACTCTCAATAAGAGAGAATATTAAGTAGTATATTAAAGAATATACTATATACTAGAGTTTAGTATTATATTACTACTATTCCTATAATAAACTAAAGTTACTACTAATCCCTTTGGATCCCTAGATTGAAATATCTATAGATTTCATTACTAGACTATCTATTATTATATTTAAAGTAAAAGAAGTTAATACTATTCTTATAATTATTAATTACTATATAAAAATATATCTTTTCTTCTCTATAAGTACCTTAATTAATATAGTAGAGCTTATAGAACTACTATATAATGAGATTAAGCTTAAGTTTAGGGCTCCTTTAGAGATTATTTCTAATAGAAAAAGTATTTTTACTAGTACATTTCGCATTTACCAGACGGCCGCCGTTTCTGGCAACCCCCCCGTTGCGGTTTAGTGCCCGCCTCTCGCGGCCCCCGTCGGGCTTAGCGCGCCCCGGAACGGGAATAGCCTCCTGCGCTAGCACCGAACGGGATCTGCCGCCCGTCACCGCCTTCGTGCATCCTCAGGAACTATATAACCCGGCTGGTGCGTCGCTCGACCATCCCTCCTGGCCAAACCACCCCACGGACGCTCGACTTGGACTTTGTCACTCCGGCGCCGTGCTGTCCACCCGGAGCTCCCTCCTCCGGCCCCCCTGCGCTCGGAGATGACCGTTCCCACAGTGGAACGCTATGCCCTCTTTGATCCCGGCTGGCGTCGTTGCGACGGTCCGCTCTTGAGGCCTCTGATTTGGTCGATATCGGCGTGCGTCGCCGATCCTGATTCTTTCTGGAGAGAGGTCTGTCTGCCTTCTCTGGCTGTTAGTCTCGCCCCTCTTGCTCCCCCAATGGCGTTCGCGGGCTGTCGGACGTGGCCCACATGATTTCCGGCCTTCGCCTCTTAGAGGAGCCTCGAGAGCGCATTTCTGACTTTTGGAATTAGGAGATGACACGTACAGAAGTACACGGGCGCCGGAACTCTGCCTGAAGCAATGCAGCCGCCAATGGCAAAAATGCCTCTTGATGTTGACAGGGTATCTGTGGTCCAAACTCGGCCCACCGCGCGCCTTGCCGCTCACAGCAAAACGAAAGCCGGTGATGTGGTCGTAGCCTATGCTGCATGATGGTCTTGGTGATTTTGTCGAGGTCGCTCTTCTCGACCTGGTTCGTGCCATGGTGACCCGAGCACCGCGGTGGCTATGGCTAGGCCGTACTTGTCTTGCATGAGATCGTCTTGATTGGAGCTGAGCTATCGTGAGCTCTACCCGGCGAAATTAAAACCGGATTTCTCGTGATGCACCATGGAGACCTGGGCTGATTGATCCAGCTGATTGGCTTGGAACAGCGACCTGCGTTTTCCAAGAGCCCGGCTAGGCTGCCCAACACGTCCATTACAGAAATAAGTCGCGGTATTTTTGGGACATGGTGATATCCATGGGAGATGGTGATTGATGGCCACTGGGCGAGGCGGATTCCGGCCAAGAAGTGGTTCTGCCTTGACCGTCAATGGGGCCATGTGCATCCTTCCGTGTAGCGAGGGCCTTGAGATGCAGTTATAAACGCTTGTCATCCCCTCTATATGCCTTTTTCAAGCACAAATCCTCTACCTACTGGCGTTTGGACCACCATGCCTATCGATCTTGATAACATCAGCTTCTATTCTCATCCGCCCACCAAAACCGCGTCTGCCACCCCGGCTTCTTGTTGGAGGCCGTATCAGACTTCAATAACTCCTCATACCCTGCCATTTATCGCACCCACCGCGCAAACTCAGCCTCCCACGAGGGAAACTTTGGCTTCAAATGCCGGCAGTGAATTTGATCTCGAAATCGGGAGAGCCACGAGTCAGAACCGCCTGGCCATGCACAATGTGGCCCATAATATGCATTTCGACTCGGGGTTCCAATCCGAGATTGGGATATCTCAGAGCGAGGACCCATCCTTGACAATGGGTATTTTGCACTTATCACCGGATTATGAAAACGCGATATTGACTGAGATTGTCTACCACAGACCATTCAGACGGATCTTCCTCGAGGGAGACGTTTGGTGACTTAGACGCCGCTCCATTACCAGCAGATCCCCCGTTACATCAAATAGGTAAGTGTCGCGGCTGTTACATGATTGCTTGGCCTCTTTCCTGATTCTATCAGAAGTACCCATCTCTTCGCCCGTTTCCTTGACTGTGGCTCCAACCGACTTACTCAGGAGGCGCCGAGAGAGTGTCTTGTCGCTAGAAGCTTACAATGAGACTGAACCGGGTCTTGCTCTATCACCCGTCAGCTCGACTTGTGTTCGTGTCCCGCCAGCATCCCCGCCAGATTTACGCGCACAGCCCAGCATGGAAAGTACGAAGCAAGAGGAACCAAACGTGGACGAAACCAAGCCAACGGCCGAAAGCCGACAAGATCGGATTGAGGTTGCGGAGGATGCGATGACGACACAAAATGTCCAAGTCGACAGACACTCTAGTAGCTCAAGTAGCAAGGCTTGTCCTGATAAGAATTCCGAGGCGGGACTCACCAAGAAGAAGCGAGCTCCTGCACATTCGTGCTCTGTACCGCGGACTCGCCGAGTCAAGCAACCAGAACTCCCCTCGAGTCGCACCCGCTCCCTTCGTCCACGTTCAAATGCCGACTTTGGCCCGTCCAGAAGATTACAAGCCATTAGCGTCGAGGTTCCATTCTGTCGAAGCGAGGATCTTGCCGCAGGGACCAACACAAATACTCTTGCCAGGGCGCCACTCTGCAGCCGTGGAGGCGGCAACGACTACAACAAAAATCGTCGAAAACGGGCCGTGGCGGAGGGAAATTCGGTATCATCGGGTAAATCCTGTCTTCAGTCGCCCGAAAGACCACGAAAACGATCCAAGACATCCGCAGGGAACGCATTGGCCTCGATCAAGGAGGTTGTCGGGAATCATACCGGCCATAGTCTGACCTCAGGTGGTAGTTCAGCACCCACTGCGGATGGAACAGAAGAAATCTTCGGTCGTGGAATTCTCCGTGTGCAGGCGCATGGCCCCCGGCACGTTTATTTCATGACATTTCTTCCAGAAGGTCCTCATCTCCCGTCCAAGGTGTCCTCAGCCGAGTCTTCACAACGTAAAGAACCTTCTGAGAAAACGTCTTCGAAGACAGGAATACGCAAGGGACATCGCAAACGAAATTTGACCCCGGCATGCGACGACGGAGATGCGTGGTCGAGCACAACCTCGACGAGCTCGGAGCTGAGCTCCCAGTCTCGAGCTAGTCGCAGCAATGCACAACGAAACACCAGCAGGCGTGTGCGGTGGTCTCTCGAAGAGAAACAGCTTTTAAAAGAGCTCAAACGAGACAAGAGCCGACCGTGGTCGGAAGTGACGAAAAGGTTTTTGGAAAAACACCCCGGACGAAAACCTAGTGCAATCCAGGTCTACTGGAGTAGTGTCCTCAATTCAGATGAGTAATCGATGGCCATCACAGCCACGAAGGACGAATTGGAGCTGTTACCCCCAGTGCCCAAAAGATCAAGAGGTATTCGGCTTCCTAGTCCTCCCATCCTGAACTACGGCCGTCGAAATGCCTACTTGAGGACGGCCCTTGAGCATATGCTCACCTAGTGTATCTATCCATGGGTATAGTGAGGCTCCTCGAACAAGATGGCATTGTACTATAAGAGGGATCGGTGTTGAGCAAAAGAAAGAAATCAACGGCTTTGTTTTTTTGGGGGAAGGGGTGGGTTTTCCCAGAGGGAGCATAGTCTCCCATTGCAATTGCTACAAATTTCTTATCATATGATCGTTAATTGCGTTTTTTCTACATTGGCGTGATTTGATTAAGCTTGTAGATTATCCTTTGAGCTCGGCTGATTCAGTACAGCCGCGCATGGTGGTTTCGTTGCACTTAGGCTGCCTGTCATCTTATATGTACATTATTATTTGCTTCCTATTCCGCTTAGCCTGGAAGTTATCTGTGGGCTACCCCTCTTTGAATCTGATCAAAACATTCCTAATATCCATGAATTTTGAATGTTAATTGTAATATCTGAATCAGTGAATTACCAAATTCGGGAGTTCTACCGCTTAGAATATAGCGTCCTAATTCGCCATTAACCGTGTCGGGGAAGGAAGATCAATTACCCGAGCTCGACTCGTCCACTTCTGCTTAGTGATCTACGTTGAGTAACTATCCCCTAGCTGATTAATCTCGGCAGACCCCGTCCACGTCTCCCCGCTCATGTCATGATCAAACCAGCGCGGCCATTATTAACTTGTGCCAATTTGATCTACGGGATAGCTACTTGTATTGTATGAGAAGATTAAAGACAAGGTCAGATTACTTCCTCATCTCTCGTTCACTTGAATCCACACTCACCTGCTTCAGCTGAAAGAAAACGCTTTTGCAGTAACATTTGGTCGATTATTCAAAATGGTGGACGTGTTGAGTGCTGCAGCCTCGGTGGTAGCCATTACTTCAGCTGCTTTGCAGTCGGCACGGTCTCTCTATGAGACCATCGACCGCCTCAAATGTCGTGACAGAGTTTCTCGCAGACTCCGGAGCGAGGTCGAGGGCCTCCTAGCCGTTTTGAGCTCAGCAGCAGAATTGACATGTAGTGATGAATCTATTTTGAGGCTTATTGAGTCTCCTATCTCCAGATGCAGTCAGATTTGCGGTGAGTTCAGGCATTCAATGGAGGTTTTCGGTCAAAGAACAAATAATACTTGTCAAGATTTGACGATGATGACGTTCATGGGCAGCGACATCGATGTTGTTATAGACATTATCTCATCATATAAGTCGACAATCTCAATCGGTTTAGGCGCCATCAATTTGTATGTTCACAAATCTTTATCTACCTAGAACTCCACTGATTTGATCAGGAATAACATCAATGTCTCCCGCCAAGCTCTTCAAGACTACAACGAGATGATACAAGACACAGCATATAATGTTAGGGTCAATTTACGACGAATGAGCGAAAAACAATTGCCACTCACAGTCGAGAATTCCAGAAATTCTGAACTCGCAATCGATGTTAATGACGAGCAGGAGGTGACCCAAGAGTGTCTCCGAATCTGTGAAGATGTTAGGTCTTACATTGAACGTCGAGGATGTAGTGGATATTTACACACCAGGGATGGGTCCCGGGACGCTTTAGAAACTGAAATGGAAAATGGCTCCGAAGCGCGGGCGCTCACAAGTCAAGCGCTAAATAAAAGCCGTGACATTCTCGCACGAACTATTGATGACCTTCAAAACCACATTGGAGCTCTAATCCCGAACAAAAGCCCCAAAGACGGCGATGCAATGTTGCAGCTAAGGCAAGATATCGGGGTCTCAAATGAATGCCTAGAGGTGTGCAGGGTGGCTAGTGAAGCATGCAGTCAGACCTTTCGCAGAGTACGGCATGAAATTGTTGATACAGACAGCAATCAAGCCGTGGTGAACAACTTGGGAGATCTCTTCGATATCAAGAAAACCAAAGACAGCAACTCGGCACAGATCTTGGGCTCAATGACCGAAGAAGTCCTTCGAAAACTCAACAACAGGCGATATAGCTTTGAATCTTTCTCTCGTGAATGCAGCTTTGTCGACGCAAATGATACTAGCTTGTTTTCAGTCTCAAATCTCCAAACGGCCAAATCTCCTGGCAGAGGTCCTCGGACGATTCAGGCTGCATCGATCTCAGATGAAGACCTATTACTGGAGTGCGAAGAAAAGGTAAGGCATTGTTACGATTCATAGTGGACTTTCACTAATCGGCAAGGTACCCTGTGAGAATTGTGAAAGGATAACATGGCTAGAGCCTGGGAGAGGCAACCGGGTTGACCCTCCATCCAATACCATGGCACTTGTTGTGAATCTCATTAGCACAAGAGGGGCGCTTAGAATCTATGATCAACATGGCTCCTACATAGACGGCGTTGGGACTGCAGAGGCAGGCAACTTAATGATAGTGCCATGGGACAAAAATTGGTGGTTTTATGTCTCAGGTTATTTGACCATCGGTCTTGTATCTGGACGCTAGCTAGTAATATGATTATTCACATCAGATTCGGACATTGCAAAACAAGTTGGCTTTTCAGTTCATTGGTGACCGTAAATGATATCCATGACTGCATGTGCACATCATCTGGGTCAAACAAGCACGGCGTGCCCTCAATCTGATCCGAGTTTACTATGGTTTGCAACTGATTCATGTTGACCTCGTATACGTCTCCCATCCGCAGGCGCTGATTCTGTTCCGCAGACGCATGACTTTGCGTACTAGGATGGTCTAAGGCATGTCAGGAAACTGTGTGTGGGTGTCGTATCATGGAACGTACTCTCGGGAGAAGTGTTCTGTAAGATATCTCGCAGTACTGGGCAATCCAAATGCGTTTGTCTATTCCTGATCTTCCTGAAAAGTTCGAATCGAAATTGATCCTTCATGTTGCCGATCGCGGAGCGTCCTAAACCTAGAGCACACAAACAAACCATTTCCTCGCCACACTCCCGAGAGATGCTTCTCAAAAACTCCCAATAGTTTCTCTTCCTTGTGGTACTTGGCGTTTCACTTTCTCTGGAAAGCATGAGAGCATCCACGATACGTTTCATGTCATTTGGTCTAATTCTGGCGCGGTATTGAATCATCTCGGATGTTTCAAGCAGACGTTGCATTGCTTGGTCAATGAGACATCGGGACGGCTGACTTCCATGCTCTTCACCTCGTTGTACGCACATCTTGAGGAGAAATGTTATGTTCAAGAGTGTCTGGAATGGCCGTGGATCAAGGAGCGTGGAAATGGCAACGCTGAGATTTACGACCCTTGTTGACTTACAGGCTAAAGAAGAGAATTAAAGATGAATTGGAGATATAGTTTGATTATCTCAGCGGATTTGGATTTCTTTTCTGCAAAACTTGCGAAACAGAGAAGAGATGATTCAGGTACATTAATGCGTGTGGCGAAAATTTTGTGAAAGTAGAGTGAAAGGCTGGATATTTTCTGGTGAACTAGCCGCTATGGAGCACCCAACCCCGCACGGAAGACAGCCAGAGGACCGGAATATCACGATACGCTGCCCAATGGATCTACAGAATTAGACATTAGATCATGCAAGAGCCTCTCTTTGGGGGAGCAGTGAAGAAAATGCCGTGTCCGTGCACAGTCGCACCACACCGCCCTTCTTGTCGTTCGTCCTACTAACGTGAACTTGTTTACGCCGGCAGTTAGCGGCGAGTAAGTGCTTGGTGTTAGGCAGAAAGGAGAAAGAATGGTGTAGGTTTCTCGGCTTCAGCAGATATAACTCCCGGGCTCCGGTGCCATGGTGGTGGTGGAACCACCATAGCCGTCAAGCCATGCCTACATGGCGTGTACGGACGCAAGTCTGTAGACGTACGTCCGGCCAGGACCTACGGCCATGGCTTTGAAAGCTTTGCCTCACATTATCCGCCGCAGGTCTTAGTGCCCAAGGCCACAGTCGAACAACCAGGGCAGACATGTTATTCGGGCCCTGGCGCCAGTCAAGCTCCTCGTATTTTGAAGTTGATCTCTTCCATCTTCAACACAATAATCAATTACAATTGATATATATATATAATGAAGAAAGTTTTCATCTTCCCCCTTCTATTCTCATGAGTCATTCAACTGACGTTCTACAAGCAAAGAGTTCATCATCGGGCTAGACCTATCGCACATATCAAATTTCACCCGTACAAGCCCAAAAAATTCTCTTGGATCTGAAACCGTTCGACTCAGTGCCGATACAGCTGCCAACTGAAACCGGTCTTGATAACTGACACCAGCATGTTTAGTCAGCTTCCTGGAACATCACCAGTTCCAAGTCGATCTGGCACAGCTAGTGCTAAATATTGCCCCTAGCATTGTTTGTCAAGTGCCAGGCCCATGGATTTCCCCATAGTTTTTGATTACAGGCGGCCACCAAGTAAACGCTATTCCAAGGTGGGGAAACAAATACGGGTGTTCTGTCACACACGTGACAATAATGCCGATCCTCTCTTCGGCAGCTCTCTTCCGTTTCAAGGCACTTAGAACCTCCAGTTCCAATTTCAGTATTCGAGCGTTCTATTTGGCCAGAGGTAGTAATAGTGCATGTCATGTGAACAATGAACCAACGTCGAAGTCACTTTTCCATTAGCTAAAGCCCAAAACAAGACGGCCCAAAAATGACTCGATGACTTCTGCACCCAGTGATTCTATTTTGAAAATATCTAACGTTACCAAAACATATATGATCACCCTAAGTTATCGAAGCTTACAGATCGCCGTTGACCTTGTGACTCAAACGAGGTAACCAAAGAAAGGGTGATTGATACCGTAGCTTTCTGTGTCTCGTTGATCTTCAAGGAAGCTCGAAATGCTCGGATCTAAATTTGATGCTTGAGGATGGTCGGTGTCTGTAGGGGCGTGGAAATCATCTTTGACATTGTATTTATTGCATGTTCTCGGCCATCTGGACTGGGTGAAAATGTTGACTCTTGGCGAGTTTGATCCATGGCTACACGTGTATGCTTGGTACAAGGGATATCAGTTAATCGATAAGAATACAATCATGATGACTTGACCAGTCAAAATTTGAAAATGTCTCAATTTAATGTGCCGGGCCATGCTGAATGTCTCGTTGTCAGAAGCGAATGGTGGCTGTAAGAGTTTAAGTAAACTTTGGCCACGGGAAAATTCTTGAGCTTGTCTTTCCCGGGAATAGTAATAACTTGATTTGATTGCCATGCCACACCGCTTTCCACTAGGACCCTCTTGAAAGTGTGAAAAAATCGGTCCGAACTTTCCATTTGGCCATTTTGTTGACGTCGTCTTTAAATGTGTGCGCAAATGCATTCAAGTAGCTTTGTTGACATGACATCCAGATTACTAAGGTAACTATGAGGCTATGATCACATGCATACGTGTCCATCTCCTCTTCACTTGTATCTTACACAAAAGGGCCAACAATCAACACAACCAATGAACAATATAATCTTTGAAGCATCATTTGTAATTCAAAATGCCCAGTCCTACTGACGCAGCTTTCAAATGCGTGTGCAAATGCATTCAAGTAGCTTAGCCTGGAGATTCTCCCTGCATACTGTACAAGCTTCAGTGCGCTCTATTGTAGTAGATCATCCACGCATTTTCTTCCCGAGCAGCTCCAGGTAGATCATGTTAGATTAACTATCCCGGGTAATCCTTCCGGGCCGTCATTTGCTCCTCAGCCTCGGGACCGTGCTTACTTCTCTTTAGGAGTGGAAAAGCAGGGGTTAGTGTTACGATATCAGAGACTGACATGAAGTTAAGTGGAGATGGTAGACCCACTTAGCTGATCTGGGTTCCCCTGAATGCGAGAAAGCTGTCTTTCTTTTGGTTCCTCACGCTACGTCTTGTATCTAGAGTCGACTTTAGCTTCATTGATATCGTTTCATCATTCGGAAGACTTGGTCCTCACCCAACGATACGTGAAACCCTCACATATGATTGCTGTGTTCCTGGGAGCGAGTGGAACGTGTACACACTTCAGCTGAGTCATGGCTGTTTAAATTATGGAAGCAGCAATTATAGTTCTGATTGGTCACCATCCGGTATCCCTTTCTCCACATTGGAGTCGCAATGCGGGGCACTACAGTTCAATCGTAATTTGATATCAATTGTTGAAGCTCCCTGGGATAGAGCGAATCCCGAAGTCATGAACAGGAAGTGATGGTACAGTACAACATTTTCAAGCCCTTTCGACGTGGAACATACCCTCAGGTTACGAGATATATTCAGGGCTATCCCACGATAAGGGCAGATCCGCTAGTAGACCTCTGCCTCAATATCGTATTGCCACCTTACACCGCTTTATGTAATTCCATAGAGTAGAAAAAAGAAACAAAGGATGGGAAGTGGGAGGCGGTAGGTACTGGAAACGCACGGACCTCCAAGTATTGCCCTCCTTAAGATGACCGCTCGCAATCATCCAAATATCCAGTATCTAAATGTCCAGCTGGATTCATCTTGGCCGGGTTTGGTGCATCTTAGGATCAGCGCGATTTGACAGCCCTTCAAATTTGCCCAGTTTGCAAGATAAACACGGTTGCACAAATCTTCACGGTTCTCAAGACTTGCAACTAATTTGCCGCTGCGGAGCCTTTGCGGATTGGGGGGGGGGGGGGCGCAATTTGATTGGACGGTGATGTAGAGATATGCCCTCTCGTGGAGTATCTCAAGATACGTACCCCCGTAAGAACAGGATCCTCGTAAGAACAGGATCCTCGTAAGAACAGGATCCTCGTAAGAACAGGATCCTCGTAAGAACAGGACCCTCGTAAGAAAAGAGCCCCCGTAAGATCGCCGCCATTTTGAGATGGGGTTTATCCTACGACCGGGCGCTAGATACGTCCACTCGTGGAGCATCTTGCGACATGGGCTCCCGTAAGATCGCCAACAGGGCAGTTAAAGGTGTTTGGGAGGTGTGGGGAACCTCAGATGAACGGCGCCGCGGCCCCATTCTTGCGTCTTACGGGGACCCTGTTCGTGAGAACTGGCTGTTCCTACGATCGAGTGAATCTTGCGATCCGTCTGATCCTACGATTTGCAGGGGTCTTCACACGGATTCCAAACCCGTATATATCATGGGAACTAGCTGGTCTCGATCCATCTATCCCTACGAGTCGTACATTTTTTGGCACTGATTCCGAGTCCGTGCATATCGTGAGAACCGGCTCTTCCCAAGATCGAGCGGATCTTGCGATCCGTTCGTCCCTGCGGTTTGCACGGGTTTTCAGGATCTAAATGGCAGAGTGCCGGTGATCGCAGGACTTGCCACAAGAGTGAATATTGCGGTGGATCGTGAGATACACGCTACCCTAGGCGAGCCTGATTCCCAAGAAACAGTCCTTTGGGCGACACGCTCCATTTTTCTGAATTTGAATGGCTCATATTGAGATGACTCGACTCCTGCGACGTGTTTTGCAGAATTGACAATAACATCTGCGTCGTAGGATACACGCGATTTCCGACTTCTTCAACGGCAGACCACGTTACACCATAATCGTTCGATATCTTATGATGCACCACAAATCCAAGAATACTGGGGTAAATGGATCAACTATCTTAGGATGAAGCACGAGCACCGCAGGCCAGCCATTGCATCTGAAAACAGACTCGCCATCAACAAACTTGTTCAAATCGCCCGAGATTTCATCAACTAATGGTATACAATTTGAACACTGTTGCGACTCCTGTCGATCTTAAGAATATCCATACGTTGCAAATTGGTCGAGATGAGACAGCGACTCATACGTGTATTCCAGCCAGGCAGTCTGGAGACCAGTGGGCCTCCAGGGCGAAGGGCCTCTCTCAGCCAATAGGCCAATGAGCCGCATGGCCAAAGAGGACGACAAGGCTTATCATGGGCTCTCAATATTCCACCGGCGAAAAATTTTAGCGGCATAAATATTTGACGGCGAAAAAATTTAAAAGCGAAAAAATGTAGCAGCGAAAAAATTTTCGTCGCTAAAATATTTGTAGTCTGGAAAAATTCCTAGCGAGTAAAATTTTTCGGCTAGAAGATTACGCTAGAAGTAATTTTATTGGCACATAATATTTCACACGTAGAATATTAAAACCAATCAAATGGTAACAATGCGCAAAGTAGACTTCTGGTCGTGGGCGCTTGGATTGCCAAGAGACCTCTACTCAACACATGGTTGCATTGGGTTCCTGAAGTGTGTCTCTAGTGACCGACCGGTGGGACCCCATTTCGGGTATCTTCAAATTTCTCAGGCCATTAAAATGTTGTGAGTGACGACAAGGTTGAGTTGAGCGAAACTCTCGGCAGCGGCGAGGTACCAAGATTACAAATTTATGCAGTTGAATACACGGGAAAATAACAGTAATGTGAATTTATGTATGAAATATACTACGGCGCCTTAATATGGAAGTAGCTCCACAGTGAGTATCACATGACAATTGCCCCCATCACGGACTAGAATTATCCCCACTCTCAGCTTACCCCTCCCAGAGCTCCTCATTGCAGTCAGACCACTTGCGGAGCAAGATTCTTCCCCGAACAAAACTCAAGACTTCGGTCACTATGGCGGATCCTTTGAGCATAACTGCCTCGCTACTAGCGGTCATTACAGGCGCCGTTCAATCAACAAAAGCGCTGCGCAACACTATTATACGATTTAAAGACCGTGACAGAACATTAGCCAGACTCCAGAATGAGCTATGCGATCTCATCACAATATTAGGCTCATTGGAGCAGATTGTCGGTACCGAGGCATCGATGCTGGCGCTTCTTAAAGGTCCCATTGAGAGATGTGCTCAGGTATGCCATGACTTCGAAAAGTCAATGGAGCATTTTGGAAGCAAATCCAAGACAAGCTTTAGAGATTGGACAAAAATGGAGTTCATGAGAGGTGATATCCATGAGTTTATCGATACAATATCTGGTTACAAATCCACGATATCAGTGGGCTTGGGCACCTTGACCATGTTCGTTGTTCCCTCTTTTTCTAGAGAAGACTTACTGATACGATGCAGCCATAATGCCAAGGTGTCTCAAAAGGCACTCTCAGATTACAACGAAATGATCAAAGACACAATGTATTCTTTGGAGGTTCATTTACAGCGAGTCGACGAAAAGATGGGGCAGCTCTCCATCGACGATACCAACACTTCAACCCCAAGTCTCGATCTCAAAAATGAAAGAGAGGTAACTCAACAATGCCTCAGCATTTGCGAAAAAGCTAGTCGTCACATCGCGTCCCTAGCCAGTCAAGAATCTTCTTTTTTCCATGGTTCACGAAACGGAAGGGGCAAAGACCCATACTTTGAGGCTCAAAGGATCACGCAACAGGCTTTCGATGAAAACCAAAGTAATTTCGACACCATTATCGGTCAGCTTCGAGCCCGATTAGAAATCCTTGTGATGAAGAATGACCCTAGCGATGAGAACGAGAGGTCACGTTTACTAAGCGACATTGATGCCTCCAAACAGTGCTTGGAGATCTGTAAGGTAGCGAGCGAGGTTTCCAATCGGAAAGAGTACAGAGTGGGAGAGGTCGTTGCAGATGGCGAGAGCGATCAAGTTGTGGTAAATACCCTAGCGGATCTTTTCGATGTCGAGAAAGCCCTATCACTGGGTAATTCTGCGCAGTTGGTAGGTTCCATGACTGAAGAAGCGCTTCGGGATTTGACGGATAAGCGATATAAAAGTCGATTTGGGGCTCTCCCATTTGGTTCTAAAGAAATCGACGATCGAGTCAGTGGACAAACTCTGGCCCAGGATATTCAGCAGCTCGGACGATCTGGCCTCAATAAGGAGAGGTTCGAAGCTGAACGTATGAAGTCTATAACAAGGTATAGCCCTTCTTCTAATGAGATGAGGAAGCGCTCGACGCGAGATGGAAATAAAGCGGATGAGCACGAATGAAGTGTGTCGATGAGAGAAACTCATCTGTATATCATCTTTCATCCTATATTGGCATGTGTTGAATTAGTTGTCGGGCCTTTCTAGTCTTCGAATTTCGAAATTTGGCTTTGTCAGTGGGAAAACCACAACGAAGAGCTTATCGATTTCGATATCCCCCCCACGGGCTAATCATTTGTAGTTGGCGCCGACCATGAAACCTTGGTTGTAATGATGGTTCCAAAACAGGTGAGTTTCACGTGGCCTGTTTCGTCATGATCGGTCTGGTTCAGTCATAATGAGTCATTGGGAGGCTTACTTGTATTTCCATTAAAGACATTAAACATCTTCATTTTTGTCTTATTGCAAATCCCTCATGAGGATGGATAATTCATGTCGAACCACCGGCTTGAAACTTGAAGAGCGCTGGCAGCCTTGTGTAGAGAAAAGAAACGAACGACGCAATGTCTTTGATGATGTTGTTGCAGAGGATCACGCTTTCCAGTTTATTGGCTCCACAAATTGCAATCTCACAAGTGCGAAATCTGTTACAGCTAAGAAGCATGCCCGTCAGTGCCTAGGCGATGCATCCGATACCACGATACAGCAAGCTACCAGAGGCTACAGCGAAACCCTATGGAAGGAAAAGCATCTTCCTTCCGAAGAAATATCAAAGGGCACACACATAATCGGCCATGACAATAAACAATATGGATTCTTGGGATTTTCGAGTTATAGGCTTTGAAAACCAAAGGCTGATCTAATCACTGAAAATGAGAGAATTTCTGGATCCGACCGAAGGCTGAAGCATGATTTAATGTATTCTTCTTTCTTCGAAAAAGCCCTCTCTCCTTTTGAGAGCACAGACTGACGGGCTTCAAAGCTTCTTTCAAATACGCTTGGCTTGGTCTTTGCTATTTTTGTTCTGCTCAATCAAGAATCATGCTATTGCCAAACCAAATGTTATAAACAATTGCTAGCAAGAGACTCTGACCTTTGATACTAGCAATGTTTCGAATTGCATTAAAATCAGACTCAAATTCGTTGGCCCAGTCCCGAAAGCTTGTTCGGTTATCAGCCGTCCGTGTAGCGCAGTTGAGGAGCTCCTGCTGAAAACCTTCACAACATCACCGCATCGTAATCGGGGTAGATTCAGAAGCGAGAGGTTGACATCAGAATTCGATTGTACGAGCTCGACAAGAGGAGCCAGCACAGCGCTCAACGCCTCGAGCTTGCCGAGAAGATCGCGCTCACACTGAGGGTGTGAACGGAAACTTGGCAAGTTTTTGTAGAGTGACACACTGGATTGAAATACGAAAGTCGCTAGGGCAACGATACTACAAGCCACTCCAATCGTTTCAACCATCTATTTCGTATATAAAGAGGATGCACAGGGGTTTCACGAGCCGCTCAGAATTTATTCCGGGTATAAAGATTCGTCAGTATGTCCGGGAAGTCTGGATATGGCAGGTTGATGGTATATGAAGGTTTGTTCCTCTGCGAGGTTGGTCAGGCTGCGAGGGGCGGCTGCGAGGGGCGGCGGCTACTCAAACATGGCGGGGGAAGGGATGGGGCTTCGTGCAGGCTCGCAATCACTTGGGTAGGAATGAATCTATTTTTGGGTTCGGGAAACTAATCCGGTTGTCCCATTAGCCACTGCTGGTCGAAAGAAGACAGATAACACAGTTTTGCAAGGCGCGCGCGTAGACGGGTGATATCATTGGAGATGGCAAAGTGTGATATATCTTCTGTAAAGCGGCATGTCATGTGATCTTGGGGCCCAAGCGGGTTTAGTCATCATGAACGTTTAAACATCGAAATCATATAAACCCAGGCTTTGTTTCTGAGCGTCCTCGTCGCTTTTACCTTTGTGTGCTCAGTAGCTTATCTCTCGCCCCTAAATATGGCGGAAGTACTTGGTACCGCATCTGCTGTAGCAACATTTGCCACACTCGCTTTCCAATCGTCCGTCACCCTTTACCAGACTATCCAGAGCCTCCAATCTCGAGACAAAGTCATTCGGGAACTTCGCCAAGAATTGGAATCGCTTCAAAATGTATTAAAGGCACTGTCAGAATCTATGATTAGCCTTGATGCTGATCTTGCCGCTCTTGAGCAACCACTGACAAGGTGCAATCATGCCTGTGGAGAGTTCAATCTTTTGATTAAGCGATGCACGCCTCGCTCTTCTGATGAGAAGACTAGCAGAATAGATTGGCTCAAAATTCGGTATATGGGAGAAGACATATTAGGTTTCAAGAACATGTTGGCCGGGTACAAATCAACAATTTCAATCGCCCTTGCCTACGCCAACTTGTGAGTGCTCCGATTCCTATCTTTCACTATATCTGCTGAAATCTTCCTAGGCGCACTACAAAAACTACGAGGATCGTGCTTGACGAGTATAAAGACCTCATCGAGAATACAAAATGTGATCTGGAAAACCATCTCCATGACATCCGGACACGACTCCTGAGCATCAGCCCGCAATGTTATTCTGAACTCAACCCACAGGATACAGATCTCCAAGTGATGGAGGAAGAAAAGAAAAGCACGCAAAATGGTCTAGAAATTTGTGACAAATTTCTTACCCTTATAAGTCAATCGCAGCCTCAATTATTGGGCGTGGATGAGCGTTCATCGCGAGGCCTTGATCACTCATCAACGCCGACAAACCTCGGCTTGCATGCCCCTTATAAAATGCCGTTTTTGATTAATTCTGAAGGGCTTTTCTCTATTCAAAAAGAGCTGGCCAGTTGGAAATTGAATCTACTTAAACATGTCATTGGCATTGATGGGCATGTGCTAAGACAAAAGCAGTATCTTCCCAGCGTGGACAATGACACACACCCTGAAGAGGAGTATCAGAGGGAAGCAAGTGGAACAGAAGAGCTTTTGGAAATCTGCAAACAAGCAGAGGGCGAAGCAAATCGACAGCGAATTCACCTCTTTGAAGATGTGACCACAGGCAATAATAGCCGGCAGGCAATTGTCACTACGCTGGATGATCTCATTTCGGCAAGACGTATTAAGTCTGGTGATAGCTCCTTCCAGGCGCTTGGCAGGATGTCAGATGAGAGCATACAGTCTTTTTTCAAGGGCTCAGGCCCTCGTCCTAATCCCAATGACGAGGACAACCATGTGCACAGCTGAGCCACATCTAGGTCCTGTCGGCTGATGCCTCAGGTTTCTGGGCTTCCTTAACTCGCAATTGGTATGTGGTTGCTAGAGCCCCTTGTGAAGGAAAAAATAGCAACTGATTGAGCATGCACAAACCCAAGCCTTGTTTCCCACTTATGTAGCGATGGCTGGCTACGTGAATCCCTTGCAAGAGTTGATTTCCTTTTTTGTAGCAGAGATCCACGTGTGGGCCTAGCGGATCTTCCTGGTATGTGCCATTGATCAGTGGCCCAGAGGCACGGTGTTTATAGAAAGGGGTTGAGGAAGAACCTTGGAGGCAAAGGTAAACCTCATATCACTGTCCCTCGTATTGAGTAAGTCACAAGTACTATGGCTCCATAGAGAATCTACGATAGACCGTTTACCTCATCACGAAAGTTCCATCTAAAAGCTGTGTACATGAGAATTTCCTTGTAATCTCGACCATTCCTGTAGACTTCCTCAGGTATATAGTTAAATAGGTTTTAGTTTCGGCATGATTTCCGATATGAAAAAATATCCAAATTGCCGCCTTTTCTAAAACATATTTACGAATTGCACATGTGAGATGGAGTGCCATATGTCGCAGCACCACATGTGTGTAGGAGAATCAATAAGTTTGCTCTCTCTTTTATTGTCTACGATATAGAAGTCATTTCCATCGATCAAAGCATGAAAGTCTTGTATAAACTATTTATAGTACCCCTCATCCTACTTGTGTGGGCTGTCGTCCTATGTAGGCTATTATGTTCAGAGTTAACACGTAGATTCAATTTTGGTATTAAAGAATAGATAACGTACTTTATAGGTTTCTCAGCTTCAGGAGATATCAAAAGCAAGCTGCGATGCAGGACCATAAGGTGGCATTCATAAAGCTCGTATCGACTTGTGTACCACCTCATCTGTTGTGGGTCGTGATACCTCAGGCCACAATGGCCAAACCAGGGCTCCGGATCTGCCGCACGTGGCTTAGCTACAGAGGAAAATATCGTAGATCTGACACCAAGAAACGCACCTTAGCATAGTCTACGTGGATTGCTCGGGAAGAAAGTACGCGAGTGATGTACCGAGGTGGAGGGCACTGGGGCTTATATGGGGTAAAATAGCTGATGTAGACTTTTGGCTCTAGAGTCCAAATCTCCTGTCTCATAACCCTGACTGATTAACTTCCTTCTCAAAATCAAGATCGGTCACAATCAACGGAGTAGGATAATAGGAGCCCTTATGGTCAGTCAGTATTCGTCTGTCTCCTTTGCGAGGGGCTTTACAGTAACAATTGCCTACCAACTGCGAATTAAGAAAAGCCCGGAAGCCCGAAGCATCCGCCGACAGGACGTGTACCTGACCAGTCTCTCGCAAGCGAATGCCCACGCACACATCTGCGTTGCAGATTTTGCTATACTCCCATGCCTTTTTCATTATATTAGCCCTGCGACGAAATTGTTTCTGGCGTTTCGATTTTCTGGCCGAATGATGCTTGGCAGAGGATTCCTTTGATGAAGCCATCAACAGCCGCCGATGTTTGTTTGGAGCGCGCTATAGTTGTTATGGTCCTTTTATAGAGGGAACTTTCATGCCCCGCTTATTGTTCATGACGGCTGATCCAAGTACATCATCCATCAATGACTTTCTTTTGGCAGTTTGAACAGTCATGAAAAACGAAAACGCGACGGGTTAAAATTGCTTCTATTCCGAATTCTGAGGACATGTTGGGCAACTGCAAAGACTTGCCCGTTCTGTGACTTATGGTAAACCAATTTCAAGTAAAAAGATTTTCTTACCCTTTACGTTGAGGCTACTTTTGATCATCTTCAAGCGGAACTCCCAAAAAGGTAATCTTATTATTTCTAGCTTGAACGTATTTGCGTACATAGTTTATGTTGAACCGACAGGACCGGACAAAAGGAGATTGAGAGTCGCTCAAATGTATGGCTAATAATGTTTAATTCAGATGAGCACTGCTGAATTACAAGTGATGCTTCAGAGACTATATTGACTATTGGTTGTGTTGATTGTTATTCTTATCTGTGTAAGATACAAGTGCAGAGGAGATGGACACCTATGCACGTGATCCTAGCCTCATGGTTATCTCAGCAACCGAGATTCCATGTCAACAAGCACTCTGCTGTAGCTTCCGGGTTGATCAACGGTGTGCTCAACTGGACCATAGGGCAAAATATAGAATTGAATGAACAGTTGCCTACTTCTAGCGGTCCGTGCGTTTCCTAATACCTAGTAGCCCCCCAAGATTTCCAGCACAGATTTTTCACATTTCCAGGCGGAAACGAGTAAAGCGGTGTGGCTTGGCAATTAATAAACCGGGTCGTTACTCATCCGGGAGAAATGACTGACACCCAGAGGCCACGGGCGGCATATGGCATTACCGCCAAGCTTCCCTGCCCTTTGTTTTCCAAATTCATAGGGTTGGAGTCTACAGTATCATAACTCTGAACTCAAGTGCTGCCATTGGATACTCTTCTTCTGCTTTAGTGCAACTGTCGAAGATGGCACAAATACTGCCTTCATGGTATTTGGCAACGATGTAGTTCACACGAGAGACTATGGATTCAGTCACGCGGGTAACTATAGAATGACAGCCACCGGAACCAAGCGGCGAAACGATGGCAGTAGCTACTAGTGATTATAGGGACAACCAAAAGATTTAGAATAGGTGCCGAAATAGAGCTAGAGATCTCAGGCAGTCATGGCTACAAAGCTAGCTTGGGAACCAATTGGCAGACTGAAAGCCAGTCTCGACCGAAAGCTGTGGACATAGGTCCAATATAGATGTAGATTCATAGCTGGAAGAACCTGGCCCCAGTTTCACCCGCCCTCAAGCTAGGTACGTAAGGCCAAAGACATGTTTCCTCAATAAAGAACAAGAATGCGAACGCAAGAGGCCCCCCATAAAATATTGTAGGGGTCTTGGATAAAGGCAATCTCTTTTTTTTTTTTTTTTTTTGAAGTGTATCGCCCGCGGTTTGAAAAGATTGGCTGCCTTGGGCTTTTCCATTGGTCGGATCCATCTATTCCTTTCTCCACATTGGAGTGGATTAGATACAACGAGGCTTAGCAAATTTCACCAAGAAAGAACCAAGGCCTTTTGTCGCCGAGAACCAACGGGGGAAAAAAAGGACAAAGGGAAAGACAACGTGTGCTCAGTTTACCATAATACCAAAACAAATGGTCAACAGTTGAGGCTCCATCGCTTGGAATTCCATGCAAGATGCCGCTCATTGCACCAATCACCCTAGTGCACGACACTTGCATGACTAGTCGGGCCACGCAGGCTGCATCGCAGGGTTTGAGATACTGCTTGCGCGAGTGATTCAGGCGGGGAGATCTTGCTTGCGTCTGCTAAGCAATGTCCATCTTCTGCCAAATCACTTGCATGGCTTTCGATGATGTGGCAAGCAATGTTTGGGTACATCGAATCACTATCTTTCGAACACGCGATTTGTGATTATCATGTGTGTTCCTTGGAAGTATCACGCCGGTCATTGACTCTAAGACCTGAGGCCGAATTGATGTATTTAGCAAGATGGGGAGGTTTATTGCAAGTGCTTGGAAATGAAGTTGCTTTAACAAAATGCAAAACTCTCCCAAATCATTCGAAGTCGTTACTCTTTCTATCCCTCGTGCACGCACGACATATACTACCGTCGCAACACTTGGACCTCTGACTTCGCCAAGTCATACATCGAATGCGATCAGCCCTCCCTCTGGATCCTCAAACGGATCCTCTCACAATACTCAAAATGCCATAATAGGCGCTTTTGTGGGAATCGTGGCAGTAGTCGTGGTTTTACTAGGGTGCTGTTGGCTGCGTAGACCACCCTCTCGCGGTCCAAGAGGAGAAAGAGGATTTCCTGGAGCCGACGGACGGCAAGGTGTGCCAGGTCCTCGAGGGAACCGAGGGCCATCAGGAGAGATTGGGCCACGGGGCGAGCCCGGCGAGAGGGGCCTACAGGGCCCTATGGGAATCACAGGCCCCCCGGGGGCCGTAGGACCTCGAGGACTACATGGCGAGAGAGGGCCAGAAGGTATCCCAGGGGCAAGGGGAATACAGGGTGAGATAGGCGTTCCCGGGCTACTTGGCTTACCAGGGGCACGCGGAGAACGCGGAGAACAAGGAGAGAGGGGCTTACAGGGATCGCCGGGGACACAAGGAGCCCAAGGGGATATGGGACCCCGGGGACCAGCTGGATTTGCTGGGCTACGTGGCGAACCGGGTGCAACTGGAGAGAGAGGCTTGCAGGGATTCCAAGGAATCAAAGGGGATCTTGGGCCACAGGGAACAGCTGGACCTCCAGGGCCACCCGGAAAGACCGGCAAAAGAGGTAAACGAGGCTTATCAGGATCTCCGGGACCTGCCGGAACACCAGCTCCCTCCCATCCCAGCCCAACTGGGGATCAGCAAATCATCATAATCAGGAAATGATGTGTTGGAGCTCCGTTGACGACTTGAGCTAGCATGCATGCAACCGTCTTCGCCAATTGCTTACAGGGGAAACAGTTTGTTCGAGGAGCAATCACTGACGGCCACTGATGTTAAACCTGGTTCATACAGGGCTGTTCTTTCTCCGTCTTGTAGTAAGTCATTATATTTACAAGCCCAAGGGATGCGTGAGATGGGAAGCTGAGGCCTAAAGGCTTGCCCTGATTATTGTTCAGGCTCAAATGTTATATTGAATCAGAAACATGGCTTGTATTTTAATTCTAGTCTCATGCGATTATTAAATGACCTGTCTCGAGGGCATCAATTAAAAGGATAATTCTCAGGCAATCCACTGCAGCACCCGACTACCAATAAATCTCAATGGTGACAATGTGTGTGCAGGTTCTTTAGTTGAGAGAATGGACCTATTATCAAATGATTTACGAATTATTCATGACAAGTGTTCCATATTACACTGGCCCTTAGCCTGCTCACAAGTTTGGAGGAAGCCGTTTTTAGCGTACTCAGGCGACGCATGCAACGCATATTGCTCTTGTTTGGAAGCTGCACGAACATAAGGCTCAAATGGTACGATGGACGCCAATGCTTTCACGGACACCCTCCATGTGGTACCACAGTCATCTCTAACACCATCGTCGAGAATTTCCCATTGGAGATTAACATTGGCCCGCCCACCGGGCTCTGAGACCTGCATCTGATTCAGTGTGCCAGTGACACGTGAGTAGTCCAGCCAAAGATCGTTGATGGGACCAGGAATACCATGACAAGCGCTCGAATTGTCTGAGAAACGGATCTTGCCAGCAAAAACGCCAAGTGTATCCCCCTCTTGCACTGGAACGAGTGAACAAACGAACAATGAGCCATCGTTCTTGGTCCCCAGAATTGTGAATGCGGCCTTGTCCGCATTTTGGAAAAACGGGAGGCCATTATCAAAGCGTCGGTGAAGGGCGTCGGAGGGAAACTTTGATGGCCCATTTACTCGGAAGTTCTCCTTCTCGCTGTCCGAGGCCCATTCATTCCCGGCATTGTTCCACAACAAGTCATCAATCTCCAGTCTCTTCGCCCCATGAGAATCCTCTAGATCAGCAATGCCCCTTAAATCGCCTGCTCTGAACCTGTCAATCCGCCTTTCCAGTTGCTCAATATGAGATCGATACTGATTCTCCCACTGCGTGATTGTATCAACCAAGTTGACTCTTGCAGTCTTCGGGTATGCTTTGCAATAATTGTCAAACTCGGTGGTACGATAGCAGAGAGTTTTCTTAACACCCGCTTCGCGCATTTCGTGTAAGCTTTTCCAAAAAATGCGACACTGCCGTTGATTTTCTGCCCCAAGTGCATACCCCGCGTCTTGCATGAACCTCTTTGTTGCAACTTTTTCGGCCATGGTAAATCCATCTGCGGGTCCCTTGGCGGACGGCAAATTGGCAGGATCAAGCAACGCAGCACCTTTCAGAATGATTTTCCAGTAAACTGCTTCACTATATCGAATCTCCATACTCTTACCCCAGGCAATAGCTTTGTCCCTCTTGATCAACGTTATTGCCTTTTCGTAATCATACGCTGCAACTTGATCGGAATATTTCCAGATTTCATTAGGGGTTATCCTCGCTTGGCCGTGGTACGTGCGATGTTCAAATCGAGCGATCCCCGCCTGAACTCTTACACATTCCGCCAAAACTGAGGCCATTACTTTCATTGTGAATGCCGATTCTGGTTGAAAAGACGAGGGCTTATCGACGTGACGGCTCGTTAAATGGGCGATTCCTGTCTCTTCATTGTCGAGTGAAGACTAAATTGAAATGATATTGTCAGTTCCGATTCTTTTCACTGGGCAGATGCATGAGAAGAAAAATTGCCCTGCCTGTTGATTGGCAATGCCGGGATCTATCTCGGTAGTTCCATTAACAGATAGGCCACCCAAAGATTTTTCGACCGCTTCTGAACAATGATCCATCTGTCTTCTCCTTTTCTTCTTTCTGGTAGCCCCACCAATTTGTTTAGTATAGTTCCTTTGGGGTGAGTTCAATATTCGGTAAGAGCCACGTCCTTGAGACGGCGTCGTCGGGGGTGTTGTCAGAGGGCCACCCTGGGTAGTTAGGACAGTTTCACCTGAGGCACCATCCTGGGCAGCCAAATGAGCCTGCAGAACTAGGATCAAAGTCAGTAATGCGATCTTCGCCAAATAAATTTTCCTTGGCGTACCATCACCGTCCACTTTGGATAACAAGGAATCAACGTAGTCCTCGTTCTGGTTGATGCCAGAGGACGAGAATGCGTCCCGGATAGCCTGGGCAAGAACGGCTCGTGTAGATTCATCCATGGCCTGCTGGGAGATGGGTGCGGGAGGACCCAGCCTCATAAATACACCAACCGATCTGCCCTTTGTCTAGAACATTCGAGCGAATTGACGCGCGCCCCGCTAAGTTTCCAACGGCTGTTGACTAATCACTTGACCTCTGGCCCCATAATAGTAAGTCGGTTGTGGATCTAGCCCATGATATTTCTAGGCCTTCTTTAATGCAGCACAGGATCATCAGAGATGACCTCAATGTATTAAGACACTCGCAGCACTAGTACACCTGTCTTTGTGGATGGAACCAGACAGGCTTCAGGGCCAGTAGATGGGTACAGGAGAAACGTTGCCAAAAGGCGCGCTTGATTTGCGCCCGAGTCAGGAGCACTGGGCCAAGTAGTGTTGAAGGAGAGGCGAACAGGGAATACGAAAGCCAGCCCGACATGGTTAGTTCTTTGAGTGGTTTTGATACCATCATTTGGAGGAAAAGGAGTAGTTGATTTGGGTTGGCTGCGTTCCGACATTAGGTTAGCTTAGTGTAAATGAAGACACCCTATTTCCCTGAAGAGAGTACTGGGCTCAAGTTTTGGGATGTTCAAAGTTGAATGCACATTCGGCAATTCCAATTCAATTTGAGCGGGTAGATGCAGTGATAAACGACGCCCTAATAAACCTGGATTACATTAGGCTTTCGTTCGGGGTGTTTTTCCCCAGAAACCTTCTCGTCAATTCCAACCACGGCCGGCTTCTGTTCTCGTCTGAGCTCTACCAAAAGCTGTTTCTTTTCGAGAGACCAACGCACGCGCATGCTGGTCTTTCGCTGTGATTGCTGCGACCAGCTCGAGATCGCGAGCTTAGCTCCGAGCTCATCGAGGATATGTTCCTCGTCGAAAATGGTTCAAAATTACTGCGTCACCAACTCCTGTTCATGATATCAGGATTCGCCCTATTCCTGGGAGATTCAACAATTGATATCAAATTACGATCGAACTGTGGTGCCCTGCATGACGACTCCAATGTGGAGAAAGGAGTATCGAATAATGACCAATCAGAACTATAATTGCTGCTTCCATAATTTAAACAGCCATGACTCAGCTGAAGTGTGTACACGTTACACTCACTCCCAGGAACACAGCAATCGTAACTCTAACCCCTGCTTTTTCCACTCTGTATTCTGTCCTCTCTTTTGGTAGTATCCCCTGGGAGAAGAACATTCCGAAAGTAAGCTCCTGGGAATGATGCCTTGCGTTTAGGGCGTCTCTTGACACTGCTCAAAATAGCTCAGAGGCGCGCAGAGCACAATCATTGTTTGCAGAAGACAATAAAATTATGTATCAGCCCAAGAATAAAATGTAGCTTTGGAGAACAATTTTGACCCTCGAAAGTGACCTAGGGCATAAAGAGAAGCAAACACAGTTCCGAGCGTGAGGGGCAAATGACGCCCCGAAGGATTACCCGGGATTGTAAATCTGACACTAACCAAATGCAAATGAGCACGATCTACCTGGGGCTACTCGGGGTGAAAATACGTGGGTGATCTACTACAGTGGAGCGCACTGAGGCTTGTATGCTGGAGAATCTCCGGGCTAAGCTATTTGAATGCATTTGCAGACACATTTCAAAACTACGTCAACAGGACTTGGCATGTTGAATTACAAGTGAAGCTTCAGAGCTCATGTTGTTTATTGGTTTCGTTGACTGCTGTACTTGCTGTGTAAGATACAAGTGCAGAAGAGATGGACACGTATGTACGTGGTCACAGTCTCGCGACTATCTCAGCAATCGGGAGCTCGCTCGTAATGAAGATCAACTGATTTTGTCCAAATATCGAAGTGGATTTGCTTTGCATGTGTGCAAGTTGGGAATCCGGACACATCAAGATGCATAGTCTAGCTTTCAATTGTTCAAAAAAAAAAGCCATCTAAGGGTGCTCAAATTGGTGCACAGGGCTAAAGAAAGACCATTTACACAGCGTCCTTTCCCCATGGGTCCCTGCGTTTCCTAATACCTAGCAAGGTCCCGGGATTTTTTTTCTCTGACGGGGTACTAGTGGAAAGCAGTGTAGACTAGCAATTCAAAATCGGGGTATCATCTGCCTGTGGAAGGTCAAGCTCTGGGATTGCTACAGTTTCACCCTTCCTTGGTTATTGCATCTGTATTGCCATAATGCACCGCTTTATCTTGCTTCAAAGAGTCGGAAATAATTTGCACATCGCTTTTGAGGGAATGATGGGATATTTGTCATCATTCGTTTCTGACATCAAGACATCAAGACACCAGCCTCGAGTTCCAAAACCAGCGTTTAGTTCCAGAAAAAGCCCCGAGTCAATAAAATATCCTAAGCACAATAGATAGAGACTTTCAGACCACAAGTCTCAGGACCGTCCTCAAGTTCCAGGGGCTATTTTTAGTCGCAGAACTGATCCTGCACCACGGGATCCATCATCTCCCCATTGTGGGCTCAGCCTCCCTCTAACGTCATAATATTGCTGCCTACATGTCTCCTACTGTTTCTGGAATACCCGATTTGGAAATGCAACATTTGGAAGTTTGAAAACGGCACTGACCACGGAGTCTCACGACTCGCCTCAAGCACTACGACTGGCCCCGGGTTCTACGACTGGCCCCGGGTTCTACGACTGGCCCCGGGTTCTACGACTGGCCCCGGGTTCTACGACTGGCCCCGGGTTCTACGACTGGCCCCGGTTTCTACGACTGGGCCCCTGTCTTATTGGATGGGACCATGCGTTGGCTCATGTTAGTCGAGAGCGGAAATTTCTTCTAGCTCGCCCAATGGCTCCCATGTTAGATCTGTGTATTCAGGAACTTTCTGTGTATTTAGGAACTTTGACAGGCATATGGGACTACGATTGAAATGGTTGCCCCGCCTTACGACTCCAATGTGGAGAAAGGAGTGGGTTCCCCGCGTGTTCAACTAGCACCATCCACACGCAGGAGGTGGCTGGTGACGTCACAAAAGATGAGCACGCTTCGCTCTGATGTGGAGGATTGGGTAACAAAAAAAGCCATGCTGGGGCCTGCTACGTGTTAGGAAACACAAGGCTCGCTTAAAGAGGCTGATTGCTCGTTACACAACCCATTGCTCACCAGTTCTAAAGTTGGAACCGTTCATCGTTGATCGACCGGAAGCTCGAGTGCTTATCCTGACTACCCGCTTTCAGTCTTCTGACCCTCCGCTGCATATCTTCTTTGAACGTAGCAATGTAAACCTGCCTAATTGATTTGCTTGAGCAAAAATTTCCACAAATTGATGATTCAAGTTTGAACCGTGCCTACGAATTGTTCAACCCGAGGAAAAGCTTCCTTACTCGTGGAGATTAATGTTCAACTTATCTCAGCAATCAGGATGCCGTGTCAACACAAGCTGTCCTGTCGGTTGTGCAACGGTGTGCTTAGATTGGTACTTTGGGCCAAGTTGGAGCTTTAGGTAAAATATATGTTGAACAGTCCCTTTCCTCGGACGGTCCGTGCATCTCCTAATACCTAGCAGGGCCCCAGGATTCCCAACACTTTTTTTCTTAACTACATACCTACGAGAGGGCACGAACGGAAAGCGGTGTGGGATAGCAATTTGAAATCGGGTTATAATTTTCCCGGAGAAGGCCGTGAAAGACATCCGACAATCCAAGGTGACGTATGGCATGTCGGACACACATCCGGTCCGCGGACGCCTCGGGTTTCTGGGGTTCCCTTAACTCACAATTGGCAGATAATCGCTAAAGCTTAAGGTAAAGACGACAGACGAATGGGCTGACTGGCCACGAAAGCTTCTACTGTATTCTCCGACAGCACTCATGGCGAAGGATCTTGATTTTGGGAGGGAAGAATGCACATGTAAACGGTTGGGTTTATCTGTAGACTTCCCCCGGTATATATTTAAATGGGTTTTCATTTTGGCATCGAATTCCAATAAAAAAAATGATCCAAATAAATTGCCGCCTTTTTTAAAACATATGTACTCATTGCACATGTGAAATTGAGTGCCATATGTCGCAGCACCACATGTGTATAGGAGAATCAATAAGTTTGCTCTCTCTTTTACTGTCTACGATATACAAGTCACTTTCACCGATCAAAGCATGAAAGTTTCGTGTAAACTATTTATAGTACCCCTCATCCTACTTGTGTGGGCTGTCGTCCTATGTGGGCTATTTAGAATTAGAACGTAAATTCAATTTTGGTACAGTATGAGACAGGAAATCTGACCTATGAATTCAAAATCTACATCAGCCGTTTGACTGCATTTAAGCCTCAGTGCTCTCGCAGGAGATCACCCGCGCACTTTCTTCCGGATCACCCCGCGTAGATCTTGCTATGCTTCATTCACTTAGCGTAATATCTAGAATTATCTTCGGCTGCATTATGCCCCTCTCATGTCGAAGTTATGTTTGCTCCTCCATTTACCCTACTCCATTTCTGATTTCTGCAAGAAATGCTCCTAGGAGCTGTATCCTCGTTCTGGGCTCATAGTGCACGTCCTCATGCGATCGATTGTCATCCGATGAGCTACTCTGAGCAATTTAATATAAGCTTTCCATCTATGATAAGCACTCTGGCAAGCATCAAACAACGCGCTGGACCCTACTGCATCAGGAATTCTGCAGGTCATTCCATCGGGATTCTCTCTCACTTCATCGCATCTTTCAAAATTTATCTATCCCAAAGTCATCTCTAAGAGCTTGAACTTTCGTTCTTCAGTCAAATTTCAAGTCATAATCATTCAAGTCCAATGCAGATAGACCGGCAATTACATCCGTAGTCAAATGGTCATCCATTTGCTCCGAGGATGATGGTGAAGCTAACGTGGGGTGTCATGTATCGCTGGATGAGAAGCACTTGTTCCGAGTGATAATAATCGTGACAGTATCAATAGAAAGCTATACTTGACTCTAGATACAAGGCGTAGCGAGGCAGCAAAAGAAAAACAGCTTACTCGCGCCCAGGGGAACCCAGCTATATGGGTCCACATCCTCCACTTATCGTACAGTACAAACCTCATGTCTTATCTTTGTCATTGATTCCTGCTTTTGCCATGTCGTGCTTCATATTGTTCGTCAATTATACCTCCTGGGAACAAAATATTGCAAGCCAATCCCCTGAGAACAGCGGAACGCATCCCAAAAGATACACATACTTTGGCTGAGTCTTGGCAGGTTGGATCAGTAGCTGTGATCCTGATTGGTCAATATAAAGCACTCCTTTCTCCACATTGGGGTTCATGAGAAGAGCCAACACGAGCTAATTGTAATCATATTGTGCGGACGGAGTTTCTGCCCGGTCCAACACTCGAAGATCCGTGGACTATAGAGGGTTTCTGCTTCTATTTCAACGACTTCGACTGCGGAATTCCACGATATTACAAAGAAACACTGGCAAGTCTTTATCATCAGATCCCGAGATCTGGCGATATGCTATAGCTGGCAAGGAGCGCTCCATCTTCAAACCGAGGGGTGAGAATCTACATTTGACGCGCACGCCCCTACTGCGGGCGACCCCCAAGGTAGCCAAAGGTGTAGCGGTTTGAAAAACTGCACGCTTCACAAAGTATCCCAAGCTAGGGTTCGACGGTGGAAGTGGAGGTTGGTTTTGTTGTCGAATTGCGACGGGAGAAGATTTAGTTACAGTACATTTGGCCATGGAGAAATCACAGAACTTGGCCTTTTCCGGGAAATCAATGGCCCGATCTTGAACTGCTGTTCCACACCGCTTTCCGCTAGTGCTCTCTTGGAGGTATGAAAGAAAACTGTGTTGGGAACTCTAGGGGCCTGCCAGGTACTAGGAGACGCACGGATCGCCGGAGGAAAAGGACCGTTCAACATTCATTTGATTTTGGAATTCCAAATTTGGCCTCATGTACCAATTTGAGTGCACCGTTTAACAATCGAGAGCTTGAGTCACCGTTGACATGGTATCCCGC
Organism: Penicillium coffeae; assembly: GCA_035985395.1. NCBI lineage: Eukaryota > Fungi > Ascomycota > Eurotiomycetes > Eurotiales > Aspergillaceae > Penicillium > Penicillium coffeae. The sequence continues at coordinate 1,582,190 of CP142594.1, read as the reverse complement.
TTGCTGAGATAATCATGAGGCTGGGATCACGTCTATACGTGTCATCTCCTCTGCACTTGTATCTTACAACAGATAAGAATAACAATCAACACAATCAACAAGCAGTATCATTCCTGAAGCATCACTTGTACAGTAGTATTCGAAATCAGATTTACCTCTGCACTCTTAGACTTTCATTCCCGAACCGTGTTCTGAAACACACTAGTCTAATTTTAGATATCCCTAGTAATCCCCGTCAGACCGTATTGTATTCCCTGGTAATGTTGAATGGGTCATTGTTATAATATCGTAATTTCCTTGGAAATTAATAGAATCTTTCTCGCCAAGAAACCGAGCAAGGGATCGATCCTAACAATCTGACAAGATCCCTTCCCCCCTCTCCCCATCTCGAACTTCATCTCCCTTTCTTTTCGCATCCCTGCCACACGCAGCTTTCGCTCACACTCCTTTGACATCAAATCTATTGTTGGCTGGATCCACTGCGGAAAAAGCGTTACCTGAAGCGCCTCGTCACGCATGTCGAAAAGGGTGGGTTGTTGGACAGCCAAAAAAATATGTCAGGTACGGTATGTGAAGAATGGTATATGAAGAGCGACGGAGACAAGAAGAGAACAGTCGCAAGGGAGTATTTTTTCGACAATGGAATACCGTGTCCTATCAACATCAATGTCCTGCCAACGCTGTCTTCAGCCACTAGGTTGGACATTCGTGTAGCCGAGGCAGCTGCTGATCCACAGGGTCCAATCTCATATCGCTGGGCCCAAAGACGAAGCCGTTAAAGGAAAACAGTAAGTGGCAGGTGTCTGATGTCACTAATGACTCTAATGACACCCTCAAGGCTGTACATCGACAAAGTGTTGTGTGATGCTCGAGAGAATGGCCTTGACCTTGAGCAGGTCTATCAGGATCAAGACTGGAGTTATTCACAGGCAAGGGTATAAAATACGTTGTTCTTGACGGTTCGTACGAGACACTCAGTGCCCCAAAATTTTTTAATTACCAGATTGAATGAAAAGCTATGCTGAATAATAGAGTCGTGAACGTGTGGTGAAGGATAAAAAACAAGGCTTGATTCTTCGGCCTAGTTCCGACTGTGAAGGGGTCAAAGAGAGACCGGTGATATTTCATAATGGAAATAGCCCGCGGCCGGCGGGCGAGTGTAGAGTAGACGATGCTAATGTGTTGTTGTTGGCAAAATCGCAATAGGAATATTGACAAATAATTTGAGAGTATATGTCATGCTTACAACAATTTGGTTCGCAACATGCCCCTCCATTTCAAAAGGCTTTTTGAGGACACCGGACTGATAGAGCTGGCTTGAAAGTCTTTCGAGGATCCGGTGCGCCCACAATCTTAACAAGTTTTTTACATCCAGGATCCCTTGAGAACTATTAGCGTCCAGTGTAAGAAAATTGGAGAAGCGAGGACACCTACGCCCAAAAGTCGCAGTACCAGTCACCATGATCTCCTAATGAATTCGGGTCCAGACGAGCTTCCGTCATTCTGTAATAGGTGGTTAGTCAAATGCGAGGTAGATAAAAGTCGACGAGTTGTACTCACGGGGCATCGAAGTTCGTGCACTCCAGACCATACGGAACAGTTAGGTTCTTCCATTCGCTGTGGTCATCTTCTCTGACCTCCTATATTAGAACCGGAAGGCTTGATTAAAAAGATATTACAAAAGAAAAAGATCGGTCTGTGGCAGGGATTGTACCAAATTGATGAAATATGGGGTTACGGTGGCAGAGGCTACCAAACCCGCTGTCGAGATGAGCGCGACGAGCTTCATATTGGGAAGATGGAGATATCCTCTTGTGGGATGATGATGTTGAATGTCAATTAGGCGGTCCTGGAGCATGGGAATCGGACTTAATATAGTGGCACGGGCAGACTTGGCCCTACCTGGCAGCTTTGAGCAGGCCATCCATTCAGCTCGAGTCCTGTGGGGGCGGCGGAAGATCTGCGTGATCTGCAAACATTTCCTGCGTAATATTGCCAATAGCGCGCCAACAGGTTCCTCCTTCTATTTCGGAGAAGCTCGGCTATATCATTCCCTGTGATATAGTTTAAAAAAGCCGATCTTGTTCTGAAAAAGGAATACTAAGAGATACTCGCAACCAACAACAAAGAACCTTAACTTATAGTTAAGAATCCAGGCCCACATAGTCTCTGTCCTGACCGTCTCTATTTTCCCCACTATCTGGACCATAATGTATCTTTAGATATGGTCTCAGGCAGCTTGATCCCCACTTCCTGTGCGGCATGGTTGACTTTGAGTATGTAGCCGGGATTTCCGCTCACAGGTGCTTTTCGGACACTCCCGACTTCCATTTCGAACTTTCATTTCAGTCTTCTTCACCTGATACGAAGTCGCGTAGCCCTAGGCCGCTTATGCCACTTACACCTCATATCAGATATGAATCCTATCTTTTCCATCCTTCTGCTCTCCAAACTTTCACCGGAAAAGGCAAAGGCGGCGCTGACCAATGTGATCGGCAAACAAATTTTAATTTGAAAATATGCAAAGTTTCGGCTCGCCAATAAGATGAAATTTGTCCTCTTCACGGTGTAGTCATGGCATTCTGAGATGTAACAGGTTGCTGTGGAAAGGGACTTAATACTACATGGGAAGAATGAAGGGGGAAGAGGGGATAGGCGGACGCTCATGCCATGCCGTCCGAATCATGGTCCTAATGGCACCTTACAGTATCACATCGTAATCTACGGGGCGTGCTGCGAAATATTCTACTTTGCATTTCGTAGCGCACTCGGGCTGGCCTGGAAGAATCTCCTCTTATACATGAACTAAAAGAATCTGATACCATTAACAAGGATGGAAATTCGACACTTGCACAGGTGTAGCACCTAGCTGAGACCTGCCCATTCGCTTACAGTTTATCTATTTATCACAACCTGAATCAGGCACACAGACACAATAGTATGACTAGAAATCGGAGATAAAATGAAAGTATTAATCTCGTAAGTTTTGATTTTGTTTTCGGGTCTTAATTCGGTAAATCTTTTTTGACCTACCTTTGAACACAAGAGCGCAAATAATAGTTGATGTTGTTTCTTTGATAGCAAATTCGTCCAAGACAAATATCGTTCTTAAAAGACAACCAACAGGCTTCTTGATCAGGTGATCGCATAGAGCTTCGAGATAGTTGGGGCGACACTTCGTTGTCGACCACCTTTATTAAGCAGAGCTTTGACGCTGCCGAAAATTCTTATATGCGAGTTGAGGGTACGTGGACCCTGCCGAACTGCCGCAAGTTTCTGCGAATATTTATGATCGTGGCCTTGCTACACTCAGCCTCTTCTGCCATTTGAGTAGTAGTTAGTGACTGGCTCTCTATCATATCTCGGATGAGATATAGCTTGGACGGCGGGAAGTCTCGGGGCATATTGCGAGTTAGTTTAGGATGTCGCTCTTCCTTGTGCTTACGGGGGGAAGAGGGGTGGAGTGGTATCGGATGTATAGCAGTTTCCTGTAATTTACAAAGGACAAGGTCCTACCAGCGTCATGTAAAATACAGTTTCTACCCTAGGAACAAGTGAGATCGACGTATATACCATATACAGTTAGCGTGTTTCAAATTCGGGTCCGGGAGTTAAAGTCGAAGAGCGTGGAGGTAAATCTGATTTCGAATACTACTGTAATTCAACAATTTCCTGTCAAGATGATCAAATTTAGCACCAGATCTCAGGACAAAACAATTGGGCCCGTCACAAGCAGCGGAGCGAGCAATACTCTGCAACACTCGTCAAATTCGAGTTCAGGCAATTTTTAGCCATCATGATTACTTTTTGCAATACCCAAAAGAAGTCAACGCTGAATCACGCGCTTGGAACAGCCATCATGAAAGCATGCAGGACATCAAAATTGGCTTTATAAGAGTATCGATCCTTGATGGCAAATATGGCCCCCTGCCAACGTACGGTGGCTCACAATGGCTTCATCAAAAGCTTCTCCAGCCAAGCATCATTCGGCCAGAAAATTGACATACCAGAAACAATGTCGTCGCAGGGCCGGTATAATGAAAAAGGCGTGGGAGTACAGCAAACTGTGCAACGCAGATGTATGCGTAGGCATTCGCATGCGGGAGACCGGCCGGGTACATGTCCTGTCGGCTGATGCCTCGGGTTTCTGGGCTTTTCTCAGCTCGCAATTGGTATGTGGTTCCTAGAGTCCATTAAGAAAACACAGCAACTGATAAAGCACTAGGGCTCCTATTATCCCACTCCGTTGATTGTGACCGATCGTGAGCTTGAGAAGGAAGGAAAGCAGTCGGGATAAGAGAAAGAACTTGAGCCTCATATTTAAAATCTGCATCAGCTATTTCCTGCATATGTACAGTATAGGCCTCAGTGCACTCCACTGTGGTGAATCATCCACGCATTTTCTTCCCGAGTAGCTCCACATAGATCATACTAGATTTACAATCCCGGGTAATCCTTCCCAGCTGTCATTTACCCCTCTCCTATCGAAAATAGGTTTACTTTTCTTTATACCTCGTTGCATTTTAAGGGCCAATATTCTCTCCAGAACTGCATTACATCCTTAAACTGACACAGTAATACTCTTGCCCTCTATAAACAATTATCATATAACAACACAAGCCAGTCGCTCCCAGGAACACAACATTCGTAACACCAATCCCAACTTTGTTCAACTCGTCCCTCGTCTTATCCTCCGGGATTATCTCCTGGAAGAAGGGGATAAGAAGATACCAAAAAAGCACCTGGGACCAGAAGAACGTGTATATACTTTAACTAAGTCACAGCTGGTTGGATTATGGAAGTAGCTAGTATGGTTCTGATTGGTCGCTTTCTGGCACTCCTTTCTCCACATTGGAGTCATAGGGCGGGGTGACCATTTCAATCGTAGTCTCATATCCTTGTCAACGTTCCTGAATACACAAATCTAACATGGTGCCATTGAGCATGGTAGAAGATCTTTTTGCTTTCGACTGAAATGAGCGAACACAAGATCCCATCTAAGAAGAAAGAGCCATATCCAGGAGAACAGCTTGGGATAGCATCAGAAAGAGACGAGGGGGCCGTCAGAAAGTCTAGACGGGGAATTTGGTAGTCATGCATCCTGCAATATTGAATGTTCATCTGGTGTACTGTCTTATATATGAGATTCTCAGAATGGGCATCTTTGATCCTAGAGTCCTCTGTTAGTGACCGATTTACCCACTTGGGGCCGGTTGTTACGGACCCGCTCCCAGGAATCGCGATAAAGACCCCAGGACCAACCGATAGGACAAGGATGCCCAGCACGTGATAAGGGGGCCAGATACAGTCTCCTCTAACCAGCGCGACGATTACTGGTTGTCACTACGGAACGGTTACTAAAGAGTCAAGCGTTGCTATCAGGCAGCAAGGCATCAAACGGATCACCGATACGGTGGAAAGTATCGGTAGTACTATCGGATCGTAGCGGCGATACGATCTGAACGTAGCAACGATACGAAGGACTGGATATATAAGGACACTCATTCAGCATCATATATTTAGTTCTTCACATTTAATCTTATCTTTCTATTGTTACTTAAGACTCAGATTGGAATACGACAATTGTTCTTGTTTGTTTATCTGATGAATCCACCTTAACAACAAGGGGAGATCCATAAGAACCTGACCTTACTAGCGCTACGTTACTCTATTCAGCACCTCCTTTACTAAGCAAGACCCCTAAGGACTTGAGTGACTAAGACCTGTTGCCATGTGTAATCGGTAGGTATTATAACAGAGTGACAAGACAACCTTAGGGTGACAAGTATCCTAGAGAAGTATTATCTTTGCGGACTAACTTACTATGACTGATAAGTAGTGCGTAATACCAGTCTTAGAGCTTGAGGCGAGCCGTGAGATTCCGTGGGACTCCATGGTTAAAAGAGGGATTCAATTTTCCAACTATTGCGTTTCCAAATCGAGTATTGTAGAAACAGAAGGAGAGATGTTGCTAGCAATATTATGACGTTAGAGGGAGGCCAAGGAAGATGATGGATCCTGTGGCGCAGGATCAGTTCTGCGGCTTGAATGGCCCCTGGAACTTGAGGCTGGTCTTGATGGCAGAAACAAATGATGTCAAATATAATATCACGCACTGTCGATACGGGCATCGTATGGGGTAGGCAGATCCACATCACATCTCGCTGGCTCGATGATCGGATGAAGCCATCCAGGAAATGCCAGAAGCCGGGGCATATCCAGTCACACAGTTCCAACAACTTCAAATGCGGTCAATCTATTGGCAAAGCGATGAAAGTCTGTCTCATTAGAGAGAGCCCTGGAAACGCCAATTTGGAACTATGATGTAGTCTCGAACGCCGAAACTGGACCAACGAACGATACTAAATGTGGGTAGACAAAACTCCATACATTGACATTAAGTAAATCCTCTGTGATCTGCCAATGGTAGTATAAGTAGCCAAGATGATCTTGAGGATAGGACTACTAGGGCAATTTTAGATAGTGCTATCCATAGTACTTAAATATATATAAGTAAAGATAAGTGATTTTCGTATATAGAGGTAAAGAATGGTTAGGAAAAGCCTAACAAGTCAAAGATATAGAATAGGTATTGGGACTGTAGATAAGGTATAACTGCTAGGAGCAGAAGGAAGAAGTAACTCTGATTAGGAGTGATTTAACTGAATATAAGGAGTGGAAACACATATATTTATAGTCAAATACTATATAGCTACTAATAGGAGCAGCTAGAACAGTCAATCAATCAATCAATCAAACCTCTCGGTCTCAAGACCCTCTCGGTCTCAAGACCCTCTTGGTCTCAAGACCCTCTTAGTCTCAAGACCCTCTTGGTCTCAAGACCCTCTTGGTCTCAAGACCCTCTTGGTCTCAAGACCCTCTTGGTCTCAAGACCCTCTTGGTCTCAAGACCCTCTCGGTCTCAAGACCCTCTTGGTCTCAAGACCCTCTTAGTCTCAAGACCCTCTCGGTCTCAAGACCCTCTCGGTCTCAAGACCCTCTTGGTCTCAAGACCCTCTTGGTCTCAAGACCCTCTTAGTCTCAAGACCCTCTCGGTCTCAAGACCCTCTTGGTCTCAAGACCCTCTCGATTGATTGATTGATTGATTGATTGATTGATTGATTGATTGATTCATAGACTGTCCCAGCCGCCCCTATCGGCAGCTATGCAGCGTTCGACTATAAATACACGTGTTCCCGCTCCTTGCATTCAGTCAAATCACTCCGCTCAGAGTTACTTCTTCCTCCTGCTCCTAACAGTTACACCTTATCCACAGCCTTAATGTCTGTTCTATGTCTTTGACTTGTCAGGCCTTTCCTGGCCGTCCTTGGCTTCTATATACCAAAAATCACTCGTCTTCGCTTATGTGTATTTGAGTACCGTGGACGGCACTGCCTGGAATTGCCCCAGCAGTCCCGTCCTCAAGATCATCTTGGCTGCTTGTACTGCCATTGGCGGATTACAGAGGATTTGCTTGATGTCAATGCATGGAGTTTTGCCGGCCCACATTTGATGTCGTTCGTTGGCCCAGCTTCGGCATTCGAGCAGGACATGCCCAACTGTTTGCGGTCCGTGACCACATGGGCACCTGTCCGTATCAGCCTTGTCGATGGCGTGGAGGTACGCCTGTAAGCCGATCTTGCCAGTCCGCATCTGAGTGATTGCGGAGCTGATTGCCCGATGGGCTCCGGTGTGAATGTCGAGTATTGCCTTCCCTGGCCGCACTCCGAGTTTGAAAAGCTCTCTGCCGTGTTTGCACTTTTCCCAGTCCGTCTCCCACTCGTTTTTCATCGCTCGGCGAATGGTAGACTTGGAGGTTGCTGCAAGTATCCGCAGACATTGTGGCATTGGTGGTCGCTCGTCTTCAGTCCCTGCAGCATCCTTCGCGGCGTGGTCGGCTGCCTCGTTGCCAGAGACTCCGACATGTGCCGGGATCCAGCAGAACTGCACTTCCCACCCTCGGCTTCGAAGCTTATGGAGTGCTTTTATGGCTTCGACGAGGATGTATTGGCCGGACGGGTGTTTGGGGTTCCGCACGGCTTGGATGGCGGCTTGATTGTCAGTGAAAATGACGGCAAGTTTGCTCGGGGGTACCTGAGCTGGAGGCGTGTCCAGTAAGATTTGGAGTGCCAGGACCAACCCTCTCAGCTCCGCTGCGTACACCGTGGAGGTACTGGATGTTCCCATATACTGGGCTCGTTGTATGTCGACTTCGTTAGCCAGTGAGGCAGGCATAGCCGCAGCCGCTCCAACGTGGCCATTGATGCTGCTTCCGTCGGTGTAGACCTGTACTACTTCTGGCTTGGTGCTGTCGTGTTCCTTGACGGCTTCTTCTGCGGAGTTGTTGATTCGAGTAACTGGCGGAGTTCACCAAGGTGGCACAACATGCGGTAAGCGCTTTGTCAATCTTGTGCCTCGTCTTATCCTTTGGGTTTATCTCCTGGGAGAGGAATATTCAAGACAAAGCTCCTGGGAACAGTAGAACGTGCATATATTTTAGCTGAGTCATGGCTGGTTGGGTCGTGGAAGCAGCTGATATGGTTTTGATGAGGCATTTTGTCTCATGTCCTTGTCAAAGTTCTAGATACACAGATCCAAAAAGGAGCCGGAGCCAGTCGTAGAGCCCGGTGGCCAGTCTCAGAACTCGGGGCCAGTCGTAAAACCGGGGGCCAGTCGTAAAACTCGGAGTCAGTCTCAGAACCGAGGACAGAACCTGGGGGGGGGCTAGTCGTAGAGCTTGAGTTGAGTCGTGAGACTGTGATTAGTAACAGTATTCAAACTTCCTATTATTGCATTTCCAAATCGGGTATTGCAGAATCAGTAGGAGACATGTAGGTAGCAATATTATGACGTTATAGGGAGGCTGAGCCTACAATGGGGAGATGATACATCCCACAGGACCTGGCCGAAGAGGACCACAAGCCCATCAAGACCTGCTAGACTATAGGCCCGCTGGACAAGGAAGGCCCGCTGGACTAGAAGGGCCCGCTGGAAAAGAAGGGCCCGCTGGAAAAGAAGGGCCCGCTGGAAAAGAAGGGCCCGCTGGAAAAGAAGGGCCCGCTGGAAAAGAAAGGCCCGCTGGACAAAAGAGGCCGGCTGGAAAAGAAAGGCCCGCTGGACTAGAAGGGCCCGCTGGAAAAGAAGGGCCCGCTGAACTAGAAGGGCCCGCTGGAAAAGAAGGGCCAGCTGGACACAAAAGACCCTCTAGTCATAAGCCAGTGAAAAATTGGAAGACAAGAATATGACACTCTGTTGAAGTTTCTGACGTAGGAACCCCGGGTTTTACGACTGGCCCCCGGTTTTACGACTGGCCCCCGGTTTTACGACTGGCCTCGGTTCTGAGACTGGCCTCGGTTCTGAGACTGGCCCCGAGTTCTACGACTGGCCCCGAGTTCTACGACTGGCCCCGAGTTCTACGACTGGCCCCGAGTTCTACGACTGGACCCGGGTTCTACGTCCTCCGGGGAATGTCAGGGCCTTCGGCTGACATAGCGCGATGACATCATGACCCGATAGAACTACTGTGCCCATATGAAGCGAAGGAGTTCCAACCAATCAAAATTGCCGTGGACGGCCATTAACCGCCCCGAGGTACGTTTTGGACCCCCTGTCCCGTTTCAGTCACAGGCCGTTTCAGCTCGCGCTTAACTAATGAAGGACTTGGGTACGATGATTCTTGAGTTGGCCAGCGAACCGCCCACGACGGACGTAGGTGTCCTTACACTGTTCAAACTAATTAGCAGTTGCTGTCCTGTTTCAAGTCCAAACAGTTTCGGTGTTTGTGCTGAAACTGGCACTGTTATTTTGTGCATACACAGTGCTCATGGTTTTAAAATGCGCTTTTGCGCTTTTGCGCAATACGTTTGAATCGTGCTCCGAAGTAATGCTTTTTTAAAAGGATAGAGATATCCTCGCTAAGGGCAACTTCGAAATGAAACACATGGCGAATACGATCATGTCTCTAAGATCACCTACTAAGAGGTTCTCAAGAACCAAATCAATCCTTCAAAAGCAATGTCGGCGTAAGAAAAATTTGATGAAAAAGGCCTGGGAATACAGCGTAAAATGCGATGCAGACGTGTGCTTAGGGATTCGTCTTCGAGGCAATGGTCAAGTCCATATACTGTCAGCGGATTCTTCGGGGTTTTGGGCTTTCATTGCTCAGCAGCTAGTAAGTCTAGATCGAGGCGTGGTTGAATCAAGCTGACATATAAGGACTCCCACTATCCATCCCCAAGGATTCTTACAGATCAGCATCTTGAAACTGCAAGGAAAAAATCGTCCTGTGAAACATAGGATAGGGATGGGAATATCAATAATGTGTCTCTATTCGGATGCTCTTTGGTTTGATCATGGTCTGTTAAAAAAAGTAGGACTGGCAATTTGACTGTCTACGTACAAAACATTCTGAATGGTGCGGGTGGCCAGAATCATGGCACAAGAAAAGGTCGTAGGCGCGATAAATCGGAGGGTAATTGACCGTCCGACCCTGTGCCCTTTCTTACATGTACATTCCCATGACAGAGCTCTGGTTACCAAACTCAGTGGAAAACTTCTCGTTCGACTCAGCAGCCCGCTTGACGTATTCTAAGCTAACCTGGCTTTTATCCACCTCTGCGAGGGCTTGCGCGATAGCGGTTATATTCTTGATCTGATCCAGGACGGTCAGTCAGGATTAGAAGCTAGATGCTGGGTAACTTACCTCTCGGCCATTGAGATCTTTGGATGCTAAGAGCTGTAATTCATCCGCTTGGATGACAGTAGACCCTTGAATAGTACGGGCTTTCGACAGGAATATAGTCCAAAGATCTTTGCGAGACTCTTTCGTTAGTCCCTTGAATTCAATCACCATGTGGATTCTGCTCAGGATAGCATCATCAAAATCAATGCCCCGATTCGAAGTAAGGAAGAGAACGCCTTGATAATATTCCAACTTGCGCAGAAAAATAGTGACCAGGCGATTATGGCTATCGTGGAGGGTGGTACGCTTTGCCATGAAGGCATCCGCTTCATCTAGGAGAAGGATAGCCTGGAAGTGCTTCGCAATCTTGAAAATAACCTCAAGTTGGGATTCAAGTCCGTGGGGGTCAGCATGGTCAACCACAAGCTCACCCGCGGATATCTGAGAAGATTAGTCGGGCCTAGTTCATGTGCTGTGTGGTATCATATACATACCGAATAAAGAGGTTTCTTCAAATGCTCCGAAGTTGCCTCGACGGTAAAGGTCTTTCCGACGCCCGGGGTTCCACTATCGAAAGGTTAATTTGGCGCCTTGCGTACTCACAATTTCTTTGGTGACATACTTGAGGAGAATATTGAGCCCCTTGCCTTTTCCATCAATCAAATCGTCAAACGGCATGGTCGGTATCAGACCAAGACGGGCTTGTGCTAGTGACGAGAGCATCCGCTTTTTCTCCGTGGGGATCTTCAAAGCATCGAATGCTTCAGGGGACCAGATCACGTCCCTTAATCCACTGACTGCACACTCCACTGGTTCCAAGTTAGTTTTACACCGCACCATCGTCAGTTATGTTACTTACAAAACATCTTCTCCGTGAAACTGAAACAGCATACTGTCGGGCATGCGACTAAGAGGTTGGTTTCGCTCAGCAGTCTGCCATCGAGCTCCCCCTCCCGCATTTTTTCCTTTTCTCGCTCGTGTTTCTCCGTGATATCGGCGACCGGATCAAAGAAAGTGATGCCGTCTACTTCCTGCACCGCCAAGTCCCGGAGAGACGGTCTGGCGTAATTTGGCTGCATTTCATGGAAAAATGCAGCATCCACGGCCACTCGACTGTTGATGTTGACTTTGACGGGCTTGCCTTTGTTCATGAAGAATGCGCTGCCTTCACAGTGTCGGACGTGCGAGCCGGCCAGATCTCGGAACTTTTGGCCTCTCTTGACCAAGTCATCCTTTATTTGCTGGTGTTTGGGATGGTGGCACAGAGGGAAGGCTTCCAGAGTCTCAATCGGCTTTGAACCCCGAAACTTTCGCACCCGGTGGAAGGTTCCGGCCTCGCCAAACTTCACCCCATCGTAATCGAGGAAGCGGCATTCGAGATTGAACCATGTTTCCCCATCATGTGTTCTCTCCTCTCCCGCGTCAAATATGACACAACGAGGTTCTTTTGTGCCAATGCATGTGGTATAAACATGACAGCCGGGTTTAAAAAGAGCCCATAGGAGATCAAAAGTAATATGACCGTGCTGCAACATCGACTCGAGCCGCTGCGCAATGGAAGAATAGGCTTGCTTGATGTGGTTGATGAGCAAACAGAGTTGTCGATATGGAGATTCGCAATCCGTTCCGCTGTCGATATTTTGCGCGTACTCTTCCAACTCTGGAAGATAATGGAAGAGATAACTCTGCTCGATCTAAATCAAAGTCAGTGAAGCCAGCGTTTCTGATATACCTGTCTTAGTTACCGATGGCCTGTCCTCCACCAGACTAAGAGCATGGATACCGTGCAGTACTACCCGCAGGATGTCCCGCAGACATTCCGATTTGACATCTATATACGCTCTTGTCTCGTCGGACTTTCGTTCTAATAAGAGAATGAGCATTGCTTTGACTTGCCAGGGAAATTTTTACCTACCAACACGTTCGCGCACAACAAATGCATACTCAGCATAGTCGTAGGGATCAGTGCTTGTCTCTGCCGGCTCGACTATCGTGTATTTGCTTGCTTCTTTGTCCCAGCTATGTTAACGTCAGCTTATCATCAAAGCAGAACGAGATAATTTGTCAGTCGCGCATACGTTTCTAAAACCTTCTTGAATTTAGGTGTCAATGCCCACTTTTGGAACAGACTAAAATTCTCCGGCGTTGTATGGATCGGAGCCTTGAGTTCAGTATTTTCGACCGCCTCGGACTTCTTTACCGTAACATTGCTGTCAGAAACAGAAGGATTGGACTTATTCGTCACAGAAATTCTGGATGAAGCATATTCATTCCGGACAAGCTTCACCAACGACTCTTTCAAGCCATTCATGTCGAGAGCTGAACTCGAATTGTCCTGGAGGACAGGGGTGTTTGGAGGATCTTGAATGGTAAGATCATACAGTGCATTTTCAAAGAGATGCTTCAAGCTTTCCGCAGTAGCTTTATGAGTGGCCGAGCCTGATGCCGGGCTGCCTGGAAGCCTCAAACCTTGGTAGCACGTACAAGGCATAATAATGCTTGGTATGAAGAAAAAAAAGAGATTTGTACGATGGAGTAGAGAAATCAGAGCCAGTGATGTCAAATCCTATCGTGTATACAGAGAGCGAACTTCTAATCTACTTATAACTTTGTCAGGAGTCCAGCTTCCATGGCCATGGGACGATCTAAAATGCAATTAAGATATAAGTAGTAGGACCATTAAAATATTCGTCGAAATTTTGTCGAAATTTTGTCGAATTTCCGTCAAATATTCACCAGGCTTTTTGTCTGTGCCATTCAATTAACTCGACTAATGTTACTTCGCACTCAGAGGCCCTAGTGCTATATCACACTACCCATGGCTTGAGAACCTGATCTTCCAGTGCCATAAATATCCTTGTTTCTTGGTTTTTGTTCAAAAAGTAACCGACTCACTAACCAGAAAACCTCTCAGTGCCCGACCCATTGGGCAACATGTACTCTCACGTGACTAAATATGGGCCGGATTCTTCCCGCCCCTCACTTGCCCACTCTTGAACGTGTTTGCCAGCGCATAAAAGCCACTGCTATCTGACTTGGTGATACACACCCAGAACTATTTTGCTCTTTGAATGAAGGATTCATTCTTTTGAAAGAGTATATCGAAGCCAAAGTTGGTAATGATCGATAATTTAGAATCGGACTACCCTCTGAGGTAAAGACAGCTTGCTTTGTTTCCCATTGTTCGCGTCTTATGATGGATCCTGACTTTCAAAAGAATCAATCTATCTGACTTCACGTTTCCCTCCAGAAACCACGCACCCGGACAGATACAATGGATGAGGCTGTCAAGAAATTTCGCACTGACAGCGCAACTGACAATGAGATCATCGAAGAATGCAAGAAAGATGTGAGAAATTTCTTTCCAGCGATAATCGTTAAATGGAGATTAACAATCTAAGGCACAATGTGATTTATGCGAACAGATTACCTGGACGACACCATCGAAAGGCGTTGAAACTACCCCTCCAACCAGAACGGTTGCCATTATCGTAAACCTTGCTCAGAACAGAGGCGCAATACGAATCTTCGAGAAAGAAAGTGGCGAATACATCGATGGAGTCGGTACAGAGGAGGAAGGTTCTCGGATTATCATTTTATGGCGAGAAAACTGGCGCTTTAGAGCATCGGGGATCGTTGAGGTCGGATACATAAGAGCAAAAGATGAAGATTAATTCGGTGGTCGATGCCACGTTGCCAAAGGACGATGTAAAATCAATCGATCTGTCAACTCGTTGCTAACTGGAATCGTGACAAAAGACGTCGTGTTCACTCCATACGTGTCTGTGAGCCAGATTGCACCGAATACCTGACCTGAGTCTATAATGTTTCGAATATCTTGCATATTGAGTTCATAGACGTCGCCGGTCAGAGGAACTCGAAACTCAGTTAGCCGCTTTTTATTCTATTCGCTTTGTTCAAAAGCTATACCTGTGTCTTGTTGCTTATCATGCTGAAGTGTAGATAGATCTGGCGATGCTGCAGCTGGTCCTTCATCCTGTCAGTTCGCTATATGCATAGTTCCTTAGAGTGACATGCCATACTGAAGACGGGATGTGCTATATTGTAGCTTCTTTGGTTCCGCTCTTGACTATTGGGGGCGTCATTAGACGTGGCGACTTCCTCAACTACACCATCATCGATTGACAGAGGATTGGAAGCACCTGGATAAGCACCCAGGTTGAGGTGCTGGCGTGCAAGCCGCCGGAGCACGGGATTGTCAATCTCAGGGTGCTTTTGGATCTCATATGGAAGATGAAGTCGGATGCTCTCCTTTGCAATGGCAATTGCCGACAGTCCCAGGCCAATAGCACAGAGGACAACCATTGACTCGCCGTTCAGCTGTAGAACTTTGAGAAGGAAATTCAAATAGACCGACTGTCGACTGGCGCCGACGGTGCCCTGCGGTGGGTACCCGTTTCTCAATAAGGACGCAGCTGCCTTGATTCTCTCCTCTCCTTGTTTTTTCACGCCGTTCCGACGCTCAATGTCTGTCGAAGCCTGAGTCAGCTTCTCTAAGGCAGTTTCAAATGTGAGAGTCATGCTTTGGAGCTAGAAAGTAAGTTTTCCTCGAGGATAGGCAGAGAAAATGTCGATAAGAACCGTCGAACGCTGCAGATCAATGTCGAGCACCTGGGCTTTTGTAGACGGAAATTCGATGAAAACTAGTCACGAAAAAGACGAAAAGTTGCTTTCTTTATGGCTTGCCCAACAAAATGCGGGGCTGTCTATTTCCAAAGGATTGCTAGGACACCGAGGCTCATTGGCACCACCAGATATGGTAAAGTCTATTATGCAGTGTAACACTCCATACAGTAAGATTGGCTAGGAAACGCTGATCTGGATTCACGCGTGGCTTGTTGGTCCACTCTACGGCCAATGGCAGTGGGTAGACAACCGTCAAGTCTCTTTTTGTTGAGCTGTCCATCCTCACACGCATACTTGCTATTACGCATACCCCAGTGACGTCGGTTGAGATAAGCAAGCTTAGAGGCTTCTGGTCGACGGGCTTCTCCATGCTGGGGGAGAATCTGGTGTGACCAGTATCGACCTCGACCGATGCCGCTAATGCAAAGTGGTCACATCCAAGCCGCATAGGGCCCAAGCTGTCTGGCCAATACGTTTCCAGTAACGGTTAACCAAGTTGGGGATCCCGTCTTAAAGTATTCCTTCGCAGGCCAGTCACTGCTAGAGTAGATTGTCTCATTTGAGCGCTTTCAAAATTAGCGTGTTTCGGATGCGGACGAGATTTGGACAGTTGGACCCATAGGCAGAGTTTACGATCCACCGCCAACGATGGTATCCATTAGGCTGGCCTACGCCTCTTTGTTAAGCGTCCTGTTAGCCGCGCGCTGAATGTAACTCCATATGTTGCGCCTCAAAGTCATGCGTCGAGAAACGGCGGCCTATCAATCGCCGGAAAAGCAGACCCTGTGACCCGTCCTTGAATCAAAGGAAAGATTTAATCTCCTTTTTTTTTCAATACCCAATGATGTTTGGTAGCAGAAACCAGAGGTATAAATCAGAGCTCGTTCACCCCATGAAATGTAGACATAGATCTCTGCTAGTTGTTCCTTCGCTTGCCACAGAGTATTCCTACCTCATTACATACCAATTTCTAGCCAAGGTGAGTATAGTTCTTCCATTTCAGTTCATCAGGGCTGACTATGCTCTCCAAGCCATGTCTGGGTTAAAGAACTCCGGAAAGAAGGCGGTCGACGCCATCTTGAATCCGCAAAAGATCGACGTTGCTTTCCAGAAGTTTACCAGGCCTACCGTTGGAGCTGGCAAGCCTACATTCCCGACTTCTCAACGAGACTTGAAAAATATTGGGTTCCATTTCGATCTTGCCGACCACACCCGTCAAGTGCCCGACAGCAGACCCAATGCGAAGCCAGGCGCCACCCGAACCACCAATGTTTTCCATTGGCAAGCAGCTGCACAAGCCGAGTCGAAGTCAATTAAGGACTGGATTCAAAAGAATGGATCTCATGCAGTGATCCAGACACTTGAGGTCCCAGTAGATGCCACCAAGGAGGAGTTCGAGGAAATCTTGAGAACAGCAGCAAAAAAGCTCTAAGATACTGGGTACCTCTTTCCCTATGTACCTTGAGTAGTTCCGTGTCGATAGTCAAGAACAGTTGTAGGCCTGATCATGATTTCGGTGCAGACCATATATATTATTTTGTTCTTCCATGCTCGTCCTTACTCTCTGTTTCTCTCTTTGCGCTTAGGTTGTGTCGCCTATACACTAGAGTTGAATTCCCTTCAGATCGGTAGATGAAAATAGTCGAATCTTCAAGAATGAGGTTTCAGGTTTCATTACGAGTGATCTGAGGTCTGCTTGATGCGACTGGACCTTTCTTTAAGCACGTAGACAGTATTCTTCCATACGGGTTGGCTCTGGAATAGGCGTGAAGAAGGCAAAGTCTAGGAACGGTGACGCGAATACACCGACGGCGGGATACGTTCAAGACGTCAATATCGTGAAGGAGATATAGCTTTGAGTGTGATTTGACAAATTTGAATAAAGCTTTCTAATAATAGGTCACTGCGACTAGTGGTTACATGGAAAGTGAAGGCGGCTAGGACCAGGCTTGGCAGGTGAACTAAGCTGACCTCATCCATTCCCGGCCGGCCAGCAAAAATGTCGCACCTCCTTCCATTGTCAACTCGCAAGTGAACCCACCCCCTTGAACATATGTTTGCGCTCAATTTTTTAGCTCTCTCATTATTTTTGAATAATGGTGACGTTTTCTCAGAGACTCACCATTGCTAGAAGCGTACCACACATTTCCTGTTTCCGCAAACCGTGGGCCCGTTCCAAGCAGCATACCATGTCTATCTCATCCCGCAATCACTTATCGACTAATCCAATCCACGAGGAATTCTTTCGAAACACATCAAGAAGATGGATGTAAGTAAAGTGTACTGCGACTCCAGCCTCAACTAATTGTCAGCTAGATTCAACGAGACCGACCGTTTAAGTGAAAGATACGTAAAGTTTCGGCCAACAGAACTCCAACGGATCGCCGGCGAGGCAGTACAACAAGAATATTGCCCTGATATTTTGAAGCTAGCAGAGGGAGGCTTCAACAAAGTCTTTACTCTGCGAGCAAGGAATGGTCGTGAGGTGATCGCACGAATTCCAACTCCCATTGCCGGGCCTCCCCATTACACAACCGCTAGTGAGGTGGCGACGATGGACTTTTTACGAACTGTTCTCAAACTGCCGGTACCGGAGGTTTTGGCCTATTCAACAACATCAGACAATCCTGTCGGAGCAGAGTATATTTTGATGGAGCGAGTGGAGGGGGAGAGTCTTGCCTCGCGGTGGCTATCCCTCACGACGGAGGAGGTGAAAGACGTCATGACAGAAATCGCAGATATTGAAAGGAAAATATTTGATTTCCACTTTCCTGCGTATGGAGGTTTATATTACAAGAAGGACCTTGACGGGGAAGCCCACGTACCAATCGTGGGAAATTTTGTTATCGGCCCCGTGTCCGCCCGGCAGTTTTGGCATGGCGAACGAAGCAGGACAAATATTGACCGTGGGCCCTGTAGGCTGACCCCTCCGAGCGGATATGAACTGAGCTGATCATTGCTGTAGGGCTTTCACCTGTGGACTGTGTTACTTCCGCGGCTCGCCGGGAGATGGCCGTCATTCAGCAACACGCCAAAGCCCAGCCTCGCCAGACATTCCTTCTACCAACTGACTATGACGTTCATCCCTCCGAGCACAGCTCGTTACTTTCGCAATATCTACAGTTGGCGCCTCATTTTATCCGACCAGGTTCCTCCAGCGCTCCGACACTAAGACACCCCGATCTGAGCCTGAGTAACATTTTATTGGCCCCTGGATCCAACAAAATCATCAGTATTATTGATTGGCAGGATGCCGTGATATTACCGCGCTTCATTCAAGCAGGTTATCCCGCGTTTTGTGAGCACGACTCCTCCCAGCCTCAAAGCCTGCAGATTCCATCTCTCCCTGATAATTTCGACGAGATGAGTATCGACGAACAAAGACAATCCAGAGCTATTTGTCGCTTAGAAGAGGCCAACCTCTACTATACAGCTGCGACAGGTGTACATAATGACCAGCACATGGCTATTTTGAAACTTCCTTATCTCGGAATGCTGCAATATCTCCTTCGCCAGACAGGGTATCCCTGGGACGCAGACGTAATTAACCTACGTGCTGCGTTGGTAGGCATCACGACACCATCGGTATGGAGCAAAATTTCCTCGGCAGCTTGTCCAGTTGTGTTCAGAGATGAAGAACGAGAGGCTGCTATGGCGGACTCGCAGGAATGGAACGAGTCTGAGCAGCTCTTGTCGCGAGTTCGAGAACACCTCAATATCGACCTAGAGGGTGGAACCGAACCGGAAAACTTTGAGAGGGCAGTGGAGGGCAATCGTCAGTTTCGAATGGAAATGGTTAGGCAGGCAGAGGCGGACCAACAGGAGATCTCTTGGCGTAATTGGCCGTACAAGGATAAAGAGGACGATAGCATGCCTCCTCGGAGATAATTATAGAGCGCTGCAACCACAGCTTCAATTACTTGCCCATAGCTGAGGATTGTATCACAAAACTATCTTTGTTTTAAAGATAGTTTTGTAACAGACAGAGTGCGGTGCTGTGAATATCCTAAGAAATGGTTAGAAGGCTCTTGATATAATTCGACTACCCTGAGAAGAGGGGAGAAGACGATTTGGAATGAATTGGAATTCTAGCTCTGCGATTTAGGTGGGATTTTGCCCTCTTTTCAATTTCAAGTGATAACGACGAGAACTAGCCCATCTCGAATGGTGGCAGAATTACTTGCGCCTTCCTGAGTTTCCCCCAGATAGTTTTATCCTTTTTAATCTGTCAGTGATGCGCGCGACAAAAAGCTTCCGAGAACCGACTTTAAGAATATTTTTCGGAACATCTTTCTGTCACGCTTGTGTGTATCTGTTCTATAGTCTCATCTATCAAGATAATCTACGCTCGATTTTCGAGACCCACCTCATTCCTTGGGCATTTCCTGCGACTACGGACACGGTGCACATCAATGGCATGGCGCTGAAACCCCATCTGATGCAGCAAGGTGATTTCACACCAGTTGCACCGGAGCGGCATTTCGTTTAGGTGGATGGCATCAAAATGGCGCGTGACACAGCCAGCGTCGTGGAACATCTGGAAGCGCACACTTTCTGGGGCCTCCTCACTAGCAAAACATTGGAAGCATGCTGCCGGTCGCTTAGCTTTGGCGAGGTACTCCCTGGTCGCGCGTATAGGTCTCGCGGGTTCAGGATCAGATCTATCCCCTAGGTCGTGATCACTCTGGGTCTGCTGTGTAGCCTGCGGCTGGGCTACTACTTCAGGTGATGAAGTAGATTCAGAGGCTTCCTTCCTAGGCCGACCTCGCAGTGGGCCTCCTTCCAAAACGTCGCAGTACTGGACAACAGCGGCGGTCCCCGTGTCGCGCCGACGCCACTCGTCTTCCACTGAGTTGGAAACTGGGTAGGAAAGGAGACTCTGCACAAGGTGCAGCTGAAAGGGTTGCATATTGTCCTCTAAAATCGACCGATCCTCGCACTCCTCCTTGACTGCCGAGCCTGACAGCTGCGCTTCGATATCTAAAAAGGCTTGTTCTTCATCAAATTTCTCTCGGACCTCTTGCCTGAGGCTACGCTGCAGCCTTCTCCGCGTGTTTACCACCTCTTTCTTCCGCTGTTCAAGCCGGAGAAGAAGGCCTGGTTCTTGGGTTTCTTCATATTGCGTGTAAATGTTGTTCACGTTCCGCTGGGCTTCCTTCAACTCGTGATGGTCCTCAACTTGAGCTCGTTGCTTATCAGTAAGATAGCGAGGGCGTCGAGTATCACGCCAGCGGCTCTGCCGTGTGACGGCGCGCATCAACTCCACATCCGGGTCAAGGCCACAGATAACCCGTATCATGTCGGTGTCGAGCTGCAGGGGGTGATAGTGGTTGAGAAAGGTACGCGGACTGGCATGCTTCATGATCAACTGGTGCTGCTCCTTGCTCACCCACCCTACGAACGTCAGCCATTAATGAGGTAACTTCCACGGTATCTATGCAAGCACTAACCACTCTCGTTGAGAACCTTGCCGCTTCCATACCGGAATTGGTGAGCATGAAAGGCTCCTTTCCATCCGCGAATCTCCCCAAACTGGACCAGCAAGGTGGACATCGTAGACTTGGGCATCTGCTTGGTTCGTTGGATGGTTGGGATGCCTTTGATTACTTCGGTCTTGCAGAATATGTACCAATCAGACATTTGCGGGTCCAAAGGCACCAGAAGCTGCTCACAGCCCTTGCTGATAAAGAGCTTCCGGAGCTGGGCCTTCGAGGTCAGCCCCTGGTTCCGGAACGCTCGCGCATGGAACAGAATGCCAAAAAGCAACGTGTGCGGGCATATAACCAGAGAGGGACCGTAAACGATTTCGGGGAGTGCAAAAGTGGTTCTGGAAATAAGCCGGCAGAGTTAGCTTTATGGTCATGGAATCCCGCGAAATTTTTACTTTCGAGAGATGTGGTATATTGCGTGGCTGTGGGAGGGGCGAGGGGAAGACAGAAGCAGTGCTTGCCATACAGTTTAGTCAAGCCAAGAAATTTCTTAGTCCCTTCAGGGGTGAGTTCGATCAAAGGAATGGGTGGGCCGCCTCGGGGATCCTTCTGGAGTGAAATCTGTAGATCCTTGAATTGGAGGCTCAACAGAGCGCTTCGCCGGTGGACTGTGAAGATACCAAGGGAGTTGAAAAGGCACACTTGGATCCTTTGGAATCCTAAGTGAAACTTCTTCTCCTGGGTTGATAGGATTGTCTCATTGAATGGGCCGATATCCTCAATATAGACCGGCGTCTTCTTTCCAGGCTGTGTGTCCAAACCGAATTCCTGCACCAAATATTTCATGCCCTAGACACCACGTTAGTCAAGCCTAAAGAGTTCAACTGGAATGCATCCAGGAACACTGACCCTTCGTATTTCCGAGCCATCTTCGTCGTTGATCACAATCTTAGTGAGTTTTTGATAGTACAAACGGAGGTTCTTCCAGTCGGTTTCAAGGGTGCTGGCCTTGTTAATGCCCTTGATGTGTCGTCCATCTTCACCGCGGTCGATTTTGAGACACCAGCGGAGGAAGCGATACAAGTCATTGTTCGACGCCCCACGGAGCGCTTCCTCGACTTCGTGCCATTTCGGCTCCTTGGGCCGGTTTTGCATTTGGCTAACACAGTACCTAGATCTCGCGCTCAGAAAGAATGAAATTGAAAGGGTCTCGACGCTCAACCTACCTCTTCCACCGGCTCTCGATCCGCTCCCGTCTCTCAATGGTACCTGGTGCTTTATCGAAATCCTCCGGAATATCAGAGAGATCAAGCCCGCCTTCATCTAGGGGGTCCTCGTAGAAGTCTGCGGCGTCAACAGAGAGCCGAGGTTCCGGAGAAATATCTGCCACCGGTCGCATGCGCTTTCGGGGGGGCAGTTCGTCTTCTGGCTCTGAAAGATCCGTCTCGTAGGTGGCATCGCCCCGCTCTGAATCGCTCACGGGGGTGGTACTAGAGTCATAATCGCTAGCATCTTCTTTGAGCGTGCTAGCAGATTGTCCTCGAGAACGCTTCATTGTTGGACCACTAGGAGGACTGAGCTGACGAAGGTTCGGAGAGCGAGACGCTAGTCAACAAGACCGCGAGTTGGTGAAGAGTGCCAGTGGTTCAAAAGGGAATCAAACTGCACCTGGTTCCAGAATGCGATGACTCAGAGTTGGGCTGGTCAAATGGTTACAGAAAGAAGCACGAGTTAGAGAAGAAAGAACGAAAAGCCGAGGGGGATGAGAGGGACAAAGGTGTGGGTGAAAGGAAAGCACTTGAGATCGAGGAGGAATTCGGAGGGGTGAGTTAATTATAGGAAATATAGGAGCCCCAGGGGGCAGGCACCACTTTGGGTGGTTGCTGCGATGGTGAAGCCATTTTTGGCGCCCTCCTATTGTCGAGCCAACACCTGGCCTTCCACCGACGGCGCTGAGAGCGTGCAGGGGTGAGGGGGCCGGGCGAGACAAGAGCGCTGCGGAGGTGGGTCAATCTGGTGCGTGGTCTTAGCATGAAGGGGGCGTGTCGCGACCACGGCATCACGTGTTACCAAACGACGGCCGAAAATGGCTGCATTCGAGGCCGAAAATGGCTGCTCTTTGGTAAGTCCAAGTTGTTAAAGAGTACTTTCTGAATTAATATATATATAACTTATAATATTAAGTATTATCTCTTAATAGTATTTTACTTCTAAACTAATAGCTAAATAGAGTAAATAAATTAAACCCTTAAGTATTATTTATATTACTTTATTAATAAAGAGTAGTAAATATAGCTAATACTATTGGGAATAACTACTTTTACCTATAATAATATAGTTAATACTATAATAGGAATATTATTATTTAAGATACTATATAACTATAACCCCTCTTTTTACATAAACTCTAAGACTAGTATTTCAGTTAAGGGAATACTAGTAGTAAAAGATTGTCTTTCCTAACTTTAAGATCTATATAGAAGTCTATTAGAATACTAGTAAAATATTACTAAAATATATATAAAGTATTATAATATAAAATATAAGAATATGGAATTTAAGACAAATGACCTTATTATTCTATTAACTAAAAACCTCTAACTCTAAGAGTTTAAAAAGCTCTTCCTATGCTTTATTAGTCTATTTTAAATAGTAGAAAGGATTAGTATATAGGTATATTAACTCTATCTTTTAGAAAAATATAGTTAAATATATAATATCTTCTATATTTCTCTATTAGAATTATAAGTAGATTATAATTAATCTACAATTAAATTAATACTCTTACTAGAACTAAAGAATAACTCAGACTATAAAGTCAAAGAAATTAAAGAAGAGTAATAAATTCTAAATAAAACCTACTACTTACTTAAGTAAACAGATTAGCTATCTAAATATAATTAATAGATTATAGAATCAGATATGAATATACCTATACTACTCAAAAAATAGAAAAAGTCAAAAGAAAAGCCTATATAAGATAAAAAAAATACTTCCTAAAAGACAGATCCCCATCTAATTTATATTAATTATTTATCTAATATTAAAGCCAATACTAGAGTAAACCCTTTATAAAGAGATTTCTTATTATATACTATATCCTCTATTTATCATCTCCTTTAGATTACTAAATCTAATATTAATTATAAATTATCTCTATATAACCTTAGTAATAGTCCTATAGGTAATCCTTTAAGATATATTTTAAAACTAATAATATAGAAACCTATTCTTATAAAAGAGTATTATAATCTCTATTCCTAGAGTAAAGATATAGAATAGTATTCTAATCCTTATGAGTATAGAGGGAAACCTTATAGTTTATAATTATATTAAAGTAACTCTTATGATTAGACTAGAGGAAAGTAGTTAAATTAGTACTAAATCTCCTATAGAATCTAAGGAGAATTAGAGTCTATCTTACTTCTATTAAGTTTAAATTAAGACTTATAAGCTTTTAAGATCTTACTAAAGATCTCTATATAATCCTCTATTATAATTACTAGAACTTCTATAAAAGATTTATTACTATCCTAGAGAAGTAAAGTAATAATATCTAAAGCTTAGGAAAGATTATTATAATTACTAATTATATTAGTGGGAATCTAATTAAAAAATCATAGATTAATTATTTCCTCTCTATAAATATTCTAATTAAAAGGACTTATAGACTTATATATTCCTTTAGTCTATATATAGTTCTTATAGAATATAGCCCCTTAAGTATTAAATTTACAAAGAATCTAAAAAGAGATTCCCTTATAATCCTTTTTAGCCTTAACTTAGAAATAGTACTTATACTATTTCCAATAGGAGAAAATAGGAAAAGAATATATTATATAAGGCTTTAGAGATATTCTAAATCTTATATAGATAAAATCCAGAGAAAAGAGAATAATTTTAAGATGATTTAGATATGATTTAGTAGGGAAATAGAGGTCAAAGTAGATATCAAAGAAGGAAAAGTAAGATTATAAGAAGCTACTATTTATACCTATACCTACTAAAATACTCTTTCTAAAATTTCTACTATAATTTATATATAGAATAATTAACTTTAGATTAGACAAAAGAGATTTAATTTTAGTTCTACTAAAAGGAGTTATTTAACTCTATAAAGAAGCTCTATTCTAATATCTTATACTTTTAGTAACTATACTCTAACTCATTAGGATTATTATTATTAACTTAAATTATATCTTAAAGTATACTATCTACTACTATACTATAAGCTATATATATTACTATTTATATACTCTTAAATAGTAAGTATTTTACTAAAACCCATACTTTATAGATATAGTCCCCTTTCTCTAGTTATAATAACTATTAATCTAAGACTTATTAATAAGTCCTTACTACTGTATTTCCTATAATAGGATTTGTCTATACTAGTAACTTCTATTAAGAGTTTATAGTATTATAGTATATAGTTAAATTATTCTATCTCTCTATTAATATTAATAATATAAAAAAACTATAGAAACAATATGAACTAAGAGTAGTTTCTTTTCCCCTAACAGACTCTATTTAGACATATAAGTATTAGTAACTTCTATAAAGGTCTAAATTAGTTTAACCTCTAAGTCAACTAAAGTCTACTTTAATATATTATTAAATAGAGAGGGAATTAACAGTGGTCTAACTTTAGAAGACCCTATAACTATAAGAGTAGTTAAATCTTATATCTCTAAGACTAACTTATATCCTATTAAAAACTCTACTATATCCTTCTAGTCCTCTACTATTCCTTTGAAAAACTATATTATAGTCAGATTATATATTATTTATTAGAATTTCATTCTAGAATACCTATTAAGATATATTATTTATTTCTAACTATATAATCTCTATAGGAAATTACTAAAATACTATTAAACTTATATTCTATTACCATAGGATTAACTATTAGGAAATCTATTACTAATATATAGAGATAGTAAAAACAAAAGAGTCAAGATATTACTATAAAGTAGCTATAAATTACCCTTAAACTACTAAAGGAATTATTATTATCCTCCCCTCCATCTCCATTATTATTTTTCTCTTTACCTTTATTACTAGTAATAGTAGCCTCTCTCCTCTTTTTAGCTTAGATAGTCTATACTATTATAGTCCTATCTTTATTTACTCTAAGTATATTTACTATCTTCCCAATTTAATAGTCTATAATAAGTATAGATAAGGTTTTTATACCTTCTCAACTTACTCTATATAAAGTACATCTAACACTCTCTTCTTAAAAGAGGAAATTTCTAGATAAACAATAGAACCCTTACTATTATTCCATAAAACACCTCCTATATACTTACTTTCAATAAGAGGTTTCACCTATTTAATCTCCCCTAACCTAACTTATCTAAAAGCTAATCTTCTTTATTACTATCTATCTTTAACCCAGTAAGTTAAATAAAGAGAGGGAGAATAATTATTATAGTATACTATTCACAATTACTATCTAATAGCTTTTCAAGCCCCATTTAATAGTAATCTGAATAAGTATGGGATCTCTTATTATCACTCTGTATCTATACATTATTATATATATTATCAATATAATATATATAACCCTAAGATTAGAAATCA
This sequence comes from Penicillium coffeae, assembly GCA_035985395.1. Taxonomy (NCBI): domain Eukaryota; kingdom Fungi; phylum Ascomycota; class Eurotiomycetes; order Eurotiales; family Aspergillaceae; genus Penicillium; species Penicillium coffeae. Next base: position 1,555,848 of record CP142594.1, on the reverse strand, counting down.
TATAATTAAATAGATTAGAGGATTTCCCTAACTTTGGGAATTATTAAGAATTAGTCTTTTTACTATTACTATACACATACTCAATACAGCTAACTTAGCAGTCCCATTCTATACCCCTTTCATAGCCATTCCACTACCATTCCCCATTACCTCTCATCACCACTCTCTTACCTAATCCACTCCGTCTTTACATTATATAATTCTATATTAGTCCTATATTATAGGTTATTACTTCTGAATACATAATTACCTTCCTATTTATTTAGTTAGTTATTATTATTTAATTCTGAGAGTTAATCTTAATAGGTCTATAATATTACTCTTTTTTTTTAAGGTCTTTATCTCTAAAGACTACTTAAATACTATAATCCTCTAGTAAATAATATATTTTACTATTTCCTTATTCTTATATTATAGTTATATTACTAAATTCTAGTATTTAGAATAAACTTTAAGATTATATTACTATTTAAGGTTTTTACTCTATAATTCCTTATAATAACTATATTTATTTTAAAAAATCTTATATTAAGTTTAAGAAACTTTTAAAGAAGTATAGTAAATATATTTATAGTAGTAAGAAAGTTAAGTATACTATATTATATTCTTTGTATTTTAATACTAAATAGTAGAAACTAGTTAAGATATAATAAGAGATTACTAAGTAGTATTATATTATACTAAAGGCTAGTTAAGAGGCTATAGCTTATCTTATATATCTTAACTATTATAAGTCTCTTCTTTGTAATTGTATTAGTAATTTTATTATATATAATTTCAAAACTATTACTAAGCTAGAGAAACTTAAGTATTATAAAGCTAAAGAGCTTACTTATATTAAAAAAGAGTATATTAATATAGAAAAATAAAAATCTATAATAAAGAGTACTTATACTATAAGTAAGATTTCTTAATCTACTACTATTAGTAATTCTAATAGGATTCTTATAGTTATATTAGATAGTTCTAGTCTAATATAGATAATAGTATTTATTAATCTATTAAGTCTAATAGACTAGAGTAATATTAATTTTAATACTTTCTTTTCTTTTATTATTAAGATATCTTCTTTATCTTCTAATAATACTATTAAACTAACTAGTAGTAGTCTCTTAGATTTAAAATAGATTCCTATATATTTTCTAATATAGAATACTCTTTCTATTTAACTAAGAGTTATTACTAATTATTTATTTATTTATTATTTAGAATTACTTTAACTTTATATTTATCTTTATTTTTATTATTTATAAATTCTATATTTATTTTAATAATTATATTTTCTAATATGAATTCTAATAATAAAATATAAAATATTAGATATATCTTTTTTATACTTTTTAGTAACTTTAAATAATAATTAACTAGTCTAATTTTCTTTTTAATTCTAAATAGTCTTAATTTTAAGTAGTTAAGTTTTATACTTAGTTACTTAGTTTTAATATTTTATTATAGGAGATATACTTTTATTTTCTCTTTTAGATTTAGTTTCTCCTAATAGATATAATTATAGTAAATTTTTATTTAAATATTAAAGAATTTAATATCTTTTATAATTTATTAATAGAGTTTTCTAATTCTATTATTTATTAGTTATACTTTTTTAGTAATTATTTTCTTTCTAATTAATTCTCTTAGTAATATTAAATTATATTTATATACTATATATATTAGTAATTTACCTATTATTAAGTAAACTATATTATTATATATAAACTATATAATAACTAGTAGTACTATCTAGTTATTCTAGTAATAATTTATATAATAGTATAACTATGTTAGGCCCCAAGGCAATCACTGCTTACTAATAGCCTAAGACTCCGATAATGCACCCATAGTACTATATTATATACCACAATAATCCTATTTACCCTATATAATACATTATGATAACCATATATAGGATGGACAAAGAACTTAGTAATATAAAGGACTTAGGTAAATACTTAATATATTATAAAGAGTTAATAAAGCTTAACAAAGGATATCTAGTAAATGCAGAATAGAAGGTTAAATAGCATTAACTTTTCAGTATTAAGTAGATTAGTAATTAGTTCTATCTGGAAAATTAAGTATTGTCCATACCACAAATCTCTTTTAGACCTTATTAGTCTTATAGTTCTAATTACTCTTATCTTATAGAGAGATATGCCCAATAACTTAAATTCTTTTTTTAGTTCTCTTCATCATAACTACTTAAAACCTCTAATACTCTAGCTATATATTAGACCTATAGATACAGGATAACTCTAATATAGACCTTGACTATACCAGATTAGTTGAATCTATACTACTAGATAAGGTTATATTAGAGCTAATTAAGTAACTTAACTAAGATGACTATTATACTATTACTAACTGTCTTGAAAAATACAATTAAGAGTGTGAATTTTAAGTTTAAATTATTAAGCTAATTGATGATGCTTAATGTCTAATAGAAGGTAAAGGTACAAAGCTAATATAGTACTATGAGGGAATATTATGACCTCCCCGCGAACCATACTATATTACACTGTTTAAAGGGGATAACCTATTTGAAATATAGACCTTTTTTTGGTACCTTAATGTCACGCACTGCTTATCAGGCACTGTGAGTTTTGTCCTCAAAGGGTAATACTTCTCTTGGATACTCGTCACCCCAAGGTTGTCTCGTCACTCTGTTGTAATGCCTACCGATCACACACGGCAACAGGCCTTATATACTCAAGTCCTTAGAGGTCTTGCTTAGTAAAGGAGGTGCTGAATAGAGTAGCGCCGGCGAGGTCAGGTTCTTATGGATCTCCCCTCGTCGTTAAGGTGATTCGTCAGATAATAAACAAGAACAGTTTGTCGTATTCCAATCTGGGTCTTAAGTAACAATAAGATGATTGAACGCGAAGAACTAAATACATGATGCTGAATGAGTGTCCTTATATATCCAGTCCTTCCCATTCCCGATGGGCTCGGGTCCTATCCTCGATGGGATCCGATCCTATCCTCGAAGGGTCATCCCATTCCCGATGGGATCGTTGCCTTGTTGCCTTGATTAGGTAATTCCTTCCTTGGGTCTTGCCTGGTCTGGACAATCACGTTGTTTCCCTGTTAAGGTAATGTCATGGTGTCTGGCTGTTCTAGCCACGTGACCCAATCCTTGCCTAATCGGTTGGTTGTCATTTTCCTATCCTGGAGTCAGCCCCAGTGGGTCCGTAACATCACCCCCTCCCTTCAAGGTCTTTGTCCCCAAAGACTACTTAAACGCCGTAGTCTCCTTCGGTGAGTGATGTGTCCGTCTTCTCACTTCCTCCTCTCCCCATGTTGCAGCCATGTCGTTAAACTCTGGTGTCCAGGATAAACTTCAAGATCGTATCGCTGCTCAAGGATTTCGTTCTGTGATTCCCTGCGATAATTGTGTGCGCCTTAAGAAATCTTGTATCAAATTTGAGAAGTTGTCGAAGAAGTGTAGCGAGTGTGTCCGTGGTGGTGGAAAATTCAAGTGTGCTATGTCTCGTCCTGCCTATACCGATGCCGAGTGGCGGAAATTGGTGAAGATGCAGCAAGCCATTGCTGATCAGCGAACGAAAGCTTTGGCTCAAGTGATGCGTTTGGAAAAGCAAGAGGCATTACTTCGTGAGCGTGCTGGTGATTTTATTGCGCGTGATTTCAAGAGTGTTGCTGAGCTGGAAGAGCTCGAGCGTCGCGAAGCTGAAGAGCTTGCTCGTATCGAGAAAGAGCGTGTCGATACGGAAAAACAAAATTCTGAGGCAGAGAGTGCTCGTGCCGCGAGCGAGGTTCCTCAATCTGCTGCTGTCAATGATCCTAATAGGATCCTTGCGGCCACGTCAGACGGTCCTAGTCTGACGCAGATGATGGCGTCTGTTGATCCGCTGAGTCCGGTGGACTGGAATAACGTTGATTTCGACGCTTTCTTTCCTTCCGTTGGCGAGGCGTCCTCTTCGCCTTCCGGTAATACTGTTGAACCAGCTGGTGGCAGCCCCTCAAGTTCGAAATAGGTTCCCATGTGTTTTCCGATGTAGGATACCCTTTCCATTTGACTAAGAGCTGTTGCTGATTATTGATCCATTTGTCGTTCAGGATTGCTTCGACTTCAAATTCGTCTTCGCTTTCGTCGTCCGCGAGTTCCACATTTGTTTCGATGGTTGCATTTTCCGGTGCGGGTTCCAATAACGAGATATGAAATGTCGGGTGCATTTTCCTCATGCTTTCTGGTAGCTTCAAGCGATAATTGACTGGTCCAATTTTCTTTTCGATTTTGAATGGTCCCAATTTCAAGTGGTCGAGTTTTGCACTTGGTCGCTTGGTCTTGATGTTTCGTCGTAGGAGATACACTTTCATCCCCTCTTTCAGGTCTGGCCCTTCTCTGTGGGTCCGATCGTAGTAATTTTTCATTCGAATGTTGAAGAATTCGATGTCTTTGGCGATCTGTTGATGGAGTTTCCTGATTCCATCGTTCATTAGTCGTGCTCCTTCGGCGACTGTTTTCTTTCCGATTGATTCTCCAAGCAGTGTTGGATTGTATCCATAAACTGCGTATGCTGGTGATTCGCCTGTCGTCGAGTGGACTGCATTGTTGTATGCGAATTGTGCAATAGCCAATAGTGCTGCCCAGTTGTCCTGGTGGTAATTCACATAGTGGCGTAACCATTGCTCAATTGTCTGGTTCACTCGTTCTGTCTGCCCATTGGTGTGTGGGTGGTATGCTGTTGAGAGCCTGGTCTCAATTCCAATCAAATCCGCTAGTGATTGCCATAGTTTCGATGTAAACAATTTGTCTCTGTCGGATACCATCACCCGTGGTGTTCCGTGGTTGGCAAAGATGTGTCTCACTAGGATGTCTGCCATTTGTTCTGCGTTGATTGTTTCTGTTGTTGGTATCATGTAGGAATATTTCGTGAGTTTGCAGACAACTACCATGATCATGTCGTTTCCTTCCGATTCTGGTAACTTGGTGATGAAATCGATCGTGATGTGTTCGAATGGTTTGTTTGGTACTTCCAATGCTTGTAATTCTCCGTATGGCATGTGTCGTCCAGGTTTGTTTCGTTGGCATGTGTCACATTTTCTGATGTAACTCCTCACTTTTCTGTGCAGATTCGGCCAAAAGTAGTTTCTCGTGATGCTTTCAACTGTTTTCTCAACACCTTGATGTCCTTCCGAAGGCGTATCGTGGTGGTTTCTCATCGTTTCCTGTCTCATGTTTTCAGGAACATATATGAGTCCGTGGATCAAGACTAATTCATCTTTCTGTTGAAGTTTCTCGTTTTCTGTGTCAATGATTCCTTGAATCCTGTCTCGTCTTGTTTCTTCCTTGAGTCGCTGTGTCCATTCGTCGTTGATTTCGCTAGTTGCCGCCAGCGTCTGGTGATTGTGGACAATGTTTCCTTGCTCATCTTGTCTCAAGATGGCTGGTGAAGCTTCTTTCACCCCTAGTTGATAGTCTGGTCGTCGACTGAGTGCATCAGCTTGGCTGTTGGCGGTACCATCACAGTGCTCGATTCTATAATCATATCTGGATAGCTCCTCTGCCCAACGTGCTTGTCGTCGTGTAAGTTCCTTTGTCGTTGTGAAGTATGTCAGATTCTTGTGGTCTGATTTCACCAGAACTTGATGATTTGCTCCCTCAAGATACGGTCTCCATTGCTTGAATGCTGACACTATAGCTAGCAATTCTTTGTCGTGGACGTCGTAGTTGAGTTCTGGAGGTGTCATCTTCCTTGACCAAAATGCAACTGGTCGTAATTTTCCATTTTCGTCGGGTTGCGCGAGCCTTGCTCCAAGCGCATAGTCCGATGCGTCTGTTTCCATAACGTATGGTTTTTCTGGGTCTGTTCGTGCTAGAATGATCCTTTCAACAAATAATTGTTTGATGTTGCTGAAGGCCTTTTCTGCTTCTTCAGTCCATTCGTAGACTTGGTCCTTCTTGGTTAACTGTGTAAGTCCGAATGACTTGTGTGCAAATCCTCCTATCCATCGTCGGTAATAGTTGGCGAGTCCAAGGAACTGCTGCACTTCCTTGACTGTTTTTGGCTGTGGCCATTCGAGGATGCTCCTGATTTTCTCTTCTTCCATGCTGAATCCTTCTTTGGTGATGACATATCCCAAGAAACCTGTTTCCCGCACATGAAATTCACATTTCTTGAGCTTGAGTGTCACTTTAGCCTCCCGAAGCTTCTGAAGTATGAGTTTGTTGTGCTGCATGTGTTCTTCCATCGTCTTGGAGAACACCAAGATATCGTCTAGGTAGACCACAACAAAGAGATCTAAGTATTCTCTGAGCGTGTCCGTGATGAATCTTTGGAATGATGCCGGTGCGTTGGTGAGTCCAAAAGGCATCACTTTGTACTGAAAGTGTCCTAACTCTGTCCTGAAAGCTGTTTTCCATTCGTCGCCTTCCTTGATCCTTAGGCGGTAGTATGCTTCCGTAATGTCGTATTTCGTGAACCATTTTGCTCTGCTCACTGTATCCTGGATGCTTTGGATCAGTGGTAACGGGTGTCTGTCCTTGACAGTGATCTCGTTCAGTTGTCGATAATCGATGCACATTCTCATTTTCTTTGTCGGATCTTCATTTTTCTTTGCAACGAACAGGATCGGATATCCTGCTGGCGATTTCGATGGTTCGATGTATCCTTTCTTCAGATTTTCGTCGATGTATTCTCTCAAGAGTTTCTTCTGAGTTTCGTTCAGTTGGTAGATTGGCATGAACTTAGGTATTCCTCCTTCCTTGAGCTTAATCTCATGGTCGTAGGTCCCATGCTCTGGTAATTTGCCAATTGGTGGTGGCGTGAAAACATCGCCAAACTCTTGGTATTCCGTAGGTATTTGTACCTCTTCCTCTGTCCCACAGAGGGTTTTCGTATCTGCTGCGTGGTCGACTACCACGTACGTGTCGATCTCTTGATCGCTCATTGCGACTTCTTCTGTGACAAATGCGTCCATAGTCATCTTGGTACGCTTGGCCCTGCCTTCCAAAGGGCGAGTACTATGCTTAGGTCCTTCCTTGTGCATGTGCTCTGGTTTATCTGCCTGCCCAGGGCTAGATTCCCGAAATGTGGCGGTTTTCCGTGGCTTATCCGTCGCCTTGCGTGTCGTTCCTTGACATCTGCATCTGTTGAACTGTATTTCGTGTTTCTTCCAGTCAATAGTGGGGTTATGTCGTCGTAACCATGGACTACCCAACACCACATCATAATTTCCGAGTGTTGTGATGTCGAAGTTGTTCATTTCGAAGTGGTTTCCGAGTTCCATTGGTACCCATCCAGTCTCATACTGGATTCCTGTGCCATACACTTGTCCGTCCAATCCTCTGATTGGCTGAGCGTTGGGGTTGGCAAAAGTCGGTACACCGTGAGCGTTTGCCCATCCTTTCGTCATGAAGTTCCCGCTTGCTCCTGAATCGATCATTGCCTTGGCAATCCGTCCCAAAATAATGAGATCAACCTTCAAGTGAGGTCCCCATTGTGTTCCACATAAGTCTTTTGGTTTCGGGATGTGCCCGTAGTGCAAGTGTCGTTCGTCGTGTGGCGTTTTTTCAAATCCTGGTTTCCACTGTGGTGTCCATCTTGACATTGGTTTTTCTGGATCAATTCCACGGTTTACCTTAGCCATGTAATGTGTTCTGCAATTGCTCTCGTAGCAAGCTGCTGGCTGTATTGTCTCATGGTCTGGGTGTTGCATATATCCTTTGCATGCGCACCGTTTCCTATCGCATGGACATGTTCGTGGTTTTTCGTCATACCAGGTTGGTTGTTCTTTCTCTAGAGTGTCGCTGACTCTCTTCCTATCTCTCTGTTCCTTGGAGTAGGGTAACTTGGGGCTTGAAGGTCTTTCTTCGATCTCAAGGTCGTTTCCAGGTTTCGCAAAAAGATCTTCTAGTATCTCCGCATTGGAGTCCTGAGAGTCACTGTAGTCTCCAGGAGTCATATAGGTTGCGTCTTGGGAATTCCTGTCTCGATCTTGTGGGTCATTCGTTTGTTCCCACCATTCCCAATCAATCTCTGGGAATTCGTGTCGCTGATTTTCTTGCAACAGTTCCGAGGTGTCACTCTCCTCGTACGTCTGTGATTTGTTCAGATTTTCTTCCAACAGTTCCGCTTCTTTGGCGTACATCTGTGCTGCTTCGTCATATATTGCATCTCTGGCGCGGTTTTCCTTTTCTTTCAACAGTTCTGCGGCATTGTCCTTCGCATACGTCTGTGATGAGTTTGATTGCGTGTTTCTCGGTCCTAGCCACGTTTTGGCAAATTCTTCTGGGACTTCTTCCCAGGCTTGTTCGTTTGTTGCACACAATTGTCGTCTTTTGGTATCGTTGTAGCCTCCTCGGCTCTCTTCAGTTGCGCTTAGTTGTTGTCGTTGTTGCTTTCTCGGCGAACGGCATTCCTTCGAAAAGTGACCTTCTTTGCCACAATTGAAACATTTGCCTCGCATCTGCCGGTGTTGTTTCTCCTTATGCGGGTTCTCCGCTGCGTCCAGATCCATGGGTTGCGGTCCATATGGATCGGAGTAATTCCTGTTTGGTGCTCGTGGACCTCCCCTGGGCCTCATTCGGCTACCGATGTTGCTTCGTCCTGGATTGCGTCTCCAGTTTTCGACTTCTCGTTTTTCCATTTGTCTCTCGAAATGTCGGTTGTCCATCTTGACAGTAAGTTCGATGAGTTCCCTCATTGTCTCTGGTCGATCCATTTTGGATAATTCGTCTTTGACATGCGACTTCAATCCTTGTGTGTACAGAGGGATCAATGCGTAGTCAGCCCATCCTAAGATGGCTGCGGTTTGGGTGAATTCGGTAGAGTACGCTGCAGTAGACGTAATTTGGTGTATCTTTGTCAGTTTGCGTTCCGCGTTGGCTCGTTCGTTGATTTCCCCAAACATGTCTTGCATGTATTGTTTGAAATTGACGTATCCGGTGAAGATGTTTCGAGTTACTTCCGTCCACTCGTGGGCGGGCTTATCGTAATATTCTCTGACATGGGTCTCCAACCATGCCCAAGCCTGTCCTCGCAAATAGGTGGACACAAAGATCACCTTGCTAGCTTCCGTAGGTAGGTCATTCCCATTGACGTCGATATGCATATCCATTTGCGTGAGGAATCCTCTCAATCTGGATCGGGTGCCGTCGAAGGGTTCAGCCTTAGCGATCTTGACCTTGCTAGAACCAGCGTTGCGTGGGATTGCTCCAAGTTGAGCTCGTGCTTGTTCTTCCCCATCTCTCAGTTCACTAATGGAGGCTTCTTGTCGTCGTAGTTGTTTGATAAGTTCGGCCACTTGTTCCTTTAAGACGTCGACTTCGTCTTCTTCCTCAGGTGGTGCAGGTCTGGATTGAGACTGAGGCGGAACAGGTGCCTTGGCTTTGTTGTTACTGCTTGAGGTAGACATGTTGACACTCTAGTCAAGTTGTTGTTGTCAAGTCAGGGCGTCAATGCTTCGTTCGTTGTTATGTTATCTCGAAAAAGGCGTTCAATGTGTCACGCACTGCTTATCAGGCACTGTGAGTTTTGTCCTCAAAGGGTAATACTTCTCTTGGATACTCGTCACCCCAAGGTTGTCTCGTCACTCTGTTGTAATGCCTACCGATCACACACGGCAACAGGCCTTATATACTCAAGTCCTTAGAGGTCTTGCTTAGTAAAGGAGGTGCTGAATAGAGTAGCGCCGGCGAGGTCAGGTTCTTATGGATCTCCCCTCGTCGTTAAGGTGATTCGTCAGATAATAAACAAGAACAGTTTGTCGTATTCCAATCTGGGTCTTAAGTAACAATAAGATGATTGAACGCGAAGAACTAAATACACGATGCTGAATGAGTGTCCTTATATATCCAGTCCTTCCCATTCCCGATGGGCTCGGGTCCTATCCTCGATGGGATCCGATCCTATCCTCGAAGGGTCATCCCATTCCCGATGGGATCGTTGCCTTGTTGCCTTGATTAGGTAATTCCTTCCTTGGGTCTTGCCTGGTCTGGACAATCACGTTGTTTCCCTGTTAAGGTAATGTCATGGTGTCTGGCTGTTCTAGCCACGTGACCCAATCCTTGCCTAATCGGTTGGTTGTCATTTTCCTATCCTGGAGTCAGCCCCAGTGGGTCCGTAACACGGCACACCCACAGGGCTAGTTAATCTTTAAATCCATCCTTTCTCTATATTACTATCTAGATATTTATATAGAATACTAAATTGTATTGTAGAGAGGGGATATATTAGCTTCTACAGAGGCTATTATTCTCCTTTAATTTCAATTGTATAATCATGGGCTTTATAGGTTGATAGTTTAGCTATATTGTCTTTACTAAACACATTAGTAAACTCAGTATACTCTACTGGAAGTGTGTTATTTAATATTGTTTTTGCCAATATGGCTATTAGCCTATTAATCATTAGAGGGTATGGCTATACTATATATCCTATAACTCCATTTTGGATTTCCTTAACTATATATTCTAGAGTAACTAACTCCATATTATTAGGTTAATAGTACTAAGTATTAAAAGGGAAGTATACTTTAGGGTCAATTGTATATAGTTAGTTATATCTAAGGATAAGGTCATAGTCTCCCATAATAATAGCTTTATATAGGATAGAGTAAGAGTAGATTACTCTATTTCCATTCTTAATAGTTACTTTAATTTTATAGATACTAAAACTATATACTATACATCTATCAAAAGCCTTTACTTATTATACTTCACCACTATTATTATTAGCTAAGTACTGTTTTACCCATCTTTAATTAATAAAGTAAGCTTCTACTCTACTGTCAATAAGAGTTCATACTAGAATAGGTCTATCTGTTGTATTAATCTGTACTTTATAGATAAGAGTCTATAATTATGTATTAGTTACTAATAGTACTTAGGCTACTACTATATTTTAGAATATAGAACTCAATTTTACTTCTATCTTAGGTAACTTTCTATATTTTATCTAATATTTAGCTTTAGTATATTCCTTTTTGTTATAGTGTATATAAGAGGTAAATAAATAACTATTCTGTTTAGTATTCTTTAACTCTTTTAGTAAGAGTAATTAGTTGTATTTCTAACTATATAAACTAGTCTAGTAAGATTTGGAGTTTTCTAGTTTTGAGCTATTCTTGTCTTTTACTCTTACTTTGTCCTTCTTTTTTCAGATCACTATATAGTATTTAGATATATTATTTTTAATATTACTTAGCCAATCAGTATAGACAGTATACTACTCTAATAGATTAGAATACTACATTACTTTATAGTATATCTTATCTAGTAACTTATTATCAAGTACCATAATATAAGTTTTTTTGGATATTAGTATCCCAAGCTGTTAGTACTACAGGTTAAGATAGGTAGTAAGTTTATGAATTATTTAATATATTCACTAATATACTTATTTAAAACATAGTAACACTATATATTTAATGTTTTCCCTTAAATCGACCAGGTTAAAGTAAAACTTATAAAAGTTATTTCATTGAATTACTTCCTGTAATTTGTTCTTATAGTAACCCCATTTGTCTAATTGATTATTATCTAGATACTACTCTATAGTAAGGACTCTCTTACCTAGAAGCACATACTACTCAGAATTAGCTTTAAAGTATAATTTAAGTGTTACGGACCCACTGGGGCTGACTCCAGGATAGGAAAATGACAACCAACCGATTAGGCAAGGATTGGGTCACGTGGCTAGAACAGCCAGACACCATGACATTACCTTAACAGGGAAACAACGTGATTGTCCAGACCAGGCAAGACCCAAGGAAGGAATTACCTAATCAAGGCAACAAGGCAACGATCCCATCGGGAATGGGATGACCCTTCGAGGATAGGATCGGATCCCATCGAGGATAGGACCCGAGCCCATCGGGAATGGGAAGGACTGGATATATAAGGACACTCATTCAGCATCATGTATTTAGTTCTTCGCGTTCAATCATCTTATTGTTACTTAAGACCCAGATTGGAATACGACAAACTGTTCTTGTTTATTATCTGACGAATCACCTTAACGACGAGGGGAGATCCATAAGAACCTGACCTCGCCGGCGCTACTCTATTCAGCACCTCCTTTACTAAGCAAGACCTCTAAGGACTTGAGTATATAAGGCCTGTTGCCGTGTGTGATCGGTAGGCATTACAACAGAGTGACGAGACAACCTTGGGGTGACGAGTATCCAAGAGAAGTATTACCCTTTGAGGACAAAACTCACAGTGCCTGATAAGCAGTGCGTGACATGCCGATCCTATTTATTCTGAAGAAAGATAGAAGTCTATGCTTATGCATTGACTACTAAGGGTTAAATTCCATTACCAAATATAATAGACACCCCCTACTCTTAATTGGGGAGACACTAGACTACTTAGAAGATACCAAAATATTTATATAGCTTAACCTATGTGATACTTACCATTAAATTTACATTAAGCAAGATAATGAATAGAAGATAGCCTTTAGAATATAATATGATTACTTTGAATATACTGTAATACCATTTGGCTTGGCCAATGTACTGGCTATATTTTAGGCCTATATTAACTATACACTATCTGGATTCCTAGACATATACTATATGGTATATCTTAATAATATTTTGATTTACTTAGTAGATGGTGAGTAGTATATTATTAATGTATATAATGTATTAGAGTATTTATACAGCTATAAACTATATATAAAGTACTCGAAGTATGTATTTCATATTAATACTGTTATATTTCTCGGGTTTGTTATATTACCTACTGGAATAGTAATGGAAGACAACTATATTATAACTATTATAGAGTGGCCTATGTCTACCTATCTATATAATATCCTATAGTTTAAAGGTATTATAGGGTTCTACTATAAGTTTATTTATAACTTCATATAGATTACCTTACCCCTAGACAATCTATTGAGAGGTATACCTAATAAAAAGAAGACTAACTATAATATAGAAATATTTATATAGTTATCTAAAGTATAGGAAGCCTTTAATAATCTTAAGAAGACTTATATAATAGCCCTAGTACTATAATATTTTAATACTAAACTACTTTGTTAATTAGAGTCTAATACCTCTAGGTTTGTAATTACTTGTATTATCTTATAGTCTAATAAGAAGGGTTATTAGTATTCCATTGTATTCTACTTATGTAAGATAGTACCCATAGAAACACATTATGATATATATAATGTAGAATTATTGGCCATTATTGCTATATGTAAATAATAGAGGTATTATCTAGAAGGGAGTATATATTCCATCTGTATGCTTTTAGATTACTATAACTTATAGTTCTCTTTTATGAAAAAGGAACTGAGTAGACACTAAGTAAGATAGTAAGAGAAACTAGTAGCTTATTCCCTATAAATTGTATACTGTAAAGGAAAGAAGAATTCCATAGACACCCTAAGCTATTACTCTGATTACTGGAATAGTGTTCAGTATAGTATAATGTAAATTATATATAATAATACATATAATTCCATACTACCACTACTTCTATAATGGGATGAGTGAAATATATACTCTAAGATTATAAAGCTAAATGACTTAGACTATGGACAGGAAGCCTTTAACTTAGAGTTGTATATAGCTAAGGCTATATATAGTACTATAAGTCTAAAACTATAGGATACCTTAGACTGGAGTCTTATGAGAGGATTTCTATAAGATGAGTTCTATAATAATAGTAATATAAGTAATCTAGACAATTTAGTGTTATATCTTGTAATTCATATGATAATATAGGGTAAAATAGCCTACTCTCTTAATCTAAGTAAACTAATAGTAGATCTAATTTATAGAGTATAGTATAATAATATAATACTTAATAGATATCTATAAGATATTACTACTAAACCTCAGGATAGATAGAAGCTAGATAGAATACCCTAGGTAAGAGATAAGAGATCTCTACTAAGAATAAATAGTAGGGTAGTTATTTCCATAAGTATAATACCTTTGAAACAAGAGATTTTAAAGATATATCATAATGACCCTATAGGAGGGTACTTTTGTAAAAGATATACTATTAATACTATTAAAAGGTAATTTTACTAGTATAATATGATAAAAGAGATTTGGATATATATATATAAATACTGAGTTTGTTAATAGAGCCTAGTATAGAGATATAAGCTATATGGGCTGTTCTAACCCCTACTAATACCAGAAAAACCAGCATAGTAGATCAGTATTGACTTTATTATAGGATTCCCACTATTGAAATAGTATGGGTAAGTCTATAATATGATCTATGTAATCATAGAAATAATAACAAAGTTCTCTCTTTATCTCTCCTATACAAAAGATATTAATACACTAGAACTTATAGATCTATTAATTAAATATATAATACTAATAATCAGTATACCCAATAATCTTATAAGTAACTAAGGATTTCTCTTTACTAGTAAATTCTAGTCAAGGCTATATTATTATCTATATATAAAGTAATGTTTATTAATAGCTTTTCACCTATAAACTAATAGACAAACAGAGTATATAAACTAAGTAATTAAATATTACCTATATAGCTACATCAATTGAGAATAGGATGACTAGATAAAATAGGTCCTATTGGCCCAAATTGTATATAACTAGTTAGTATATAGCTCTATAGGCTACTTACCCTATAAAGCTCTAATGAGCTTTAATACTAGTCTTTATACTATAATTAAAGAAGAATAGGAGGGCCCAGTAGATAATATAATATAATACATTAAGAAGATATACTAAATATAGCTATTCTTCTAAGAAAAGCTTATATAAGTAAAGGAAGAAATAAAGTACTATACTAATAAATATTAAATTGACAAGTAGTTTATAATTGGTAATTGGGTCTATCTAAAAAGTAAGAATATTCAGACTAATTAACTGAGTAAGAAGCTTAACTATACTATGCTCAGACTATTTAAGATAATAGGAGTAATACAAAACCTTTTATATTAACTTATACTATCTCTATAGTTTTACTATATTTATCTAATATACTATATCTCTATACTTAAACTATACTATAGTAACCCATTAGAGAAAGATACACTAGAATTAATTATCATAGATAACAAACCTAAATTTATAATTAAATATATCTTAAAACACAAGTATACTAAATGAGGAGTTAAGTACTTAGTAAAATAGAAAGACTGGAGTAAAGATAATATAATATAGGAACCCTATAATACTTTGAAAGATATTAAAGCTATAAAGGTCTATAAAAGACAAGTTATATTAATACCCATATAAAAGTAGAAAGGCTATTAATTAGGGGACTACTCCCCCTTAAAACCTGGATTATATATATGAAACCAACTATATTACCAGAAGAATCCTCTTTAAATATAGGTATAGACTATACTATACTTAAGACTATAGCTACCTCATATAACTTAATAACTATTTAATGGGAGATGGAGTCTTAGATAGTACTATAGATATAGTAGGTAGACTAGGGGTTTCACTTCTAGCAGGAGGTACTGTCTCTTTAGGTGTTAGAAGACCCTCAGCCTATACTATAAGCTGAGTGTATATAGTAGTTAAGTACTATATACAATTTAGCTATATAGAATACAACTAAATAGCCCCTAATACTAAGGTAAAAAGGTAATACTGTCCAGAAGACTGGACATTCTCTAATAAGGTATAATGAGTATTAATATATACCTTTTTAAAAAGCTAGATAGAACCATTAGCATCAATATAGTATAAAATAGTAAGAATCAACTTATAGGAATATAGGTATGCTTCATGCTCTAGTAATGGGTATAGTAAACATACTATTACTACATTATACACTCATAATCAGGAACTAATCACAGGTAAAGGAAACAACTATTAAATACAAGTCAGAATTAAAATATACTATAGATAATACAAAAACAAACAAACTACAATTAATACTATTAGTTACTATTACACCATACTTACTATTAATAAGAAAGCAAAGCTTCCTTATCCTTACTGGAATTAGAAAACCCCTTGAATGTTAAGTCTGAGGAGACAGGGGAGACTATAGGAATAGGGATAGGAGCAGGGGATAGGGGCTCAGATGAAGAACTAGAGTCTAAGGATAAGCTTAATAATAAGCTTAATAATAAGTTTAACAAGGAGCTTGACAATAATAATAAAGATATTCTCTGTAAAACAAGTTAGCTATATATAGTAATTAATTAAAAACCCAAATAAAAATATACTATAATACAGTTTGAGTAATGTTGAGAAAGAAAGAAATAAAGTAATAATAAAACACTATTTATACCTATAGATATATAAAACAAGTAAACAACTATCCACCATACCCACATTAGATCAAACCATATAAAACAATAAGATTATAAGGCTATAATCTTTAAAGAAGGGGAGTAACTATTAGGCCCCAAGGTAACTACTACTTGCTAGTAGCCTAAGACTCTAATAATACACTTATAATACTATATTATATACTATGATAATCCTATTTATCTTGTATAATATATTATAATAACTATATACAGAATAGACAAAGAACTTAGTAATACAAAGGACTTAGATAAATACTTAATACATTATGAAGAGTTAGTAAAGTTTAATAAGGAATATCCAGTAAATACAGGATAGAAGGTTAAATAGTATTAACTTTTCAGTGTTAAGCAGATTAATAATTAGTTCTATCTGGAAAATCGAGTATTACCCACACTACAGATCTCCTTTAGACCTTGCCAGTCTTACAAACTATTATTTAATAATTTGATTTATTTATTCCATTTGTCTATTAATATATAGATAATATACTATTAAGAGTCTAATCTTAATTTTAATTAAATCTATTAGTAATTACCATAGTTTTAATATAAATAACTTATCTCTATTAGATATTATTACTTATAGTATTCTATAATTAGTAAAAATATATCTTATTAGAATATTTATTATATCTTCTATATTAATTATTTCTATTATTAGTATTATATAGGAGTATTTAGTAAGTTTATAAATAATTATTATAATTATATTATTTTCTTCTAACTCAGATAGTTTAGTAATGAAATTAATTATAATATATTTAAATAATTTACTTAGTACTTTTAATATTTATAGTTCTCTATATAGTATATATTATTTAGATTTATTTTATTAATATATATTATATTTTCTAATATAACTTCTTACTTTTCTATATAGATTTAGTTAAAAGTAATTTCTTATAATACTTTTAACTATTTTCTTAATGTAAGAAACTACAGAAACCACATCATAGTGATATTATGGTGTGTATACTCTGGGTTTTCTAACTGGAAACTGGGTAGTAATATGGGTAGTCACATGGGTAACTCTGTGGGTATAGTCTATCTTATATATTAGAGATCTATAGAGGTCCTTCTTCTTCTTCTTTCCTTAAGTTTAGAATTCTATATTAAATATGCTTTTTAGCTCTGGTTCTTTATATATATTATATAATTCTAAACTTTAGCTTTTTCTTTCTAATATAAGTAGGTAAGTAAGTCTTTTACTATACTTATAAATATACTAATATATAACTAACTTAAAAACTTTACTCTTAGATAATATATTCTTTAAAGGATAATACTATATAAGTAACTATAAAGGCTAAATAAGACTTAGTTAGTAATAAAGTAGTCTATAAGACTACTAAGAGTATACTAGGTATTATAGTAATCTCTACTCTAATTTATAGTAATATATACTATTCAACTCTTTCCCCTAGCTTAAACTAAGATCCCTAAGTTATATTTAATTATATATATAAACTCAAAAAGGAGTTTAAACTGTTTTATTAGTAATATGAGTTTTAGTAGGATTAGTAGTTATAATATATTATCCTAGAACTAACTTAAGAAAATACTAATAGTAAGATTACTATTCTTTAAATATAAGTTAACTATCTACTTATAATAAATAGATTATAAGATCCTATGTCTATCTCAATATTAAACTAGAATTAATTAGTTAAATTACTTAATCTAGAGAAGCTTACTAATAGTAAGAACTTTCTATATTACTATTAGAAATAGATAATATATTAGAAGCTAAAGTTTAATAATAACTACTTTCTAATAATAGAATAGAAGATTTACTATATTATAATATATATAATAGAATATATCTTTATAATACTATTCTCTTATCTTTAAGAGGATTATTTAGATATATTTACTATAGTTAATAAGATCTTCTATTTCCTCTAAAGTTAGTTTAAAGATATAAATTAGATTATTAAGTACTAATATAAGTTCTAAGTACTTTAATAGGAGAATATCTCTAAGTATTAAGACTTTATATCTTTATTCTAGTATTTAATTAATAAATCTTACTTATCTACTAAGTTCTAAAAGAGTAAGATATAATTAAAATTATCTTACTAAGTCTAGTACTATATAGGAATAGCTAAGTATAATTCTATAGTTTCCTTTATTTAGTTTAAGAAGTTAGTATTAGTATAAATAGATATTACTTCTAAATCTACTAGTAAAACCTAATTCTCTCTTTTTAATTCTAATTTTACTCTAAAGACTAATACTAAGACTAAATTTAAGATTAAGTAGAAATTAAAGTTCTAATTATCTACTCTTACTATAAGTACTTTAAAACTCTAGATTTAGTCTTTAACTAAAAGAACTTAATTTTAAATAAAAGACTATTACTATAATTATAAAAAATTAGAGTACTTTACTATTATATATTCTAAGCTTAAGATATTAATTTAAGTCTAAATCTAAAAATAGAAAGCTAAAGAAACCTTTAAAGTAATTAAGATTTTCTCTAAATTAGATTTAGGAAATTAATAAGTTTAAGTAAAGTCTTTTACTTAGATAGTTTATTATAGAAAGATTTAAATAAGAATAGTATTTAAATATAGAATTCTATAAATTCTATATTCTTATATCTAATAGTTTTAATAGTAAATTTAACTATATTTCTAATTATAATTCTTTTTAATAATAGAGTAAATATAAATATCTTAATTTAAGAAGATCTAATTATAAAACTAGAAAGAGAATAACTAATTAAGTACTATTAGATTTAAGTTTCTATATAAAATAGAATATAGAATAGGACCCTAGGAACTCTTTTTATTAAGTTAATTTATCTTATCTTTATAATAGATAGTTAACTATTTAAATACTAATAATATATTATTATAAAAGAAATAGTCTAACTAGTTATTATTAACTAATATTAAATAAAATCTAATAATATCTAATTAGAAATAACTACTAATACTCTATACTTTAAGAATTAGAGAAATCTAATCTTTAAGAAAGTCTAATATCTATACTAATTTATAAATAATACTCTATTTAATAAAAATAATAATATAAAGACTATAGAGTACTAAGTTAATATAAACTAAAGAGATAAGTAAATAAACTAGATTATTTAAAATAAAAGATATATTTAATAGATTCTCTAGTAATTTAAGTTAGAACTTAGTTAAATTAATCTAGATATTTTAGAAATTATTTTAATAGAAGCTATAGATATATATTAAATTCTTAAGAAACTAGAAAATAAGATCTTTATCTCTTACTTAATAGAATTTAATTAGATTATTAATAAGAAATATAATAAAACTAATAGAACTAAATTAGAAAAAGAATTCTAAGAAATTTATAATTCTCTTTTAATTAAATATTAAGAATTTATAGAAGTCTTTTCTAAAATCTATTTAAATAAACTATTTTCTTTATAATTAGAAGTAGATTATAAGATTAAATTAGAAAAGCTCTTTATATATTAAAGTTATTCTCTTTATAAATAGTTAATAGAGAAACTTAAAATAATTAAAACCTATATTAAAGAGAATTTATATTATAGATTTATTATTTTATTAATAAGTCTATTTATATTTTTAATTCTAATAGTAAGAAAGTTAGAGAGTAGTCTATAGTTCTATATAGATTACTAAAAGCTAAATACTATAACTAAGAAGAATAGCTATTTAATTCCTCTAATTAATAAGATTCTAAAATAGTTAGCTAAAGTTAAATAATTTACTAAACTTAATATTTAGTAGGGCTTTTACTATATCTAAATATATTTAGAAAGTAAAGACCTAATTACTTTTAAGAATTAATATAAGTTATTTAAATATAGGATTATATTCTTTAGTATAATAGGGGGTCCTATAATATTCTAGTACTATATAAATAATATTCTATATAATCTATTAGATATTATAACTATTATCTTTATTAATAATATTTTAATCTATTTAAAAAATCTAGATTTCTATAAATAATATATTAAGAAAGTTTTATACTATCTCTAGATAGTAGGTTTTTAAGTCTTATTAAAGAAATATAAATTTAATATAGAGAAGACTAAGTTTCTTAGATTTATTATAAAAAAGAATAGTATATATATAGACTTAGAAAAGTTAAAGATTATTTATAATTAGAAGATACTTATTATAGTTAAGAGAATTTAGTTCTTTTTTAGATTCTATAACTATTATTAATAGTTTATTTAAGACTATAGTTATCTAATAAAGTTATTATTTATCTTAATAAAAAAGGAAACTCTATAAGTATAAAATTTAGTTTATAAAACTATATTTAATAAGCTAAAAGCTACTTTAATAGAACTCTTAGTTATTATATATTTTAACCCTATATAACCTATCTAGATTAAGACTAACTCTTTAGATAAAATAATAGAAATAGTTTTAAATTAGTTATAAGATAATAATAACTAATATTTAGTAATCTTTCTTTTAAAGATAATAAATAATACTAAGACTTAATATAAGATTCATAATAAGAAACTATTAGCTATTATATAAGCCCTTAAGAAATAGAGAATAGAATTAATAAATATAAGTCTAAATTAGTATATAGTTATCTAATTAGACTATAAGTCTCTTAAGTATTTTATAACTAAATACTAGTTAAATATTAGATAAGCTTAGTAATTAGAGTTTCTTACTAATTTTAACTTTATAATAAAATACTATACTAATAAGACTAATATTATAATAGATATTCTATTAAGAAAGAAATTACTATTAGATTAAGATAGAAAGAAGACTATTCTATTTTTATAATATTAATTAGATTTAGAGATAGTCTTACTAATAGTTATATAGAAACTTTCTAACTAGAAACTTTTAGCTAATACTCTAGTTTTAGTTAATATATTCTTAAGTCTAATTTTAAGTATCTTAGAGAAAATAGAAAAGATTCTCTAAGTAAATAGATAAGTAGATAATAATTAATTAATAGTTATATATAAGAAAGCCCTATTAGATAAGAAAAATAGTCCTTAGAACCTCTTAGAAGGATTATTTCTCTATAAAGATTAAGTCTTTATTCTATAAGAAGTAAGATTATAATTACTAAACTATATTTATAAGTAATCTATTCTAGTATATCTTAGAGTAAAGAAAATATAAAACTATATTTAAGAGTAGAACTTCTTATAACTAGGAATTATATCTAATATTAAATAGTTTATAAATAATTATATAACTTATAAAAGAATTAAGTCCTAATAGAATTAACTAGAAAAGTTACTATATCCCTTATTAATACTATTAAGATTATAGATATATATTAAGATAGATTTTATAGAATTATTAAAGAATAAGAAGAAATATGACTATACCCTAATAGTTCTTAATTAATTCTTAAAAAGATATATTATTACTCTATATTATAAAATAATAATAAGTAAGAATATAGTCTAACTATTACTATAGAATATTATATACTATAATAGACTATTTAACTTAATTATATTAGACTAGAATTAAATATTTATATTAAGAGTATAGAAAGAGTTATACTAAATACTAAAGATTAAGTATTCTTTATCTATAGTATATTACTTATAATTAGATAGAAAATCTAAAAGAATAGTTAAAAGTATTAAATAGTACTTATAAGTCTTAGTAAACTTATAGTAGAATAACTAATTAGATATAATATATCTAATAGATATTACTTAAGTAGTATTATTTTAGAAATTAACTAAAGTATCTTTCTTTAAGATAGAGTAAAATTATAAGATAAAATTATCTATAGATTTAAGTAGAAAGGAATCTAATCTAGTAACTAACTCTTCTTAGTAGAATATAATTCTATAGTTTATAGAGTAAATATAGATAATATAGAGTAAAGTAAAATAAAACCTATTCTATATATAGGAGTATTAGTAAGATTAAGTAGACTTAAAAAAATATAAGATTAACTTTAGAATAGATAATTATATTATACTTTTAACTAAGTATCTTAGAATAAACTAACTATTAAGAAAGATAGACTACTAGGCTATAGAATCCTTTAAGATTATTAAGTAGAAACATTCTAATATATTCTATTTTTAACTACTATCTAATATATTAATCTATTTTATTATAAATATAGATTAATTATAGAAAGTATCTAGAAGTAAACTATTATTAGACTAAAAGATTAAGAGAAGACTAATAATAGTAAATATATTAAAGATAGAATTAGAGTTTAAGATTAACTTTATTTAGATAAGCTAATAATCTAGAGATAATTAAATAATCTATTAGATTAAATAAAAGAGATATAATATTAATAATTACTAATACTCTATAAGGAACTTTAAGAATATACTAAATTACTTACTAAACTTCTACTATTAGAATCTATTAAAAACATAGCTATAGAAGCTTAAAATATAGTTTTAAAATAGGGAAGATGACTTATTAGATATAGATAATAATAATAAATTAGGAATAGATAAATTTAATACTATATAGAGTAAATTTCATGATTTCAGAGTTGAAATTGAGTTTAGAAGAGGGATAATATAAGAAACTACAGAAACTACATTATAGTAATATTATAGTATATATACTCTGGGTTTTCTAACTAAAAACTAAGTAGTAATATAGACAGTCATATGGGTAGCTCTATAGGTATAGTCTATCTTATATATTAGAGATCTATAGAGGTCCTTCTTCTTCTTCTTTCCTTAAGTTTAGAATTCCATATTGAACATACTTTTCAACTCTAGTTCTTTATGTACATTATACTTAATATCTTAATATTCTTCTAATAGTATATTATAGTAATTCTTTATTACTTTCTATTTTATTTATTCTAAAATATAGATAAATCTATAAATTAAGACTAATCTATCTTACTATTAAAGTTTCTTATTATCTATATTAATAATTCCTTAAATTTAGTTATTTTTTATTTTCTTTTTAAGTTATTATATCTATTTATTATTAATTTTACTAGTTACTATTAGTATTTAATAGTTATAAATAATATTTCCTTTCTTATCTTATCTTAAGATAACTAGTAAAGCTTCTTTTACTCTTAATTAATAATCTAGTTATTAACTAAGTATATCTATTTAACTATTAATAGTTCTATTATAATATTTAATTCTATAATTATATCTAAATAGTTTCTCTATTTAATATATTTATTATTATATAAGTTCCTTTATTATTATAAAATATATTAGATTCTTATAGTCTAACTTTACTAGAACTTAATAATTTACTTCTTTAAAATATAGTCTCTATTATTTAAATACTAATATTATAGTTAGTAGTTCTTTATTATAGATATTATAATTAAGTTTTAGAGATATTATCTTTTATAACTAAAATATAACTAATTATAGTTTTCTATTTTTATTAGATTATATAAGTTTTACTCTAAGTATATAATCTAATATATCTATCTTTATAATATATAGTTTTTCTAAATCTATTTATACTAGAATAGTTTATTTAATAAATAACTATTTAATCTTACTAAATAATTCTTTTATTTTATTATTCTATTTTTATAGTTAATCTTTTTTAGTTAATTTTATTATCCTATTAGCTTTTTCTAAAAATTCTCTTATTTATTATTAATAGTAATTAGTAAGTCTAAGGAATTATTATACTTTCTTAACTATTTTTAGTATTAGTTATTTAATAATATTTCTAACTTTTTCTTCTTCTATATTAAATCTTTTCTTAGTAATTATATATTCTAAGAAGTCTATTTCTTATATATAAAATTTATATTTCTTAAACTTAAGTATTACTCTAATCTTTTAAAGTTTTTAAAATATAAATTTATTATACTATATATATTCTTTTATTATCTTAGAGAATACTAAGATATTATCTAAATAGACTATTATAAAGAGATCTAAATATTCTCTAAGTATATCTATAATAAATCTCTAAAATAATATTAGTATATTAATAAGTCTAAAAAATATTACTTTATACTAAAAGTATTCTAACTCTATTCTAAAAGTTATTTTCTATTTATTATTTTTTTTAATTCTTAAATAGTAATATATTTCTATAATATTATATTTTATAAATTATTTTACTTTACTTATTATATTTTAAATACTTTAAATTAGTAGTAATAGATATTTATTTTTAATAGTAATTTTATTTAATTATTAATAATTAATATATATTCTTATTTTCTTTATTAAATTTTTATTTTTCTTTATAATAAATAGAATTAGATATTCTATTAGTAATTTTAATAGTTTAATATATTTTTTTTTAGATTCTTATTAATATATTTCTTTAAGAATTTCTTTTAGATTTTATTTAATTAGTAAATTAATATAAATTTTAGTATTTTTTCTTTCTTAAGTTTAATCTTATAATTATAAGTTCTATATTCTAGTAATTTACTAATTAATAATAATATAAAGATATTATTAAACTCTTAGTATTTTATAGATATCTATATTTTTTTCTCTATTCTATAGAGAGTTTTTATATTTACTATATAGTTAATTACTATATATATATTAATTTCTTAATTACTTATTATAACTTCTTCTATAATAAATATATTTATAATTATCTTAGTATACTTAGTCTTATTTTCTAAAGAATAAATACTATACTTAGATTCTTTCTTATATATATATTCTAATTTATCTATCTATCTAGGATTAGATTTCTAAAATATAATAGTTTTCTATAACTTATCTATTATCTTTTATATTATTTCTTAATATTTATATTTATTAAACTATATTTTATATTTTTTCTAATTAATAGTAGAATTATATTATTATAACTATAGACTATCTAATACTATATTATAATTTCTAAGTATTATAATATTAAAGTTATTTATTTTAAAGTAGTTTCTAAGTTCTATTAATACTTATTTAGTCTTATACTGGATTTCTATATTATATACTTATCCATTTAATCCTCTAATTAGTTAAGTATTGGAATTTATAAAAGTTAGTATACTATAAGTATTTACCTATTCTTTTATTATAAAATTTCTACTTACTTCTGAATTAATTATTATTTTAATAATATATTCTAGAATAATAAAGTTAACCTTTAGATGAGATCCCTATTGTATTCTATATAAGTCTTTTAGTTTTAGAATATACCCAAAATGCATATATTATTTATTATATAGTATTTCTTTGAATCCTAGTTTCTATTATAGTATCTATCTTAATATTAGTTTTTCTAGGTTAATTCTAATATTTATTTTTATAATATAATATATTCTATAATTAGATTTATAGTATATTACTATTTATATTTTATTATACTTTGAGTACTATATATATCTCTTATATATATACTATTTCCTATTATAGGAATATATTTATAATTTTTTATTATACTAGATTAACTATTCTTCTAGAGTATTGCTAACTCTCTTTCTATTTCTCTATTTTCTAAAGTAGAATAACTTGAGACTTAAAAGTCTTTCTTTGATCTTAAGGTTATTTTTAGGTTTCATAAATAGAGCTTCTAGTATCTCTATATTGGAATTCTGAAAGTTACTATAGTCTCTAGGAATTATATAGATTATATTTTAGAAATTCCTATCTTAATTCTATAGATTAATTATTTAATTCTACTATTCCCAATTGATTTCCAGGAATTTATATTATTAATTTTCTTATAATAGTTCTGAGGTATTACTTCTTTTATATATCTATACTATTTTATTATATATTATATCTTAGATATAGTTCTCAGTTTCTTTTTCTTTTAATAGTTCTATAGTATTATCCTTTATATATATTTATATTCCTTTTTATAACTCTAGTTTTAACTACTCCTATATATAGGGTTCTTTATTATTTTCTTAGTACTAATTAATATTATCTATATAATTATTTTCTTTTAATAGTTCTATAGTATATTCCTTTATATATATCTATAATAAGTTATATTATATATTTTGTAATCCTAGTTATATATTAGTAAATTCTTCTAGAATTTCTTTCTAGACTTATTTACCTATTATATATAGTTATTATCCTTTAATATTATTATAGTCTTCTTAGCTCTTCTTAGTTATACTTAATTATTATTATTATTATTTTCTTAGTAAATAATATTTTCTTAAAAAGTAATCTTTCTTATTATAATTAAAATATTTACTTCTTATTTACTAATATTATTTCTCTTTATATAAGTTTTCTATTATATCTAGGTCCATTAGCTATAGTCTATATAAATTAGAATAGTTCCTATTTAGTATCTATGAGCCTCCTTTAAATCTTATTTAACTACTAATATTACTTTATTCTAGATTATATTTCTAGTTTTTAACTTCTTATTTTTCTATTTATCTCTTAAAGTATTAGTTATCTATTTTAATAATAAGTTTAATAAGCTCTCTTATTATTTCTAGTTAATCTATCTTAGATAATTTATTCTTAATATATAACTTTAGTCCTTATATATATAGAGAGATTAATATATAGTTAGTCTATTCTAAAATAACTATAGTTTAGATAAATTTAATAGAGTATACTATAGTAAATATAATTTAATATATCTTTATTAATTTATATTCTATATTAGCTTATTTATTAATTTCTCTAAATATATTTTATATATACTACTTAAAATTAATATATCTAATAAAGATATTTTATATTACTTCTATCTACTCATAAATAGGTTTATTATAGTATTTTCTAATATAGGTTTTTAACTATATCTATACTTATCTTTATAAATAGGTAAATATAAAGATTATTTTATTAATTTTTATAGATAGATCATTTCTATTAATATTAATATATATATTTATCTATATAAGAAATCCTTTTAGTCTGAATTATATATTATTAAAGGATTTAGTCTTAGTAATCTTAATCTTATTAGAATTAGTATTATATAGAATTACTCTAAGTTAAGCTTATACTTATTCTTTTCTATTTCTAAGTTTATTAATAGAAGCTTCTTATTATTATAGTTATTTAATAAGTTTAG
Source organism: Penicillium coffeae (assembly GCA_035985395.1). Classification (NCBI taxonomy): domain Eukaryota; kingdom Fungi; phylum Ascomycota; class Eurotiomycetes; order Eurotiales; family Aspergillaceae; genus Penicillium; species Penicillium coffeae. Next base: position 1,528,673 of record CP142594.1, on the reverse strand, counting down.
CTATTTATTTCTTTAGAATATTAATCTTATCTTCTTTCTTAAGTAGAAAAATTTATATTATAAGTTTATTATTCTATTAATAAGTCTATTTATATTTCTAATTCTAATAGTAAGAAAACTAAGAGATAATCTATAGTTTTATATAGACTACTAAAAGCTAAATACTATAACTAAGAAGAATAGCTATCTAATTCCTCTAATTAATAAGATTCTAAAGTAACTAACTAAGACTAAATAGTTTACTAAACTTAATATTTAATAAAGCTTTTATTATATCTAAATATACTCTAAGAGTAAAAATCTAACTATCTTTAAGAACTAATATAAATTATTTAAATATAGGATTATATTCTTTAATATAATAGGGAACTCTATAATATTCTAGTACTATATAAATAATATCCTATATAATCTATTAGATATTATAGCTATTGTCTTTATTAATAATATTTTAGTCTATTTAGAAAATCTAAATCTTTATAAATAGTATATTAAGAAAGTTTTATACTATCTCTAGGTAATAGATCTTTAGGCCTTATTAAAGAAATATAAATTTAATATAGAGGAGATAAAGTTTCTAAGATTTATTATAGAAAGAGATAATATATATATAGACTCTAAGAAGTTAAATATTATTTATAAATAGAAGATATCTACTATAGTTAAGAGAATCTAATTCTTCCTTAGATTCTATAACTATTACTAATAATTTATTTAAGACTATAACTACTTAATAAAGCTATTATTTATCTTAATAAAGAAGAAGACCCTATAGATATAAAGTTTAGTCTATAAAACTATATTTAACTAACTAAAGGTTATCTTAATAGAATCTTTAGTTATTATATATTTTAATCTTATATAGTCTATTTAGATTAAGACTAACTTCTTAAATAAAATAACTAGAGTAGTTCTAAGTTAGTTATAAGATAATAATAACTAATATTTAGTAGCCTTCTTATTAAAGATAATAAATAATACTAAGACTTAATATGAGATTTATAATAAGGAACTATTAGTCATTATATAAGCTCTTAAGGAGTAGAGAATAGAATTAATAAGTATAGACTAAAATCAGTATATAGTTATCTAGTTAGACTATAAGTTTCTTAAGTATTTTATAACTAAATACTAGTTAAATATTAGATAAGTTTAGTAATTAGAGTTTCTTATTAGCTTTAACTTTATAATAAAATACTATACTAATAAGACTAATATTATAATAGATATTCTATTAAGAAAGAGATTATTACTAAATTAAGATAGAGAGAAGACTATTCTACTTCTATAATATTAACTAGATTTAGAAATAGTCTTACTAATAATTATATAGAAACTTTCTAACTAGAAAGTTTCTAGTTAGAAACTAATAGTTAATATACTATTTTTAACTAATATATTCTTAAGTCTAATTTTAAGTATCTCTAAGAAGATAAGAAAGGTTCTCTAAGTAAATAAATAGATAGATAATAATAAATCAATAGTTATATATAAGGAAGCCTTACTAGAAGAGAAAAACAGTTCCTAGAAGTTTATAAAAGGACTACTCCTCTATAAAGACTAAGTTTTTATTTTATAAAGAGTAAGACTAGAATTACTAAATTATATTTATAAGTAATCTACTTTAGTATATTCTAGGGTAAAGAAGATATAGAACTATATCTAAGAGTAGAACTTTATATAATTAGGAATTATATCTAATATTAGATAATTTATAAATAATTATATAACTTATAAAAGAACTAAGTCCTAATAGAATTAGTTAGAAGAGTTACTAAATCCCTTATTAATACTACTAAGACTATAGATATATATTTAGATAAATTTTATAGAGTTATTAAAAGATAAGAAGAAATATAATTATACTCTAGTAGTTCTTAATTAATTCTTAAAAAGATATATTATTATTCTATATTACAAAATAGTAATAAATAAGGATATAGTCTAGTTATTATTATAAAATATTATATATTATAATAGACTATCTAATTTAATTATATTAAATTAGGATTAGATATTTATATTAAGAATATAGAAAGAATTATATAGGATATTAAAGATTAAATATTTTCTATTAATAGTATATTACTTATAGTCAGATAGAAGATCTAAGAAAATAGTTAAAAATATTAAATAATACTTATAAGTCTTAGTTAATCTAAAATAAGATAATTAGTTAGATATAGTATATCTAATAAATATTATTTAAATAGTATTATTTTAGAAATTAACTAAAATATCTTTCTTTAAGATAGAGTAAAACTATAAGATAAAACTATCTATAGATCTAGATAGAGAGAAATCTAAACTAATAACTAATTCTTCTTAGTAAATATACTATTAAAGTTTTATTAGACTATATTAATTTATAAACTTTTATATAATAATCTAAACTTAATAGATATTAAACCTACTAATATATTTCTTTACTATTTTTTAATTTTATTATTAAGTATTAATTAGGAAAATTAAACTTAGCTAATACTTCTTTAAGACTTTTTAAAAGGACTAAGAATATTTAAAATTCTAAAATTCTTATATCTCTTATATTATAAATAGTTTCTAAACTAAATACTATTTTCTTATAGAATATAATTATCTAGGAGATTTATAAAATAGATCTAATTAGTTTTAAATTCTAATTTAAGATATAGTCTTATTCTATTATAAGTAATAATAAATTAACTAATTAGATTATTTAGGATAATCTAGTTTTAGATTAATTAAGTTCTTAGAAGACTTTATATATAATTATAGTAAAAGAACTTCTATATATTTTTAATTTATAGATCTCTAATAATCTAGTTATAAAGTTATTAAAATTATAATTAAAGAATCTCTATTACTAGTACTAAAAGAAAATTCTTTTTTATAAATAGAAAGATCTAAAGGACTAGTTATTAGAAGATAGTTTTATTCTCTTTAAGAAATATTTTTTTATACTCTCTATTTAAGATCTTAAATAGTTAATTTTAAAATTATATTATAAGAAACTAATAGTAGAATACTTTAAAAGAAACTATACTATTAAGCTAATTAAAAGAAAGTTTTACTAACTTTTAATAAGAGAGAATATTAAATAATATATTAAGGAATATACTATATATTAGAGTTTAGTATTATATTATTATTATCTCTATAATAAACTAAAGCTATTATTAATTCCTTTAGATTCTTAGACTAAGATAACTATAGATATTATTATTAGACTATTTATTATTATATTTAGAATAAAGAAAGTTAATATTATTCTTATAGTTATTAACTACTATATAAAAATATATCTTTTCTTTCTTATAAGTATCTTAATTAATATAATAGAGTTTCTAAAATTATTATATAATAAGATTAAGCTTAAATTTAGAGCTTCTTTAGAGATTATTTCTAATAGAGAAAGTATTTTTACTAATACTTTTTAGACTAATATCTATATTACTTATAATATTAAATATTATTTCTTAATAGTATTTTATCTTTAAACTAATAGTTAAATAGAGTAAATAAATTAAATCCTTAAGTATTATTTATATTATTTTATTAATAAAGAGTAGTAAACTTAGCTAATACTATTAGAAATAACTACTTTTACTTATAATAATATAATTAATACTATAATAAGAATATTATTATTTAAGATACTATATAGCTATAATCTCTTCTTTTATATAAATTTTAAGATTAGTATTTTAGTTAAGAGAATATTAGTAGTAAAAGATTATCTTTTCTAACTTTAAATACTATATAGAAGTCTATTAGAATATTAGTAAAATACTATTAAAATATATATAAAGTACTATAATATAAAATATAAGAATATAGAATTTTAGAAAAATAATCTTATTACTCTATTAATTAAGAATCTCTAGTTCTAAGAATCTAAAAAGCTCTTTCTATACTTTATTAGTTTATTCTAAATAATAAAAAGAGTTAATATATAGATATACTAACTCTATCTTTTAGAAAAGTATAGCTAAATATATAATATCTTTTATATTTCTCTATTAGAATTATAGATAGATTATAATTAATCTATAATTAAAGTAATATCTCTATTAAAGCTAGAGAATAATCTAGACTATAAAGTTAAAGAAATTAAAAAAGAGTAATAGATCCTAGATAAAATCTATTACTTACTAAAATAAATAGATTAGCTCTCTAAATATAATTAATAGATTATAGAATTAGATATAAATATACTTATATTATTTAAAAAATAAAAGAAGTTAAAAGAAAAACCTATATAAGATAAGAAAAATACTTTCTAATAAGTAGATTCCTATCTAATCTATATTAATTATCTATCTAATATTAAAGTTAATACTAGAATAATCCCTTTATAAAGAAATCTCTTATTATATATTATATTCTCTATCTATTATCTTCTTTAAATTATTAGACTTAATACTAATTATAAATTATCTCTCTATAATCTTAATAATAGTTCTATAAGTAATCTTTTAAAATATATTCTAGAATTAATAATATAGAGACCTATTCTTATAAAAAAGTATTATAATCTCTATTCCCAAAATAAAGATATAGAATAGTATTCTAATTCTTATAAATATAGAGGAAAACCTTATAATTTATAATTATAATAAAGTAACTCTTATAATCTAATTAAAAAGAAATAGCTAGATTAGTAATAAATCTCCTATAGAACTTAGAGGAGATTTAGACCTATCTTATCTCTATTAAGTCTAAACTAAGACTTATAAACTTTTAAAACCTTATTAAAAAGTCCTATAAAGTCCTCTATTATAACTACTAGAGCTTCTATAAAAGATTTATTATTATTAGAGGAAAGTAAAGTAATAATATTTAGAATCTATAAAAGATTATTATAATTACTAATTATACTAGTAGAAATCTAGTTAAGTTATAGATTAATTATCTCCTTTCTATAAGTAATCTAATTAAAAAGACTTATAAGCTTATATATTTTCTTAGTCTATATATAGTTCTTATAGAATATAGTCTCTTAAATATTAAATTTATAAAGAATCCAAAAGAGAATTCTCTTATAATTCTTTTTAGTCTTAATTTAGAGATAGTACTTATATTATTTCTAATAGAAGAAAGTAGAAAAAGAATATATTATTTAAGATTTTAGAGATATTCTAGATCTTATATAGATAGAATCTAGAGGAAAGAGAATAGTTCTAAAATAATTTAGATATGATTTAATAAAGAGAATAGAGGCTAAAGTAGATATTAAAGAAGAGAAAGTAAGATTATAGAAAGCTATTACTTATATACTTATACTTACTAAAATATTTTCTTTAAAATTTCTATTATAATTTATATATAGGATAATTAACTTTAGACTAAATAAAAAAGATTAATTCTAGCTCTATTAAAAAGAGTTATCTAAATCTATAAAAAAACTTTATTCTAAAATCTTATATTTTTAGTAACTATATTCTAACTTATTAGAATTATTATTATTAATCTAAACTATATCTTAAAATATATTATTTATTACTATATTATAGATTATATATATTACTATTTATATACTCTTAATTAGTAAGTATTTTACTAAAATCTATATTTTATAAATATAGTTCTCTTTCTTTAATTATAGTAATTATTAATCTAAGACTTATTAATAAGTTCTTATTACTATATTTTCTATAATAGAATTTACCTATATTAATAGTTTCTATTAAGAGTTTATAATACTATAATATATAGATAAATTACTCTATCTCTCTATTAGTATTAATAATATAAAAAGACTATAGAAATATTATAAACTAAAGATAATTTCTTTCTCCCTAATAGACTCTATTTAAATATATAGGTATTAATAATTCCTATAAAGATCTAAATTAGTTTAACCTCTAGATTAACTAAAGTCTATTTTAATATATTATTAAATAAAGAGGGAAGTAATAGTAGTTCAGCTCTAGAAGATCCTATAACTATAAGAATAACTAGATCTTATATCTTTAAAGCTAATTTATATCCTATTAAAAACTCTATTATATCCTTCTAATCCCCTACTATTCCTTTAGAAAACTATATTATAGTTAGATTATATACTATTTATAAGAGTTTTACTCTAAATATCTATTAAGATATATTATTTATTTTTAACTATATAGTTCCTATAGGAAATTATTAAAATACTATTAAATTTATACTCTATTACTATAGGATTAACTATTAGAAGATCTATTATTAATATATAGAGATAGTAAAAATAAAAAAGTTAATATATTATTATAGAATAACTATAAATTACCTATAAACTACTAGGGAAACTATTATTATCCTCCCCTCTATCTCTATTACTATTTCTATCTTTACTATTATTCCTAATAATAATAGCCTCTCTCCTCTTTTTAGCTTAGATAGCTTATACTATTATAATCTTATCTTTATTTACTCTAAATATATTAACTATTTTATTAATTTAATAGTCTATAATAGCTATAGATAAGGTTTTATATCTCTCTAATCTACTCTATATAAAGTATATCTAGTATTTTATTTACTATAGAGAAAACCTACTAGATAAGCAATAGAACTCTTACTATTATTCTATAAAACTCACCTATACATTTCCTTTTTATAAAAGGTCTTGATTATTCCTCTCTCTATTTATCTTCCTTATTTCAACTTCTCTAAAAAATCCAATTCTCTCTATTACTATCTATCTTTAATCCAGCAGATCAAATAAAGAGAGGAAGGATAATTGTTATAATATACTATTCACAATTACTACCTAATAGCTTTCTGGACCCCATCCAACAGTAATCCAGATAGTACGGAACCTTTCATTATTATACAGCATCTATATATCATTATATACATTAATAATACTAAGCATATAACCCTAGGGTGGAAATTATATAATTAAATAGCCTGGAGAGTTTCCCCAACTACAGGAGTTGCTAAGGATTAGTCTTTCTACTATTACTATACACACACTCAATACAACCAACTTAGCGACCCTATTCCGGAGCCCTTCCGTAGCCAGTCCGCTACCGTTCCCCGCTATCCAATATCACCCTTCTCTTGCCTAATCCACCCCGTCTTTACAATAAGTTATTCTATATTATATCTTAATTTTATATTCTGCTTCGTAGGAATTTTGTTTGATTTAACTATTTTCTTCTATAGATCTATTGATTATAAGCTTATTGTTACGGCGGGTAATATACTATGTGCGCTACTATATCTACTATTAGGTCCTAGCCAGCTACCAACCTCCCGTTGGTAGCTACTGTGGTCTTTTAAGATCTGGCTTAATCCGGTTAGAAGGCTAGGCTAACCGCGCTTTAACAATTTTTAACAATTTTTTCAATACTCTAAAACCACGCTCAAAATGGTTTAGTTATTTCTCATGTAAGGCGTTTGTATTATAAAAACACCAGACTGTCATTTTAGAACAATCAGAGTTATATGTATCTATCCTCCATACCCATATTTTACGTTACCCTGTCTCCACTGCTCCAACACATAGTGCATATGGGTTCCCCTGAACGCGAGGAAGCCTGTTCCTTTTGCTTCCTCGCGCTACGTCTTGTATCTAGAGTCAACTATAGTGAGACCTTCAAAGCGACCAAGAGCGTACCTAGGAACCATACTATGGATCTTGGGGCCAGATATGATATAGGCGTGTGAGTCTCACTCGTGAGATAATAAGCGGGATCTAAGAAGCGGGCAATAATTGCGGGCAGCTTAACAATTGCTCCCAGAAGTAATCAACGATCCAGAGACTGTGAGTATGATCCTAGGAGCAATGATTGAATCTAGCTCCCAAATTCATCATATCGTAATTTAAGCAGAAAAAAACGGCTAGCTGGGTTTAAACCAGAACAAGGCAGGCAAACGCATTTAAGTGCGGCGGCATTGAAGAATTGAGAGGCCAGTTGAAAGTGTTTGAGCTCTTGAGCTCTCGCCATAGTAGAGGAAGGAAACAGATGCCCTCCAATAAATGTCATCGTGGAACTCGGGTGGATTGGTTGATCCTGGACGTGTGTTGACCATTGCACACGACTAACTAGATAAACGTTGAGTAAATAAGAAGTCAAGAGCTGTTGACGGCAGTGTTAGTGTTTACGATCCTTGTCCCTTATGCGCATGTCAAACGTGAAATAAGTTCTTGGTGAATGATTTCTTTGTTCGAGGTAATCATACTGTATCTTGAATTTGTCCAATTAATATAATTTAACTGATCACCACCTTTAAGCAGCAAAAGGAAGGATAGTGTTTATTAGATGTTATTGGCTTATTTTTCTCCACTCGCTCTGATGTCCGCGCATATCCTAATACCCTGCCACCCCCAAGTCTACCAGCGATAATATTTTCATCCCGCTTTTACAACTCAGCCGACTTCCAGTAATTGACGTCACTACGCACCCTCTTTGCCCTATTTCCCCGGCAACCAATAAATGCTACTCGGCAGAGAACGGACCAGCCAAGGCGCATGAATCTCCCTCCTATCCCGCAGATTCGAGAGCCCGGTTCTATAGTTGCTTAGCGTTTATTCTACGCGCTATCTCCTGCTACCCTTTTCGCTTTCACCGCATTTGACCGAGCGCTTTGATGACTTGCTCAAGCCACCGTATGGCTGTTCCTCTACAATCCAAAGAGCACGAATAGTCCCAAATGCGAGTCGAGAATAAGCATTCCTTGCTTATTCTTTTAGCCCTCCTTTTGCGGTTGAGTTTTTCTCAATCGGCGTAAAAAGCTAAGTCCGCAATTGCGAGTACGAATAACAATATTACAGATTCTGACGAACATTCGTATTCGCAACAGCCCTAATGATCATAAGGGCTACGGTCAAGTAACCTTACGTCCGGTGATTATCCTAAGTCTATGGCCGAAAAGAATAAAAAAGAATTCGTTCCTCCATTTTCAAAAAGAAGTAGGGTGCTTATTGAATATTATTGGTCATTCAATAGCCTCCAAATCACGCGCAGTTACTAATCCCCAGACACCAAGTCAACTGCAATATTGTCACGTGCAGCATCCTAAGCCAGGCGTAATAAGTGAAAAGAGAAACCAAATTATGCTCAGTGAGCAAGAGCATGAGCTGTTAAATCCCCACCCCACCAGTGGCGGAATCATCACTCTCAGCCTCTACGCTGGTCTCACTGGGAAAATAGGGAACGCCACTAGTGTTGAAGTTCGGCTCCATGTGAGGTTCTCGAGGACCACGGCCGACCCCATCTTGACGATCAAGCGTCTTTCGTAGTTCATCAAGGGAGAGACTAGCCATGGACGGACTGAGGTCGGTTTCGATGTCAATGATGGTTGAGGTGCCTCCCGCTGTCGAGTCCGCGAAGCCCTTCCGCTTACCGATACTGGTGGCGATATCGTTTGTTAAATCCCTCCTGACGGTGTCGATCATGCGAAACAGAACACCCTGTTGATCCTGAAAGCGCGTCGCGGCATTCTGTTCGTCCGTGTGGACATCAGGAAGCCGCCAGTTCAAGTAGAGCTTCTGGTGGGAAGGGGGGCTCGCATAGCCTCTCGGATGGCAAGAAATGAATAGGTGGCAGAGATAGCAGGCTGGCTTGCTGCATCCAATGTACCTGTCCCTCTCGTCGAGGAATCTGCCACCCGTCTGCTCAAAGTGATCGAGGACCAAAAGTTCCGCATGCACGCGCGTTTTGCCTTTACAGAGATCCTTAGACAGCACCCGGTCCAGTTCCTTCTCCGAGTATATTTGTTGCAACTGCCGTAGAAATATATCTTGCTTCGCTGGATCAGAGAAAATACGATGACTAATGTTCTGAATATTGCAAGTACGGGCTAAAAGAGGGATCTGGTTCTCGCGTGACCCCCCTATCGTCTCGATGCGCAAGCCTCGCGATAACTCTAAGCGAAGCCTGATAGTGGCCTCGATTAGTCGCTTACACTGAGCCACGTGCTTCCCCAGTTTATAGAGCAGCTTATGGAGTCGCTCAAAGTTACGGGATAGCTCAAGGCTCCCGGTGGTGTGATGCAAGGCCTTGAACACCTCCCGGTCCCTGTAGCTGGAGAGGGCCAGACTTGGCATGTCACTTTCCTGAAGCTGCATACTGTCCTTTGAAAGGTGCGTTGCAATCCAGTTGCGGAGGTTGATGATACTGTCATGATCTGCTCGTGGTGGTAACGCTTCATCAGCTTTGATGTCCAGCAAGAGCCGCTCTCTTACAGACAGGGCTGCGTACCTTTCAATCCAGACTCGGCATTCAATCGTCCAATAACCAATGAGACCAGTTTGTTCACCTGCTGATAGTACTCGAAGATTTTGGGGGCGTTGAGGTCCAGCACGTGGGCAGTCAACATTTTCATCGCCCCTCGGCCATCAATCGTGTCCAGTCGAACCTTGGGTTTTCGGATGATCCATGAAAGAATCATGAGAACCTTCTCCAGAAGAGTGACTACCGCCGTATCAATGCCATTGTTGGCAGCCAGGAGAACCACTATCGCATCGGGGGCCTCTTCTAGGGCCGCCGCGGTGACGTAGCCAGGCTTCTTCCGGTACGCACATATATAGGCGATGGCATCCACAAAGGATCGATAGCATCTGGGGGCAGTCAGCCCTGGGCCGTCAGGGGATATATCACCGGGCTTGATACGATCCCCTCGGACTTCGCTTAGAGTGTGGAGCAAGCAGAGAGGCTCAAAGAGCGACCGCAATCTTTTAGGCTGATGGGAGATCACCGAAGCCTCCGAATATCCTCCACTCATTGCGTCCTGCTCGAGAAAGTTTGCAGAATGATGATCACAGATATACCAAGTATTCTTTATTTGTGAAGATGCCCGCCGCGAGCTTGATCGATATACTCTAAAGTTCATCCTCTCAGCCCCGTTGCACTTTTTCTGACTCACTGCGCCCTGGCAATCTCATCATTTATCTTTGCTGCCCAACGCTAGCCATACCTTGTTTCTCTTTCGCTCGCTTTTTTTTGCTTTCTAATTGTTTTACCCCCTGTCATTTTTCTGCGGCTGCCAATGTGTATCCCTGTCTTTCGGTTTCCCTCACTCGCTACATGACGCAAGCCAGATTGAAGCCATGTCACACTGCATCGATCGTCGTGTAAACCTAGATGTTACTATGCTGTACACAGACATACTCCTGCTGCATTTTCAAGGTCGGGAGCTTATGTTAGCCATGCATGCGTATCTTGGTACTTTTGCAGAGTAGAATGAACTTGTGTCTGCCATGGAAAATAGCTGACGGTACGGCCGACCCCGCATGGACAACACATTTTCGAAAAGATGACACGTCACGCTCTACATCACTTCCTCGTGTACTTCCTTCAAGGGCCTGTGAATGGATGAACGAGACGCCACGTCTACAGGCTAGGGCCTTACGGTGAGTCACAGTTGGGAGACTTTCCATGTTGTACTGGCTTCTGCTTTTGTAGGAACCATCTCAAAATAAGGGGAGAAGAGAGACCATATATGGAGTTCAATGACTCTCCAACCTTGAAAACCTAAGACACTGCTTTGCTATCAGTCCGAAGCATTAGCATGGCCAGTCTGCAAGACCACAGTCAACCCACCAGTTCCGAGGGCAAGTCTAATGGCCATCTGTCTACCATCTACATCCTGACTAACGCCACATGGCTTATAGATCTTCTCATCGGCTCCCTTCTCTTTCAAATATCAATTATCACGTCCCTCGCCAGCTCCGAAATTTCGCGCAAGGAGACTGAGGTTAGCCCGCTATTTCAGTCATCTCTCGCCGGCTGTCAGACTCACGCAGATACAGGATTATTGCAACCGTGCTTTTCAAACATTCAACTGGACGGAAATAAAGGGATCTCTCAAAATCGCCGAGGGCCCGCAAACAGATATCGAAGAAGAGAGCAGTGCCCGGGACCTCGTAGTCGCCCTGCTAGGGCAGACCTATAGAATCTGCCCTGAGCCGGAAAGACTTCCGCTGTTATGGAATCTCGCCGACATATTCTCTCCAATTTCTCCCGGAAAAGCCCATCGTGGCAGCCATGTAATGACGAGTGTGGAAACATCCTTATCGAGCTCCCCCAGTCCAGGTCACTCGCAACCTGGACAAACCACTGCTCATGCAGTTGCTCTCCATCGATACACCTCCGCGTTGCATGAGAGGGGCCAGAGAGAGAACAAGAGACTTCAGCGAATTGAGGAGCAGACAATCACGCTGGATCCGCCTTTGTTCAAGGTAATTGTTCAGTATGGAAATATCACCTGCTCTGGTAGGGCTCGAACAAAGAAAGAAGCTGCGCACTTGGGCGCCAAGGAAATTTGCCGCCAATTGAATGAAACCATATGTTTAGACTGAATAGTGAAGAGGGAGACGATCAATGGCGGCTGACAACGAGTCTAGTAGCCAAGGAATCGCACAATCAGTAACTTTCTATAGCGGCGGGAAAGTAGCAGATATCACAGAAAGAGCATGAGGTCAAAAAGAGCGTATATTCAATAAATCGATCAATCTGGCAGATGTCCGTAGGAAGTGTCTGTCTTTGTCCAAAGCATAAGAAATGAGGCACCAGCAATGATTGTGCGCCTTAGAAAGCAGGAATCCGCGCTGATATAAAAGAGTAAGCAGAGGCCATTTGCAGAGGTTCTCGATAAGCAGCATATTTCATAAAATCGCTTATTGTGCTTACTCGACCTCCCAGCTCTCGCGATTTCTTTGCGTTGCTATTTCCCCCACTACAATAGAGAAACCTTGAAAGGCTGAAGCTCAGCCCAATGACCAGAGAAAGAAAGTAGAAAATCTGGTATATGATTCTAGGTATGTATGAATCAAGGATCTTATGGCCAATTGGCAGACTCATTACTCAAAGTAAAGTCTAGAGGTTGGCAGCCTCTCTAGCTACCAGGCACATGAATCATCAAAAATGAATTTAGATAGATAAGCAAACGTACGTGTTGGACTTTCATTGGAGGAAACCAGCTCTATTCGAAAGCAAATAAAAAACTAAGTTGGTTTATCTCCCGCAATCCCCCTCCCCACCCTGGCGCTACGCTATTTCCTTCTTTACTTTTTGAAATATTTAAAAACCGCGGATCCATCAATCTACAGCATGATCCTCAACGATAGGGAGACGCGGCCGATACGGGAACGAGCCTACCAAGTGGAAATGTTACGAGCTAGTCTTCAGCAAAACATTATTGTCTCGGTAAGATTGGGGAACATTCCGTGGAAGTGACTGGACGATAATACTGATAGGGCAATCCAGATGGGCACAGGGACTGGGAAAACTCTCATGTTGGTCTTTTACATGGGTTGACCTCCTTCTCAAAGCACTGACCGATGCTCCAGAGCGGTTCTCCGAATCCGGGAAGCACTGAACATTAATCCAGATAAGGTAGTCCAATTTTGTATTCCCTTTTCCATTGCCTCTAGCAATCGTGCGGGGGTGGGGGCTCACCCAACATATAGCTTGTCTGGTTTCTTTGCCCTACCATTGCGCTGTGTGAGCAGCAAGTCGATGTTCTCCGGTCCCACCTTCCCTACAGCCGCCCTCGATCCTTCACCGGCAAGGATCAAGTCGACCACTGGGGAGAAAAGGCCGTTTGGGATGCCGCTCTGTTCGGCGTGCGAGTCGCAGTCTCAACCTATCACGTCCTGTTGGACGCCCTAACGCACGGGTTCACGAGAATTGATCAATTCTCATTACTGGTATTTGACGAAGGTAAATGGGAATATGTAGAACTTCGGCTGTTTAGAAATTAATTGCCATCGCAACTAGCTCATCATTGCACTGGAAACAGCCCGGCGAACAGAATCATGAAAAACTTCTACCATCCCTACAAACAAACGATACCGAACATCTTACCTCGGATCCTAGGTCTGTCGGCCTCTCCAGCCCATTCGGATGTATCTAGCCTCGAGTAGGTCTGCAATTGAGAGTGAGAGGGTGGGAAAGGGTGAAGTGCTAATAGCTCTTGTGACAGGAGGCTGGAGAGTGATCTCGACAGCAGGTGCATAGGCCCGAATCGATACTATAAGCAGCTGTTGGATTCAACCAATCGTCCTGAGGTGTGCATTTATCGTTTCTTAGATGATGATGGACTCCGAACTAGTGCCGAACCCCGGCTATTGAGTTGGCTGCGTGGCATTATCGATCATGCAGAGAAGTATCATCGTCAGTCGAGGACCACGCAACTTCGCCAATTTGTCCAAACCTCTGAAGCCCTTTATCACGAGCTCGGCAGCTGGGCGGCGACCGAGTATATGTCCACGTCCATCAGGCACTTCAAAGAGAACCAACGCTCGCATGCTGAGACAGAATGGTGCACGAATGCTGTCAAAGACTTCACTATGAAGACGCTCTGCGAGCTCGGCCCGCTGGAGCAGCATCCAAAATCGCCTACCAAACCTGCTGATCTCTCCCCCAAATGCCGGGGACTTCTTGAAACTCTGTCCCGAATGGTGAATCGAGATTTTCGGGGGCTGATATTTGTGGTCCGACGAGCGGCGGTGATGATACTAAAGTTACTGATCGAGAATCATCCTGATACCAAAGACAATTTCCGCTGCGGCGCTTTTGTCGGCATGTCAAAAATGCAGGGCCTGACAGACCTTGGGAAGTGGCACGATAACATTCGTGGGCAGGAAGAGACACTGACCAAGTTCCGTATGAAAGACCTGGATTTAGTCATCACCACTAATGCACTGGAAGAGGGAATCGACATCCCAGCCTGCAATACTATCATCAGCTTCGACCGACCTCTCAGTCTCAGGTCCTTCGTCCAAAGACGCGGAAGAGCTCGCCAAAAACAATCCATCTTCATCATTTTCGCTAATAACAAGCAGGAAGAAGAGGATTTGAGGAAACTGATAAAACTAGAAGACAGGCTGGTGCAGACCTACCGAGATGGCACACGAGCTGTTCCCGACCCACCGTGTAAGGCAGACTCTTATTTGTCACTAGAGGTGAAGGACACCAGGTATATATGACTGCAATAAAGGAAAAAAAGAGCATGAAAGAATGTTTTAACTAATATATGATAGCGCTCGATTGGGCATGCTCGATGCTGTGAGCCATTTGAACACCTTTTGTGCAAAACTGCTGCGACAGCCATATGTCATCAATCGGCCCCTATATCATTACCAGGAGAGTCCCGATGGCCAGGTTCGAGCCACAGTCCTCTTACCTAGTGCTCTCCATCCGTCTCTTCAAGAAATTGAAGGCTTGTGCTGGTGGTCCAGTAGAAAACTTGCGAAAGCCGACACTGCACTGCAAGCATACAAGGCTTTGCGGGTGGCAGGTTTGGTGAATGACCATCTACTACCAAGTAAGCCCTCAGACCTCATCAAGCCGGCTTTACTTTCTTGCAAAGCCTTCCATCTTCTACCGGAACCATTCAATCCTTGGGCTGAGGCGGCTGCTCAGTGGAATACCAGCGGGAGGAGCCTGTACGCCCATCGTCTGGAGATCCAAATCCCAGGAGGGAACAGTCTCGAGCTGATGATGATTATCCCTCTGCAGATCCACAAGCAGACCAGGTTTCCCCTATTCTTGCATGACGAGACCACCATCATTGTCCGCCTGTGGCCAGGCTCACTAGTCGCCACTGACCATCAAAATACCTTGCTCTACCGTCGGGTCACGCATCTGATCCTCCAGTCTGTGCATGGGTATCTGCTACAGACTCAGGATCAAAGGGACTTTGTTGCCCTTTTTGTTCCAGATGCTGCACCAGCTGCGATGCAACTTTTTTTGGAGACATGCTCTGGCAGGCTCCCCCTTGACGAGGCTTTGAAGAACGAAAAGCACACGCGGGCACCAGGCCTTCTGCGTAGCTCTACACGGCCCTCCTACCCGTGGATCATAAATTCATGGCACTTGGAACTCCCATGCAGTCTCCAACGCCTTCGGGCACACATCTACCCTCTGCCCCGGAGGCGAAACTTTCTATCTCGCTGCCCTCCTGGAGGTTTGAAACCGGGAAATCCGGCGAGGGACCATAAAGGCCGGAAGACCTTCTTAGAGAGCCAGGAGCTTACCATGGATCGACTACCCCTTCCATGGGCCCTTGCGGCTCTGTATATTCCCAGTATCACCCATGAAATTGGTATATGTATGGTTGCCGAACGACTACGGGAGCAAGTCTTATCAGGCATGGCCTTTCGCCGGATGGGTCTCCTTTCCCTGGCAATTCGACCAACATGCTCTGAGAGACCTGATCGCTTCCGGTCGTTGGCCTTTGTGGGGGCCACTTTTCTGAAATTTATCACCAGCGAGCAATTATTTCTGCATCACCCCACCTTGCATCAAGGCCTACTATCTAAGATCAAGGAGACTGTTGTCTCAGACCAGGGGCTAGCCCAGGCAGCCAGGATGTGCAGGCTGGGGGAATTCCTCATCACCAGACGATTCAGCAGCCGGAAATGGAAGCCGGCATGGATTTCCAGTTTTCTGTCGCTGCCGGGCTCTATGGAGCCACGGAAGATCAGCTCTAGGACGCTGGCCGAGATGGTAAGAGCAATCGTGGGCGCGGCCTATATGGATGGAGGTAGCAAGCAAGCGGCGACCTGTGCCGCGATTCTTGTGCCAGCAATCAAGACTTGGTATGCCACAGCGCTGAGTGACGGTAGCTTTAAGCAGACTCGGCCAAGCCCCGTGATCTCGTGCTTTTCAACGCTGGGCGAGATGGAGCAATTGCTCGGGTACACATTTACGGATCGCAGCCTGCTGGTGGAGGCATTGACGCATCCTTCCCACTATGCATCCGGAATGCCTCGGACCGCTGCCTACGGGCGATTGTCCTTCCTGGGGGATGCTGTGCTCGAGCTGGTGGTGACCCAGACTCTGCTCCACGCTCCTAACCGGACTCTGGATGTGGACCGTTTGCAAAGTCTGCGAACCGCCGTGACTAATAATCTGTTCTTGGTGTTTCTGTGTTTGATGTTCCACATGGAAGTTGAAACCCCTGTCGGAGATGCTACCGAGCCAACCCTCAGCCGTACGGAGGAGACTCTGGATGAGGTTTATCTGTGGACCCATCTGCGTTCGCACAGCATTGAGCTTACCACTGCCTTGGCCAACTTTCGATCGACGTCCCGGCGCAACTGCTGGAGGGCTCAACTGGCTTTTCTGAGGAAGAAGCAATACCCTTGGGTTGAGCTAGCCGCGATGGGCGGCCACGCTGTCCTGGGTGATATTGTAAAAAGCGTGTTGGGGGCGGTGTTCCTGGATTCTCAAGCCAACCTGCAGGACTGCCGGCATCTGGCCGACAGGATCGGGATTCTCCCTCGTGTCAAGCAATTTCTCCGCGATGGCGTAGTCACAGACCATCCCAAAATCCTTTTACAGAAGCTGCATCCGGGAACAAAGATCTTCTACCAAGGCTATACCATACCCGCGCCAGACAAGCCCTTCTGCTGTGCGGTCTGGGTGGACGACGAGAAATTGGTTGATATTCAGGGATGCCCCAATCGGAATGTTGCCATGGTCTCTGCCTCTCAGGTTGTAGCACAACTTCTGGAGGAAAGACTCAAGACCCGGTGAGGTTTGATAGATATATAGATCGATGTTCAAATAGCTACTGAAAACCTAGCCCATGAATCAACATTAAGATTTAGGGTGCAGAGGTATTACATTAGATTGCTCAACAACTATGAAATGTTCCAAAATGCACATCGGCGTAACAGAGATAACAAGATAGAATATCGAGGAAAATTGTGATCGGGAAGGTAGCGTCTGCTTCTTAGCCTCATGACATCAGCTGTCTCTGGCGCTAGGAGTTGCGACCGTGCGAGTTCTGAAACCGTTGAGGGCACCAGTTGGAAGTCGGGTGACCCAGGTCTTAAGACCGAGGTCTTCGAATCTGCTGAGTCTCCGACTTTGTGTCTACCGCCTTCGGGTTGGTGTCACCGAGCACAAGTACGTAGTCTTATAGCGTCAACCTTCAGATATAGTTTTTATAATCGCCCGGGATTTAAGTCTAGAGATTAGAATATTTAGCAGTCTTGTAACAATAGACACATGTTCAGCTCGGGCTCTGAATCTAACAGGCCTAGAGCGTAGTTGCCAATGACCTCCTTGGTCGCGGGATTCCCCATATAAGCAAGAGTAGCCTTCCTCGAACCGTCCGATGCTTAGCATCCCACGACAGGCCACAGTTTCCACTAATAGACTTACAACCAATTTCTCAAAGGGTGCAGATAACAACGTCCAAAACCCGCGGTCTTTCCCACGATAGACGTGATACGACGATCAATCTATTAGTAAGGACATCGATATGCTCCAGAGGTTTATGCTGTTCCCTACGACAGGCCAGTCTTCACATATTGCGGTTGATGAGAGGAAGATGGCGACGAGGGGTATTTGATATAGGAATCGGCAAAGATCTCTTGCTTTGCAGACTTAGTTTATATACTGCTTACGACCTCTAGGAGCTAAGTGTTCTCTAGGAACTGTTGTAACTGATACGTGGAAGAGAGGCAGACTGCTCCTGGGCTCTCTATCTTACAGCCTTCCGTTCACGGGAGCGTTGATTAATTTGGGGAGCAATATTTTTGCTACCCGCAATTATTGCCTGCTATTTAGATCCTGCTTATTATCTCGATTTCCGTTCCTAGGGTCAACTCGGCCCTAGGATTCATAACATGGCCCCTAGGCACGCTAGAGGTCGCCTCCAGGAGTCAGACTTATGGCTCCCAGAGGACCTGAAGCTCCCGGGAGTGAACTGGACAGCCCTGGGAACTAGAGTGTGTCCCCTGGGGCTAACGGTGCTAGTGAATCAGTGGGCCACCCGCACTTTTTAAACCTGGTCCTGGACCCCTGAGCACAGTATGAATCTCGGGTTATGAGGGCTCCCCGGAATTAACAAATCAATCCCAGCTGAGGGGTATCAGAAACAAAGGAATACAAATGTAGATAGTATGAGCAATCAAGGCTAGAAGTAATTTGTCTTTCCAGGAACTTGTAAAGAAGGTGTCAAAGATCGAGCATATATGGTAACCTGGGCATTTTGTAACCAAACACTAGAGTTCAAACTTCTAGTGTGTCCTTACTCTCCAGTGCGTTTCTGCTCTCCAGTGCCAATGACACTAGCCCTCACTGGGACAGCGTGGGTATCTGGCTGAGGCCCGTAGTGTGCATGTCTTGGTCGCCTAGATGATCTCAAGACTGGGTTAAGCCTGGAATGATTGGATTAGGAGGGAAGTAGTACCAAGAGCCAGCTCATATGAGGTGGGAAAGAAGCGTGGGGTTTCTGGACTTAGTTTGAGTTGGACAGTGAACAGCCAATGTGCATGAGGTCAGATACGAGCGCTTAGATCTTGATAGCTCCTATTCTTTCTCATTCGAATGGGCCTGATATTGAGTCTTTCGTTTATTATTTAGTCACTTATGTCCAAGCTCGCACCTGGGCCTCCCTCATTCAATCCATATAGGCCTCTTCCCAATTCTCCTTCTACTCGACATTTCTCCCCAACATTTGAATGTTCCCATAATTCCATAGACTGTTCCCAGTGTAAGATAACCTCGGATATCCCAACTTCCTCAGCATTGATACGAGCTTCACGAACTATATTGCGGTAACAATCTAGATAAAGTAGCCAAAGACAGCCCGTATCAAATGCCTCTTGGTCTGCAATCAGTATATACATTGCAGTAACGACTCGCTGTAAGCGAAGTGCTACATCTTCAATAATCCGGAACAACTCCTTCGTTGCATCTGGTTCCCGTTTATATTGCGTCGGGAGATTCGTTTTTAATTCCTTTCGGAAATATTCGATTTCCCTATGGTCTGGGGAGCGCCTGCTCTGGCCTTCCATGGGCCCTGCGATCTCTGGCAATATATCATAAATACGACGCCAGTCTGCGCCAAAATCAAAGAGGTTTTTGTCGTCCAGAAAAGCCCACCACGGTATCCGACTAGAAAGAAAAGGCTATGGGACCCAATTGCGAAATTTCTCCTCATCCTCTGGTTGGTACTGAGTCCTGAGTACAATAGGTGTTTCTTTTGTGAATATGAATTGAGCTTTTCGTCGAAGCTCATCGGGTCTCCAGGGCCGAAGAATAGTATCGACCTGCATGGTTGTGAGTTCAAAACGTGGGGTTGCGACCATCCATTCTATTGGAATCTCTAAGTCGAGATATCTCCAGATTATCCTTGATCGCTGTTTTTCAGGAGACTGTATCGATAAATCATCACAGTTTGCCTTGTCATGAATTAGCCGCGAGAGACTCCTCAGATAGACACGACGGTTTACCAGCAGGTATGCTTCAGCAGCCAGGGAGCCCCATAAAACAGCGTCATCATCAGCCATACTTAGATCGAATTATGAGTCGAAGGCCTTTAGTGAGGATGAAACGAAGAGGCATCGAAGCAGCCAAGGGGATAGCAAGGCTATGGCATTTCTTGGCGGCGGTTTTGTTCGAATTTTCTGCCCAAATGGGAATTTTTGCCCGAGGCAGGCGGTCTGGACCCAGATCTTTTTTGGCTGTTGTGGGGCCTACTCCAAGAGCTTGACATCAAGCTAGGCCACAGTACCAGCCCGCCAGCTTATACAATACATATACCATCTTTAAACACCGTATTTAAGCTCAGCGCAGGGGCTTAATGGCGTATTTCTTGAATTTTATTACTTAGCTGTACGTCCGAGCAAGATCAATATAGACTATATTTATAATAGAAGAATAACGACGAGGAATATTCAATATAGGAATCGGCAAAGATGACTAAAGCGTAGAAGCGAGACAGACTGCTTCTGGGGGCTCTCGAACTTGGGTCCTAGAGCCACAGCTATCCGTTCACGGGCGTGTTGATTACTTTGGGGCGTAATTCCTTTGCTGCCCGCAATTATTGCCAGTGTTTTAGACGCTACTTATTATCTCGATGGACCCCTAAGTACAGTACGAACCCCAAGATTACGAGGGGCTCCCCGGAATTAACAAGTGACTGCCAAAGGAGAGTTATCAAAAACATAGGCATACAAATTTATATACTAGGAGCAGCCAGGGCTAGCAATAATTTGTCTCTTTCCAGGAGCTTGCAAAGGACGTTTTGAAGCTCGAGCAAATATAGTAAGCTTGGGTGTTTGTTCACTCCTCCCCAACTTCGGCAAGTGCATCTAAATCCAGTCCTTCCACACCTCGTTCACCGATTACCTCAATAATCTTAGCTTCAGTGTTCGGTTGGGAGATACGCCATATTGTGTCTTCGATCTGGTCCCAGATATAGAATGTGCCGCCCGCCTCAAAGATATAAAGGAAATCATCGGAATTCCTGCTGCTGCACATGATAGGGCGAACTTTTCCCAAGACATAGGTATCTACCACCTCCTCGAAATCGCCACCAGCATTCCAGTCGTTGACTCTTAATTCTTCAGGATTATTGGTCCAATCTCGCGGAATCTAGGACAGTGAGCTCAATAAGACACTTTTTCCTTCGAATGGTACATACGTTAATAGCCATAATTACTACTTATGCGACTGTTGAAATTTTCTGAAAGAAACGTGATAGAGGAGATCACAAGACGTGATATTGATATTAAGCAGGGGCGATCCTTTTGTAGGAGGAGGGCCATGACGTCAGTGTCGAGCCATGCAGCTCTTCGGGAAATTATTGCCGATGTTATGTCGCTAATATTGCTTCTTTATGATACTCTTCCAAACTGAGTTGCTCACAGATAGGATACCTAATCCAGTTTTCCGTACGGTGTACCTACTCGCCTTCTGATAAGACCAAATGGTAACTGCATCTGCATTATCATTCCTACTCTCTAGTACGTCCCTACTCTCTAGTGTGTCCCTACTCCCTAGTGTATCTCTACTCCCTAGTACATACCTACTCCCTAGTGTATTCCTACTTTCTAGTACGGCTCTACTATACTAATACCTTATTACCTAATAGTAGCTGTTCTTGACTCCTTAGTAATTATTTTATAGTAATAGTTAGTATAATTTGATCTGATTAGCAGGAGACTGTATCTGGCCCCCTTTATCATATACTGAACATCCTTATTGTATTAATTAGTCCTAGAGTCTTTATCGTGTTTCCCAGGAATGGGTCCATAACAAACAGGACCAATATTTATAATAGAAAATGCAAATACATATTAGCACAGCAATACATATTGCTTTATATATGTATTCCAATGCAAATACGTATTTAACCTGCAATATAGACTTTTTTTTCATACATACCCCAAAAAACTACTGTAATACTACTACAGTACTAATAACTACTGTACATGTATAGTATTCCCAAAAAGAACGGTTTTATTACCATATTTGAAAATTCCCCTTTCCTGCATTGAATGGACTATCATTTACTGTTACACGAATCATTTTAAGACTTTTAAGACCAAGAGATTACTTTTGCTAGCCAGGAATTGTGGTAAAGAAGAATAAGTATTCGTTATCAAATCATGTCGCTCTAAAACCAAAGGAATGCTCTTCGAACCTCAAAAGTCGTAATTACAGGAGAGTCCAATTAAATGTGTGCAATCAAAGATCCAGATCGACGGCTGGTAGTAGTTGGGCAATGCCGCAATGACCCGTCGATCTTATATGTATGTGCTTCAAGCTCATTTAAGGAAGAGCGGCAGGGGTGTAGCTCTGGTCAGGCTTGACAACCTTGCCACCATTAAGCTGGACATCGGTGTAGGCAGGGTAGATGATCTGCTTAAGCTTGTTGTTGACGACAGAGAGGGTGGTGAAGCCCTTGCCCTCACCGAACTGGCCACTCCAGCCAGAGGTGATGGTGTAGTCACCAACGGTGACAGGGCCACCGTTGGCGTTGTTCGCGCCGACGGCACCGGTCTCCTTAACAACGTACTTAACACCCTGGGTGGAGGCGCCGTTGACGATGCCGAAGTTCCAGGTGCAAGAAACGTAGTCGTTGCTGCAGGTACGCTTGAGGTCCTTGACGGTCCACTGGCCGGTGGCAGCCATCATGGACTTGGCGGCCTCGGGCTCAGGAGTGGGAGCAGCCACGACGGCGGAGGCGGCGAGGAGGGTGGAGAGGAGGCACTGAGTGATCTGCATTTTGGCGATGGAGATGATCCGAAAGGACAAGAGTTATAGAGAGTTGGATTGGAGGTTGATGGTTGAGAGGATTGTAGATTGTGATGAAGAAGAAGAGCTATGGACGGACGAGGAGGAGGTATTTATGGATTTCTCCATGCTGAGAACCCTGATGATATTGCTCTACCCAAACTACTGCATTGAGCGATGATCATCAGCGGCGTTCGAAATCTCTCATAGCCAAAGCGTGGGTCGCCTTGAAGCTCGATGCACCTCGGATCTAGTGAATGTAACTGTACATCGCGAATAGGTCATGGAGACTTTAGCCGGGCCCCAAAGTGTCTTACTTCGGAGGTACTGAGACATGCACGCTAGAGAAAGCTCCGTAGTTGCTTGAAGTCATGATAACTTCAGTCAGGTGTGTTGTAAGACATCTTCGAGACACAGCCAATTAGGGCTTGTGGCTAAACTTAGGCACCCCGCAATATGCTGGACCCTGAGCCACATTTTGCAGGGTCTGACCTGCTTTTTGCCAGCCTTACGAGAGCTTCAAGATGCTCGCTGGGGCGGTTTAATCAGGCGAAGACATTTTAAACGATCGACAGAGCTTGAGTGACTCCCTTACAAGTGTATGGACGGGTATACTGAGCCTCATGTGACAAACGGGAGGCAAATCAGAGGCAAAAATATCGATCGATCGGAAGACCCCACTATTTTACTTCGCCTAGCACTACGAACCTTGGCATTTTCCCCGCCTCACAACCATCCCATTTCCGGTTTGAGGCTTGCTGCGCCATGACGCCTTTCCCGTGAGTTTCCAAGACCCTTAACCGACTAGTGAACACCCGCGGACGGATAAACCGGCTTCTCTCCAGCAATGCTAGTTCACCGCATTTAGGGCTAATTAACACAGATCGTCTGATACAGGGGGCTATCAAAAGTCCAGCATAAGCGATGTGCATGCCTCGGGCATTTTCCGCCGCGATCACAACGTGGGTAATGCAGGGCAGACATCGAAGATCGAAGCTATCATGATTGTTGGGCTTCCGACCCGAGGGCTCCGTTCAGTCTCCCGCCCCCACAAATAAACAGGCTTGAGCCATTCGGAATAACCTTACGGATTGCTCCATAGTCGATCTATATTTACAAATCTTTCTGCAGAGTTATGCCGTTACCGCGCTAGTCACGAAACCGCAGCTAGTACGCTAGGCCAGCTGCGAAATATTTGTAATTCTATTTCTGGAATCTCGATGGGTCATTGCCGATACCCAATTTTATCCCAGCCTTGTGGTCCGGCATGGTATGATCCGATCCCAACGGTGCTTGGGCTGAAGAAATTTCAGTCTACAAGCAGTGCTGGTCATCATGTTCTGGTGGCTTAGCTTTCAGGGTCCCGTGGCAACATTTTGGGGCGATTTCGACAAAATCTCACCTTTCTTCAGACAGAAATAGCACTAATGTCTCGAAACCGAAATCCTCACGTGCAAGAAAATGAGGGCGGAAGAAGTCACCTGTGGGCTATGAGGAAGCTTATTGATTAAGGAATAATATGATGGCTTGCCCTTCCATGAGATGAGGTCTTTTCGAATTGAGGTCCTACACAGTATACTAAGGCTGCGTGTCTTACCTATAGCTACGGCAAGAACCAGATGTCGTCTGAAGAAAATATACCATGTGCAGCCGTATGTTTTAACCCATCAGAGCTCTCAGCCCCCTGAAATTCTGGGCTCATGATTGACCGGATAACCTTGGAACATGTAGGGAGCTCAAACGGGAATCGAAAATGTCGTGGTAGTTGGGACGATGAGGTATCTTTTGACTTTGTGATTGAATACTGCGGATGCTCTCAAGGTATCGATCCTTTCTAACAACCATCTCGTCTGGGCTGAAAGAGACCAGGCAAAATGAAGAGCGAACAGAAATCCAATCACCTGAATTTGAGGTGGATGGATAGCCAGCACACATGATTTATTGTAAGAGAGCATCATAGTTGCTTGTCTGCTGTGCAGATGTGAGGCGTTTGACTATGCAATAGCGGAATGGAAGCCGGAACTGATGCGCTGCGGCTTGAGATGCCCACGGAAGAGTTATTACCACCTCTCGACATTTTGAACATGATTCTTCAAAATTTGACTTAGTAAAGGGGTTTGTTTATCTTGGTGGGCAACCCTTAGGCTGCATGACTGAAATCTCCCACGCTCATTCGCTGAAAACTCCATGTCAACAAATAATGTCGGAGGCGATAGCACGAAATCTCGATACTACTTGAGTGATAGGCATCAGTAACTCTAGGTTGAGCAAGTATGTATATTTTCTTTAGGATCTCTCGGCTTAGTTGCCGATGCCTAGCACCCTTGGGTCCTTCCGTGTAGATCAACTTGATCACTTGCAGCGCAAGCATTATTCCAGTTAGAAGCCTCGAATGACAAAGCAATGGATAGTCGCAAAAGATAGTGTCAGCATAAATATCTGGTTGTTAAACGACTTCGTCTCAAAGATGGTGCAAACGATCGATCTACATGGACAGAATACTAGGGGATTGATTTCTAAAGAAGCCCTCGCTATACCCTGGTATCTTATTCGCCTCATTTTTGGAGTCACTTCAGAGTCGCGGGAAATGCCACTTCATTACAGATCCTAGAAGCGGTAATTTTTATTCTTCGGTCTGTTTTGGAAGCCGCTCCTTGAAGATGCCTCTTGTGATCATTTTATCGGGGAGTGGTCGGTCGGCAGACGGGTTCCCCGCGGGGAAGGTACACGCCGCCGCCGTCCTGCAGGTCCGGCTCGAATAGATAAGAACTCAAGCCTGACCAGCCAAACAATTAACTATTGCCATGTTCATTGAAAGAAACATGCGAACATGAAGCGCATACGCTCTATTCTTCAACTAAACGGAGAAAGATCGTGTGCGTCGGCTATGCACCAACTCCAACTATAGATTGTATAGATTCCAAGGTTGTATTGCCCCTCACGAAGATTACAGAGATACAACAACAGGGGGTATATAATTGGATGAAGTACGTACTGAACACGTTAATCCGAAAAGACTCGTAATTTAATATGCAACTAGACTCAAATAAGCTAGAAAATCCCTTCCACGTGATCGGTTCAATACGGGATCCCCGCCCGCTTAAACGAGATCGGAGTCGGGAGCCGATGTCATTCATAGTTTGGAACCATAGCTCCACGATAAGCCCCAAAGCACACCATGCTATTTAAGCTAAAATTCCCCAACGCCGAGCTCCAATTCTTCCTGCAGCCAGATCTTCCCCGCATCCCGTAGACACCGCTGTTTTTAAAAAGCAATTGAGTAACTCCTGTCGCGAGCAGACGAGTCGACCTTGATAAATTGCTTTAAAATGGCCACAAAAAGCCCCTCCTACCTTATCGTCGGCTCCGGTGTCTTCGGTGCCTCCACAGCTTACCACCTCATCCAGAAGTACCCCAATGCCTCAATAACGCTGGTTGACAGAGACGCATACGATGCAGAGTCTCGGGTGGCAGCTTCATGGGACTGGAATAAGGTTGTTCGCGCCGATTACGACGACAAATTGTATGTCAGGCTAGCTCTTGAAGCCCAGGACATCTTCAAGAATGATCCTCTTTGGCAACCCCATTTCCACCAGACCGGCGTCTACTGGACATGCCGGAGCGACTATGCGCAGAACGTGATCAACCACCATAAGGAGCTTGGTCGCAACGACGATATCATTGCTTTACCTGTCGCCGAAGCCCGGAAGCTTTACGGTGGCCTGTTTGACAAGGCTGATTACACCGGTGTCAAGGAGGTCCTCATTAACAAGGCCAGTGGCTGGGCTGCCGCTGGAGACTCTTTGCGAGCAGTTACCAAGCGCGCCATTGAATTGGGTGTCAAGTATGTCACTGCCGATGTCGCTACTCTCGAATTTGATGGAAAGGGCTCTTGCAGCGGTGTCTTGACAAAGGACGGAAAGACTTTGTCCGCATCGCATGTTATTGTTGCTGCTGGAGCCTTCACACCGACTTTGCTCGAATGGAGCGCGGCGAAGAGTGGAAACTTTGGCCTCCGAGCTGGAGAGCGGATCACTGCTGCGGGTATCACGACTGGTATGGCTCAACTGAAAGGAGATATGTATGAAAAGTTCAAGGACATGCCTGTTGGATTCCAAGGCTACACACCTGAAGAGGGTAAGCCCTGCCATGCTCTATAAAAGATGATTGATCCAAGCTGCTAACTGCTTCCAGGCAAGCCATTCATCGGCAGCATTCCTCCAACCAAAGATGGCGAGCTGAAGTGGTGGGGATCCAAGATCTTCACAAACACCCGCGAAGTCCTCCCCGGTCGATCCATCTCCTCTCCTCCTCCAACACACGACTACAACCAGTGGAAGGTCCCTGGCCCATTGAAGCAGGACATCATCGAGTCTCGAAACCTCTGGTACGGTCCTGAGAGCGCAGACTGGGAGATGAAGAAGCACCGGATTTGCTGGTGAGTTGCTATCATAAAATAGTACTATGCGTCACACAATCTAACATGACACAGGGATGCCTTCACCACAACCTCCGACTTCATTATCTCCCCCCACTCCGCTTCGAGGGGTCTCTACATCGCTACATGTGGCTCATTCCACGGATACAAGTTCTTCCCCGTGCTGGGCAAGTACATCACACAGATGCTGGAAGGTGAGCTGGAGCCCGAGCTTGTGGAGAAGTGGGCCTGGGATCGCCAGCGCCCCGATTCCTCTCAGAACGTCGAGTATCCTAATTCTGAGATGAAGCATCTATTGCAGCCAGCTGCTAAGCTTTAAGTGTGCTTTGGAGGTTGGGATTCGATTTTACATGATCGGCGCATTCGCGAGATGTATTTAGCGAGATTCGCAATGCGCTTGACGGCATAATGTATCAAATTCATGATTTATCAGAAGACACTATAGTTCATCAGTAGCACAGTAGTTTTCATTTATTCTTTGCTGACCATAGTTCAAGAGAACATGTGATTACACTCATTATGATCAACATTCAGAAGCATAACAATCCAGCCTTGTAATGTTCAGCCTTTTATGCAAGACACAAATGTGTACGCACAAAGCACCCCCGATCTTATCAGGAGAAAACAGTCCATCTCGGGTTTGGTGGACTTAACGCTGCCATGGTAGTATCTACCGGGCCGCTTTTTTGCCTCCGCCCCTATACATACAGCGCTCTTACCCTCTTTGTTTAAGAAATCGAATCTAAATAATGTCTGGTTCGAAGCCTTGCACAAGGCTGTGCGCAAATACGCCTTGCAATCTGGTAGCATAAGCGATAACCAACCAATCTGACGCTAGATCTGATCCTTCCGTACCGAGAACCAACCACAAGACACAAATGAGAATCGACGGGGCTGAAAATCTTCTTCAGGGGGCTCTAATGCTATATCGCAGCACGCATCTGTTACTGTGCGGGGCATGAAAGGGGCTATGGTCACCAGGTTGGTTTCCAGCGCAGCCAATAGTTCAATCAGAACATAGGTGCAAATAATTGAAGAACACCAAGGATCACTATGCCAGTGACGGCTCCAGCCGCAATGAGAACCAAATGGAATCGAAGAACCTCCCGCCCTCTCCATCGCATGGGTTGAGCCTAGTTTTGGCGCTAAATTAGCTTAATTTGGATTGGGTTAGACGGTATCTTGCTTGCCGCGAGCAGGATCGATCATCAGAACTCTACGATGGGCATTTCTAGGGCATCGTAAATGCCAGAAGATTTCCTTTCAAACGAATGATATGCACGAACTGATGTTTAAAGGTCTATAAGTCGTTTCATGGTGTAGTCCATGAATCATGAACCAGGTCCGCCTCCGAATTAAAGTTTTGGGCCTTCAGGCCCGGGGGCGCAAGGCTGCGCAGAAGCTGCACAAGGCTGTGGCTAGTTGAGATGAGCCCAAAATTAGCAATTTCAGCCTACCTTTTGTAAGTGTGAGTCTGAATTTTAAGGCTTCATGGCCTGACGAAAAGAAGTAATAATAAAAGCGCTGGATCAAGACTTTTCATGAGATTGACAAAATATTTCGCCCTCATACCCAGCACAAGGATTGTGCTGGATCTTCACTGAAACAATGAAGTCAATTCCAGGGTTTTACAGCATCCCGCAATTTCTAACGGCATTCACAATCTTGATTCCTGCCGCCCTATCGGTGGTTTGTTATAATCCAGATAGTACGAGCAATGATTCAGGCGATAACGAATTTGGAAAATGTCCTTATCTAAACAATGGCACTTCCATGTGCTGCTCTTTGAATCGCGACAATCCCTCGGGCGGAAACTTTAGCGCTGGAAACACAGCCGACAAATGCCTACAGAATGGCCTTTGCATAAACATTGGCACCAATGACACAGGTTCATCTATTACAACTTATTTCCGAGACCTTTGCTCCGAATCCGACTGGACCAAAGGCTGCTTGAATGTTTGCACCGATACGAAAGTATGTACACACGATTTCCAATTTTACGAGCTGGAAACGAAGATGGAGAATTAATCTTCCTACAGGAAAATGGAACTTCAGACGGAACGGCCCAAATGACGCCTTGCGATGGCACAAAAGACTCGAAATACTGGTGCTGCGGTAATAGTGACTCCTGCTGCGGTACAAGTGACCAAGTCCACATAAACGCTACTTTTGCTCCCTTAAAAACAACAACGACTGCAAATCATCACACAGCAACCTCAACTACGACCTCCACAAAAGCAGCAGCCACAACCGACAGCTCCGAGCCACATGATATACCCAGGGGTGCCAAAATCGGCATCGCAGTTGGTGTCGGTCTAGGCGCCATTGCAGTCATCATTGGATTCATTCGTTTGTGTATGAGAAGAAGAAGGTTTGGCGAGCAGGTGCCGACATCCGATGGGTTTCTTATGGGACCTACTCAGCCTTACAACCAGCCAAGACAGCAAGGATACGACACACCGGCACATTACCAGGGAAACTACAAAGGATCGCAAACTGCGTATCCAGGACAAATGTCATCTTACGAGCCAGGTATGCGCGAGAAACCCGATGATTTCTTCTCTTCGAGATATGAGATGGCTGGCTAAGTGGTGACTAGTGCGCGAGACCCAGTTTCTATGATTGATGCGGACTGGCATGTAAAGGTCCGGCGCATGTTTTCTACTCTTGTATGAATAATGTCTTGGCTTAATGATTTGATACCTTTCCCTTGATAGAATAACACTATGATGATGTTTTTACCAACCGTTAACTTACAGGAAGTGAGAAAAGATTATAATCGCATATGGCTTGTAAGGTAACATGGGTTCAGTCTTGATTTAAGACATAGTATCCCAGAAGCTTTCTGCTCGGTGGTAAATACTAGCTTCATTGTCTACTCAGTGAATGAACAAAGTTTCAAGATTAACAATGCTTCAAATGGGGGACCTTTAGGCATTAACCAAGGTCAAACGACCAGGCTGAGCGAGAATAATCAAAGGACCGGAAACAACGCTACTCTCAGTAGGGGCATCCACCTCATCTGCGATAGAAGCCATAATAATTCCGGCATTGGCATCGAACTCTTTAGGAATAACTGCAGTATTCTTCTTCGGATCATAAGGCACGCTGACGATGTTCAGGCCGTGGTAGAAGACCACATAGTAGTCTTTACCGTCGTCAAATTTAGGCTGATTATCCTTGTCACTGAACACGAACTCCAAGGTGGAACCTGGAGTAGCTTTGGTGGTTGTCGTGTTGAAGCTTAAAGTAGGAAGATGTTGACGTGGGCTGGGATAAACGGGGTTCTGTGAAGGACAGCTACCAGGCAAAATGAATTGATTCGTTAATTCAAGGATCTGGTTTGCGTAGGGGTAGACTGTATCCACTGGACCAGAAAATGGGTCAGTGTTCCAGACGTCGATAAGAGCCCATGTATTATGACGACTCTCGATTTGTCCGATCGCCATCAGAGCACTCTTGGAGACATTCAAGTCGGCTTGGTTGGAGAGACCAGTGAGAAAGGCCATACTGGCGACCTCGATGAAAACCTGGATTGCAAGGAATTCTTGGGCACTTTTAGTCTTTTCAAAACCAAAGCCGTACTTGCAAGGACCGGGCTTGGCTGAGTTGTTCGAAATTTGATCTTGGAAAATCCGGATATGACCGGCCTCATTGTCGCGAATTTCAGCAATTCTCTCGTAAGTGTTATTGGGAAGGCCGAGTTTCTTGAAGTTTGAGGGAGAAAACATTTCAACTGCCTCTTGGTACAGTGAATAGATGACCCACTCGGCGCTCAGTAAATTTTGGAACAACAGATCATCTGCGCTTTTGGGGCCAGAGCCTGTCGCAGGTATGAACTTGGTGTAGTTCGATGCAAGTGGCGTCTTCTTGCCTTGATAAATGCGAAAGAGAGACGACTCTCCTGGGACTGCATTGACCGCAGATTTCAATTGAGCTTGGGAAGTAGCCGGGAGAGCGACAGCTTGGGCAATAATCGCCAAAGAGGAAATAAGATACGTGGGTAAATGCATAATGCAAGTGTGCTGTCAAGGCGAGAGAGATACACTTAGAACGCACGTTGAGCAGTGGTATTTATACTTAAATAATCAACATGGCACGGTAGACAAGCTTTCAGGAAGCGGGTTAGCTACGGTTGCCTGAGATCTTAATTCCCTCAACTAGATGAACTAAATGGGAAGATCTTGCGATTTGCAAGGCTTAGCTCGCAGATTTGTACTCATTGGGATTGAGTCGCGAGATGACGAAATAGTCCAGCAAACGGGGTACAAGGCGACCAATTAAACATGTCCAACATCAACCAAGCTTCTGAGAGTGGCGCCTCCCAAAATGGGAATCCTCTGCGATACTCCACAACATTCAGCCACGATATTCAGACCCCAAATGACAGCACAGCCACATCGCGAATCATTAACCCTTTGTGTCTTCTAATACGCCATGTACGAACTCACGATGGATCGTCGATATCAAGCCAATCGTGTTGATTTACGATGCATATCGCCCCCATTCGGCTGCCCAATTTGTAGGTTGTTTGTTCGTCGCCAAGGAATGCAAGTAGTGACTTTTCCTTTGGCCCCGCAGGTCTGGCATGACGATGCAACCCCTGAGTGTGTCTTAAAACGTGGAAAGTGGTCGCAAATTATCTTAAGGACATCCAGCACATTTAGTATCTCGCAGAACCTGTGCCATGTTATTAGCTCGTCTTGCAGCGAAGAGACAAGGCGGGGGATCCTCGCAGGCCCCACCTTCAAACGGAGATGCAAATAGTCCTTATGCTCAGCAAGACCCTCGAGTCCAAAATCAATGGATTCCGCACCAAGGCCAACATCATGCACCACAGCAATATGACCCCATGAGAGACCAGTATCAGTATCAGCAGCAGCAACAAGGTCCACCTCAATTCTATGGCGCACCACAGCAACAATACAGCCCACATCAGTATCACCAGCAGCAATATCCTCAAAGCCAGTACTACCAGCAGCCATATAACCAGGCGCAATACCCTCCACAACTGGCAGATCATTCCCAACCACCTCCCCCGCAGTGGTCTTCTCAACCGACCCACGGCCAACATGCCTATACCCATCCGCCAGAGTATAGCAGCCACCAGGCCCCGCCATCTACTCAAGCTCAAGGATATCGCGATCCTTCAGTAGGGTACCAACATGACCAGGTCCATACACCAGATCAGATCTCGCCACTCTCACCACTATCACCACTCTCGCCACGACAAACATCAAGCACACCACGGCCTTGCGTCATCCCTCGTGAGTACAAACCAAAAGCCCCGAAGAACAAAGCTAAAAGAAAATCTCAAATCAAGAAATATCGAAGAAGTTCGGCGGCGAAAACCTAAGCCCCTTCGTCCGCATCCGCGTCCCAGAACTAGAGTCCCAAATCTCGCACCACGATCTCATCGTCTTCATCGACCAACTAAACGAAGCATTCATGGCAAATCCAGCCCTTCAAATGGCCAACAGTGCTGCCAACGTCGCCGGCTTCGTCCCCAACGCAAGCGTGCAATTAATAAGCCTAGGCGTGAACGTCGTAGCCGGCGTCGGCTCAGTAGCCGTCTCAAAAGTGCGCATGAAGAACTTCCTCGCGAAATCCAACGAAGAGCTCTTCCAACCAAAAGGTCTCCATGTTCAAGTCTGCAAGACCGATAAAATGCTAGGCTATGTCGGGCTGGACGGACAGAAGGATGTATTTACGCGGCAGCGGTATCAGGATGCGCTTGAGACGGCACAGATGCAGACGTTTGCGCCTTCAGCGCCGACGGGGACGAATCCACATCCTATTATGGAGCGGATGCAGTCACTAGGGGATCGGGTGATGGGACTATCATTTGATGATGTGGAGGCTGCGAATGAGCCGGAGGGGTGGATGAAGAAATGGGGTGCGAAGGAGGCTGGAAAGGCGGAGCAGAAGCAGTTTGATAAGATGCAGAAGGAGCAAGCGAAGGAGGATAGTAAGGCGGCGAAGAGAGCGGAGAAGATGGCTGAGAGGGCTGAGAAGGGGAAGGAGGTAGATCCTAAGAAACAGATGAAGGAGGATAAGAAGTTAGAGAAGAAAGCGGAGAAAAAGGCCGAGAAGAGAGGGAAGAAGGTGAAGAAGATTTTGTGGATTGTTATTACTGCGAAAGAACATGCTGCAGGAGCAGATGATGATTGGGATTCCGGTTCAGAGAGTCAAAGGTAATTAGAAGGGATTATGGAGCTTAGAGCTCGATCAATCAATTGGGAAAGGATATATAGTTTAGTACATTGGTGAACTATTTAATTCGAGATTTGCTTTTCGCACAGCGAGCATTTTGTTGCTCACCTTGTGGTTGACGTCGTCCCGGCCTACTTCAAATCCATAACCGTCTGCAACCCTGCCCATGGTTTTCCGAAGCCACAATTTAATATCAGTGGCTTCATCATTGAGATGTATCAGTGCAGCATTCAGTGGGAACAATATGACAAAAGCACCAGAGCTGCGGCGGAAGCTGTGAAGATGGTAGTCTGCCATTCGGCAAATCTCAACAGCGATATCATGTCGTGAGCCTTGCATTGGTAGTAGAGGGTCATTCACATCGATGAGAGTCGGGGTCAGAGGCGTGAAGACACCCATAACCTCTAGACAAATGATCAAGATTAACCGAAGGGCATCGTAGGTAATCAACTCAGTTGCACGGTAAGAGCTGCTAAACCAGAGAACAGAATCAAATGGGCTTGGTGGTAGTGGTTTGGCCGTCTCAGGATCTAATTCAGTGCTCTTTATAGTGAAGGTGGCGTGGGGAAACTTGCGGACCCAATCCCAATGCCAGGCATATAGTTGATTCAAAAGGTCGAAGGCCCGGTGTGCGAACTCGTCCTTGAATTCTGCTCGGCCTGGGAGATCGGGATCCCAAGCAACTAGTGTATCGATATCCTCGAGGATGCCAGGTATGTCAACCATGAAATCATGGAGCTCGTGTAATGGCACCTTGGCGTCTATGCCTTTTAGAGCCCATGGGATTGTTTTCCACTCGAGTTCTTCTAAGAAGAAGCGTTTTCGCTCTATAATAAATCCGATAGACTTTGGTGGGTTAGTATTATTCTATTTCAAGAATCAAGGAAATACTCACTAAGCATGACCTCAATGTAGATAGGACATTGAAACCAGCTCCTGTCTGGTGTCGATATGGGCCTCTAAGTGCGGTCTTAGGCAGATTAGCCGAGCCGTCTAGATAGCAGAAGACGAATAAACTTACCAGCCTTGCAAGTCCCTTGTAATGATTAAGCCAGCCAGAGGGATGCTCGGATGCAACCATCTCGTAGATAGCCATGATCAAAACAGCCATAAGAGTAGCATCCTCCAGGACCCGTTTCGGATCCTGTAATTGTATTTGCAACGATCTTAACGCCCGCGCATAGTGACTTGCGCCCTGTTGCATAAGCCTATAGTCCCCATGAACCTTCCCAAAAAACGAGGTTGACAGCGCCTGTATAGAAGCGCGAGATAAAGTCGACGACTGCTTCTGATCGCGCAGAAGCACCTGCACCCAGGCAGCAGAGAACGGCGATGTGGGATTATCGTGCCACGAGAACATTCTTTGAATCAGGTGCGACGTGAACATACTCTGCGAATCCCAAGCAGGATTCATAAAGATCGGCTCGAGCAAACAGAACGGCTGCAGCGACTGCTCCACCCACTCCGCGTCCGCGCTCTCCTCGCTGACATCGCTAGAAGGCGAACTAGCATGTAGCGGCTTGAACTTATTCTTCCTTTTCGCAAGTGGCTTGCCCGCCTCGCGATCGCTCACGTTGATAAACTCGGCGAACTGCACGTACCCCTCGCAGTGGATGTTCGATTTCCGACAACGTTCACAAGTGGGCTTCCCCTCATCTGGGCGAGATTAGTGCATATTCTTGCAAGTCCAGGGCCGGACGCACCGCATTTCACTCTTCGCCGGCGGCAGGTCCTGCATCCTTTGCTGCGACCGCCGACGCCGACCATATTGTCAGGGGCGCATCAAGATAATGTCGAGGAGACTACGTTGATTAGACTCATCTCGGGTCCTTCGAGGGGAACGGCTGGGCTGTGGGGCGTGGGGGCCAAATCTCGGTTGTGTGAACGGCTCCAGGGCTGAAGAGATGCAGCATGACGAAGCTTGTGTCTGCTGCCTTATGGAAATGGGAAGTACATAGCTCTGACTGGCTGCTATCTTCATCCTTGCAGGGCTAAGCAATTTCCGACAGGCAGACTCTAGGACGACACGGGTAATTCAGTAGAATTACGTGCGCCACTGGCACCACTCACAATTGAGAGTTCCTTCTATATGTCCGCTGGAGATAACAGCGATTCATTATAGAAGAGCGGAGTGTTTATATCTCACCAATAGATACCTGGACATCGGTCCTTGAGTTCTCTAGTGGAGGTGCCAAGATCTCCTGGGATCGCGGAGCCGCGGTGATCCCCGAAGCTTAGCATAGGCAATGCCCAATCCACCCATTCTTTCAAATCAATTCTCGAATGGAAAAGTTGCGATGTCGATTCGAAACCTCTCATGTACATAGCTTACCAAATGAAATTCCCACAGAGCCGTACATATATAGACAGGCAAGAGCATGCAGCGGGAATGAATTTCCACCTTTGGCAACAAAGCCACGGGCTGAATGTACAAGGGGACCGCTTCGAGAGTATCTTGCGCAATAATTTCCGGTGTCATGTGGATTAAAGATCGCATGTCATACGGCAGAAGTCGCTAAATTGCTTGCTCGACGATCATCGATAATCCCAAGTGCACGCATACCGTGACATTGCGTCTTGAAGGCCCTAACAGCGTATGTGGTCGTAGTACCTCTTTTCCCAACCCGCTTCTTCCGAGCTGAAAACATATACATGCTGGATGCTTCCAATCCTCCATGAACCATCCGCCTGCGATATTGTAGCATGCACATTGCACAGCTCTACCAAGGTCGGGCATAATACCAGCCGTACATTGTGTACCACGTGGATCTACAAGTACATTGCCCGCTTAGGGGACGGGTGGACCATGGTCCGGCGCCGAATAAGATCACGTGATAATATAGGCAAACGCCATGCTGTACGTACACGTGGGTATACGAGAGACGTCAAGGATAGTGACTGAGGAGGGTAATGTACAAAAAGAAGCAGAAGGAAAATGTGAGCACTGGGAATACTGGGCAGAAATAATGTAGTGGGAAAAAAAAACAAAGTGTGCAAGCGACGAGGTTCGAACTCGCGCCCCTTTCGGGATCAGGGTTTCAGCATGTGCTTAAATCTGACGTCTTAGACCACTCGACCACACTTGCGAAAACGTAATGATCTGCGGGGTTTACTCTACATGGACCTTGCTGCATAGACACGTAGTCTGTAATGACTTCATCTGCCCTGTTTTCCTATCAGTTGTTTTTGTCGATCTTTATCGTTCTCCATTGATTTTCAGTACCTGCCCTGTTCCTATTCTGTTCCTCTCCTTTATATCCGGTTCCTCTCCTTTATATCCTGTTCCTCTCCTTTATATCCTGTTCCTCTCCTTTATTGCATACCTACTCTAGTCTTTGGATCGCACATCTTCTTGTATCCACAAAGAGATCAATTATGGATTCCTTTTACAAGTAGATATTTCCGGGGGCTAATGGCTCAACCGGTTACCAAGAATTCTCTGTTCTGTGAATCCCCTGGCGTTATTGCATCGGAGAAGCAGCACGGCATGTAACAGGCGGAAAGTCTAGAAGCTCAACGTTCGAATTGGAGCACCCCCACATTTCCATCGGCGTCAATTTGCCATCGGGTGGAGTGCCTGTCAACACCCCGTTGGCGGCTTCTACGCCGTATCGGAAGGATGCGGTCATCACACGATAGTTCTAGGATGCATGACTCTGCATGCTATCATGGTCCTCTTGAGCCCTCTGATGGACCTTTCAGGTGGCCATGCAGCGAAATATTTTCGAGTAGCAGGATCGATCGGCGATCGGAATGGACGGGCTCGTCAATAGTCCTGAATAGAATGGCAACCGAGGCACATGTAGCCGCGGTGTCTGGTCTGGTCGCTTATAGAAGCTCTAGCAGAGAATAACCCCGGTTACAGGGGTGATTCTTAAAGAAAATACAGACTAAAAAGAGTCTAAACGGGGCTTAAGAGTCTGGAACTCGGTGGATCGCGGAGAGAGGCAGATCTTAGCGAGCGCAGTGCTGGGAGGCGTTCCGCCAATCACGGCAGCCAGGGCTCTTCTATGCGGCCAAAGCCGGTTTTATCAGTAGAAAACAGCCCAACTCGAGCCTTTTCGATCTGTAAATAATCTCCTCGACACTTCAGACTGCAAAGACAGGAAATGCCCCGAGTGCTCGGTGATGGAATTCTCAGGCCCCCAAGCCTCTACGTGTGATGCTGAATCAGAGCGATTGCACGAGCTCTCTCGGTGGGACGCCGTTGACTCCCCCGCGCCGAATCGTGAGACTAACTTAGCCCCGTACAGCTACTATTGTACCTTGCGCCATCCCTTCAAGGCCCCAGAGCCGGAGAGGAGCCAGAATGGCTTGGAGCCAGTGGAGGAGCATCCCGCGCCGGCCGACTTGTCCAAGGATATCGCTCTCACAGCCCTAACTCAGCTGGGCGTCCATCGACTAAACGCCAACCGCGCATTCGTGTCAATCATCGATGGAGAGAGTCAGCACATAATCGCCGAAGCCACAAAGTCGATCTCGCTACGTGATAAAAGCAAACATGCATCCAACGACGACATTTATCTAGGGACGCTAAGCCTGGACTTGCAGTGGGGTGTGTGCCCATTTATCATGCCGTTGTTTACTGGCCAGGATTTGTCACATGCCCAGCAAACCCCGAACGTCTCCGCAAACCAGACTAGATATATTGTCCGCGATTTCACGAAAGAAGACTGTTTCAAAGAACGCCCATATGTCGTCCACTGGCCATTTATGCGCTTCTACGCTGAAGTTCCCCTCTTCAGTCCTTCCGGACATGTCCTCGGCTCTTATTGTGTCATTGATGACAAGCCTCGCGAAGAATTCGACGAGCAAGACGTAGTAGACACACTAAGGGATATTGCTGATGCAATCGGCGACCACCTTGAGAATGTCCGCATTGCATACTTTCACCATCGCGCAGAAAGATGGGTCAAAGGACTGACGACTTTCGTCAAAGATGGTAAGGGCTTTAACCCACAGGAAGTTTCCAGTCATCATCGCCTGAGGTCAATGACGCGGCCGACATTCCCTAGAAACGCCTTCATGACACCTGCGAAACTATCTGAATCTACCTCCCCCGAAAGAAATGAAGCAAGAAAAGACAGTGTAACTGACGCCACCCGCTCGTCCACGACGAGCTTATTTGAAGACACGCCCCCGTTCTTTTCTAGTGAACGATCAACTGGAGGTACTGAGCCCTCTTCTATCAGCTCTTTATCAGACACGCAATCTGTCGCCACTCCCGGAATTGAAAGATCAACTGAGGACGGGCAAAAGACAGATGCCCATATCCCGACGACTCCAAGTTCATCACAGGATTCATTGTCTGACAGTACACCGATGTCAGAACGTATGAATACGATTTTCACGCGTGCAAGTATTCTCTTGCAAGAGTCTTTGGACCTGGACGGCGTCACATTCCTCGATGCCGCTCAAAATCCTATGCTAGGATCGTAAGTCGACCTCTCTCCTCATATATCATTATCCTAACCATCATAGATTATCATCTCGTGCACAGAGTGGTGTTGGTCCAGCGACTGCAGCCCTCACTCCAGAGTTTCCCACTGCCCCTTGTGCAAGCCCGCTAGCAATGTCGAACCCGTTGTCAAATCCACTAGAGGTGCATTGTCAAGTTCTGGGCTCTGCTGTGAAAGCAGCAAATGTACAAGGCTGCGCACCCGAGGGGGAACTCTCCATGGCTCAGTCTCTCTTGGATTTACTGATTTCTCACTTCCCCCAAGGCCAGGTCTTCAACCTCACAGGACAGGCAGCCCCAGAAGACTTTCTGACCGGGGGAGACGGAAACTCCAACTCTTTGTCGACGTCCAAAAATCAGCAAATGGCCTCTCAGGAAATCACCAGACTACTGCCAGATGCCAAGTCGGCACTTTTTTTCCCATTATGGGATTATACGAAATCAAGATGGATGGCTGGTACATTAGTCTGGACGAAGCACACTCGCCGACCATTAGGAGTGGAAGAACTTCACTACTTCAAGGTCTTTGGCAATTCGATTATTTCGGAGATCTCACGTGCCCATTGGGCGTCCGTTGAAAAGTCCAAGTTTGATTTTATCTCGTCCGTCAGCCATGAGCTTCGATCTCCCTTGCACGGCATTCTAGCAAGCGCAGAGCTTCTGAAGGGAACGTCTTTGCAGCCACCACAGAAAGAGATGGTTCGGATGATCGAGTCATCTGGACTTACCTTGCTTGACACTACAGATCACTTGTAAGTGACTCACTGAACTTTTCTCAGACCTCTACTAACCATAATAGACTGGATTTCTGTAAAATAAACAGCCTGGCAAAGTTCAAAAAGACTAAGCACAATTTCTCGCGTAACGATACCTCGATCTTGGTCTCTGGTTTTGATCTGGGCTATCTAGTCGAGGAGGTCACAAACATCCTATACAGAGGCCAGCGGGCTCCAGTCACATCTGCTCGTGCTGCGAACAGATTTCCCGCAAATACTACTGCTCCGCAGTCCATAGAGCCCGCTCACAACTCTGATGAAGTATCTGTCATCGTGCGAATCGAACAGAACCATCCCTGGGAAATCCTTTCCCAGCCAGGAGCCTGGCGACGCATTGTCATGAACCTCCTTGGCAATGCAATCAAGTGGACAAACGCAGGATTTGTGGAAGTCTCACTTTCCCACTCGAGAAGCCAAACAGATCCTCAGAAAATATTGGCTCATTTAAGTATCGTGGATACTGGATGCGGCATTTCCCCTGATTTCCTTCGACACAAGCTATTCACTCCCTTCACTCAAGAAGATCCACTAGATGAAGGCGTCGGGCTAGGACTCAGCATTGTTCGCCAGCTCGTCGAATCCCTCGGCGGTCACATCAATGTCCAAAGCGAATTAGAGATCGGTACCCAGGTCGACGTTCACATCCCTGTTGAATATCTCCGTCGCAGTGTAAGCCAGGCCTCGCACGAATCTAACCCAACGCCGGTGATTAGTGCTTCTCCACCTCTACATGCTTGCCTGGTCGGCTTCAACGGCTATCCCGATCTTAATGACCCGCCAACTGGAATGCTCACAGTCGAGGCTAAGCGAAAGCTTTCCATCCAGAGTACCCTTGCAGATGTCTTCTTAGCTCAGACTGGCTGGAGTGTTTCGCTCGTTGATTCACTCGAGAAGGCCACTTGCGATGTCGTCGTTGTCGAAGAGAACACGCTGCAAGCATTTACTGTACAGGCAGGCTCTACTGAACGAGCTATCTCAAGTCTTCCCGTCAAGTCTTTTGTTGTTCTAGGAAGCAAAATGTCTGCTTTAGACAAGAATGATAAGAGCCAATTCTTCTGGGTGGCTCAGCCGTACGTACTCGTCCCATTAACACAATAACATTAAAATATGCTAACCCATGCAGATTCGGCCCTCGGAAGATCCTGGATACTGTGCAGCACATCGTTCAAATGCTACAGAAGGAACCCGACAGCAAACCCAAACCACCCGAAGCACCAAGCAACAGTACAGACTCGTGTGATTTCACTGCCTCGCCGGTCGAAGGCATCGAGAAGGACGAGTCCCCAGAAACATCAAAACCTCAAGAAAGTAAAGAACAGCCCGTGCCTGCTGTTGAACCCTTGCCTGAACCCGAAGTTCCGGAAGCCAATCCTGCTGCATCTACCGCCCCTGCGCCCAAACAAGAAGATTGGCATGTTCTCGTTGTGGATGACAACAGCATCAATCTCAAGGTACGACCCCCATCACCAACATCACCCAGCTTGCCCTAATACTGTATATAGATCATGGCAACCTTCATGCGCAAGCTGGGCTGCACATACGACACAGCAACAAACGGACTCATCGCATTAGAGAAGTACATCGGAACAGAGAAACCGTACAATCTCGTTCTCATGGGTACGTCAATCCCCTCCTTTCACTCTCTTGACCTCCACTAATGCAACTCCCAGATATCTCAATGCCCGTGATGGATGGCCTAGAGTCAACTAGCAAAATTCGCCTCCACGAAAAAGAAACCGGCAAACCTTCCTCCTGCATAATGGCTGTGACTGGAGTCGCCTCCGACAGCATGCAGCAGCAGGCCCGAGCAGCCGGCATTAATGACTATCTTATCAAACCACTCTCGCTTCAAGAGCTGAAGAAAATAATGAAACCTGCATGAACCTGTGAAGGATGGCGCTATTGAGATTTGAAATTTGCAATGGGAAAAGGGAATTGTTGGAGGATTAGTCTTGCTTAGCGGCGTTCAGGATTTCTTGTGAAATGTACATAAGTTAGATTGTGATTGTATATACTCTTTCATCAAAACTCAAAATAGCTATTTTACTCGTTTTTCCATATGTCTTTTAATGTTCATCGCGAAATCTATAAAACAAGCAATGTCAGCGGGGTCCGTAATCCCCTCAGGCCTCCCCATGTTCCCCGCTTCCCACAAAGCCCACTTCCCATCTCCACATTTCCTACTGACAGCTAACGGCGCCAGAAATTTTCAGGGTTGTACTCAATCAAGTTTACCATGGCCACAACCATAATCGAAGCACCATCTTTGCCCTCAAACCCAGCAGTAGCAGAATATGAGCCCAACCCAGACCCAGCTTCGGCAACATCCGAAGAAACGCCTCCATCGCACGCAGTCAACATCCGGCCGCGATGGAACCAATCCAAGCGAATGATCTGGCAAGTCACAGCTACATGCTGGTGCGCGCTCGTAATGGGCGCCAATGACGCTGCATACGGTGCTATAATCCCCTATGTGTGTTCTCCAATCTCGCAAATATTTATCCATTGATAGATAAGATACTCCGCACCTCAATCACAAGCTCGAGCTAACTATTCTTTTTCTTTTCAAAAAAGCTCGAACTTTACTACCGCCAAAGCTACACCATAATCTCACTAGTCTTCCTCTCACCGTTCGTCGGATACACGATATCCGCGTTCGGGCTAAGCCACGCAATCCACCATCACTTCGGCAGAAGAGGGATAGCTCTAATCGGACCAACCTGCCATCTGATAATATTCATCGTACTCTCGATTCATCCGCCATTCCCCGTTCTAGCCGTGATGTATGTATTCGTCGGACTAGGAAGCGGTCTCCAGAATGCAGCCTGGAACGTCTGGATAGGAAATATGGCGAACTCGAATGAAGTTCTCGGATTCTTCCATGGATTCTTCGGCATTGGCGCAACGATTAGTCCTCTTATCGCTACAAGTCTTATTACGAAGGCTGGGTGGGAGTGGTATCATTTTTATCATCTAATGGTAATATCTTAATAATAACGCCCTTCCAAGGTCGGTTATCACTTACATTAACAAAACTCATAGACCGGCGCCGCAGTCCTCGAACTAATCTACGCAACAAGCGCATTCTGGCCCGAAACAGGTCCGAAATTCCGCTCCGAAAACCCCATTTCCTCCTCCCACGGAAGCGCGCTATCTCAAACCCGCCTCTCGCTCACTTACAAGTCCACCTGGATCATTGCCGCCTTCCTCTTCCTCTACGGCGGCGTTGAAGTCGGTATCGGCGGGTGGATAGTCGTATTCATGACTTCCGTGAGGCAAGGAGGCGCCTTCGCGTCCGGAATGACAGAGACAGGATTCTGGCTCGGCGTAACAGTTGGGAGATTCGTGCTGGGGTTCGTTTCGCCCCGAGTCGGTGAAAAGCTTTCAATCGCGCTGTATGTTATTCTGGCGATAGTGATGGAGTTGGTATTTTGGCTTGTGCCGCAATTTATAGTTTCTGCGGTTGCGGTCTCGCTGGTTGGGTTCTTTTTGGGGACTATATTTCCCTGTGTGGTTGTTGTTGCGACGAGGATTCTTCCGAAGGATCTCCATGTTGCGGCTATTGGGTTTGCAGCTGCTTTTTCGATGGGCGGGGCAGCGGTTTTTCCGTATATGATTGGTGCTGTTGCGCAGGTTAAGGGTGTGAGTATTTTACAGCCTATTTTGTTGGCTATGTTGGCTGTTGCGCTTGGGATTTGGGGGGCGTTGATGAGGTCGCCGAGGGTTGAGGTGCATTATGTTTGAGGCATGGTTGGAACTGAAGGGCAAAAACCTTGGAAGAGCGGTTACTGGCTACGTTTTGCATGAAATGAAAATATTTCAAAAGTTGAATCTAAATTAATGATATTTAACATAGAGAAATTTGTTTCTGTCCGAAGTACTTGCGAATAGGATTTTGTATCTTAGGTAACTATTGGAGGCCACAGCAACTCGAAATCAAGAGCAAGCTTGTACAGGCCCGAAAGAACTTCCGCCGTGTGTATGCTGAAGATGGTCTAAGTGATATAGTAGATGAAATAGCGGGCCTTCAGACTTCGTTTTCAGATGATCGGTCATTTTATAGTTAAGTGGTCATTCAGTCTCCAATTTGTAGATATGTGAGGTATGCTTGGCAGATCATTTGACCTCCGGCGTTGAAGTACTCGACAAGTAATTCCCGCCGTTTGTCCAAGCGAATCTTATCCCAGTGATTACTAGAAAATGTCAGCGGCTTGTCTTTGGTATTATGTGACAGACTGTACACTATTGAAGCTTTGTGAGCTCCGATCGGGGCTTGATCAATGGCCCTGGCGATAAGTCTGTCCTTCTCTTTGGGATCCTTCAAGAAAACTTTAGGCGGGTCAAAGGTAACATTGTCAGCCTCCATG
The DNA here is from genome assembly GCA_035985395.1 of Penicillium coffeae. Lineage (NCBI taxonomy): Eukaryota > Fungi > Ascomycota > Eurotiomycetes > Eurotiales > Aspergillaceae > Penicillium > Penicillium coffeae. Next base: position 1,484,466 of record CP142594.1, on the reverse strand, counting down.
ATCAGTGAAGTCGTGCAATAATAATTTTAGTGCAGAACTTAAAATTTGAGCTTGAGAGAATCGTCTGTCTACAGAAGATGATGATGTTTGAAAAATGCGGTCTTGTCTCGGAGAATTCAATCGACGCGGGTGGACAGGCATCATTTAATACTTCTCTCTCGCATTGAAGCCCGTATGGACGGTAACTGTTTGTTCTTTTGCCCCAAACATTGATTCACTTCTTCAAAGATGAGGTAAGTCAGTTCTTAACCTCTGACCCTTGTTGGAGGTTAGTGACCAATCGCAGCTCACTATATACCGAAAAAGCCTTGCAGGGTTCAAATATCTGCTTCAGTATGTATATTCACGAACAATTTTGATGAAGATACCTGTTTGGATATCTTCGTCTTGTTGCTTATACTAGCACTCAAGATAACGTTTCTCTTTCACCAACTCACCATCCATCCATTTACTTGAAACATCTCCATCTCCCTCACTATCTCCATATTCGGGATATTGATTGTTAGTGAGATCGATGCTGCAACATTCCCATCTTTACTATTCACTATGAATCTGCATGGCTGAACTATTCCAAAACCAGATCCTCTCTTTTTTTCTTTCCTCCTCACTTCCTCATATTGCCGCTTGTTAGCCTAGAGAAAGAAAACAATTACATGTGTCTTCTGAGATCTTTCCTAGTTTAAGCTGATCAATTGTTGAACGTGAAAGCGAGATACGTTTTATAAAAAGCCATTCATACTCTTCGGGGCTGCCTTTTTGAAGGCGCAATAATCAGTTTTTGCCCTCTTTCTTTGTCCCTAATTATCATTTGCTAAATTTAAAACGTGGCCATTGGCTACCATGACCAAGGCAATGATTAAAGTTAATTAAGGCTATTCATACTAGATAAAGGCTCAATAACTGATGCAAAGGCCTTTACGTGAGTCCGCTAAAACTTCCAACATTCTTTCACGTTAGGCGGGCATAAATGGACCAGCGGCCCTCCAAGCCTCCCACGGCTACTGTGGCATATTTTCCGAGTTTTGAAAATGACCATTCCAAGACTGTTTCAGAATAGAATAAGTCAATTTCGAAAAAAGCCTCGCCCGGGGGCCATTGAGCAATGGAGCTCCACCGCGAGTGCCTCATGTCCTCCGGCTCTATCATCAACGAGCATCGACGATGTCACACAGAGCTTCAAAGAGATGACGACATCCGATGAGTTGATAAAAATATACCACCCAGGCGGCTTCCATCCAGTCAATCTCGGTGACATCTTAAATTTGCAGTACAAGGTCATGCGGAAGCTTGGCGAAGGCTGCTGCTCAACAGTCTGGCTCGCTCGTGACCTGAAGTAAGTTCTTATTTCTCATTATATACACTCAACTATGAAGGTTTGCTGATATGATTCAAGAAACGGGTGGGGATATGTCGCCTTGAAGCTCTTTGTGTCAGACACCACAACCGATGAAGTAAAAATCCTGCGCCATCTCGACAATCTCCTACGAGATGGAACCAGATATATCACCCAGTTACTAGATGCGTTCGAACACCGTGGCCCTAAAGGTAAGCACGTATGCTTAGTCTTTGAGCCTATGGGTCCTAATTTAAATATGATGGTCGAGGAGCTACCACAGTTCATCCCGCACATGCAAGGAAAGGAGTATCGCTTTCCACTCAGGATAGCCAAGACTATTCTCAAGCAAGCCTTGCAAGCGCTCGAATTTCTCCATAAAAATGAAATTGCCCACGGAAACTTTCAGCCAAGGAATATTCTCCTTGTTCTGCGGGACGACATTGGTTCAATACCCGCATCCAAGCTCCTACAAAAGGAGGATGAAGAGTCCACGTCAATATCGCCCCCAGTAAAGAAGTTAGATGGTGAACCAGACAAAAAGGATCCGGGATTTCTCGGCCCCGCGCAGTCATTGGTGCGTTTCATCACCTGGAGGGAAGGAGGTTTAAAGGTTAAATTATCCGATATGCGCAGAGGTAAGTCCTTATTGCCATTCATTCTTTATTTCTGCTTCAGTCAAGGCACCCCATGCTGACTCTATTTGATAGCATACTTCTTTGACAAGCGACCATCAGAGCTTATTATTCCAAGCCGTCTTCGAGCCCCTGAAACGATACTAACAGGGTTTTTCGACCACACTACTGATATCTGGGGGTTTGGCTGCCTTATTTTCGAGATCATCACTGGACATCAACTTTTCAGTATGCCATACCACGAGCCTGACCCTTCGAAAGAGGATGACCAGCATCTTCTCTCCCTATCATCCTTGCTCGGCCCTCTCCCCATCGGGCTCTACGCAAATTGGTCGAACTCTTGGCGCTACTTCACGCGCGAGAGATGGCTTTATAACTGCCGTCTTGGCGGAGTCCGTAAAGGGGAAGAGCCGCTCATGTTCGAGCAGTTGTCTTTAGAACAAACATTCGCCCAGACAGGAGTGAAAATGGACCTAGAGGAGGCCAAACAGATCACGGCGCTCATTCGATGGATCTTACAGTATGACTCTGCTGAGAGACCTTCGGCTACAGATATCTTGGATCATCCATGGTTCCGCGAGATTGATGTTGATGCCATGTAGATTCGACTTGAGGATGGAGTGAAATAAATTCCATTCACTCATAGAAAGTAGAATATACACCTGAAGAGCTAGTCTATGGTTTTCACTAAACGTATCTAAGAAAAAAAACTAAAAACAATTGTAGCAGTAATTGCCATAGTGTGCTGACATGGGAGATCTCGAGATAGACACCATGATTCCTCTACTCGTGAGCGTGTTAATAATCCTCACCAAGCTTTCTTACTTCTCCATTTTATGCACATGTGTATTCCGACAGCTGCCAATCTCTTGCTGCTCTCAATTTATTGAATAGAAATCTGCTGCAGAAAATGGCAGGACCTGTCATCTAATTGATTATGAAAGCTACCCCTGTGAGATGCCGCCTGCTTTTATGCGCTTTGCAGCTCCATGGTTGCACAAGCAGATTATTCACTGAGAAATAGCACATTTTCGAAGGTTGTTTGGATGTTCCCAAATATAGTCGATACCTTGGTATATTCTTTTTGCGTAAGGTTGATTTGATACAAGGTCAGAATCTAATGTTCCACAGCATGTCTCCCCCAAGTGATATTTTGGTCCAGCGGGTTCCAGTCTACCTAGGCAGTATCAATAGCAAGTAACCCCATATCAAATCAATTCTCCGTCATTCAAAGTGTTAGCCTTGATATGTAATGCAGCACCTTCCGCGCGGTCAAAAACCTTGTATCTACTTAATCCATAGAATTGACTCCATGGTTAAATCCTCCAAGAAAGATCTCCCTAGATCCTCAAACCCAACAGCCCCGCATTCTCACTCTCAATCCATTACCCGACAGCCTTAGACCCTACTCTCCAAATCCTCACCTAGCACAAGCCCTAAAAAATTCAACCCAAAAACGCCTTCCATTCCAATAAAGCAAGCCCAAAGTAGCCTTACCGAAAAGCGGATTCTATCAAAGCGAAAGACAGTCTAAAAACGCCAATGACGTGCAGTGGGGCGCCTTCCACGAACAAGAAACAACGTCTTCCCCGACATTCGCCCGACCCTAGCTCGCAAGGCGGTCTCAAGTTGGATAGCGTGGTATAGCGTGTCGTACTTATGCACGTTCAGACCGTCTCTTCTAACAATGGAATGTTCCGGGCGGATGTACTTAAAGCCTGGAAGACATGCGTGCGTGGATGGGGAACAGAAGTACCCCCAACTGGATTTTACACCGCCCCTTCTCCTGGGCAGTGCTTCAGAGGTTGGAGAGTACCTACAGTAGGAGCTGACGGGGTCCGTCTAACCTTGCTCTGATGTATGTCTTTCAAGTCCAAATTGGCCAATTTGTGAAATTCGGCTCAGCTGAATAAAGATCAAATAAAGATCAAAGGATCTTTGCAAATCGGCCATGGCGTTAGCCTTACGATATGCAGAGATGAGTGAGCCCAGTTTTTCGCCTTTTCGGACAAACATGATGCCTACAATCACGATCTGGCTTCCTTTACAGGACTTAATGGCCTGCATATGTCTCACCTTATAGGCCTCGGTAACCGCTATTCAAGAAATCATGCAGAAAAGCTCCTCTAGATACCACTCCCCCTTCGCACTTCGTCTGTTTCGCGTAAAACGAAGACAAGTTTTCGCTTCGTCTGAGCTCAGATCACCTGGAAGGCATGAACTGGCTAGACGAAAAGTTCCATAATCATGGACTCTGTAATTCTCTGGAATAAGTTCTTGCTGCCTGTCAGCAGTGGACGGGTGCCACTCTTCAGGCGCAACCATGACCAGTTCGTCCTCGCGCGGAGGCAAACTGAGATGCCTTCCTTTCAGGGGCACGCATTTCCTTACTTCGGAAAGCCGTCCGTCTTCAATTTCAAGAATCTTCTCTGCCAGAGCAGCCCATAATGGGCAGTTAAAGAAGCCTTGTACCGAAGGTGCTTGTCGAAGGAGATCCAGTGCCTCTCGGCGCAGGGCCGGATGACGGCACTTAACCGTGGTGAAAAATAGAGGCATGCCGACGCCCATTTCGAATGTGAACGGTGATTGCGATCGACCTGGAGTCGCTGAGAGATCTAGAATATACTTTGACCAGCTAACAATAGACCGGAATTGATCGAAATGCATATCATATTCGGTCTCATGTTGTGTGAGGCAATTTGAAATCATAACTGAGATAGCTGCGTGCCAACTCAATAGAGTTGCTGCAAAAGCAGTTCTTGCGAACGAGGAGTCCTTTTCATTTAATATGGCAAAGTCGACCCTCCACCGCTGGAGCTTGGACTGGAGATCCCATTGACGGGACTGGAATAGGGGTGACCTGCTTACGACCTCTCCAGCACGGGTTTGTCTGTTTGCTTCTCTTTGGAGAAGCATCGTTTCCGCTATTAGCGAGATTATCGTTGTTCGATAATCGTCGGGGGTACGAAGCGCAGTTTCCGTGCCTGCAATAATTGCCGACGAATTTTGAATCGGATACCGCGTAGCTACCAACGCGAATGTACCCAGCCGGCAAAATAATGGGACAATAACATCTCGCAGCACTGACGAATTCCAAGACGCATCTTCTCTGTCAGGCAGAGCTGCGATGAGACTGGCACCCTGGTCATATAAATGTAGGGCCTCTTCAAAATGATCCTGGAGAGCCTCGATACAGATATATAGGATGCAGGTCACAAGCGCGATATAAATATCAGTGGCATTTTTTTTAATCTGCCGACGCATTTGGGAAATTGATCGGCAATACCACCTGAGTGCTTCGCGTTGTTTGGGCCCTCGTTCCGTTGCAGTAGATACCATTGATGTACTAGTAAGGCGGCCCCCATCTTCGTATAGCCCGCTGATAGCAATGATGGCGTCAAATACTGCTCGTTCAGAGCGGCAAGTCTCTAGGACTATTCCTTGCCAAAAGGAGACATCAAAGCAGCCTCCGATCGCAGGACCGACTCGTTGAAAATAGTAATTAAGTGCTACTTCTTCTCGATTTTCTCGAAGAGGTAGGTCAAGTGGAGAATGAGTACGCAGAATAGATGCCGGGCCCGGTGCCTCGAAGGCATTGTCATATGAGCAGGATCGGGTAGAGGCTCGACAGCGTAGGCAATAGGGCTTTTCCTCGTCACATTTCACTTTGCGGGTCCTATAGTCCATTAGATGGTGGTCCCTGTGGGGGGAATCACTACGCACCTACGGGCTATACAGCCTGTTCGGGATTTCAGTTTCACAGATCGATGAATTGACTGACGAAAGGTATGTTCCATGCCCTGAAGGTAAAATGGCAGCCAATGTAAGAAATATCCGAGGTACGTGGTGGCGATTTTGGCAAGCCAAGGAATAGTGTCATAAGTGATAAATCCATACACAGTAGATATGGCGTGACGATAGAGTGTGCTCGAGTGAAACGTCAATGCAGAGGATTGAATAGCGAACTGAGGAGCGGGTCTCAGGTTACGTGGGAAGGAGTGGATACTCGCTCTATAACATGATTGGCCGATGTAGTTCGACATCTATCTACACGATGTCAGATCACGCTAGGGAACCGAGTGATAAACACCATCAGAGAAAGTCATAAAAGATCTGATTAACCCACAAATGTAATTACTGTTTGTATGATTCTTTTTACCGAGCCACTTCCTAGACCCGAGAGGTCAAAAATTTGCTCTCTAGGCAACTTGAACTTCAGTTCTAGTGAGACTACGGACTAGCCACAACCTCATACAATCATCGATCCTGTGAGTCTAAACCTAAGCTGGACGACTATTAGTAACTGTCTCTAATATGGAAACCAAATAAGGCACCAGTTAAACTGACGGCCTACACACATAGCTATCATGAAGAGTGACAGCGATGACAAAGGCAGCTTATTCGTTGGTCTGTTCATCCTGGGGGGTGCAATCACCACTATGATATATTGCGGAATCCGACAACTTATTATAACAATGCCGAAATATGGCATTCGAGACATTTCCTCTGATCAAGTCAAGTACATGCGGGGTGTTCGGCGGAGGAATCTGAGCTGGCTATGGTATAACTCGCGGACAGAAGATACTACCTCGGTAGCGTGATGGTTTTTCGTATTTACTATGATTGCAATGAGGCTTTCATCTATTGGCTGTGGGCCCAGAAAATAGTCACAATGTGTATAATTGTCAGGCCCATTTCGAGAACGAACTTAGGAGTGTACTCAGATCTACTTGGTAAGCACAAAATAGCACTTAGTATACCCGAAAGCAGAAAGAGGAAGTCAAGATAAAGAGGAAGTCAAGATATGATAAAGGAAATCCACTATGTAGGCATTGAGCTATTATTGTAGGTATCATCTGAGTTCTCAAGTGGCTTTTTCTTTGTTAATACCTTTAGATTTAGAAACAACCTTGTAAGTTGCAAGATTGATAGGAAAGAGCCGGATATGTTTAGAAAGAAACAACACCAAGCCCTACTTTCCGCAGGGATAGATTCAACTCAATGTGATCAGACGATGATACAGAGGTACCTATATACAAGCTAGACAGCGCCACCAAGAACGCAAGACAAACGCAGCTTCAAGCGAAAAAAAAAGATACGGCCAAAAGAAAAAAAAAAGGGAAAGGAACATGCATCAGTTGGACCGCCCCCGTCCCGAAGGAAAAAGGACTACCTGGAATTTGAAAGGCGTGAGTAAAGTAACCGAACTCAGCAATCCCTCGCAGATTCCAGATTCCATAATGTAGAACAAGCAACGACTGAATGGGACATGGATTCCGATTCCGATTCCGAATATTTTGCGGAAAGCGCCACCGCTACAAGACTGCTAGTGAAACGAAAGGCATGGGACATGGAAGTCTGAAGAGAACGTGTGAGGGGGAATGAAGATCGCAGATCGCAGAAGTGGGAATGATGGCCGAATGTTTTCTGGCTGATGAACACGGTGATTGAAGGTTACAGAGAGAGAGGAAGAGAGGTTTAGGAAGAAAGGAGGCCAAATTGGAAAATGCTGCATTGAAGACGGGATCGCACAGAGCATCTACTCCTGTCCAAATCCGAGCGTTTCCTCCACAGCAATAGACAACTTATGCTCAAGGGCCTCATTGGTCTTGTACGGGGGAAGGTCGAGACGGTTGAAACTGTTTATGTTAGCAGAGGAATCACAAATCTTTCAAGCAGGAGAGAACATACCAGGTGTGTGACTTGGGAAGAGCGATAGGATCGCCAGACTTTTCAATAGTGAAGCGTCTTGGTCCATCGGAACCTTGAAGATCCTTGAATCCGTTCACAGGAATACGCGAGGTACCAGTAGTGAACTGCAAGAGACGCGACTTTTGCTCAGCGTCCCAGGTGCGGACAATCTTCCAGAAGTTCTGGATGACTTCGTCCTGTTCCTGGTAGCCACGGTAATCGGTGTGCTTCTTCCAGTCATCAACGTCGATATCAGCGATACCACCGATGAGAAGCTCCAATTCACGCTCGTCGAAAACGTTGACGAGATCTGGGGGAATCAACTCGTTGAAGCCGGACATGAAGGCGTTGAATTGTTCTTCAACTCGTTTTTGGATCTTCCACTCGGTAACCAATCTGGAAATTATCAGCAATGTCCAATGTTCGGTCTGCGGGTTTAACTTACTCAATATACTTTGGCTTGTTCTCGTCGGTAACAGGAATATCACGACCATCGGGTATCAAATCAATGGTAGTGCGTTCACCGAACTTCTCGTCATCCACGGAGAATGTAAGTTCAACAATATTCTCGATATCGTTTTCACTGGAAAATGTTAGTGCTACTCAACTCAACGACTTGAAAGATCCAAGAACATACAGTGTCCACGCAAGATTACGGTGAAGATCTTCATCCACACCCTCCATATCTTGTAAAGAGACCTTCTTTCGCAACATCATCTTATAGAAGGCGCCAATAAAGAAAGAGTCGAGGAAACGGCGGTGGAAAATAGCAAGACCAACCACTCGTCCGATAAACTTGAAGTAATTGAGATGCTCCGGGTTGACTCCAGAGTGAGGATTAATCTGTAGGGTATAATTATCGTGGGCGGAGTATTCGAAGAGACAATAGAAGGGATTGAACATCTCGTGAGAAAGGAGGAAGAAGAATTCACTATCGCATCGTTAGTAAACGGCAGAAAAAAGGAGAGAACCGCACGAGGTACATACCGGGAAAGACCACCGTAATCGAGACCATCTTCACCATCGAACTTGATCATCAAGCGCTTCTTGAGATCGGACGCGCTCTGCCGCATAATCTCGGCATAAGAATCCTCAAATATATTATTACGGCGGACCTTGACATGGCACTGGCCGGACATGATCCGCAGAGCAGGCTGAGAGCGGAAATAGATCAGCTTGCGGCGGAAGTCACGCTTGTACTGCGGAACGCCCTGATCCAGAGAAGAGGGCAATCGAGGATCATCCCATGTAGTGGTCTTCGTATTATGGTCGACAAAGTACACACGCGCGGTATTCGTCAGACGCATTTCCCATCCGCTGGGCAAGGGTCCCAATTGGGAGACTGGCTGCTGCTGGATAGTAGTGTTGTTGGCGCCGGTGTTTTGGTTTTGACCATTAATCATACGGATGTATTGCTGGCGTCTGGGGTCCACCCAGGTTGTCGTACGGGTGTTGTGGTCGACAAAATATGATCTTCCCTCGGGGGTGTGTCGCTGTTCCCAGCCCGGTGGGAGCTCTCCAGTGCCTGCAGTGGTAGCTCCGGTTGCCATCATTGACATCGCATTTGCCGACGAGCCTGGGCCTGCTCCAGCACCACCAGCGGCCGGGGCTCCAGGGGCAGCAGAAGGTGGGCTGTTAGCACCGGGTGGCGGGGTCGCTGGCTGTTGCGGATCTGGCAGGTTAGGAGAACTGGCGCCGGTACGATCTTCTGGTAGCATTCGACTTTGGTGAGCACGGCGCTCGAGCTGCATGTTCGCTTCACGCTGACTACGCTGAGCGCTTTCGCTATAGTTGGCCGAGGGGCGCGACCAGGTGGTTGTGCGTGTATTGTGATCCACATAGTAGGTACGCCCTAAGTTGTCCTCTCGTCGTTCCCATCCTGCAGGTAGACGACCCTGGCTATCTTCGAACGAGCTGAAATTGCCGGGCCGAGATGGAGCGGATGAACCGGGGGGTGGTCCGGCACTACCGTTAGTGACAGGGTTACCCTGTGGAGGCATCGGATTTGGCGCAGGGCGATGCGGCAGCGATGCGGAAGATCCAGGACCAGGAGCGGACGAATCTGACTGGCTGGGCCCAGCTGACTGTGAAGAAGAAGCAGCAACTTGTGGTACGAGGCCACTGGAGGTGGAGGACTGAGCCTGGGTTGGTCGTTGAAGGCCATTTTGTTGACTAGGATGCGGGGCACTGAGGTTGGTAGAAAGATTGATAATCAGTTTGCCGTGAACAACGAGGTTGTCGTTTGACTTTTTGAGGTCTCTGGTGAGCATTTCTAGTCCCATCGTTAGTCATGCGATCACGATATCATCGAAAGACCACCATCATGAGCCCGCGAACATACCATCACCTCCCATCTGAAGGTCAATGACATCTCCGATCCTAACGTTGATGACACCGAGGAATCCCTGGTCCTTCTTCTTGAACTTCTTCTGGTCGAAAATCTGGATTGCGAGGATGCTGTCCTCATTGACTCTCCTGGACACAAAACCTGCGTTAACATCTGCCAACCCCATCGAAGCGGCGACGGTCGGATCCCAGCACATACAAGTCAAACGGTTCGTTCCAATAAGGGTTCAGCGTCTTCTTAATCACAGAAGTGGTGTGTGTCTGCTCGCCTCCAACTGTAGCCACAGCGAATGGGTCAGGAAAGCCTATCACCAACGCCGTCAGTCACCTCCGCCTTATACCGAAATGACGCAAGAATGGATAGCACATACGAAAGACATCACGTTTGTAGAGACCGTCGGCCGCGATAACTAAAGTGGTGCAGAGAAAGACGTCAGTTTCATGTCCCGATCCGGACCCCGCAACGTCCCGCCTAGCAGAACGAGCAACATGGCAATCTTACTCGTGACTCGGAGATTTGCCTGACTGTACATGGAGCAGTTAGCATTGGATGACCAAACAATCCCAAGAGCTTCAGACCGAGGGAATGATCTCTTGGGCCCAGGGGGGGGGAGTAGCACGTACGGCGGCAGATTGGAAGCCATGGTGGCCCTGGTTACTTGATCCAGCACACGAAAGGCCGATCAATCAAGCCCGCGATGAGCACGGCGCGCACATCCAGGAGGGGCGGGATCGCAACGTCGAGTCAGCAGTCCGAGGAGGGCGAGAACAGATCGAAGTGGGCGGGGTGGGGAGGGGTGATAGGAATGAGGAGGGCTTGAGGAGGGAGAGGGAAGGGAAGGGTTGGTAATTCTCGCGGCGGGCTGGTAGGGCCGCAGGTACTCCCGCTCTGGCCTCAGGGCGCGCGCTACGAGATACAACGACTTAAACTGGGGCTGAGCACGGGAGATCGCCTTCTGGTCTTTTTTATCGCTCACTTTTGGCTCTTCTACACCCTCTCTGTTCAGAGGCTTTGGTCTACGCCACACTTCCTCGACTCTGGCGTACGTAATCCGGGTGCAGGCGGGTGGCGATAGGTAGATGGGAGGTTGGCCCGGCTATCCTCTTAGCGCGCGGCGTGCTGGCTCGCCTGTTCGCAGGCAGCACTTTTCTATTTGCTTGTGGCTGGAGCGAACTCGTTCTGTTCGTTAAGCTGTCGAGCGTATGGAGTACGCCCAGGAATAGGGGGAGGAGGCTGTGCAGGGCGAACACCCGAACTCTACGTGAAGCTAGAACTCTTCCAGAACTGCCACGACGCCTGAAAACTCATATATCGTAATTGGCTGAGCTAGTCTGTCAATTGAAGTGGAGAGGAGAAGCTAATCATGACACTTTTGGCCGAAGCTCTCCCTGCTTCAAGGCTATGCCCTGGCGGTATTGTACAATTCCATGAAAGAACCCCCAACTCCGAGAAAACAAGTCCGGGAGTCCAGGTCTGCTTTTGACCAGGATAGTCGAGGGAATGGGAGTCCTTGAGCCCTTTGCTATTTGGCCAAGGGAGTAAATTAAATCATTTGATCTCATTCTAGATTGAGCGCATCCTTTTAGTATGGCGCAAAGCCACGACCACGTCCTCCGCGGTAGCCTCCACGGTAGCCTCCACGATATCCACGGCCACCGCGACCACCGCGTCCACGTCCACGCCCGCGGTTCATGCCTGGGAGGTTGGTACGCTTAGGTGTGACCTAGCATGTGTTAGCAGGAGGTACACCAAACATGAACATTTTCATATAGAATGCGGAAACAGCATCAAGCAAGTTTGCATGCAACATGAAACTTACCTTTAGATTGCGACCCCGGAAGACACTCTCATTCAAAACCAGCGCTTGAGCAACAAGGCTCGGCTCTGCAAACTCAACATAGGCATACCTGCGGCGAAGGGTTAGCTCCTTTCATCCCATACCAGTTTCACATATCAAACGACGCACCCCTTAGGTCCACCAGTGAACTTATCCAAGAGGATAGTCACTCTGTTGATTGAGCCACAGCTCTGGAAGTGTGCCTGGATCTCCTCCGGCGTAGCGCCATAGTCGACGTTTCCCACAAAGACGCTCCGAGCATCAACCTCCTCCTTGTTCTCTGCCAGACTCTCCGATTGCTGGTCCAGGGTATCCTGCATCTCGCGCAGCTTAGCGGCCTCAGATTCCATTTCCGCAACACGCTTCTTCATCGCGGCGATTTCCTCCTATGTGAAGATCCTGTTAGCATTGGTGCGACAGAAGGAGTTATGCTCGGAGTCATGTAAACTGCCTGCTTTGTCCCTATCGAACATGGGACAGGCAACAGCAACGTACCTCATCGTCGCCGCCCTCCTGGGCAGTCGGAAGCTGCTCATCCCTGAGCTCGGTGCCTTCAGCAGCCATTGCGTTGTGAATGAAGTGTCAAGCTTTGATGGGAGCTTCCCGTTGGCGTGAGGAACCTGTGCGAGGTTCCGAGCTGACGATGCTGGTGGATCACTGCGGGTGTCGGTATAGTCGCAGGAGCTATACGGGTTAGTTGAATGCGTAGAGAGGGACGAGGAAGGTGGACAGTGATCTATCGGGGGAATCTTTGCATGGCGGAACAGCAGCGCGATGAGATTGGGAAATCAGAGACTGCCGTTTTGGGACTAGCGTGGCCTGAGGCGAACGCCCACGTTCCGCGCAACAATGAGGCTTCAAAGACCACAAGTTTGATAAAAGGTCGTATCTTCTAGAATTCGCGACAGTAGAGTCTCGTGATTGGAAAACATTCTCAAAGAGCACTGATATTTTATCTTTGAATGTATGTCTACGCTCATTTGGAAAGATCATACCAGCAAGTACCTACGTTAAGCATGCTACAAGCTTCCATGATTACCGCAGTTCACTGTGCAAATGTCTTCTGCTTGGAACCATTGCTCTAGCCGTACCCTCCAGCTAGATCAGTCTAGTATAGTAAAATGGACTGGCATCACTGTCTAACTCAGGTATCAAGTTGTATTGAGCGTGAAGGACTGCGCTAAAGAGACTATTTACACGGGGAGTATCGTAGATATAGGCGATGATTGGCGTATCGCTGGACGTAAGGACTATGCAGCAGGGGGCGGGTTCTTGCGGTAAGAAACCTTCTCGACAGACACGTTCTCAACCCCATCAGCGTCCGTCTTGAGTTGGTAGACATACAGGACTAATACATCTCCTTGAATCTATTGAACAGTCAGCTGAATTCTCACCGCATGCGTTGTCTCGCAGCTGGTACTCACGTCCATTAGGCAGAAGCTAGGAGTCGGCTCCTCGCCTTCAGGCCAGTACCCAGAGCTCATGGCACCAGTCGCACTGCCTGGGTTCACGAAGAATCTGCCCTCCATTTCGAATGCCTCGAAGCGGTGCGTTCCTCCCCAGAGCAGGACGTCGACGTCCATCTGGCGCGCCGCAATCAATAAAGCGTCCGCATCGCCGGGTGGGATCACAGTGTGGCCATGGGTAAATCCAATGCGAAGGCTGCCGTGGTTCACGATCTTCGAGAGAGGGAGGTTCGGAGAGTCGACATCGTAGTCGCCCTTGACCATCTGCAGGTCGGGGGCTATCTGGCGGAGGTGCTCATAGGTCTCGCGGTCGGTGAGGTTTCCCAAGCAGAGGATTTGGCCGATCTTTCCGGGAGTGAGGAGCTTGCGGAACTAGAGGTTGAGCGTTAGACTTGCGGGTCTTGGAGAGCACTTGCGACTCAAGCGGCGTACCTTGGGTGGGAGGTCCTAGAAATGGCTGGTTAGCTCATGTCTGGAGGTTGACCGGGACATGTAGGATGGGATTGCACTCACGGGAGCGCGGTCAGGGATGAACAAGTCACCGATGACCAAGACGAGACGGGCAGTCATCCTGGATGGTGGGGCAGGAAGCTCTAAATGTCCAAGAAGATGCGCGTGTAAGAGTTCGCGGGGAAGCCACGTCAGGCGAGAGCCCTACGGAGTGGCCGGGAAGGGGTTAGCGGTCGGAGGGGCTTCCGATCTCTATTCAACATTGCTTCACATTGGCTGGCCAGGCCGAGTCGGATTGTGAACTATTTGTCGGCGGAATCAATCCAATGCACAGTGTAGTTGGTTATTCGAGGCTTTCCACTGCGGAGGTCGCCGCATGAGGGGGGAGGACGTGCAATATACGGCGCATTCATCAGACTGCGGGTGAGGGGAAAGCGGGCAACTTGAGTATTGCGATTGATGGAGGTGAGCCGGTAATTACATAGGACTATCAGAAATGATATTTATATGCCAACTGACTAATGGTCTTAGATAGTGCTAGGACCTGTCAGAGTCTACATACTGCACGTCCTCAGGCATTTTTATACTACAGATTATACTACAGATGCCGTACTACAAGTATGGATATACAAAGTAGTTAATATGACTCAATTGGCTCTATCACTGGTTCCTGGATAATTGGTCCATTGACTAAAGCGTACACCGTGCAGTTTGTAGAGTATAATTGTGCTTTGACGTCTCCATAGGGATACAGAACACGGGCTACCGCGTAGAATGAAGCTGATCGGGAGGCTCCGCCCCGACGTCTGGCTCCGATCGCATAGCAGCACTGAACAGAGTTAGAGGATGGATTGTGTTGAGCATTACAATTGCAGCCTCCTAAGTATATATAACATTCCTCGCCGTCTCAATTGAAGCTATCCAACCCTCCCCCTCGCACTAGCACTAGCTTATCGCTTATCAAGCATCGGCGGCGATCCCCGAGACGAGTCTTCATCCTCGGGAATCACAGGCAAACGCCCTCGAAAACAGAGTTACCCCGCGGCCGCCCCGCCGCGAATCGGAAAACTGGCGAGCAAGTCGACTACGCAGCGCCTGAGCCTGATCTCCAGACACCTGGACCAGCGCTTACCGCTGCCGAACCTCAACACCCCCTTCTCGACCGAGAGAAACTCCCAGGCTCCCGACGACGTCGAATATAAACCCATCGACCGCACCCTCCCTTCTGACCCTACTCCCCCCGAACCCAAAATGTCGACCCAGGCGCCTCACAACACTCTGCTCATCCCGGGCCCCATCGAATTCGACGATGCCGTGCTGCAGTCGATGGCTCACTATGCGTGAGTTCCTTATCTCCTTCTATCAGCCTATGATTGCATCATTGACTAACCACCCATCGACAGTGAGAGCCACGTCGCTCCCGGCTTCGTCAAGGTCTTTGGCGAGACATTGACTCTCACCCGCAAGCTGTTCCAATCTACCAGCCCCTCTGCTCAGCCCTTTATCATCGCCGGAAGTGGTACTCTCGGATGGGATCTTGTGTCAGCCAACTTGATCGAGCGGGGTGAGAATGCCCTCGTTTTGAACACCGGCTACTTCGGTGACTCGTTCAGCAAGTGTCTCGAGACCTACGGTGCCCAGGTCACTCAATTGCGTGCCCCCATCGGTGAGCGTCACGCTCTGGACCAGGTTGCCGCCGCCCTCAAGGAGAAGGACTACAAGCTTATCACTCTGACTCACGTCGACACCTCCACCGGTGTCCTCCATGATGTCAAGGGCATTGCCCAGCTGGTCCGCCAGGTCAGCCCCGAGACCCTAGTGATTGTCGACGGTGTCTGCAGTGTTGGCTCCGAGGAGATCGCCTTCGACGAGTGGGACCTCGACGCCGTCGTCACAGCCAGCCAGAAGGCCATCGGATGCCCTCCCGGTCTCAGCATTGTCTACACCTCCGGCCGCGCCATCCAGCGTGCTCAATCTCGGAAGACCCCTCCGGGCTCCTACTACGCCTCCATCGGTAACTGGCTGCCGATCATGCAGAACTACGAGAACAACAAGCCCTCGTATTTCGCTACCCCTCCTACCCAGCTCGTCCACGCTCTCCACACCACCCTCAGCCAGATCACTGCCCGCCCCATCTCCGAGCGCTTTGCTGTCCACGCCCAGGTGTCGGACCATGTCAAGAACGCCGTCGCTCAGCTTGGCCTCAAGCAACTGGCTTCGAACCCCGAGGCTCAGGCTCACGGCATGACTGCTATGTACCTGCCTGACGGCCTTGCCCCACCAGATGTTCTGCCCGGTCTACTGAAGCGTGGTGTCATATTTGCAGCTGGCCTGCACAAGGAGATTGCCACCAAGTATATCCGTTTCGGCCACATGGGTGTCAGTGTGACTGACTCCAACCGCAAGGATATTGACAAGGCCCTGGCTGCTCTTAAGGAGGCTCTTGCTGAAGCTAAGCAAGCCAAGGGTCTGTAAATAAAAATATATAAGCCAGTCAATCAACATAGACTTTCTTTGTGCCAATTGCATTCCATGTAGCATATACAACCTCCCATGACGTACTTCAAGTCGTAGGTATAAGCTAAGCAAGTACGTAGAAAAAGGTATTGGCTTCCATAAGAAGTCAAATCAACTGAAAACAGTACAGACGCTTCGGACATTGAGCATAAAGTTTAAAAGTCTCATTAAGCTCCAACGGCCAGCATTCCATCCAAGATCAGCGACTATACTACTAGATTCAGACAGCCGTCTCCCGCACGGGATGAAGAATGCCCCCCAGACACCCCAAGAATGTAGAGCATATGGTTACCGTGGTCTGTTCCATGTATCCTGCAATTGCCTTACTTCTTGTCAAATTTTAGCGAGCAGCACAAATCGATCATCTCCAGATTTGCCCAACCTGGATACACATAGACCTCGACCACTCTTAGCCGTATGCTTCCACATGCAGTGCCATGCTGGGGATTAGGACTGCCTGCACCAGCAGTGCCGATGCAAGCGGGCAAATACATTTCAACGGAGAAAATCGCCGATAGCATTTGAATGTTTCATTCTTGGAATCCTCCACATGTGGAGGGTCAAGTGTATTCGCGCCCCAGTGGAGGTGGAGGTGGAGGTGGACGATGGGCAGAACTAACCTCAAAACCTATTTAAGATGTGGATTTGAGTACCACTGCCAGCGGGAATTTCAAAATTTAGGACCTACTAGGTCGGAGCATAGAGTCTGGGCTCGGGCAATACCTAGGTATGGCCTTTGGTCATTTTGCTGATTATAGGACTGTAGTTGTCTTTCGAGCTATCCGTAGACAGCATGATACATTTTCAATATGGACATAAACTTGAAGTGTATCATCGATTCCAAATCGAAGGAAATATGCTTCTTCAAATTTGAATACTATATTCAACAAATGTATACCGAATGCAAAGCGCCAACAACACCACACATCACGATTCAAACCACTTACTCCTTCTTCTTCTTATTCCTCCCCCCATGCTTGGTCGTCTTATCCTTCTCTTCCCTCTTCCTCTTTTTACTGGCCATCTTCTCCGCCGAAGAATTCAGCGCATCCCTCTCAGCCTGAATCACCTTCTCCGCCTCCTCTCGTTGCGCAGCTCGAGCCTTCAGAATGTCAATAGAATCAACACCCTCGTAGAACCCAGAGACAGCAATATTCCTCAACACATACGCAACCTTCTCAATATCGTTATGCGAGATGCTCTCGCCATCCTCGACCTCAGAATTCAACCTCGCGCGCAATGTCCCTGCCGCGTTGAAAAGATGCTTGTACTCGGTGATGCTGTACTTGACGTTCAGCTCGCCGTTCGGCCGTCTGTGCTTCGCTAACTTCTTAGCGTCGGCTGAGGCGACGGGGGCAGCGGCTCCGGCGCCACTGATTGTCGGCTCGGGTTTCTCGGTTGGGTCTGCGTCTGGGTAGTCTTTTAGACAGAGCCAGAGGTAGAGGTCGTCGCTGTAGAAGGGGATTTGGGGAGTGTGGTTTCCGGAACCTGTAGCTAGAGAGAGGACGAGGGATGCGGTTGCTACTCCCACGCCGCGGAGAGATTGGAGGGCGTCCATGCTTGCTTTTGGGAGGCTTTCGTCGGAGTGATCTGTAGGCAGGAGCTTGATTGCTTCTCGAGTGGATTTGACGATATTTTTGGTCTGGTTGGATTTGACCATTCCCATGAGTGTTGGGCGGGGGACGCCATGGCGACTATTCGTATAACTTGTTAGTTTATCCGCATGAATGGCAAATCACGTCGAATACAGCGATGAGGTAGAACTCACGTCTTCCAATCCATAGCAGTAATATAATCCTCCTTATCCATAATAGTATCCGAGCCTTTACTCCTCCTCTCCTCAATAATCTTCGGCATCTCCTCATACCGCCAAGCATCCAGCTTCAAGAACTTATCAACCTCAGCCTGAATATGCGCAACCTCAGAAGGATTGAAATCCGTCCTCTGAAGCAGCAGCGCACCACGCAAATTCGCAGACGCAGACCCAGCCCTCTTTTGCACCCTGCTCTTCGACCCCTTCTCCGGCTTCGGCTGCATCTTCATCATCGCTTTGCGCCTATGCACCTCCTCAATGGTAGTCGCGTAGCAGGAGAGGAGTTTGCGGAAGTCGGCTAAAGCGATACGGTCGGGGTTGAAGGTGCCTTCGTCATCGTCTTCAGCGTCGGAGTCGGATGAGGACTCTTCTTCGAAGTTGCCTACGTCGCCGTCTAGGGCGATGAAGTCTTCTTCGGCGGCCGGGGCTGGGGCCGCGGTGTTTTCTGTTTCGACGCTCATGGTGAAGCGATTGATGGATAATCCGCGGGGATGAACGGAGATTATCGTTAAGCCGGGATTTAACTGCAGGCGCCGATTTGCAGTGCGAATTGGCGCTGGGGACCCCTTCGTTGACCTCGAGCTGTCGCGGAAGAAAAGTGAAGCAAACGGCGGGTCTTATCTTGTTATCGATAAGAGGCGCTTATCGGCTCCGAACTATAGTTATTCATGATTGCCATGATGAACCATGATCTTCTCGTGGCCGATTTGCTGAATTGTGTAGACAGATATTTATTATGTTCTTTCCGCTGTGATATTTGATATTTCCACCCCCCTGAATCCACCACCATCGCCACGTTTTCAATGAAGATACCACATCAGACCACCCTCAAAAGACCAAGTATTGGTCCTTTTTTTTTTTAGGGAATTTCTCGACATGATGGCTCGATAATTGCTCAAAGCTTCTAGGCCACAAGAATAAGGCTCTCACAGAAGATGGATCGAGTATATGAGACCTCAACCGCTCAAAACGGCCACGAGACACACTAGCATCAAGACCAACACATACAGCCAAGGCACACTAAGACAAAGAATCAAATTCCCAACACCATTGAAGACCCGAGTGAGTACACAGTACAATTCACCAGAGAACAGAAAAAAAAACGTCTTTGTGTAACCAGCCTGTGACCTAGTGAGTCCCCTGTCTCGGGAACTCACGTTCTAAAGTGAAAGAGAAGGTAGATCCCTCCTCTGGACCGCGCCAAGAAATGATCAGCATGAAGAAAAAAAGCCGAACAAAGAATCTTCCGATTCACTGGGTGTGAATGGGTAGCACGGGCTGCAGCCACATCATTCACAACGCCCGTGGGTGAATGCGCGATAAATGCGGAGAGGGCACAAAGGCTTGAAGAAAGTGCGCGCATGGTTAGGACTGCGAGGATCATGATTCGATCGTTGTAGATGCCGAGGTTGAAAGATTGTAGCTGTATGTGCTCAATAATAGACTACAATGATCCATGGACAGAATCTTCTATAGATGCTATCTCTTTAAGGGATCTGTATCAGATCTGGAATCTACCATGGGTCGGGGGTTGGGGATATTGATTAGCTGTTAGCACTTGAGCTAAAGCAATGCGTTCTCCCCCGCGATGAGGATCTATCAGGATAGGAATATTATACGCGACACTATACTGTCAATCTAGAGTGAAGTCGTGCAGCTATCATTTTAATCCAATTTCACACCTATGTACAGAGACCAACGGCCGTGAAAGGGTTTCATTAAACAAAATATCAAAATACAGCATCGTGAAGAAAGAGTCATCATCCGTCGGCTGGCCATCATCAAGACAACTCGTGGACCGAACCAGAACACTACCCAAGAGGGTATAGGAACAAGAGTTCCAATTAATTGCAGATACATATTTCAAGCCGTGACATTCCCAAAGATACTCTTACTTTTACTCAAAGAGAAAGAGAGAACGAATTAGGATGTCCACGGTACAGGAGTGGAGTAAGAGGGTGGTAAAACAGCGGTCGATATCATGTTTTTTGTTTTGCGGTGTCCACGAGTCAACTAAACAAGATAACAGCTAGCGGTTCGAGGGAGCGGGTTTCCGACCATTAGTGTTCCCTTTCGGGTTGGACGGGTCCTCGCTGGTACGCACGAAGCTCACGGGCTCCTCATCGCGGCCGTGGTCGCCGAAAGGAGACATCATAGGGATGTTCTGCGGACGGGACTGCTTCAGCTGCTTCTGGAGAGCAGAGGCAGGCTGAGGAGGGTTTGCCAGCGAGGGACCGGGCTTACCCTCTGGAGCGGGGGCAGACGGGGCCTGGGTGCGCTCGTCGTCCTGGACCTCGATGTGCCGGAAATCCTCTTCGTGGTCGCCCGCTTCCGAGGATTCAGGGCTGTCGGAGTCCGAGGCTGCTTCGTAGTCGTCTTCGTCATCGCTGACAAGGCTGGGCGCTTGGTTGGACTCCATCGTGTTGGGGCTGAGGTTGGACGGGAGATCCAGAGAGTCGTGGGGCGTCGAGGCCTGGGTGTTGCCTGCTAAAACGGAGAGGTCACGCAGGAATGGCTGAGGTCGTGAGGGGGTCATATCTTCCGGAGACTGGAGGTCGTGGGTGATTGCCCGATCTGGACCCTTGCGGCTTTCAGTTCGCTCGGAGGCGGCTTGGGCCGTGGGGATGCGCATTGGTTGAGAGGCAGCACTGTTGGAGACAGGGAGCTGTGTTGGCTCGTCCTCGTCGGATTCTTCATCCGAGAGTCCGTTCAAGTCCACATGTGTCTTCGCCTCTTCAACCAGCTTGCCCATGTTGAGGCCCAAGCCGCGTTCACGCATCAACTCAGAGAGGTGAGGAGTCGCCGGGGATGGCGTGAAAGCAGGGTTCGTAGCGGTGACAGGAGCAGACTGGCGACGCGGCTCTGATATCCGCTGCACATTTGACGGGGGAGTGGCGACAGCTCCAGCCGGAGGATTCATGTTAGATACCTTCTTGGGAGTGGCGGACTCTGAGCCCGGCGTAGCAGGAACCGAGCGGATCAATGGATGCACATAGCCAGAGCTAGCAGCAGGAGTAGTGACGGTGCTCGTTGGCGCAGGAGTGATGACAGGCAAAGACTCTGTCCGACCACCAAGAACAGACCCAGACTCATCAGTCTCAGCAGGAATACCGCAAGCCTGAGCCGCAGCATCGTGACTTGCGAAGTTGCGGTTGTGAGCGATACGGCAGTGATTGATAAAGCCTTGAGTACTGGAGAAGTTGTCGCGTTGGCAGTCGAGACAAACGAGCTTCACCATGACATTGTCAGACTTGCGACGCATCACCATGGGACCAGCCTTTTCCTTAATCGGAGGGTATCCGCTAGGAATACCAGCAATGAGCTTTCCACCGTGAGAGCCACGTCCTCTGGTCTTCCCAGCCAAGACAGTATAGTCCAGAGGGTTTCCACGGGTTGAGCGACCCTCCACCTGGAGACCAGCCCCAAGGCCAGGCTGCAGACCCGACTCGACCCCACCACCATCGAAGCGAGGATCCGGAAGCAACCAACGCGCATAGTGACGCGAATAGGGACCTTCCGTGACACCCCAAGGCGCGGGAGATACCGGCGCAGAGCCATTTCCAGGCTTCAGCACCGCTGCGCCCGTCCCAGCACTCACGTCGGCGGAGAGACCCGCGACGTTCGATCCTGGGTAGGGGATTTCCGCGCATCGCCGGAGCTGTTCAAGCGAGACTTGACACTTTGCGATTTCCTGGTCGATCAAGCGCAGTTCGTTGTGCTTCAACAGCACCTCGAGGCTGAGCTGGGCCGTGATAGTATCGCGTAGTTGACTCACATCTACTGATCGGGGACCGGCGGCCTGCGCGGTGGGAATCGAAGATGCGACCGGGGCAGACGGTGAAGGCACATCGGGTTCGACGGTCGGGCTGGTGGGCGACGGCAGCGCCTGCGCATACTCCGTTCGCGGTTTGGCAGCGATGGGCGCGTCGGTCGAGGAATCGGAGCGCTTGCGCTTCAAAGGCAGCGACAAGCTGTTGAGGCCTAGCATCTTGACTTCCTCTGCCATGACCTTGTCCCCTCCTATCGCAGTGGGCCAGGGCAGGAGGCGAAACATGCCATGCGAGTAGGGGACCCTTAGGGGGGAAGGCAGACGAGATAAACAAAAACCAATCAATTCACTTGCAGCAAAAAACTCATTCAAGAGCTTTTTTTTTTGTTTTGATTTTAAGGATATTAACACAGTACAACAGCAGACAGCAGACAGCGGAGTAGAAGGGGCGGTGAAGAGGGAGGGTGAAGGAATGGACGTCGACGACGGGGGGGGTGAAGAGAGTCGCGCGACCGTGGCGGGTTGGGCCAGAGAATGGGAGCCCAAAAGCAGGTCTATTATTAAAGGGGGTAGGAAACAAGGCAAAACAGTAGAAAAGAAAGGAACCACGGGCGAGAGTGAATCGTAGGAAAAGGTAAGAGGAAGGGGAGAGAAAGGGGGAGGAATAATACCAGGGGGACTCCACAAAGAGTGCAATACCTCTTTCTGACGTGGAAGAGAGCGACACGTCATGCACTTCACCCTACCGCGGATACACACTTGAGACATCGTGGACTACAACCTCTGTCTCTGCTGCCTCTACCCTCTGCGCTCTAGCCTCTACTCCGTCCAGATTTCCTCCGTACTGTATGTATGCGAGTACTCCGCCGGCCTACGCAACCTCCTGATCGATCCTTCCACTTACGCAACGCTCCATTATTCAGTCGGAACCGTGCGGCTCCCAACTAGTGGAAGTAGCTCCAGACTCCAAACTCTCTCGCCAAGGATAAGGTGTGGTCTGGGCCTCCGCGATCGCGATCCTCGGAGGGCCTACACCTTGCCTCTTCGAGCTGCCGCGCGGGAGCAGATGGGCAATCAGGGCTAAGAGGGTGCCCGCAACGCCTCGGATTTCTTAGCCTAACCATGTCGCCACTGCGGTGATTCCGGCATAGTGTGCTTCACGCAGCCTCGTTTGCGCCCGGTCCAGCACGAATCGCATGGAAGCTCGTCGAATCGGCCGACCCAAATTCAGATCCAACGCCCCTAGTCCCACTCCACCGCAGGAATCGCAGGGTTCTGGCAGGGTTCTGCGCGCGCGCTCGAAAAAGCAGGCAGCGATACATCATAAACGAGCATGCACCCTACCACACTCTAACACACTCGCCCACTCGTAGAAGCGTGGCTCGGATCCAGCCTGAAACCAAGCCCAGCACCTGCAACCACCCTCCCGTCACCGTGTGGTCGAGGGCTAAATTGCCCGACCTGAGTGGCACATTCACCCGACGTGCGACGTAGACCGTTTGAACTTGCTTCTTCAATATACGGGGTACTACTAACGACCCCGTTATCCATCAAAGAACGCTCAAGAAGTCGATGACAACACCCCATTTTTTAGCCCGACGCCGGGTGGGTCCGCACTAAACACACATTGGACACATTCGATGTTTGAATTCGAGTGATCGGAGATAATGTGACGAATCACCCGGGTGGAGTCCTGCGCGAGGCCCCCCAGTACTTTTGTCTCAGGATCAGCGAGCAAACAGCCCGTCAGCCCTGAGCCCTGAGCGTTACTCCGTACTGGCCCGTAGAATCCAAGCTTTCTATCGTAGACCCCCTATCCGGGAAGAATAGATACGAGCATGTGCAAATATTATCAGGGATATCACTGACTACAAGTATCTGTCAGTCGCTATCTACCCTAGAAGATAGCAGCCGATCTCGCTTGCATCCAAGCAGCGCAGACCCTGGATAGCTGGAGTATATGTATCAAGCGCCCCACAGACAAGCATCCAGCTTCGATCCATGGATGGCTATAACCTTGCCCGTTGCATAACCTGCTTCCAATCACATCGGGATACAAGAAGCAAAACATGAAATCTCTTCCGTACCGATACTCGTATCCCCGTCTAATCCCTGTCTTCCCCTCCATTAGACCCCACGTATTCCTGATTGCTAGGGAGCGAACCAACGCCCGTCTCAAGACTTTTGTCAATCACAAGACACTATAGATGTATGTATATTACAACGATAGGCCATGTCCAAATGCAGCCTTTCGTACTACACTAGTGGGATTTCACAGCGTTGTCCCCAAGGCAGAGCTGCAGGGAGGTGGGGTACTTTATGGAACCCTAGATTTTATACGAACTTGTCAGCCTCAAGTCTAAGAAGCGGAGTAGTAGGCTAATTCAAGTTCAAACTCGATACGGGTCGCCTGATCTACGTGCTGTTTATTCTTGTTTGCCTTGCAGGGGAGCGGTTATCGATAGAGCACATACTATGTAGCTGTCTAATATTCTTTGAGAAGACACGAATAGAAGCTATCGACCTTTTATTGACGCATTCCACAGCCAGGAAGCGTCTTGAGCTACTTTTTGAAATTCTCCTTCGTTCCTTGGTCAAACATTTGCTCATCTGCAAACAATTTATTGACCGAAAAATTCCCAATACCCACGGTTCGAGCAGCCGCTGCCGTCTGCCCGAACCAGAACGTCGCATAAAAGACTCCACAAGTATGAAGAGATGTGGAGGAACCAGTGACAACCAAGAAGCTGCGAATAGCGATGCAAACCTCCATTGTAGTAGAGCACTTATATGAAAGATTTCGTCATGATAATAGTGTGGGAATTGCATATGTGTACTGCGACTACCGGAAAAAGCATGAGCAAACCCCCCAAAGCCTCCTCATGAGTATACTGAGACAATTAGCCATGCGGAAATCCTCTTTGTCTCCTATCGTGAGAAAGCTTTACGACAGGTACAAAATGGAGAGAAGCCGTCCAATTTTGATTGAAATTTCGAGCACCTTACAATCAGTTGTGATTGAGTACTCAAGGGTTTTTATCCTTGTCGATGCACTCGATGAATGTCAATCTCTAGACGGCGTTCGTTCTCGGTTCATGTCACAGATATACCACCTCCAAGCCAGAAACGAAGATTGCATAAATGTCTTTGCAACATCACGACCAATTCCAGAGATCAGGGCGGAGTTTGAAAGACGAAAGAGCAAGATGGTAGAGATCCGCGCCCATGACGAAGACATCCACAAATATCTCCATGGTCATATATCTCAACTTCCATCATTTGTTTCAAGCAGCCCGGGACTTGAAAAAAGAATAAAGGATGCAATAATCAGGGCGGCTGATGAAATGTAAGCCTGCTTCTTGTACAACTCTTGTGGAAAACCTTTCTTAACAATCTGGCTATAGGTTTCTTCTTGCTAGACTTCATTTGGATTCTTTGCAAGACAAAATTTCCCCTATGGAGATCGAAGATGCGGTGACAAGGCTTGCCAAAGGATCGAATGCCTATCAGCAAGCATGTAACGAGGCTATGAAGAGAATTCAAGGCCAGAAAGAGGGCTTCGTGAAACTAGCTCTGAGGGTTCTTTCATGGACCACGTGCTCCAGGAGGCCTTTGCGAACTTTTGAGCTACAACATGCTCTAGCAGTTATAAAAGGTTCATCAGAACTAAGGATACGTAACTTGACCGAGGTTGAACTAATGGTCTCCGTAAGCGCTGGTTTAGTTACCGTTGACCAAAATAGTGACACCATCCACTTTGTCCACTACACAACACAGGAATACTCTAAACGAACCTGGAGTACATGGTTCCCTGATGTTCAGACAGATATTACAGCAACATGTGTTACCTACCTATCATTTACCACCTTTGAAGCTGACTTTCAAGAAGGATGTGAAGACGTTGAGGCAAGATTGAATTTACATGTTCTGTACGAATACGCATCACAAAATTGGGGACACCATGCCCGCGGATCTCCAATTGAGGGCGGAAAGCTCATTCTGGATCTCCTTGAGAACGAAGCTAAGGTATCTGCTTGTGCCCAGGCCATGATCAAACCCAAAAAGCTCTTATCTGTTTGGTGGGGCTGTAGTCGAATGAGGATGACAGGGTTGCATCTCACAGCACACTTCGGACTGGTGAAACCCATGGCAGTTTTGCTCAACAAACAGTATGGCCCAATTTCTGTCACCGGCAGCGGTAATACGCCATTATTGTGGGCGGCGCAAAACAGACATGAAGCGGCGGTAGAGCTACTTCTTAGCAAGGGCGCCAACCCCGAGTCTAAGCACGAGGACGATCAGACATCGCTATCGTGGACGGCAGGGAATGGACATGATGTGATAGTGAAGGTGCTTTTGGAAAATAACACGAATATTGAATCTAGGGACAGTATATACAGTCGGACACCGCTATTATGGGCAGCACTGAATGGACATGAGGGTGTAGTGAAGCTGCTTTGGAAAATAACGCGAATATTAATCTACGGATATAGTATACGGTCGGACGCCGCTAGTATGGGCAATGCAGAATGGACACAAGGCTATCGTGACACTGCTTCTTAATAAAGCCATTGAGCTCAAGTCAGGGGTCAATCAGAGTCAGACACCACCGAATGAACATCACGCGATACTGAGACTATTACTAGACAAGAACGCTTAGCTCGACGCAAATGACAAAAGACAAGATTGGAGCATCTTGTCTTTGGCGGTACTTGACAGATATCAGGAGACATTGAAGTTCATTCCTTGCACAGACATCAAACTTGAGTCAAGAGACAAGCGTCTCGGACAGATATCACTACTTTATGCAGCGAGAAATAGGCATAAATTAATAGCAAAGCTGCTGCTAGACAATAATACCGAACTCGAGTCAAACGAAAATAAAAACCACATGTTGATATGTTGATATTACTGGAGACTCAGAATGGGGATGACACAATAGTAGAACTTCCCCTTGAAAAAGCTCAAGCTTTTGTCGAAGGGCAAGCTCTGTTGAACGACGTTATTTTGGACAATATAGAATGGGCGTAAAGCAAAGGTGAGACTGCTTTTTAGTCAAGAACATTGGCGTCGACTCTAATCACAGATTTGGTAAGAAACCGTTCTCATTGGCGATACGGGGAGAGTATGAAGTGGTCTTCATGATTTTGCGTAATAAGACTGCGATGGAGGAGGACCTAAACAACGAGGCAACATACCTGCTGCAGCAATCGCTCACCCAAAATTTATGATATGTAAATTTCCAAGGTTATTTGAGGATCACCCATATGACTAGAGAACATATTGTTTTTCCTTGGTTCCTGAAGCAGTATAAATTCAACGTCGATCCAAAGTGAGTTGCAGAAATCCCAGGTGCGCTAGGTGCTTTAGCTGCTTACATGGAGCTTGCGAACCGTGTGAACGAAATAATTCCACATCCCGTGTCAGAATGTGAGAGCCGTAATTGTTTAGTGCCGCAAAAGGATTAGATGGGCAATTTCAGCACCCTAATCCGCTTGTGTATTCTATAAGGACTTATAATGACAATACTCCGTTGATGAATGAAATGTATCAATTCGACCTGAAGATGTTAGAGTCTAATGTATACGGGACTTTGTTGATATTCATTAATAAACGTAGCAAGTCTTAGGTTTCTCAAGTCAAACTAAACGCGAGGCTCACAAGTAAGCAGTTTCTACTTTCGGGAAGAGAGTACGGCCAATTTTGTACCTCAACTGCTTCAATTCTCAAGAAGCTTCTGCTTGTAGGTGAAGCAGGCGCTTTGCGTTGCGGAATGCGAATTTCTCCAAATCATCTCCCACTATCAGACCACTAGCCTTGATCCGATCAAAAAATTCTAAACCCGTTTCGTTAGACGAAAATGGATAGTCAACACTATATAGCACATGATCGACAGAAGTGGTCTGCAAGAGACAAGCCAGAGGAGGTAACGAAAACATTCCACTAGTAGTAATCCAAACATTTTCCCTCCACACCTCCTGAAGATCTCGCTTTTTACCCCACCTCCGCGATACGTTGATCACTCGATCGATTTGGAATGGAAGCATCTCACCCATATGACCGATGATGATCTTCAGCTTGGGGAATTTGTCAAAAGTACCGCTAGCGTAAAGCTTTAAAAATGACAGAGCAGTATCGGAATGCCAGCCCCAACCGAATGCGCTCAATGAAATAGCAACAGCCTCTTCGTAGTTGCCGCGGTAATGATCCAAATTGCTTTCAGCCGCCCAGGCCGGGTGAATGTAAATAGGCACATCCAGCTCTTCTGCCTTGGCGAAGACTGGCGAGAACTTCTCATCATCATAGAATTGACCGTTCAAATGGCTGTCAATCAACGCGCCAACGAATCCAAGCCCCTTAACGCATCGCTCAAGCTCTGCTGCTGCTGCCGTCGGATTCCGCATAGAAATCATAGCAAACCCAGCAAGGCGAGATGGGTAAGCAGAAACAGCAGAAGATAGCTCATCGTTTGCCGCTGCGCATAATTCAGGCGATCTATCGCCGGGGTCGTGGGAAATGACCTGCACCGACACATTCCCATTGTCCATGTCTTTTATCCGCTCAGATCCGAGGCCATTTAATTTTCTCACGAGAGCTTCTGGGAAATCGACAAATGTGCTATTCGCTTCAGCCGCTTGGACCGAGGGCGAAATATAGTGCTCTTCGAGGGTAATCAAAGGTAACATGGCGATATATTGCAATTGATGGACGCTTCTCAATCAATGAAATTGAATTACTTTTTTGTAGTGGACTTGATGCTCTTAAATAGTAGCTTCCGAACATTCGTCACAAAGAAACTATAAGGTTAAGATCGGCAGCTATCGAGATGGCCTACGGGGATAGTTGTGCCCGAATCCCGATTAGGCAATGCCCCGAGGCGGCAATAACACATTAATTCCGGTGCAGCATTGTGAGGCTGGACTTTGTCATATCGTATCAACTTTGTAGTGGCAAGTGTCATAATGGGAGTTTCACATAGAGCATAAGTATCCACTCATGATGGTGGGGTCTATAAAGCGGCCATTTGCATAGCAACCGTCATCACGATAATACAGTATAATATCCGTAGGATTTGGTGGATTTTCTAGCCTGTACTGGGATGTAGAAGCATTCAATCTCTCCCAGATAGATGCAGATCTTCAAGTGGCTACCTGGGTAAATAGGGAAGAAGGTTTGTAGTTGGGCCTAGGTACCTAGATACGCATCCCGTGAGTTGAAAGTGCATGAAGCCCAAATATATCTATAGACACTATTGCATGTGGCTCAGTAATTTGCCTGATCTTCAGAATGCGCCGCGGCTTTGTTTTTAAGAGGCTCAAACAGCCAAGCCCTTTCAATCTTACGGGTGACATGATAAATCGCCATCGGATCCATGTTCCTCGTATTAAGGCCGAATTTAGCGGGCTGTCCATCAGAGTCCTTTTCGTTAAGCGGCCACCAGTAGCATCTAAATTGTAAATTCAGCCAATCTATTGAATTTTACAAATTATATCCCGATCGAAACTTACACGCATCCACAATTCTGGCAGAAATTAAACGAGCTCTCTTTGTCTCCCCAAATATATTGGGAGAGTTTAGCGCCTTCTTTCAGATCGAATTTGACTTCGTTCACCGTGTAGTACCCCCAAGCGGCTGCATAGCGCCGGCAGATTGTACATTGGCATTCGTTGATCTCCTCTGGCGGACGAGGCACGGTTAATGCGATTGCGCCACAGTGGCAGGTGGCTTTGAGTGACTTGTCTGCCATTTCAACCAAAGTGTAAGCGCAGAGTTAAGTTGAAGAGATAAAACTGATTTGGCCAGAGGAACGAGGACTCCAATGTTTTGTTTCAATGCAAGGATATTTCGTGCTGGTTGAAATGATCAACACTCAGATTTCTAGTGATCTGTGAAATCTACAACACTAGAAGAACGAGGAAAGAAAAATCTCGAGGGTCTCGTATTTCTTCAAAGGGAAGGGGCGGAAAGGATGCAGAATGCGATACCCCGCGTTGAAGCGGTCAGTGCCCATACCCAAGCCGTGCGATAAGTGTTACCGTGGGACGGATTGCTTATTGCAGCGGACACAGTTCCAGGTGGATGTAGTTACCTGGCCTATCGCTATAGTAGATATGGGAGGACAACCTTAATCACATGAAACTAGTTTTCTCATGAGTAAAAGCAGAATATGTTTAGAGAATCGAGATCTTTTGAGATGCAGTAGAGAAATGCATGAAATGCCATTCCCTGATTTATAATAAAGCCAGGCGATCGAGCACTTCCAAGATCCGAGCAGCGCTATCCCAAGGTCTCCCAACCTGGCATTGGCGCAGATGTGGACTTTACATCTTTTTTCAACGAGCTAGCGGAGGCTCTTAGTTCTGCAAGATAATAATGGCCAGCTCCTAGGCTAACAAAAATTGACGGCGATAACATATCTGAATGAGAGTAAAATAAGTAGAAAAGGCTATTGGGCTAGAATTTCGGATTACAGCTGACGCAAGAGCCTGCCTGTGCGGACCACACCGACGGTCATTAGAACTCTAGACTCTTAACCAGGCCAGGTGTAAATCCATATGCGAAGAAGCATGCGCCTCAAAGTAATAGAAAGGACTTTTGAAGTAAGTCATTGAGACTGTACCGTGGAATATCAGTTTCTTATAACCTGTAGCGAGTATCAAGTAGTAGCCATAGTTTGTCCGCCTCAATCATTTTTCCACTTTCAAGAAACAACACATCTATCTTAACCGACGCGATTGTTGCTGTCTCCGCGCTGGCTTTCCCATTTTGAAGCGATTTGAAGAAGTCTCCGTTTGGACAAGCATTTGGTCGCTGAGCAAATGGGGGATAGCGGGGCTTGAAATCTGGATGTACAGGTATTTCTCGTGGTAAGTATGCTTTCATGAATGCGGTGTATAGTTTCCTTGACAGTCCTGGAAATGTCTTGCAGAATTAATATGAGCTCATTATCGCGGATAGCCATCCATATCTTTTCAATCGGTGCTCTAGGAAGCTAGGCAATACTTTCAAATGTTCCCGCAAGCGACCCCCAGCCTGAATGAAGAGGTAAAATATAGCTTGGGCTTCGTTGCAACAATCTCGAGGTTCCAACTCAAACTTTTTGAAGTCCATTCAGCGGCGACAAGTCGATGACCAGTCTGAACATGTGAACAAATATCATTCTGCTTCGCGGCATCCACTATACGCTGCTTGATATAAGCACCAGGAACACATCGAATTTTTTGGTGATGTGGATGCCACGAAAACCCATATGTATGCGCATCTGAATCCGTTCGGAGACCTGGGTACCGGAAAAGATCCCAAGTGCCGCCGATCTCAGAAAGAGCTTCAATTATGGTAAAAGTATGTTTCGGAAGGACAGTTCTGACTCTATATGCAGCATTCACTCCTGATAAGCCAGCGCCAATAATTGTAATGTCGAATTCTTGTTCGGCAGGCATAACGAGCTCATGAAAGCGAAGTGCCTCACGCTTGCAAAAAGTTGTAAAAGTTATGATGCCGGGTTGAACTAACGAGTCCCTTCATACGCCATGGAGCTAGAGTATATAGAGAGAACCCGAGATTACGGATGCCCTATGCTAGGAAACGATGGGGAAGTATGCCGTATTACACAAGTCGGCCTTAGGGCGCCCTTGATATACCCTTGCTTCCAAACCGCGATATCTCAATTCAAAATTAGCAGTGGGTCACATATTGGGAACGCTGATACATTCTTGAGGGATTTGGCAATTGTCTCGAAGCGACTTTTTAAGACACGCATACACTGGCGATATTGAATACGACATAAGGTGATTATTTCATGAGTAGTCTAAGGAATGGTGATCCGATGTTTTTGAGTTAGCTGTAATGGTTGTTTGTGAGAGACATGACCAGCTGGGGCCTAAAAGAATACTAAGGCCTGTTTGATCTTCAAATTTGCACATCGCGAATGCCTTCTAGCACGCTCTTCCTTTATACACACCAAATTAATAAAGACATCTAATCCCCACCCGGGGCCTTTTACATGACAATTTCAGTTGCGCCGAACGACTTCCTTGATTTCAGCGAAATAAGGCAGATAAAAAAAAAGAAAAAAGCTCTTCGGCTGAGTTCAGCTTCGCCGAGCACGGTGACAAATAGATTAGCTTCACCCTTGCGTCTTGTCCCTGTATGACTACGGGGTGACATGATTTCATGTCGAGAAAATCATTTAGATTGTATTCTTGTAAATCAACCTTGTGCTCGTTTGCAAGTTACCGTACGGTGAAGCATATTTTGGTACTTGTGAGATCGAATTGGCTCACGCTTGCAAAGAGGCGTAAATGTGACAATACGAGATTGATTGAACCGGCAAGCTCCCTTCCTATTTCTTCGAGAAGATATTTTACGAACGAGTCACTCCGGGTCCGCATGTGCCGCTTCCCATGGAACACCTGGGTAATGGAGTAACTACTTCGAGATTTGGGGCTGAACTGAGGGGTCAGCCTCGGCTTAGTGCACTCTCGGTTGACAAATAACTTTGAGCTAGATCCAATACACAGATATGATCAAACTAGGATGAAGTGCTCATGTTTCATATCCAGAAAAGGTTCTCGTTGTGGGCAGGGTAATATCCTCGGTAATCCTCAGCGAGGATTCGTAGATACGAACAAAATACTTTGTGTTTCTCTTGTCAACTCATAGTAAACGCTAAATTATTTTGCCTCGCTTAATTAGGCCACCAGTCATAATGGCTGGGCCCAATTAAATACCGATAAGTATTTCCACACAAGACAATGGGGTGAAGCCAAAGGCCAAGAAAGCCCCCGCCCCCGCCCCCGCACTCTTCACCTTAACAGCTAAATCTAGTCTTTTGCAGCGACACTAGTGGATTTGATGGGTCAATTAAAAGATGACAGCTGAGTTTCAACGTGGTCCGAGGCCTGGACGCCTCACATAAGAGCCCCGTCCGAAAAAAGTTAAATATCCACGTTCATCGCGTCGGGTTTTCGAAAGCTAATTGTCATTTGGCTGCTATTGTCGAAGAACTAGACCAACATGTCGCAAGAAAATGATTCAGTCACCTTGGCAACATGCTCCATTGAGGAATTCACGCAAACCTCTTTCGACTACATAATATGTGGGGGTGGTACCGCGGGATGTGCTGTCGCCGCCCGCCTGAGCGAGAATCCCGATGTCAATGTTGGAGTTATTGAAGCTGGAAAATATCGTATTGGGGATCCACTTGTCGATACACCCGCAGCTTTTCCTCTCATATTTGAGAATCCTGATTATGACTGGTGCATGTACACAGCACCCCAGGTATGGTTGGAAGCAAAGAACAGACAACGTGGAGATGTTGCTAATGAAGGCAGAAATACAATAAGGACCTAGTCCACCATATACCAAGGGGTAAGCTCCTTGGTGGCTCCAGTGGTATCAATTATATGATGTACGTCCGCGGCTCGTTGCAGGACTACAATGACTGGGCGGATTTGTGTGAAGATAAGGGCTGGTCAGCAGAGAGCATGTATCATTACCTCCGCAAGCATCAAGTATTCTCACCTTTTCGAGCCATCTTTCCTTAATAGTTGCTGATATTCGAAGTAGACACTTGAGCCACTGGACCCTGCTATCAAAGACCGTGCGAACATGCCTTTGATAGGTGAGCTTCATGGCACCAGTGGACCCGTTCGAACAAGCTTCAATGACACGATCCCGGAAATTGAGAAACATTTTATTAAAGCATGCGACGAGGTTACTGGATTCACCAAAAAGCCAGTGGATGCCTGGAGTGGCGATCATCTTGGCTTCTTCCAAACGCTTGGCTCGATCATCCGTACAGGTCCGAACAAGGGGAAGCGTAGCTATGCCGCACGAGGCTACTACGAAGCCAACCGATCCAGGCCAAATCTGAAGGCCCTTTGCGAATCTATGGTCAAAAGAGTCATATTAGAAGACAATAAGGCTACAGGTGTCAGTCTCTCACACGGTGGAAAAGATTACGAAGTTAGCACCAAGAGAGAAGTCATTGTTTGTGGAGGCACCCTTAAATCTCCTCAAATACTTGAGTTATCCGGCATCGGTGACCCTGATGTTCTTGCTGCTGCCGGAGTTGAATGCAAAGTAGCCAACCCCGCCGTCGGAGCAAACCTAATGGATCACTCGCTCGTTCTGCCCATTTACGAGGTCACTCCTGAAACTATCACTCTAGATACCCTCCAGATGCAACCCGAACTCATGGAAGCAGTGCAAAAACAATACGCAGAAACCGGTGGTGGCCCACTGAGTTGCACGTCAACCATGCAGGGATTCTTCCCAGCAACATCTATCTTATCCAAGAAAGAGCTGGGGGAACTTGTGCAAGCCGTTCGCGACATCAAACCGACAAGTCCATTTCACGAAAAGCAGCTTGCCAAGATTATCGAGCATCTTCAAAGCGACATTTCAGCAAATATTCAGCTGGTATTTATTCCAGCGAGAGGAAATCCTGCTGGCATTGAACATCAGAGCCAGCTGTTCGCACCGCCAAAACCGGGCCAGTCTGGTGGTGTGAGCATGGCTGTGTGCTTGCAGTATCCTGCTGCTCGAGGATACGTTCATATCGAGAGCGCCGGTATGTCCGGAATATAACCTGCAAAGTCACATGCGGTCTCAGATAGCTTATTCATTTCCAGATCCAAACAAGCAGCCTACAATCCAGCCAAATTATGCTGGCGAAGAAGCCGACCGGATCCTTCTAGCGGCTGCGCTCCGGTGGACAGATAAGGTCATGAATTCTGCACATGTGAAGCCTTTTATCGGAAAGCGTATTAACCCTGATCCTTCTCATGACCTCCGCGATCTGGAGACCTGCAAGCCTTTGGCGCAAGATGTCGTGGCGGGTGAATATCATATTTCTGGTAGTGTTGCCATGGGCGATGCTTTGGATTCCCGATTGAGAGTCAAGGGTGTAAAAAACCTGCGAGTCGCAGATGCGTCGGTTTTCCCAAACAACGTGAGTGGGAATATTTGCAGCAGTGTGTATGCGATTGCGGAGAAAGCTGCCGACATGATCCGAGTGGATTGGGATTTTGCTCCTCTAAGGGAGAATTTGAACTAATTTGTACTACACTCCTCTACAATCGGCTTTATAATACAGTCATGAGATTTAGTACTGACTTTGAACGCTCAATGTAGTCGCGTGGGAGTTTCATAAGGTGATAAAAGTGCCAGAAGTTTTAATTTAAGGCAGTTCCCGGAGCGTAGCAGATATTTTAGTTCCGAAGCCAAGGGGATAGAAACTTCATGTGAACTATTGTGCTGTTATTCATAACAGAGAATTCATGACTCAAGCTTACAGACACATAATTATTGCATAAGAAGGCCAGACCCCTAATCATCAAAGTCACCTCCTTTTGTAGGTCTCCACTCCCTACGCTTGTTCAAGCTAAAAATCCCGTTGGAACGGGCCGACCAATCTTCTCGGGCATGACAAGGGCGATCTCATCCCGGACCTCGCCACGCTGTCAGTCTACGAAATTCCCACTTGAGCTGGAACCAGTAGAAACCTGTTTGTCATACGTGTTCCAACCACCACTCCGCCGGGATTATGAGGGGCTGACCCTCTAGCCGTACGGAGCAAAGCATCAAATATCTTAACGGAGAAAGAAAACCTAGCAGTTCAAAAACATCGTGATGTTTTTTCTTACAAAATTATAAGCTGACCGCCACAACTGCAACTCAATTTATTCCAGCCTGGTCGTTCAGATGGCTAATCCTGGAAACTACACCGTTTCCTGGACGCGCCCCTTTTATTGGGTGTGGAACATGAGATGTACACTAAAGCTTGCTTAGCTCTATCCAACTGATATTGTGCTGAATCCACTAAATTGATTACTCCACCCTTCGGCTTGAATGCTCATTCTGTTCCTCTTCGTGACTCTTGCTCATATGCTCAAAACAAATTAGCCAGGAAACATGAAACTTTGCCCCAACACTGTTGCGCTGCTTAGTGCTTTGAATCCAACATCGCCGGTCACAAAATCACCCTGCGTATGTGCGACATTTCTCATGCTTCAAGCTTATATCTAATGACTGATTTTAGTGCACGGCTCTCTACAATTCCCCTCTCAATGACCGTCTCCTCTTCCCCGCAGACTATGCATACACGCAATCAATACACTCTCACTATGCCGTCAATGCACGGGTATATCCTTCATGTTTGCTTCAGCCTCAATCCACCGAAGACGTCTCTCACGCTGTGAGGATCTTGGTTGATACCGACGATGGATCACCAGAGTGCAAATTTGCAGTTCGAAGTGGCGGACACACAGTCTGGCCCGGTGCCGCAGGTGCCCAGGATGGAGTGACGATTGACACGTCTATGATGAACTCTACAGTATACCATGCCGAGAACTCGACTGCAACAATTATGGCTGGAGCTAGGTGGAAATCTGTGTACAAAACATTGAAAGAAGATGGCGTTGCTGTGACCGGTGGTCGATCGGATACAGTTGGCATGGGGTTGATTCTTGGAGGTAAGGTTATAAATGGAAGCCAGCATGCTATTCAAAGACTAAATATAGACTACAGGTGGCTTATCATACTTCGCGGCACGAGACGGATTCGTTTGCGATAACATTGAGAACATCGAGATGGTACTTGCTAGCGGCGAAATCATCGATGTCAATACCGAGTCGCACGCCGATCTTTTCAGGGCCCAAAAGGGTGGCTCCAACAACTTCGGCATTATCACAAAAATAAACATCCGTGCTTTTCCGCAAGGAGATTTATGGGGTGGCATAATCTTGCACGATATGTCCACTTTCGCACAACAGGCATCAGCACTGGTCAACTTCACGAATCGAGTAGCCGACGACCCGAATGCGTGTCTAGTGAGCTTCTGGCAATATTCCTCGACTCTGCGTACAACCATCGCTGCTACAGCGCCCCAGTATTTACTTCCCGTCGCGAATGCAACTGCATACAAAGAGTTCCTCCAGATCCCAAGCTCTGCTAACTCATTGCGATTTACTGATATCTATGATCTCATGATGGAAACTGCGCCGCCATCTGGACAACGAGTCATTCTTCTTACTCTAACTTTTGGGAACGATGAGCGCGTGTTGCAAAAGATTGTTGACACGCAGACTGAAGTCGTTGAGCAGCTGGGTCCCCACATGAAAAGTACAGACTGGAGCTTCACCAGCTTTTTGCAACCGTTCCCCATGATCTTCGGTGAGAGGGCTAAGCGGAATGGTGGTAATGTACTCGGTCTTGACCGGATGAAGAAGAATCATCTCGGTATATTCCTCGCCCCCACCCTAAATTGTGTTATAATAGCTAAAGTCTTGCTCTAGTATATCTCCTCTTCCTTGGATGGGAGCACAGCGCCGATGACTCTCTTGTTCAGGATGCAGGAGACAAGATTCTGACACAGGTGCGCGAGTACGCTCAAAGTATCGGCGAGGACAACGATTATATCTACATGAACTACGCACACAATAGTCAAAAGCCGCTCCGAACATACGGGGAGGATAATTTCCAGGATATTTTGAGGGCTGCGAAGAAGTATGATCCTACAGGCATTTTCCAGGACCAGATGCCTGGAGGATTCAAAGTAACGACAGCATAGAGCCTCTTTTACCAATCAACGTCTCTTTCTGTACACGAGTGAGCCAAGTAAAGTATATCACCGCTTTTCCATCTATGAGTGCTTGCTGTTGGAGTTTGATAGCTTGGTGTATCTACTTCTTTGTAGGCAGCAGTTCTTTTCATTATTGTTCAACATTGAATGTTTATGTACCCCTCTGGAGATTTTCAGAGTGAACTCCAATGCAATGACAAGTGATCTGCCAGTTGTTCGCGTCAAGATTAATCACTAAAATATCCTTTCTGAATAAAGCCTTCGTAGTTCCAGTAATTCCCCTTCACACCCTCGCCAGCCACAGTGGCATTGTTCTTGAACTTCGCAGTCCAGTACGAACTACCACGTGTGTAGTGCGCAAAGGCAGAGATTCCAGCGTTAACATTCTTGCCTCTCAGCGCTAGTGAGTTGTTACCACCAGCCTCGATCGACCACTCGCCCACGAAAGTGGGGAATTTTCCATCACCTGCACTTTCCCGCGCATCTTTGTTAATGAATGTAGGCAGGTTTGCTGAAGTCGCATTGCTATACTGATAATAGTAGTGATGCAAGTCAAAAACGATGTTCTCGTTCTTGTCGAAGTGCGGTGACCAGTACGTCTCCGGCTTGAAGCTGCCCTGGAGCATCACAGGAATACGTGAGTCGGCTTTCTGCACTCGCTCAATCACTTTTTGGAAGTACTTGAGCAACCATGCTGCTCCCTTCTCCGTAAGAGCAGCTGGAGTCCCAAAATAGGAGAAATCCTCGTTATCAGCTGGCTCGTTGATTGGCTCAATCGTATACGCCTGCGGGTGGCCAGAATTCTGTATGAAGTCGATAACCTCATCCACCGCTCGCAGAGACCACTCCAATGCTGTTTCATTGTGGAACCAACCGTAGTGACCCACTGCCTCTCCAATATCGAGACCATTTATTCCACCAGGGAGAGAGTGCAGGTCCACAATAATATGCATCCCATACTGCTCGATGGCATAGGTTGCGATGCGTTGGATATGCTCTTGTTGCTTTCCGGAGTAAAGCTGCGAGCCTGGAAGCTTAATCCAGGCAGCATAAGTCGTTGGGATACGGAGAATTTCGACACCCCCGCTCGCTAGTATGTCGATATCTTTGTTCGTGACAAAGGTCGAGTACCGGTGCTCTAGCACGCTGGGGCATCGCGAGCCCAGGTTCTCACATAGACCCCATTCGTCAGTAGCACCGCCTGAATATCGGTTGAACCATGCAGTGTCAATGGTAGATTCTTGCTCAAGCCAGCCACCCAAGTTGACACCATTGGCGCGGAAATTGCGCCAGTCCACGAATGAGTCGGCTGAAGCTAGCGAGGATACAGGTGTAGCTAGGACACCTTGGAACAGCGCAGCGATAAGTAAGTGAGCCCGCATGCTGAGCGAGGACAAGCACGAATGCTAGTTTGTACGCTTTTCAGCATCATAGCTGCTGAGGCCCATCTTTATGAGTAACGGTCTTCCGTCTCGGCAGATGTCTTCCCGCCATGTGGACTCCCTGTCATCCACATTCCCCGCAAATGTGGAGAGCGTTTGCCGGAAAACCCTTGTTATTTGCCTCGCGGAGAAGGGACCTTGGTTAGTATGATGCGGCTGGAAGCAGAGAAGGGTAGCTCTGAAGAAAGTATGGGCGTTGTGAATGGACGGCAAAGTATGGATACTGTTCCCCGTCCCGCAATTTGCTCGGAGTTTCCAGATCATCAGGGCAGTTGACGTCCGACCGCGGAAATGAGCCGAAATAACTTGGCATGAGTCGGAATCTCCGAGTTTCAAAGGAAATATTCTCTCATAGTTGATGTAGAGTCATGAGATATTATCTTTAATGTGCTCATTACCCCTTCAATGCCGAATATGCAGGAACCGTGTGTTGTCCCCATGCCGAACGTAAGACGATCACTGCCGAAAGGATTTCAATCTCATCTTCCAGGTAAACTGTAGCGATACATATTCCCTAGTAGTTTTTTGTAGAGCCACCAAATTACATGCTGTCTAAGGCCAGCCACAAGTCAACGGCGGGATCTTGAGAGAAAACAGTGGGAAAGTTAGCGATCTGGCTGTTGAAACTAGGCGCGACGTCGAGCAGATCGACAAAGATCAACACCCGACGTTTTGCCGACCATCATCAAAGGGTTTGAAGAGAACCCAACTTTCTCGAGAGCTGGTTGCCCCCAGGCAGTTTTCTATTCCGAGTGTAAAAGCTACTGTGCTGCTGCTCTTTCATTTGGCCGAAATGCCAGCATCGACAAAAGCATTGTCTTAAATGCCGCCCTCTCCTCCTCGCTCAGGATTTCTAGGCCTTCCTCGGCTCGGAGCTTCTGTACAGAGTATTTGAATTTCTGATCCCAAGATCGGCGAACGTCATTGTGGTTCCTGGACGCTTTCGTCAGATCCATATCGCCTTCTTCGTTGAACCATTCCAGTCTTCTGTTCCACTTTCCCCACCGCTCAGAAGGTAAAACACCGAGGGTTTCAACTTACTCCGCAATAACACGGTCTGGAGTAGCGAAGAAAGCCTCGAACAAAGGTCGTTCTCAAGGATCTCACAGGCAAGTGTTCAAACATTCAAAGGAAACGAAAGCGGCTCGTCCGAAACCCTAGCCTCGGGCGGCTGAAGGAGAGGAAGAGTCTTCGAAGAGGCTCTGACCGGCTTGTGTGGGTTGAAAGATTCGCCAAAATTGCGAAGTGTGATTTTCTCTTCTCCAATGGCGATATCAATGGTAGGAACGCCAAACCAGCCGGGAATGGAAACGTGTACGGGCACGGCATTAGACAAAGGCTTGTCATCAAGAGAACCAACAGCTTCGGGCTGTGGCTCTCCAAGCCCCTCGTACAGTTCAGACGTAGAGAAACCATCGATTCCTTCAGAGAAATGGACTAAGACGTTCCGATGGGGACTTGGACAATCAGTCAGTTTGCCAAGCCCATCGTTCAGTGTAGCTTACCACCATTTACGATGTCTTCGCTGTGGATGAATGCGACCCCACGTATAAGCTGGACTGCTGTTGACTGCGCAACGCTAGTTCAAAAAAGACCAGCAGCCGATGCCTCTTTGGCTTCAAACAGACTCATTCGCGCCGGCGGTGTGTCAATGCATCTATGCTTTCCATTAGGACCAGGAGCCCAGAATTCGTCGACGAGTCGTAGGATAATTTCGCTTCCCGTTCCCGGTTATGACTTCCCAAGAAACCTTAGGAGACTGGCTTTAGGTGTGTAGATACTACCCTCTGGGGGTGCTGACACAACAACAAACCGCTCCAGCGCTTCAGGCTTGTCACGTTTGATGAATAACAATGCATGATCGATCTCTCGATTGATTGGTCCTGCGACTATCATGAATACCCCTCCCATGGCCCCAAAGGGAAACGCACGGCCCCTGAGTTCTGGGTCTTCGGGGATATATCATATGGGGCACTTTCCGTGAACCAATTGCCTCAAAATGTGCCCGCGGGCATATTAAATCCGGTTTTCAACAATAAAGAGCAGCATTGACGCCCCGTGTTATCGAGACACCGACCATCATTTATTTCTCCGGTTTGTTTCGATTAAAATAGCACTCTTTCACTGTTACGCCATTGCCGTCATCTGGCATCAAACGACCACAATAAGTTCGCTCTTTCCACACTCAGGCCTTCGCCATTATTCTCAGATTCCCTGGCTGCTTGTATCCATTCTCCATAAGCTTCGCGGTGGGCATCTTTTGACACATCCCAGGCATAGCTTGGGACCAAAACATCTGAGTTTGTGTTTAGAAAGCATCTTAGCCACAACTTTAGCTTTTGAACGCTCTCGAAATCCTCATAGTCTTTGGCATGTTTCACGATCTCTTCTTCTGTTGGAGAATATTAGCAAGGGCCCTATAAAGCCAATTCAGACCAGTGGACTGAAAGCTTGAATAATTCTTGACGGATTGCAGGAACACCGTCTCTCCATGTCGTGTGGCAGTAATGGAACAGTCGAACTAAAGACTGGTCAAGCAATCTTCCCTCGCATAGATAAATGCAGGCTCAATACTTATTAACTGCCAATCTACCAGGCCAGTAATGGTAGTCGGGTCATCTGGGGACACAAAAGTGGTTCTCATGTGGAAGTCCGGATGAAGAAGATTAGATGTTGCAGCACTCTGGACACGCCGATCGGAGATAAGCGTCTGCAAAACTTTGCTGGTATCTATCTATCAACTCTTGTCGCATGTTGCAGGGCTCAATTGCAAAGATCAATATTTCCAAGCTTACAGTATGTCATCGTTGCGACCTCTGAATTAGTCGTTAGTTTCGGCGGGCCGGCAATAGCTGTTGGTAGCCTTGCCACAGCGCAAGAGCCAGTATCCATTGTGAAGGAAAAGACTCTGCTGAATTCACCGTCTTTCTTGCAACTAATGATACTAGTTGCTCCTGGACACGCATGGACGATCTGATCACAAAGCGCAGTAAAGTCAAAGCGAAGGAAGCGAGAGTTTCGCTGGAGTTCTTCCCGATTCAGCCATCTTCCACTTGTGTACGCATAAGGATCATCGTCTAGAATGTAGTGTCAGTGTCAACCTCATGCATGAAATGCTTATATGAAGCGCATGCTACGAACGTATGATCAGCTTTTCCACAGTATGTGTTTCTCGTGGAATGCTACAAGGTGAGGAAAGTGGCGAATGGAGTTCAATCTTCATGATATGATAGAAATGTTTCGCCGGGGAAAGCAAAAAGATCGTCGAGGCAATGGTGCTAACGAGACTACGCTTAGTCTTGGTCTCAGCTGTCTCGGGAGGTGGCCCATGCTGCCGATGATCAGCTCCTGGTGACGTAGAATTTGGGTCGCACCAATCCGACAGGGGTCTTGCCGCCTCTTCCAAGTGTACCTCGAGGCTTCTTGGTATCAATCCGCGAGATAAGAGAGTTTGGGTCGTGTCACCAATGTCCAGAGCTGGAATAGCGCAAGAGTGAATAAAGTGGGTTGGGATTTGCCCGTGCAAGGGACGTCGGGCCCCTGCGTTTATGCGCCCCGGGATATGTACGAGTAGGTTAAACGTGGGTGACGAGGTAGATCATATGCTCTGAGTGCTTCCTGTCAATTTTCGGCGCTCACTCGTATTTTGCACTCATTTCTCGCATGCTTCAAATGCAATCACACCCAGCAGCATGATCCCCTCCCTCGCAGCCATCTCAGAACAAAGGATGCGAAAAAAGTCTATT
This sequence comes from Penicillium coffeae, assembly GCA_035985395.1. NCBI lineage: Eukaryota > Fungi > Ascomycota > Eurotiomycetes > Eurotiales > Aspergillaceae > Penicillium > Penicillium coffeae. Next base: position 1,441,834 of record CP142594.1, on the reverse strand, counting down.
GCAAAACAAGTGGGCAACTCGGACCACCGGACCCAGAAGGACCAGATTCCGAGTGAAAGATTGGGGGATCCGAGCTTCAGGATCGTCGTGGAGAGATCAATGCGGTTCAATAGTTGGTAGGGCCAATTGGGCCCGCTGGAAAGGGCCGCTGAAGCTGACACCGATCAGGCGGGCCACAAGCCTCGCCAACCTGACTCGTGCAATCCCTCCAGCGCTGATGGATCTCCAGGGTGAAGGAGGTCTTGCAATCGCTGTTGAACGCGAGAAATTCTAGCTCTTTGTGAGGCTGCGTCAGTCAGTATGTCGGGGAGTTTCCTGTGGGTGGACTCGAGCGAGACCGGTCGCGATGTCGCCACCTCGAAGCTCAAGCACTCCTTCATCAAGAAGAGGCAGAGCGAATCGCGCAAGGCCAAGATGCAGCAGAATCTAAAGGATTCTATGATTCCGTTATCTGCAAAGAAGCAGCTTCTGCAGAAACACGCTCCTTATCCCACTCCTAGTCCTGAAACTGAGGAGAATAACGGCCCCGACTCTCTGGCGCGGCTAGACTCCCCTGAGATTAAAGGCTGTCGCAATCTGCCACATGCCGCTCCATCAATGTCGCCGACCCTCTATAAATGCCCCGAAATGGGACCTATGGAGTTTTTTCCAATATCGGGAGCTCGGTTAAAGCGGGATATCAATTCATATTTCCACTACCGTAAGTATTGCCTGATCCCCGCTTATTTCAGTATTCTGGCGACGAGTAAGGGTTCAAGTATTAACACAATCATAGACCTCAAGCATATCACACCAATTATCTTTCCATTAAGTCGCGGTGCTATGACTCACTGGACCTGGCAACAGGCCCTCGACCAGCCAAGTCTCGCGGCAATCATGCTATCGCTGAGTGCATCTCATCGAGCTGCTAGACTGGCAAGATTCGGAACACCACAGATGTTCGGTGAAGCCATGCGCGATTCATTAGAGTTACGCTCTCAAACGATCAAATCACTGCAAAAGATGACCAACGACCCACTCAACCGATTCAAAGAGACGACAGTCCTCGTGGTGGCGCACATTTTATGTTTAGAGGTGTGCCGCACATCTCCCTACTCAATCCATCCTAAGCTGACTCTAGCAGGCAACTGAAGTCAATCTAGAAGCAATTGAAGGTCATAGCCAAGGTCTCTTAGGGCTTGTCCAAAGCAGTGGGGGCTTAGATGCCCTCGCGAATGAGACAATAACCCAGATATATTGGTATGCCCCGTAAACTGCCGAACTATTCCAGCAACAACCCCTAATTACAAGTACAGTGGCGATATATGGCATGCATTGATGACAGATAAACCGCTCATGTTCTCAATGTGTCCCAAATGGCGTCAAAGAATACCATCTCTTCCGCCCAAATCCAAGCAAAACGCAGTCTCAAATACAGGAAGGCGGTTATTTCAAATAATCCAATCCGAATCACTTCACCCACATCTCACCTCTTTTCTCGAAACATTGAAACACCTTATCATCTGCTACGAAAACATGCTCTCCTCAAGCGCAAAGTTCGCTCCCATTGAAAACGACCGCCTTCTTCTAACGACTTACGAACTTATCAAATTAAAGGAATCTTCATCTGACCCTCTCGAGATTACTGTGATATTAAATATTCTTCTCTACTGTATTAGTCGGATTTGGACATTCCAATGTGTCCCCTGCATAGCAGTCATGTCGGTCCGACTACAGACTATGCTTGAGCAAAACTTTGCGGAGCTCGAGCGGAGAGCCCCTGATATGCTCGTCTGGTCTCTTTTTGTGGGGGCTCTTGCGGGTCATGGTCTCCCTCCTGGAGACTGGTTCATCACCCAACTGTCTATTCGGACATCGAAGTCGGGACTGGAGGACTGGGAGAGCGTGAAGAGGTTGCTGGAAAGCTTTCTCTTCGTGTACCGTGCGACAGATGAACCAGCAAATGAAATCTGGCGGTCGATTAATGAGAGACGAGCCTCAAATACTCGACGAGGCTCCAAATTTATGCATGTACGATGAAGACTTCATTTGATCTTCCATTTACCCGAAACGATAACGAAGTGCATCTGGGCTCGGAGAATCTTGTACATTTTTAACATTTGGATGTTGGCTGAATTGATCAAGGCTCCAATATGCAATTTTGAACTCAAGTATATATACAAATAAAGGTATCAATTTACAAAACAAGAAAAAGCGCTTATGCCCCAATAAACATGAACACCGTCATAGCAATCAACCCACCAGTAAACAACACTGTCAAAATAGCCGCTCCAGCCTTATCGCCCGTCGTAACAGGCGACATGGTCGCAGCATTGTCATTGTCATGCAAGTCTCCCGCCTTAGGATTCGACTTCGACTTGCCGCCCTTATCCACGTTCAGTGGCTTCTTCTCATCGCGGTCCACAAATGGGAGCATGTTCATGCTCATCAAGAGACTGACACTTATCTCTGCCTCCATCGTATGGTGGCCGTCAAACTCTGATTTGTACCACCGGACTCCACAGCTGTTGTTACCGAGACCCGTGCAGGATGCTGCGGCGCCAACGGCGGAAGACTTAAGCTTGGGCATGATTTCGTCGTAGAGGTCCGGGATCATGAGCGCGGTCAGGCCGAGCCAGTTTGAGACTTCGCCTTTGAAGAGGACTTCGTTGTTGTTGCAGTTCTCGCGGATTTCACAGTCTAGATCGTAGAAGATTCCGTGCGGGAAAAATGTCTTCCACATTGTTTTGAGGATTCCTTTGACGATTGTAAGCCAGTACTCGTCATTTGTCTAAATCTCGTTAGTCAACTCTCCTCCAAATGGTTTCTTTTGATGTTAAACTCACATATGCGTACATATACGCCGCTCCTCCAAGGAAAACACCATAGTTATACGACCACTGCATATGGTCCGCATCCGCACACTCATTCGACCCCTGTGTCGAATCATTGATAATCCAAGTCGTGTTATCAATCATTGGCGTAGTAACACACCACTCCCACGTCTTCCTCGCCCAATCCGCATATTCCTCTTTCTGCGTATACATCGCCAACCGCGCCGCAAGCTGAAAGAATCCACCATTCGAAATAGCATTCTTCAACGTATATCCTCCACCCTGATACACAAATAGTTGCCAGCGGAAACCGCCACCGCACATGCTCGTATCCCATCTCGCCTTCATGGTGTTGTAGGTTCCCTGCGCAAGCGAAAGCCATGAAAACCCCTCATCTTCGTCAGGAAGTCCCCATTCGGCTGCTTGGAGTGCTGAAAGACCCCAGAACATTTGATCGTCGTTTCCGAGATAACTACTGTAGTTTGCAGGCATGTAGTCACCGTTCTCGCCGCCTTGCCATTGTAGACCCTTGCTGAGGTCCTCGTTGTATGTGTCGTCGCCGGTGAAGTGCCAGTGATTTAAAGCGGCGAGGAGTAGTGCTGAGCCTTCCCACCATTTCTCAGGGAAAGCACCTGGAATAGCGCCTGATTCATTTCCGTGGTACCATGTCATGGCTCCCCAGGTGACTTCGGCCGAGGCATCTCTGACGGATTCTATTCGAGAATACCTTGTGAGACCAAATGTCTTTCAATTATAAGTTGGGATCGATTGAGGGAAAACTTACGCTCATCGTTAACAGAAAGCTCCAGAGCACGAGCATTATGAAAGAAAGAAAAAGCAGACAAAAGAATGGCACATAACGACCGCGGACCTTCAACCCGCATCGCTAATGTTATTTTGCAAGAATCGAGGGGTTAAAGAAAGACTTTTGCCCCCGCTGCAGGGCTCGTAAGGCCGTCCGGACGAGCAAGAAGTAAAAGAAGTATAAAGTTGGTGGGGTGGCTATCGGCTGAAGAAACGAACGACAACAGCGAGATCTATAGCATTGCAAAGAAACTGAGGAGAGGAAGAGGTGATCGTCTCATCGAAAGTGAAGATCTGGGGCGTGCATCCACCCCCCAGATTTGTGGCCTTTGAAAGGCGCTTCAGGGCCAAGCGCAGCCAAGCCGGCCAAGAAGCTTCCAAGGAGCTCCTCAAGGCCTGGAAATTAGGATGGGCCTTCATTGGACCGCAATAGACCCTGCGCTGGTGGGGTTTGGCGCTTCCGGCTGTCACTGGTTCCACTGCTCTACTGAACTGTTCCACTGTTTTTCGATTCTATGAGTATAAGAGGGTTCATCTCGAGGTAGATTTCTGAGCCTCGGGGGAGGCACTCCTCACGTACTCCGTAGTGTCTTAAGATATTTGATCAGTGAGTACTCAGTTACTTTGGAGATATTAGGCTACCATCTACTTACAATGAATAATGCCAAGATTTTCCAAATTTCCAACGTTTGGGTCCTCGACTTCAACGTTACCCCTGTTCCGCTGCTATGTGTGGTCACAAAACGACGTCTCAGAGACGCCGGCGTTCGCAGGAAAGTTTATTATCAGAGATGATCAATCTAGGGGTCAGTAGCAGCCCACCTGTAGTGCATCTGCAGACCTCACGCTGCAGTACATTACCCAATGCATTGCTTCGAATGTGATCTGGTGGCCGCATCTAACAGGGATGATTCCTAATCTTAGTCCATACGGTGATCAGGGGTCAATACAAGCAGCTCCACTTCACTGCCGAGTAAAAACTTGTCTATCCGCGTGTCCCGGCACCCCCGTACTGACAAGACGAGACATGCATGCTTGTCGTTCGTGGGGGATTGAGGATGACGATCCCCCATAATTCCCACCGCATTCCAGATCTATAGATCGAAGATCACATGAGCCTGCATATATAAAACTGTACACATTGTACTTAGTAGAATATAGTCATTATTCTCCTCCGCGATTCTTGTATCGCTCGCTCACTCTCCGTACTGCCAAGCCAAGCGTCCGGTATTTAATTATTCTGAATCCCACTCTTGGCCTTTTCAGCGCAGACCAGTGGCTTGGCAGGGGCTTAGACGCCCGCAAAAAGGGGTGGGTCTACCGCTTTGTACACCGCCATATACTGCTGCCTGTGGCTGTGGTTGGCCTCGGCTTCGGGTTCATAGTACAGTTGAAAGTAAGATTGTGAACGCGAACCAAAAGAGTAAGAGTAATGACAAATTCGGTAGTAGAGCTACAACTCGTTTGGCCTGGACATTCATGCAGCAATACCAATCGAAGACTATCGTTAAAGATTCCCCGGGCTCTCTACCCGTGTATATGTATATCTAAGTCTCCACTGGTACAACCATCACCAAGATCAAAGCAGTTCATTCTCGACAAGTATCCATGGGTATTTTTAAAGATGATCAACTAAACTCCAAAATGCAAGACGCCCATAAAAGCGCCACTCAAACCCCGCAATTCCTGACGCCGCAAATGAAACCATCCCATCCCAACGCAAATCACAAATCCTGGGCAAAAGAAATTATTGCGTCTTCCTCTTCTTCGAAACAGACTCCTCCGTGGCATCCGATCCCCTCCGCGCAGTAGCAGCCCTCTTCCCTTTACCTTTACTCTTCTTGCTCTTCGGCACCGTCTCAGTCCCCGCTGTCAATGTATCCGTCATAGCATCCAGATCGTCCGTCGCAGCACCAGCCGCTTTCTTCGAAGCTGCATCCTTCGCAATCTTATCATCGTTGGAGTCGAAGGCTCTTCGCGCCTCTTTAAGCTCTCTTTCCATGCGTAGCAATTCCTGCACTCGGCCCAGCTTACTCGAGTCCCGACGAAGCGCGAATCGGAAGTCATCGACTTTGATCTTCTGGCGGCGCGCGTGGTGCGCGACCTGTGCGGCTCCGTGGCAGAGTTCGAGGATGAAGTCGGTGACAATTTCGTCGAGGACTCGTACTGTTTCGGGGAGTGGTTCGAGAGGGTAGGGAGCTGCGGGACTGGGGTCACCGTAGGCGAGGAGGAGAAGTCGGACTATTTCGTGTTAGTTAATTTCTTATAATTGCACTGGTATTGGGTTGGGTTGGGGTGTGCGTACGCTCTGATGAAAAGTTCATCTGGCCCTTGTGCCGGGCGGCGCGTGCTCGGGGTTCCGCCATTATGCTCTTGCGGCAGGGTGCTGTGGACGACGGGGATGGAGTTTTAAGTGCTGGTGATGGAGCAGGTGTAGTGGGTGTCGCGACTTTATTCTCGCTGGGTTGCGAGGTCGGTTGATAGCCCGCGGCGATAAGGCGGGTGTCCTGGGCGCTGTACGGAGAGATGTCCTGTGGACTAGAACGAGAAGTGTGTATCCTAGTAGCGACTGTCGGGGGCGTTGGAGACGTCGGCGATGTCTGAGGTAGTTGAGCTCGCGATGATCGTCTCCAGGGCGCTGATGCTGCTGGAAGTCGATAAGAGGCTGATGGTCGACTCGGGTTGGGAGTTCGAGACCAAAGACCGCGCCGCGGGTCCGTGCTGTTGGCGGACATGACGGGCAGAATGCGGCTTGTGGGGGACAGCTGTGATGCTGGCACCTTCACGGAGATCTTGTCTTCTCAATCTACGGGCCTTCTTGTGCCTATAAGCAAACATGGTGAGTCTATCTGTTCCATCTTATGTCAAATGGCATGATGCCGAGCTTCGATTTGTGAACCTCGAGGGTCGTCTCGTTTTCAGCCTGCTCCCCGCGAAACGCATCGCTAACAGCACACCAATGCAGACGGCCCTCTTCAACTTCCAATCACTGCTGCTGGTGATCCTCTTGATCATTTGCACCAGTACCTATGCGCACTCGCACTTTCCGGGGATAATGGACCGGAACCGCAATGGGTAAGGGACTCGACTCGGTTGGGATAAAGGGAGTGAGTTGGACTGACCTTCGCAGGATCTTTGGGATATTCTGGAAATGCGCGAGAGTAGGAGAACGACTGAGTCCATATGTCAGCATATGCTGTTTTGCGATGGCTGTAAGTCTCCTCTGATAAGTGGATCAAATACAGATTGATGCTCATGGAATGTGTTTCCGCAGGTGTCGCTATTCATCGGTGGCTAAAGGCCTACGTTCCGTGAATCTTGATCTGTTTTGCTTTAGACTTGGGAATCAAGGAAGGAACAAGAACGAAGTCGAGATGAGGAGTAATAAAGCAATTCATGAGGTGTTCAGGGCCGGCGTCTTCCTTTATTATTCAAAGCGACAAAATACTTTTTAGGACATGGTCAATTCATCATGATTGAATGTATAGTACATTAAGCCGAATACAATAATTAGGCATCAGCTGGTATCGTCTCGATCTATTTATGCATATTCTGGTGGTACAGGATGGGGAAGTTACAGGGTATCATATCTCACGGCTCTGGCCTCACCTCTTCTACAACTGGCTTCGCTTTCTTTCCTTTGTTCGCAAGCTTCTCCAACGCACTGTCAACAAGCTTATGACGAAGTTCTTTTTCATCAGGAGAGTCAAGCTGCTCCTCGGGCTCAAGCTCTGCGACATTGTATCGGCGGTCAAGCGCTTCCATCGCAGCCCATAAAGCCTCCGGGTCATGCATAAATCGCAATGGCTTCACAGTGTAAGAGTCCATGGGATACCCAGCTTGCTCCATTTCTTTGATACTTTGGGCAGTGGCACGGATATTTTGATCATTGGCATAACCACTGATGATTGTGTTCCATGTAACATCATTGTATTTGATATCATGCTTGCTCATCATTTCTCTTATCTTCTCCACGCCAGCTGATTGCCGAGAAAAGATAAAAGCGCTAAGCAGGAGAGTCCATGTTCGCGTGCTTGGCTTAGCGTGCTTTATGGCATTGCCTTTTCGATCCACCTCTGATTGTGGATGAAGCATGTCCTCAACGATTCTCACACATGACCGCAGCTCGCGACGATAGTGACGCAAAGCGGTCAAGAATGCGTTGTATGTGTGGTCGGTCTCGGCCATAGGAGCAATTATGGTGTCACCATTGCTGACAAGCTTCTGGAATCGATTATAGATCGCGAGCGTCTTAGAAGCATCGGGTTTGCAACGGAGATGAGTCGCTAATGCGATGCATAGAACATGAGGCGGAGGTTGCTCTATGCCATTCGTGTGAGGAGTATAATGACTTGGAACAATGAGTAGGTCCCGGAGAGGTTTGATGTCGTAAAGGCGGCTGTACATATCCAGCATGGAGAAGAGAATGCTTGACCGATCGGAGTCCGAATCCATGTGTTTCACCGTGAAAAGATAATGTGAATGGAAGATTTTGCTAGCAAGATATGGGTTCGTGCGCAGAGTGTCCTCCGTATTGATCTCTTTAACTAACAACTGAATGCCAGTTCGATCTTCTCGAGCCAGAGCTTCTTGAAGAAGGATCAGGTAAGTATGCGAATCAAGTCTATGGCCGTGGTCGATCATGTATTTGAGTATGTCATTCATCAGCTGGCTGTCTTTCGTCTTCGCAGAATTAGTGAGGACAATGTTCATCATGTCCCGATCCGGCTTCACACCAGCCTGCAGTAGTTTTGGCAGTATCTGGAAATTGCGTCCATCTGGGCCGTCTTCGACGGTGTCAAGAAGTAGGAGCTTGCAGCAGTGTCTCATCACGCCCTCACTTTCCATTCCGAATTGGGGGTCTTTGAGGTTGCGGACATAATTGAGAGCCTTCAGAGCGCGATCTATATCACCAAGCTCTGAAAATCGCCGCACGAAACACAAAACAGTTCCGCCGCTAAGTTCCAATTTGTGCAGTGATTCATCGAAAACAATATTCACAGAGTTCGGTCTTGCTTTCTCTATGTAGAGCCGTGTGGGCTTTTGCGGCGTATTGAAAAGAGGCCAGTCACTTGGATGCAAGCAAGCTTCAATGACTTCCTGATATGTCTCATCACTGACCTCGCCATTCTTTTGCCACTCTTCATAATGAAACCTCTCCACGTATAGTAAACAGTCACCAACAAAAGTAAAGTCTGGCTTCTCCGTGCAGCTCGAGGTCACTAGTAAGAATGACAATAATAATACGGGATCATTCTCCAAAAGCCACAATGCGAGACGCTGCCACATAGCAGCTTTCGTCCGTCTATGCAGTGATTTCCATTCCACTTTGAACTGCTCTGAAGATTCCTCTTGAAGGACACGCAGCAAGTGTTGTCCAGTACTTTCACCCGAAATAGTTGAGCCCCCGGTTTTCAAGGACGGAATGAGGGGTCTTGCAACATCTCGCTCGTAAAGTCTTGCCCGAAAAAGCTCTCGATATGCAATATTCCACTGCCTGTGGGCTAATCCTCGCGAGTATAGTGAGCGAGCGCGCATCAAAGCTTCTGCTTTCAAGGTGAAAATGCTCGGCTTTTTATCTCCGAGCTCGATCACAAGTCTGTCATAGATAGTATTGACTAGTTGACCTTCGACTCCATTGTGATAAAGCCATCGTCGGACTTGCGTCTTCGTTAAGGGTAAGGTTGTAGATCTCGCAGCTCTCGGGGATGGTGGCTTTTGCACGTCAGACTTGCGAGGCAAATCTTGCAGTGCATTACGGTCGAAGGAATTGGAAACGGGGTATTCAGGCTCTGCCTGTTCTTCTTCGCCAACGGTAGGGCCCTGTGTCGCAATGCATCGTGCTCGATATGTTCCGGGATTTTGTACCCAGTGTCTGCGATTGCGGCTTGTCAACGACAGGGCCCTGAGCCGGGTCTCAAAGGAGGCGTGCAAGGAATGCGACATTCGGTACTGTGTCGCCATAGTCATCGAAAGGAACGGGCAGTGAATGCCCTGGCGGAAGAAGCGTCAAGGTTGACGCGGTGTCGCGATCTCCGAAAGAATAAATGGCGGTCGCTCGATTCTGCCGTGGCTGGTGCTGTGGCGCACTTGATTCGTTATCGGTTGAACATCACCTCTTCCACTTTTTTATTGCAGCGCGGAGGACTATACGGGGCATTTAAAGTCTTAAGTCCTATTCGTCTTCGTGATACGGGCGACGTTCGGTCTTCCTCCTCCACAAATTACCACAAAATGTCGTCAAACAATGCTTCACTGGATGCGGCATCCAACGATCGCAAAGCTCGCCTCGCCAAACTCGCCGCACTGAAGCGCAAGCAACCCGAAGCCGACAGCCAAGACCCCGGCGCAGAAAACGACGAACCAAGCGAAGCATCTGAGGAGACACTCAAGTTCTTGTCTGGCCGCAACTACGATGCTGAGACACGCGGACCTAAACTGGGATTCGAGGAAGGCCCGCAGGAGGGGAAAGTGACGGTAGAATCACAGGCAGCAGAGATTGCTGAACGTGTTAAAGAGCAAGCGCAACAGGACGCAGACGCAGATCAACCAATTGACCTCTTCAAATTACAACCCAAAAAACCCAACTGGGATCTACGACGAGACCTGGACGAAAAGCTCAAGACTCTCAATGTGCGGACAGAGAACGCCATTGCTCGCCTGGTGCGTCAGAGAGTAGAAGGAGCACAGCGTGCAGCGAAAGAGCGAGGGGCTACTTCCAACGGAGGACAAGGCGAAGAAGTGGGCATTGAGGGCCAGGCTCTTGTGGAAGGAATCCACATGCGGGAGCAAGAAGAGAAAGGCGAAGATGACATTTGAGAGTGATACCCTTTACGGTGGAATAGCATTACTTTGACCGTTCGTTTATTTACCCTGTCTTTTCTTTTCTGATGATTTATCATGGTCCTATACAAGCACTCTGTTCAAGGGCTTCGGTTCTTTTCCTTCAGCTGGCTGCACAAAAAGGGCGTTGGGAGACTGCACATTGGGATGTATGGATATTCTATTAATACAAAACTTCCATCTAAATCAATGGAAAAAAGAATGGCCAAAAAGCGTGCCAATTGAAACAAAAACACCTCCCATGAAATTAGACCCATTTGTCCTTCGTATGCTTTCTTTTATCGACCCACGCCTTGTGTCAACGCAAGACGTTTGCTGTATGGGCTCAAGCTTCTTTGCCGGGGTAGCTCAGGTCGCCCCCTAGGTGCTGGTCTAGCTCTTCCCTGTGTTTGATGCGAAGGGCTGTCTCGAGCTCGATAAGCTCGTCGCTCTGATTCATCAGGTCCTGCGTTAGGGGTCATTGAGCGTCTCCCTTTGGCAATTCTGCTCTTATCCGCACTCGGGCTACGTCGAGTTCGCGTGCCACGAGACTCGGAAGTCCGGTGTCTTCCTCGCTCGTCGGGACTGCTCTCCCTTCGACGGCGTCGAATATTTCTGTCTTCTGCCCATTCCCTCGACCGCGATCGCGGCCGGTCTTCTGATACATATGAAGACCCAGAGTAACTTTCAGCGGCGTCACTATATCTTCGCTTGCGAGATGTGGAAGCATGTGGTGATACTGAGTGGTTTGATCTTCTTGCGCCTGTATCGCCTCTTCCTCGACTATCAGGCGAGCCTGAACGAGACCGGTTTGTGGAGATTGTTGATACCGAGTTGGCTGAATGTGATGAAACTGATCGTTGTCGACCAGATGAAGTTCCATCCATTTCTGTCTTGCGGCCGCGATCCTCTTCGCGCTTAGCTAGAACTTCATCCGCCACGCCATTCCTATGATATTTAATTAACTTCTGAGATCCTGGCGAGTAGAGATGTAATCTGATATAATGAAGTCAGTGAAATACTTACGACTGCAAAAGATGGTTTGGATTTTCCGTTGAAAGCTTAGGCATCAATCGTGGGTTCAGTAGTTGCTGAGTGCGCGAGGGTCGAGATGTATATGGACGGTCTTGAGCAGTAGCCTTGCATTCATAGCTGTAGTGCCGTGCAAAGAAAGTCAGTTCTCATTACCGAATGCGATTTTCAAAGGGCAAGTGCTTCGAGGGAGACATATCTCGTTTTAAACATTTCTGGCATAGCGTGTTCGCGGAGGCCTTAGTTGGGCCTCGAAGGGTAGGCGCATTGCGGTAGCGATTCATGACAGCCCTCTGCGAATGCGAAGCTATGATCACGCGTTATAGTTTCACTTATCGATTAAAATAAGGGAAGAGTATTGAAAAGATCACTAGCGAGGTCTGTCACGCTGATTATCATCTCAAAAATCGCGGAGGAGGCGGTGGGGCACGGCAGTTTGCCTGCCCACCAGAGAATCTTCACGCCTGACGCTTCAGAACGTCTGACCCCAGTGCTCCTTCTTCACCTGCTTTGTCTTGCGTGGGTCTCACACTCAGTATACCCTCGTGGAGAGAATTCTTTTCCCGGTATTCTCTGGTATTTACTCAAACGACCGGTGCCACCACAACCCTCCATCTTCCCAGGTTCTGATCATCCTGACCATGAACCAGCTCTGACATTGTGTAAGACGCCCCAAAGGATTGTGCACCCCTGCGTTCCTCTATGGGCAGCAAATTGTGAAACTTGTATAACTCAGTGACGCTAACATAATTCATGTTCAGCACTCCCTGATGGCGAAGGCCTGTTACCTAAGATATGTCTTTCATTTTGACCTTGTGTGAACCGGGATTCTCCAGTCATCTTTTTTGCATCCAGTCACAGATTTGAGCTTTTTCAAGTCTGCTGCATACTGAGAATACTCTTTTCGATTGTTCTCTGTATTCTTCGTGAAAGTCTTTCACGCAAATTTGATCTTGATTCCGCGGGGTAAACAACACAATGGCATCGGCAAGTGCTTCACAAGGAGACAGCCAGATTTCATTTGCAAAGGTATTTAACTGAGAGTGATTATGAGAAATCATAACTCTATTGATCTGACTTTCATTGATAGGTCGCTGCCATGTCTTCTACGAACCCCCAATCATCTTCGATATCCGACAACAGTGATAATGCTTCCCGAGGAAGTACTCCTGCCGGTTCTAGTGTCAATAATACCGATGCGCCATCACCCATGACACACTCACCCCAAGATCCAAGTGGTCGTGCGCATACACCCGATGATTCTGTGGTTGAGGGTTTACGAACAGCAGTGCAGGACATTGACATTACCCCGCAAAAGGACCATGAGGGATCAGGTTCCTCCCTCGACGGTCAAGAGGGTGGCCTACTCAAAAGAGACCACTTCTTTGATGATGACCATACCCAGCTGTCCAGTTCCTCCACAAAAATGACCAATTTTGATTCCAAGAGCCTGGCCTCTGTGACAACTTTCGCCATGGATGAAAACAATTCGGTTCGGCCGGATGATAGCGCCAGTGTCCAAGCTATTGATGAAGAGGAGTCTCTTTCTGGACCGGCATCTGGTGCACCAAACTCGGTGACAGGGTCTGAAGCTGGTGGGCGGGCATTTAGGGATCCTCGTGATGGGCACATGCAGCGACCCCGTGGTGTACTGCCTGTACCCGGGCCACTGTTCAATGGCTCAACTCAGCGGGGGGCCGTGAGCATCCCACCCGACTCTGTGTCAAATAATTTTGTGGTTCCAGCCATCCCTGATGGCTTACAAGACGGATCGAGCCCGCATGGATTTCCTCTTGAGCCCGACGAAAAGCTCGTGGAGGCGATGAAGTCTCCAAAAGACCGACTTCTCATCCTTCAGCTGGAGGAGAAGATTCGTTATTTCATTAGTGACTCTAGGTAAGCCTCATCACTCGTTTTCTTGATTGAATATCGAATTTTTGCTAACAATTAACAGTGAACAATCTTTGGAACTGCCACCATCAAACGCTTTTGGGCGTCTCCTCGCACATAAATTGGGAGATTACTATCACCTCACACACTTTGTGGACAACAATGTAACCTCGGTTCGACTGCACCGAACACCTTTTTGTCGATTGTGAGTGCCTGTCATCTGGTCTCTATCGCTGAATACAGATTGCTAATGAAGTCAGACCTACGCCTCTGTCAGCTGTCCATGCTGCCGTCAACACGACTACCCCACAAAACTCTCTTCCGAAGAAAATCATGCGCAGAACAGATGGAGATCGACCTTCCACAGATGGCAGTGTAGGAGCAAGCTCTTCTGCCCCGTCCAAGGCTCCTTCAGAAGCCGGTGATACTGGTACAGATGGCGATCAGCCAGGATCATCTACAGGAACACCTGCCAAAGATCGATCTCTCTTAAGTAGAGAAGAGCGAGAAGCCAAGTATAATGAGGTCCGCGAACGAATTTTCCGTGACTTCCCCGATAACCCCAAGTCAGACACAGCCAGTGGTGAATCGAGCCACAATATGTCACGGTCCAGCTCTACAAATGGCCGGAAGAAGAACAACAACAGTAACAATCGACAGCGGCCTCAAGACGATGGTTTTGAATCACGTTCTCTTTTCAACGCCTACTATGTCGGAGCCGGGGGTCCCTACAATGGACAAATGCCATATAATTCGAACGCTGGAGATGCCTCATACCCAAATCAGGTTCCATACCTAGTTGGACCAGGCGTCTCGCCACCTAACAATGGATTTGTGCCTCAGGGACAAAACAACACTGTGTATCCCGGAGGCATGGGTGTCAACAACATGCCGCAATACCCAATGAACATGTCTCCGCAGATGAACACCGGTACGCCTTGGCAAGCGGGAAACATACCACAACAATCTCCATATTCTGGATACTCTTCGATGAACCAACCAGGAATGATGAGCCAACAATCATCCGCCAAATCTTCTCCGGCTGTGAACAACTATGCGATCCCACAACCGGGCCCATATCAGCAGACAGCCCACTGGAGCCCCCAGTCTTATTCAGGAGGCTATCAACAGCCTTTGCCACAACGTAACCAGCCTCCTGTACACTGGCCCAATTATCCAGCTCAGTCCATGCCTCCGAACATGGCAGGATATTCCTATGCGCAATACCCAGGTCAACATTTGAATTCCGGCTACCAAAATCTCCCTGGCCAGATGATGGCAGGTGGACCAAGGTCACATTTCAATCCTCAGACGCGTTCATTTGTTCCCGGTGGTCCTCCCCGCCCCAATGGCAAGGGACCACAGCCTCCCATGCCTCCATATGCAAACATGCCGCCTCATCAAAACCAATGGGCAGGATACCCAGACCAAAGCCATAACAGGAGCATGGATCAATCGTCAGTCGGCAATCATAGCCGTCCGCCAGCTCCGAACGCAAACACGAATTCCCTCGCCAAATGGGGTACGCCGTCTCATCTGCCTCCTAAGCCTCCGCCATCCGAAGTTTCATCCGACTTCGATGTGAAGCATCGAAATGCCCCTATGTCGATGCCCCCAGGTCCGCCATTTCCGGCCAGTACGATCACCGGTCCTAAAAACGGTCCCCTTGTGGTTTCTGGAGGGATGAACGGCCCTAAAGCGAATTGAGGTCTACATCTCGTTGGCTAAAATACGTTATGGGATTCCTTGATCGTTTATGTGGTTCAATTGGCTGGTATTGGTTCAAATGACTGTAAATTGACGCATGATTGGGAGTAGGAGGGATTGATGGCGATAGACGCATGTCAACCACGCTGACTTGTACAGATAGTAAAGTGCATCGTGGGTTGGGCGCTTTGAAGCAGTTGAATATACATATTACTTGACATGAATCAGTCCTATCGTAGCCTTATGTCTCCCCCAAAGTAGCCGTCAAACCTTGCTATAAATGGACAGCCGGTGGGAGCCAAAATGGCGTTCCTGAAAATCGGCTTGCTTTGTCTCAGCCCCCTTTGGTGCTGAAAGACGATAAAAGTCCCAGATCCCCGAACTTGGAACTACGAGAGGCCCAAAGCTATCTCCATGTCATGCTAATATGGCCAAAAACGTCGATGTTTCAATCTCCTCTGCCAGAAAGCTCTCTTCGTCAGACCTTCTGCTTGAAAAACCGGCGGGTTAGTTAGCAAGTCTACGCAGAGTGTCGATTTTCATGATTACGCTAACAGGTCTAAAGAGCGATACCAGCGAGAATTTCATATGACTACCCACTTTGGTTTGCAAGCCAATGTGATTATAGCTGGATCATATTCTAATATCAATGACAAGAATGCTCTCCTCACAAAGGAACTTCTCTACCCGGCGATTCGCAAGGTCGCTCGGCTCTATCCAGAGTTTGGAATGGTTCGCCTTGTGAAGCCATCCCAGGTTAGGAAGGGCCAACATCGCTGCTGGACAGGCTTTCTGCGACAGATTGATTTGGGAAATCATGTCAAGCTTGTCGATATTTGCGGCCAGCCGAGTATGAATTCTCTTCTAGAGCGGTATCATGGACTATGGTTTACGGTCGAGGCTCTCCCACCCTGGCAGCTTGTTGTCATCAATGGTCGAGATGTACTGTTCATATTCGATCATATCATTACTGATGGACGTGGGACAACTACCATACGGGCTGCCTTGCTTGAAGCTCTCAACGAAATTCAGGAAGATGACCAGGAACGAGATGACTCAATTGCTGAGTTCACTGCTGATGTGCCAGGCTTCCCTGAAGAAGATCCTATCAAACGATCCAGGCATAAAGTATCTATCATTGGGACCATCTTCATGGTTCTCGGCCTCCAATGGATTTGACTGCTTAATTGGTTCCTGGCACGGCCCCTTGACGATATGATCACCAGAGAGCTCAAGTTTGATTATTCAAACCCAGGAAAGAAGAAAACTTGAAGACACAGATCAACTCTCTCACCCTTAATTCTAAGACACTTCAACGCTGCGTCAAAGCCTGCCATGCACACGGAGCATCTTTCACAAGTTTCCTTCATACCCTGATAACGGTGTGTTTGGTAGCTGATTTCTACCCAAAATCTAAATTCGCCCATACACAGGTTGCAATGGACCTGCGCCCGCACCTACTCCCAAGCCCTCGGAAGGAAGCAATAAGCTGTCAAGTTTCTACGGTCTTCCTACTTAATTGGCTCGACAAATACCTCAAGGCCGGGCAGCAGTCCAAGGTAGACATCGAAAATCCGACCAAAAATGATCTCATCTGGGAATTGGCACGCCAGAAAAAGGTAGATATATTGGACGACATACAGAACACTAAGCGCGGGAGGACAGCCTGGCAGGCTACCTAGGTATGGATCTTTTGGGGAAGGATGACGAAGACTACACCAGGCAACTTTTGCCGTCTTACAAAAGTACACAAGCGACCTTGGCTTTCTCCATCTCCAATCTCGGGGTTTTTGACCCATCCAAGCACCTCAACCCCTCGGGTAATGGTTGGACTGTTTCGGGAATGCATTTCTCAGCTGGTGCAATTCCTGCTGGCTTCGGGCCGCCCATGGTCTTTAATATCATGGGAGTTAATGGTGGAGATACTGTCGTTCATGTGAGCTCTGAACAGGGGTGCATGAAGGATGATGGATTTATGGAGACATTTTTGGAGCGTCTACGGCGGCGCTTGGAAACAATCTTGTAAAATTGTAGTTACAATCTTTGGGTCTCCAATTTTTCGGATTTTGTTTCTTTCTTGAAATGCATGCTACCCTAGAGATTAATATAGTTATATCTCCTCTTTTTTTTCTCCATATATTGCGACATTGACTCAGTCGGACATGAAAGTAACAATTGAGCCGACCGTGCAGATAGCTCAAACAAGTTTGGACCATTCTTGTGGCTATTTTAATAATAAGTGGCTGTTGATTGGACGATTCCTATGCATAGATATGCGCCAAGTATCAGAGTCATGAAAATAGGCGAAGTCAAAGTGCTCTGTTGACGATATCAAGCGGCAGTTTCCACGACAGAAGAAATGTGAGCGGCTCCTGGAGGGGCTGCGTCACAATGTAGATCCACAGTGGCACTGCTCACAGATTCACCCCCGCTGTTTAATCAAGATCTCATTTTCTATATAATCCGATCCCTTGAGTAAACTATCTGATCATTTCTCTTGTTCGTCGGATTTCTACACAGTCCAACTCTATCAACATGGGTCTCCTTGAAGGTGATCGTTTCTACATACTCATCAACGGTGCACCAGTCACTAAGCCTGGTGTCGATGGGCTACTTGGAGGGGACCAAACGGTCCAAGCATCTACAAACAGTAGTCCTGAAGGGGCTGTATTCTCTTTCAATCCAGTCGAGAGACATCTTTACAGTGATGGGTATTTCCTAGGCCGCAATCTTCTGGAGGATCGCAGTCTTCTACCTAAGAAGATTGTCTGGTCGAGAGATCCTAGCTATCTTCTGCCGGTTCATACAGATGAGAATAATCCTCAAAAGTTGAGGTTCTCCGGTGAGTTCCACCCAGAGTGACTAGTCTGATAGATTGACATCAGCTGAAGCCCGTCATGGTCTTAGGTGGTCCTCTAATTGTCATGAATGGTCAGCTTTTCGCAAGTCTCATGGGTAAGTATGTATCCTTCGAAATTTATGAAATTTGCAGTCTTGAAAGCATGAGAAACGTGTATACTGACTAATATCATCAAAGGAGAGGAAGAGCCTACGGTACAACTTGCGTTCCTTTGATTCCCCAGAGCCCCTGGAACATATAGCACCCAGTTCTGTCCTTGATTTCGATACCTATAATCAAAGCCACCTCAAAGTCTCAGCATCCGCCTTCGTACAGTGAAGCCACCGAGCTCAGGAATCCACGCGACGTGGAAATGGGATTTCTGGTTCCAAGGTTGGCAAATTTCGAACTTTCCAAGGTTATACGCACGACTCGAGTAGATAGTCTACTGTCACAGATATATTCGATTTCCCCACGACCTTCTATCTAGATATGATAACGAATGAAACCTGTTAGAGCCTTTGAAGGAACGCCAATCTAGACTTTTACTTCTCGCACGTAGCGTCGCATTTCATGATTACGACCCGATATATACTAGAAGCGAAATTCGCACCTGAAGTTGAACAGCCAGGCGACCTCGGAAGATAGCAAGAATTGAATGAATGAAAATCAAAATGTTTGATACTATACATAGGCTATGTCACAGATGAGCAGGATATGCTAGAGTAGCAGAAAACTCCTATAAAACAAACAAGAAAGGAAACTGTTTCCTTCCGGTAGCGCAAAAACACGCGTGGCATCCACGCCTCATGTTCCTTTGATCGCCTTGACTAACATCGGACTCCAACTCGCGATGCTACACACTTCTCAAGCTCCGTCAAACCGTCCTTCATGGGTTCTTGGGTACAGCGACCTCTCCCTCATTCTCGGTGTGTACCTTCTCTTGCTTTGGCTTCTTGAGGTTCAATTGCGAGATTGCCTCTTCTAAAGCCTCCACGCCACCCTTTCGGAAAGCAGTAACCTTGCGCAAGTTCAAAGCCGTCAAGCCATTAACGTGATTATTTCCTAGCTCCCGTTGGCGCGCAACAGTCCGCGCTACCATGGCGAAACGTGTGTCCTTGGGTCCATCAACAAGTTCGAGAATTGCGCTAGGAGCTTGATCGTGAGGCTTGCGTTCAGGCACAGCGCTCTTGTCACCTTTGCGCACACTGTAGTATTCGTATTTCTCTTTCGGCTCGACGCGGAGCACGCGAGTGTAGCCTCCTTGTCGATCGGCGTAGCGTTCGCGGAGGGGCCCGAATAGTTTTGGGAGCATCTCATGGGGTTTCTGCAGCGGTATCGTGTTAGTCATACAATGAATGGCTTTCATGATGTTTCTTTCTGGTAGGGAGTATCTCAATGCTCCCTGGTTCCAGAACTGGTGAGATGTCACGTACGAAGAAAATCGACAATGCTTTCCGTCGGCTGGCCTCAGTGTTCTTCTTTCCCAGGGTGATCAGGGTATCCGCCAGCCGTTGTGCTTCCTTCGCCTTGGCCCATGTTGTTGTGATCGATTCATTCTCAATGAGTGAAGTGACTAAGTTGCGGAGAAGGGCCTTGCGATGCGAGGACTTGCGGCCAAGGTGACGGTAAATTTTGCCGCCAGCCATCTTGATGAAGTGAAAGGAGTGTGTCGATTAAGAAGCCGTATGACGATCTTTCCCAAGCCTCAATTGTCTTGGAGTCCCGAGGGAAGGGGCGTTGGCAATACGTAGGTCTCACTGGGGGTGGTTCAACTTGACGGGACGAGTTCGCAGCAAAAGATTCGAGTTGGGTCCGCGACCAATCGGAGCGCCGCTACCGCCTTCGCCGACTTCAACTTTTTGCGCGTTCAGAACAACTTCGCTTTAAAGACTACGAAAGCTCAACGACATTTACAATTATTCCTTCCCTGACTCGTTTCTGTTTAAGGCTCCTGTCAGCTACTCGCAGCCGGTCGCACCGCTGAGTGCTTTCCGCCGAAAGTCATAATGGGCTTCTTTACGGGCTTCGTAAGTTTGTTTGCTCCGAAGCTTGGGGACATGATAATAACATTATAACCTGTAGGTTGGCGGGTTTGCCTTCACAACCTCTATCCTCTACATCACAATACAAGTTCACCGTACCACTCGGCTCGAACAGCGTCGTTCAATTCGCGAACAAGTCGGCCAGGTCAGATGGCTCGCTTCCTCCGCGGGCGCATATGCCCGCCGCTATGACCTGCCAGACCTAGATCGCCGCTTAGAAGAGCAGAAGTCGGCCAAAGACGAGGCTGCTGATATGAAAGAAGTTCTCAAACACCGGTGGAACAAGGAAGTCGAAAACCTCGCGCGCAAGGCCTATGATAGCCGATGGGAAGATTTTCGAGACGGCGCCGCAGAGTCGTGGACTGCCGTGAAGAAGTATGTCAAGAAAGATTAAGCTTCTCTGGGATTTGCTGTCTTCATGAAGACAAAAACATGCTTTTTGGTTCTTCTCTTGTATTACTATGACTTGCTTTGCATTGATAGCTTGGAGTTCGGATACCCTTGATTTTTACGGGATTTTCACAGGATAGCATTGCATGATGGCTTTTTTCAACCAATATTATTATATGAAGAATAAGTTGCTGTTCTGCAAAACGCATTAGGGCGCGACCAGCGCTTGATCCCGGCAGCGGAGTGGTATCATATTAAGACTCGCAATATAATGAGTCGCGTGTGCGATGTTATAATCCGGCGGCTGAGGAAGGTGCCTCTGTGTCGACACTCTCGGAGTCGCTCCAGATATCCTTGCTTTCTCTCTCCACAGTGCGCATGGCCTGTGACACTTCCTCCAGCTTTGCGACGACATCCAGGACGCCTTGGTTTACTCGTTCAAAGTAACGATCATTCGCCAGCCGTCGCTTCCGCGCGAGCTCGATGTCTTTTGCAGTTTCCTCATCCAGGGTACTAGGTGATATGCGATCCCTCAAAGGATTTTGTTCCGTTGACGTTACCTCCGGGATCGTGGCATCTATGTCTGGGTGTCGCGAGTTCCCATCTCCATCTGTAGTGTTCCGACTGGAGTCAACTACTTCATCTTCGGCCCCATTGCGTGACCATGCCTGTGCAAGCTTCAATTGCTTCATGCGCAAGTCCTCGAGAGCTTGAGAGTGTTTCTCGCCGAAGACATGCTCTGTCGTCACAGCGCTGAGTTCCACTTCAGATAATGCACTCTGCATCTCTTGCCAAATCGCGTCCGAACCATCAACATCATGCTTGGAAGGACGACGCGCTGCGAAGGGGGAGTAGCTGCGAGTACTCTCATTACTATTCGCGGACCGATTTCGCTGGAGTGGCGGATGTTGAGTACTCGGCGACGCTAATGTTGAGGCTGGAGGGACTGCGAGTGACGGATTGGAGGCATTATGAGACGGAGGTCGTTGAAAAAGTGCCGGTGGAGGTAGCCGCTGAGAGCTTGTTGGCTTCCGTGAGGAATCCATTGAACCTGACAGGAGAAGTCCCCGTGTTGATCCAGGATATGATGCTCTGATGGGGCATGTCTATCACGTCCAGCGGGCCGATAACAGATGCTTATCGCAATCTTATCAGCGATGACATAATACAGGGGGCTCAGCACATCCCGTGACTCGCTTAGGGCAAGCGCACAAAGTCACGGGAAGCGGACCCAAGCAAGCGAAAGGCTGGTCGTGCAACAAATCCAAACCCTTCGACTTTCGACCTCCCCCACGACCAAGCCCTTTGGCGACAACACCCAGTTTCAACCGGTACGTATACCGATGTGAATACACTCCCCTCGATCGCGCTCGGAAGGATTATGTGCATGGGATTTACTACGGGCGGTTTCACGGCTCACCACCTCGTCGGCCTCGCACAAAAAAAGTTCACAACATCGACAGTCGTCAATCGCCCACCATACAAATCCGATATACGCCTGAACTCCCGAGTGACTCAACGCACGAATCCTTCCGAATCAGCACGAATCCGAGATAAGCACATTAGGAGCATCGAAACTAACGCCGAATTGTCCGTCTAGTTGACCGTCAAGAATAATCCGCCAACATGGGTAAAGGAAAGCCCCGTGGTCTCAACGCCGCCCGCAAGCTCGAGGCTCACCGCAAGGATCAGCGCTGGGCTGATCTTCACTTCAAGAAGCGTCTGCTCGGTACCGCCTACAAGTCCTCCCCCTTCGGTGGTGCTTCCCACGCCAAGGGTATCGTCCTTGAGAAGGTCGGTGTTGAGGCTAAGCAGCCCAACTCCGCCATTCGCAAGTGTGTCAAGGTCCAGCTCATCAAGAACGGCAAGAAGGTCGCTGCTTTCGGTACGTTTGACTCGTTCCCTCGTGGGGTAGTCTAGATCGACTCCAGCTCGCAACTGCCTACAACGATACTTTGATCTGAGATCAACGGCTAACGATGTCTCCTTACAGTCCCCAATGACGGTTGTTTGAACTTCATCGACGAGAACGACGAGGTTCTCCTGGCCGGTTTCGGTCGTAAGGGCAAGGCCAAGGGTGATATTCCCGGTGTCCGTTTCAAGGTCGTCAAGGTCTCTGGTGTCGGTCTGCTCGCTCTGTGGAAGGAGAAGAAGGAGAAGCCCCGCTCTTAAGCAAAGAGTCGGAATCGAAATGCAAAATGCCGCGTCCGGGGCGGCGAGGAGCACCGGTGTCGGATGGAAAGCCCGTCTCATAAGCGTCTGGATTTCATGAGAATTTTCATTTGGGATATACCACCCGGGCGGGCTTTCTTCTGGATTGATGTGCAATACCACGAGTTGATACAATCTCAAAAAACAATGGCGCTATGAACTTCAAAATTGGGGCGTCTTGGACGTCTTTCTTGATTCGAATCCTCGCTAGACGTAGATTATCTGATTCCTGTCTCGCGTAGCCATTCTGGACTAAGTGCTTCGAAGAACGCATGGCGCTATATTGTCGACTTATCGTAAACCCAGCGTCTCTTAAACCCGCCATGTTGGGGGTCCCATACAGTATTCAGCTTGATCTCAATGAAATTGAAGGCAACGACTGCTACATGCGACGTATGATTCCAAAGAGCTTAGCCGGTGGGCCTATCAATACTAGTGATCACACCAGTATCCACAGGCGAACACCAATATCGGCAAAATGACGCATGCTCTGGAATAGCAACCCTTGCACGCTAGCACCACCATCCTGAAAATACTCGAGAGTAACAAGTCCTTCCGGGGTTTTGTGGTCATTCCTGTAAAATTAGAGCTTGTTAGGCTTGATTAATGTCCTTCTCATTTGTATTTCAACCCTTTGAGATATTTTAAAGTTCATTATCTGTGAAAACTGTCAAGGCTTCCTCGTAGATATACATCTGTGGACTGACCACGAGATTGTGCACCACAGCTCAATTTTCGCGTAAATTTAATACAAACCTTGCAGAGCATGCAATTTCGTATGAATTTCGTAATTGAATACTTTTATACTGCAAGAAAGTTAAAAAAAAAAACATTGGAAAGCGCCATGCGACTTTTCCAAGCGAGGCGGGAGCGGAGTTGCGGTCTCCCTATGCTCTCTGATGCATTTCCAAGGTTCGAATTTTGTACGTTTCAATCCTTGCTATGAATGATGGAATCGGACTAAGTTGAGTTCTAGTAGGCGCTTGAGGTTCAATGGATCTGACAGAATTTGTGCATATCATTGATATGGCTCAATGTCCTGAAAATCGCGTTATAACCCGACGATATCTTGAAAAGTCTCTATTGTTCCATTTCACGTATGACGTATCTATTGGCAGCAACTCTGTAAACCGGACTTCAAACTCATAAATCCAACATGGTGATCATAATATCATATTTGGGTATTCTTCTAGTGAACCACTAATTTTGATATTGCTTCAAGCTTTGGGAAAAGGTCTACTGGCTTAAAAGCTAATGTCTTCCTTTCGGTAGTGATCTGACACAATACGGTAGAGGTACGACGGAGCATGTCCACCACTAAAAAAAGAATTAGTAATGATTCAAGGAGACCAAGGGAACAAACTCACAGGTTGGTAATGTAAAGGTCCACCAGCTCAGCTGGTACGTAATCGTAAATGGGGTTCTGGACGTCGATCTTGTCGACCAAATCACCATCCTCATAAGGCAGGACTTTGCTTGCATCGCCGTACTCAATAAGAGAGTCAAAGTCAAACGGATAGACGGGACTCAGTTTGTAGACACCGCTGACAACGACGACGGGCGTCTGGTGCACTTTCGCGGCGCGAGCGATAACGCGAGTGCCAGCGGCAGCGACCAGACCACCGTTTGCTAGAACGGAGTGTGTCCCCAGAATGACCTTGTTGACCCGAGACATAAGAGCAAACACTGCCGAATCCGGAATCAAGATGACAGTAATTCCCAATTGGATCAGCGGCTTCTGGAAAGCCTCGGCGCTCAAATTGTCGTCATCACTCAGACTATTGCCACTAACAGTAGCATGAGTGGAGTCATGGTTATTAGGGAACGATTCGGCGTGGATGACAGTAAACTTGCGCTTGGCAGCAGCTTTCAACAAGAACTTTTGTACTGTGGAAGAGGATGTGTGCGTGAGGATGATTTCGTTGGAGTGGATGTGATCAAGTGCATATGCCGCGATTTGTTCGTCGACTTGACCTAGTTCGTCAATGATCTCGTTGATACCTTCGAGTACCTCGGCTCGCACATCTTTGCTTGGGGCATGGCTGGGGAAACGTCCGCTCGGAGACTGAGAGCCTGGTGTGCTCGGTTGCGAATTCTCGGGCTCTGGGTGAGAGAGGAGGCTAAACATGGAGGTAAGAGGAGGACGGGCAGCATTTCGATCCTGTCCATCTGATCGAAGACCGAGAGCGTCTCTGTCCAAAGGCAATGAAGCGTCTGTATAGTCATATGAGTCATCGGTTATATGGTATAAGCATAGCGTCCAACTGACCATCAAAGGCGCGAGGGGTATGAGGTTGGCTTTCTGTGCCTGCCTCACTGAGTGAGAACTCTGCATCGTGGTCGTCCTCTGCCTCGTCGCGAATGAGACCTAGAACTCGTCGCACAATGTTCCCCACCACCATCTCACGCGGCTGAGCAGCTATGAGGCGCCGGCCAACACTCTGCACTCGGTCGATAAGCTTGGAGGACTCTGAAGTTCGGCATGCTGACACGACCCGCAAGAGCAGGTAGGCGGTTGCGGTGGCGCATGATCGAGAATGGCGGATCTGACGACGTTTGAGCAATCTGCATGCGAGTGGTTGTGGTTAGCTTGTTTGAAGCGCGGCATGGGCTAAAAGTAGCTCGAGGAGACAAGAGACTAGAATGCGCACGAGATGAGGTTCTCAATAGAGGTATCGATTGGGTTCGTCTTCAGGGACTTGAGAAAGGACGTAAGGCCCGGCGTCAGGGCCAAGCCGGTGGACGGCATTTGAAAGTGGGATGTAGCGAGTAGCCGCTAAGGTGAGATGAGAGCCTGTGGCGAAGGTAGGATATACTGGCACTGCTCTGGGAAATCACAATCCGACCAAAAGTCGTGCTTGAGGTTTCCTTTGCCCAACTTGCAGGTTTCTCAATCGTTGCTCTGAGAAGGTCGCGGCAAATATAAAAAAGTGGGCGAAAGAAACCGATTTTCTGCCGTTGGGAGGCTTTGTCCGCTTCCCCACACTTGAGACTAGGACTTGTCGGAGTCCCTTTTCCCCTCTCCTGTTTTGGAGTTGCGCCTAGATTTATCTTCTGCAGTTCTTTGATCTCATCTCGTTTTCTGTTGACCTTGGGTATTGGCCCCTCTGTCTCGCGGTAGAAACCGGACTGGC
The DNA here is from genome assembly GCA_035985395.1 of Penicillium coffeae. Classification (NCBI taxonomy): domain Eukaryota; kingdom Fungi; phylum Ascomycota; class Eurotiomycetes; order Eurotiales; family Aspergillaceae; genus Penicillium; species Penicillium coffeae. The sequence goes on along the minus strand of CP142594.1, from coordinate 1,416,147 downwards.
GTTGCGGAACTACTTCCGAGGCAACGGGTAGATCTGGCGCATTCGAGGTCGGTTCAACCAACTTACCACTCTGCCCAGCTTACCTCCCTGCGATGCCCCTCCCTTCCCCTTGAGAATACTCGAACCTCCGATATTTCCCCCCTCAGATGGGCCCCGGCAAGTGGTTTTGACGACTCACGATCCTCTCGTCCTTTAGATTCCACGCGCCCCTGTCTCTCGTGGGCGTTGTTGGAAGATGAACTCGCTGAACATCCTATCGTCGCGAGTCATTGGCCAGTCTTCCAACTCGACGCGCCCACGATCGCAATCGCAGAGCGAAAGCCGTCCAGATACTCCACAGGGCGATTTCGCGAAGTTTCGGTCTTATAGCGAAGACAACTTCCGCGCCAGCTTTACTCTCAATCCCAACTACGACGGCTCGGCATCACCCGCAAACGAAGACCACGAGAACGAGGCGCTCAGCTCGGTTGATGAGAAGACGTCTCTGTTACATGATAGCCAAAAGGATGGAACACTCGTAACGAAAAGTACTTGGCGTTTGTTTACCAAGGGCATCTTCGACGCTATTTCGGAAACAATTCGGTTTATCCTCTCCACGGTTGCTGCACCCGGTGTATATCTGGCTCAATGCTTTCAAGATGACGACGGGCACTACTCTATTCTTGTTCCAATACGCAGGATTTGGAGGCCATCTGCGGAGGCTAGAATCCGGTCTGAGAAAGGGGCTTCTGGAGCACAAGGCCGGAGACGAAGTAGCTCGATACGGAAGGTGAAACCACAAACATCGCGAGACTCTATAATCTCTACAACCTCCGAATCCGATATAGATCGACGAAATCCGAAATCTTCCTCTGGCGCAAAGCATCAACAAAACGATTCTCAAGACTTGGACGCGAACCCGGCCCTAGACGACACGCCTCGACGGTCTATACGCATTAAGCTCCATAATGAAGAAGCTCTGAAACGACAGAGACGACGGCGAACAATGAGCAGCGATATGAACCCACCGATGCCAGAGGGTGTTACTCGGGTCCAGGGTGCCGTCAATCTGGACAGCTTGAAGTCACCTACCTCTCCATCCGTTCACCGCATCACCAAATATCCGCATTCTCCTACACCTCCCCGGCCTCTTCTTCCTCAACGAGTACCTTCATATACCGCGTCATCACGCAATGCCCGCCTCCCACAGAAGACCCTTGTCTTGGACCTTGACGAGACACTCATCCATTCGCTAGCGAAGGGCGGCCGTATGTCTAGTGGCCATATGGTCGAAGTCAAGCTTGCAATGCCCATGACTACCGCCTTAACTCCTGGTGGACCGCAAACAACTTTGGGACCTCAACATCCCATTCTGTATTACGTGCATAAGCGACCGCACTGCGATGACTTTCTGCGCAAGATCTGCAAATGGTATAAGCTTGTTGTATTCACCGCAAGTGTGCAAGAATACGCCGACCCTGTCATTGACTGGCTCGAGCAAGAGCGCAAATACTTCCAAGCTCGCTACTACCGACAACATTGCACCCTGCGCAACGGCGCGTACATCAAAGATCTTAGCTCCGTTGAGCCAGATTTGAGCAAAGTGATGATTCTCGATAACAGCCCAATGAGCTATATCTTCCATGAGGGTGCGATCAACATCTTACCATGACCATTGATTATAAACTGACTCCTATTCCAGATAACGCAATCCCTATCGAAGGGTGGATCAACGACCCCACGGACAATGGTTTATTGCATCTTGTTCCTATGCTCGAGGCATTGCAGTATGCCACTGATGTGCGGGCTTTGCTTGCTCTCCGACGTGGCGAGGTCGATTCATAGCTGCTCCGGTATTTGTATCTTTGATCTGCGCATGTAGGTGTAAAGGGAGTTTTGTGTTGATTAGAAGCGTGGTCCATTCAACGAGAAAAGAAGCAAACAAAAAAAAGCAAATGGTTACACGGAGGATATAGGACGATGAATGATTACCCACCTGTGCAGGCTATTCATAATGGCTCTCAGAATATTGTTAATTGGCGAATGAATTGACCGTACATACCCAAATCGAGCATATTGCACTCCTTTCATCCACATACGTCACCTGCTTATTGCTTGATTGAAGATCAATGACTAGTTGATGAACCCGTATAAATACACCTCAGCTGACCTTGAAGTCACTGGGTCCTATACTATGACAGTAGTAGCATTTCCTTGAGGAATATTCAAGAGGAGCAGGGGCGATCAAGATGATGAAGCCCGACAACAAGAAAGTTGGATTCAGAAAAAACATCAGTAGTGACTAAACCATTTCAAGTTTATGCGAGAGGAAGTTGCATTATGGATAAGGCTAAATCTAGATGCAGACTCTCATGAGGGGTTTTAGGGTAAACAATTTCCCCCATAGAAACGCCATCGAATGATTCAAGGCGTGCTCCCCAAATGTTATCTTTGACCCATCTGTACTCCGACTCGGCGCGGGGCTGTCGGCGAGGCTCCGATCAAAACTTCCTCTTAGGATAGCTGGTTGCGGCACAGCCCTCATGGGTCTCGTTATTGCATATTAGCCTTCAGTATAAGACGCCGTACTAGATATAGCTCATTCAATGGTATTTTGTACTTCAATCCATTGATGCGTTGTAAAGCATCCATTATCCTAGCCATTTGACCATGTCAACGGCCCCAAACATCAACATTTCTATCGGTAAGTAACCATGTCGATAGTCTTTAGCTTCACAATAATTTTGACAATTGTCCAGACCGCGGTGGTACATTCTGTGATGTATTAGTCCAAGCACCTGGTCGCGCAGATATTGTTTTCAAGTTGCTGTCGGAAGACCCGCAGAACTATCGGGATGCACCAACCGAGGCAATTCGGAGGTCTTTAGAAATTATTGAAGAGCGACATATACCTGTTGACGAACTTCTTGATGGGTCACGCATAGCTTCATGCCGCATTGGAACGACTATAGCAACCAATGCTCTACTTGAAGGCAAAGGCCGTGAATTCGCGTTCGTAACCACGAAGGGGTTCAAAGACGTCTGTGTCATCGACGATCAAACGAGGCCAAAACTGTTTGCCTTGAATGTCAGGAAGCCAGCAGCACTTCACACGACATCAGTGGAACTTGATGAACGGGTCACCATTGAAGACTACGACCTTAACCCTTCACCCATTAATAAATCGGCAGAAATCACAGATCCAGCTCTGGTTCGAACACCAAGTGGGGAAATTGTCAGAGTATTGAAACCTCTTGATCAAGATGAGGCCCGCAGGGTACTTACTGGGCTACGAGAATCTGGATTCAAATCCGTGGCAATCTCATTCATGCATTCATATCTCTACCCAGCACACGAGAATCAGGTTGCTGAGATTGCCCAAGAACTCGGCTTTGAGTACATTACCAAGGCATCGGAAGTAAGCCCAGTCATGAAATTCCTGCAACGCAGTAGCTCTACCACATCTGAGGCCTACCTTTATCCTATCGTGAAAGACTATGTCACATCATTTCAGAGTGGCTTCAAAGTGCTCCCTCAGAAGGTGGAGTTTATGGGTTCCGATGGAGGCCTACGACAAGCTTTGAAATTCCGAGGCAACGAGGCCCTTGTGAGTGGGCCTGCTGGGGGAGTTGTTGGGATCGCGCAGACATGCTATGACCCTGCTGAAGGAACGCCGGTCCTCGGATTCGACATGGGAGGTACCAGCACAGATGTTTGTCGTTATGATGGCAAATATGACTATTTGACGGACACTGTAGTCGCGGGACGGAAGATTACAGTACCCATGCTGAACATTGCAACCGTTGCTGCTGGGGGAGGCTCGATGCTCTTTTCTCGTCATGGACTATTTGTAGTCGGACCTGAAAGCGCCGGAGCTCACCCAGGGCCCGCTTGCTATAGAAAAGGAGGACCTTTGACTGTCACGGATGCAAATCTCTTTTTAGGTCGGTTGGTATTATCCTCATTCCCAGCAATTTTTGGCCCGGGGGCAAATGAAGAGCTTGATTATCAAATCACAAAACAAAAATTTGAAGTGATAACGAAGGAAATCAATGAGCAAACTGCTCAGAGTCTTACGCCGGAGCAAGTTGCGCTTGGCTTCCTCAATGTCGCGAACGAAACTATGACTCGACCTATGCGTAACGCGACTGAGGTTCGAGGCTTCGCTCCGAGTAGTCATACTTTGGTCAGCTTTGGGGGAGCCGGAGGCCAGCACGCATGCTCGATTGCAAACAAGCTTGGGATAACGCGAGTTCTCATTCACAAACATTCCTCTCTATTGTCCGCCGTTGGAATTTCACAAGCGAATTTACAATATGAGTCTACGGCGCCATTCACAGGCTTTTTCCATTTTGATGTTCTGGATGATATTCGAAGTCAGATTGAATTCTTGAAGAAGCAAGTGGAAAATGAGCTTCTTGTTCAGGGTGCTGACCCGTCCACTGTTACGTTCGAGGAATCATTAAGCATGCGATATGCAGGCACTGACACTAATATCGCTATATCAAAGCCCGATGATGAAGACTACGGAAGAGCTTTCAAAGCAACACATTTGCGAGAATTTGCATTTGCGCTTGAACGGAAAATATACGTGGATTCGATCAAAGTTCGTGGTGTTGGACGGAGTGGTATTCCAACCGAGACAAAATCACCATATCCACAACTGCAAGAGATAAAGTTATCTAAAGACTACGCAAATAGTCATCAAAGTCAGGATGTCTTTATAGATGGGTCGTGGATGAAAGTCCCAATCTTCAAGCTCGATACAATGCACAGATCAAGTCAAGTACGAGGTCCAGCTCTGCTTATCGACGCTACGCAAACAATTATTGTGGAGCCAGGATTCAACGCCTACGTACTGCCAGATCATCTCGTTCTCGAAAGATGGACTGCAGATGCATCTAGTGCCGATCTGGTCCTGACATCCAATCAAGTTGATCCAATACAGCTTTCGATCCTGTCTCATCGCTTCATGTCGATTGCCGAGCAAATGGGAAATACGTTACAGCGAACTTCAATCTCGACGAGTATCAAGGAAAGACTTGACTTCTCATGTGCCATATTCTCACGCGATGGAAAGCTTGTGGCAAACGCACCTCACATCCCGATTCATCTGGGAAGCATGCAATATGCAATCCAGTACCAACATCGTTTATGGGGCGATAAACTAAAGCCAGGAGATGTTCTCCTAAGCAATCACCCGGAATGTGGCGGTACGCATCTTCCTGACATAACTGTCATCACCCCTGTTTTCGTGAGTGGCAAGTCTGGCGTTGCCTTTTACGTTGCAGCCAGAGGCCACCATACAGATATCGGGGGCCTTGGAATTACATCTATGATGCCAGGATCTAAAGAGCTTTGGGAAGAGGGATTCAACGTCCGTTCTATGAAGTTGGTAGAAGATGGGGTCTTTCTCGAGGACGATGCTAGGAAAGCATTCCTGGCGGCTGGGGACTTCCCGGGCTGTAGTCCAACGCGCAGATTGGATGACAACATCTCCGATCTCAAGGCCCAAGTATCCGCTAATCAACGAGGAGTTATACTTCTGCAAAAGATATGCGATGAGTTCAGCTTTGATTTTGTCCATCGATATATGAGTGCGATTCAGCTGAGCTCCGCGAAAGCTGTAAGAGAGTATCTGAAGGGAGTTGCGCGTTCTAGACCCCTGCCTCTGACAGCAAGTGATCATTTTGATGATGGTACTGTTCTCAACGTCTCCATATCCATTGACGAGCAGGGAGGCGCAGTGTTTGACTTTGCAGGAACTGGCCCACAAATGTGGGGGAATTATAATTGCCCCATCTCAATCACTCATTCAGCTGTCATCTATAGCATTCGGTGTCTTATAGATGCTGATATTCCTCTCAATGATGGTTGTCTCTCGCCCATAGACATTCAGGTCCCGAGAGGATCGGTACTTCGACCAAGTGCATCTGTGGCCATCTGCGGGAGTACATTGGCCAGTCAACGAGTGATCGACACTATCCTAAAGGCATTCGAATGCGTGGCGGCATTTTCAGGTTGTGCAAACAGTTTTGGATGGGGCATGGGAGGGAAGAATTCTGACACGGGCGTTATTGAGCCAGGATGGAACTATGGCGAGACTGTTGGAGGAGGTTGTGGAGCCGGACCAGGTTGGAACGGAGAACATGCAGTCCAAGCACACTCCACCAACACCAAGATTACAGACGCAGAGGTCGTGGAGAAGCGTACGCCAGTGATTGTTCGCCGACATGCCATCCTACCAGGCACTGGGGGAGATGGGCAGTACAAGGGCGGAAACGGGGCAGTTCGAGAGATTGAGGCGCGTGTACCGCTGAAGTTTAGTATCTTGAGTGATCGACGAGTATTTGCGCCGTATGGAATGAATGGCGGAAAGCCGGGCCGAGTGGGAAAGAACTTTGCTTTCAAATGGAATGACGATCGGAAGGAGTTGGAAGAGCTAGCACTTGGTGGCAAGGCAGCCCTCGCCCTGGAAGCGGGAGAATTGATGCAAATCAACAGCCCAGGAGGAGGAGGCTGGGGCTCTGCTCAATAATTTGGAGCTCTCTTAGGCTTGGACAGTTCCGAGAAGCATTTATTAGAGACTTTAGACAGCAATGCACTTCCATTGATCATTCGGGGGGAGCATCTCATAGACTTCTGGCTTCCAGAATTTCCAAAATTTTGTCTTTTATTCCCGTATACCCTGGGTCAGATGCGGATTCGAACTTGCACATATCGCCATGACTCGCATCAGTCAACAAATATGAATATTGACTCTAAAGATATCGGTAAGTCTGAACCATTCATTATCTAGCGCGGTATACTGTCCCACCTTATTTCCCTGTAATTGAAGGTCTTTGATTGTGTGTCGGCCCGCAATATAGACCGTGTGGATAGCTTTAGGGAGAGAGTAGTACTTCTCAAGCGTCGCTATTGTCCACTGAGCTTCTATATACGAGTCGCCTCGTTCAATATCAGAACCCTGGACGTTGGCCAAATAGGCTTTCAGGCCGTTGGTAACGGGGCCCAGCTCGGTAGCATCCATGGAAATAACCCCGATCGTCGAGGTGAATACACTACCATGGTAGCTATTTGCTATTGAGCAGCTAGTTTGAGCTGAATAAATCAGGCCCTAACTCGATCTGTGAGCAAAAACAAGACTCGATCTGAGATTTGAAACGTACACTCTTGACAAGATTGCCTCCGAGGCTGTGCGCTATAAAAATGATTGGCCGGCTGTTTATCTAGGCTCAGTCTCAGAAGATGTTCGCTTATTATCTGTATCAATCATTTCAGACCTACATTGCTCTGAGTCCTGAGTTCGTACAGGTCGCTAATCAGTGTTTTGGACAGTTCTTCCAACGATGTGTGCCTGTGAGAATTTGGCGATGCATCATAGCCCCACGTCAGGACTCTTGCCTGGGGAATGTCGACAGGAATCAGACTTTGAGGCCAATTGACTCCGTTGCTTGCTGTCCATGACCTTTCCCTGTGTCCTCCAAGACCATGAACAGCAACGATACTACATTCAGTCAGTTTGATCTATTAGTTCTTTGGACATGTCCTGAATATACTCAAGTTTTGGAGATGAGCCTAAGTACAAGCACTTTATACCAGTATCGGTAGACTCTTCATTTGTCATCTGTGATGCTTAACGTGTTAATCGTGTTTATGCGAGACGCGTTGCTTTAATTCATACGTTTCCGAGTTCTAGTGATGTCTTCAGAGGCTTTTCGCGCGTACCACAGCATTTGAAAAACATAGTTCATATTTGAAATTTCTATTCCAATATGAGAATATCAATGAGTGCATTCGGGCAGAGCAATAGTTTGGGAGCTTGTCAAAAAAGGCCAATAGCACGCGCAGGTGGGGGCTATTCGGGTCACGTGTAGTGACATAATCATATCAATTTTGGCAACCAACTCAACTCCGAGCATCAAAATTGATAAACATCACAAGATGACTTCCAATAGCTCCGGAGCTGAGCCTCGAGGATCAAATCAACTAGAAAAGGGCTCTGGCCCGGCCGATTCCAAAATCAACCATGCCGCCTCCATAGACTACTGGAGCAGCAAACCAAGCACCTCGAGCGAGATGTTGGGCATGCTTGGCACATATCCCTGGTACACGCGCATTGAAATTCAAGGCTCGAAGACTTTCCTGACAAAAGTACGACGTTTGATTCCATCTCTTGCTGGGTCGAGCAAGTTCAAGCTCGGCGCAGACTGTGGAGCTGGCGTTGGTCGCGTCACAGAAGGGTTTCTTAGCCATGTGTGTGAAGTGGTTGATGCCGTCGAGCCCGTGGAGAAATTTACGAAGGTTCTAGAAGAAAGCAAGCTCAAGCAGGATGGTGTTGTGGGTGACATCTACACAGTTGGCCTTGAGGGGTGGCATCCAGAGAAGAAATACGACTTGATTTGGACGCAGTGGTGCGTTGGCCATCTAACGGATGCCCAATTGATCGAATACATCGTCAGATGTCGGTCATCTATGGCTGAACATGGAATTATGGTATTCAAAGAGAATTTGTCCACGGATGTCCAGAATGAAGACATGTACGACGACGAGGACAGCAGCGTTACACGGACAGACGCCAAGTTCAAGCAATTGTTCGCGGCCGCTGGGATGGAGATCATCAAATCTGAGATACAGACCGGCTTCCCCAAGCAATTTAAATTGCTCCCAGTCAAATCTTACGCACTAAGGCCAAAGGCTTGAGACCATCATACTAGGCCACACACGCTACCATGGTTGGGAGACCCGGTTTCAAGTGCTAGTTTAACGGAATGTTACTCTGTTCAGATGGAAGTCCTGGGTCAAATCTTTCTCTTGCTCGGAAGTCTTCCCAAGATACATGCCAAGGACATATTCTCCCATCAAATCAGCGCAGCAAGATGTGGGTTAAATAAGCACAAGATGTTTTCATCGTTTCCTGTCCTTTTTTAAGGGAAAACCTCGTGCAGGAACAGTCGAATAATCTTATTTCAGAGCATCCTATTGAAGTCCGATCATCGGGTCGGATCAGAAACTCAAAACTGCCGAGATTCGGCACAAGAGGCGTCAATCGAAGAAAACATGCTCCATATGCAAACAAGGACAGACTGAAAAACAAAAGAACGTTCAACTCGCTTTCAGATGCCATTTTTTGACTCCTAAATCAGTTCACCGAGAAATGTCATCTGACCGATAGAGATGAGTCACATAGAGGCCTTTTAAGTATGTAATGAAGACAGCAGCACACAGAGCATTTTTCCAACGCATTTGCAGTTACTATTTTGCCAACACAATCATAGCTGTTGCGTAGGTCGCTTTAGTTTATCTGATCACCATGAGCGAAACGAAAATAGCAATCCTTGGGTAAGCACGATATTCGCTCCACGCGCACGCTAAACTAAGTATTCGAACAGTGCCGGTGTTCTCGGTCTAAGCTGCGCTGTAGAGCTGTCAGAAGCAGGACATCAAGTCACCGTCATCGCAAAGGAGCTTCCTGGCGATCTCTCTATCGACTATGCCTCTCCATGGGCTGGGGCGCACTTCCGTCCCTCCCCCGCAAAGACTCATGCGGAGAAGATTGAACAGCAAATGATGCGAGAGACCTATGCTTACTTTGAAGAACTGGCTGTTCAGCATCCAGAATCAGGTATCTCGTTCGTCTCGAGTGTCGAATATTTTGACTCGGTAGATTTGGGATCTATGCTTGATCCGGAAAGCGGATATGTCGACTGGCCTGAATTTCGGATTACTCCCAAAGAGGAGTACCCAGCTCATCATGAATCTGTCCGCTTGGGTGTATCTTATCGAGGCTGGGTCTTGAATTCACCTGTTTATCTGCAGTGGTTAAAAGCCAAGGCCGAAGGACTTGGTGTCTGCTTCGTCAAAAAACAGGTTAGCACCCACCAGGATGCAATCGAAGTCCTCTCGAGCAAGTATGGGGTACGTTCTCATCACAAACGGAGTCAAATTATTGTTGTGAATGCCACCGGCCGTGGGCTTCAAGACCCAGCTTCCTTTCCTTCGCGAGGCCAGTTTGTTCATGTCTCGAACGAGTGTAGTAGGACCATAAGTCACCACTGGGCTGATGGATCCTCCACTGTGATTATTCCAAGGCCCTTAGGTGGAGGCACAATTGTTGGAGGCACAAAGGAGCCTAACGAGTGGTTAGTTTAATCAGCACCTTTTATCTTCAATTTCAACTGACAATTATATTAGGTCGGATGAAATATTTGAAGCAGCGACGACTATGATTCTGGACAGAGCCGTAAAACTGGAGCCTGAGTTGCTAAGAGCGCAGGATCTCGAAGCAAGCAACCCCGATGGATTGGATGTTTTGCAGATATACGTGGCCCGGCGTCCCATGCGGCACGGAGGCCTACGGCTTGAAATTGAGAAACTTGAAGGCGATATCCTTGTTGTCCACTGCTATGGCGCAGGACCCAGTGGCTTCAAGATTAGTTGGGGCGTAGCTAAACGGGTCCATAAATTAGTTTTTGATCTTCAATTGAGTAATAAGTAGGTAACGCAAGTAGGTGAAAGGTGTATAATAAGACGATATCCCTATTTTATACACTGAGCATTCGAGTATGTACGATTAGTAACTAGCATACCAAAGGTGCCTTTTAGCAAGTCGGATATGTCAGTCTATCCCATCCGCTATTAGAGTCGTTCGGATAGCTCCCAAACATCCCTAGCCCGTTAATGCCTTATCAGCTACTCATTTTGCCATGATTAATTACTGTAGTTGGAGATATCCACCAACGTTCGCAGATCCGGGCCTTGAATTTGGATAGAACGCTGTGTGTGTCTGAATTACTTGTGAAGACCTGCATGCGACCGTGTTTGTGGCTCAAATTCTATGCATTATCCTTGCACATGACCCCAAATACTTTCGACAGGCTCGGGGCGAAAAGAGACTGAATTCGCAAGCAAGTGGGTTGACGTCACAAAATCTTTGCATCTTCTCTTGAAAGTGTATAAATAAGAAAAAATTATGTGTAGTTATGCACGGAGTACAAGTATTAAGCAGCCACGTACAAAGGGTGCATCCGTTCCTAGGCGCCGCCACCACCCCGCAGACAATCTGCACGGACGTCTTCAAGGTTTAGGTTTCAGAATTTGCAACGAGGGTATTCGGCATTGACACGAATTGTTACATCCGATCCTTGTTCATATAACCCCACTTGCAGTCATCGGTGGCATGATATTTTTCACCTATGCAAGCTTTTGATGTTTACTTGCGTTCCTATGTTGGCTAGGCCCGGAGTCGAGACATCTCGTGATAGCAGATTGACTTGCAAGCAGCGCTTGTCACTAGATCTCCTCGAGCATACATTGAAGAGTCCTGTGACGAGAAATCTCAAAGCATACGTCTAACCGATAAATTTGTGCTGTGCCACGTCTGAGATCTACGCGGGGGCCGTTTTTCGAAAAGTAGCTTATCTTACTTGAGCAAGGCTTATCCTTTCCAAGAATCGAGTAAATGGACGTGACAAATAATTCAAGTGGAGCTCTATCCTTCAAATCTTGTCATACCCTTTCAAAGCATAATCCATGCTATGCCTAGTGAGTTATGCTATGCAAGGAAGTGAAGCACCAAATGCGGGCACTAAAACCTCCGTGCGTAAATCCTTTCCTCGAAAGGGAATTCAGTCGCACTACCAGATTACACTTATCTTACTCTTATTGGCCCAGATGCAATTGGGCTTGCCCTGTTCTAGTTAGTTCGGTTACAGAAGTTTGATCCTATGACGAAGAGCAGCGTGCGGGGACGGCAGAGACACTCCGAAGGCTGGATGGAATCCTTTCTCAGGGTGGATTTTTCTTTTTCTTTTCCTTTTTTTTTTTCGATATTTATAGCTTAAAACGTTGCTGCTTTCTGGCCCAACTTGAAAGCCCCTGAGTACACAAGCATATCATCGACTCATCTCACAATGGCGTCCGCAGTATCCAAAATGAGAGATCTTGATGATATCACTCTACTTCTAAGGGTTGGTTTTATTGCTGTATGGATGTCAAATATGCTATTCTGCTCCAAGAAATATGACTAACCAGCTTTAGATCATCTCATACGCCCTATGGAACCTTGTCTATAACCTGTATTTCAGTCCCTTGGCCAAATATCCTGGACCAAAGCTCGCAGCCATCTGTGAGCTTCCACATCTGTATTGGAGTCTAAAAGGCATGCAGCATGTCAAATTGAAAGAGCTACACGATACGTATGGAGATGTCGTGAGAACTGGACCTCGTCGACTTATTTACCGAAATGCACAGGGATGGAAAGATATTTATGGACACCGTAAAGCAGGCGCTGGGTCTTTCCTGAAAGATCCGCAATTCTACACCATTGGGCCCTATGGACCAAACATTTTGAATTCAAACGAGGCTGATCATTCACGCGAGAGAAGACTTTTGTCGCATGCATTTTCCGAAAAGGCGCTACGGGACCAAGAAGACTTGATCCAAACGTATGTGGATTTGCTAGTCGCTAGACTCGATGAGGAGATTTCAGCCTCGCGAGAGACTACTGAGATGACCAAGTGGTTCAACTTCGCCACTTTCGATATCATTGGAGATCTGCTGTTTGCAGACCCATTCAATTGCTTGAAAGAAAGGGACTATCATCCTTGGGTCAAGAAAGTGTTTATTGGCGTGAAAGGCGGTGTCTTTATGATGCCAGCTTTGATATACCCTAGCTTAAAGCTAATCTGGAGAGCCTTGATGCCGAAGAGACTTGTGAAAGAGCGAGCAGAGTTCTTTCAGTTTTCAAAAGATAAGATGCAAACTAGATTGAGTTCTAAAACCGTTCGCCCAGACTTCATGACCCATGTTCTGCGCCATAATGACGAACGAGGCATGACGGTACCGGAAATGGAGGCAAATGCTGCCTTGCTCATTATAGCCGGAAGTGAAACAACTGCATCTTTACTTTCTGGCTTTTCATTTTTCATCACATCAGACCCAGAGGTATACCGGAAGGTTGTCAGCGAAGTGAGAGGAGCGTTCAAGTCCTACGATGATATCAACTTTAAAAACACAAGCACTTTGAGCTACCTGTCAGCAGCCCTCGAGGAGGCGCTACGAATGTATCCGCCTGTTCCAGCTCTGATACCCCGGGTTGTCCCCAAAGGAGGTGCTTTTATTGATGGGGAGTTTGTGCCAGAGGGGGTATCTGTCTCAGGAGCCCATTTATCGACCTATCGCGCGGATTCCCACTTTACGCAAGCCAATTCATTTATACCTGAAAGATGGTTACAAGACGGAGACAAAAGATTCGCAACAGACCGCAGAGATATAGTCCATGCATTCTCACTAGGGCCCCGCAATTGTCTTGGTAAAAAGTAAGCCCACTTACCCTCTCTGGAAAACGCTCATACTGATTTTTCATGTAGTTTGGCATATGCAGAAATGAGAGTCATTGCTGCCAAAGTCCTATGGAGCTTTGATCTGGCTTTAGACAAGACATGTATTGATTGGGACAAGCAACAGGCATACAATATCTGGGAGAAAAGTCCTCTCCTCATGAAATTATCGCGAGCTGAACACTGATCAATCTATATGCATGGTCATCTTGGTCCGTTGACGAGGCCTAAACTGTGTCTATTGAAGTTTATGAAATTGAATAAAATCAAACTTCGTATCTTATCTTGCCTGCGGAGCCGCTCATAATCGTGACTGATAATGAATTCCTTGAAACTTGACATTTAGCGGGTCTTTTACTGCACAGATTTCTGATCTAAAGCCCCCGAGGCTTTTGACAGGTGCTTCCTTATCAGCTTGATGACAAGTTTATTCTTTTCAGTTTGAACAGAGTGATTGGCACCTGCAACAATCTCCAGATGGGCAGTAGGTACCTGAGAAGCAATGAATTTTGAGTGCTCTGGTGGACAAATCCAGTCTTCTTCTCCAACAATAACCAGGGTATCTGCTTTAATAAGATGGAGCTTGTCTCTGTAGTCGAAGTACTTCTCTTTTTTCGAGTATAAATCATCTGGAATAGAATAAGTTTAATCCTTCAATGAATAAAATCGGATGCGACTTACTATGGGATTTTGCGTAGAAATTTGTCGCAATGTTGATTTCTAAAGCCGTCGCTGCGTTGAAGCTCTCACTATAGAGCGGCGCGGCAGCATACATAACAAGGCGAAATTCCAAGTCGTTTTTGAAGCTTCCAAATATCTTGTCTCTTAAGAACTCAACAGCAAGACCTGGCGCCTTTGCCGCTCGTTTTTCCAGACATTTTATGGCGGATTCCTCTTCTTCGACACCGATGATGACGTTAGCATATACAGAAATAACTAAGTTAAGACTTCATGTGAACATACGATGATATGAGGGTGCTGTTCCACGCAGTATCAAGTGAGAGACATGATCTGGATATGTGATCGCATACTGTTGAGCTAGGAAGCCACCGAAGCTCCCACCGCAGATGATGCTGGGCTTGTCACCGGCGAACGTTTGTCGCATCCCTTAAATGTCCGCAACTATTTGATTGAATGTATATGGCTCTGTTCGTGAGCTTTGACCATGCCCGCGATAATCGAAAGAAAGAACTCGATATGTCGATGACAAGGGTGAAAATGCTTGGAAGTCCGACCTGTGATCTCCTAGTGACATGATTAGTGGTATCCTGGCCGTCCATTGTTTTGAAAGCCCACCGAAACCTCGTCCGCCGTGAAGAGTAATAATAAGAGGTGCATTATCAGGCCCAGCTAGGCGATACGCCAATGTAGCTTTATTGATAGTTACGTATTCTAGCGCCATATTTTCATTCCAATAGCATGAGCAGTTGTATGAAGGTATTCTTTAGGGGTTTGAGGCAACCAAGTCTTCACAGCAGCTGTGTCCCGAATGCCGATCATTTTAAGCATGAATGTCCCACGCAAAGTCACTTAGATCACTGACACTTGCAGGGATGTGTCGTGCTAATTCTCGCAATCGGCCCTTGTCCGAGTATAATTACCGTATTCGGAAGGTAGCGGGGGGTCGGGCGATGGAGCTTCCCCCATTCCCTCATGGTTTAAGATACGCGTCACTATCGCGACGGATGTCGTGATAAGAGAATACCTTCTAAGGCTAAGCAACCGACTACTGCAGTGAATTTAATGAAACAATGCGCGCATTTCAAAATGGAATCTGCCGTAAACACTTTTCTCTTGTGGTCTAATTACAGCCATGGCAAAATCAGATGAAGGGGATTTCCAGAAATCGACCCCGCCTGTGTCAACCTCTTTGAGTGACAACCAAACGAATGGCGATCGCGCAGAGGCTGAAACGAAGAAGAAATGGTTCCACTGGCATGAGCCAGGAACATCCAAAGCCGACAAAAAGTTGATCTTCAAGCTTGACTGGTTCCTCCTGAGTTATAGTTGCTTATGTTTCTTCATCAAGCAACTAGACGGCAACAATGTCTCTAATGCTTATGTCTCCGGAATGTCGGAGGAGCTTAATTTCGGACCTGGAAATGAATTGAGCTGGATGAACACATACTTCAGCATCGGTGCCATTGTTGGGGGTCCAATCTCCAACATTGCTTTAACAACCATTCGGCCTCGTATTTGGCTGCCCAGCTGTATGCTTGTCTGGTCGATTTTCGTTTTATTCTTATTCAAGTGCAATACAGCATCTCAGTTCTATGCCCTCCGATTCTGTATCGGCCTGTTTGAATCGGCAGCATGGCCTGGCATCCAGTATGTTCTTGGCTGCTGGTATCGAAAGTCTGAGCTGGCTAGTCGCAGTGGTCTATTTGTTATGTCAGGTGTCTTGGGGCAAATGTTCTCGGGATATCTACAATCTGCGCTATTCAAAGGCATGCAGGGCAAAGGAGGACTAGCTGCCTGGCGATGGCTATTCATCTTCGATTTCATACTCGCCATCCCCGTCATCCTATACGGTTATGCATTCTATCCGGACACGCCTCAAGACACAACTGCATTCTATCTTTCAGACTGGGAAAGAGCCCGTGCTTGTCAGCGAATTGACGAGGAGGGTAGGACTCCTGTCGGGAAGTTGGATTTGTCGGTTATCAAGCGGGTGTTTCTTTCCTGGCAGTTATATGCTTTCTCTATCGGCTATGCATTCTGGTCCCTAACCTGTGGATCCTATGTAATGCAGTATTTTCAGCTCTGGTTGAAATCTACAGGGAATTATTCTGTTCCCGAAATAGACAACATTCCAACATGCATTGGAGCAGTCAATTTTGCTTTCATGATCAGCACAGGGTACATCTCAGATAAACTTCGTCGTCGTGGTCCAGTTTGTTTCGGTGTTGGATGTCTGCTGACATTTTGTTATGCGGTATTCACATCCTGGCCTGAATCGGTAAAGTTCAAAATGGCGGCTTTTATATTGACTGGCTGTTATGGGTGCTATACTCCGTTGCTAGCTGGGTGGGTGAATGCTTCTTGTGGTGGTGACCAGCATCTTCGAGCCTTTGTTTTGGCATTCATGGTTAGTGTGGGATCTGCTGTTGTCATCCCATTTCAACAATTCCAGTTCCCTAGTAGCCAAGCGCCAACATTTACTGAAACGCATGGCTGGGCTAGCGGACTTTGTTTTGTGATTTTCCTCACGATATGGACAGGGTTTGGTATTGACTTCACGGAGAGGATCGCTACGCGCCAGAAAAAAAAGGGAGCCTTGACTCAAAGTGAACGTGTTTGAATCTTATCACTAAAAGCTTTTCCACACAATCTTATTTATCTATCGAGTTTGTCTTCATGAAAGAATCCATAAGGTGTTTTTGAAAACCGAAAAACACTCTGAACCTGAAGTGTCTCCTTACGAGATAATTCATCCACCAGATAAATTGAAGACATTAAGTAGCGGACAAAAGATTCTAGATATTATTGTGGAAAATGAGTTTCAGCTCAAATCCATATGCTGCTCCCTTCGTCCGTCCTGCAGGCATCTGGTAGGCCAATAACACGATAAGATAAGGACTAGATTACATGGCATGATTCACATTGACTCATTCTATCATGCCGAGAAATTTTCAACATAACAGGAACCATAGCCATAAAAGTTAGATATGCTTAACAATTCGAACGGCGGAGATTGATAGCCTTTCCCCCATAACTGAAAACAGCGAGATTTTAAAATGTCTGCATCTGACCCAACTTTTTCTCACTACACCAATGAGCAGGCACAGAAGTATGCCAAGGGCAGAACTTCTTATCAGGGTCAACTATATAAGATAATAATAAAGTATCATGTTGAAACCGAAGGACAGTTGAATCTCCTTGCCGACGTGGGTTGTGGCCCAGGTAACGCAACCCGCGATCTGGCGCTTTACTTCAGCAATGCGATTGGGCTTGATCCAGGGGTAGAAATGATCAACACCGCTAAGCAGATCGGTGGAATCACATCAAGCGGTACGAACATCGAGTATGTTATATGCGAAGCAGAGGACCTGTCGCGAGGTCTGAGAGAAAGTTGTTTATCTGGAAATAAGAAGGTAGACTTATTAACTGTCGCTATGGCTGTAGGTATGGGCCTCATCTATGTGAGCAAGTATTTATACTAATTGGATAGGCCCATTGGTTTGACATGCCTAAGTTCTGGGCTGAATCCGGTCGCATTCTAAGCCACGGTGGGACAGTCGCCTTATGGACCTGCGCATCACTTTACTGCCGTGAGTATATGGTCCTAGTGGGAGACCTTTTACATCTAACTTGCTCAAAAGATCCTTCAACCCCGAATTACAAAGAGGTGCAAAGAGCTTTCTTCCGTTTGGAACGAGAAGTTCTTGCCCCTTACGAGCTACCAGCCAACCGACTCTCTCGCGATCTTTATGACAATCTTATCCTTCCGTGGTATATAGAAGAAGATAAATCATCGGAATTTTTCCCCAATGATGACTTCGTCCGGCTTGAGTGGAATCGAGATGGAGTCCCAAGCAATGATGGCGCCTTCTTCAGCGGCTCTGTGGAGAAAACCGTGGATGATATTGCCTCCGGCCTGGAGACAGCTAGCATGGTCACGCGATGGAGAGAAGCTCACTCTGAATCTCCAAAGATTGATTGCATAAAGGAATTTTCATTTGACGTTAAGAGAGCATTGGGTGTGTCTTATGAAGAAAACCCGTCAATCACAGTTGGGAGCTCTACCGTTCTGCTTCTTTTCAAGCGCAGATAACCTCCATTATTTTTTTGATCAGATGCATATTAAACAATGATTGAATGCACATGAAAACTGTCGGCATGCATTTCAGGCCCCAATAAAAAAGATTTACCTTTGTGAACAGGCCCAATGATAGCGTTCGTATCAAGAGGGCAAACAAAATTGAAACAAAAAATTTAAAAGACCTTGTCGAAAACGTCATTTCTTTGGGTCTTCTCATGTGTTATTTTCATTGTCCCAATCTATCGTCCATGCCACTTCTCCGTTAACCGGAACTTTTGGTTTGAATTTTGTCAGGTCTACATCCGGGATACGGCTCAGCTCCGCCTTGGAATTCGATATGTACAAGCGATGTTGATCATTTGGCGCGGTGGCAGTGTAAAGAAATGATCTCAACCACGGGCCAATAATTCTTGGAACCCTTAGTATTTCGTGCTCAAAATCAGGCTTGATCAAACAAGGCACGCACGGCCAGTCGGTAAACGCCTCGGCGGCCATCCATTGCCCACGGGCAAAGATATTCGGCCTTACTGCTTTCACTGGTCGACGATTCCTCGTGCCGTTCGAATAAAGACAGGTGACGTAGCCGATATTGCGGAAATCGGGTGCGGATTGCTCATCGGGTCGGCGGCTCTGCGTTCGAATGTGAGCAACATCGCGTTCAAAAATGGACATCATGGCAGCTCCTGTCGTCTAGGAACGAAAACGGGATAGGCTGGTGATGCCAATCAATATTCACTTGTCACCGAGTATGATCACACTGCGCGCGGAAAGATATCGGTTAAAATTTCAATGTGGACTCCCCTTTACTGCAGATAATGAGGTTGGCTTGACATGCACGATAGTAGCCTGGTCAGATATGCTGTCTATGTTTCCCATCTACCTCTGTAAACCTCATATTTCTTGTGTTTAGTGGACCGTTTTAACATACAGATTCCACCCAGAAAGCATTGTATCCATCGTTCTTGTCATGGATCATTTCAAATTCGGCCCAGTCAAAAGGCCGTGGAAGGCAAAGCTGCTTTCCCTTGGCCCAATAAGTGACCAGGCGCGGATGCCAGGACAGTCTGCCTGACTGATAAGCCTCAATGACAGCATCAATATTCGCGAGATCAGCGGCGTCCTTCTTTTCGTCGAATGTATCTCTCATTTCTTTCAGATTCACTAGATGCCGAACTACATCCCAGCTTAGTCCTGGATAGGGCTCCATGGTCTGCCTAAGGGTAAAATGTCAGTATATTGGCCATATGATATAGGTTTTCTAACATACCGGCGTCTTTCCAGCCTGTGAATGTGTCGCTCTTTGCGTTGTTCGAAAATCCAATTCATGTATCCTTTCCTTATGCGCTCATCGCACCGTTCAATCTGTGCCTCATGATCTCTACCAACGAAAGGTGTCAGCTAACGAGGTAGGGAAGTCAAATCGATTGATATTCCAAGACTTACTCGGGATCGAGATCAGGCTCGAAATGATCCCAGCCCGGTGGGAGCTGCGCAGCATAAATTATGACTGGACCGTCTGGTCGATCTGGACCAAGGTCCCTCTTCTTGGGTCTTTTGATACCTGGCAAATGGAAACGACAGTCGAGAGAGTAATCGGTTTGAAGATCTTTCTCTAGTTCCTCATATGTTTCAAAGGCCTTGATCTTTGGGGCTGGTTCAGGCTGTGAAGATGGTGAGCTCTCGTATGCCTCATTTTCAAAATATTCGTATGTCTGTTGGAATGGGGGATGTTCTGGTACTGGTTCGGTAGATAAAAAGCTTTTCATAAGATAACGCTTATCCGAGGCTGCACAATGAGTTTGACTCTCTATATCATGCATCTTGTTTGTGGAAGTCTGAGAAAGTCATGGAATATTGTAAGCGATGTATAGATATCTGGCAAGCCATGGTTTGGGCTTACAGTATCGAGGCAGGACATCAACAGGCTCATCTGGCGGAGAGAGTTATGTCAAGCGGGAAAGGCCGAAATCTATTTGGGAAGGTAGTTGGAAAATAGAAAGACGTTGAAGAGGATTTGGGAAATTTCTTTCTCATAAAGAGGAGGGAAGAGGAACCTCAGAGTGGTCCGAATTGACTACTCATGCGATATCCAGTCACCTTGTAACCTTTTTGACGCATTCTTTGATGAATTCCATGTCCAATATTACTATTTCAAGAGTTCAATCTAAGTTTGAAACTCAGTTCCTGGCCAGCTGTGCTAGTAAAAGGGAAAGGGAAACTTGGGTCACTTGTTTATGTCTCGCAAGTACACGGATATTTCAGACCTCTACTTGTACTGCTCGGCCGTGAAGATAGATTCAAGAATGGCAGTTATGCAATCGGAGAGAATGGAACGTTGAACAAGGCTCGTCGTCTTTCTGAAAGGCCAAAGAACTCGACAGCTACAAATGCACAAGGTATAACTTTTTTTATGTCCATTTCATCATAACTAATTACCGCGTCTTGAAGACACAGTTTCATGACCCGGGCGATCAATGCTCGGGGATTCTTTCTGACATATATTTTCTTCAGTAGACTCTCTTCCAAGTCCCCGTTCCAGTCTGCTCAGAAGCAGCTTCAGCAACGTTCCTCATCCAATGCCTGCTTTATCTGAGCACAGCCAGATTGGCCCTGAGATGCAGCTTTGCTTTTGGTGTCCCAGATACATTACTGCTCCAGCCATGGTGAAATCAGAATGCAAAGAGAACGCTGTCTCCAGGAATGTTCTCTCGGTAGAGAACGGAGTGAAAATAGGAGGAAATAAAACAAAATAGAATAGGCGACAACAAGAAGATACGAGTCCATAATGTCGACCAAAGAATCGGGACATAAGAAACATAAAGGCGAAGGTTTTGCGGGAATATTTCACATCATGCATCGTTTCTCAATCATCAGCCCTTATGCGCGGGCCTCCTCGGCAGGGCGCTCCTGACGTTGTTGACGGCCACCCTTGCCGCCGCGCTGGCCACGCTGGTTACCCTCGCCACCAGCACCAGCAGACTCACCACCACCGAGGGTGAGTTGGGCAGTTGCCAAGCGGTTGGAAAGTTCCATCTGTGTGCGAATAGTGTTGGCGAGGTAAGAGACCACAAGGACATCCTGGATGTGGTTGTTGCTGCCATATAGTTAGTACAATCCGGAACGCCGGCGTGAGGGGTGGAATCGAATAAAACATACAAGTCCTTCTCAATGTCGGCAGGGTCGACCTTGGGAGCCAGAGCGAGGGCGTTCAACAAGAACTGGCCCATGGCGGTTGAAGCGGGGGCCTCCTCATCAATAACAGACTCAACATATCGTGATACACGGTCGATCATAGACAGAACCTCCTCAATAGCACGCTCCAAGCCCTCAACGTCGGTGGCGATAGAAGTCGTGCGGTCCTCTGCGTCCTTGGCGTTGGCGATAGCCTCAAGACCGCTCTTGTCGGCCTCGCCGTATCGGAGCTCGTAGGGGACAGGGATGAAAGCAGCGCTGTCGGCGGCCCGCTCAGCGGTGACACCAACAGGAGCTGAAATATAGGCGCGAGTCTCGAGGTCCTTGCCGGGTGCGGTAGAGACAGTCAAGTGGACAGCGGGGTGAGGCCAGGTACCATCACCCTGGCCGCTGTAGAAGTTCTGGATCAAGGCGGAGAAAGTGTTGAGCTCAGAGGCAGTGGCGTACCAGCCGACCAGCACCTCGCGTGGGTTGGCCTTTAGGTGTAGCGCCAGCATCTGCTTGTGATATTCCATGTCCACCTCAACCTGGTCCTCAGCCTCGGAGTGGCCCACAGCGAACGCAGAGCGCACTTCAACCTCGCCTCCATCTTCCGATCGGGTTCCTAGCAAAGTTCCAATGACACGTTCCTGGTCGGCATTACGGCGGAGAGAGTGATCGAGGATCGCGAAAACGGCCTAATCGAGATGTCAGATGCTGTCATTGGAGTTTTTTTCTCACATGGGCGTGGCGTACCTGCGGCTGGATTACGACGTTGAGAGGGGCAGTGGTGGGAGCGGTTCCCACGGACACGGGGCCCAAGGGGCGGGCGAGATGAAGGAATGAATCTTCAGCCATGATGGAATCGGAGGGTCTGGAGAGGGTGAAGATGCTTCTCACCACTGGCCTTGGGAGGAGACTTCGGAGGGACAATTTTTCCTTTCGAGGTGGAGTGCGCCGTGGGTTGCTCCGGGATTCTTTGTGTGTGGGAATTTTCGCGCTAAGATAAGATAAGCACGTCCTGTCTTCCCGAAGAAAAAAAATAGCCATCACCATCGCACCTCCGCATTTCGAACACAATGGCTCCCCCACGAGGACGAGGAGGCCGGCCAGGTCGTGGCCGCGGTCGTGGATCTGGTCGCGGTGGCCGTGGAGGTCGTCGTGACTTCGCCACGTCACGCCTACAAGAGATTGAGTGAGTTTCTATAGATTCACCGACGAGCGATCACTGAAGCTAATGTGGAGATAGATCTGAAGACTCTTCCGGCGCTGAAGATAACGAGCAATCAGAGGAGGAGATTGACGAAAGCATGATTGACGACAGCGCATCTAGCAGTGAAGAGGAGGAGGAAGATAACTCAGGACGCCCGTACAACGAACTACTTCAGCTACTCTCTACCAATGACGAACCATCAGGTCCAGCTCGGAAGAAGAGGAAGACCGACACGGAGGGAAAGCAGAAAAAGCGATCCAGTGCAACTATCACTGAAGAATCTGCAAAGGAAGTCCTGGGGGGCTCAGACTTGTCGGATGAGGAGACACAAAACCAGGACCCATCGGACGACGAGGAAGACGATGCAGACAACTTGGACGCAGAAGAAGAAGATGATGATGCTGCTGGTCCTTTCGAGAAGCATTTCGATCTCGGCGAGGGCATAGATCTCACGAAACAAATTAAAGAGATCGATGACAACAAGCTGGAGACGACAAAACAGGAAGTTGAGGGTTTACGAGTAGTGCATACACGCCCGGATACCGGCGTTAGCACCGGGGCACTTCTGCCGCCTATGAAGACGACATCCAACCTGAAGGTACAGTATGAACTATTTTTATAACTTGATAAGATGACTAACTTCAAAATCAATAGATCAAGAACAAATTGAAGCCTCGTGCTGAACAGCATGTGCCTAACGTGAGCGGAGATGCCGCAGCCATCGCACCTTACCTATTTGATTACCAAGATGTGCTTTATACTGCTCGAACATCATCCACGGCGGAATCGCTGCGCGACATCACAGCTCTTCATATTGTCAACCACCTTATGAAGACTCGCGACCAAGTTTTGAAGAACAACGCTCGCTTAGCTAAGAACCCCGATACCGACCTGGAATTCCGTGATCAGGGATTCACCCGTCCCAAGGCACTTTACATTTTGCCAACTCGCCAAGCCTGTGTGCGGGTACTCAACGCTATCACTCGCTTCTACCAGGTGGACCAGCAAGAGAACAAGAAGCGCTTCCTTGACACGTTCTCATCGCCTGAGGATGATACCTGGGAGAACAAAGCAGAGGACGCACGTGAACTGTTTGGCGGGAACAACGACGATATGTTCCGTCTTGGTCTCAAATTCACCCGGAAGACTGTGAAGTACTTTGCGCAGTTCTATAGCTCCGACATCATTCTGGCCAGTCCTCTTGGTCTGCGGACAATTATGGATCAATCGGAGTAAGTAGAAAAATTCCTTTAATTCCCGGTCAAGCTATTCAGTACTAATGCACCAAACAGTGCCAAGAAGCGTGATCAAGACTTCCTGTCGTCCATTGAAGTTGTGGTTGTCGACCATGCGGATGCCCTGATCATGCAAAACTGGGATCACGTCTCGTATATCTTCCAGCACCTCAACATGCAACCCAAGGAAGCTCATGGCTGTGACTTCAGTCGAGTGCGCAACTGGTACTTGGACAACCAGGCTCGCCATGTGCGCCAGACAATCGTGCTCGCATCATTCCTCACTCCCGAGATCAACTCGTTATATTCCACGCAAATGCAAAATGCCGCCGGACGGGTCAAGATCACACCAACTTACGCAGGCGCTATCACAGAACTTCCTCTTCCAGTCTCTGTCAAGCAAACCTTTTCCCGCATCGACAGTCTCTCTCCAGCTAAAGATCCAGATGCACGATTCAAGCATTTCACTACAACCGTACTCTCCACGCTGGTGAAAAACATTACCGGTCGCGGTAAGGGCGGCGATGGAACTCTGATCTTTATTCCCTCATATCTCGACTTTGTGCGTGTCCGCAATCACTTTGCCACCTCTGCCCAAACCTCAAACATTTCGTTCGGCGCTATCTCTGAATACACAGAAACTCGCGAAATGTCCCGTGCACGCAGCCATTTCATGTCTGGCCGACACTCCGTTCTGTTGTATACTGAGCGTGCTCACCATTTCCGTCGCCATCAGATCCGTGGTGTCAGACGTGTGGTCATGTACGGTCTCCCAGAGAACCCGACTTTCTACGGAGATATTGTAGGCTTCCTGGGTCTTGATCCCGCAGCTGTGATGGAAGCCGCGGAGGGAGGTGTCCGTGCTCTTTTCTCCAAGTGGGATGCCTTGAAGCTGGAACGCATTGTTGGCACCCAGCGGATCGGCAACATGTTGAGAGACAAGGGAGGTGACACTTTCACCTTTGTATAGTCTTTCGGTTCCGGCACCTAAAAGTAGTCTTTAGACACGATCTGGCTTAAGGAGTTTATCTCTTCGCCAACGAGTCAGTCGAATTAGCCTTCATACCCAATATAGTTTTGGCTTTTCAGCACCTCTCATTCTCTTGAAGTTATTCGACACGAATCTCTGGATTCTCCGCGCGAGCTATTGAAGTACCTACTAAACAAAGTCTTCAACAGTCAACTTCGGGGCGAAGGTAGAATCTATTTTCTAATCAGAATCTGAACTCGATTCCCTCCATCTCCCCTTCAGCACGCCGTTTCTCAATAAGCTTAAGCTAATGCTCAAAACCAAAGCTCCAAACACTAGATCGTGTCAAGACAATCTGGTACCCGGGAGACGCCCGATCGAATTTACCTTCAAGATTGGCGTACTCTGGTGTACACCCAGAGCTTTTAGCCAAATAAGCATAATGCATCATCACCTGTGCTCCCCATTCGCTGGCAGCTTAGACTGAGGCAGCAACCGCAAATAGCTCACCCTTCGCGCGCTTCTTCGCTTCTTGGGAAATATATCCTGCGTGTTTTTCGCACTGGTCGATTCCGTGTCTGAAAGGGCCATTAAGCCAGCTTTTAACCGTCCTGCCGGAAAGAAGTTCGGAAAATTCGCATCGATGACATGATGCAATGTACCTGGGCCATTTTGGAGCCATTTCGGCGCCACTCCTTGCTCATTGAAACATCGTCGATCTTGAATACAGTCATATTTCTCTTCTCTGCGGCTTCCCTTTTTAAGGCGCCTGGTAGCCCATGGCGAATATTATAAGGTCAACTTCGTACGCTCCCTCGTCAACAACGACAGAGTTCGGAGTGATATCTGGAGTTTCTTCGAGCTGACAATCTCTACATATTGTGATTTTCCGTCGTCACGGAGACGTATCTGTCGCTCTGTCTCATATCGTTCCTTGAAATAGGATAGGTCTTCAGTTTGGTGCTCGCCAAGGCAGCCGTTCGAGGACATGATCTAAATTTTTTAAAGCTTCGATAGGTAGAAGAGATGAGAATAAGAGATTTCATAATCTAAGGGCAGATTCGGGAACGTTGCGTGCCTTTAGCACTCTAGCGGATTTTCTCCAAGTCTCTCGCCCCGGGGCTGAACCTAGAGAAACCACGATTGACTTTGATTTCCAGTCGCCTCATTTTGCGCCGTCAATGGTTTATCTCGCGAATAACCAGTAAGACACACGTGCCTACGCATGTTGGCTCTTTGAAACCTTCCCGAATGTCCACGGCAGAGCGGCTAAGTATAAGTTGATATGTACAAGTTCTGGAAGACAAGGTGTAAAATCCGGGCTCTCATATCCCTGTTTGTGATTCTCATGCATGAGACGGCATTTCCCGTGCGATTAAATACAAATTAATGTGTTTTAACCGCCGAGTTATGCATCGTGATACCCTTTATGGAGAAACCTGCATGCAGCCCGTCACAAATGCCCCGTTGTTGACACCGAAGATGCGTTATTTGCTGCGCCTGACTCGTGCGGGGAAGTCCACATTCAATAGCGCCCAGCTCGCTCCTTTATTCTTTTTTAAATATAGTCTTTCTTTTGAGGTCTCGAACATCAGACGTATGACTACTTCGTATACTTCGTAGAAGCCAGCTGCTTCTTACCATAACCTATGTCGAATGTGACCCGGGTCGAGATCGTCGGATCGACGTAATCCTTGTCCGCACCGTCTTCGCCCCGCTTCAAGCAAGGCAGCCCACACCAGAAGAGGCTACAACTTCGTTTCTTAAATCAGAACGGTCACCGGATGATCTGCCTAAGATCCAGCGGCGCCGCGGACCCCTCATTCTATAGAATTTTCAAACTAAGTGGAGTCTAGCCCGGCTATGACTCCACTGGCGTCATGCGGAAGTCCAGCAGACGGTTATTCTTTCTCTTCCCCTCTTTCTAATCTTTGTCTGCCCCTTCTTGTCTTTATATTCTTTCTGTTCTACATGGAAGGGCTTTTATTGTTTCAATCATCCATATAAAATTTCCTCGACGGACTCGAGATCAAAATAAATAAGATTGAAAAAATGTCATCATCCCGGTCAACTTCCCCACTCGAGTCCCCCAATAGCAATCCCTGGGCGTCACATCATTATCCTGCTCGAGACGAACCTGATGCACCCCTGCCGATCCGATCTCAGTATCGCGAGGATAGTGCGCAGTCGCTGGCTCAATATGAGCCTCGATCAATAGACGAAGATCAAGAAATGGCCGCCGAATCCGCTCGGCCCCGCTTCGCATGGCGGGCCAAACTCCGAACTATTTGGCTCATAAATAAGGGGATGTTCTATGTGGTATTGTCGCAGGCGTTCGGGGCTTCTATGAACGTCGCAGCGCAAGTTTTGGAGAATGAATCAGATATGGATCCTTTCCAGGTTAGTATGATCTCTTTATCTAGAAGCTGGCTGGAGGCCCCGCAATGATATCTCCAACGAATAGTCGAACTATCTAAGTTATCTGATGAAGCTAATCATGCCCTTTATCAGATTTTATTCGCCCGTATGTCCATCACAACCATAGCCAGCTACGCATATATGTGGTATACCAAAGTACCAGCACCCCTCGGCACTCGCCCTGTCCTCCATCTCCTCCTCGTTCGCGCTATCGGCGGCTTCTTCGGCGTTTATGGAATGTACTACTCAGTACAATATCTCCAGCTGAGCGAAGCGACAGTGATCACGTTTCTCGCTCCTATAATGGCCTCCTACGCATGCTCATTCCTAGTTCCCGGTGATACCTTCTCATGGCGCCAGCAGGTCGCTTCCATCGTATCGCTCGTAGGCGTTGTGTTAATCGCGCGACCCTTCCGGAATAGATCCCCGGGCGATGAGGATGGGAACCCTAACTCCGCTGACTCGTACCATCATATTCTCGCCACGGTAGTCGCGTTCATCGGCGTCTTCGGAGCTGCTAGCGCTTTTACTTCGATCCGGATGATCGGTCATCGCTCTCACGCCCTTGTCTCGGTCACATGGTTCTCTTTCATAACCACTATGATCTCACTTGTTGCAATGATGCTTCCGTGGATTCCATTCCGACTGCCTAGCACCGCTCTTGAGTGGACACTTCTAACGATTCTCGGGTTTTGTGGATTCCTGCTGCAGTATCTCTTAACTGCGGGTTTGGCTTATGTGCCTCCTCCTGGTATTTCGGCCAGTGGCCATGGGTCGCGAGCTACGCAAGGGGTTTACTCGCAGTTGATCTTTGCTTTGCTTTATGACAAGATTGTTTGGGGTGCTACACTCTCTCCAATGAGCTGGGCTGGCAGTTTGTTGATTCTGGCATGTGCTATTTATGTAGCGATGGTTCAAGAGGCACCGGACTCGCCAAAATCAGAGGAACCCGGGTCTCCGGTTTTTAAAGACGCCGGGGATCAAGAAGCATGAGTTGTGGCCCAGTAACCAAGGGGTTACAAGAAGATGTTAAATAATAGATTAATAGATAATTCTTTCCAAATTACCTCGATATACCAATGAGAATGACATGCACTTCAGTTATCAAATCAAAATTACCAATTAAATGGGTCATAACTGCTTATCATCCGAAACTTCCACAAGAAACCGCTTTTGTCTGGAATTTTTAGGCTCATAGATGATGGCCAGTTCAAAAACTTTACGTCTCCATTCGGGATGGTCAAAAAATATCGAATCGTGGTAGGATCATCCCCCGGGATATTGAGGTAGACAAAGGCCTCTCCAGTGCAGATGTAGCCGTATCGAAGTCCGTAGTCGATCATGTACGAGAATATTCGAGTGACCACGACGGCGACAAGGCGAGTGGCATAGGTTTCAAGAGTATCACCTTCTTGGTCAATCACATCGCGTCCTATATCTATCCGGTGTAGGCCCGCGACTAACAAAGGAATTGTCAACTTGTGCGGTTCTTTGAACTCCACAGCATAAAGAGGGATTCGTTTTTCATCGGCCTTGTGTCGCATCCGGGACTGGCAGTACCGCCAATGGTGTTTTCGTAAAGCAATACCTCTCTGTATCCGGGCTGCTCGGTGGGATTTTCGCGTGCCCTTGGGGCTCATTTGTGCCCAAATATTCTCCAGTGGTCCCTCTGGTTCGTTTTCCGGATCGTTGAACGCGATTTCGCCGTGAATCTTGAGCTCGTTTCGAAGGGATTCATCGTCCCGCAACTTATGAACGATATCCCAAACAATATTGTCGACCGCCACTCGCTCATAGTCTATGAGAGAAAACTCCGATTTGATCGTCAGCTTTTTCTTTAGGCTCTTAGAAAACATTCGGCTTGCTTGTCAGGAGGGAAAATCGAACGCGAGAATGTTTCCGAACGGTCAAGTACCTCCCAGACTTTCTCCTGCAAGTGAGGAAAGTCAAGCCAAGGCGCGATATGCTTGGGGTAAACACGCGTCAGTGGGTCATAGTCCCAACTCATTATGGTTGCATCGGGCTCACTCAGATTGTTTGAGACAGAGTGTGGGGATGTTGAGAAGAATAAACGGCGTGTTTACATGCAAACACCACCCGCTTTCTTCACATGGCCGGCGTGCTTTTCTCAACTCGACGGAGATAGGAACTTCAATCATACCATTCAGAAGAACAATGTACTAAAGGAGCCAGGTGTCAGTTTATAGAGGAAATTATGTTGTTTGACGATCGATGAAAATTTTTATCTATATTTAGGGCCTTTCTCCCATGCCTACAGGGGTACATCGTCATAGATTTCTGACAAATATATGGAGGCCGACTGGAGACAAAAGGAGATAGTGAGCAATTAGAGCTTGTCCCTACATCAGAGCCTTTATGGAAAACTGTAGTCTTTCTCTGGGACTCGTTATACCCATTTTATTTCCAGTTCTTCGTCTTTTCTACAAGTTACCATGGGTGTGAAAGAACTTACAGAAGACTGCGAAGGACTTCAGGTGGCCCTAAGAAGCCACGTTGAGAACTGATTGCATGATATCATTCGGGCACTGGGCAAATTTTTCAAGACAATCACTCTCTTCTGTCCAACTCTCGGAATCTCGAGGGAAATATTCACGGCTATCGCAGCATCCTGATCATCTCAAACCCTATTGCCCTACGGAATCCCCCGGAGGATGATCCAACTCTAACCCCTCAAAAATAACTCACTCGTCATCCGGGGACATAGGATTGTCGGCCTTTGATGAGTATCTATGACTAAAATGAATGGCTACCCCGTGGGTTGTCAAATGGCCCAGGCTCCAGGTCGGGGAAGACACATTGTGGGGGTCTAGCTTCAGAACGTCAGATGTTGGGGCGATGGTTGGAGATTTAGGTTCATTCCTCGTGGCTCGCGTTTGAAGTTTCGTAATATTACATACTCGAAGCAATATATATGTTCTGATATTTTTTGTTGACGCATATTTTCCGGGCCCTTCAATGTTGTAGCTAGCATATTGATCCATGGATACTGCCCCCGGGCCTGAATAATATAGACGGCTTCTTCAGGATCACGATGCCTCAAGAAGGAATATTCAACTTTAAACCCCTGCAAAATTCTACAAATTGAACAATTGTCTTTGTAGAGGGCTCCACGATTGGAGTGGGGGCATTTGACATATGGTTTAGGAAGGCCATAGCAGCGAGCAGCAAGTCAAAGCGGCATCCTTCGTACCTGAAATTGAAAGCCTCCCCTGTGATTGGCGCTCGAGATAAATTCTGTCATACGATGCTTGACAGGGTTAAGTGTCGGGAGTCGGAATCTTGCCCTGACTAAAATTTTCTGCATTGGTGGCAATGATGCGCATGGAGCCGTCGCGAGCCACGGTCGACTCCAACAGTCGCCTCAGCCGGCCGAGCCCTTTACCAACAGAATTTGCATATTAAGAATTTTCTACTGATGATTTTTGCCAGCGAGATTTATCACGGCACCACTATCTTACAGCGCAATTCGGTCCTTCTCGCGCGGCTCAATAAATAGAAAGCCCGTTTCGCATTTGGGGTATCGCTGCGATCGGAGTAACGAACCCGGCTACATTCGGCCTCAGTTTGAGACGACCGGGATTCTGTTATCTAATAAGATTCCCGGCCCGACGCCGTGGTTGGCGGGAGTCTGCATAAAAATGGGGTTCAATGTGGAGATTCGAGTCTTTGGCGCTCCCGGATGTGGACCGAGGACGCTTAATTTTGTGGTCAGACGTCCTGCAGGGAATACTGGCATCCTCTGTATGTACTAGGCCTAATTGCCCTTCTCACCATTGAATCAATGTGCAATAAAAATGACATTCGCCTCAGATAAGCGCCCGATAGCTGCCGTCTTCCAGAACTCCCGAGCCCCAGAATTCATCCCCAAGTAGAACTCACCGCGGGGTTTCGGTTGGGCCAGCTGCGACGTTGCGCTCCACTCCGGTTAGCTAAGGATTTTTTTGCGCACATACATATCTACTCGGTCCTGCTCCAGGTCTGCTTTTTTCTCTCTTCGCTTTGCCTTGTCCTTCCTTCCCAGCACTCGAGGAATCCCAGTCGCCATAATGCGAAGCTTCAATGGAGTGAACCCGCAGAACGACCCCATCGACACCGAGTCGGCATACAACGAGAAGTCGCTTGACGAGAAGCCCGTCGCGCCTCAATACCAAGATGCCTTCGGTAATGAGGATGGTGCGGAGGTCAAGTACAAGACCATGGAGTGGTGGTAAGTGTTCGCGACGCCGTTGGACAAGTGCCAATCTAATAGCTCTCAGGCAAACCGGCATGTTCATGATTGCCGAGTCTGTCTCTCTCGGTGTTCTTTCTTTGCCTGGAACTCTGGCGCAACTCGGTCTTGCTCCTGCGCTCGTTCTGATTATTGGTCTCGGTCTGCTCGCGACCTATACTGGATATGTCATCGGCCAATTCCACCAACGCTACCCTCACATCCAGAACCTGGCAGACGCCGGTGATGTTCTGATGGGTCCATTTGGTCGGGAGCTTTTCGGTATTGGCCAGCTTTTGTTCTCCATCTTCATTATGGGAAGTCACATCTTGACTTTCAGTGTCATGATGAACACGATTACTGAGCACGGCACCTGTACTATGGTCTTCACCACCGTGGGCTTCGTCATTTGCATGGTTTGCTCGCTGCCGCGCACAATGAAGAACATGACCTACATTTCCTGCCTCTGTGAGTATTTCTCGAGTTCTGAGTGTAAGAGCCTTCGCTAATTATTCAACAGCATTCGTCAGTATCTTCACTGCTGTCATGATCACCATGATCGGTGTCGGTGTCCAGGCCAACGGCGCCAGCACTATCAAGGCCACCATTGATACCGACCTCTACAAGGCCTTTACCGCGGTCACCAACATTGTCTTCGCCTACTGCGCACACGTCGCCTTCTTCGGTCTCCTCGCTGAAATGCGCGAACCCCGCGACTTCCCCAAGGCTCTGTACATGCTCCAGGGCTTCGAGATCTGCTTCTACACCGTCGCCGCCGTCGTGATTTACTACTACGCCGGCCAGGAAGTCAAGTCTCCCGCGCTGGGATCCGCGGGACCCGTGCTGAAGAAGGTCGCCTACGGTATCGCCATCCCCACCATTGTCGGCGCTGGTGTCGTCAACGGCCACGTCGGTTTGAAGTACATCTACGTCCGTCTTTTCCGCGGCACAGACCGCATGCATCGTCGCGATTTGTTCTCTATTGGCTCTTGGATCGCAATTGGCCTGTCATGCTGGATCATTGCCTGGATCATTGCGGATGCCATCCCCGTCTTCAACAATCTTCTCAGTCTGATTAGCTCGCTCTTCGCCAGTTGGTTCAGTTACGGTCTTGCCGGTGTGTACTGGCTGCACATCAACTACGGTTACTGGTTCTCTTCTCCTCGCAAGATTGCCTTGACTTTCCTCAACATCACGATTGTGTGTATTGGTGGATGCATGTGCGGTCTGGGACTCTACGTCTCTGGAAGGGCGATCCACGAGGATTCTTCAAGCAACAGCTTCTCTTGTGCTAGCAATGCCTAAGGGCCTTTTTGCATTTCTTACTTTGACATAGAGTCTTTGTATTATATTACGATCTGTCTACGTTAGACATCTTTTACGAATGCCCTGCATTTCTACTGGCGCCTACGGGTGGCCGGAGTTTGTACATATATTTCTTGGGAGGAAGCATTTGCCGTTATTTATATCAGCGTATAGAATATACAATGATGATTCAAGATAATTTGCTATCCCTTCGCAAATAATTTAAATAAATAAACCTCAAACACCCAGGTGCCCCAAAGTACTTCTGCATACAGCTAAAGTGATGATGACTCATCGAGCCTTGAAAATCAGATCTCGATCCAATCTTGGGCACGAGCCAAGAACCGTGGGTCGCGCCGATCGCGGGTTCGCGAGCTCGCGACGCAGAATTTATCCCCTGCGACATCCCACGCATTGAACGCCTGCAGCCAAGATGGCTACTCCCGGAGGACTTGAGATCGAAGACCTCGACTCGAACCCGCGATACCTCATCCGGCAGCCGCGCGCCCTGCAATGGTTCGAGGGAAACCGGCTAGTCAAGCGATGCGATAACGAGCGCCAAGCAGGTAGGATACCCCTTACACCTTGCCTTTGCTATGAGCTTAGAAGAACAATCCCTTGCTAAATCGCATTTATCCAGGCCGGTTCGAACTATTCCTCGATTTGCTGTATGTCGCGATCCTCTCGAACTTCGCCGATACCTTCGTTGAAGATATCACGGGCGCAAACCTCGTGAAGTACATCGTAAGCATCGCCAAGCTCCAACGAGCCTCATCAAGCGCAAGAGATTAGCCATACTAACCCTCCAAACCAGTTAATCCTCGCACCATCATGGCACGTCTGGAGCGACATTCGCGAACTCATGAACTCCTTCTACAACGATGACCTGATCCAACGCATCCTCATTCTCTGGCTGATGGCTCTCCTCGTGGTCTACGGTAATAACGCACCACTAGTCAGTGAAGAAATCGGCGCAATGCGCTCCGCAGTCGGATCCTATATGGTCGCGCGGGTTTCTTGCACAGTCGCCCATCTCTACTACTCCTTCGGAAGCTACCACCACCGCCCCCAGCAGCGGCTCTGGGTGGGACTATCTTTCGTCTGTCTCGCAATCTACATCCCGCTATACTTCGAGTCGGTTTCCATCCGCGGGAAGATTGCTGCGGCGGCCGTCGCTGTTGTTTGCGAGGAGCTTGCATGGGTGTTTTGCTTTTCGCCCGCGGCGAAGAAGTTGCTTCGGGTGAAGTTCTCGACTGCGGTTGATATCCCGCATGAGGTGGACCGGTTTGCTGCGTTTTATATTATTGCGCTTGGTGAGTTCTTATATCTGATTGTCGTGGGATCGCATGCTGCCGTGGGCTTGAATGAGCGTCTTCTTCGAGCTATTTGGACGTTGATTATCGCTTTTTGCTTGAATTGGCTGTATCTTCATGCCGATGGGTCGGTTGAGTCGACTCACCCACTGCGTCATAGTATCTGGACTGCTTTCCCATGGTCATTGATGCACTTACCGCTTATTGGTAGTTTACTGGCTGGTGGACATGTGGCTGCTGTATCGGTTGAGGAGGAGGAATTCGAGGATGCGCAGCGGTGGTTGCTTTGTGCTGGCCTTGGTGTTGGCATGATTTCTCTGTACATCTTTGCACTACTCCATGGCTCCAAGGATGAACCTGGTACACTCTTTCTCGGCAAGGTATGTTGTGCACCCTGGTATCAGTCATCACTTTACTAATAGTTTGAAGCATATCCGGATGATCATGAGACCCGTCACTGGCATTATCATGATTTTGGTTCCCCTGGCCCATCACCTAAATGCCACAGAGGTGCTTTCTATCGTCATGGCTCTTTTCGTGTTCTGCCTGGTCTGGGAAAGCATCACCTCTCTACGATGCGGCGCTCACATCTGGGAGAGATGGTCCGAGACTGACTACCCCGAGCATCGTCCTGAAGAAGACAACACCTTCAAGGTCGGCCCGGGACACGAAATCCCTTAATCATTGCACATCGCATGGAAACTTTACTTAATACAGCTGCACAGCTGAACGAATATAGCACAAACTCCCGCTTGCCGGATGACAAGATAATGATGGATATAATTGGCACGCAATCTAATGTACCTAACTCATCTAAATATCGCCGAAATGTTTCTAATCGACGGAACAAACTTCTTTCTCACTAAACCATCGACCTCTCAACAGTAAGATCCCCCCTCTCCTGCGTCTCCGACCGACTCATAGTTGAATACCTCGCAAAATCCCTGAGCCGACTCTGCTCCCCCCTAGGCGGCTCCCCCTCCTTCTCCTCTCTCCTCGCAGCCCTCCTGAAATAAACCCTCTTACACCACTTCCACCCCTCAATGCCCGCGAAGAACAAAACAGTCTCCACAAACACAATCCCCCACTCCCACGAAATAGCAGTATGTTTAAACACACTCTGGTTGATAACGGGGATATAAAGAATAGGGAACGCAAGCACAAAGCCCGCCATGATCCCGAAGAAAAGGAACCGATTCCGCCAGATATCGTGCATCCACTGCGTGAAGTAGAGCTTTGAGCCGGGCTGCATGCGGAAGAAGCTGCGGCGGAGATCGATCATCTCCCAGGCGAGGAAGAGCGCGAACCACGTCATGCAGGTGAATGTTGTTGCGCGGGCGCGGAAGACAGTGTCGCAGCTGTAGGGCTTTAGAGGGTCGTTGTAGTGCGTGTTGCAGCCTTCGCCGAGATTGCCGTCGCCCCAGCGGAACATTACGAGGGAGAAGGCTGAGAGGCAGAGGGCGGCCATCCAGACGCCGTAGACGAGGGTGTCGATGATGATTTCCCAGGTGAAGATTCCTTGTTTCTATTTGTTGTTAATATTGTGGGAATCTATAGGGGAGAGGGGGCTTACGCTTTGGGGAGGTCGATCCATGACATCTGGAGCTGCGATTTCCATTCCAAGGCCCATATCAGGGAGACCGGAAGTAACCATGATAATCCAGATGATTTCGACGGGTGCAATTGGGAATACGGACTGGTTGCTGGTATCCTTGAAGGCAAGACCGATCAAAAGCGTTAATGCAAGAGCAACGTTCTCCGCAAGAAGATGAAGGACGAATTTCTGAATATTGTCGAAAATCCGACGACCCTCTTCGATACCGTTTATGATCGAAGCGAAGTTATCATCTGTCAGAACCAACTCGGAGGCATCCTTCGCAACATCCGATCCGTTCTGGCCCATTGCAATTCCCACATCGGCGCACTTCAAGGACGGCGAATCGTTGACCCCGTCGCCGGTCATCGCGACATAGCGTCCTCGACGGTGTAAGGCGTCAATCATACGGACCTTGGTATTCGGAGCGCAGCGCGCAATAACGAGTGGCAGAGTGGGGAGATTATCGATCTCGTCCTCGGTCAGTTTATCAAACTCTCCTGCCGTCATGACCATAGCGTCCGCGACGTCTTTGGCAACTGTGTCCATGTTCGATGGGATGATTCCCACTTGAGCTGCGATGGCGCGCGCAGTACCTGGGTGATCGCCAGTAACCATGTGCACCGCGATTCCTGCCTTGTAGCACTGGCTAATAGCACCAGCTGTTTCAGGACGAGGCGGGTCATAGAGACCAACCAACCCATAGAATACGAGGTCTTTCTCGATCTCCTCTCGTGGAACAGGCTCACTGTCTTCTCTGACGTGCTCCTCCGGGTTATATGGACGACCAGCTAGGGCAAGGACTCGGAGACCCTCCTGGGCAAGAGCCTCCATGTTCTCGAGAATCTCATCTTTCAAGTCGTCGTCCAATGGTGCAGGTGCTTGTCCTGCTTCCCAAGTGACAGTCGTGCAAGATTCGAGAACGCGCTCGACAGCGCCCTTGGTGAAGACCATCTGGTGAGATTTTTCAGAATCATCGCTGGACTTCTCGTAGATGACCGACATCTTCTTCACGGTAGAATCGAATCCATACTCGGCCTTCTCGAGCCAAGTAGGCTTCTCGCCCTTAGTCCAGCGATCGGCTCCCCAGTCGAATCGCCACGCAAAGACCTGGATAGCGATATCCGTGGGCTCGCCACGAGCATGCCATTCGTTATCCTTTTGATGAATGTGTCCAAGATTGGCAAGAGCAGCGACGTTCAAGAAAGATTTCAACTGCTCGTTATCCTTCAACAGATCCTCAGGAGACGATGGCTTGCCCCCCTTCGAGAGATTGGTAATTTTCATTGGCTGCTCCGGCGTAAGGCTGAGATCGCCCTCTTTAGGGTTCAAGGGATCATGAGATGCCCCGACAGAGTAAGTCCCGACAGACGGAAGCCAGGCTCTCTTCGCAACCATTCGGCCCTGCGTAAGGGTACCAGTCTTATCAGAGCAGATATTCGTCACAGCGCCAAGGGCCTCGAGCGAATCAAGCTTGCGGACAATAACATGTCTCTGAACCATCTGTCTCGTTCCAACGGCCATGGTGATCGTCAAAACAACCACCAAACAAGCGGGAATCATAGCGAGACCAGTAGCAACCGCATAGATAATGACTTCATTGTCACCGCGCCAGTTGTTAGACCCCGCGACGACAATCGCAAAGATAACCGCAATAGCGAAAAGGAGAAGAGCGAGCTTGGATAATTTCCGCTGCAACGGCGTTCCGACGTTGATTCCAAGGAAACGACCGATCGCATCGGTAGTAGTCAATGTCCAAGCCTGGACATACCATCTCTTCTTCGTCTCGCCCTCCGGTCCACGCTTGACTGCGCGGCGCTTGGAATTGCCACCACGCAGAGCCGCAGCAATAGCCCCGATCTCGGTTTTCATTCCTGTTCCGACTACCACGCCTCTAGCACGGCCTCTAGTCACGGTTGAAGAGCTGTAGGCTATGTTAAGGCGATCACCAGGACCAGTGTCTGTCTCGAAAGTGGCTTCAGAGTCTTTTTGGACCGGGAGGGATTCGCCAGTGAGGAGGGCTTCGTCTGTTTCGAAATTCATTGCTTCGACCAGTCTAGCTTCTGTTAGATAGTGCTTCTATTGGGATGGTTACAGGGCTTACCTCAAGTCTGCCGGGACAGTATCGCCAACTTTCAGCTCGATCATGTCACCAGGAACGATTTCATTCGCAGGGACTGTAGCGGTGTTTCCATCGCGAGTAGCAACGCCTGTGGGGGAACTTAGAGATCGCAATGAGTCCATGGTCTTTTCGGCGGCGAAATCCTGGTACACTCCGACAACGATGTTGAGAGCAATCACCGCAGCGATGAAACCTGCTTCGATCCATGACTTGATGCCGAAACTGACTGCCATGGCAATGATTAGAATCTAGGAGTCGTTAGCAGGTTCCAGTCATGACGAAGGGAAGAACATACCAGCATCATAGCATTGGCAATCTGCCGAATAAAGATTTTGGCAATGGAGACGCCCTCGTCTCCCTCCAGCATATTCTCGCCATATTTGGTAAGGCGCTCTTCCACCTCCGCGGTGGTTAATCCATTCTCAGAGTTTGTGCCTAGCTCAGCTATGATCTCCTCATGTGTAAGGCTATGCGGCGGCTGGGAGAGATAAGGGTGCGCGGCTCCATCAGTAGAGCCAGGGCCTGAGGCTTGGATCTTCTCCTGAGACATCGCCCGGGAGTCTGGAGTGATGCCAGTTGCAATGGGTAATTGTTGAGTATAAGTACTTCTAAGTGTTCAAGGCGGTGTCATATAGAAAGTGTCGTCAAGAGTGTGCGAGTCCATGAACCGGGCACTTCCGGAAGTATAAGTCTATATAATATTCGACTTCAATTCCTAGTACAAAGAACTCTACTATCTAGAACCATTCTTTCTCTTTCGGGGATACAGGCCCTCTTAAGTATCCGCCGAGCCCCAAGACCTCGATGGCGAATTCCTCCGGCCGTCGGATCCGCAGGATAACGCTACCGATCTCAGATAATCGCCCGGACATGAAATCTGGGGAATAAAGCGCCGCTTAACCAATCGCCAGGCTATCCAGCAATTGACGCTGGCCGTTCCCGCTTGGCGCGGGCCTGCCAATATCTGCCCAGGCGCGCAGTGACGCACACGACTGCACAACCAGAGTCTCGGCCGGGGGTGACTCGAAGGCAAAAGCAGGAAGCGATTGGCAGGCGGAATGCCAAGAGCGGGATTCTGGGCTGAGCGGGGCAGCTCTCCGCGCGATGCATCCAACGCCTGGCCATCGCCGTGTTTGTCTTGGCTTGTTCTGGGCACCGCTTGGCATGGTGCTCCTCGCGAGGCCTGAGTTTCTGTCGGGTTCAAATTCATGCCCCTTTCCCCCGTTTGTCTGGTGCTCGCTTGCCTGGTTTGCGAGCCTATATTGTGGCAAACGGCTCTCAGGATCTATACTTTGACTCAACGCCTCTTCGCCGGCTGCTATACTGCAGCTTCGCTAATCTCGCCGGTGCTTGGATGCACTGCAGTGTGCTCGCATTGTCCTACTAGCGACCCCAGCTATTGGAAGCCCTTCTGCGTCTGTTCTCCATATCCTGCACTTCCTGTCCAGAATCAATGGTCCCCACACTATGACGGACCACAGCATCCCCGAAGGCGAAATCATCGGGATCGTGGTTGGAGCCTTGGCGCTCTTTTCCGCCATCAGCGTGCTCCCGATGTAAGTACTTGGCATTCTGACAAGGCGTTTCGGGCTGTGTTCGGTTGCAAATCTAACCTGGTTCTATGCATGAACAGGATACTCATGTGGAGTCGTCGCCGCCATGAGGCGTCTCGACGAGCCAGCGAAACAGAGAATCTGACCGCACCAATGCAGCAGGTATCCGTGGAGAGATGGCTAGAGGAGCAGAATGCCCCGGGCCATCGGAATCAGTTCTCGCAAGATGTCTGGTAAGTTGCTTACTTCCCTATCTTACCCCCCCCCCCTCTGCCCTTTGTCTTGGCCTGCGCTGTTCCAAGACTGTGGGGAATGCCCAGGGCTGGGCAAGCAAGCGCCTGCCTTATAAGGCCTCGTGATGTTTCTATTACTCAAGCGCAACTGGGCATCCTGAGCCGAGCGCCGTTTAGAAGGTCCTTGCTGTCTCTTATCGCCTTGGTATACATGGTCTGGAAGCATTGTCAGCGCAGCCAAGCTATTATACCGGAAACACATGGGATATCGGCTATAGCGGCATAGGCGCTCGCTAACAGTTTCCAAGTTCAATATGTCTTTCTTCCTTATCGTCGTCGCCATATCTCCCCGCCCCGGAACCGGTCCATCATCCTGGTCAAAACGCTTCCTCCTCGTCCTTACACCCCGCTTCCTCCACCGAGTCCAAGGACCGCAACTGCATTATTGTCCTTAGTCGATGTCATCATGCGTTCCACCTTACCTGTCTATCGTCCTGGTTCGAGTATCGTCGATACAGCTGTCCTATCTGCCAAGCCGTCTACTCTCCTGTTGAAACAGCGACATAAAGGACGAGCGGGTAAAGGAATGCATTCGAGCCTCGCGGGAAATTTACTTAACGAATAACACGATACCAATAATGAAACACAATCCAATAATGAAAGACAATCTTCAGAACCACCCAAACGTACCCTGCATCATCTCTCTGCCGCTTCTCAATATTGACTGTATCCTCCCGACCCAAGCCTATCTCCAACATGCCACCTTTCAAGTACCCCGCGGTATTGCAGAAACTCCTGTAGCTTAAGCATATCTTTGACCAATCGGCCACGGACCTCAAAGAGGCTCCTGTATACCCGTTCCGACTCGATGAGATCGGCTCGCGAGCCTATAATTTCCGGATCGGTCAGCGGAGAAGTATACCAGTCCCCGTAATAGCGTGGGCTGACACCCAGTGCAGTCTCAGTCGAAGACGAAGCGACGGCATTAACATGCGTTCCCTTTCTCTTCGGCGAGGGAGAGTCCTCCATCTTCACGTCGGAGGAGGAAGAGTAGTCAGAGGAGAAGTCTTCGGATGAGGAGGAGTCGACGAGAATAAACGTTCTGGCCTTCTTCTTCGGCGGCTGGGAATCATTTCTCTCGGCAGCTTTTCCTTTCCCTTTGTTCTTGTATTTGCTGTCATCCTTTCGTTTCCCCTGCGTCTCATTTTCCATAGGCACAAAGCCTAAATGCTTGGCAATTTCTTCTGGCTGGTACTCGGTCAGTTTCCGCCAAACAGAACTTCCAGGGGATAGATATACAGAAGTAAAGATGGCAGGGATATCCGCCATGAAGATAGGACCGCCATCGTTGTAAGAGTTCTCGTCTCCCTGCTTCATTCTCTTCAAAATTCCAGGAATCGGCTGCTGCGAACTTGGCGTTGGCGCAAACATGCTCGGGTTCATGGTGTTCGGGGCGGGCACGGAGATCACCTGGCCATTGGGTGCTATTACAGCCGCTGTTGGGATGCTGTTCTGCATCGTGGATGATGAAGGATATGTCGGTTCAATAATTAATGAGTGGATTTCTATGCGCACTGAAATGATTGAAATCTGGGACATTGAGGAGGGATACATGTTTGCGAGGTTTGGGATGGATACTTGGATGCTTAGGGCTATCGTGTACAGGAAGGAGCGATGGAATTTCATATCAAGGTAGCAACAGAGCTTTTCGTTTATGATTATCGTACAGCATAGTTATCGGTATTTTGTTCAACGAGTGGAATTGTTTAACGGCCTTTAGTGTTCGACACCCACGATGCTCAACACCTGACTGTTCAATGTGTCAAATTGTTAAACGAATGGAATTGCTTAACGACTCAGGTTATTTAACAACTGAACAAGTATCTTCTGACTAATTAATGTTCAATAAATAGGTGATTCTCAAGAGACATAGCTGTTCAAGAAATAAACAACTTTTTGTGACTGGATTGCCGAGTACCCGAATTCGTTCAACGCCTACAGTCGTGCAACGAGTGGAAATCGTTTAATACCTCTAACTGGCCAACGCATCCGACTGTTCAAGATTATGACTGGTTGAAGCTACTGACTCTGTTCTACAATCTTGACTGGCCAACAGTTCCGACTGTTTAAAGACTCTAACTGGTCAGGCCCTCTACCTGTTCAACGGTTCCAACTGTTTGATGCCCCTGACTAGTCATTCTTCTAACTGTGAAACCACTGAATAACAGCTCAATGACCGATTAGTGGTCGACATTAGAAAAATCGTTTAATGACCGGAATTGTTCAAAGACTCTAATTTATTGTGAAGATTCGTCAGTGATCTACAAAACACCTATTCTCGTGCCATCTAGACATCCCCTTAGATAGCCCGACTCAAAATCGAGTTCCAGAAAAATTGGATGAGAAGATTACTTCGAAGTCGAAGGTTCCTCTACCGCATCCGATATCAATCGCTCGGCTTTAGAATCACTCCCTCCTACAGTTTTGCAATACTCTTCACCTAATTCGTCTACGAAAACAACCCTCCAGCCCAAGACTCATCAAAGCAAGCACAACTCAGCAACAAAGAATCTCTATACAATTTTGCTATATCGATAGTATGTTCATCATACACGCAGTGAACTCATCAATCCATCTATTTGCATCCCCATCTAAGCCGAAGCAACAACCTTATCCTTGACATAGAGATCGACATACTTGTCGACCTCAAAGCTCTCAAGCTGCTTGCGGTCCAAGCCAACCTTCAGCAACTCATCGATACGGGCCTGGTCAAAGTGTGCCTGGAGGTGGCGCTTGTACTTGTCCAGGATCTCAGGCTTAGCCTCCTCGCGGCGGAGACGGTGGCCCAGAGGAGCCTCGATGACGACCTCGTCGAGGACTGTGCCGTCGTTGAGGGTTACGGTCAGAGCGTTGGGGATGGTGCGCTTGGATGGGTCGTGGTAGTCCTTTGTGAACTGCTCGTCTTCGACGCAGCGGATGCGCTGGCGGAGGTCTTCGAGGAGGGGGGAGGTGGCGGCTTCGGAGCCATCGGCGTAGTCGGTTGCGACGAGGCGGTTGAAGACCAGCATGTTGGCGACCATGTACTGTGGAAGTTAGTATATAGATCGTAGCGGAGATAGATTCAATTTAGGTATGTTCTTACCTGGACACAGTGGTCACGGTCGGCGAAGTTGTCCATGGCCTTGAACTGCTTGTCGATGATACGGATGCAAGCCTCGTGGGTGCGGTTGGTGATCTCCTTGATGTCCTTGGCGCTCTTGCCCATCTCAGCAAGCTTCTTGTTGACGATCTGAGCAGCCTCGATGGCGGTCTGGGAGTGGAATTCGGCTGAAATATGTTAGCGAAGTATAAAAACTTGAGCTGGAGAATACGTACCAGGGTATGAAACCTTGAAGAGAACGTTCTCCATGACGTAGCTGCCGTATGGGCGCTGGAAGCCGAACTTCTTGCCCTTGAACAGAACATCGTAGAAACCCCAGCCAGGAGCAGACAGAACAGTGTGAAGACCACCCTCGCCCTTCTGGACCTTCAAGACAAGGTTGACAGCGCGCTGGCAGGCGTCACCGGCAGCCCACGACTTACGGGACATGGTGTTAGGGGAGTGGCGGTAGGTACGGAGACTCTGGCCATCAACCCAAGCCTGGGTGATGGCATCGGCAGTCTGCTTCTCAGAGAGACCCATCATCTTAGCGACGACGGCGGTGGTAGCAACCTTAACCAGAACAACATGGTCCAATCCGACCTTGTTGTAGGAGTTCTCGAGAGCCAGAACACCCTGGATCTCGTGGGCCTTGATCATAGCCTCGAGGACATCGCGAACGGTCAGGATCTTGCCATTGCCAATGTTTCCACCGGCGCGATTGGTGCGAGAGATCCAGTCGGCCACAGCGAGGATACCGCCCAGGTTGTCGGAGGGGTGGCCCCACTCAGCGGCGAGCCAGCAGTCGTTGTAGTCGAGCCATCGGATCATGGCACCAATGTTGAAGGCACCGTTAATAGGATCCAGCTGGTAGGGAGTACCAGGCACACGGGTTCCATTGGGGACAACAGTTCCCTCAACAGTGGGGCCCAGCAGCTTTGCGCACTCCTTGAACTTGAGGGCTTCCAGACCGCAGCCGAGAGTGTCTAAGAAAACCAGGCGAGCAGTGTCGAACTATTTTCCGTATTAGAATTGATGATTCGATTGCACCAACAGAAATCGGTAATAAACTCACAGCCAGGTCAGAGTCGACATTGTACTGGTGGATGTAGCTGGCCATATCCTGGATCTCAGGATCATAAGCCTTGTCGGCGGGCGCCGCTGGCGCAGCAGACTGACGAGCGGCCATAGTCGAGAATCGAGAAGCTGGGGCGCGGGCGCGGAGAGCGATGGGGGAGGGAGAAGCAAAGCGGGAAATTGTAGACACGGGGATGCGGG
Organism: Penicillium coffeae; assembly: GCA_035985395.1. Taxonomy (NCBI): domain Eukaryota; kingdom Fungi; phylum Ascomycota; class Eurotiomycetes; order Eurotiales; family Aspergillaceae; genus Penicillium; species Penicillium coffeae. The sequence goes on along the minus strand of CP142594.1, from coordinate 1,372,294 downwards.
CCAAAGTGCGGGGAGACGAGTGGGTCAGCCGTCTCACGGCGGGCAGGGACATGGTTAAGTCAATGGGGAGGAATTGAAGCAAAAGCGAGAATAGGAAGAGAGTAGAAGAAGATTGAAAGAAGCTCGGAGAGGAATTGGCGATCTCAGGAGCTAAAGAATGTGGAGATGGGGGGGGGAAGCACAGGGCGGGAGGAAGAAAGGGTGAGTTCATGCTCACTTCATTGCCGAGGCGAGTCGGTTAGTGTCGGTGACGGGCCGGTTCAGCCTTTCATTATCCTGCATATAACTGCTCTTCGCCTCGTACTCCTCGGGGGGCTCTGCCTTCGTTCTCTACTCTTCGCAGTAGCTCTGCTAAGCATCCGATGATCGGAGGACTGCAGGAGCTAGAGCTACCGCTATGCTGGACATATGCTACCATGGCCCCTGTCCATGCCACTACGCTACTTCCTACACATCCTGCGAATATCGGAGCAATCACACCGGCAATAGTCTATTCTACATCGTAAATGCAAAGATCATCTTCCATAACTCCCCAAATGCAGTAAATTTCACCCTGTAGATCTCGGTCCGTAATCCCCAGACCTCGGCCCGTCACATGGCCCCCGCCAAGTCCCATTCCATCTCCTCGTCTCGCTCTGTCTGCTGCATCTCTGCCTCATCTGTCGCCTGTAGCGAGCGCGCGATATGCTGGAATAGCGCTTTGGCGAGTACCGGAGGCACCGCATTACCGATCTGCTTCCGTGCATAGGATTGGGAGAAGCGGAAATCCAATGGGAAGGTCTGAAGACATGCAGCTTCACGAACTGTGAAAGCTCGTTTGCCGGAAGGATGATAGCTGTGCCCATCCTGAGAACAGGTTAACGTCTTTGCGAAACAGTGCTTGTCATATGGAGCTTTGGGCCCCTTGGTGAATTGTCGTTGCAGTAAATCCTGCCACGTGTGGTTGAGCGCGTTGCCAGGGATGTTGTCGATGGCATCGGCGATATTAACAGGACGCTGTAGACCGGGGCCATGTCCGTGGGTCACAGGAAGGAAGTCGGGGACTGTATCGCCAGGACTAAATAAGATTCAAATTAGCAATTCCATCTCTGTTTTGTAACGAGCTTTAGGACTTACCCTGCTGCAACAATGATTAGTCGCTTCCGTTCCTGCGGCACTCCGTGATCAAAGCACCGAACAAGCCCCCAGCGGACCGAATATCCGCACTCGATCATATCCTGGGCAACACGATTGAACATGGGACCGTGTCGCTCTAACAGGCCGGCTGTCTCCTCCATAGTTAATATCCGAGGCTTGACGTGCATTAAGATATTCATCGGCGCAAACAGACATGCTGAGTTGCGTTCGTCTCGCGTTTGGCTGTCTACCGTGTGTGCAGGTGAGAACGGCTGACAAGGAGGCGATGCGTGGCATATATCGACGCGGATATCATCAGCATTATTCTTCATGAATTCATCGAAAGAAGCCTCGTGAATAAATCCCGCGTCCTGGCCGAAGTTCAACCGGTATGTCTCAATTGCATGCCTGTCATGATCGAAGCCCCATTGAACCTTCAAGCCTGCTAAACGAGCACCGCAGGAGACTCCACCAGCGCCGCAGAATGCATCTCCGAATGTATAAGTGCGATGGCGAGGTTCGCAAGGGTCGATCACGGGATTGAGTTCCTCAAGATCGATGATTTCGATATCATCATCCAGGTCGATAATTTCTGCCTCGAGGTCAATGACCTGTGGTTTGTCTTTTCCTTCAAGGCCGAACTTGACTGCTCTGTGCCCTGCTGGAAGCTCATGCGTGCCGAATGGAATATTATGCTTCTTTCCTCGCCACTCGTCGCGCAAACGATTCGCCGACAAAGAATACCTGGGGTCGGCCTCGTCAGAAGTCAAATATTCAACACACGCCCTCTCCCCTATCGTGGCTGAAGAGCTGTGCTCGTAAATCCGCAAACTCAGCCTGCAAACGAGGTCCTCGTGGCTCACCCAGTTCCGAGGTCGACGATTCGTAAACCTGATGTTCCTAATCGCTTTAACCTGAGCAAAGGTCGTAAACTGTCTTTTTGCTTTCAGCCAAACCAGCTCTCCTTCTGTTTGGGGCAGGAACCCGAGGACTTCTTTCGCGAGAATGCTTCTGAAAAGCCAGCGGCCACGGAGAAGTAACCCGGAGTCACGGGCTATAGTATGAGTGATCTGCAAGAACATACCATTCCGAAGTTCGACGCAGACGCCTGCTTTCATATAGGATTTGGTGGGGTGCTCGACAGAGATATTCCGGGTTATAAGTGGTCTGCACACTGCTTCCTCAAGTCGTCTTTCCACATCGTTGTAGGCCTTTCCACAGGGTACTCGTTGAGGTTCTGGGACCCATTCGTTTGGGTTTCTGGTTTCGATAACGATCTCAATGCTTGTCTGAGCTGAGGAGATGGGAGAGGGGATTCTGTCATTTTGGGTGAGATCGATGTAAGAGCTTGTCAAGTCAATGGGGTGACTTTCGGAATTTGCCACTAAATTTAAACATGTTAGCTCTGAGAATGGATTAGAAGGTAAGCAAAGACCCAATTGGATGCTCGAAGGGGAGTGAAAGTCTGCATGGGACTGGATGGTTGTACTTAGGATGAATGGCAGAAAAAGAAGATTGCGTCCTCGGGCTATTGATCATGCAGGTTGTCAGAAGATGAACGAGATCTGAAATCACAAGGTGCTCAACTTACCAAGAGGTAGACTCTGGTCATAATCATTCCGCAAACTCGAGGCTGGTGCGTGTGCACGATGCTCAAGGAGATCGAGCGTCATCCTGGCTGTGGCTGCACGATGCAGCAATGGCTGAGATCTGGGTCCAGCCTACGGGGTCGAGGGTTGGGAAATCAAAAACTTGAAAAAGACAAGAAGAGCTTTTTGAAATGAAAAGAAATTTTGTCGTCTCGAAGATCCATCCAGATCTTGAAACGAGAAAGGCAATCACCAGCTCTGAACATTGAAGTGAGGCTTGGACCTCCACGCAGAAGTCAATTGAACTTTCAATTGAATCTTGTGGATATTCGCACTCCGAGTAGTCGCAATATCAGGCTCCAGTGTCATTACCCGTTTCTGTGGCATGGGGAAGAGGCAGGAAAGAAAGATTCTCGAGGGAGTTAGAGGCGGACCATGATGTAGTAAACTTCTTCATATAGTCATTGAATGGTAGGCGCCGATGAGTCGCGATTGGAAGATTCAGATCTGGAAGAAATTTTGACTCTCTTGGAGAATTTCCCAGCACAAGTAATTGTACTTCATGACTATTCTTCAGGCTGTCGATGTACCCGTCGCAGGGGTATGTCTAATACGAAGAACCTACATTTGAATATTTCAGGAAACTCGCTGTAGACTATGTACCTTTATTTTTTTTCGAATCTCAAGTCATTGACTTAAATTTCTCTTCTTGCAGTATTAGGCGCTTTTGAAAAGTACAATATCTGAGGCTCAAATCCCGTTTGCAGCATCCTCCGAGAGGATGCAGTGAATTTAAGTAACGGAAAATGTTCGAACAAATGGACCTAACTTTTAACTTTTCTGCGCTTCCGATACTCTCTCCTATACTAAGAACTTACTGGTAAATTTGCATCCCCCCCCCCCAGCAGTTAACCCAGACCGCTTGGGTGTTCGGTATGGTGGAGTCTTCGCCAGATGAGCCGAAAGGATTCCACCCTCCAATAGCTGCTCATTCGGTCAAGAAAACTGCCAATAGCTGCCCAAGGCTGGAGTAAGTTAGGTAGATGCTGAAAATAATTTGCAAAGTTAGAGCATTCCACTGGCGATCATTGGAGTAGTTCGTTCGGAGTCAAAGTATATCCTACGGGCTCAATTGGCGATTTTCTCGTGTATCAAATGTTCGGATTAAAACTTGACGCAGGTGGACCTGATTCCTTTATCGCGAAATACCAAAATCTCCCAATGTTTCTAAATAACATGTCCATTAAAACATCCATGGATATCCCACTGGGCACGAGGGGTCAAAATCACGGATGAGTCAGCACGTGAGCCCCGCCGGCGTCGGCGTCCACTGAAAAAATCTTGGTGGAGTAGGAACCACCGCGGGACCAAAAAATGCTTCGAGATTTCTTTTCCCTCCTTTTCCGTGTTTCTGGGGGACCAGGTTGACTGTCTGTCCAAACGTTCTGAGTCTTTGGTGAGTGCCTCTCGAGTTGTGTTTGCTGGCCTCGGCTGTCTGCATGATGAACCTGGAAAAAAATTATAGATGTTAGACTTCCTAGCCTTTGCTGCGGAGAAACTTCCAAACTGATCAAGACACCCACCCCGGCCATTGAGACCTATACTGCAGTTGCTTTGATCCTTGCTAACCGCTTCGTCTTCCGACTGCCAGGAACTGCACTCCGAGCTCCGCCGAACCCGTCAAAATGTGTGGCATCATCGCTCTGATTTTGGCCAACCCCTCCTCTGCTGCGGCAGTGGACCTGCACGAGAGCCTGTACCTCCTCCAACGTGAGTAGCGATCACTATCTGTGGCTGGGATAAGCGCTGAAGATATGGCTCTGCAGATCGTGGACAGGATGCAGCCGGTATCGCCACTTGTGCGTCTGGTGGCCGAATTTACCAGCTGAAGGCCAATGGCATGGCGGCCAAGGTCTTCCAGGATGGCGCCAAGGTCGCCAACCTGCCTGGCTCAATGGGTATTGCTCACCTCCGCTACCCGACTGCTGGAAGCAGCGCGAACGCCGAGGCCCAGCCTTTCTATGTGAACAGCCCGTACGGTATCTGCTTTGCGCACAACGGAAACCTGATCAACGCCCCAGAGCTCAAGAAGTACCTGGATCTGGAGGCGCACCGTCACATCAACACCGACAGTGACAGTGAACTCATGCTCAACATCTTTGCTGATGAATTGAGCGAGACTAAGAAGGCTCGTGTGAACAGGGAAGATCTGTTTGCCAGTCTCAGTCGCATGTACGAGCGTTGTGAAGGTGGATGGGCTTGCACTGCCATGCTTGCTGGTAAGTCATGCGCACGTCTTTTATCGGCCCTATTCGTAAGGCTAATTATGCTCAGGATTCGGTGTCCTTGGCTTCCGTGACTCATATGGCATTCGACCATTGGTGCTCGGATCCCGACCATCCTTGGATGGACCTGGCACTGACTACATGATGGCTTCCGAGTCTGTTGCCTTGGATCAGCTTGGCTTCACCAACCATCGGGACATCCAGCCCGGCGAGGCTGTCATTATTGAGAAGGGTGGTGAGCCCGTCTTCCGCCAAGTTGCGCCTAAGAAGGACTACGCTCCTGATATCTTCGAATACGTTTACTTCGCCCGCCCAGATTCAGTCATCGATGGCATCAGTGTCTACCGTAGCCGTCAGCGCATGGGTGACAAGCTCGGCGCCCGCATCCTCAAGGTTCTGGGCCCCGATGTTGTCAAGGACATTGATGTCGTTATCCCTATTCCTGAGACTTCGACTGTCTCTGCTACTCTTGTTGCTCAATATCTGAACAAGCCTTACTGCCACGGCTTCGTGAAGAACCGATACGTTTTCCGAACCTTTATCATGCCTGAGCAGAAGACTCGCCAAAAGGGCGTCCGTCGCAAGCTGAACGCCATGAAGGCTGAGTTCAAGGACCGCAACGTGCTTCTGGTCGACGACAGTATTGTGCGTGGTACCACCAGTCGCGAAATTGTTACCATGGCCCGCGAAGCTGGTGCCAAGAAGGTCTACCTGGCCAGCTGTGCTCCCGAGATTACTCATGCCCACATCTACGGCATTGATCTTGCTTCTCCCCAAGAACTGGTTGCCCACAACCGCAATGCCGAAGCTATTGCCCGCCACATCGGAGCCGAGAGCGTTGTCTTCCAGACTCTTGAGGATCTCAAGGCTTCTTGCGCCGAGATCGCCCACGAGAACGGTCAGGCAGAGCCCCAGAACTTCGAAGTCGGTGTATTCTGTGGTAGCTATGTGACACCCGTCTCCCAGAACTACTTCGATCACCTCGAGCTTGTGCGCGGCGAGGGACGAAAGATCAAGGCCTTGGACAAGGCCAAGGACGCCGTTGCCCACGGCTACGCCAGCGTGACCGACTACCAGATCGCAGCCAATGGTGTCTCAATGGACACCAATGGCAAAATCATTCCTGCGAACCAAACTCCCGATATCGAGCCCTCGAAGCCGGACAACGAGGAGCACAAGGTCTCAGACCGTATGGATATCAGCATTCACAATATTGCCGATCACCCGTAATCTCACCCCGGTTATGATTCGAGGGTTGGCCTCTTGCATTTGGCGTATTTTGGAGTATATAGACGTGGCGGGCTTTTGATGACTTTAACTGATGTGAATGTCCGTTTGATTTTGTGGACAGTATCGAGCACATGACGTGTGATTTATCTATTGATACCTCTTGACAAAAAAATCTACTTGATGATGTTATGATTGATCTTCACTATTGATGTACAAACTTGTAGATTTAGTATTGCAGTATTGCACCTGGTTTTCTTAACATACTTCTCACGTCATGAGCAAAAGCTGGCAAGATGCGCAGAGCCTGAAGGCAAGGGATACGAATGGCGATCAATACGTCGTCCTGCCCGACTCCCGATCGATCGTCTAGATCGATGGATTTCCCTCACGCGTTCTAAGAACGCTACCCAGGGCAAGTTCTACTCATTGAATATTCCGAGACATATCGTTTTGCACATTTCCTTCGTCAATTCCGTTCACAGACTCACTCTACTTTCAAGGGCTAACTCCATCTCTGATCAGTGACGTCATCCAACGCAGCAACTTTCTCCAGCTCGATTCATTCCCTTTTACCTCTCTCTCATCTCAACAACATTGCTCTTCAACTGTTTCTCACTATGGGTCCTCGCGTCACTCGTTCTTTCGCGCGCGGGAAGATCGAGCCTGGCGCCGAGAATGATATCTCGGCTCCGTCATTGAAGGCCGCATCCAAGCCAACTCCTAAGAAAAGAAAAGCTCCCCTTGAGGGGAAAAAGAAATCGATGAAATCTTCATTCATATCCAAAACGAAACACAAGGAGCCCAACAAAGCCTCCAGGCTTACTGGCTTTGACAAAGTTTCGAAGTCCACAGGGGGTTTACCAGCTGCCTCTAAAGCGCATACTGAAGACAAGCCGCTTCGCATCACCAGTTCTGTCACTCCTATTCCAGTCAAAGTTAAACGCCCTAGTCAAGACGAGGACTCGAAATCTGAAGAGATATATGGGCAAGCAGGTGGCAGAGAATCCAAACCAATGCCAAAGAAAACCAAGTACGGGTTGACACCTGGTGGATCTCCATTTCCCAATTTCAAGCGCCCGACGCCCGAGGAATGTGAAGAAGCAAACAGGCTTCTCTCAAGCGTACACGGCGAGGTCATCGCACCGGATGTTGTCCCCGAGCCATCTCTCACAGTTACAGGCTGTGGCGAAGTGCCTTCAGTTCTAGATGCCCTTATCAGAACTCTTCTCAGCAGCGCGACTTCATCTTCCAACTCGGCGAACGCTTTTAAAGGACTTGTTGCGCGATTTGGAATTCTAAAAGAGGGCATCGGGAAGGGAAGTGTTGATTGGGATGCCGTCAGACAAGCGCCTCTAAAAGATGTCTTTAACGCAATCAAGTCCGGGGGATTGGCTGATAGCAAGAGCAAAAACATCAAAGCCATCCTCGACATGGTGTACGAAGAGAATCAAAATCGTCGAAATCTTCTACTCACAGAAGGCGATGATGCGTCAAGCTACGACAAAGCCTTTGTATCGACAGAAAAAGCTATCAAAGATGAACAATACGAAATCGACTGTGCAGATCAACACATCCTCTCTCTCAACCATATCCACAATCTATCTACCGAAAACGCAATGAACGATATGACCAAATACCCCGGCATTGGCCCCAAAACAGCAGCATGCGTCATTCTCTTTTGCTTACAACGCCCATGTTTCGCAGTCGATACCCATATCTTTCGCATCTGCAAGTGGCTCGGCTGGCTTCCCGCGACAGGGGTAGGAGAGATCACTGCATTCAGTCATCTCGATGTCCGCATCCCCGATCATCTCAAATACTCGCTTCATCAGCTCTTGATCAGCCACGGGAAGCAATGCGTGCGATGCAAGGCCAATACTTCGGAGTCAGCTCCTGGATGGGAGGATGGATGTGTGATTGATCACTTGGTGATCCGATCTAAGACCAGAGATGCCAAACAAGCCATTGAAAGCTCGCCGAAACGAGTTGTTAAGCGTAAAGCTGAAGCGCAAAATAAAACCGCTGTGCCTGTGGGGGAATCGGTGATGGTGAATCCTGCAAAATTTGAAATTGCTCAGGCGGCCGGGTTGATTAAAACTCCTCGCAAAGGCAAGGCTATGACGACTACTGGGAGCAGAAATGCTCGTGCGAGGAATACAGTCAGCTAGAGTTGAGCCTCCCCTAATAATCCCTTGGATGTTAGGAGAAGTTGTCTTCCTGATATATGTCTATTGAGATGCAGAATTTCCGGAATATTGAGATATGTTATGAGCAGCATTGTTAATTTATTTTTTCTGGTATCAACTTCCGCTTGGCACCTCACTTTGTGCATGTCTATCGTATGAATCTTGCTTTGACCTCTGAAGAAACACCTTTGATTTAATTTTAAGCGTTGTATAGCAAGTCATGTTGAATCTCGTTTCTGACGAACCCTTTGCCTTTTGCCCGTCTGTTTAATCCGTCCACATTTATTGGCGCCACATCTGTAAAATAGCAAGGCAGCAGCCGTAAAATCTACCCAGATTAGCCATGAAAAGCACCCAATGAAACACACCGATCGGCTTATTATCATGAAAAGTAAGCAATCGAGCCATGTGGTGGCAAACCTAAGCAAATACGAAGAGCCTGCATGAAGATACCGTTAGGCTGATGCGAAATTGCAGTAATTCCAGCCGACACCCCGCAATCTGTGACATGCCCATTTTCTCTTCTGTATACCATAAATCTCGCGCACCTTATCCTAGCACATAGATTACAGCAGCGGTTTAAATATGATTCTATCCTCGGAGCAAAAGCCTCTCGACCTTGAATATGCCTATCAGATGCGATCGCACCCCTACGGCATCGCCTTGTACCACCCGCAACCACGCGATACCTTCCACCCAGGAATGGTTGGATATTTCGACTCCTACAGAAATTGGAACCATATCATAGATTTATCAGAGACAGGCACATCTCTGGGAACTCTAGGAAAAGACACGATCACCCCTCTAGAGAACCTCCCACCCCTCGCAAAGCCAGAGCAGCAGACCTGGGGCCCAAAACTAGGCAAAACGACACATGGACGAGAACTCGGGCTAGAAGCTGGTGTCTCTGAGCCTTTACTCTTCGGCACAACAGGTGTTCCGATAGGTCTAGGGGCATTCTTCCGTTTCGAGAGTGAGTCTTCGTCTGGCGCGATCTTGATGACTAGCGACCCGGTCGTGCATGAGCGACTCTACCATGAAAGTCCTTTTAAGCGCTGGGTTGTTGCGAATGCGAAGCGGCTGCTAGCCGAGAGGGAAGAGCTGAAGGAGTATGAATTGTGGGTTGTTACGAGTACCTGGAGTGTGGAAGAGGCGGCAGTGAATTGCTGGCGGGATCAGAAGAAGGCTGTTGATGTTGGGTTTAAGGTAGGATTTGTGGAGCTTGGGGAAGTTGCGCCGAAGGGGGGATGGGTGGATAGCGGGTCTGCGGAGGGTTGGATACGCGTGAAGAAAGATCCGGTATGCTGTCTTAGGTTCTTTCTCATGACGAGCTTCGCTAATAAGAGCTAGGCGGCGGGTGATCGTAGGGTTGTCTTTTTCGGAGGCCTGAAGTTCAAGTATAGGCCAGTTATAGGGGTAAGTCTTCCTAGGAAACGATGTTGAAATTGGAGCATTTTTGGCTAAGACCGCAATAGGGCCTGGGGGAACAGAGTAAGCGTAACAAACTTCGTAGTAGCGACAAGGGCGAGGAGAGTTATGCTGGGTCAATGCAAGGAGAAGATGGTGTTGAATATGACCTGTTCTGTGAAGAGATGCTTGAGGATAAAGAGTTGCGGTCAAATTTAGGAGTTGAAACTAGAGATGAACAAGAAGACACAAAGGGCTCAAACGACAGTGGTCAAGAAGATAATGAATCGGAAGATGATTGGTAGGACGAAAATGAAACATTCATGGGCCATAATGTATGTACGCCGCCCATAGAACAGAGCTAGTACCAGACACTCTCAGAATCTGAATAGCCTCTCGAAGTGCTTTTGCCGACTGACTAGGATCAAAGCTCGATCCCATTGCACCAAGAGCCTTGTAAAATCCCATTGCCACTTCCACGCTCAGAGTATCATCTACTTGCCATAGAGTAGCAATGACATGCGGTACGCCTGCCATCTGAAATCCTCCGGCAAGATGAAGACCTTCGTCACGGAACTTTGACTTGTTTGATGCACTTTCGCAAGCCGATAGATACACCAGTTGACATTTCATATCCGTTTGCTGTAAGAGTGTTTCGACATCGAGTGGCTTTTTCACCCAGTCATTCAACCGAAGTGCACTCCGAACAGGATCATCTCCATCGCAGACTCCGTGGCAGGCAAAGTGTGCATAGTCAGTTTGCACAAGGTACTGCACAGCAGCGTCACGATTGGGGCTTCGTAGCAGTTTAGCTTTCGCTCCGCGGCTTTCTATAATGTCCTTTATCTGCGCAACTTCGCGTTCGGCGCTCGGTAGATCCGCATTGTCTCCCATTTCTGGAGTGGTCCCCATCGAAATTAGAAGGGATCGAGCATGGGATCGAGGACTGGTATCTTGTTTGCTGCTCCGCCGTCTACTGCGCGTATACGCAAGAGCGCGCAGGCCGTTGATATAAGAAGGTATTGTTCTGTCAAGAACACAGTTACCGGGACCTTTCTTCAGATTTCCTGCTGCATGAAGAGGGAATATTCCAAATTTTCCAGTTGTAATCCACCATGAGCGCGGTAGCTCTTCGCCCGGGCTTTGCTGACCTTCCAGGCTCAGATGCTTCAGAATCGGCTCCGCAACACCATCCCAGAGCCATTCAAGCAGTTGATCCATTTGCTCTGTGGCAGCTTCTAAATCTGCACCCATTAGTTGAAGAGCGTCGAGATACCATTCCTCACACTTATTCAGAGCGTCTCCATTTAGGGCCGTGAGTCGGAGTGATTCTACGCCACTTTGCCTTACTATGATAGCATCACTTCGGTAAAGACCATAACTGATGACGATAATTGGACCCTCCTGAGCAAGCTCGGTTATGTCTGATATGTCCCCCGGTAGGCGTAAAAACCCTTCAAGTGCAGGGTCCGACCGCAATTCGTGAAGGATTTGTTGATATGCCACACTTTGTCGGTAAGCTTCGTGCTGTTGCTTTACCAAAAATTGGTCTGAGCCTCGAACTTCTGGCACAACAGATTTATGAGACTTGTCCACAATAGGCCGCTGAAAACGCTCAATCCTTGCTTGAAGTGCTGGGAAGTCTTCAGTAACTTTCCGTTTCAAAGTCAGCTGGCTAGTGATTATATGGTCCCACATCACGCTGCGGATCTTGTCAAATAGCTCCAGGGCTTGTGAAGCCGGGTAACCTGCTTCGAGAGAATAGGAAATTGCAAAGCTTGGTAAAGCAACGAAGTTTCCCAGATTATGAAGAACATCTCGACGATCATGGCACAGTAGAATGGCTTTCGGTAGAAGATCAGCCGCCACACGAATCATGTCACAAGCGGCACGGGCATCCTGAGAAACAATATGGTTTGCGAGAGCAGCATAAATGTAGAATCTGACAAGAGCGGATCCATGGATTGTTTCAAACAAAGGCAATAGTCCGGGGCCTAAGCTCTGGTACATTTTTCCGTAGCGAGATGTGGCGCTGAACCCCGAATCTTCCCAGCCTTGAAGAACTAACTCCACAATATTAACAGCGATTCCCTCTATGTTCATGCGCGGTGTATCTTTGAGAGACACCGCATATTGCAGGCTGCGGGCCGCCTGCAGTATAGCGGCTGTCTGATCCGTTTCATTCTTCGTTTCGATGGCTTTATGTCTCAAGGCATGCGTCAGATTCACCGACGGGAATATGAGAGCTGTAGGAGCTGTAGATCCAGTGGCAAGGGCTTTCCGAAAGTTCTCCGTTGCATAATCCAAATAGATCTTCTCATCGCACTTGAAGTAGGCGAAAAGGAACGCTCTTCCCAAAATATCATGAATGTTGCAAAGCGTCTCCGGGTTCAAATCCGTACCCCAGTTCAGTATTTCAAGTAGAATCGATTGAGATCGTTTGATATCCTCTATCTGCCCGGTAAGGTTATATCGCTTCTGATAAGCAGATGAAAGGTTCGAAGCACGCATGATATACTGTTGTGACTTTTGAGGAGCACCTTGAACGCATTGCTCATAGCTTGCGATCGCTTTGTCAATATCTTCCTGCTGTTCAGTCACTTCAAACTGTGCTATCAGTGAGTTTGCTAGTCCATGTGTCACCATAAGCCGCGAGCCGGTGGAAAATGCTGATGGGGTTTGATTCAAAGCCTGGAGGGCCAAATCCGACTCATTTATCGAGCTGGAGAGATCTGATAATATCATCGTTGTCTTAAACTTCAGGTGATATGCGATGGAAAGATCGTGATGCATGAGGTATGTATTATCGCTGGGATCTTCTGAGTATTTCAACCCTTCTTGAATTTGCTGGATTGCCTTGTCAAGGTACTGGCTATGATTACTTGATTTGTATCTTGCAATCAAAAGCTTTCCTTGGGCATGAAGACACTGACTTCGTAGATCGGAGGACATCTCATCGAGTAATAACGCCTTTTCAAGCATGCTTTGCGCATGATCGAAATCATCCTGCCTCTTGAGCGATTCATAACGCAAGGTGAGGCATCTAGAATGTTTTATGAGCCTGTTGGCATACGATACCACTTCTTCGTGCGGGGGATGAACAATATCATCAAGCACCCGAGTGGCCTCATCGATATCCTGACCATTACCACTCCTCTCAAAGCGATCCATGAGAGAACTTGCCTTGGACTCAATCGAACTTGTGCTTGGGGCTGCAGCACTTCCAATTGCTTTGTCGAGTATGCCGACAGATTCTGCAAGCATTTCCTCTGAACCACTTTGCTTAGCGAAAGCCCGTAGATGGTTTCCAAGACATTCCATAGCCAAGGATGAGTCTGGTACGATACGAAGAGCTTCTTTGAACATCTCGGTCGCAGATGTCCCATCTTCGGCGCTTCCATTCCTTGCGAATCGCAAGGCAGTCACTCGGGCCAGATCTTGACATGCACGAAAGCGTTCCATTTGACCATGTCGAGGTGCTTCTCGAGCATGGGCAAAAACACTAATGGCGTGATCCAGGTCCTGGGGATCTTTCTTGAGTTCCCAACGTTCCCACATTGCCCACCCAACATGCCACCAAATGTTGCTGATAGAAACACGATATTCCGTCCGTACAAAAGTTGATGATTCACTGGAAATCGCTTCTTTCAGCTTCGATATGTAGTTGCGCAGCATTTGAGCCTTTTCAACCGCATTGAACTCGTCGCGTTCTCTGATGAGTCTTGCCCATCTGAACATAAAGACTGGCTTCCCTGCGGGGCGCAGAGAAGCGGCCTGTTGGAAACAATATTCAGCCTCGGCATAGTCGTTGCTATCATGTTGCTGAGAATAACGCGCTGTCAGTTGATCCCCCAGATCATATAGATGGAGCGCTCTATTTGGCTCCTGGGGTGGACCCAACTCTACTGCTTTGCGACAATAGTAGATCGAGTCATCCAGCAACTTCTTATCGTTGCGCTCTACCTGCCAAAGGCAAAGCAGTGAGCGGGCAAAGACACTGAGTAAGATTCCACGGTCGGAGTTTCCAGGGTCCAGTGAGACGTGGTAAGCAATAAGAGAACCGACAGCCACTGCATGTTCCAAGTGATGTATTTCCTTGACGCGGTAGTAGCTCAAAAGCCATGCCTCGCACTCTTCCGCCAAAATTCCAGGTAAAATAGCAAAGTCAGAATCCGCGTAAATTTTAATAAGTTTTTCCAATTCTTTCTCGGTGAATCTGTCCAAATAATCGTTTTCTCGGCAGTATTCTCCCTCTCGAATGATCTGCTCGTTACTCCCCGCCGCGGTGATTAGTATATCCAGTACCTCACGCTTCTCCGCCAGAGCTGGGTTGCTTTCCTCGGTCATCCAGGGCAAAGTACATAAAGGTCTTATTCCAAATTTCAAAAAGAAGGAGGAGAGTCAGTTATATCACCGAAACCCGACATCAGCTGAATCAACACTGGTCAGCCAGTCTCGTGTTCGTAAATGCACGTGTGGCTGAAAATGAATTTGAGGAAGTCGGAGGCGAGTGGCTGCGGCTTCATTGCTTGGAAGGTACAAAACAAACCATTTTCTCATTCGCAAGCTACCTTACAAAAAATCAGAGATAAATTAAGTGCGGTCATCTGTATTCAAGGTCTATCCCTCAGAGGTACCAAATACATAAGGGCGTCTCTTATTTGGTTAGTTCCTTTCGGCTTCTTGGGACAAAGCCAGTTCATCTGGCCAGTCCGGTCGAATAAATGCATGCGTTGGTCCGACTATTACGCGACGAGATGCAATTCGTTCCGGGTACTCGTCAATTGTGCGGGTGTCTCTTTTGCTCGCAAAAAAAACAGTTTGACCACGAAAAACACGCCTGTAGCGAAACCCACGAAGCGAAGGATCGGGTATGTCTTGTAATAGGGATCCTTTTGCTTGAACTGCTTTACCTAGGGGGTAAATAATGGCTTCTACAACGATGACTGTATTGTCCTCGTCAGATTGTCGATCAATGCAGAAGAATCGCGTACAACGATAGCTTCTGTCTTCGTGTCTGTAAATTTCACGGACCATGTTCCACATATCAAAAACAGTGCCATCTTCCTTTTTCCCCCAGGGAATGCACTTCAAACCATCGGAAGGAAAATTATAAGCGTCCCTTGCGTCAACATCGCTTTCGTCATCGTCCACATAATCATCCGCATAGTCTCCAGGCACACGCCCGATCCATACTCGCAATGGACAACTATGTCTTTCTTTGTTGTTGCTTGACAAATGGAGAGGGGCTATCTGGTTGGTTTTTCGTGTTGGATAAGTGAAACTTTTATCGGATAACAGTCTCCACTGATGTTCCCACTCGGCTTCCCATCTTGATAAGATATGATAAAGTGGTCGGTTTGGATGATAGATGCTTTCCACGGCTTTTATTTTTAACCTCTGGCAGCCATAGGCATCGAGGGCAGAGGGTTTAATAACCCTTTGTTTGTTATTGAGCCTTGCCGTTTCAAAGCAAGTCTTAAATATCAGTGAAGGCTCTCGGTAAGCAAACCGTACTTCAGTCTCCCCAGATGCTTGATTTGCAAATGAGTCCATGGAAAGGCAGATTGCAAATTCGGCTGCTTCAACATTGCTGTGATCAATGGGCGACAGAAGTAAATGAATGTCTGGCCTTCCTAGTCGGATATCCGACAATTCCTTGGTATATTCGTCCCAAAAGTTGAAAAGATCCAGTCGAGTTGTAATGTGGTGACGATAAAGTGGAATTAACTCGATCGTCGTTGGCTTTGATTCTTCTCCAATCACGTCTTTATTTGACAGAAATTTCCCAAAAGAATTTTCCATTTCGGTAATCTCGTTCTCTGTCGCTGGAAATAAAACAAGAATATGCAGATGATGCTCACTTTGAGGCTTTCTCCAAAAAGGTGATTTGATGTATGGTGCTCGATCGATTCCAAGAATGACTTGCTGAATCAGCTCTGATGGCAGACGTGAAGATAGAGCTAATGCTGGATGGCAAAGTGATTTATCCACCCGTGGCACTGGCGTGTCTTCACTCGTGAAAACCGCCTGGTCGGGATTGCGGAGAACAATAGGCAGCTGTCTATCGATTCTCCTCCACAACTCAAGGAATTCATAACCCCTAGCATTCGGTAAATCGCGCTCAGTTATTCTATACAAGAGCCTATCGAATGCCATGGCCCGTGGGAAAGTGAGCGGGAAACGAGTAACCATGACGCGAAATCCAGACGTGGAGCAGTCTGT
This sequence comes from Penicillium coffeae, assembly GCA_035985395.1. Lineage (NCBI taxonomy): Eukaryota > Fungi > Ascomycota > Eurotiomycetes > Eurotiales > Aspergillaceae > Penicillium > Penicillium coffeae. Next base: position 1,356,256 of record CP142594.1, on the reverse strand, counting down.
ATGCCTCTTGGGTGATTGAGCTTTCGAAATTTTCTCAAAGATCGAGGGTATTGAATCATGTGATGGGCCTACTCTGACATTCACCGATAACACTGGTGAATAGCGTATATTGTTAACAAAGAGGCGTGTGTAATATTTTTTTGTGTATTCATCCGCAACCAGAAACGTCGTACCGCAGCTCCATTTTGGGCCCAATCGATGCGCTAACATAGCTAGGGCATATATGTTCGCTTGGCTGTCCATTCGAGTGCTATTTGGAGAGATGGATCGCAGAAGGTCGCTGGATGGTGTCCATGTCAGATACTTGATGTGTGAATCGCTTGGCACCCGGTGGGCACCAAAGAGAGACTCCAGCTCATCTTCCGTGAATTCGGCGAGAAGTATCACTAGCAGTGTTCGATCTTTCTGATCGAGAAGAGGAATATGATCTGGGGAGAATTCCATTCCCAGGGATTTTGGCGGCAGTGATTCCATCTGAATCTCCTGCGCACACTCGGGATTAGCAGAATTTTTTGCCCTGCAAAAATTCGCTCTGGTAAAGAACTATTTTCGAAGCTTTTTGCGCTGTCCTTGCATGAGAATGAGAAATCGAAAAAAGTTTGGCAGCATTTGGGTGCTGAAGTGACGCCTATGGCCGCCCCATGGTACCCCGCGATTATTGGGGCCGCTTGGGGCCACTGCGCATATCAACAAACGCAACAAGTAGTCGTATATCTAGCTTCGCTTCGTGTGGGGTTTCTAAAGCCCAGTTTTTAAAGGAACTCTCTTTGAACGTCTTCTTTCAGCAAATTTCATGTTCTATAGTCCTGTAGTGATTGCATAGACTAACTCTAAGTCATTCATCAAATACTCTCAGTGTGAACACTTTCTGTGTTTTTCTTCAGGTCCGTGGCAGCATTTGAATCTTCTGCTGAATAATTGACGAGAGCGTTCTCGCCGTCGAATATGAAAGCAATTTGCTCCAGAGTATAGCCTTTCGTTTCCGGGTAGAAGAGGTAGGCTGTTATACCGAAGATTATCAAGACAGCAACAAAGACAAAATAATACTTCCATTCAATCGCAGCCAGCGCGATCGGGTTCACGAAAGTGTTGAAAAACATAGCCGTAATTGTAGCCAGCCAAGTTACGGTTAATCCACGGGATCGAAGACGGAAGGGCCATATTTCGCAGGGATAAGATGTAAGAAATGGAGTACTGTGGCGCAATCAGTTACCGCGCCTTGTTTATGTTTGGTTTTCTCATACTCACAGTGCAATGCAGTAACCCGCAAAGAATATAAATAAAAAGGGGATCACAGCGCCTCCAGTCGCAGCGCTGCCCGTAGCGGCGAATGAGCCAGAAAGAGCAGTCACGAGGACATAGCTGATAAACATGATTGCAGCTGAGGATAAAAATAACGGCCGACGTCCAAGCTTATCAACCAAGAAAGCCCCAAGGCCAGAAAATATCAGATCCCACATCTGCAAGCAAGCTGAGATAAGTGTTTGGTCTCGAACTTCAGTGATACCGACAGATGTCAGGATCATAGAGAGATAATAGGAAATGACACCATTCCCAACCCATTGAGCAAAGTAGCCAAGGCTAATAGAGATTGCCAGGCGGCGTCGGTTGCCCGGTGTCCTAATCATCTCTATGTAACTACCAGTGCTGTTTGCCTCCACCTCGGCATGAATTGCAGATGTAATTTCTTGAAATTCGTAGATTGCCAATGGGGATATTTCATCTCCGTCAGCATGGAATTCTATTAGTATAGCTCTCGCTTCCTCTAAACGTCCCACAGAGACCAGCCATCGCGGACTTTCGGGTGCGAGAAAGAACCCGGGAAGCCCAATCAGTGGTACGAGGCACTGGAGAAGAGAAGGCAGACGCCATGCCCAAGATGAGTCATATGTTCGCGACGCAAAGACCACCCAAGCAGCGACTGATCCTCCGACGTACCACCCCGACATGAAAAGAGCGCTGAATATTCCTCTATGAGTCGGGTATGCGATCTCGTTGATGAGCAGCGGCACTGCGTTGCCGAACAACGCGGATGCGAACCCAATGAACAGCCGGGCAAGCAGAAAGGTAGTCGTGTTCTGAGCAGCGGTTTGCAAAGCGACGCCAAGAGCGAGGACGACAAAACCAAGATACACTCCTGGCTTCCGCCCGTAACGACCAGCGATCCACGAGGCGGATGGGTATCCAACACCACCGCCTAGTAAGTATATTCCATTGATCCATCCTAGCCAAGCGCCGGTGGGATTGTCCATGAATGACTTCCATTGCTCAAGTGCCTCTAGGCCATTCATCAATGACCCGTCATATCCATTAGCAGATGAGAATAACACCAGCGATACGATGATGAAATTAAGTCGCAGCAAGTGCTTTTGTCTATACCACGGCTTAGCGTTCTGTGGGAGAACCGCTAACAGAGGATCTGCAGACCCTGTCGCGTTTGCAGTATCCACTTTGTTGGTCCACATTGGGTGCGAAAGATTGAATCAGTTCGTGATAGACCTAATGATCTAGGGAAACAAAGAACGTGTCTGACCGCGCCTAGTCAACCGCCCCTGGAGGAGATGGCCGAAGGCTTGCCCAGCCAGAGACGGGGTTTGCCTCGTTTCGTATGCCCGGAAGCTCCTGATGAGAGGAAATTGGGTGACAAGAACGCTCAATTGGCGTCACGAGCCAAGTTTGCTCATACTTTGTGGGAAGAACATAGACTTTAACATTCAGCCCCAGTCGGGCAGGCGTTGGAGAGGAGTCTGTGGGGATCTGGAGATCCGGGGATTCCGTGGAGACGGAAAAACGGAGGGAAAGGGGAATCGGAGAATCAATAATCGCGGGCGGACTTATTGAGTAGTCAGCATTTTGACACAACCCTATTTCCTTCCATTTTTGCACGTACCTGCCAAATTGAGCTTCAAGTAGTAATGTCAAGGAAGGAGCATTTTCAGCGGTAAAGGCATCCGTAGTGCTTGTCGTAGAATCTCCCTTTGTGACCTACCGAGTTGTCCCTGTCTCTGTCCGTTGAACCATCCCTGCTCTGTTTGTGAAAACGCTTCAATTAAAGACCATGGTAAGTAGCTTAGCCAAGGGCTCGATAGTCGAGAGATGCTTTTGAAGTGGAGTTGAGGAAAATGCTAACGCTTCGTGACAGGTCTGCACTGGCTGTGGCAAAGCAGGCCACAAGGTCGAGAACTGCCACTGCACGCGCAATGCTGGCGTCTTGATGCGCCATTTCTTGGAGAGGCCAAGCCAGCCTGTATGAAAAGAATGATGATGGATGTCTACGACAAGAGATACTAATGGTCGTTTAGTCGGGCGTTGGACCACGGCGAAATCGCCGGGGAAAGAGAGGTGGCCACAAAACAAATGCCGGCATGTATCTTCCCAAATGTCGGTCAACACTGCATTCTGCTAACACATGGTCTGGATAGCCAAGGGAGCCTCGGGCTCCATGACCGACGAAAAGACCTAGGAGGAGGGTTCCGCCTCCAACCCTGAGGCATCGGCCTCAAACACGACCTCGACCACTCCCTCCGCTCCCTCCACCACCACCACTGCCACCGCCGTCACACCGGTGGCCGAGAGCTCTATCCCTTTCATAAAAAGGGAACAGGATGTCTCTTTCATCAAAAAGGAGCAGGACTAGCCCCTGCGATAGACTTTGGGCTTTGCCCAGCTTGTTGTAGGCTTTGGGTTTCGTTCGCTTTTGTTTCGTTTCTCTCTCTCTCTCTTTGCATATTCAATGCTGCAAACGCTTCACGCGTTTAAAATCTGAGTGCGTTTTTACCCTTTGGGGCTTCTTTGCTAACCTTTTCCTGATAGCCCGTAACTACTAATCTAGATACAGCCCCCATAAATTAAACATACTCAGTACTGCAGACACACGTAGCAAATCTATGACGGTTGGGGAATTGGAAACATCATAATAACAATAACCCTCAGTTGAGCATTTCATACACATTCACATTCCATGCACATTGACATTTCATGTCTATTCACATTGGGTAGAAGATCTAGGAGTTGATTTTGAAATGGACTGGCAGATGTATTGCGATGATACTTCTTTCACATGGATTGCATCTTGGGGGTGCATCTTCAAATTGAGGGCACTGGAAAACTTCAGGCACTCGCCTCATGCTGCCTTGCTGAAGTGCGTGAGCTCCAAGCTGGAGTAGAAGTAATGGAAGCTATTACTATCCTCATAGTAAGCATCATATTGGATGGAATACGGGAAGACTGAGTACATACACAACCCGGTTTTCGTCGGTTAAAGCATAATTTCCAACGGCTTGCTACTTGGTTATTTTCCGAGGAAATTACTGAATCATCATCACTCGAATTTTCTGGTTCGGCGGTGGTGTTCTCTGAAGACCGGAGAATATGCTGGTCTTCGGGTAGTTTCCTCAGTTTCACGGTTCATGACTCTTTGGCCAGACCCGGTCAATGGGGGACGCTCTTGAGTCTTGAATGGGACCTGATCAATCGCTACCGAGTTATCATTTTGTTAAGACTCATAATAATGTCAACATTACCGGTCGGTCTACGTTTTGGACTCAGCTCGACATGATAGACTCGTTTGGCATGGTCACATGATGAGCTGATGCCTTATCGTCGCCCAGCTGAAAGTCGAGACCATTTGTTCGACTGGACTTATCGCATGCCATAGTCGAGGGAAGTCCGAAGGCCTGCATGACGGCCTGGTGAAGGCTTGCCACTAATGTCGTCAAATATCAGCTTCAACGATAACCATGGGCTTTTCATGTACCAGAACGACGGCTCTGTCGAAGCACATTTCCATGCCCCTCAAGGTATGACAAGCCCCTGGAACCCCACCCCCTGCATTTATGGATACCAGGTGTGAGAGGAACTAGCTAATTTTCCTCTCTCATTTGTTGACAGAGCGACCGGAAACTCCACCTAGTCCCTTTTCTACCGTTCCATTCATGCGAGATCCAGATGCTGTACATCGCAGCCGACTGCTCGACTTGATCCGAGAGAGAAACTCCATCCCCGGATCGAGGATAGCGCTTGTTGGGCTGGGTGGTATTGGGTAAGTTTTGTCAGTTGGGTTTATGTTTATACATGGCTTCATGCTTATGACTTGAAGTAAATCACATTGCGCCGTCCAATATTCGTACTTTGTAGGAAGGATCCAAGTCCCCATCGCCATGGGTCTTTTGGATCCATGCGGGTACTGAGTCTCAATTTGTGGAAGGTTTATTCAATATTGCTAACAAAGCCAAAATCTCCGGTCGCAAAGACTCGCGTGTTAACATTTTCAACTTGGTTGAGAACTGGCTTCAAAATGAGAAAAGTGGGAAATGGATCCTCATCCTTGATAATGCTGACGACCTCGATGTACTTTGTTCAACCCCGGCTGCTGCACATGCAATGGAAGGGCCCACAAAACCTCTCTTTTCGTATATACCAACATGCGAACATGGGTCCGTTATCGTTACAACTCGAACGAGAGATGCCGCATTAAAATTGGCTCATCATCGAGATATTATCGACGTTGGTCCCATGGACGAGTCCGAATCATTGGAGCTTCTACAAGCGAAGCTGGGCCAGAACAACCCAACGGATCTGCAACCAAGCAGAGAGTTGGTTGGGGAATTGGGTTCCATCCCTCTTGCCATTGTTCAAGCAGCTAGTTACATTCGCGAGAGAGGATATGGATATTTCACCTCAGTATCGCAGTACTTGAAGCGTTTCCGGAAGAGCGATCGGGGAGCAACAAGGCTACTAGAAGAGGAGCAAATTCTTTTCAATCAAGACTTGCAAGCTAAAGGTGCAATTTTTCTGACATGGCAAATATCATTTGATCATATTCCAGAAGAGAAGACCATCTGCGGCCGATCTACTATCTCTAATGTGCTTTTGCGACCGTCAAGCAATACCACAATCCTTGATTCGGCATCGACCTGGGGTTTTCCAAAATCCAAAGATCATACAACACCCTAGCGACACTGAAACATCTGAAGATGAGATCGATGATGACTTTGAAAGGGATGTAATCACGTTGAAGAACTTTTCATTGATCTCTGTACTCGACCGTAAAACATGCACCATGCACCGTCTCGTACAATTATCCATGCGATCATGGTTGAGAAAGCATGGTAGAATGAACCAATGGGTCGAGGCACTTGTCAACAATCTTCACTTCGAATTTCCCACCATTGTACGATATGAGACCTTTGAAAGTTGCAGGTCACTTTCTCCTCATGTTGAGTCGGTCGCATCATGTCAGCCAGGTTCAAGAGAAGGTCAATTGAAATGGGCTGAAATTCTTTGCCATTGCGCAAAATATACTCTGGTGAGTTGCAAAAACATCATTGGTGCTCTCAAGATGGCGTCTCAATCGAGGGATCAAATGATCATTCTACTGGATACCGATGATACGAGGCTAAGTGAGTGCACGTTGGTGCTATCGAGTATTTATTTACATGAGGGACTATGGCAAGAGGCTACAAGCCTCTTAGAGAAGTCCTTAGAGGGTTATATAGAAAGACTTGGGGTGTATCATTCTATTACGTTAAAGCTCATGTATCACCTAGCGCTCGCGTTCGAGGAACAAGGGAGGCACGATGAAGCTAAACAGCTTCAAGTCCAGATATTACGTTCTTAGAAAGAGCATTGTGATGAAATTCACGATTTCACGCAGCCGGTCTTGTTGAATTTGGGCTGCAGATATCGAGAAGAAGGCAAGCTGGAGGAGGCTCATCGAATTTATGACCATATCATACAAACATGCGAGGCGAAAGCGAGAGATACTGCTGCTGACAGATATCAGAAAGCCTTTTTTCGAGCCGGCTCATTTGGAATCAAGGGCACTACTCAAAGGCTGAGCAGTGTTTCGTTGAAGCGTTGGATTATTCGTTAATCAACGAAGGAAGTGACCACCCTAAGACACTGACAATCCAACTGGCCATTGCATCGATCTATGGCCTACAGTGTAAATTCCAGAAGGCACAGAGCTTGTATATTCGTGTGATCGAGGGCTACAATAAGTTATTCGGCCGTGATAACCCCAATGCCCTCAGCGCGATGAGCAAGTTGGCTTCTACGCATCAAAAGCAAGGACAATGGAAGCAAGCCGAATACCTTCAAGAGCAAGTCATGGACGCTTACAAGACACATGTGGAGTTGGGTTATTCTCCAACAATCAATAGCATGTCCACCCTCGCAGCCATGTATTCGTCTCATGGACGACTGGAAGATGCGAGCCATCTCCAGCAAGAGATTTTCGAAAAATGCAAAAGCATCTTCGGCGCAGACCATCCCAAAACACTGACGTGTATTTCTAATCTGGCAGGCACTTATTCCATGCAAAAGATGCACGACAAAGCAGAGTGTCTTCTTGTTCATATCAAAGAGGTCCAAGAGAGAACCCTCGGTCTTGGTAATATCGACCTAGTGAAGAGCATCCACAACTTATCAGTCATATATCAAGACCAAGGCAAATGGGACGAAGCCAACCTGCTTCTTACTCGAACACTGGACAAATGTCAAACAGAATTTGGAGAAAATCACTCCAGTACATTGGCATGCAAAGGGAATCTGGCGTCAATGTACACGAATCAATGCCGGTGGAAAGATGCACTACTACTGCTGTACGAAGTCACCAATGCTCAGAGAATAACACTTGGCAAAAATCATCGTGATACGCTTGGGACTATGGACAAGCTATTGATAGCAAATTTGAAAGGAGGCTTTCTGAAAGAGGCAGCCGCGATTGGTATGATGGTAATGGAGGCTCGCAAAGTCAGCTATGGCGAAGATTCCTTGGATACAATCGAAAGCATGAATCACCTAGCGATGGTTTACGTGAATCAAGAACGGTTTTCTGACGCTGAGAAACTTCTGACCAAAGTCATCAACAGTCGACAGGTGATGCTTGGAGTGGATCACCCTGATACCTTGCAGGCCATGTATTATCTCGCGGAGACTTTTGCTGGTCAAGGTCGCTTGAGTGATGCAGAGAAAGCCTATCAACGTATCATCATCGTGCAAGAGGCAAAGTTTGGTAGTCTGCACCCTGAGACAATGAGGGTCATAGAGACACTAGCGTCCTTTTATGTCTGCCATGGCCGATGGGCACAGGCAGAAGCACTTTGGAAAGAGATTGCCGAGTTCCGTGAGACCAAGCTTGGTACTTATCATGCCGATACACTTCGCAGCACGGACCAATTTCTGGAGACACTTATACTTCAAGAACGAATGGACGAAGCGGAGAAAGTTGGCACGCAAATATTGGAGATCCGAACAGACAAACTTGGGGTTGCCCATCCTGGCACAATAAAGAGTATGAGCTACTTGGTGCGGATACTTTCAACCCAATATCGTTGGGAAGATGCTGGGCTTCTTGAGCTGCGAGTGATAGAGGCTTGCAGGCTTACCTTCGGGGAGTGGCATTCGTACACGCTGCTAAGTATGAGTCGCCTCGCGCGTATTTACCTTCACCAGGATGGGCGACTCGAGGAGGCTGTTAATCTCCAAAGCAAGGTAGTGGAGAAGCAAAAGGAGATTTTAGGGGTGAGCCATCCTGCTACGCTTGAGAGCATGAGAAATCTTGCAGTGATCCTTGAAGCTCAAGATCGAGAGGAGGAAGCCAAACAGCTTCGGTTGCAGGAAAATATGCTGAAAGGCTAGATATCGCATGACTCTCATCTGATGAAGACGATGAACAGGATTGCTAGCAGCACCACTAATTGCACATATCTCAACATCCTCCGGGGCGCAGGAAGCTACTAATATTAAACCTATCATGAAAGCCGCTCAAATTTGACAACCAAGACACTAACGTAAGTTAATTCATTTCATCGTGCACTATACATAATACAATTCCGTAAAGCATGCGATAATGATACGTAAAGGGTATTGAAAAGACCGCCTATTACCAGAGAACCCCTAAGCATAAGAAATAATCACATCCGAGCGACAGACGCCATAGCTTAATCACTGTCGCTGGAAGAGCTGGAGCTGGAGCTAGAGCTAGAGCCGCGGCGCTTATGCTTCTTTTCCTTCTTATGCTTCTTCTCCTTCTTGTGCTTCTTGACCTCATTGGTAGCCATGTTCATTCCGACGGCACCGAGAACCGCACCGCCAGCCGTTCCGAGGAATCCATGGCCTGAGCTGTGGCCCATCTTGTGGCCGGCAAAGCCACCAAGAGCGCCTCCCGCTAAGGTCGAGCCGAGTCCTCGCTCGCCGTTAGGACCCACGGCTTCGCCTTGTTGTGGGTAGCCCTGCTGGTGCTGGCCGGGCGCACCACCGTAGTAGTCTGAGTTCGCGCCGCCTTGTGGGTATTGTTGCTGAGGTGGGTAGGGGGAGTGGCCACGGTCTTGGTGGTTTCCCTGGGCGTATTGGTCATAACCGCCACCATAGGGAGGTTGCTGGTTATATTGAGGCTGGTGGCCTTGCTGGTAGTCATATGGGGGCTGTCCGGGTTGGCCATGGCCAGGAGGTCCTCCGTATGGAGGTTGGTTGTAGGGCTGCTGTTGCTAAAAGGAATGTCAGTACATTTTCAAAACAACTGAGGCTTGTGATAGATTCGCAAAGTGTGCGCGACTTAAGCAGTCACTTTGCGACAGGTTCACTCACTTGCGGGGGGTAGTAGCCCTGGGGTTGCGGGGCACCGTGGCCTTGCTGAGGGTAACCACCCTGTTGGTAGTAATCACCGCCGTATTGGGGTGGGCCGCCGTAGTGAGACATTCTGGATATTGTAGAGGTTGAGATGAGAAGAATTGAAGGTTGTGAGAGAGTCAACAAAAGCGAAGAGATGCGAATAAATACTGGGGATACTTCTTAGCGGGGAAACGGCGCACCGCCCCATCACAAAGTAATCTCGCACAGCCTTCTTCCTCCTTCGGGAAATTATTGCGACGTGGCTCAGTCACAGCCCCTATTATACGAAGACACCAGCCACACTTCTAATTACGATATGCCTTCTTTAGCTGAGTGGAGCGCGATGGTAAAAGGCTTAGTCTCGGGTGCGATCAAGAAGCGTCATGGTCATTGTTCGTCTCCACAAAAATCATGCAGGGGTTCGCGCGAAGAACGGGCCATGCAGGAACTTCCGGAACCTACGCTCTGCTTGATCGCACTTCGACTTGCATACGACAGATTTGTTACTGATTGGATTGAATGACCTTGAAGACATCAAATGAAATGCATACAAGGAGCCAAAAATGCAGCCTACTATGTCTACTGACTCACATAAAATATCTCCGGACTTGTGGCACATAACTCCGGCCAGATTTTTACCCAATGCCCGGCAAGGCTAGTTGATGAAAGAATTGACCACCAGATATCTTATCCTACTTGGCCTCTGTCCTCCTATCTTCCAGGTATACCCAGCAAGGTCAACACCCATGGATGTAAGTCGAAGTTGACAACCCTGGGAAGCGCCGTCCCACATCCCGAGGCCAGGAACACTCTAAAAATAGCCACAGATCGCCTGAGCCACGGTTGCCATCTGAGAATCTTGACGCTCCTTGTTCGCGGAATAACTTTGTAGATCTTTAGGTTTTCTATTTTCTCGCGTCTATCTTTAGTAGATCTTCTTACCACCGATCACGTCAAGCGCAGCCGGAATTTAGGCCACACAGCGTGCGTTCGAGTGGACTGCATTATCCATGGATACCCAAAACTCCGCCTGAGAAGCACAGCGTCCAAGTCAATATAATGATCATGCATGAAGTAGCTCGTATATTTTCGATAGATAGGCTCTTCCTATCAATTTCAAAGTGATCCATCCCAAGGTTGTTTGTGGGTAGCGTTTCCGCTTGTCGCTGGAGGTTTTGCATTGTCGAGCATCAGCGTGGAAGAAGTCGCCAGCACACAAGGCTCAACAAGGCGATACGGAATGTTTAATAGGCTTCAAATATCAAGGAGTCTCAAGCAACACAGCCTCCAACTTTCGCCCAAGAAAGTAAGACAACTGAATCCATGGTGCTTCTGTTTACGGGCTACGGAATATACGGAAATCTTCTTGCAGGTTATAACAGCGCATAGTATCAATGTGCTCAAGGCCAATCTCCAAATTCACTGGTTATTAAGACAAATCTTCGTCTTACACCAGTATTGAATCATTGTATTCACCAACTTTATTCTGGAAGTTTCATTTTCAAAATGGTGAACATGGCATGGTTCCCCAACTCTGGCTTGAGATCCGCCTACGAGTCTTTTAATGTTGATGTCACAAGTCAGCATTCAACCGCTACATTCAGAGATAACCCTGTTTTTCAAGCGGAGTTTGCCTTTAACATTATTATTCTACTTGCTCTGGCTATATTCATCACACTCATCAGCAAAATTGGCCCTTACCAGCCTGCCAAAAAGATTGTCCTCGTTGCTCTGGTTCTATGGGCTTCGTATGTATTCGCCTTCCGCCTTATCTTACACCTCTAACATACTTCAGTACCGACATCACATACTTAGCTTATCAGATTATCGAGTTAGCAGACATTATCCCTCAAGGCGCCATTCAGATCGACTTCTACCTCAATGCGATATTTGACCGGGCGACGTCCTGCATGGTTATCGCTGTCCTTTACAAACTTATACACGGTCTTCTTTGCTATTACAGTCAATATTCCACTTTTAGTCGACCATATACATTTATCAGAAAGGTTCATTGGGTTATGCTTGGCTTGCTAGCAGCGTTATGTGTGGTTGATGTTGTCATGTACATCGTCGCAGTCAATGGCAGTGCCAAGCATGATGGTAAGGAAGACCTTCGAAGAAGATACGATATCTTCGAAGGCTTCCGCACTATTATCTTCTTCCTCGTTTCTATTGAGATTCTCGGCTGGGCTATCCTAGCATCTAGAAAGGCTGGGTCTTCACGATTTGCTTCTCGGGTAAGTAAATACATGAAACATTAGAATTCTCTTTAACTGACCCGTTGCAGTCCTCTACCTATTCGCTTGTTCTTGCGAGCTTAAGCTGGTGCTTCTGGGATCTCGCATCAGCTGTAATCGGAATCTACTATTGCATCTTGCCAAACACGCCACTCGATTCCTTTGGGCTCATTCGTTCACTCGTCGAGTTCGTGTTCTGCGTCGGGACTTTCACAGGAATCTTCATATGCGTGAAGAACTGGCAGAACTGGCAAGATGCGAGTGATGACCCCCTGCTTGAGACGCAGAAATATAGCTCTCACTGGGTCTCATCTGGTGCGCGCTATGCGACGGTCCCTATACGGGAGCATTAGAATCTATAGGGCTGCGGCGGGCCCGGGGGCGACTTAATACCGTCGATCAAGACTTGATCAAGCTATCACAAGGAATTGAGGAAACAAACGACGAATAATGCTTGATATTGGTGTCAATTAACGCTGTTAATGTCAAGCTGATGACTTTGGGCGTATAAGCTACCGCGGGGGTCCCATTAATCGGCGTTACATGTAGGCAAGGTAATATTATTTTCGCTTGACTACGGAATCTTATTTTATTTCTTGCTTTTGTTCATAGAGAATGCATATGTTACTTTCATGATCTCAAGCGTGGCAAAGTAGCAGTGGGGCAGTCGTGTCTGGTGCCTGATGGCGTCGGTGAGAAAAGCTTAGCGCCGCACCCTTCGATCCTCGATCCCTCATGCCTAAACCCAAGAAGGATAAGTTCAAGAGCCCAAAAATGGACCGAACAATCTAAACCCCTACGATTTGCTTGCCTAGACCCTGCCGCCTAGCCGGGCTAAATTTTGGCGTGGCAAAAATGCAGGAATGCAATTCGTTTTGTTTCGATCGAACCGACAAATCTAAGCGACGACTAGACCCGATCTGTGAATCGCCCCCCGTTTTGCGGCTCAAACAGACGACAAACCCAACGAAATTCTCTCCCAGGGTTTCAATCTCTCTTCAATACACTCTCTAGAAGCATTCAAGGTTCGTAGAAAAGGATTGGGGTATCCGGTGCTTCCTCGCCGCAATCCGACTGGAGAAACACGAAAGACGCATTTGACCCCTATTTGCCTACAAGCGTTTTCACATCGCCATCTCCTTTACATTTCTCTTGCATCGACAAGTTTTTTTCTCTGTCTCCAGGACTTTGCACAATCAAGTGCGTTCCAAGGGACCAGAAGCCCACAGCGCGGATTGTCCCGAGTTCTCGGCTTTGAACCAGCTCAGCGGAGAAACGCTCCGTTCGACAGCCTCACACAGCAAATATCCCTCAAGATGTACAATCACATCAACGTGGCCGATAGCTCTATCGCCCAAGAGCATACCAAAGAGCAAAGTCAACTACCAGTTGGTTCGTTCACTATTCCCAGGGTCCCACGGTGTCTAAGGACAAATTGACATGCTAACTTCATAATCAGTCGACCGGCTTCTGGAACCACAAACTATCCTAAGTCGTTTTCTTGCATTCGCTTCCGGCAGGCCTCTCTCGAATGGCAGCTGGTCGGAGGCAAGCCGCACAGATGCCACCCTTCTCTCAAGCGATGAGGTTGCTGTGATTCAGGCCAATTTTCCTCCAGGTTCTGAGGAGCCATCTATCTTAGACCGTGTTATGAGCAGAATCGGTTCTAATGAAGATGGCGAGAGATTATGTGTTGTTGGTAAGAATATTCAGGCATTGAAATCTCGTCTGTGGGAGGGCATCGTCCCCATAAGCGATGAGAGATGGCGAGAGAAGGGCCTTGATCGTCCCGAAAACTTAACTGAGGCCCTTCGACATCTGTCTGCTGTTTTGGCGGTATTTGCCTATCTAAACGAGAATACCGTCCGAGGATACCTCTGCGACACTTACAACCTCATTTATGATCACTGGGAGTCGCTAGATACAGTGCTCAACGAACAGAGAGCGAAAGCCGGTAAAGGTGCCATCAGCGTCGCCAACCTCTGGGCCGTGTACATGACATATCACTACAGGGTTATGACCCAGCGCACACACCACTGGGTCACGAAACATGTGGAGGAACTGCGAGCGCCAGTTTTCGAAGAGCTTCGCTCGTACAAAGGCCCTGCGGAGGCGACTCAGAAGCCCGATCAAGTCCATTGGCGGCTTACTAATGCTCTTCAGCAATTATTGGAAACTTCTGTTCGTGCAGACTACACGATCTGGATGCCGATGGAAGGGTACAAAGGATGTTCACCTCAAGAATTCGGAAGTGGTCCCCCGGAGTTACTCGATGCAGATATTACGAAGAGAGGACCTGTATTCGCGGGACGATTAAAGGTCATCAGCCACAAGATTATGATTGACAAAATACTTGACCCCTCTCACAAGAGCACTGGGGGAACTCTTGGTGAAACATATTGCGAATCGGCAATGGAGCAGATTCAGGCTCAGCAGCAGGTTCGGAAGGAACTTCGAGGGGAGGACTTATTCGATCCCGAGATCAAAGAGCCCTGGATCTCTTCTATCATTTCTGAAAAAGAGGAAAGCAATCTAGAGCACGGTATCGTGATATACCGTCTCACGTACAACCAAACTGAATCCGAGTGGTCCGACTTCGTCACAAAGCTCGAAGCCCACATCTCCGGATGGGGAGGAGGCCAAACAGGCAGCGATGAAATCAAAGGACACTTGAAGCTCAAATGGGTCGATGGAAATGGCTTCGGCTTTTCAGAAGATGACATCGAAGCCGCTAAAGCGTACGCAAACTATCCTCCCTCCCTCCGATCTAGAGAAATTTTCAGGCTAACAAAATAATAGACACTTCAAGCAGAGCCGTCAAATCAATGAAGCGAGTGAAAGCTCAGAAGAATACCTCAGCAGCGTCTTCCTAGCTGTCGACTCCGCATCTTTCGCATCCTACACAACCGATATCTTTACCGAAGGAAACCAGTTTTATGGCTCAGGGGACATGACTGGTTTCGTTCTCGCCGTTGACGCCGACTATGACGCGGAAGAAGGCATTGAGCGACCAGATGAATCACCCGGTTATAACGGCCAGATGCGTGTTCTCGGAAGTCTGGTTTGGGGAGACTTGTACGCCTTGATAAGCTCCCAGTCGACTCACCTGGATGGCTTATGGCCGCTTGCGATGAATCATCCCAATCAGGTGTATCATGGCCCCACGCTGCCATGGAATGTTGAGATCAAAACTTGGAGAGTTGTGGGGCTCGTGATTGTTTTGATACTTTTTCTGCTATTGGTTTGGTACAGTCTTCGTTGGGTTTGGAGATTAATCTTCTGATCTTTTCTGGGTGGCTGATTTGCATGCATGGTAATTCCATTAACTCCGGGGTATGGGTATCTGGTGATTTTTTTGGTGTAGCGATCACATTGATTCCATAAAATTTAAGCTAATATCATGGAAATACTGATTAAACATTGGGTCTCAGTAACTCCGGTGCGCCCTTCATACTTGAACTGCATTAACATCTCATGGCATCAAATCCCTCATTATCCTATCATTAAACTCACTCATGAGTTTTGCTGTTTTACAGCCGCATGAGCTGCCATAAGCTTCTGGACAAAGGCCGTAGATTCCGCAGAGTAATGGCACTTGGCTCGAATCCGAGCACCATAGATATAAAAGAAGAACGGCATTGGAACGCAAGCTAGAGCCAGGAAAGCAGGAATTGAAGCAGCCCAGTGAAGGCCTAAATCGTCGAACATGTAAGTCGTAAAGAGTGGGAAAGCTGCACCGAAAGCCGACCGAAGCATTGAATTCGCTGCCAAGACTGAGGCCGCGTAGATCGTGTAGGCATCAATAAGATAAATGTAGAATGGAATAAAGACCATCAGCATTCCATAGCCAAATGGTACTCCTGCGGCGATAGGTGCCATCCAGTGGACGGAGGGTGAATTCGTCCACGCGAACCAGAACAGGCCAATGGGTAATACGATAGCAGCCAGGAAGGAATCGGGTAAGCGAGTCTCAGGTGGGAGCAGATTTGGAGCTGCTTTAATAGCCTTCTTCACATATTGGAAAAAGTTGAAGACCGTCATCGGCACCGACAGGATGATTCCGACTAAGATCCCTAGGAACGCCAGGCCTCCTTTTCCCTCGCTCCATCCGCGGTTCTGCTGGAAGACGATTGGGATTGCAGCGAAGAACAAATAAAGGATACCGTAAATAATCGCCATGTATAGGGAGAGGAAAAACACGATGGGTTCCTTGAATAGTAGCACCCAGGGACGAGATAGAGCTGTCATCAAGTCTTTCCTCAGGGTGTTCCCTGCCTGAGTCTTGTCCATGCTACTTCGGTATACTTTGCCTGTGATTTTCTCAAGCTTTGCTGCACGTTTCCGGAGTAATATAGGAGCATACGTCTCTGGAACGAGGAAGATCACAGCAATCCAGACCACGCCAGAGAATATTGCCAGAAGCCCGTGCACCCATCGCCAACCAGCCGACTCGGAAAGAAATCCACCGATCAGTGGGCCAATAGTTGGACCAAGGAAAGGTGCAACTGCCCAAAGCCCACCAGCAAGACCACGCGTAGCAGCCGGGAAGATATCAGCGATGACGCCGCCGGGGACAGCCATCGGCGCTGAGCCAAGACTAGCTGCGAAGAAGCGAAGGATAAGTAGCGTTTCGATATTCTGAGATCCTGCTGCGCCAGCAAGAAACGCAGTCAATGTCGTCGCGCTGATGATCTGCACAGAGCGCCGGCCGAAATGTTCGCTCAGAGGAGACCAGATGACAGGTCCAACGGCGAATCCGAGAACGAAGAGCGATATCCCGAGAATGAATACCTCTTCACTGATATGAAACTCAGCCATGACCTCAATTAACGCGCCGGTGTATGCGGAGGAGGCCAGTGCCACTGCGAGCGTAGTGAGAGAAACCAGAAACGTGATTCCGCATTTTGAAGCTGCGCCGAATTGCATAGGGTCTCGCGGGTCATTAGGAATCCATGAGATGAGGTATGGATCTTCTGGTGTTCCTGATCCAGGATATGAGTGATCAATGACAGGCTGTGTTATGGCACTGTCGTCGAAGATGAGGCGCCATCGAGGGATTGAGGAGGCCTGTGGCTTTTCGCCTTCGATTGTGGAAGAGGAGGAAGACATTCTTCTATATCACGCGTCTTCTGCTGTCAGCATGGCCCGAATGAAATTATTTTCTTTGGAGACTCACTCTGTCGCAGATATTATAGAACAATGAGGGATTTTCCGGCAACGAGTGGTGAGTCTCAACATCAACAGACCGGATGGAAAGTAACTAAAGTGAGAAGGTACGAAGCGTACCGCGGCATAAATAACAGACGGCCAGGCCAAGCCGGGGACTGCTCTTCTAGTAGAAAAAGGTTGCTCCAGCACAGACCTACTCAGACCCTTGTTTGTGAGAGAAAATTGAACGATAGTTTATATGGAGATTTATCTCCTTTAGTGTCCGACGAAGACTTACGCGAGTCATGCTAGAGACTACCAAATAGAAACACGCAGCATCCCATACACCGCCAACCACGTACCACTCGAGGGTGATTCAGCTCTTTGATCCACCTCTGCCTTGGCTATACCCTCAGAATTATGCAGTCAGATGGATACTGGGGGCCATATACCATATGCATTACCTGATGAAGATAGAGTTCGCGCAAAATTAGGGCCGTGCGTTGCGGGCCCCCGGTGCCTTGATTGCTTTTCCTGAGGCTATGTGCAAGACAGCCTTCCGGTTAGTGGCTGCTATGCTCGTGTTTATGCAGGTCGGGCTTCAGGCTAATTTCCTTGGTTTCTTGGCAGAAGCCTTATCAGAGGCTCAAAACGATAGCATCCAGCCACTTCATCATGCGTTTCCGTTGTGCCGAAGCAGTGAGACGCCTAGTTGTCTAAAAATACACAAAATGCCAATTTATGAGGCCCTTCGACGAGCTGTCAGTATTTGACGTGGATGTGCTCAGACGAATGTCTTGATGGGCACCAACACTCATACGTAACGAATGAATATAATTAATCGTAGGCCCCTCGCACTTCTTTGTGCCATAATTTTTGCTTTTCTTCTGGTTCTGCGCTCAATCTTACTATAACAACGTGATACATCCTTATCATCATGCGCTGGTTTCTCGTAGCCAGCGCAGCTGCAATTCTTTTCTGCTATGTACGATAGCCCACTAGTCCATTATTGCGGCTACTGACATTCACCGTGCAAAGGGAATCACAATATCCATATACCGGTTATACTTCCACCCCCTGTCCAAATACCCTGGCCCAAAGCTAGCAGCTTTGACCAACTGGTACGCTTCATACTTCGCGTGGCGCGGCGATCTGCATCTGAAAACGAGGGCTTGGCACGAACAGTACGGTAAGATAGCCCGCTCGGCATCAGGCGTCCTACATCTTACGGCCACATGGCCTGTTGGGCTGACACTTCCAAATAGGCGAAATCGTGCGATCGGGGCCTAACCTGATTTGGTTCCATTCGCGCTCGGCGGTCCAGGATATCTATGGAACGCGAGCCAATGTTCGAAAGGCCGATGCGTGGGTGGCTTTCAGCGCAAGCAGACGCAGCCCGAATACTCTTAGTGCTATCGACAAACATGTCCATGCGTTTAAGCGGCGCACGCTAGCAACGGCGTTCTCCGACAAAGGGCTGAAACTGCTTGAGGATCGCATATTGCGCAATGTCGACATATTCACTTCGGTCTTAGACCCCTGCGGTGACGCTTCTTTGGGAGATAAGGAATGGGGCTCTCCGAAGCTAATGTCACACCTCTCCACGTGGCTGACTTTTGACATTATCGGCGAAATCACGTATGCGAAAAGCTTTGATTTGCTGCGGTCGCCTAAATTGAGATGGATACCTTCGGTGTACAATCATATGTCGCGTCGTGGCATGATGGTAAGAACGATAGGCGTCGGATATTTGTCCACTCTGGGTTCTCAGTGCTAACGATGGCGTAGTGTATTATGCAGCCCAAAATCTGGCAGTACAAGCTAGACCGCATCTTCCTCGCTCCGCTTTACAGGCAGATAATTTCGGCTGGCACATGGGTGTTAGAGCAAGCGAAAGCTCGTGCCTGTTTAAGCGATAACGAGAGTAGCGATGTGTTTACCATTATGATGGGTGCCAAGGACCGAAAGCGTAGTATGGAATATAGCCTGAAGGACATGTGGACCGAATCGATGTTATTGCTCGCAGCAGGTATGGACGCCTATCTCACACTTCATTAGCCAAGACTCATCAATTCTCGTTAGGTGCCGACACAACTGCAACAACTATGAGTGCGGCTTTCTTCTACCTTCTTCATGACCCAGTTGCGCTGTCTCGCGTGGTCGACGAGGTCCGATCCACCTTCACAGACGACGATGAGATCCGTCCGGGTAGCCAGCTTAACGCCTGTACCTTCTTGCAAGCTTGTATTCACGAGACATTCCGACTCGTCCCGGCTGTCCCGAACGCGTCTCCACGACTGGTGCTTCCTGGTGGGCTGATGGTCGGCGACCAGTATATACCTGAAGGCACAATTGTGGCTTCGTCGCTGTATGCTGTCATGCGCAAGCCAGAGTACTTTTTCAGGCCTGACGAGTTTTACCCTGCTCGATGGATCGTTGATTCAGCTACCGGTGTCTCGTCAGATGATGTTCAAGCCGCGCAGAAAATGCACTGTTCATTTGGCGTCGGGCCAAGATCTTGCCCAGGATGGAAATTGGCCTCGCTGGAGCTCGCATTGGTAATAGCGAAGACGGTTTTCCAGTATGATATGCGACTTCAGCCTGGGCTGAAATGCTGTGCCAGCAATATGACGGGGAAGCCTTGCGAATTCCATTTCATAGGATGGTCGGTCGCTTTGCCGGTACAAGGGGTCGCGACACAGTTCAGAAGAAAGCAAGCTGACGACGACAACCATCCTCAACCCCACATAAGTGCGTAATCTTTTCTCCTTTCTGCTTTTCTTTTTTGCTAAAGAACTTTATTCTCATTCCTCGCCCTCACTGCTGTGGAGGTTCCCATCTTACGCTTTTCATGACATCTTTCATCCTTCTCCTCCGCTGTGTGAACCCCTTTTTATACCCTGAACAACTCTATGTTCTATCCTCATTATGTGCTGTATCATTACGCTTTCGAAATATTACATTATGACGTACATGAATTCTACTTCGAAGAAATCAATCAGGGGTAGGTGGCTGTGATTCAAAAGGGACCTGGGAATGGTACTCAATGGCAACTCCCAGAGCCTTTCATGCTTGAAAAGACGATTAGTCAATTCCAATAGTATTTCCGCTTTCTATTGATAAAATCCACTAAACCAATCTACAAAATCTTCGACATGTGGTGTTTCCCCCTTGGACGCTGTTAAGTATGGAACTTCAGACCAGACGTTCTCCGAGGTTAGACAACGAGAATTTGTCATGTATTTTACAATGGCCATAACAAACGCTACTACTCATAGCACAAGCCTTTCCAGTTCTCATTTTACGAACAGGCCTGATTGAAATGCTATGTCAAGGACCGCGCAAACATCTGTTGTCACATGCAGCTCCAGCTATGCATCAACCATATTATGCTCAATCTCATCATCGCTATTACGCGTAACCGAGCGAGCACCGAAAAATGGCAAATATGACCTTTGTTTACGTTTCTTCTTCCAGCATACCAAACTTCAATGTTCTTCGTTCCCAACCTGGTGAGGGCCTGCTTATGCTACTATTAGCATCCCAGGAAGTTGGAGTAATTTGAGATTTCCACACAAGGGATCTGCACTTGCCCACATTAACGCGTGTTGTGTAGGCGCTAAAATTGCCCGCCATCCAGTTGGCAAATTCGCTCATAGCACAGAAGACTTGCATCATCTAGACAGCCTCGCAAGGCTGGAACTTAGCACTTGCAGGGTTGGGTATCTCTTTCGTGATAGATCGTTCGGGGCCACCTTGGTGACCTTCGAAGGCATTGACCAGTTCACCTGTCGGTCCTTCGTATCCATTTTATCTTGATACACCGATCTCAGACCGTTGCACTGATCTACTTTTGAGCCACCCTGGGGTTCCATGCCTGTGTCGCTCCATGGCTTAACAGGACCACTGACTTATCACTAACGCAACTTTCGAAACTATTCCTCAGCATTTCGTAATAGAAACCTTCCCCACAAATGTCGGATTAGTTATTTTGCGGGCCGCTTAGCATGGCTTTAAAAGAGTGCCTCAAGGGGAAAAGTTGTTTCTATTGGTAGCCCTAATAAAGTTCGCGGGAGAGCAACCCACGTCTTTGTTTCTACGATGTCAATCATTTCCTGATCTCCGGCGTTACGCGGCCAACATGGCCATAACCCTAATCGGATCTATTCGAATGTTTCCAGAATTTAGTGCGATTGAGCGAGACGTCCATGGTCTCAGATCCACCATCTTAGTCTGGCACCCTGCTGGGGGTCCTATCCAACCCCTGCAATCAGCAGAAGCTTGATACTTACTAAATAATAACCGATTAGTTTGTTACTTTCCTTTAAGATAATCTAAGGTTCAAATTAAAGTGCGAATCCTTCACGAGCTGAACTCTACGTGACGTGGCTGATGAGTGGGTCTCTTCTTGGCGGCCGCGTATGTGCCTACATCAGCTAAATAGCGTCAAGCTCAGCCTTACTACCCACAATGCAGACCATGTGACCAGTCTTGAAGATAATTTGCAAATCTAGCCGCTCTTATGTGTACCATGCAGCTATGAAACCCGGTAAACGCCTCTGCGGGGGATCCACAGCCATGTCGATCATCACACGTACTAACGGCCTCAAATCTCGTACGCGTATTCTCTCTCTATCCGCTCTTTTACCCCACGGCTGGTTTATTTTGAGATTTAGGCACCAGGTCACCCCTGGACTACCTTGTTCTGGACCGACAAGCTTCAGGGAGATCCACTCGGCTCTACCACTAAGCTTCAATGACAGAACTGGTCGGTCTGTGATGCATAGCATTAATGAAGATCATCTCTCAAAACATAACATGCGAGCTTTGACATCAACTCCGGGATTGTCTTGACAGCTTCCGCATCAGGTAGAAAGCTGACGAGGATGTCGAGATGATGGAATTGTACACGCTATTCATGCAATTCCATGGCGTGTCGAGGAAGATGGCGAGCCGAAGACTCCACGACAAGCGTCTCATCTCAAGATATAAAGACAGCGGGATCATCTGTGTTATTCTCTTCTAAACAATCAATTCATTCTCTCAACTCAACAATCAATTCCTACTCTGTCCAACTCAAGCCAACATCTCCAGTCAAGATGAAGTTCTCTATCGTTTTCTCTACCATGATGGCCGCTGGCATGGTTGCCGCTGCGCCTCCAGCTCCCAGTACGTCTCCGAAGATCAGATCTGAATATTCACGAGTACTTACAATATAACTACAGTCCCCACTGATGTGACCACTCTCCCTCCACCACCAACTGGCACTGAGCTGCCTCCTAAGCCCACCGGAACCGACCTTCCTCCTCCTCCTAAGGATGAGGATCACGAGAAGCGTGGTGACGCTCCTCCCCCTCACAAGGGTGATGTCCCTCCTCCTCCCAAGGACGGCAATGAGAAGCGTGGTGATGCTCCCCCTCCTCACAAGGGTGATGTCCCTCCTCCCCCTAAGGACGGCGATGTTGAGAAGCGCGGCGATGCTCCTCCTCCTCACAAGGGCGGCGATGTCCCCCCTCCTCCTAAGGACGGCAATGAGAAGCGTGGCGATGCTCCCCCTCCTCACAAGGGTGATGTCCCTCCTCCCCCTAAGGACGGCAACGAGAAGCGTGGTGACGCTCCCCCTCCTCCCAAGGATGGCAAGGCCCCTCCCCCTAAGGACGGCAACGAGAAGCGCGGTGACGCTCCCCCTCCCCACAAGGGTGATGTCCCTCCTCCCCCTAAGGACGGCAACGAGAAGCGTGGCGATGCTCCTCCTCCTCCTCCCAAGGATGGCAAGGCCCCTCCCCCCAAGGACAACTAAGCTTGTCGCCAATAGCAGCGATGGAAAGTCTTCGATAAAAGCCACCTCTAGAAAGGGTCGAGCCTCTTTTCATTCGCAGAGAGAGTTCGAATTGCGAGATTATTGGGACTCCTTGGATTTCGAACTGCTGGGCTGTGTATCTAATGGGAAGGGCGCCAGACTTGTCTAAGATTCTATATCGGTTACTTTGAATCATTTGTTACTTTCTTTTGATGTGTTTTCATTTTGCGCAAATAATCTTCTCAAATTTAGTCATTCGTTTTCTCTAAGTTTCTTTGAAGTTGAATCTTTCGTAGCTGTCGAGGGACTTCGAGAGTAAGTGGCTATCACAAGCTGTATAGTGTTGTAGATCTTCTCTAGCTCACAACTTTAGTTTCAATACATAGATAATAGAATTAGTTATCTTCTAATTTACTTTCCCTGGTATCTACCTCCAGTGCTTCTCTATCGAGGATCGCCAACGGTCTTATGCGCTTGGGAAATGCGACTGAGAATCTTCTCCGAATGTTCAAAACTCAGACAATATAGGCATGTCTCGTAACTCATCAAGTCAGTAAAGAGCAATATCCCAGTTTTGAGCCTCTTGAACACAATTTGGGTCACCCATGAAGCCTCAAAAGATTACTATGAAAGAATATCTCTGTACCTTCTCTTGGCATTCGTTCCTTTTCCTTGGTCGTTTATCTAGACTCAGATTAATCATTCATTCTTCAAGGTCATTGGTAAGTATTTCTCATTTGTTTAAGGACTTTTGAGACCAGGAATCAATTCATCTGGTTAATGTTGTGGGTCCTGGAGAAATTTCCGACTCACAAAACCACTCGAGTATGTTCATAGTTTTCCCATGTTTATCCGCACAAATTTTTGTTATGCGTTTACCCTGGAAGCTCTGGTCTTCCTCTCAGACTTTTGATTTTCTCTGGGATTTCCCAGGGATTTGATAAGCTTTCCCTGGGATCTACCGAATTCTCTGGGATTTATCAGGTTCTCCCTGGAATTTAGTGAACTCTGCCAGGGATTGAATAAGTTTCCCCAGGGATTTGTCTTCCTTGAATATGATGAGATTACGCGCGATCTCTGGGTTTCCTCGAGGACTCTCAGAGTAAGTATTGCGTCTATGGATAAAGGCTGGGATTGGTTGACTACATTAGAAAGCCAAAGCTTAGTAGGAATTTAGCGCTCTGATATGGATAAGGTTCAAGCTCTGAGGCACCCCTGTAGCATAGACGTCATGGCCTAATCTAGATATCAGCTGCATTGCTTTTCTTACACGGGCTAGCTTTTATTTGCCAAGTAAGAATCTCCACGTTTGGATGTCAGGTACGGAGTACGAAGGGCTACTGTTCTTCGTCAAAGTCTGTATTATTAATCTCGGGTGCTCCGTTCATGCATATCACAGCTGGCTTACTGCCGTCGTATCTGCGAAACCCCATTGCATTTCAAAGACACACTGCCTCGAGCTCGGTCATACACCAAATCGGCCGGTTAATAATGAAGACAAACGAATAGCTGTGTGACGAAGCTCTTTAGTTCCACATGACTCTGTGCCGCTCAGGGTCATGCTCTTATCTGACGGCAACAGAGTTTTCAATGGGCCCTTGATAAGATCAGTGGGGCATCACGAACATGGCTGCTTCGGCGAGTATGAATGGCTGTCTTGCCAGGCACTCGAATTCTTTAGATTTGATGATCGCCGCAAAGCATCAAAGGGAGGCCATAAGCACTGTGATTGGCGGGTGAGCTACCGGGCTGACTAACAACGTGTGGCCCTGGATCACGTGTGTCCCACAATTGTGGCGCTGGCGATTTCCCAAAAGGGGAAAGTGTGTACAGCCACATCGGTCGTGACGTCAAGCACGTTGGCAATTTGCGCTCAAGCTGAGGGGAAGGTACCTTCTATCGTGTAGAAGATGCATCTTTTGACAGGGATTGCGTGGCCACTGCAGCAATGAAAAGAGAGCTCAGCGTTCATGCAACAGCCAAGCCACACGAGGGTCTCGGCACAGACAGGGATCGTCTCGAAATCAAGGAAGCAAGCCGGTTTCTAGCGTCGCCATGACGGAATATAGTAGAGGCAACCGGTAAACTGTCAAGCGCGGATGCTGATCCATTTCGATCGCTCGGGACATTTTCTACCCATTCTTCGTCCTTTGTCACTTCCTTCGACCCCATACAAATTCCAATTAGACCTAGCTCCAGCAGCAAATCCTTATTTTAAATCGCCAGACCTACGTCAGAACGGTGCATTGTCTCAGCCCTACTCCTCGATCCGGGAACATTCCACTTACAAGCAAGCCTGCTGCCACGCTCTGTCTATCATTGTCCCTTTTCAGACGAGCCGTTACGTATCTCCTGATAATAGGACGCCCGTCACGCAAACTTGCTTTCTCTCATAAAGATTCTGCTCATCTCTTAAGAGCTCCCCTCCTCCCATCATGCGTCCCTTCAACGATCCATCCACCCACACCTCTGCTTCCAGCTCAGTCCCCTGTTCTGTGAAGCCAAAACCTTAAACAGCTCCCAGGAACATCCTCCTGACCACTCACCATGGGTGCCGTCGTCTCTTGTGTACGTTCCTTCGTCAATGCGATCGACACTTGATAAATCTAGGACCCGTTACTAACGCTCTGCAGATCGCGGATGTCTTCCGCTCCATCGGCGCCTGTCTCATGGGCATCGTGAACGCCATCGGCTCCGTCCTCCACGCTATCATCAGCGGTATCGTCAGCGTCTTCCACGTTCTGATCTCCTGCTTGACCTGCGGCTATTGCGGAAGGCGTCGTCGGACGAGGGCAGCGGTCTAGCACCTGCCATACAACCGTGCAATGAGTTAGGAAGTGATTGACACCGGTTACCCTCTTCTTGACGACTTGTCGAACTCACGACTTTGCGAACGATATGGCTCTCTGAATGTCTTTTTTTCTTCATGCTTTGCTGATGATACTTTACGGATGATGATTCTCAGCAAGAGCTCAGGCCTTATGGCAATCCTGTTTTCTTATTCTTAGCTACATACCCAGGGTTATGCGTGATTCATCTTTTTAATGGATACCACCGATATTTCAAACTTCAAGGCAGCTCATATGTAATACCACGCATATCCGTTTATGCAATCGCATTCCAAAGATTCAAACCAGATTTGGAACATAGACGTAACTTCTTAGCTACTGTGGGGCGATATTGTATAGTATCAATTGATCTCTCTCCGCAAAAGACATATCAATCCACCTCTCCTCGACAAGAAAATGCGAAAACCGATCTCCAGACCCCCGCCCAGAGCCATACTTCTCCACCAGCCGATGCACAGAATTTGGCAACGGCCAAGGTTCAGGAACCCGACAAGGCACCGGCCGACACTGCAGACGCAAAAGTCGACAAAACGGCTCGAACTGCCTCTTCCGAATCAACCGCGCAACAATCCTCTGACAGCATTCCTTCGGAATATAGAAGCTTCGAGCCAGCAGCTCAAGGAACTGAAGCTTATCATTCGTCCACGGCTCGCAAAGCAATTTATCAGGAACCCGTCCTGGATTCATCGCATCTGAACAGGGAAGAATGAATATATCGTCTCCAAAAAAGACCTCTCTCGCAGGCCTGATCTGCACAGCGCCGAAATAAAACCATATTCCGACATTCCAACGACTTCCGTCTTCTTTTCTGCCGCGGAGGACAAGGTCGCCCTTCCCTTTTAAAACAGGGACATAATTCGAGAGACAATCGAAATATGGATCCAGATTAGCAAGAATCGCTTCATCTTCCGGCTGGAATGTCAAATCTCCGCATTTCGTTCGGATAACA
This sequence comes from Penicillium coffeae, assembly GCA_035985395.1. Taxonomy (NCBI): domain Eukaryota; kingdom Fungi; phylum Ascomycota; class Eurotiomycetes; order Eurotiales; family Aspergillaceae; genus Penicillium; species Penicillium coffeae. The sequence continues at coordinate 1,329,658 of CP142594.1, read as the reverse complement.
TGGATGACGAATTCGCGCTGACATTTCCTCACCAGCTCAAGCGTGCACCAGCGACAATCCAAAATCGCAGATTGCAGATCCTGGCGCTTCTCAATCGCCAAGCTCCAGAAGTAGAGAGGTGGGGGCAGGAAGTCCTCTGTGAAGAAGCCCTGTCTAGAGCTTCTATTCGGGCTGCTAAACGCTAGCCGGATAAGCCATGTGTAGAGCAATGATCTGGATAGAGCTCGGCTAAGAGGGAGAGAAGCGCGGGGGAGGTTTATTTCCAGACTGTGGAGGAAGATCAATTGTATGATCTCGACGGGAAGCGATTCGAGGCGCGAGGTTGGGCGGGAGGGGGGATGGGCCATTTCAATGACGCCCAGGGCCATAAGCTAGTAGCTGGAGGAAGTCTTTCTCCATGCCTGGGGGAACTGAGATTCGCAGGATTTGGACTGTGGTGTTGGATGGAGGGGGTGGAGGTCAGATAGAACAGCTTGGCTTGGCGTGGTCCCGCTTGCTGTCAGACTGCGTGCCATAGGCGATTATGGGCACTCGAAGTTTATTTCGGGGGAAGAAACCTTGTGGGTTGTCGAAAGTCTCCGCGAGCTTATTTTTGGCTTTAATTGGGCGCTGATGAAATGGGTTTACCAACCAAGGGGGTTCAAATGGGAAGCACCGTTGATGGTGGTAAATATCCGTAGGTCGGGTCGCCAAATGCCATAAATATACAGTGCACACGGCAACCTAGGAACGACCTTGGAATGCACCGCAATTGGATCATCCACGTGGTACACGGTTAGACTAGTAGTAGAAGACATATTAATGCCCATTCTGCATATTGCCCGAAAATTGTATACCTCTAACCACGAATAGGTGAACAGTTGCGTACACACAAACATATCTTGCAGGGTCCAACGTCCATTGTGGAGAACCCCTTCGAAACCGGAATGTCAACTAGATCCAAGCTCGCGATATGAATTTGGCACACGCTAGCATGATGTTAACAAAGTACATCGACTGTTCTAGCATAGAAGCTACTCGAGCCCATATTATAGCTTCCGACTACACCAAGCCTTAACAAACAAGAACATGCCTCCTAGACTGCACTCGCGTCAATCCCAGATATCAGTACCATGACAAATATGCTAGTCACCAGTTCAGTCTACGCGAGGACTACTTTAGCGGCCGGGGTAAGGACAAAAGAAACGGTTGCGGTCCACAATGGGAACTCAGAAACCATCTGACTTGAATTGTTTCTATACACATCCCAACCGCAAACCACACCAAGGATGGGAGGGATCTAACCGCACTCGGGCGGAAATGCCATATGGTTGAAATTGAACAAATACATCTTGTAGTGTGACACAACGGGGGATAAAAGACGGAATTGGATACGCAATTCCATTGTTTAGACGGCGGAAAGGTCGCCGAAGCGCTCCTATAGAGATATTAGCATGATGAAGATGGCATTTAATCAGAGGGTGAAAGAAACGAACCTTGTAGCCGGGTGGCATCCACTTGCCCTTGGAAACAAGGGAAGCGGTCTTCTCGTCGATCTCGGGCTGAGCGGAAGCAACCTCGTCCTAAACATGTAATCAGCACCATCCACACAAATACACAACCCACCAATACGTACGACAGTGAGGTCCTCGAAGGGACGGGCAGTCTCGATGTTCTCCAGGGTCTTCTGGAGGTTGACGAGCTCCTCGTCGATCTTGCCCTTAGTCTGCTCGGCGTTCTGGACAGCCTGGGCCTCGAAAGCATCAATAGCCTTCAGCTGGCGGCTGACATCGTAAGAAGCGGGCTTGAAGTTCTTGAAGTGGTTCTCGATCTCGTCAACAATAGCCTGGTTCTTCAGGGTCTTGCGGTACTGGGCGAAGTCGACGGCCTGGGGAGCCTCGGACAGAACCTGGACCTTGCGGCGGGCATCGTCGTTGCGCTTCTTGAAGGCATTGAGAGAAGCAGCGGTCTGGCCGCGGAGGCCGAGCGAGCTCGACACCTTGGTCCAGTCGATCTTAAGAGCTGCGCTGCGCTGTTCCGGGAAGGGGTTGGTTAGCGGGTGGCGATTCGAAGGGAACACGTGTGTTCTGGCAATTTGCACGGCGGGAGAAACATACAGCGGCCATTTTGACGGCTAGAGAACTGGTGTGTGGCGGTAAAGGAAGGAGAGGGGAGGCTTCAATGTGCAGGGGAGGTCTCGGGCAAGGCGAGTTTGAGTCGGAAAGGATTGGATGCGGGCGGCACGTGATGACCCGGCATCCGACCGGCCACGGTAACGCGAGAATAGGTATAGCTCCAGGGCATGATGATATGCTTAATTAAACATGGATATTCTTGTGATTTATAGGTTATTTAGGATGATTTTTGGACGTTTTGAGCTACATTGAAAGTTGGTTCAATTCTTTTTGGGGGTTGAATTGTATACAATGTGGGCAAGCCTTAATAGTCATTCATCAGGTTGCCAATCCCAAGGCCTCGGAGAACCGCTCCTCAATCACATTCTAGATCATTCATCATATGCTGAGAGCCATGATGGAGTTGACAATATCGTTGTCATTCTCCCGAAGGGCGTTGACAGCCTTCTTGCGGGAAACGTTGGCCTGTGCCATGACGAGGTCAATATCCTTGGACTCAAGACCAGACTCGTCAACCTCAGCTCCATCGTCCTCCTCCTCATCCTTCTTAGCCTCAACCTCGGGGGCCTTGCCCTTGCCGTGGTCGTGGTCGTGGTCATGGTCGTGACCGGCGTGGTCGCCAGCAGCCTCGGCAGCGGCGAGCTGCTGAGCAGCGGAAGCCTGGGCCTGGGCGTTCAGGTCCTCAATCTTGGCCTCACCGAAGATGCTGTGGTTTATTAGTATCTGAATTCGAACAATTTCAGTCTGCTCCACTTACATCCAGGTGTTGGTGTTGGGGGAGCGGTAGACATCGGGCTGGTTAACGACGAAGAGGATCTATCAAAATGTAAGTAAATAGATTTTGAAACCGCAGGAAAGAGGCATAGCTGCCTCGGTAGCTACTCTGGCTCTTCGCCAGAACAGTCACAGCACATACGTTCTTAGGGCGGCGGAGAGTGACACGGGTAATGCCGGGAACGTGCTTCAAGCCAAGCTTGGCGATGGCCTTGCGAGCCTTCTTCTCGTTACGGGAGTGGATGGTGACTTGAGCGCCGGCGGGGATGGAAGCATCGCCAGCCTCAGATTCGGAGTCGCTGCCCTCCTCAACGTTGGTCTTGGGGACCTCGTCATCGGGGAGCTCTTCAACACGGGGATCGGCCATTTTGAATGTGTAGGGGTGTCTAGACAGCAATTGAAAAAGGCGAGGTTAGCGACAGAATGCGCAAGTCGTGGGGTTGTGAACGGTGGATTGAAGCTGAGATGGTGGGATGGTGGGCGTTTAGTGGGAGAGACGTCACCACCTCGCAAATCACACAACGGGCGGTTTTTGGCGATTTTGGTCGGTGGGAATCCGATGGAACGGGGTATCGAGCAATTCAACGCACCTGGTACACAGTTACTGAGCTGTGGTGGAAGCGGGTGGATTTTGGTGGTCGTGAGGTTCAAGGTCAATTGAGCTGTGCGGCCGGATGGCCGAAAATCGTTAGCGAGGCGGTTACGCCCACCCCAGATCTCGCCCACACATTGCCCTATATACGGTATGCAAGAGGCAGTGACGATCAACCAGTTACATAGTCTACTTCGCTAGGCTTTAAATTAATTTTAAATATACAATTAAGATGCTTCATAAATCTGGTTCTACACAATTGTGCTTTCCTTGATTGTTTCTCTCAGGAAAGGTTTCCCGATTCTATAGAAAAAAAGAGCCTTTTTGGCCTAGAACGCAGAGAGAACATGACACAAGGCCTTGCAGGATATCAAGGTTTTTGAATCATTTTTGCTGTAGATGGATATGCATACAGCGATTTTGCTGGGAGAAATGCCAGCTATGGAAACCCGTCCCAGGACACCTCCTTCATCCTATGCACCAAACCCTCGTAATCATTTATGCCTTAGTGGCAGCGCGAACCTTAGCGAAAGACTTGGAGACCTCGTACTTGGCCTAGAAAGAGTTAGATATGAATATCAGTGGGGCATCAGAATCGAGTATACACTCTAATCTGACGGTCTGGGGGTTGTAGCGTACCTGCTTGCGGAGGCGCAGGACCTTGAAGCGCTCGAAGTCGGTAAGGTTCTTTCGTCGGTCGGAACGGTCGGTCTTCTGGGCAAAGCTGGACTTGGCCCACTTGCCATCGATCTCGTTCTTCTCCCAGAGCTTCTTAACGGGGCCGGTACCGGCAGCACGGGGGAGCTGGGGGATGGTGAAGGGGGTGAGGGTGGCGTGAGCGAGGGGAAGGACGTGACGGGGCACGATCTTCTTCTCCTCACCGGAGGGACCGTCGACCAGGACCTGAGCGAACACAGTCAGTACACATTTCATCGATTTGCGATCCGCTGCCCCCCAGAGATTCCATCTTCAATGTCCCATATGCACGGTGCACTGTCGCGGACTCCCTGGGGAGATTGGATTCATTCTGATGGCGATTTGCACATACACGGCGGTGGTCGACAATCTCAACGATGGCAGCGAGCTTGCCAGCGAAGGGGCCGCGGCGGATCAGGACCAGGCGGCCAACCTCGACCAGCTTCCAAGAAGCGAGCTTGACATCGATATCGGCCATGGCGAAGGCTTTCTGTATGAACGAAATAATTCAGTCGCTGTTTCTCTTTTCTTGTATTTCACGCAGGAACACTCACGGTCGACGGGTGTTGATGAGTCGGGAGGGTTGTTGTCGAAGGAAGTCAGTGAGTCCACAGCGACTCTGCGAAATTCGGATGTGCCCACAGAATTTCTCGCTTAGCGGGCCAACCGTGGCGGTCCTAGGGTTGGCTTATCTCAGCTTGCCGGGGTGCCGGAGATGGTGTTTTTCCGACCGCCAAGTTTTCTTCCGTTTTTTCTTGCCGGCAACTTAGTTGTTTCTTCATGAGCAAATGAGCTCGAAGCTCAGCTATTGAAGCTGCGAATGAAACACCTCTGATACAATCTCGACTAACATAGTCTGCCCTGCAGAACTAACCTTATGGTATGTGACAGCCTCTCCTCTTCAATCTCTTCTCATATGATGCGGTAATTTGCGATTGACCCAGTGTCTGTGAGGCCCTCGCCGGGGTCTCGATACAGCACTGCCGTGTGATATTTAATTTCTTACATATTCTGATATTTCTATCTATCCTGTTCATTGTCACTCAAGCTTTCAATGGACCTTGCTGACAGCTCGAAGTTTTAGCTACCATCTGGATCCGCCACACCTGCTACACGCTCCGATATCCCGTCAAGGGTATGTATCTTGTGATTTTTTTTTATGCTTTTCATACACACCCCGGCCCGATGATTAAAAAACTTATCACGCCTAGATAGTAATTGATGCCTCTGGCAGTTGATATTACCTTTTCACCAAGATCTCTGAGGACCTTCACATCCACTGCATTGCATCTCATACTGTGGTTATAATCATTGTCTAACTGTTTGATTATAGGAACAACGCTTGCAGGATTGCCTGTCGATAATAGCTTATTATTATATATGAATTTCATTACTTTATCTTTAATTCTGTCTTCCAACTTTAAACTTCTGTAAAGCGCTTCAACTGGAATTTTGATTACAATAAGTCGTGCTATATCATGACAACGAGGCTAGCGTGCAGTCCGAACCCAAGACGCCAGAGCAATGTGCTGAAATGCCTCCATTCGCACCTGATCTCCTATCCACATCCATCTATACTTATTCCATGCATTCCTCGACACTAGATGCCTATTAAGAGCTTGCAGCCACGGGAGATGGACCCTCCCGGCTAAGTAGCCACATAAAGAACAGCTGGACAAGGTAGGAATAGGCAAACAGGAACTGGGTGCGCTTGGAGCGCTGGGGCCGACCGACAATCTGCATGCTAGCGGCGTTCATGTTGGCATCGTTCGCGTCCGGGAGGAGGACGTATTTTAGTGAGCGAAGCTATCGAGTTGTCAGTAGAAGCTAATGAAAGAATTAAAAGGACACCTACCAAAAAGAACCCATTGGCCAGGTAGGTGTAAATGAAGACAACCCAGCCAACCCAACCTCCAGTTCCCCGACCCGGTGTCAGGATCTCCGCTGCTAACAGCGTAACGATGATGCCCACAAACTTGTACCCTGAGTATGCCACGAGGTCCAGCAGTTGCGAGTCATTGTTGATGCTGAGCATGTACATGGCTATCTTTAAGCACACAATCTCGAAGATCACGACAGCAATAGCTGTGGTGGTGAGCGAGCCCAGCAACTCCGGATGGAAGTCACCACGGAATCCAGAAAGCAAGACTGAAAATAGAATGTATGTTACCATAGCCATGACGGGGATGTACATATCAGGAGAGTTGAGGTCATCTCGGGGAGGGAGGAATATGGACGAGTATTGCTGGGTCATCTGGCCGTTCGGTCCGGTCTGGTTGCGAGCCTGCTGGCGAGACCATGGTCTATGTCGCCATGGGAAGAGGACGAGAGCGAGCTTTTTCAAGACGTAGGAATTGGAGACGTTGAAGTAGTGTTTCAGGGCGGGGATGGAGACGTAGCGGTTGAACTGTGGACCGTGGTTAGCAACGTCCATCACGTAGGCCATCTGTATGACATTTTCCGTACATTTTGCTCCATGTATTCCTGTCCTGCAGCCATTGCAGTCTTGCCGACCTGGAATCCCATCTGCGCGGTTGGGTCGGTCATGAACTGGCCAAATCCAGGACCATAGTTCCCGCCCCCTTGAGCTGGCGAGGGCTGATATGGGTTCCCTCCACCCGCACTTCCGCCTCCATATCCAGCATTCGGTGTCTGTTGCGCAGATGGAGGTGGTGGTGAGCGCATCATGGGGACGGTCGAGACATGCTGCGGGACAGGGTGGTGCAGAGGCGGCGACTGCGCGGGCGGCGGTGCGAAGGAGCCCCGATACATTGTGTTCCTGATAGTACAGGGGGAAGCTTCAGGAGATCACTGAGGTTGTTGAGCGACCAGGTTCGGAATCAATAGAGGTCGAGGTGTGGATGTCTGGGGTGGTGGTAGTTAGAGAAGAGGTGTTTATACGTGGCTGAAGATCCCGCTAGCCCTCCGATCTTCGAACATCACTTTTGGCCGAAGCCGCCACCCGACCTTCTTCCACCTTGCGCTCCCCTCCCACGACCCATTCTCCGCCTTTCGTCCTTGGCCTCTGATCGAGCTCCTTCTTCTCGACATGTTGGAAGCTTTTAAAATTCTTACCACTTCCGGTGTGGTGCTCTGGTCCAAATCATACGCACCAGTGGGCAGTCATGTCATTAACAGCCTGATCAACGACGTCTTTATCGAGGAGAAAGTAGTGCCCCAGCAAACATCAGCAGGCGTCTCTCCAACCTACAAGAAAGAGAAATACACTCTCAAGTGGAAGCGGGCAAAGGAATTTAATCTGATATTTGTGGTACGTTCGCTGCGCATGTCGCATGAGCTTGGTATGCAATACTGATTCGCATTGTGCAGGCTGTCTACCAATCACTCCTACACCTCGGATGGATCGATAAGCTGCTAGAAAACATTTCCACGATTTTTATCGACGTCTATAAAGACCAGCTCAACGGCAACCGAGCCAGAATCAGCTCTTACAAGTTCGACCCATATTTCGAGCAGCAGGTGCGCGAGCTCGAGGACAACACCGGCAGCGTCGCAGACACATACAATGCCCAGGTTGAGGAAAAGAAGGACCCGCTTGTCCGGTCTGACAATGGAGGCCCGCCACCACCACCGGTCCCTGGCCTCAAGAAAGGTATGGTTTTCCCATGATTTGATTTCAAGGAGTATTGCTGACGATAAATAGCGCAGCAACAAGCTGCGCTAGTCGGGGCGACCTCTGATGAGGGCACGCCACCGGCAACTCCTGATATTTCTAGATCATCAACACCCAACAGCAACCACCTCCTCACTACGCAGGCCGGACCAGGTGGTCGAGTCTCCCGCCGAGCTCGCAAGGCCGCTAATGCAAACGCCTATGCGTCTTCCGGCGATGAGAACACCCGGAACAAGAAGCCTGTCAAGGCCTCGGCCAAGAAGATGCGGAAGTGGGATGCTAGCGGTTATGCGGACGAGGATGACGGTGAGGTTTTGGATTACTCTGCCCCCGCAGATGATGACTCTGCGGCTCCAGCTGTCGAGGCAGTTGCCCAGGATGAATGGGGCCGTAGAACTGATAAGGGTCAGTTCGTTTTGAAGGAACTCGGCGACGAGGTGCATGACATTTTGGACCACGCCGATGCTGCCAAGGCCAAGACAAATGAATCTTCTGGTGTTGTTGGCTCCGGCTTCAATGCTATCGGCGGATTCTTTCGCAACATTGTTGGTGGAAAGGTACTCACTGCGGCCGACCTTGACAAGCCCCTCAAGGCTATGGAGGACCACCTGCTGAAGAAGAACGTCGCCCGCGAGGCGGCTCTGCGTCTCTGCGAGGGTGTTGAGCGAGAGCTTGTCGGCAAGAAAACTGCGAACTTCCAAAGCGTCGATGCAGCATTGCGTGTCGCCATGGAATCGTCTTTGAGGAACATCCTGACTCCTACATCCTCTTTGGATCTTCTACGTGAGATCAACGCTGTGACAGCACCCACTACCAAGCAGCATGCCCCGCGTCCTTACGTGATGTCCATCGTGGGTGTCAATGGCGTGGGCAAGTCTACCAACCTCAGCAAGATCTGTTTCTTCCTGCTTCAGAACAACTACCGCGTACTGATCGCAGCATGTGATACCTTCCGTTCCGGTGCCGTCGAACAGCTACGTGTGCACGCCCGTAACTTGCAGGAGCTTAGCTCGCGTGAGAACGTCGGTGAAGTCGAGCTATACGAGAAAGGATACGGCAAAGACGCCGCTAATGTCGCCAAGGACGCCGTTGAATACGGAGCCGCCCACAAGTTCGATGTCGTTTTGATCGACACCGCCGGTCGTCGTCACAACGACCAACGACTAATGTCTTCCTTGGAGAAGTTTGCCAAGTTCGCTCAGCCAGACAAAATCTTCATGGTGGGCGAAGCGCTCGTGGGTACTGACAGTGTCATGCAAGCACGAAACTTCAACCAGGCATTTGGTACTGGCCGGAACTTGGATGGATTTATTATCAGCAAGTGTGATACCGTTGGTGACATGGTTGGAACTTTGGTTAGCATGGTCCATGCGACTGGTATTCCGATTGTGTTCTTGGGTGTCGGTCAGCATTATGGTGACTTGCGAGGACTGAGTGTTCCTTGGGCCGTGAGCCTCTTGATGAAGTAACGATTTCTCTGTTGACTACATTTTTATGTTGTCTAGTTCATGTTGCTCGTACCAAATTATACCTAGTCTTTAATCTTCTAGCAACAGTCTTTCATACTTGTTCATGTAATGGTGTTTCTACGGCGGGAATCTCTGCTATGTCCTGCATCCAGGTTCACCTGAGTAGATCTACGACGCTCAGTATCACCTTCCGTAGCCCCTACTACAAGAATTCAACTCAAGCAAGTGGAAAGAACAAAGATAACTGATTTAGGGCTTAATCTGTTCTTTATATGCATTTCGTACTTGCTCTTTGTCCGCATACCACGCCTGACCTACCGCCCACACAGTCCACATCACCCATAACTTCCAGCTGCACAATCCTTAGCCACATTCACACGAGAGCTTAAAATACGACCGACGGATCAACTACAAGCTCTTGCTACTTGAGTTCCATCACGTGACCACATCCGTCGAGTTCAGTCCCTGCCCTAACCGTTTTGGATTCGTGGGCCCCACTATAGGTGGGGCTTCCATGCAGTCTTTTCTTGTCGGTTATAGCGCAGACAGCCGCTGTTCCTTCAACAATCACCGGCCGGCTGGCCCAATGGCAAGGCGCTTGACTACGAATCAAGAGATTGCAGGTTCGACCCCTGCGTCGGTCATCACTTTTTGCTTTTTTTGAGCTATTTCTTCTTTTTGCTTAAGGTTATGGTGGATGGACGTTTCTTCTTTTTCATTTTTGGTGGAAGGGGTTTGAAGTTTTTGTGGTGTAGGGCTGGGGAGTGTTAAAGTTTTAGCTTGGAATGCTGACTCTACCACGATGCAATCTCGAGAGTCTGCTAGTCTATAGAATGCTGCTCGCAAATCGGGCATTGCGTCTGATAGTTCGAAATACGGATAGAAAATAGGAAGAGGGTTTGATATCACTGCGCGCCGTCCCACGCATCACGACTTGTATCAGAACGCATTCGCAATGTCGCGGATGCATTGCTATGCAGCAGATGAGACTGAGCTGTAAATTTGAAATCGAAGAACAAAAAAATGATTCTCCCGGTAATGGAAGCAAAAGAACATCATGATCGCCCGGCAAAAATCTCTCTCCCTCGGGGAATCGAACCCCGGTCTCCCGCGCTTATCGGTGTTAATGACAAGCGGAAATCATCACCACTAGACCAAGGAAGATGTTAGCCGAGTTCCACTCGACCACTTGGGATGGTTGATGTGAGTGGACACTTTTTTGGCTATGCAGGCGAGGCTTAGAACCTTCGGCCACGGAAGCCCTCCATCCAGGAGGGTTTCTGCTCCTCGTCCTTACGCTTTGTAGCACTAAAACTTCAATGGGAATAGCTGGGTGTTGCTTAAATTTTAAATTTTCTCATTCTGCTAGTCATTTATATCTTCAGGAAGCCGTAGGAAACGCCCACCTTCAGATGCTGATAACCGGTAAGTGCTACCCGAGTGCAACATATATGTCCTCCGGGGTCTCCGCCAACCTGTGTCAAAACTGGGAAAAAACCTTGGAAACAGCATCTTCGAAAGACACATGTAGTCATAAAGAGTCTGACAGTAGACAATCTCACATATTCTGTCAGCATACACCGATACGCCATTGAAAAAAGTTCATCGTTCATGGCTAAACAGCAAGGTGTCCTGCCTTGCGGTCATCCGCCTACCGGCTTCGTAGAGGGCACGATATTCTTCCTCAGGTGCCTCTTCTTCTTCATCGACATCCTCATTATCGAGCGCACTCGTATCGTCTTTCATGCTGTTCACCGGCAAGGCGCTATCTGTCGTCTTAGTTGCGCCGGTAGCCGGAGCAGTTTCTTGCGATTCATTGCGTTGTTCTGGAACGATCAGCAAGGACCTGCCAAAGTGGATCTGCTGCCCTCACCGTTTTCACATTTTTTTCCAATTATAGTTTCATCTGTGCTGCTGCTTGAGGCTCCTTGGTGCCCGGTGACAGCTTTGTCCACCTTGTGCATGATCTTTGACATCGTCGCTGGATACTTGGATTTTACCGTGGGGAGACGACTACAGTTGGGCTGGGGATATGCTGGTTGCGTTTTCTACTACTTCGTATTTGCGATAATCTGGTTTCTCTTTTGTACAAAGTGATGCACATGACGTAATACCCAGGACAAGGCAGAGCGCGATTAGTGAAACATACTGGGAGATCATGCAAAACGCCTAAAATATTGTCGTCATGGGCTAGTCACGCGGTCGATATCGTGGCTTATTCGGTACCAAGTGTTTTTTTAACTGGAAGAGGAAGCCAGATGGTGTTGGGGTATGCATTTCTTGAAAGTTGCAGTATTCGGCATCCTATGCAGCCAATCATGCATAGACAGCCTCCCGTAAGACCGTGATTTGCGGGCGCATCCATGGATCCTCAATGATATGTAGAGCATCCCCGCATGTGCCCACTCAGAGGGACATGTCTAGACCGGGGTATCTGATGCATTGATATATGGGGTGATCATTTGATGGCACATGGCGTTGGAATTTGTCATGCATGCCAATGGCAATAACTTGATCGTACTGATCAACATCGTGGGGCAGCAATCAGTTCATTAGATTAAACAGTACGCCTAAAAGTGTTGTAATTCTGCTCAATAAATGCAGAAATCTTTAAGCTTCCGAACGTACCCGGCATGCATAACTCTAGAAAGCGGCATTCATACCGGGGAAGTATACACTTAACCCCATACTTCCCGAAGGGCTAGCACGAGACCCGAAACCTGGCCCTGTGTTGTACCAATAGCAATGAACCGTAGCTACTCCGATTGGATCGAGACAACAAATCTTCTGCGACTCTCCGTATTGGCAACATTAGCATGGATTCAACTGAGAAGTGCTTACCACGTGCTTCAATAACCCAGGAGCGAAAGCTTTTCCTTTGTATCATTAGTTTGGGCGGTATTATTTTGCAACTTGGCACCAATGTATGCTAGAAAGATCTCGCCTCGGCAAAATGACATGAAGCTGCAGGTTCGAGAACGAATCTGCGTGCTGGTATTGTTAATAGCATGAGTGAGGCAAGACCCACTTTTAGTACTCCGCACTGCACGCATTGACTTGGGGAGCGCTCTTTTGTTTTCCATATACTCCGTAGTCTGATAATAAATATTTGATGGTCTTGAAGTTTCAACGAGACAAGGATTTAAAAGAACAGCAACAACAAAGAATATTTTCTTTGTTCAGGCCAAATGATTTACAGGCTGCCAGGTACCCGCTGACTAAGCCCACGGGCCATCCGTCGTTACATCATGCCGCATTTCTCAATGGGTTAATGCTTTCCAGATGCAACTCTTCTCCAAGCTATAGCTGCGCTGATCCCGTGCAAGCTCTTTCTTGCACCTGTACTCTCCTTCCCCGTGTCACCACCACCACCGCCAAACCCCTACATCCCTACGCCGCATCGACCACGGGCTGGCTGTTGCCGACTAAGTCGACCAGCCTCCTCCAATCGCGTGGTTCGATTTCTAAACGCTCTGACCAGTCTTGACTGTCAGCGGCCAGAATGCCGCCCTCAGAGCATACCATCCTGAATCGCCGGTCGTCAACCCAGCACTACCAGACCTTCGATACCCCGCCCCCAAAGTCGCGTGGTCGCCCAAACTCCGGCCGATCGGAGTCCTCAGGCGACGGCTCACACGAACCTCACCATGACGACCCCGATCACCATGTGCAATCGCCACTGCCGCGGAGGCAGATGGCTGTGTTAGCAATGATTGCCCTTGCAGAACAGACAGCACTGAATTCAATCAGTCCGTATCTTCCGGATATGGCCTCCGCTTTTCCCGAAGTGGAAGCTAGTCAGGTGGGTGTCTATGTGGGGACTATCGCGTCGGCATTTGCTTTGGCACAATTTGCAACAAATTATTTCTGGGGTTGGCTGTCGGATCATGTTGGGCGGAAACCGGTGATTCTCCTAGGCACATTCTTGACTGCATTGTGCTTTGTCGCATTTGGATTTTGTAAAACGCTGACACAAGCCATTGCGGTGCAAGCGCTGATGGGAGTGGTCAATGGCAATCAGGGATTGGTGTCAACTTGCCTGGGCGAAATCACAGATCGAAGCAACCAGTCACAGGCCTTCACATATCTGCCTGTTCTCTATGGTATTGGTGGTATTACAGGCCCACTCCTTGGAGGGTTGTTCGTCTTCGAACGGAACCCATTCACGGGCAACCCCAGCAAGTATCCATACCTTGCTCCTAACATAATTTCTGCCATTATCCTTCTTATCGACTTTGTCTTAACTATCTTCTTCATGGACGAGAGTTTGGAAGATGCGGATACCCTTCCAAAGCTCAGCAAACGCTTCCGAAGCCTATTTTCCTGGTTCTGGCAATTTACTGGATTCTCGCGACGGCCAACATATGTTCGAGTTCCATCTACACCCTACGCCGAGTCTCGTCGACATATCCCTGAACCCGATGACCACGACAGTGACCTAGACTCCGCTTCGGAGGTGTCAGGACCAAACCATCATGCAGAGGAACTGACCTGGGATGACATCTTCAACCGCGACACAGTTCTGCTTCTTCTGACTTACTTGATATTTGCTTTCTGCAATGTATCATTCAACTCCTTATTCCCTATTTTTGCGCAAGCACCGACGCCAATGGGACGCAAACTCACGCCCTCTGAGATTGGGCTTGCTCAGGGCTTCGCTGGTGTGGTCATGATCCTATTCCAAATCGGTGTCTTCAACCGTCTTCGCGATAAGATGGGCAATAGGTGGTCATACCGAGCAGGCTTGTTCGGGTTTGTGGTGTCATTCATTCTGATGCCATTCATTGGATACAAGAGCAAGCCTAGTGAAGGGTTTACCCGCCAGTCAATCTTCATGGCGATTGAGCTTTGCCTTGTGCTCCTGGTCAAGACAATTGCCTCAGTGGGCGGCCTGACCAGTGCTCTGTTATTGGTAAGCTTCACATTAATTTTCCCGAGATGAGAATCAAGCTAATCATTTTCATAGGTCACCAACTCTGCCCCTAATCACGCCGTCCTCGGTGCTCTGAACGGCCTTGCTCAAACTCTCTCAGCAGCAGGACGTGCTGTTGGCCCTTTCCTTTCCGGTGGCCTCTTCACCTTGACATCAAAAATACAACCCAAGGGCGAAGCTATTGCCTTTGGTGTATTTGCTGCCGTCTCCTTCGTCGGATTCATTCTAAGCTTTGGCATCAAAGGCCGCTCCCTCGAAGCTGAGGGTTGGACCAGTGATAGCGATGATGCGAACTACAAATCCGATGACGAGGAGCAAAACGAATCTTAAATGAGCCTAGCTCTGCGATTGGTACAAAAAAGCCAAATAAATGACGTGACGACTTAATTTTCTCGACTTGCATCCTAGCATATATTAAACAAATATACCTGTTCACTACAGCATTCATTGGGTATTATAAATGGTGATTTTCTTACTATCTGTCATTCTATTTTCTATTTCGGTCATCTCGGCTTTCAAGAAGTGCAAATAAACGGACTATGGAATTGTTAAAGTGGATAGTGATCATTACATAGACCTTCATGGGACGTCAAATATCGTACAAACTATTCATCGAGTTACTCGAGGTTTTCCAAGGTTGCCGAATCGCATCATAGCCAGTAAATCGGACGGATCCACACAATAGACATAAGGGCTCATTGCCAGGTCCCCATAAGAAAAGTTCTCTTTTTGGCCGAGCTGCTGGGCGTGAACAATAGTTATATGTGAAAAGTACTCTACTCGCTTTCCTGTATTTGGTGATAGTCATAACACATGGGCTTCCACGACAGGTGCAGATCAGTCTATAAAAATGTCAAAATTTCAACAAGCCATTTGTCCAAGCTGAATTGATCGAAAAACGATTCTTGGGAGACACCAAGGTATTGTGCACTGTTGGCGTGGTGCAAGACATGGCAAGTAGCATATTTTAGAAAAGGAAAAGCGCTTTGAATGTTCCGAAAATCCCATGGTAGGACCCATTTATGATTTTTGTAACGAATACGCCCAGGCTTTTCGTATTGAAGCCCCTCAAGTTGTCGTAAGCAAAAATTCTTCATTCTTTCCTGGCTTTGCCCTTCAAAGTTCCGAAATTTGATCAAAAACTTGTTTAGTCCGCCATCTTTCAGAAAGAAGTCTCGGACCGACTCGTGGATAAACTGTACCGTTGGGAATTTCGATCTGGTTATCTCTGCCAGGCCCTTCGAGACGTCCAAAATGAACTTCCTGAGCACCTCTGCTGGTGTCTCAATTGCATCAAAGGGATCTGATAACTCATCATTAAGGCCAATAAGCAGTGCAAACTGCAATTCATGCGGTGTCAAGGGTCGCTGTGCGAACAAGACTAGTTGCAGACAAAGAATCATTTCTTCGGTGTCTGTGCAATCCCTTGTCAGTATGTCTAAAAGCAGGTCATGTAGTCCGGAAGGTATTTCATCGAGTTTCTGTCGAAGGGTTTTGACCCGGCCGCGATCGTGCTCTTTATTCAACATCGACACAACTAGCGCAACCCAAAGGAAGATACCCGAGGACTTTCGTAATATTTCAGTCTTGATACCTTCAGCTTGCGTTTCACCAGTTATTTTCAGTTGAGACTCGATGTATACTCTGATATCGTCACCGTGGTGTTGCTCCTCTTCTAATACAAGTTGCAAATCAGCTTTAATGGTGATTTCAGGGTAATGACGACTGGAAAAGCAGATTCGGAACCCGCATGACTCCTTGCGTGAATTTATATCCTCGGAAAAAGATACCATTTAGCGGATGTCATCCTCGGGGCATTCATCCAAAGCGTCAAGGGGAAAACTTGTCGCTGGATGCTGCAAAATCTTCTGTACAAAGATTGGCTCGATTTTGAAAGATCACGAAATACTTCCATCGTCCATCATACAGGATTGCAAGCATCTGTTGGTATTTGAAGGTATCATCCTGCATTTGTTGATGCATTTTGTAGGTTTTGAGTCCAGAGAGAAATCCTCGCATTGTTCGACCTGTTAAACTTGTTCCTAGTGTCTCCTTGCTCTCTCCTTTCCATTGGAAGCCATCTGGATACTGGCGACCAACATCGTATTGCAAAACCTTTTCACTGATAACGATATCGCCCAGGATGACCTCGGTTTTTTCAGATGGGGATGGCACGCCCCCACAAATCCCAACCAGGAATGCTAACCTAATTTGAGGAAAGCTGACATGGAGGCTTGAAGCAGCGCTTGCAGCGCGTCCCTTTCCCATTCCAGGTAGACACATGAGCACCGCATGATGGGTGCCAAGTCTGCCAGTGCGGTACCAATTTGTATCGCCTAAGTGCTCGCCATATGGGGCGCCGAAGCCATCATAATGTTCATCCAAGAGCGCATCGACTGCATCTAATTCCAACGGCAAAGCACAGATAAGCGCTATTTCGAATTCGTCTCGCGAGTGAGGCCGCATCGTCTATCAAAATCGGAATCATTGCTAGAGAATACTAGGACGGTCAGTATGTGGCCTTGTTCACCGCATTTTATGATAGATTTCGTGTCTTCTTACTGTGTCTAGGTATTATCCTTGGTCATCCCTTGAGAATAATAACCAAAAACATGCGAGAGAGGATACTGGGGATCGAATGACCTTCGAGCTTGGTGTATTCCCCTTTGACCTGGGGAGCTGCCGGAGTGCAGACGAGGCAGTGATTCTAGCAGTGCTAGGCTGAATCGCTTGCTGGCTGTCTGGATCCCCTCTAAACTGCATCCGGTATAATATTTAATTTGACAATTACAGTCATGCATGCACACCAAGGTAATTTATAAAACCTCAAAGTGCCCGCACTTTACTCCGTACATTGGCGTAAAATCTTTGAAATTTGCTGAGGAATCCGTAGTCCCAAATAATAGAAGCTCTTCTCTTGGCAATTTCACTCGTGACTTGTTATTTCCTTAGTAGATTGAATCTATTTAGATTAATAACTTGAAGCTGTCTATTGAAAGACAAAGGTCTTAAATGGAGAGGGAAAGAAAGTGTTAGTGCTTCACTATGCTATTGAAGAAGGAGTAATTTGAGGAATTTCCGAACTACCTTAGCACGTGCGCCTGGTTGTATAAAGGATTACATACTAACTAGACCAAATATACAGTTTATGGTTGGGGTCCAAATAGCGATAGAGGGCTCCAAAATGCGGGCCGCTCTTCGATCCCCGTACTTAGCGTAGTGGAGACCCGGTGGTATGTAAAGGTGTAATCGGTTTTACCATTCACAAGTGGTTTCTATTCATTGCGTTATTCACTATCGCTCTGCCAGTGTTTGTATCAATAGACCAACTATCGTGCCCGAATTCACTAGAAATCTAGCTAATTCGCAAAGAGCTGCAAAGGCGTATCTATGCAAGTATTGCCCACAATGGCCGGCCCCAATCCGACGAACTATACGGAGCTGTGGGTCTTTATTGCACGTGTTTACCCTTCAAAATCACCCATTAGCCTAGTAAAAGCAAATTTTTTCCTAGGAAGAAGTCGCACGATTTTATTCGCGGGGGATACAAACGTAGAAGACCAACTCTCTTCTCAAACGAGCTCAAATGAAAGTACGGACACCTCAAGTAGTAGAAAACACAACGCGAGTATACAGTTATCCCTTTGGAAATAACGTTTTTAATGATTTGATCTTGTTAGACTACTTAACTACACATGCTTGCCGATTTTCGCCCAATTCACACCTCTCGGAGGGTGGGGGTACAAAACATGCAAATGGCTGCTCAGGTCAGCCTTATCGAAGATCCATCCACATCAAATTTATCCTCATTTCCATCCACGTCGCGCTTTACTCATGAAGCTTCGATCCGGCCACGATATTTCAGATCCATCGACGGAGCTCTCAAGCAGTGAAACAGAAGAGAACCCCCGAGATGTAAGAGTTACCCCGCAAAAGAAGTTTCACTTCCCACCTACTGAATCCTACAGCAGAGACGTGACATGGCAAGCGAAGAGGCTCCCTCCGATTCTATCCTACCCTCGCCAATCCAGAATGCTGGACCTAAGCCTGCCCAAGATGCCGAGCCCAAACCCATGCAAAAAGCTAGGCGCAAGCCCATATTCAAGAAGATTGAAGATCTCAAAGACTGTGAAGTCAGGAAACTCATGCTGCTGCCAAAAAAAGAGCGCGTCAAGTACGCCGAAGTGTTTTATAGGGAGACTACATGGGTGGGACGGATTCATGTTCCCTACTGGCCTGTCGCTTTGGCCTCGAACAATGAAGGAATTCGCTATTTGTCTGACGAAGCCTTATTTGAAGTAATCCCAGATTGGCGAGAGTTTGTGCGTCAAGATGACCCAAAGCTACCACCCAGGCGGTGGGTACAATACGCAGAAGCCTGGGATGACTGGTTGGAGAGAGAGCAGGTGAAGCTGAGGGCTCTTGGGCTTCCATGGCCAAGCGAGCATGATGCAGAAGCTATCGGGGATAAGTTGGGTGATATGAACGACCCAACTGAGCGTCTGGCTCCTGACATGAGCATTAGGGTGCCCAAGAAAAATTTGATAGGGAATGACCGTGCCAACTATCCTCCTCGTCGTCTTCCGCCTCTCTGGTGGAGGAAGGCTCGACTCAAGACCTATGGAGGAGCTTCAAATGCTCCAGTGCCTCTTCAACCGGAATCTGATGATCTAAGCCAGGATTCCCCAGGCAACTCTCGAGCAGGTGATAGATGCAGTACAAACCAGCCCAATGAGCCTTGTGATGACGGTTCTGCGTTTGAGAGCTCGTTTGACATGGCTAACGGCGGTGACAATTCTCCCAGTCCTCTCTGTTCCTTGCAACGTGAAAATCAACCAACGACCCAGGAATCAGGTACGGAGCACCCAATCCACCAGCAAATTACATCTGAAAGCTATCTTCAAAGTTCTCTGAGCTACGACCATTCAATGCATGAGAATAATACCAGAATTTCCAATGAGACCTTTTCCAGAACCTCTGGGATCGGTAGCTCATCCGGTATGGCAAATGAAACAGCCCAATCTCGAATGAATGAATACAGTAGCAACCCACAGAGCGAGAGCTATGCAAGCGGCCATGTATTTGGCAGTGCACCTCATACGGCAAATAATCCGACCCATTTCTACAATACTTTCCAACTAACTAATCCTGCAACCTCTACCATGCACAACAGCTTGTTTCCTCACCCGCGACAGCCAGAAGTTCCCAGCCCGTCGCAATATGACCTTCAACATGACCATCAACGTGGCCCGCAGTATAGGGCTGGGTATGCAGTTCCCTACATGTCCCAAAATGTTCCTCAACCAGCCACGCAATACGGTTCACAGAACAATCTGGTTGAGATGAGCCTTCGCGAAGAATTGTACCAAAGTCGTTACTTCATGCAGGAGATGCGTCAGAAGTACGAGGACCAGGAGGGCATGATCAAGTGGCTGACAGATGCCGTTACTGACCAGCATCGCTGGATTACTGAGCAGCATCATGCTTTGAGGTCGGTGTATACTGGCCTTTCAAAGTTTTATGGGCCAGAACCGCGATATTCCCAAGGGGATCCAGAAGGGAGGTAGGGCATGAGATCTGATGTGGAAAAGAATGAACCTCTGTAAGCAATTGAGGAGTTGTTCCATCAGCCATATCGGGGATGGAACTTTGATATTTGCAGTGAGAAGATGGCATTCATGTGCGTTGGTTTCTGGTGTCTCGTTTTGAGCGCCGAGTTTTCGAGCCGCGCATAAAAAATGCATGTGATTTAAATATGATCATGAACCAAGAGCAAGGCCAAAGAAATCGATACTTGATTTATTCTAAATAAAGGTTTATATACAGTAGTAAGATTAAAAGACAGCATACTCCAAGTTAGACGCGAACATGGTAGCGAACACCGCTCCGTCCAGCCGCATACTCATCCAGAGCAGCATTGACCTTATCAGCATCCAAGCCTTCAATAGTGCTAAATTCCAGAGGTTGAATCTTCCCACTAGCAAGCCAGTCAGGCAAACTAGCCCACAGAGATTTTCCAAATGCAGGAATAAGATTCGAGAATCCCAGAGTACGCTTCTCTTCAACACCACCCTTCTTCTCGGCTAGGACTGTCTCTGAAATGGGACCCGAACCATTGAAGACCAATGTACCCTTCTTAGAGTTTGAAAGAAGGGATGCCGCCAGATCCAAGTTGCCGAAGTTGAAGGTATCATAGACATAAAGAAGCTCATCGCCAACAATAGCCCGAACCTGCGCCTCGATATCCGAATCGTGGCGGGAGATAACATGTGTTGCTCCAAAGCTCTTCAGCAGCTCAGCACTAGAGGGAGAAGCTGTGACAATGATGGTTCCGACACCAGCAAGCTTCAACAGCTGAATAGCAAGCTTTGCGGTGTTAGTTCCGCCACCAATGATAGCAGCCTTCTGCGAGGCATAGTCAAAGCCCTTGGCCTCAGGTGTACCAGGAAGAGGAAATCCAAAGCCACGCTCCGAAAAGAGACTTATGGCGGATGTAACAATGTTGATAGGGTATAATGCTGCCTCGACATCGGCGATTCCCTTAGGAACCTCGGCGGCATACTCTCCGTCCAGGATGGTGTATTCTTGCAAGGCACCACTCTGTGGTATATTGAAAAGAAATTGAGAGAATACTCGTGTGCCGATTGGAAACTTGTTTTGGGGTCCTCCCTTGAGGACCTCACCGACAACGTCCCCAGAAAGGACCCAGGGGAGACGCTCGCCGACTCCGAGGCGGCCGAAGTCACGCATTTTCTGGTCGAGAGGTGCAACTGATATTGTCAATTCAAGGTCAATAAATAACAAGAGATTTAAACTTACGACCCGCGGCCGTCACTTTGACTAGGATCTGTGCATCCTGAAGTTCAGCGTCTTGGTGGGAGGGAAGAGCAAGCTTGGTCAAAGGCTTGCCAACTTCAGTGATAGCAAGAGAAGTTTGAGTAGACATTTTGGCAATTGAATGAAGTTGCAAGTGTGTTCTTGAGAATAATCGTATTATGGACAGTTTGTCTTGTGAAGATGATTGTTGTGTGGTTGAAGGTACCATCACTGCCTTCTTATAGCTCCTCTGCTCGGAGCTTCGGACACAGTTTCGGAAACTCGCTGGAGTTAACGCTATTTCCAGCAATATGACGATTTAAAATGATATGCAAGCACCTGCCTGCCTGCTTGACAATCAATGAGGTTTTATTATAACCCTTTTACTCCGTATCGCGCAACGCTAACCCAAAAGGGTAGACCCGCGATAGCCCCGACGTCCGAAAAGCTTGGCATTTGCCATCGCGCAACGCTAACCAAGAATGGAAGCTTCGTGGACCCATCTATTTATTAAAGGTTGAGTAGAAAGTGGAGTTTCTAAAGTCCTCGTGCCGTTGCTCCGCAAAATATAGACGTACAAGATTCTAAAGGTCTTGAAGGGTTGGAATTCGTATGCTGGTTTTGTTATTTAGATACCGAGGAGCAATGAGTGACAGTATGCTATCATAAGGAAAGAAAACACTAGAACGCCAACCCATACCCAAATCAAGCGAGCCCCTGGGAAAATATACATTTAAGTCATTATTCATGATGCCTACATGGCGGTTTGATGTAGCACCACGTTCATACATGCCGGGAAGAGAAGGCAATGATAGAGCAGCCGTAAATGATCTAGGACTCGGTCTTGCGCTTCCATGGTATGTCCTTGCTTAGCAACTCTCGCAGCTCTGGTGAGATGACTTTAGGCTTATCAGCATCCATCATTTTCTGTAGAGCAGAGGATGAAGCTTGAGCACCACTGCTTGATCCCGTAGGCTGAGATTCCGGAGACTTTCCCTTCCCGTTGTCTGCAGAGCCTGTTGGCCGACGTTGAACTGTAGTCGGGGCAGCTGGAAAGTTATCTTTCTTGTCGATGGCTTGGACAGAACGCTCAAATCGGCGGAACAATGACTCGGCCCGGGTGAGTAATGGGACAAGATCCATTGTGTTCGAAAGTTCATTGACTGCAAATGTCGTTAGAAAAATCACAAAATATAGAATGTTGGACTTACTGTACTTCAACACCTCATCAAAGTGCTTGAGATGATCCATGATCACGTCACGATGCTTCTCGAGAATAGCGAGCGCAATGAACAAGTGGAAACTACTAGAGAAGTAGTCCGTCCACAGAGTCTCCCACAGTCTGAGAGTATCACTCCATTCAAACTCCCGCTTGTACCAGACAAGCAGCATACGGAAGAAGAAAAAGAAGTTTGTGCTGTCCGCGGACTGGAGGTGTAGGTATAGCTGAGGATCCATGAGTTGAACCAGATGGTCCAAAGCAAGAAGCTGGGATCGCATTCCAGATTGATCACGAAGGAAGTTTCGCTCCATTCTGTCCATAAAACCCACAAAGGCCCAGAAAGCCACTGCATCATCTTGCATGACTGCATAAAGTGGTGCGAGAAGATCACTCATGCCTTGCACATACCCTAGATCAGGGTTGTACTCGTTATATGTGAGCAGCATGTCCTTCATCTGCTCAAGATGAACATTGGTACCAGTGTCTGCAAAAGGCGAATCGGGGTCTGGGTGAGGGATATCCTCTCCAGCGAAGAGCGGAACAGTGCGATCTGTTCGATGAACATCTTTCTCTGTGATGGCGTTAGCTGGCAAGATCTGATACGAAGAACAGATGACAATTACCGATGCGGTTTCTCTGCTCCTTCCAGTTGTCATATTCCTCGGACGTCGAGTTGCCTTCCACCATACGCTCCCACCAGCCGGCTTTCAGTCGAATGTACTCATCTCGCTTGGAGTTCATCATTGCCTGTCGTTCTTCACGACTGCTGTCCCATGTGTACACTCCGAGAAGGAATAACCAAGCTTCCTTCCGAACGCCGTCATTTGGGTCTAGCCCACCATGGAAGATTCTTTCTTTGACTTCTTCCACGGTTAGTTGCAAGCGTCCAGAAACCGGGTCGAAGAAGCCGCTCCATTCTGATAGAGTGAGAATTCGGCGTCTTTCCTGAAGAGCCAGGTTTCCGGTCTCCAGCTCTAATATCTCGAAATCACCCACAGCGCTATTCTCAGACTCCAAAACATCCTGCGCAGTCCAAATGCGTTGCTGTCGATCTTTCTCGCTTTGTTCAGCGATGCTCATAGCCCACCGTGCAAGATAAATCCTGGCACTGTCAAACTCATCCTGTAATGTCTGTATTTCGGGATTCTTCATGAGGCGTCGGACTTGAGGCGGAATGCGGGGGTTCTCGGCCAGGTCGTTGGCTGTCCGGCGCGTGAATGTTGTAATCTTGCTCAGAGACTCGAGCACCTTCCAGCGTGTCTCCTTGAGAGTCCTCATAAAGGGATCCATGCCGGCATCTCGCTGACCTCCGCTGTTGCTTGCAGATGCTGCAGCTGGCTGTACCGGAGAGGTTAACGAAGCATCGCCACCAACGCCGCCTCTTCCGAATGAAAGCTGATCTTCATGCGAAGGGTTGATCAAAAAGACGTTTCGATCCGCACTTGACCTTTCTACCTCCACATATCTTCGTAGCCAACGCAGAACTTCGTCCCCGCCCCAGAAAAGAGAACCATCGCCGTCAAAAGGGTCGAAGCTTTCTTTGACTCGTTTCTTCTTCTGTAGTATTGTCGACTCGCATTTGTCATCGTGGAAAAACAACGCCGGGAAACCGTCACCAGATCGAGTGTTGATTACGACACTACCATACCACCAACCGATGCTAGGAGGCCGAACAGAAAGCGAATATATTTGGGAGACGGGCACTGCGAACGAATAAAGGCCGATGGGATCTTTGTAGGTGGTGGTAGCCGGCAACGGTGGAACGAGGTATCGCTGACGCGGGGGAGAGTCACCCTCAGCAAGATCTACTCTCACGTAGGTATCATAGGCATCGCCCAGAGATGACTCTGGTACCCAGGCGAGCAGAAGCGAATCCTCTTCATGGCGTGACATTGGGTTCGTTGACTTCGGCTCGACAGGCTTTTGTTGGATGAGGGCAATGAATCCAGGGATATTGTCTTTGGCCGAGGAGGTAGGATGCACAAAAACCTGTCCAATTGTTAGTTGAAGCCAAAGACGTGACCACTGGAATATATACCTTGCTCTTCGAGAACAGCAGCTTCACGCCTCGCCCGGAGCGGGCATGGGCGATCGTGTTGTACTCGTCCTCATCCTCGTCACTCACATCATAGTATGATGCAGTTGGAGACGGAGGCGAGGGAGGAGGAGTGTGTTTGACGGAGTCCGCCATGATGTGTCAACGTGAGAGATGGTTGGAAGGGCGAAGTGCAAGACGTAATGTCTCACGATAACTGATAACCGCTTATCGCTTATCGATAAGGGAGCCCCTCTTCTCTGTTGCGACTTTGTCAACAGACAAGACTTATCGACGTGATTGAATGAACAGATCTTAGGGGTCAAGGTCTTGTGTTAGTTCAATGAAGGGCAGCTCCAAGCTCAGTTGATGATAATCAGTGGTCATTATTCTCGAGTTCTCGACATGTAGGCCCCCGTTTGCCACTCGTCTAATACTAGGCAGCAGCAAATACACAACTCGGCACTTGAAATAGCTTCAATAGGTGTTACTCTGTTATCGATTTTGTTTCATCAGTACTTCTATTTTATTTCGCATATGTGATTTTGCGCAAAGCGCAGATGTCTTCTCGGTTGATCAGCGGGCTGTGGCAGGTGAACGTGTCGTGGGGCACTTCCAGCCTCAGAATTACATGCTGTGGCTGAAATCACAACCCCTGTCGAAACAACTCGTCAGTGCTGCTTTGTGGCTAAATGCGCTTGATTATACGAGCCTAGAGATACTGGATCCGTGGCATTCGCACATAGTTGCTGACGTGCTTCATGTTGGGTGCCAAGATCGGCATGTATAGCCTCGATGCATTGACTGCAACCACACTCGGACAAAAACAGAAGTTCTTCGAGGATAAGATAGCATGAGCCTATGCAACACTACTTTGTATCTTTCATATCGGTTAGCGCAATGGCCATGTTCAAATCCTGGGGATTGACATGAAGCTAGAATCCTGCGGGATTCCATAACTACTTCAGGAAACGATATACCGTGACGCAGCCAGGCCACTCGGGGTTCTTCCCATTGAGATAGTCCCCAATCGAGTATCGAGTACATGGCTATCGCTATGAACACCTCCCAATGGATAAAATAGATATAAAGCCAGGGATCTCTTTGACACCTCCGATCGGATATCACCGTTGCTTCTAGATTGTCTGGATAATCTGAACACTCATTATGTCCGAACTCACTCGTACTCTGCCAGCCTCTTGGTACTGCAATGAGCCGCTCTATCAGATGGAGCGACGCGCAGTCTTTATGAAAGTATGAGATCTAAAAATTTCTCCACTCAGTCTACTAAAGGCTTGTATAGTCTTGGTACTTGCTTGGCCCGGTGACCAAGTTCCAGAAGGTTGGCGAGCATGTCGAATATGAGCTTGCACAGCAGCCAATCTATGCTATTCGCACTGATGGAGAATCTCTGAACCCTACAGCTGACCAGCTGAAAGTCTTTTGTGCAAAGACGGTATGAATATCGAGCCCCAACAAGAGTCCTAGCTGATGTTTGTTGTAGGACAAAGAGTTCAAAAGCTATGTGACCCCAACAGGACTTCTCTTCACGACAATCTCCGATGACGCTCCTTCATTCCATGAATTCTTCCCTGAGCTCGAGGAGCTGGTCAATAAAGTCGACTTCACGCGACTGCCACACCGGCGCAGCATTCGCTACGAAGGCCGATTCAACTGGAAGACCATGTAAGTCCTGATGCACTTACTATTCTGACCAATCCTGATTCCCTCACAGGGTCGATGGATACCAGGAGTGCTTGCACTGCCAGTACACACATCCCTCTTTCTCCATCTATTACCCCCCTACATTCTATGCTGTTCACAACAAGCACAACTTCTCCCAGCACATTGCGGATCCCAAAAAGCCTGATGATGGGCTATTCCTCTACTTCTTCCCAGTCTGCACGCTCAATGTCTACGGCGGCGGTATGACTTCTTTCAGAGTTTGCCCCACTGCTGATCCCCATGTAACTCGTATGGAGTTTGACTACTACCACATGGAGTCAGGCGAGAAGTTTGAAGAATACTTCAAATTTGTCCGCCAGGTCGCTCTGGAAGATTTTGAATTGTGCGAGAAAGCCCAAGATAATCTCGCTAAGGGTGTGTATCACGAAGGAATCCTGAACCCACAGCAGGAGAACGGTGTTTCTTGTAAGTAATTTACTATCTTTTTCTGAGACCATACTGACTCTTCCCAGATTACCAGCAACGTGTTTTCGAAATGGTTGTCGAGCAACATGATATGGACCGGAAGGGCAAAAATGAGGCACCTACCCTTGGAGAACGGGCTTCATCCACTATGGTTGAGATGAAAGCGTAGAAGTTAGTCATTAACGCATCATGTACCTAATCAAGTATTGCAAGTCTGGACCTACCAAATTGGAATTTTTCTACTATCAAAGTGGGGTTCTGTAACACTAGAACTGCTAAATAAGAAATGGCTACGTATGACGATAAGCTCGCGAGCCAGTAATTGGCGTGCGATTCTCAAGCACGGAATAGATGCGACTGGCAAGTTTCTAGAGACTGGAAATTGCAACTTAATCGGGAAATACCCCGGCAAGGAGGGGGCAATGCGCGAGCTGCCGACAATGAAGTGTATAATGTGGAGACCTGCCACTTGGGCCTTCTCTGGGGCAGGGTATATCAAAGCAGCGTGCCTACAATCAAGGGCTCATCAGATGATTTGAGCATTGTTTGAAATATTATTAATTAGAGTCTTATACTATGGATTACGTTCAAGCTTATATCTTGTCTCCTGGGTCACTCCTTGTGGGTGTAGTATCGGTCGCGCTATTACTGAACGGGGCATGGCCGCGTCTCTATCGCCGCAAGCAACTCGACGGATTTACCCATGCATCATCCATTGCGCCAAATGATGAATCTCAAGCCCTCGCAGTGTCAAAAGAGCCCGAAGTCCCAGCGGGCTGGTGGAACGGCCGCGAAGTATTCGAGCTAGAGCGCCGTGCTCTCTTCAGCAAAGTATTAACAACAGCAACAATGGTGCTTTGAACACAGACTGACCTTACTTTTAGTCATGGATATACCTTGCCCACAGCACTCAATTTTCTAAGCCTGGAGTCTATCAATCTTTTGACATTGCCGGCTTTCCTCTCTTCTTGATCAAGGGTAAAGATAACCAGATCCGTGCGTTCCACAATGTGTGTCGTCATCGCGCCTACACTATCACTAGAAAGGAAACAGGTGCTTCTACTGTTCTGGGCTGTAGATATCATGGATGGAGCTACGACACATATGGGCGGCTTGTGAAAGCGCCGCAATTCGAAGACGTGGAAGGCTTCGACAAGTCTGAGAATAGTCTTTTCGAGATCCACGCCCGCACTACGGACCAGGGGCACATTTTTGTTAATTTGGATTCAAACGAGCCAGTCAATTTTGATGAATCTACCAGCAAGAGTCTGAATGAATTCTATTCAGCTGCTGGGATCTATGACAAGTCGAGATGGATTGGTGGACAGACACTGACCGGCGGATTTAACTGGAAATTTGGAGGTAAGCTCTATCCCCCCAAACTGATCTCGCTAGCTTTGACATGAGTTTAAGCAACTTCGCGAAACTTTGCAATTCTCACTGCTCCGCTTGAAGAGCGGGTCACTCAATTATGGACCCCGTCTTTGGCAGCCAAGCTTTTGGAGACTGTGCTACCGAAGAACAATCAGGCGCAGCACTCCTTGTTCCCTACCACATTTCTTTACTCATTCGAAAAGGTAAATTTGTGGCTCTCACTGACATTCTTGCCCTCGAGCGAGACAAATACTGCATTGCGCTTTGACCTTTTCACACCCGCTCCTAAGGCTGCAACAGATGATACCTTCATGAATGCAGTGCAGGATCAGATCCAATCTCTGATCAAAGAGATTGAATCCAAATATAGCATGAGCTCTGACCACCCTGCTGAAAACACAACGACCACTCACAAGATTGTGAAAGTGCTCCAAGAGCACCAGAAGCTAGAAAGAACTTCTGGAGCGCAGGTTAGCCCGGCAATGCGACAGCCTAAGGCTAGCTCGCTTTTTGAGCGGGCAGAGCAATGTGAGTTGAGACATGAAGTCTTATGGTTCTAGAAGCTTACTTTAGCAGTGTGCAAAGAAATCGATTGCAGTGGACCTGGGTCGAATGGCAATGGAACCTCAACTGGTGGCTTGGATTGGTAGACTTGAAGCTCAAGTGGCTGAATAAGACCAGATTAAACATCTTATTTCGCAGATGAATAACCTTGAAAGGGACCTAAATAGTAGGACCGAAGATAAATTCCATGATGCTTCCACAAAACTACGAATGGAAAGTCTAAATGTATTCGTCGTTTCTCTAAACCTATCAGTCAAGGAAAGCTTCAATTGAATAACGAATTGTTTGGTAATCATGAACCTTAAGAATAGAGAGTATTACCATACACGTGAAGCTTGAATTTAAAAAAACTAGCCACGGATCCTTTCCACGAAACAGGGAAAATTGGAAGAAAAGAGCTTATTCATCATGAACATCATGAAAATTCGCTTCGGTCGAGTTTCACAGTCAGATACTAGCAGGCCTCTGAATTCCTCGAAGCCGAAGCTCGCCCAGGTTAATCATCATCGACCGCTGCCATGGCTTCAATATCCATATCGGACTCATACAACCTATTGACCAGGTTCAGGTGCAGATAGATCCCTGTGATAGAAAAGTTCGAGATGTTCACAGGGGCAAACGTCATACTCTGGCTTGTGGTCGAAATATGAAACAATCTCTACACTGAGATCCACTTCCATAGTTTTGAAAGCTCGAATCTGATCCTCAGCCTCAGTCAAAAGCAACGAGGTAGACACCTCACATGTAATTTCGGTTGGTATCTCCCAAGTAACAATGCGCAGGTTAGGCAGATTGTCTCCCAGAATGACATCACGAAGAGATGAAAGGGATAGAATCTGACCCGCGTCGTTTCGAATTTTGAGCTCCTCGATGTTTTGTGGGAAATAATTATTGAGTCTGGACGTCGTTTCCGAACTAGTTCCGGTCAGAGAGTAAGATGTCACTGTTAAGCTTTTGAGGGAAGCCAAATCCCGAAGTGGGATGCCAGTCTTCTTCCCCCAGTGAATATCGAGGTCTAGGTGCTGAAGAGTATTGCCATGATACTTTCCAAGCGTTTCCCCTATCACCTTGCATATCTGGGATTCTTGACCGGTTATTTTGACGTTGCGATCAATTCTGATAATCAACCGCTCCAAACCATCAGTCTCACGTAAAATCAAGAGCAGGTAAATAGGAAAGATTGTGCAGCCCAGAAGATTCAATTCCTTGAGGCCCTTCAGGCAGCCTTTGAATACCCGACCGCGTTCTCTCCTGGGGCCTGTGTCACAGTCAAAACGGCAGTTGGTGATGCAGAGTTTTTTGAGATTCGACAGGGTGAAAATCGAGTCATTGAAAATGCCATCCCAAAAATGGATGTGGATTCCATCATCATGACAAGAAGTCCCACCAACGTGGCCTGGAAAGTTGTGAGAAGATATAAAGAGTGGTTGAACGAATCCACCAAAAATCATCTACTCACATTCACGAAGACCAGGAGGGACTGAATGCCCTACTTGACCCCCACAAAAGCGCGATGCATCTTCCAAAATTCCCGGGTATAAAGAAGGATCGAGTTCCAGAGGATTCCATCCAATTTCAAATGGGTCTTCACTAGAAAGACCGGCCTTTTTCAAAAGTTCCTTGAATGACTGCGCTTCGAGCTCCCAGTGCATCCACATCGAGTCGGGTAACCTGGCAGCCTTGTGAATTAAATCTTCGCATTTGCCAAGCAAGGAAGACTCGAGACGTGGGTATTTTTGCTGCATGGACAAAGTTTGTAAGTTCTCCATTGTCGCCAGTTGCTCATAAAAGGGGTGCGAGTAGCCCAAAATGTCGGCGAATCCCGTGTCATCGTTATGAAGAACTTCTTTAACGAAAGCCTTTAGTTCTGGTCGAATATTCATAGTGTTAGCAAAGGAGACCGCGTTTTCCCTCTTCAACAGCCGAACACGCTGGTAGAGCAAAGGAGTCGCTTCGCGACGAAGCCACGTGCAGCTTTGGGCAAGCCTGCTCAGATGCTGGGGACTTTCTTCATTTCGAAGACAGTCAAGGATAATCCACCAGATATCCATGGGCAATGGAATCGGAGCCATGGTTGGCGTGGTGGCGGTGCTGAAAAGGAGACTGGTTGAGACGTGGAGTGAAAGAAGGCAATAGAGAAAATGAAATCCAGAAGAACATTGAAGGAACACCAACTTTCGAAGGTAAGCGGGAAAGCAGAAGGCAACAACGTCGCGTTCACTTGGAAGAAAACGGGAAAAACACGAAATCTATTGAGTTGTATCAGCTCCGTTGAACTGCACTATCATAAAATAATCCCAAAATCTCCCATCGTATTTATACGAAAAGGTCACGTAACTCAGGACCACGAGCGAACAGGAACATACAATTGGATTTCAGTCTAATGACACCACCTGTAGCATACTCTAAGCCTGATGGCTTTTCGAAATCGAAGATCTGAATAAAAGGCTGTCTTGAACAATTCAAGCCGGGCTATAGGGATTGCGTCTGACACGATATAGGGGCCACGCGATTGTTGATTAAGCAGTTCCAAAAGGATGTATCTTTCCCAGTCTCCAGTCTGCAGATTTTAAACTTGGAGATGAATTGAGTTGACGCGCTGATTCCATCTTGGGTGTCGCGCAGTATAATAAAGATTTAGATGACCGGGGCCAGCGGATATGAAGCCAGATAAATCGATAGATTGTAGAGAATTGACAATGAGAAATTCTAATATTCTTGAAGATGAGAATTTATAGAAAGGACAATGGTTATACACATATCCAACCTATGCGCCGAGACTGCTTCGACAATCTCCGAGGCAGCGTGTCATAGTCTCTTAGCATGCATGGGCCTAAAAGTCGGGCAGCAGAAGTATTGAAGAGTCCGTCGAGAAGGAATCTCAGTGCATGATTAGTTCTGATATATGAATAGCTCCTCAATCTCGAGTCTTAAAGAATGTCTCCCCAAGAGCTCGGGCGCAGGGCCACTGGTCTCTATAGATAGCTTTGAGCACCATACCTCGACATGCCCATAGCACATATAGAACATGGGTTGATCTCGAATCCAGAGCGGATCGAATGCTGCTAGTGAAAATGACAAAGAAGCTTCAATGCTCACCTCGAGAAGCCCATGCCTCCTTACTTTGTTCTTTGGTGCCACCAGACCCCTCGAGAAGGGACGGATAGATTTCTTCAATAAATGCAGCCATTTGGGTCTTCAGAGATTCTCGCAACCATTCCTGTGACCTGAATTATCCATGTATAGTGCCAAATCTGCAAGGAGCATCTATCACGACATCCACAGCACAGAATCACGAACCAGACGGAGGCGCGTGTGGGCAGCTCCACTCAACCGTGCCCCTTTCTCCACCTTCAGAACTCGGATCAGCAATAATTATTCCGCTAAGCTCTGGGGTCGTCCTTTTTTTTTTTTTTTTCGAGATTTGTTATCTGAATCGCTCGTTTCTTATCTTCGTTCAGAGTGATCCGAGGTTGAATGTTGTCGGAACTAATACCGTATCAAACCACCGACTTACCGTGTTTCGCGTCCTGCAGGTTTCGCCATCGAACATACTGCTCTCTCCCGTCACACCTCGAAACAGGGTCGACCTCGCGTCTCAGCATGCGGACTCAACAGGGCCTTCTCCCTTCTCCTGTTGCTCCTTTTCGCCCCCCGATATTTCTCAAGTCCGCTGAAACACACCCTCATTTTTGAAGCTGGGTCCAGCTTCAGGGCTGAAGCCTGGCGAAATGGCATCAGGCCGCATCAGCCCCATCCGGCCATCGATTCGACTGTCCCCCTCGCATTCTCGCGACAATTCGCGGTCGACTTCACCAGAACGAACCCCCGGATCTCTATACCCGAAGATCGATCCTCTCCTCAGCAATTTGTCTCCCGAATCGACGCTCAACGCCCTCACCTCGACGGAAGCCGTGCCCTCGAACGGAAACTTCTCCCACGATGTCCTGTCACAAAGTATCTCTCAGGTCACGCCTGGAGAGCGTGCTCTGGGCATCCGAGCCGCCATAGCTGCCCAAAACCTGAACACGTGGTACAGGGAAGTGCAATCATGGACATGGCCAAACCAGAAGGATGCAAGCGAAGGCAAAGGCTTTGTTCCTCCGGACCATTACCAGCTAGGGGTATCTGGATCACGGAATTCTTTGTCTCCTAACATCGACGATGCGGAGTTTTATGGGAGTTTGCCGGCTGCAGTGGTGGAACAATACGAGAGGAGGATTGAAGAAATACGCAATGGGGTGGACAGTTTAAATGTGGAGGAGCTGAAGGAGCACGTTCTCAATGCCCACATTCCATCCCGTTCGCGCCCTTCGTCGGCAGCTAGTATTGCGTCCATGCCTCCACCCTTGAGCTATGTCCAGCTCAGTGATTTCACCGCTGTGGTCACAGCTACTATTCTTCGCGCTTTGCCTTACCTGTCGCGTCTCATCAGCTTTCTAACTACTTGGGACGTCCGACTGCTCGTTCTCCGCCAAGTTCCAGGTCTTTTACGAGAGCTCAAAGCAGTCCGTATCCTCTTGAACGCTGCTCTTAACTCTTTACGAAACGCCGAGCCGTCCATCGAAAACCCCGACCCGATATCCACCCCTCAACTAGACAATGAAAAGGCTAAATTGGAAGCCGCCGTGGTTGCGGTTGGAAGACGAATGGACCGTGCTCTGGATGCGTTAGAAGGCCGTCAAGACTCTTTGCCCGACAAATGGATTGATGACCTTGAAGGAATTGAATCCGACTTTGCAGCATGGTCAATGGAAGCCGAGAGATACAAGCTGCGGGTGGAATGGTTCGTCGCACAAAAGAAGGCCAAGGAAGTTGAAGAGTCTAAGAGTCCAGAGCCAGAGCCGCAACCTGAGCCAGAGCTGCTCTCGGAGACTCACCAGGATTCAGTACAAAACCAAGTTGACTCTCAGAACAAATACGTCGCTGAGAAAACCGAAGCGCAACCCCAGGTGCCAGCAGAAACTGTCCCAATAGTCGAAGAGCCTCAAGTGAAGCTTGATATGCCAAGAGTGGAAGTATCCCATGTTGAAACAGATGAGCCTTCTATCGAATCAGAAGCATCTCTCCCCGCTGTAGAGGTGATAGATCAGGAAGACAAAAACACGAGAGAGGAACAACCCATTTCCACGGTGGAAGACAGCGATGTTCACACACTCCAGAAGGAAACCGAACCATTCACCAACGACGAAATGGATGATTCTGAACCTGTCGGCCATGATTCTTTCATGTCTACAGACAGCGATTCCATTTTCCCAGAGGCCTCTGATCCCGATACCTCGCTTAGTCCTCGCGATCGCGAGACGATGAATGCTGAGTTGAAGAAGGGCGAGAAGGTCGAAGATCCACCAAGTCCACCAAGTGTTGTTGCAGAGAGTATACAAACTCCAACACAGAAAAGGTTTCCTCGTGAAGTCTCGGTCAACGCTTCCGCTAGCCCATCGCCTTCACGCATCCCATTGCCAGTTACACCGAAAGTGTCAAGCAAAGAAAATATACGCCCGCGGGAGATTTCTCCAACATTGACCCCTCAACCTCTGGGCATTGTGGAATCCATTGAGGAGGATCCGTTCACCCAGACGCCAATCGGGAAGCCAGAGCTTTTCAAGTCAGAATTACCCAGTATCGTTGATACTGCACCCGCAGATATTGGTACGAGACATACTGTTGAGTCACAGAAGAGAAACACAGACAGCATGCAACAGCCACCAGCACCTTCAAACGTTAGCTCGGCTAAGCACATTGTTGGCAATGAAACCTTGACTTCAACGGCCAAGCAGCATGAAGATGCGCCTAGGCGAGCAAGTCGAAGTGAACGAGCGGCCTCTTCTGGACTAAACCCCTGCTCGTCCGATAATGATGTTGCAGATATACCCCCGGCAAAGACACCAAATAGCGGCACAGTTCCCTGCAAGACACCCACTGAACAAGTAACTAAACGTGTGGAGTATTTTGAGCGAGACATTCCCCTGTCGAACTCTCCGCCGCTCGTGTCCCAGGCCACTGTCGGACAGGAACCTGCTAAGTCTAAGACATCCAAGAAAAAGCCTTTGCAGAGCCCAATAAAGCTCTCCAAAGGCCGACCATCTAGGCTCAGTCTTGACAAGAAATCTCCAAAGACTCGCAGCCGCCGTCCTTCTAATGCATCTGTGAACTCAATGTCAGACAATTCGTCCCTCGCGTCTGGTCCCGACGACCCTGCACCTCTCACAGGATCATCCAATGAAGCGTCTTCTGTAGCTCAAGCCCGTCCAGAATTCAGTCAACCCGACTACAGTTCATCTCGCAACAAACATGTTTTACGTGAAGATCGTCTTCGTAAATTGGAAGTCAGGAAGTTACCCACACGAGCAATGCTGAGCGACAATCGGTCTGTGAGCCTGCCTCTTGAGCGTTTCATCAACGAAAAGCTTGAAATGGATCTGAAACCCGACGAAGTCCCAGCTGTGCCTCATTTGGGCTCCTCCAAAGCACCTGTACCGATCAAGTCATCTCGACACAATTCTTCCACTCCCTCGCCGCAGGCTCCTTTCATCCCTAAGCGACGCCATGGTCTCACTCGTGGTAAATCTTCCAACAATCTCAGAGACAGTGATACGATTTCTGTATCGAGCAGCTACGATGTCAACCGGCCGACGTTTGGACAGAATACTGCCCGTCGTGCTTTGCAACACCACGAGCAACCAAAGTCCGTTCGTCTCCAGAAGCGTTTGACCGCGCATCGCAGTCTCGAAAGCCTGGGGTTGAGGAAACAGGAATTGGAATACGTCGAAGAGGATGAATCTGAACTACTAGATGGCGGTTCTCGTGGCTCCTCTCCCAGCAAGTCGAAGCGTCGCAGAGACCACCTGGATGAAAAGATCGATTCCATCCTGAGTACCCTCCCAGGACGCATACATCTTGTTGACCCCAACAACGAAGCCGATACTTCCTCATCCTCTTCGTCAATGGATCGCAAAATGCGTGACAGATACCTTTCCGAATCTCCACGGGGCCCTCAGTCTCGCAGCATTACTCCGGCGCCTTCGTTAACCCTCATGCCTGCGGCAAGAAGGCGAGTGTCTCATGCCCACAAGACCGAAGATAGCTATGTCAAGCTATACCATCTTCACCATGGAGGCCAAACAACTCCCACAAAGCTATTCGTACGAACAGTCGGTGAAGATGGGCAACGAGTCATGGTTCGTGTCGGAGGCGGCTGGGCTGACCTGGGCGAATACCTCCGCGAGTATGTGATTCACCACGGCCGTCGCAAGGTATCCGAAACTCCTCTCGTAGAAGTTCAAGGCCTGGCACCACGATCATCACCTGGCTATCCCTCCCCAGCCACTCTCTTCTCTCCTCC
Organism: Penicillium coffeae; assembly: GCA_035985395.1. Classification (NCBI taxonomy): domain Eukaryota; kingdom Fungi; phylum Ascomycota; class Eurotiomycetes; order Eurotiales; family Aspergillaceae; genus Penicillium; species Penicillium coffeae. The sequence continues at coordinate 1,293,939 of CP142594.1, read as the reverse complement.
CTCTACCCACATCTCAGGGCGCGCAACTCCATCCCGACCTCCATCCGCCCTCAGCGCTCGTCCTCCTTCCTCCCTTACCGTCCGCAAAACACGCCGCGGCTCCAACGCTTCAGAAGTGGTACCCCGATCAGTCACGACAGGCACCTTACAATATCATACCTCACCCCCTGCCACAATCCCCACCACTCGCCGCCTGTCCATTTCCTCCAGCTACTCATTCGGCGATCCGCATACCCCCGGCCATGCGAGCTCGGGTCCCCATGAGGCCCGTTCCACTCCTCTTGGTCTAGCAGGCCCTAAGCCCCGCTCTCGACAGATCTCGATGAGCCCAGAGGGCGAAGCCTGGGTCGAGAATGTTCTCCAGAAAACCCGACGCTCTACCTCTCTCAACCCCCCTCCATTTGCCCTCGATGTATCTCCTGGCAATGAAGGCGTCGAGGAACACGATGATCATGACCCTGACCCTGACCATGAGGATGACGCAGTGGACCATCAGTCCTTGTCTAAATCAAGGAGCATTAGTGATATGGGATCCGCTGGCGCAAGCAGACGCGTTGTTTTGAGGGGCCTTGGCAGTCATAGATAGGCCTGAGGCCAAATTTTTTGATTGCATATTTTCTTCCTGTTTTTGGGCATCTTTTTTATTCTGGATTCTATGGCATTTGCATTAGCGTGGCGAAGTTAAGAATCCGGCGGGCTTGATTCTTTGGACATACTTTTTGGATTTGATTTGGCTATTTTTGCTATTTTAGCTGGGACTGTACATATACCTTTTGCTGCTTCTTGCTCGATACCCATTCGAGATTTACATAATTGAATTCTCTAGAACACAATGTTCCCTGATTAGAAGGCTTATGACGGAGTAGAAGTTCCCTGGTACTGACAGCTTGGCGTGAATCACTACTCAATTACGATCCCTGTAGTCTGGAACTGGGTCAGGCCAGGAACTCTACTCCCACGTCAGAGCCATCGCCATGCCACGATTCCTCGCACCACATACGGATATGACAGTTGAGATAGATTTCCCCATCTGGGGTTCAGGGTCACCATAGTGGACCTAACTTCCATCTCCAACGTCACTAGAAATCGTCCCATCACTCATAATCCCGAAGCAGCCCGTTATCTGTCTCACGATGACAAGCCAAAAGCCCCCCAAAAGGCTCCTAATGGCTCCCATCTCGGGATCCAGTTTCCATCCCCCACCCCAGGTTCCAAACCAAGATCTCCCCTGTTCTCCGGCCCGGTCGACCCTTGACGCTGAGTGGCGGGCTTTAGCCCACATTTCGCCGAAGAGATCCCGGTCCGCCCCTCGAGGTCTCTCCATGGGGAACCCCAAGCGAGTCTTTCGGGCTCGGATCGGGGCACCCCCTCACGTAATGAGTCGGAAGGTGACCGAGAATGGCACGTTAGACTATGCTATCGTCGGCATGATCAGCCTGAGCCTCGTGTTGTGTTTTCTCGGCACGGGATGCTTCCCGGCCCCAACTTCGGCTCTGCTCTCAGCCGCTACGGCCTTGGGAGTAATCTTCAGCTCGGAATCCTGGGCTTGGGAGACTCCACTTGCCCGAGAGTTTTGCGGCAAGCCGGGATGTTGCCCATGGGATGCCGAAGGATGTTGGAATTGCTTTTGCTTTACCAGTGCAGAGCAGAGAAGTTATGGGAGGGAGGAGGTGTTAGGGTTAGGGCGAGCCGGAAGACATCCAGTAAGGGTGGACATCACCGAGTAGCCACACGTTTTAACCAGGCAAAATAAAACCAGGTTGGGATATTGAGCTTCTTCCCGTGATTCGACTAATCATCCCGATCAATCTCCTCGAATTCGCCGGTGCCCACATTTACGAGGCCGTGGACTGTGCGAAACTTGCATTATACTGGACTGGGATTCCGGTGAATCTCCAGGTTCTCTCCAGGATTTCCCCTCCTCTCCATGTGTCTCTCCAGGCCTCTCCAGGCCTCCAGTCTCTCCATGTTCCCTGCCGCTTTCCGGAGTTGGCCCTCCAGACCCACAAAGCTTGGCGGCTCCACCGCAGTTGGGGTTGTAGATGCCTCGAGACGGCCCTGTCAAACATGGTGTGAGCCTTTTATTTGAGTTTTTCTCCCTTTTTTCTTTTTTTCTTCCCTGATGGCTCCACTTTTCGGGTCGATTTGTACTGCATGTTCCAGACGGAGAACTCGGTGTCCCCAAGCCTGTCTCCAGTCTGCTTTCCAAGGGTGAACAAATTGCCGGGGCGTTAGAGATCGTCTGGAGTACTTCCTAATTCCTACCCCATCTCCGCATTCCGCCGTAGTATTTTTCTGCTTTTAAAAGCCGGCTGTCCCCCTCATGGAATCTTCGATTCCAATTCTGCTGTCTGCGATTCTAGAGCCAGGGTACCCATAGTTCTATTCTATACTTGACTGCCGTATAGTCCAGTCCAGCCCTCTCTATACAGTCCTCGCCCCGCCCGAGGCCAAGTCGCACAATGACAGAAAAGAAAGATGTCGAGGTGCTTAATGACGCCCACAAGGAGGCGCCCCTCGCCTTCGATGATGAGGTCCACGACCTGAAGGCTGACCGTGAGCTCAACGAGGCCGCCATGAACTCGGAGCTGGAGCAGCTGGAGGAGCAGTTCCAGACTCTCCCTAAGAGCCGCCTCCAGATTAGCTTTGCCAACCCAGCATACTTTACTTGGGTGCTCGTCGGCTTTGCTTCTATGGGTGGTTTGCTGTCTGGTCTGGACCAGTCGCTGATTAGCGGTGCTAATCTGTCTCTTCCTTCTGCTCTTAACCTCAACGATAACCAGGCTAGTTTGGTCAACGGCGGTATGCCCCTGGGTGCCGTTGCTGGTGCTTTGATTCTTTCGCCTTGCAACGAGTACCTTGGCCGTCGCATGTCTATTATCGTCTCTTGTATCTTGTACACCATTGGTGCCGCCCTGGAGGCTGGCGCTATCAACTTTGGCATGATGTTCGCTGGCCGTTTCATCCTTGGTGCCGGTGTTGGTCTGGAGGGTGGTACTGTCCCTGTCTACGTCGCAGAGTCTGGTAAGCATGGGCCGATTCCAATCTTGCATATGATCGAGTACTAATTCTTCTTACAGTGCCTAGCAGAATCCGTGGTAACCTTGTCTCCCTCTACCAGCTCAACATTGCCTTCGGTGAAGTTCTTGGATATGCCGTCGCCGCCATCTTCATCGGCGTCGAGGGTAACTGGCGCTACATCCTGGGCTCTTCGCTTGTCTTCTCCACCATCCTCCTCGTCGGAATGATCTTCCTCCCCGAGAGCCCCCGTTACCTCATGCTCAAGGGCCGCGAAACCGAGGCCTACGGTGTCTGGAAGCGTATCCGTGGCTTCGGCGACTACGACTCCAAGGACGAGTTCCTTGGTATGCGCCAGGCCGTCGGTGCTGAGTGCGAGGAGCAGGCACAGACCAAGAAGTATGCCTGGATGGACTTCTTCACCAACCCCCGTGCTCGCCGTGCTCTGGTCTACGCCAACATCATGATCTTCCTGGGCCAGTTCACCGGTGTCAACGCCGTCATGTACTACATGTCCACTCTGATGAAGGCCATTGGCTTCGACGACAAGACTTCCGTCTTCATGTCGCTTGTCGGTGGTGCCTCGCTCATGTTCGGTGCCATCCCAGCTGTCATCTACATGGAGCGCTTTGGTCGTCGCTACTGGGCCAACGCCATGCTGCCCGGATTCTTCATCGGTCTCATCCTTGTCGGAGCTGGTTACACTATCGACTACAAGACCTGGCCTGCTGCCGCTGAAGGCCTCTACCTGACTGGTATCATCATCTACATGGGTTTCATGGGTTCATACGCTTGCTTGACCTGGGTTATTCCCTCCGAGGTCTTCCCGACTTACCTCCGTCACTACGGAATGACCACCGCCGATGCGAACCTGTTCCTCTGCTCGTTCATCGTCACCTACAACTTCACCCGTATGATGGACTCGATGACTCGCATTGGTCTTACGCTGGGCTTCTACGGTGGTATCGCCGTGATTGGTTGGTTCTACCAGATTGTTTTCATGCCTGAGACCAAGAACAAGTCTCTGGAGGAGATCGATGAGCTCTTCTCCCAGCCTACTTCCGTTATTGTGAAGAAGAACATCAAGCAGTCTGCTGAGGTTGCCCGTGATTTGATGCACTTCCGTCTGCGCAAGGTCTTCTCGCCTGCCCCTGCCAAGGAATAAAAGTCGATATGATTAGACGTATATAACTATTTGACGAACGAGAGAATGAAGCACGTTTTTCTTTTCTTAATATCTATACCACTTTGATGTAATATTCCCTACATGGCTTCTTAGGATATCGTAAAATTCAGCATGTCAAAACGATCATATTAAATGCAACACTCAACAAACTCAACTTTGCCGGTACTAAATAGCATATTTCAAGTACACAGACGAGTATATTATACATGCATGCAAGAAGATCCACAACGCCAAACACATAATACCAAACCCTAATTCATCGACTTCTCAGCCCATCCTGGCTCCCATCTCTCCCATCCTCATTCTCCCTTAATCGACTAACATCAGAAGGATTCCTACTCAAATTCCCATCATTCTCATGTCCAGCACTCAACTCCGGCCGACTCACATCCTGCCTCACCCTACTCAAATCCCCCATCATCACATCCCCAGGTAAGTCCGCCACCGGCGTCCCCGGATTCCTATACCCCGCCAACTCCGCCGGCGCCCCCGGAACCCCAGGATTAATCTCATTCCCCGCATCCAACTCCTGCTTAAACACCTGATTCGAATGCCCCGTCTCAATAGCATCCAGCTCCGGCTTCCTCCCTGTGGAGAAAAGACGATCAAGGAGCAGATAGTGGGTCGCGGCGGTGCATAAGCCTCGCTGGGCGGGCAAATAAACGTGGTGATTCGAGCTAAGGTATAATTTTAGAGGCCCTGTTCGTTTAAGCGCCCCAATCAGCGCACTCGCTCAGCCCCTGAACCGGGGATTAGGGCGCTGATACATGCGAGAACAGCTCCGGTCCGGCCCCCATCTACGTCAGTGGTAAACTTCCAGCTCACTTTCAAGATATTAAATGTTGGGTGGCCCTGCAGATTGTGGCGGCGGAGGATTGGAGTGGTGTTACAGATTGTTCACTGCTCTATTGATTCAAATGGAGTATATTCGTTAAAGAAGCCCCATGCTTCTGACGCCTAGTGCGCTCTGCCAAAACAAAGATGCTAGATGAATGTACAATGGGGACCCCAGCATCGATGCTGAGGTCATGATAAAATGGAGAAATGGAGGATATAAGTACTTAAGTCCATGGGTGCGTTGTTACTGCTACCCTCGGACCTTGCGGTAGCTTGGGGGCTTCCATGACTGCTTAATGAGTTTCCCAGCCCAGACAGGGATCAATGAGACAGCCAAGATAGCAGCAACACGCCAGAGCCAGTCCAGGGTGATAACAAAGCGAAGGTCGAAGTAGTCACCAAGGAAAGGAACACTACCTGCGTAAAGAAGCAGAGTGCCTAGCAGACAGAAAATCATAATTGGATGCCATGTCGTGATGGCAATGGCGACCATGCCCAACTCATTGAGGACGAGAGCAGTGAAAGACACGCTGATCAGACGTGGGCCAGTAATGGTGTCGAGTAATATCTGAGATAGTCCCTCGATGACAGCACCCTGGTACACGGATATCATGACCCAGCCGAAAAACGAGCGATAGCTCAAACTCTTTCCGGTCTTCAGCTCTTTGTACAGCTCAGGATAGAGGTTGGCGAGTCGCTCATCAACATCCTTGTCGAAAACAAGAGAGAAGACCGGAGCGTTTGTATAGACTGTGGCGTAACCAATCATGAGCCAGTTAATGAACAGACCCTTCGGGTCGAAATGCCCTGCAATGCTGTACATTGTTTGACAGATACTGATGATGAGACCACGATGCATGATGAATTGTGCGAGCTTGGCGGATCTCTTGTACGAATTCCGGCCATGCCACACTAAGAGCTTTGTCAAATGATGGAACTGAGTGATGCTGAAATCCGCAGCGAGAGAGGCCTGGCGACCTTCTTTACCAACAATTCCAATACCAACATCAGCTGCCTGAATCATGGACACATCGTTGCCACCATCACCAATGCAACAGACACGCTTTTTGGTATGTTGGCGGATCAAGTCCGCAACCTCGGCTTTCTGTGTCGGGGAGCACCGACATGCGATAACTGCGGGAAGGAGCACTGCAACAGAGATAAAGGCAGTGCGGAATTGGCTCAGCATGAGAGTCAAGGATTCACCATCAATTAACAGACAACAATCGGTCTTGTTGCGCAAGAAATCGAGGGTCTCTTGAGCAATTGATTTATCGGTCACCTTTGAGACGGTGTGAATGTATTGACCTCGCGAGACAAGCTTGGCAGAAATAGCAACACAGCGTGCGGTTTCAACCTTGTCACCAGTCAACATCCAGATCTTGATTCCCGCGTTTCGCATCAACTCCAACGAAGACTTAACGTCCCGCTGCAAACGATCCTCAACACCAGTCACACCAAGCAATTCCAAGTCCCGCTCAAGATATTCACCAATCACTTTAGCCATTCCGGCATCGCGATCTTGGAAAGACAGAGCTGCTTGACTGTACTTGGCAGAGAATTCTTGGTGCTGCTGCAGTGAAAGCCGTTTGCGCCCAACAACCAGAGTTCGGAGACCCTCGCGGGCCATGTTCGCGGTTTCCTCGTCCAGCCAGTCATTCGCCGCAACGATCGAGGACATGACCGTATCGGCTCCTTTTTGATAGAACCAAATTTCAGGCTCGTTGGTACTGCCTGGCTCCAGCATGCTCTCGTCCTGCTGGAATTCAACAATGATACCCATTCGCTTGCTGTCAGATGTAAAAGGGAAGATATCGAGAATACGGACGCGAACAACCACTTGCTTCGAGTCGGTGGACTCAAGCACGACGCTCTGCCGGTCACGGTAAGCCAATCTAAGGCCGACTTCTTCGGTGTACTTCACGATGGCAATTTCATCCGGAGAGGAAGCCTGGTAGGTTGTCACCTTGTGGCCATCTTCCTCTTCGATAGTAGGCGTGACGTTGTGGCAGACAGCGAGAGCTAGGACAAGGTCTCGGACACGAGATCCAATCTCTCTTCGTGTACGCGGAGCAGCTCCTTGGCCAGCCTGGGTTCCGAAAACAGTTGATGGCGTTGTCAAGGTGTTACCTGCGAAGCCCTGGCGAATGAAAGACATCACTTCATCCATCGCCTCGTTGGCATATGAGACCGTACCAACGTGAATCTTCTTCAGTTCCATTTCTATAGAGTCATCAGCCAGTCATATTGTAGTATTGTGGTATATTGAGGCCTACCATTTTGAGTCAAAGTCCCGGTCTTATCAGAGAGAAGGTATTCAATTCTCCCTAAATCCTCCGGGATTGTACTTGTGCGGACCACGGTGCCTGGAATGTCCTTGTCGCGCTCGATAAAGCGGCCATACACTGACTTGGCCATGTCCAAATTGACGCGAAGACTCATTGGAATAATGGTTGAAAATAGGATAAGATAGATCATGATAGCAACATACCAAACTTTGTCGTTGGTCGGCTCGAACCCTTCCAGTGCCACGAGGACAACAGAGAGGGTCAGAGTCAATACGCACAGAATTTTAGTCAGACTGTTAATTTCGTACTCCAGTAGTCCCACCTTAGATCTTGAAGGGGAGGTAGAAAGAGCGGCCCGTGTTTGGGAGCCAGTGTAGATAATTGCGGCGTAAGTCGTAGTGTTCGAAGCCAGAACGGTGTTGGCCCAAGCAGTGTTGTCAATAGTCAGAGGTGCCGACTTCGCCGCTTGGTCTGTGGTGGGAGTTCCGGCTTGGGGTTGGGACGACTTATCCACGTGTGCATCGTAGAAGCCTGTAGGTGGACCGAGTTCAATTGTCCCCAAGAATTCGTTTACTCGAGGGTCCGGCGGGCTTGCAGTTATTTTAAGTCGGGTAAAGTCACTGAAAGGGATATTTTGCGATAAGACAGAAGGCAAGCGAAGTTTCCAATCAGTTTCACCATCCAGCTGATCCGTGCGAATGAAAGTATCCCCAGCAGATGAAGTATCGGCCGAACTGGAAGAAGCCTCGGCGGCATTTCTCTCTGGCTGCTCGTCAAGAAGATCGGTAGAAGGTCCAGCCTCGGGCTCCTCTGCGGAGTTCTTCCGGGACGATGCCGAATCATTCGTTACACTCTTTAAAATAATCACATCTGCCGGCAGACGCTGGTTCTTTCGCACTTTCAAGACATCCCCCACTTTTAGATCACGCGACTTTTTAGTGATCTCTACCCCATCTGATCGATCCAACGAAAGGACAGAAAACTCTTCTGAATTTGCTTCGGCATCGCGTCGACGTCGGGTAATATCGTCAAGGGCCTCTTTGCCCAGTGAAATGGAAACCACAAATGCTAATGGCGCAATGTAAGACGAAAGATAGCCAATTCGCAATACCGGAATAATTTGTGACAAGGCAACAAGCAGGAAGTAGATGTTGAAGAAGAAGGAGAATTCGTTGTAGAGGGTACGAGGAAGGAAGCTCCAAGGTGTGTACTTCGCGTTGGAGACCACGTTGGGTGGGTATTTGGCCGTTTGGTATTGGGCGACAAAGATCTCTCTCGGCGGTTGATCGGTTGGTTCATCCTTTTTCTTGCTCAGACGATTCTTTGCACCCTGAAATAAGCCTGTGCCTTTAAAGCTAGGCAAATTTAAGCGATTCCCCTTTTTAGGTGATCCTTCATCGTTGAATAGCCGTGTGGACGGCCGCCGATCCAGCAGCGTTGACTCGTCTTCTGTCATATTTCGGGAACTTGCGTGTGATCTTCGTAAGTTGTCCTCCGCAGGATGCTCCAGTAGTGCATCTGTATCCTCGTCCCGCTCTCCATGGCCAGATGGGCTTCTCTTCCACCGACTGCCCACTCCGACGCGGAGGTTCCGTAATGCAATCCCTGGTCCATAGTTTCCTGAGCGACTTGTATAATCCCTCGAAACTCTTGAATGCTGAGACTGCGGCGTATTCGGGTCCAGTTCCTCGAGATCTAGGTCGTCGTCGTCGGAGCCGGAGAAGTCGGGATCGTCCGAATGGCGAAGGGGGTGTAAATAATCGGGGGATGAAGGCATATTGAGTGGTTCTTGTGGAGTCCCACCCGTCTAGCTGTCATCAACTTAGTTGTAGTGACGCGCTTATCGGTAAATGCAGCTCATATCAGACACCTGGCTTAGGTTGCATTAAATCAGACGCGATAGCATAATGGCTGCCGGAATAAGGACTTTGTTTGTGCGCACTGATAAGGCGGGGTGTGGTCGTGAGACGGAGCCGAAGGCGAAGGAACAAAAGGCTGATCGGAAGAGCTTTGTCTTCGAGCAGATGTCAAGTGTTTAAGGGATATAATGTGTTTCAGAATAGGCTGCCTCAACGCCCGTGATGCTGCAGCATCACATGACATTGCTTAACGGCCACTTCTGCACTGCCACACCGCCTTGGGGCTGACGACTGCCACCTACGCAACACGTGACGCGGCAATCATCAAGCGTCCGTTCATTGTTCCTCATTTCCAAAAGTACTAAATTGTGGATCGCTTTTCTTTAAACTGGGTTATTTAAAGGTACTAGGTACGTATAAAGGGGGCGAAGCATCAACTAAATTTCCTACTGCCCTAACGATGGGTTCAAATTTCAGTATACTTGTTTTCGAGGTCGGCGCCGTAGGGGGATATATTTCAGGCGGAAGAGAAAAGACCTGTATACCTCCAGGGCTAGGTACCCGCACCATTACCCATCCATCGATCTTCTTAAGCACCTATGTACATAGGCAGGAACCTTGGAAGGAGTTTAATCGTGGAAAATCTCGAAAATCTACTAGAATTTTCAAGATGGGGCTGTTCAGGGGAAGCTCATGCCAAGCTACATTTATAGATGCTTAATGTATGTCACATGTGTTTATAAGTCAAGTCTGAGAAATCATGGTTTTACTCAAGTTCAATAATCTGAACGGTTTTTTCAGACAAAGTGTGATTTGAGATGATCGAAATCATCTTGATAGAAAACAAACTCAATTTCCCGAAGCCAACAAACTTAGATGCCTCTGCCTGAACGAGTTATCACTCGTCCCAATGAGAAGCAGCTTAGTCAAAATTGGGGAAAGTTCATTCCTTGCTGGGCAGCAATCACAGCAGACAACGTCTCCTCAGGCCTCCTTGGTCTGTCTTCAATAGCCTTCGTTGACCTCGCTGCCATTATAACAGCCTTCCCACGCGAAAAATGTCCACAATTGCGGCATGTACATTCATCTTGTCTACTGTACGACGAAGTGTAGATTGCAGAGTCCCGACTTTTCATGCATCCGCAATCTCTTCTTTCATGGTATGAGTCCCCATTAACGGTCGAGGCATCTATAGTGTGGCACCTTGAGAAGAAACCAGCTAGTGATTTTTAGACACGCACATAACAAGAGCCTGACATTTTGTTTCATTTGTTTGAAGGGTTGACCGGCAGAACGAACCCTCCCTTGGTGAAATTTGGAAGTATTATGACTGCGTGATGACCTGCAGTTCTCGAATCTTTGTTTTGTACAAGATGAGAATATATTCGACAATGTTTTTGTAACGATCTGCTCAAGGTGAGAGATAAGCGTGAAGAAACAGGGAGAACTAGTGGGGCATTCTGGTCTAAACAATTGTCTGGTAGCGTGAGTGAAATATGCCGATTTGCTGGATTTGGTTGAATATATGTAGCTTCTTGAAACCAACAGATAACTGCCATTTGTTTGTGATTCTCCCATTCGTTTCCGCACAAAAAAGCAAAGAGCGATAGCATGGCGCTTGGACCTAGAATGATTGTATATCCAATCAGATACGCCACTTATCTCGTAGACCTCGTAAAAGAGAGATACTCTCAGATTATGACGTATCATGCATGGATTGAGCTTGTGGAGTTTAAGAGCTCAGGTAGTCATGTATATTGCCAATCTTTAGTTACATGTACATCGAGTTTTTCGATGGGAGCATTGCTTCATCTAGCGTGCTGAATACTATGCCATACTTGCCCAAAGAATGGCGCCCAACTCAGAACCGTTAGAATTTCTTACTCAAATCATTAAGTGCAAGAACAGGAATTCTCTCAGAATAGGTTATCTGGGCTGTCCATGGTTTTCCCTTTTGCGGGATTCGAGTAAATTGCGTCTACTTGGGAGCTCCAGTCCATGGGTGTGTCCCTTAGCCAAATAATTTCAAATACTATAGTCTCATCCATATTACCGTGGCGAAATGTTCTGGGTTGAAGAATGGAGTGACGAGTCTCCGAGTCACTCAAAACTGTTGCCATTACTGTGGTTTATGTCGAGTTTAGGCGTTCAGCCTCTGATCTCTGCAATAGTCGTCATCGTCAATCAGCTCAGCATATGAGAGGGTGGATACCAAATGATTAGTCAAATGCACAAATTCCTTGCATAAATACATGTCACGGTGTTCGTTGCGGAATAATGTTTGTCCTTTTCCTTTTTAGGAAGCTGAGTCAGCATGGCTCGCGCGCCCAATCCGAATCTGGGGCGTCGCGATCCGGAGATTCAGTCTTTGGAGTTGGCCTCTCGTTATTGGAATTATTTGCTTATAATTTAATCTTTATCCTTCTACCTAGTCAAAGACTACCTACGGACTTATGGACTACCGGCTTTGAAGTCCTTATCATCTTGTTTGTTGGGATTCTTGACTCCGACCGTCATCCGCGACGTGTCAGGTTCTCCCCCGGAAGTCCGAACGACTTGATAATCACAGGCCCTCATCATGGCTGAACCAAAACAAGCAGCCGATGAGTCGGATCCCTGGAACTTCTCGTCGCCAATAGACGAGCAGACGCAACCAGCTAAACCGGCTTCAACAGAGCATGTGTCTTCCGAACCCCCGACTGTCGATACCCCGGAAGAATCCACGAAGCCCGACGTCAAGTCGCCGGCGAGCGACGATGACTTCTCCGCCTGGGACATGCCACACGAAAATGGTGACGCCGAACCACAACATGCGACTATAGATTCCGTTGTGGAGGCGCCAGCGGATGCTGCCCAGAGCGCTGCTGAGAAGACGGAGCAAACCGCTGATGATGTTACAAAAGAACCCACAGCAACGGATAAGATTGCGTCCGATGGTGCGGCGGTCAACACAGCCAATTCTTTGCCCGATCCCTCTATCAACGAGGCCACTGCACTCGCAGAGGCCCCTGCTGAGTTCTTATCACCCACGGAACACAAGCCAGAAGCATCTCAAGCCGATGGTCTTTTCACGTCGACTGAGAATACTGTAGACTTTTCGGACCTCTTGGCCAACGACCCGGAAAGTGCCAAAACCGATAACATCGAAGACGAACCTAAAGTAGCTCCAGGTGAACAGCAAACTCCTCCACCCGAGAGCGTTTCCACCGATCCTACACCTGCTGAAGTCCCGCAAGAAGAACCCTTGTCAACGAAAACAGACGCGGTTGAAGCAGCCTCTGGAGACGATACTCAAGCAGCAGAACCAGGCTCCGAAGAAGAACCTCGAGAGAATGTATCCGCTGAACCCCCCACTGCGGAAGAAATGCCAGCAGAGAGCAACGAAGGCCCTGTTGAAATCTCATCGATCGACGCCATTTTTGGAAACAGCGAAGACCAAGATGACTTCTCGGCTTTAATTTCCAAAGAACCTGAGCTTCCGAAAACCGAACAGCAAGAGCCACTACCGCCGACTTCTCCGTTCGACGCTGAGCACGCCGAAGAATTGTTGCCTCCCAGTGAAACAAATGACGCCGAGGTTTCCCCTTGGGCTTCTTTAGAAGATAAGAACGGCACAGAGAAGTCTGACCCGGACTTGGACACAAGACCGGCCGACCAAGACATGTCTAATACAGAGAATGCAACAGAAGAAGCCGTTGATGGAGACCAGACTCCTTGGGACAACAAAGCTAGTGAAGATCTCGATTCAGACGGAGATGACTTTTTCAACCAGCTTAAAACTCAAACCAAGCCTATCTTCGCCCCTCCCGAGGCCGAGTCAAGATTCGAAGAAGGCGTTCCGTTGTTAGATGATGATGCCCCTCCCTCCCCGGAAGCTACTAGGCAAGAGGAAAGCGTTGCAGCAGACCCATTTGCCGATGACGATGATGATGCTGAGGGATTCTTCAGCGCTACGCCGAAAGTTGACCACGCAAAATCTCCGTCATTGCACATTACTCGCAAAAGCACTTCACAGGTCGCAGGATTCGATGTGGCATCGCCTGAAAGCGAGGCTTCAGCTGCCGCTGCCTTTGATGAGATTTTGAAAGCGGAGCCATCTGGAATGGACGCAAGCCCAGCCCAACCGGAGACAGCTGATCAGTCTGATGACGACGATATTGTTGCGCAATGGGGAGCTGAATTGAGTGATACAGATGGCGAAGATGACTTGATGGCACAGTGGTCAGCTGCATTAGATGATGGCGACGAAGCTCCTTCGCAGGCTAGCCCTAAGAGTCCAGTCGCCAATGCCGGCCTGAATAGCCCATTCGAAACACCACAGCCGAAACAAACACCCCCAAAGCCCATTCCTGGCGTTTATGTTCCACACCAGCCTTCTACCTCTGATCTGGTCGGGGGAATTCCATTCCCAAGTGCTCCTCCCGCAGGCACAAGTATTCCACCATATTACTCGCAGCCTCCAGCAAATCCTGTCACCGTCCGGGGAGAGAGTTTTGCTGAGCGATCAAAGGAAGGGTATAAGTCTCCCTATGACTTACCGGATGATCTTTCGCAACCTCGCCGACCTGTTTCCACACCCAGGCCTGTACCTCCAAGAGTTGATAGTGCTGCACCACCGCCACCTCCAATCTCTGGTCTGATGCAACCTCCAGCTTCTGTGGTGTCCCAAGCCCCTGCTGTACCACAGCCACCCCCAAAGAACTTCTTTGAGGAATTGCCCCCACCAGCTCCGAGATCCCCTCGGCCTGCTAGTTCAGGACGGTATACACCAGGCCCAGTTTCTGCACCCAGTGGATCATCGGTTCCGCCTCCACCTCAAAATCCATATGCGCCAGCTCCTTCTGAAGTACCTCCGGTGCCTGTTGCCCCAGCGGCTCCACCGGTGGCAGCACCTCCAACTCAATCTGCGCTTCAACCCCCAGAAGTCCTGGACCCCTACGCCTCGTTGGCCTCAAGTGCTCCAGCTGGCCCCGGTCCTTCATCTCGATACTCTCCCAAACCTCCTGCATTGCAGCCAGGAGCAAAGCCACCTTCGCTACCGAGATATTCCCCTGCACCTCCACCAGTCGGTGGCCGCAATCGCTACGCTTCTCAACCGCTTGGCATCCCTGGACAGGTGAATCTGCCATTCCAACCTCGGACATCAAGTCCCTTGGCCTATCATGAGAAGAAGTCGTATCAGCCAGACGAAGGCCAGGAACGCCAACAGCAATACCCTCCTTCCCTGGAGCCTTCTGTTGATCTTTCACCGCCGCGCCAGCGCGCTAGTATTGACCAAGGATCTCTCGGATCACAATCAGCACCCCCTAAGGCTTCATATGCCCCTCCTGAGTATTTGAACGAGTTCACGAAACGTCTGGCGCCAAGCAATGCATACGAGCCAGCGCCTCCAGCCATGCCTGCGTCCACATCTCCACAATCGGAGCCACAGGCCCCTCTCTCCCCGCGCAGGTCTCAGACACAGTCTCCAGGCCAGCAGATGATAAGTCCTCGTGCACTTGCCCCTCCTTCGGACAGTCAAGCTAGACCCGTGTCAGCGCATGCACCAGGCTCACCTGTCAAAATGACAAATCCATACGCGCCGGTGCAACAGCCCTCTAGCCACACTCGTGCCTTCTCGCAGCAACTTGACTTTATTGCTCCAACTGATGGGCAAGAGCAGGACCCCCTTGAACGATGGAAAGGGGCTCCTATCTTCAAATTTGGATTTGGAGGCTCCATGGTATCCTGTTTCCCGAAGCACATACCTCGCTACTCAGCTGGGCAACCCAAGCCAAAGATCAAGCCTACGCTTGGCGAGCCAAAGATCTCACAACATGACGCATGGATTCCTCCAGTTGATACCATTGCTCCCCACCCTGGTCCATTGAAGACGAAGTCGAAGAAGAAGGATCTGGTCGCTTGGCTCTCAAGCAAGATCGCAATTCTTGAGAATGAGGCCACGCCTGATTACAATCCTTTGCATCCTGATATCCAGAAGCGTCATGAAGAGAAGGTCTTGTTGTGGAAAATCACCAAGATTCTGGTTGAAAATGATGGCGTCTTGCAGGGTACTCCAGAGATTCAAAAGTCGCTACGACAAGTTATCTTCCCCAACGTCGCGGAGCCTGAGTCGGATGCTACTTATGGTGGAAGCCCGATTATTGGGGCTGGCGCCGGTAGCTTAGGCCTTCCTGCACAATCAGACTCTACTGATAGCCAATGGACCGAGGAGCTTCGGACCAATCTTATCATGGGAGACCGCGAGAAGGCACTCTGGTCTGCTGTTGACCGCCGTCTCTGGGGCCATGCCATGATTCTGGCTTCTACTATGGAACGCTCCGTGTGGAAACAAGTTGTTCAGGAATTTGTTCGACGTGAAGTTCGCTCTCCGAGCGCGAATAACGAGTCAGTTGCAGCTCTCTACGAGATTTTCGGCGGGAATATCGAAGAGAGTGTCGATGAACTTGTTCCTCCTTCTGCTCGGGCTGGCCACCATTTGATTAGCAAGGTTGATGGCCAAGGCACATCAAAGAATGCTCTTGCTGGTCTGGAGAGCTGGAGAGATACACTTGGATTTGTTTTGAGCAACCGCAGTTCTGAAGATCCTCAGGCTTTGGTCGCCCTGGGTAATCTGCTGGCATCATATGGCCGTACAGAAGCTGCTCATATTTGCTTTATCTTCTCTCAAAGCGCTATTTTCAGCGGTGCTGATGACCCTCAGGCTAACATTGTGCTCTTGGGCGCTGATCATCAAAGAGTACCCGCTTCTCTGTTGGACGAGGATGCGATTTTGCTGACTGAGGCCTACGAATTTGCTACATCTGTTCTTGCAACTACTTCAGCGCAACCATTGCCATATCTGCTGGCCTTCAAACTTGTACATGCGAAGGGTCTCGCGGATCGTGGCCGCAAGACAGATGCACAGAACTACTGCGATGCAGTGGCAGCGGCACTGAAAGCGAGCACACGTCCATCTCCTTACCATCATAACCGTCTGTTTGTTGAGATTGAAGAACTGTCTGCTCGTCTTCGACAAACAACAAGCGATGCCTCGTCCTGGATCTCAAAACCTAACATGGGCAAGGTGTCTGACACGATATGGTCTCGATTCAACGACTTTGTTGCCGGCGAAGGAAGTGATGCAGCGTCTAACGCGCCCGGAATTGGAGGCGAGGTGGCTAATGTTGGGCCGTTTGCGAATGTGGCTGGAACACCAACCGTGAGCCGTTCCCCGTCGATGTCAGATATGTACGGTTCTTTCCCAGGCGGACAGCCGGCTCCTGCAGGTGGCGCCTCGAAGTATCATCCCTCAAACCAGTATGCTCCAAGTGCATCACCAGAGCAGTACCGGGGTCGATCTTCGATGGACTCGTATAGGTCGGTTTCAGGAAGCAGTGCGCCCTTCGGGCAGCGTCGTTCTTCGCAAGAACACCCTTCTCCACCCGTTGAACCCCAGCCTTTCCAGGGTGCACCCATGTATGGCTCGCCAGGGCTTGGCGGATACCAACCAACACCCCCTCAATCATCATATATGCCTCTTGCACCAGTCAAAGAAGATGCCAGCCACGCCTCTGGAGAGGGTATTCCGCCTGCTGTGAATGGGCTTTTCTACCAGCCACCAGGACAGAACGCTTCCCCAGATTCCCAATCCCCTTACTACCAAGGCCCGCCTGGTATGCCCCAGGTAGATGATCCTGGCTACTTGCCTCCGAGCATTCCGAACTCCTATGAGCCTCCGTCTTTCGCCCCGGGTATCAGTATAGACGAGGTTGAGCCTGATGACTCTCCTGATGTGAAGAGCCCCAAGAAAAAGAAGTCGTTCATGGACCTTGATGACGAGGATGACCTTGGTGACCGAGCTGCTTCTATACAGAAGGCGCAGAGGGCAGAGAATGACCGCAAGGCCGAGGAAGCTTTCAAGAAAGCTGCTGAAGAAGATGGTAAGACATTCTGATATCCCTTCTCTTGAATTTGAGCTAACCGCAAAATCAGCCAAACGAGCAGCTGAACAAGGCTCCAAGAAGGGCTGGTTCGGTGGATGGTTTGGAGGTGGCAAGAAAGAGAACGATAATGCTGGTAGCAGTGCCCCAGGAAACGCCCCAATCCGAGCCAAGCTCGGCGAGGAGAATTCTTTCTACTACGACAATGAGCTCAAGAAATGGGTGAACAAGAAAGACCCAGGCGCTGCCACTGCTGCTCGTGCAACTCCGCCTCCGCCCCGAGGATCTGCTCCTCCAAGCAGAGCAGCGAGCTACGGTAGCATGGCACCTCCTCCTGCTCCGCTATCAGCTGCGTCCGGCAGCCGGCCACCATCCTCAGGTAGCGAAGCTGGGTTCCTCTCATCAAGCCCTGCATTCTCTGGTCTTGGTGTGCCCCCACCTCTGCCTCGATCTGTCTCTACCGGTGCAGCCATCTCAACGCCGCCTGGTTCTTCCAGTGGTCCACCTCCTAGGCCATCTTCTTCTTTGACGCACGCGCAATCGATTGACGATCTTCTTGCTGCTCCTACCGCTCGTAAGGGTGGCAGCGCACGAGGTAAGAAGAAGGGTCGCTATGTTGATGTCATGGCTCAGTAAAGTGAGCAATGACATGTTTTTTTTTTCTTTGTTCTTTTCATTTGTGTTATTATGCCTATCATGTCTTTTATTCCTGTATTTGCCCTTCTGCCCTCAACACTCATAATAGATTCCCGGCAAAGGATATGTTCCTCTGCCAGCATCTTGCATGTCTGTCTTCTTGACAGGCTTTCCCCCGGCGTTCATGCACAACAAACCAATCATCGCTAAGCCCTGCACATAGCTTGCTTTTTGCTGTTGTTTGCGTGCCAATTGAGGGAGACGATTCTCCTTGCATCATGTACATCACTTTTCTTCTTGCGGGTTTACTCCGATACTCGGTATCTGGTCCGCGGAGGTACCTGGTTCCTTGATACCATGCTTTGATAACGGTTTTGCTTTGATGCATGACTAAATATTCCTACCTCTTAATAATGAACTCCCCCATACACGACCTTTGATATCAACTGCTTCTGTTATAACCATTGCAGCCATTTGCATTGTAATCATGTTGTGAATGAATTAATATAATACTTTGAAAGTAAGTCATTTCCACACAATATCACAAGGCGGTCGAAAGTACTTACCGTCAAGCAAGACTCTTCTCCATTCCAGCTGCCAGGCAGGTAGACGTAGAGAACCAGAGCCGTATCATTAATGAAGCCTGCAACATCAGTACCAATCCATGCTATTAAATGCAGAGTAATACTCACAAGCAACCACCTTCGGACTCAAGCGCCCAATACTTAGCACCCGGCTCCAATCTTTCCCATCAATCCTCACCTTAGCCCATCCGGACTCGTCATCATCCCCAACACCCCGCATTCGCTCACTCGGTAATTGCGAATACTGCTCTTGAGATATATGGGCAGGATCAAGCGGGGGATTCACAAGCCCAGACCAAACACTCGCAATCCGTAGCTCATCCGTCGCAATCGCTAACCTTATTTTACCATGCATGTTTGCCGACAACTCCAATTTAGGAGCTGTATTCGTCGATAGCACCGAAGAACCATTCGCACCTCCAAAGCCTCCTTCTCCTCCACCGGACGAGTCCGCAGCAGCAAGGCCCGGTTGTCTACTCTTTGAATCCGAAGAAGCAAGCTTCGTAAAGCGGTCTGAGATATTCTTTAATTGTGCCAGCCCAGGCAGGATGATATGCACATCCGGATCTGGGCAATGCGGCTCGTGGAGGCCTTCAACTGCATCCTCATGAAGAATCTTTATAGGTATTTCCTGGGTGATCCATGTTTCGCGTTCGCGGGCTCGTCGATCTCCGACTACATCGTTGTGCACGGCGCTGCTGGTATTGGGGTCTTGGGCGGCTTGGTCGGTTGCCAGTGCCATATTTCCTTCGGTCCATTCGGTTGCGAGGACGGTCAGGGCGAGGAGAGGGATTTTGTCTTTCTTCGTTAAGCGGAGTTGGGCGTGTGAAGCGCCGAGGGCAGATCGCAGGGCGCGGCTGAGGATGCCGATGTTGATTTCAATGTTGATGGCTTCGGTGTTGGTTTCTATAGTGTAGGATTCCTCGTCGAATATGGTGTCCTTGGGCGGGTCTTAGGGAATTGTGATTGAAAATAGAAAGGGTAGTCTTTTGGCACGTACGACCGGGATCTGGGCCCATACTTGGGTCCCTTGATCAGGAATCACTGTGAAGCGCACTACATCCTGCTCCAATCGCATCCAACATATTTTGCCCAGGGAAGAGAGGGACGCCGTTAACTCTGGAGTTGTTAGAGTAGAAGGGTCATTCATGTCTATAGGACTCACTTGAGAATGTCTTGGTGTTCTTCAGCTGGGTTCTGAAGCGCATGTTGGCAGTGTTGAGGGGAAACGAGTCGATGTTGCGATGCTGTGAATCTCCTCTTATCGTTATCGTTATCTTATCGCCACCGCGTCGCGTCGCGTCTTAACTTCAGCACAACCTACAAAATCAAATATTTTATTAAACCCATTCCATAGCTGGCTGAAAGGTTCTCGATTGGTCTATGCGGATATAGGCTTCGCTTTCTGCTCACCTTCAAGTACCAAAGCTGCAGCCAATGCAGCCCCAAGGCCGGAACCGTCTTCCGAGGGGTTCAAGACGATCTTATCAATATCGCCTTCTGGCCAGTCAAAGATATCACGCAGTGCCTGGCCTGCGCGGCTTTTAAAGCCGCTGTACTTATTGAACACTGACCCATCGACACCAACATGACATTTGTGCAGATTCTTCTTCTTGCAAATGGCTGCAATCCCGCAAGCATAGAGGCGGGCAGCGCGGGTTGCAACAAGGCCTATCAACCATCGACAGATCTTCAGGTCCTGAAAAATGGGAGACAGGCTGAGGCTGTCTTCAAACTCATCCCTCATTTCTTGAAGGTCAACGGAAACATCCATCTCAGCAATAGATAGGAATGATGCTTCGAGCGCGTTTTCTTCTCGAAGGCGCTTAATGTCAAGGCCTTGGAAAAGCTTTCCTTCTTCATACAACCTTACAAGAATGAGCCGCAACATCTCACCGATGTAGAGACCTGACACCATTTTCTCATAGATCTGGGTTCCAGGTCTGAGAGATTCCTCATCGAGCTGGCGATCTAATGGCGTCAGCGGTAGTATCTGTCGTTCGTTGTCGAATGCCCCATATTCTGTGTTGATGATGACCTTTGCATCCTTCGGAAGTCCGTATTCTTTCAACTTTGGTATATCGCGAACGTCCTCCATATATGCAGCGTTGACTCCAGTGCTGAAGATACTTCCGACCTTGACCTGAGGATCGCGGTAGTGCGAAGCAATGAGGGTCCCGGTTGTGTCATTGATAAGTGCGACCACTCGGACAGGAATTCTCTAAACAAAGCCATGAGCACTGATCAGTTAAAAATCGTGGAGTTAAATACCTTTCGGAGAAACGCTGCGTCAAGTTGAGGAATTATGTCCTGTCCCTCGACACCACATACGTCAAAGCTTTTCGTCCAGTGTTGCAAAACGCCACTTTTAATAGATTTTTGCTCCACTGGGAAAGAAAAAGTAAAAGCAAGAGGAAAGCGCTGACAATCAGCTTTCCAATTACGATGCTCTTCCTCAAGAAAAGATTCCACTTTGTCCGCAACAAAATCCCATAACTGCTCGCCTGTCCCCGTCTTGATTTCTTCCGGTAGTCTGAACTTGCGTTGAGTTTGCTCGAAGTCTCGCTTGCCTGCAGAAAGCTCAACGTCACAGACGCGCAAATTAGTTCCGCCCATATCTACTGTCAGCACTCTGCCTTTCTCATGTCCGTTTGGGTATCCCATAACCCAGGTTACATTCATGGGCTATATGGTCGCCATAGGGCATCTCGTTAGATTTGGAACCGGCAAAGGAGATATGAGGACTGACAATGCTGCCACCTTCGTTGGAAAGACCCTTTTCTAGCTCCTTGACGAAATGATCTATGATTTTCTTCATATCTTCTAGATGAAGTATAAACATATCGTCGTATTTCTTGAGGTGACTGCGCAGTTCTCCTGGCAAGTCCCCCAGAACCTCAGGACGGTATTGAAATTCTGCCATTTCAAGATAGATGTGAAGCTAATCGCGAATAAGCAATGGAAGTCAGAAGCCTGGGAGTGGTTTGATTGTGTCTAATTCGCTCCAGACACGCCATGATGACAAAATAATGACAAAACCTGAGCCATGGATGAGAAGAAGTTATCTTTCCATACTGGGATCAACAAAAAGCGACCTGTTTCCTAGTAACACGTAGCATAATTTTCTCAGCGGGGGCCTCACATACACATTTGACTTGGTGTAGCCAAGGCGGGAAAAAGATATCAATTGATGGACCTCTAAAGCGATCTCTATAGGGCAGCGACCCTGGGTTTATAGAAGAAGGCTGATATAAATTCTTGATAGACTGGGGCTGATACAATGGCTGGAGATCACTTATAAGCTAAATGGCATGAGAGATATCTACCAGAACAGATCATGCTCAGTTTAGAGAGGTTCTGGGTGGACAAGACTTGGTATCAGAAAAAAATAAGAAGAATTGCCCCAAGGGTATAGATTTCTAGATAATAACCTCTACCAAAGTTGGCAATAGAGATATCTAGTGCTTAGAGCACTTGCGCGTAGGATCCACGCAACCACTCCGAAAACAGTCAAGACAAATGCCAATATCGTCCTTGAAAGACTTCATCGCCCGAGAATGTCTATTGAATAGATCATTAATCTTGGTAGTTTCTTGGCCCTTGTTGTGGTTGAAAACGAAAGACTTAAGCTTCTTGGGCATATCCGTTGCTCTCTGAATTCGACTTTTGAGGTCGTCGTCATCGTCGTCTGTCGTTGTTGGCCACAAGCCTATCTCTCGAGCCTGCGCAAAGAATGAATGAACGCCATCTAAATGCAAGTAGTTATCCTTGAAGGACAGGAAAATACTCTCTTCGATGAGCTCCTCGAGGAGGGCGGCAAGCTGAAGCTTCTTCAAGCTTCTCTTCTCTCCCAAACACGCTATTCTCGTCAATCAGTCCCACAACAGTTAAATATTACTTTTTTTTAGTTCCGCCATACTCACAAGAAATTTCGAGGCTCATCATTGAATGAGTTTCGGGCGAATAAAGAGACTGAAAACTGCATTTAGCCTCTAAGATCATCATTTGAGAGATTCGCCAAAACGCCTTCTTATCGCGAAACAAGTAAGCAACCCCAAGAAGATGCATAATATATTCATTCTTGAGGACTTTTGAAAAGAAATTTCTGATTGTGAGCTTCATGCAACCCGTAAAGTCCCACTTATCAGCCGTCACCGCGATATCAAGGAACTCCCCGGGACTAGGGTCTTTGTGATCTTGGTAATGAATGAGGCGGCAGATGTAAGCCAAGGAGTCAGCATCGTCCCATGGGAGATGGATTTCAACTGGATTTGCCGAGCTAGGCACAATGCTGCCTTCTTTCCAGTGAGGCCCGAGCATCGCTGCGAATGGCTTCGATGTCACTTTCAAGATGATAGAATGGACGCGTAGTTTCACCTTATCCGGGCAAACGACTAGGATCAAATCTCCAGCCTCGGCGATTTCTCCCTCGGCCTGTTTGGGTGGAGAATTCTCTGTTTCGATGGCGAAGGACCGATATGTTAGACTTCAGAGGAATCTTTGATGTCGGAAAGTGAGGAAGTTCGATGGAAGCGAAGGGAATCGAGAAAGGTTGGAGATCTCAGAGGAGCAAAAGACGTTAGATAGATAGTGAGCGGTGTGGTATTTAGTGTAATGAGAAGAGTGTATTGACTACCTTATAAGCTCATTCGTGCTTCAAAAGACGAGAAACAAAACGATCGGTGAATGTTCTCAATCTTCAGATTACTCTTATCGCTTCGAAGGTTGCGTTGTAAAAATATGTGGCGGAAATCGCGATATAATCATCTAGGAAAACCATCTATATGAGTTGGAGGTAAACTGACATTTGTGATCAGTTGTAAATCGATACTGCGGGGGGCGTCTAGGACCATCGAGGGACTACAATATATGGTAAACAGAAGGGGTGTCCCCGGGTGGGAAAATCCGCCAATAAGATAGCGATTATATCTGAGAGAAATGATCTGACTACATCATAGTGCAATGAATTGGAGCCATCTCGTCAAGTTGTATAAACAGCGCCTAGCCAAGCAAGCACAAGCTATTTACAAAAGCGAATATAGAAAACAAAACTCCCAGCGCCATGCTCACGAGAATGCAAATGATACTGTATCGAGTCCATGCCAATTTTACCACTGTCTCCCGCCGACAGGTTTTCGAACACTCGGGTCCATATTAGCCGGGCTAGGCGAACGGCCTCCATGCAAACGCGCACGCAGTCTCTCCTGCGCCGAGCCGCCAGACCCACCGGATCCAGTAGACTGAGAAGATCCAGCACGTTGGCTAGGCAAAGGACGGGCACCAGCGGGATGCAGTCCCGGGATCGAAGGCTGAGACTGGGCGTGCAGAAGAGGAGGTGCAGTCGGACCGCCGGCGTTTGCAGGAGGCGGGACACTGGAAGCACCGCCGCGGCCTCGGCGAAGACTGGCCGTTTGTGTTGGCGGAGGAGCTGGGGAGCCTGAGTCGCCCCAGAGATCTCCTAAACCGCCACCGCGGCTATAGGCAGCTGCAGGACCACCTTGACTGGGGGTGCCTGGTCCGGAGGCAGCGGTTGCGACGATGCGGGGGGTTGCAGCGGCAGGTGCTTTAGGGTCTGGAGGAAGCCATGGGGGGAATGGGCGACCTTTCTCGGTGTAGTAGGCTCGGAGTGCGTTGGAGATATGGGAGCAGTCTTCATTCTCGGGGTCGTCGCCTTCGTCGCCTAGTGTGATGGCTCGCCGGAGGCTGTTGAGACGCGAGCCTAAGGCATTGGAGATAGTGGAGCCTCCCGTGAAGGAGGACAGATATGAACTCATTTTGAGCGAGGTAAGGGTGTTGTCAGTGAGACGTGAAGCTATGTGTTGTTTGCAGCGGACAGCTCGGTGCGGGGTGGGGTTGCAGAGCAATGTTCGGACAGTGGCACCGTGGATGGCACGGCGGATAGTGGGGGATGCGGAGTCGAGTTTAAAAGGAAGCTGGAAAGATTGACGGACGTCAGTTCCAGTGGAAGCGAAATACAGCCAGCGAAGAACCGGCCTCCAGAAGGTGTGAAAGCGCAAGTGGCGGAGTTGAAACTGAAGGAACCCAAAATGAAACAGGAGACCATGCACGTGATGCGCTACAACCAAGGTATAGATCTACGGTTTCTTTATAACGAACTTGATGCATTATTGTACTTAATCCTTGACCCAGCGAAGTTTGACTGCCTTAGAATCACGGAATTGAAGGGTTAACTTGGAAACGGAATTGGCCATCAGATCTTTCAATCTTTGCTGCAGGTCCTCTGTGCGATGCAGGCCGTCAGTGGGGACAACCTCACACTTAAGAGACCGGAACATCGAGGCCATAGTCGCCACAAATTCAACCTGAGACATTTTCATTCCAGGACAAATTCTTCCTCCGTCGGACCAGGGGAAGAATGTGCCTTTGCCAGGAGTTATGAGTTGACTTGCATCGTTAAACCATCGAGTCGGCCTAAAAGCCTCAGGATCCGGGCCCCAGTGCTGAGGATCCATGTGGACGTTATACTGACTCACAAAAACATCCATGGGAGGAGTAAGACAGTGCGTTCCCTTGCTAGTGGCGAGCTCCTGGGGCTCAAGCACTGCACGCATGGTGTGAACAATCGGCGGGAAGAGACGCAGCGTTTCGAACTGTAGCATAAACTTTTAGCTACTTTTACTGTACGCGTATTGTTCCAAATAGGTGCACGACTCACCATTATAGCCAATGTTCGCTTGCACTTTGGGAAGACATCATCGTAGGCCCAATTTGAAGAATCATTGTCCAGATTCTGCAATTCCTCGCGCATCCAGTCTTGGTGTTCTGGATGTGCTGCAAGCAGTGCCACCGTATATCCCATCGTATTAGAAGTTGTTTCAAATCCAGCTGTTGTAAAGACAAAAAGATTTCCACTGATCTCCTCATCAGTGAGTGAAAAGCTCGGCTGACTACGCTTTTCTTCATCCGAAAGACGAATCAACAGGCTGAGAAAGTTGTTGCGAGGTGCACTTCCACTCGCCGCATATTTTCTCTCTTCGTTAAGAACCGAGTTAGTATACTGGGGCATCCTCTGCAAGTGATAGCCCAGGATCTGAAGGGGCTTCGACATAATAGGTAACTTGAACAGCGCGCGTGGCATCAGAGCCGACTCGACAAAATAATTAGCTACCATCGAAAGAGTTGAGAAATATGCAGATCGATCATCTGTTGCTTCCAAGCTCAACTCTCTCAGCTGGGGCGACCATGGTTGCTTCTGGTTATAGCCAGCTTGTCCGATGACATTGACAGCCAAGCTTCGCAGGCCATCAAGAGTGTCACTCCCAGATCGGCCGGCTATGTAGTCACGCATGGCGATAGATTGCTGACAGCTCTCTGTCCAAACTGTTCTGCTGATGCGCTCATCAAGATTAGCTGCAAACAGCCTACGGTGTCGTTTCCTAGAAAGGTCAGTACCCTGAGTATCTGTATCTATTCTTTGCAGTGCGTACCACTCGTCTCGATTAGTCTGTAAAAAAACGTTAGGCACAATTCATCAGAGTGATCGATCTCAATCCTTACTGTGAAGATATTAGGACCCAGAAACCCCAGAAACATGGCAGTTGCTGGTGCTTGAAGGAAGTCATTCTTTCGCTGCATGACAGCATAACCAACGTCGGCGTCGGCAATCCTGGAAATTTATTAGAACTCATCGATTGTATAGTCCGATTTAGGGCACATACACCAATGTACATTCATCCGGAGACACGATACAGAAGATGCTACCCAGTCGATCATGCCATTTTCGCTTGACGCGGAATTCCCACCCATGAATTGTGAGTTCCAGACGTTCAAAGGCCCACGTAGGGAGATATCTCCGAAATTGAGGCTCAAAAGTCGGACCGATGATCAACCATGGAATACTCTTTGAGAGAATCGGGCTAAGATAGATCGGGAAGCCAGCACGTCGAGCATGAGTATAGAACTTGGCGAAACTGAAAAGTTTATACAAGAACCACAAGCCAAGCGCAAGCTTGATTGCTGTCCAAGATACTGTGATTAACCCCATCTTTGTGACGCAGAGTCTCAGAGAGAACGGATGTTCTCACAAGATCAGTGAAGACCCTCAGACCCCTGCGGAACTTGGGATTTTAGGAGTTCGGGGGACTCGGATCCTTTTTGTAGTCTCTCTGGTTCGCGCTTAGTGAGATTCCTGCGAGTTTACTAGCTCCAACTCGCTTACATTCGCCCGTTAGAGAAGCGATTTGGGGGCCAAGACCTGCCAATCGTACCTGTCCTATTATACTCCGTATTTGCTCCCCTACAATGAGTAAGCTACTCAGGCACGGTGCACTATGAGAGATCCCCCAGAAACCACACAATGGCTTAGAAAGGCAGTGAAAATGGGATAAGAATGCTTTTATAAATTGAGGCTATATTCACTGCAGTCGATGCAATAGCTGGGTATGGTGCCCGATCACAAATGAGCCAATCCAGAGAAAAAAATATTAACCAACATCAAGAATAATCCCATAACGCCATGCCAGGAAAGCTTAACTTTTCAGAGCTTGTAGGTGGTAGTTGTGCGCAATAACCTAAGCCATGAGGTGCTCCTTGCCTGCACCCTCAGTCTCGTACTCAATCTCGATACGAGGACCCTTCTTGCGAGGCTTGGCTGGTGGAGCAGCAGCCTTGCGCTTTGTGCTGGACTTGGGCTTGGGCTTCTCATCCTCACTAGGCTCGTCGTCGCTGTCCTCGTCGCTCTCGTCCTCATCGTCATCACTCGAGTCAGCCGACTCACCACCAAGCCAGTCCTCGATGTCCTCAAGATCCTCATCCTCGTCAACATCACTAACATACTCCACCTCACCAACACCTTCCTCCTCCTCATCCTCATCCTCAAGCAACTCCCCATCATCAAGATCCTCATCTCTCTCACCCTCACCACCTCTCTCCAAACCCCGAAGCACCTTCTTCCAAATGCCCTCCTCCACATTAAGCGGCCGATCACCATAAGCGCCGCTACGCAATCTCTCAATAAGCTCACGCTCAATAGCCCTCTCAACCTTCGCCGCCGACTCAGCCTTGCGCTCCCTCGTCTCCTCGCGCCGACGGATCTTAGGCGCCAGCTTCGGCACAACCCGCTCGCCAAGCCTTTCGTCTTCCTTCGCGATATTCTTCATGCGGATGTTCACCTGCGTCAGCCGCGTAAGACGCTGCTTGCACTTGTGCGTCAGGAACTTCGGCCAGTAGATCAGCTTCTCGTCCAGCATCTCGAGTGCTTTGCCGTAGTTCGAGGGAAGCCGTATCCGCTCCCACCATTTGCTGGGCATGTGCGCGCGCTCGATTGTCTTCATGTATAGGTACATTGCGCCTGTCTCGGGGTCGGAGCGGACGGTTGCGTACCGCGAGTTGGCGAGTGGGCAGGATTGCCGGTTGCAGAGGCCTGAGACGTTGTATTCATTGCGGCAGAAATTGTTGCCGTTTGTAGTTCTGTTCAAGTTGAATAGCTGGTTAGTAAATGGGGGGTTTGAAGTGGTAGATTCGCAGAATTTGAATTTTCCATATAAGTTGACCACCCAAATGGCGGTAACAAAGAATAGGTAGATTTATTTGCGAACAAAAGAATTTACGAAGAAACTCACTTGAGCTTGTAAGAGCAGAACTGCTGGTTTATCACGTTCCAGACAATTTCGTCCGACATGGTGGGCGAAGATGCTGGTGTTCCAAGACTCGGGGCAGCCGCTGCGCAGATGTTGATGAAAAAAAAAAGTTGGCGGTCACGTGGATCTCTTATCGATAAGGATGGATGCCTCCGCAATAGCATCGAGCTATTACTAAATGCGTGCCAATGGGAACATTTCTAATGTGCATTTTAAATTGTTCATGGCTCAGAAAATTCGCAATCAATGAGCAATTAGCTAATCTGGCCTCATATCTAGCATGGTATCTGCATTTGATGGCCACTCTAGTGAAACAAAATTACCCAGAAGTATACATTGCTCCCGAAGTCACATCGGCCGCACCATACTAAAAAGCCTGCCGATATGCTACACATATTTCTACGGATTAGATAACTATGAAGAGCTTTGGTTAGCAATATCCCAGGAAAGCAAAAGCCTGAGACAATGATTCATTCAAGACCGGGTATACGCAATCGACAATGCTCTAGACTATCCATCAAGCCCACCCCTCCATCTGAAGACCCCCATCCCACTCCGTCCCACTAACCATCTGACTCCCCATATCCGTATCCTCAACCAAATCCTCCGCAAATCCCCATCCCATAGACTCGAGCTCCCTAACGAAGAAATCTCTTTCTTCCTCCATCATAGAAGTACCCTCTGGCCCACCCATCGTCTCCTTATACTGACGAAGGTGCCACCAGTGAGTCAGGCCCCGCAGAGCCTGCTCCAGGGGAAGTGCCTCGTCAATTTCGGCATCGATGTCTGCGCCGGCGAGCCAGTCGTCGCGGAGTTCGGGGCGGCAGTAGAGGTAGATTGCTGTGATGACTCGCATGTTACCCTGGCGCCATTTTCGGCTGCAGAAGGGGACTTGTGATTTGAAGAGTTTGAGGGTGTAGAAGCGGAGGTGAGGATCGGGGATTTTGAGACCCTTGCGCAGAATTGCGCTGGACTTGTATTGGACGAGTAAGAGGGCACGATGGGCCTTGTCCCGTGTAATCTTCTGCATGATATGCAGGTAGTTGATGGCTGAAAAGAAGTTTCGGAAGGAGAAGACGGTGATGGGCTCTTTAGGGGGCGGTGCTGTTGGGTATCCCAACTCGTCAACTTCGGGGCGAGTTGGACCGTCCATGATGTCCGGGATGCACTCTTCAGTGGGGAGGAAGCGCGCGGAAGGTGTGCTTTGGAACGTTGGCCGAGTCCGTGAAATTGGCGGCGGGCAGGCGTCATCTTCGCTCTCGGTATCACCACTGGTATCTTCAAGGTCTGTCAGGCTGTCGCAATTCTCGCGGCAGAAGTAGAAGAATCTAAGTTTGTCAGTAGAGAACCCCAAAATAAGATCGTTCCATAACTCACGCTAAATCGTCGCGGTCGTTTCTCTGCGCCACAGCCTGGTCAACGTCCTGATGGGCGAACATCTTGAGGATAAGAGGCAGGTAGTTAGAGTCGAGCAATAGCTGCGTCATATATTCGAATTTCAAGACGTCTATGAAAAGTTAGCAGAGGGCAAACATGGAATCGTATGGGATCTTACGAGATCGTTTAAACCATTTGACCATAAGCAGCAAAGTGCCCGAAACAGCTTTAGACGTGATCTCACGCAATCGAATATTATCAAGCTCCTCAATTGACATCTCTGAGTAGACGTCGGTGGTAGAACTGGTTCCGGTTCTAGGGATCATTAGACTCCAAAATAGCGATCATAAAACGGAAATGAACATACCCCTTGGTCTGGGTCTGGGAACTCCCCTGGCTCACCACTGCGCTGACATTGGTCAAGATGATCTTCAAAAACACAATCGTAATTGATTGCAGATGCAACAGAGTTTTGGACTGTAAGAAAATTAGCACGTATTCCAGGAAGATTCAGCATGAAACTCACGTAAAATGCCTCAACGGCATCTAAACGCCGCTGCACATCGACATCATCGGTTTGCTTTGGCGGCTGCTTAGGCTTTGGCTCTGACTCTGCTGACAGATCCAAGTCGTCCAGCCCAAGGCTCAAATCATCAACTGGGCCGTAATTTGGCAACTGCTGACTTTTCTCAAAGTTCCACCCACGATCATATTTCAAGAAGTTCTCGCGCTCGTCCCAAAGCTGCTGCATGGATCTTGTCATTTTGACATGGGTGGAAAATAGTCGGCCAGCCTCGATGATAGAGGCGGGGACATCGCTCCCTTCCCAGCGCCTGCTAGCCATGGCATCCTGGCGTTCAGTGGTACCCTTGCCGCCGATGCTGTTGCTACTGTCATCCAAGGGTGGATACATCAACGGGAAATTCTGATTAGTTTGATAATTTTGTTTCTTTCCAGCTTTGCCTCCAGGTCCAATAGGCGAGGGTGGTGGAGAGGGCGCTGGTGTTGCAATATGTACAGCTTGTTGGAGGATGGAGCCATTTCCGCCAGCTATCGAGGGACCAACCCCGCCAAACAAGCCACTTGATGAGTTAGATCTGTTAGGATGCTGCGGTATTGGCGGTAGGATGGTGTTGTTTTCGAGCTCCAAAGGAACGATAGGAGGCGGGGGGTTGTATGCAGGGTATTTGGAGGTGATCTCTTGTCGGAATAAATGATAATCTAAAGGCGAAGCATGCAGGAAAGGTCCTCTTCGGTTCGTGTAGTCTTCCTCGTAAGCAGGAGCTGGCTCTAATACTTCTTTAGCTCTCTTGAGCTGATCGCTGCCACCAAAGACAAGGAGCAATGATTTCCAGAGAAGGAGGATAATTCGAGTTAATGGAATGTTGGCTGTTTCATCCCATCTCAGTCGTGCGATTATTTCAACAATGGTGACCAGCAAGCAAGGGTCTGCCGCTGTCAGTGCATCCCTAACAGGAGTACATTGAGGATCGCGAGCTTCCTGCTTGCGACCTACTTCGATGGCAAAGTAGAGTAGGGTGAGAACCAAGTTTGCCTCACGCTCTGGGGCCGGAATTTCTCCAGTATGAAGTATGTCATGACTGGCTCCTTCGCCATCAGACCCCGGAGAACGACTGCGACCAAATAGCTGAGATAGCTTTTTGACCAAAATAGGTATGCCCGAACATTCTTGGACCAGAGTAATGTTCCGCTCGATCCACTCGATCTGTAATGATTTTGACCGAGGCATATCGGCAGATGTCTGAATGTCCGGGTTATCAGGGTAATCTGGCGTATGTCGTCCTGCAGTGAGGCCCCAAACCCCGGAGACCGTATAGCAGATATTCTCTAACGCTTCTAGCCGGACTAAAATTTCGGGATCCTGCAGCTTATCGAGCGATTGTGTCATAAATTCACGGCGAAGATGATCCGGGCTGTCCACCCAAGACTGTTCTGATTGCTTCAGGTTCTGTGGCTGGCAAAACAATCCCCATTGACGGTCGAAAGTCCGCTTCATGCCCATCAACATCACCCGGTCGAACTCATTATACTGAAACCATTCGTCAATTTCGTCAGGGAAAGATTGTGCGTCTGCATATTCGAATGCATAGGCCGGTTGTTCGACCTTGGGCATTTCCTGGACCAGTCGTCGTAGTTGAGCTAGACTAAGCGAGTCTGCGGAGCGGTCCATATTCTGTTGCTGCACGGGGGCAGGTGGCGGGGGTTGTAACGGCGGAGGAGGAGCAGCAGTGTCTCGTCGTAAGTCTGGTCGTTTGGCGCTCTGCTGAGGCTCCGTGCTCTCAGGTTCCGCTACAGGGATCGGGGAAGAAGACTGTTCTTGCCGCAACTCCTCAGCCACTTCCTCCATCAATTGATCGTCTGATACGGGCGAGATATCGGTTCCAGTCTGGTCCACCTCATCTGCTTTCACAATATGCTGCTCCACCACGGGGGCGTCGCCTGACTCCGACTGGGCATCCATGGCGACGTATCACGGAGGGGGTTTACTGCCCTAACACTGAGCCGGGGGTTTGGGGCCGATTTACTTTGCAGCGAGGGGCATGGATCGGAGGGAAAATAAGGTGGCGTAGAGCAAGGGTATCAAGGTAATAAAAGCAACTTCAATTCGAGAAAGCCCCTCAGCTGTTGGAGTCGCCGCCAAAGCTCTCGAGGTGATCGACCATGAATTGCGGTGATCGCGGCCGATAGGGGCACGTGACCTACGCGTCACGACTTCATGTTTATTGCGGAGAAATATTATACAGCGACAGGAATATGCAGACAGAGAGCAAGGAAATACGGATAAAATGGCGCTTGAGAAACACAGGGGGCAGGAAACGGGAAAAAGAGGCCTGATGTATGCTGAACAAGCTATGCCTCGCATCTTTGGTTATACCGGGTTCTGTACAATCGGGTTTACTCCGACTTGGGGTCAGCGCCGCGCTGCTTGAGCCGTCGAGCTTCCCATCGCTGCCATCCAGCCTCGGCCAGATCCTCGCCGATAACCAGATCCCGTGCGCGCGTCAGACGGACCAGAGTGAGGTCCAGAGCCCAGTCAATCCACCCCCAGCGTCGAAGAAGGCCAGTGACTACAAACCAGCCCACGGCACAAACAACACCAGCTGCGGAGCCTGCCAGGACCTGGTGCGGTGTGTGATAGTTCAAATAAATACGGCTGACAGCAACAGCACCTGCAACGCCAAGAAGGACAATTGTCACCGCGCCGCGGAGGAGAGTGCCACTTAAGGGATAGGAGGTCGCGGAGGCGGGAGTGTGTCGGAAGAGTAGGAAGAGCACTAGGTAGACGGAGAAGAAGGCCATGAACTGAGAGTGAGAAGATGGCATTCCATAGCCCTTACCGAACATCTCTATCCATTGGCTTGGTTAGTCGAACCCGACTGGCGGTCAAATTTGGGGCGGAATGTCAACCAAACGTACCCTTCGGTCGCTCTTCTTTGATCACTCGTTTAAGCACGAAATTCGCGGCCTCACAGCCCAGCTGTCCGGCGAACATAAGAACCACCTCCATCTCTCTTGTCGCCCAAGTCAGCGTCGCGTACGAGACACACAACGCCTGGGGGAGTAAGGCGAGCCATGCCGAGACCAAGGATAGGGGATCCTCGGGGTTCTGGAACCGGGCAGCGATGCATCAGCTATGACTTGTCCTCGGGCCACATGGAAACAAACAAACAACTTACATAGTGGACGTGAGTCAGAGACAACGAGGCCAGCGGAGTGTCTCCCATGGTGAAGGTGATCTGAAGAGAGAGAAGAGAAGTTGCAGGAAGAGCCGCTTTAAGGCGGACGGCGATAAGAGATAATCAACAGCCCCCTCGTCGATTCCCCCATCAGGCACGAAGAGGGGCATTTCTCGACTTTTTTTCATTTTTATTTTTATTTCTGGTATTTATTGTTTTAGATTCTGTTTGACTAACATTATCCGACTGGATCTTCAAAACCAGCCCTACTTTATTCAATGTCTTTGTTGCCCATTCTCCCAACGGCCAGTCTGTGCTCGCCTCGTCCATAAAACCATGACGCAGTCCCTGCTTGACGCTCCCGCTTTCTTGTTACATCATTTTATAGACCCCTCCTCGATCTCTGCAAACAAGCCGCTTGGCCGTACTCGACAATTTTGCGGTCCTCAGGGTGGGTGTTCGTTTGTGTCCAGTCCCCGGGTTCCTGTGAGTTCGCCTCACTAATTCTAGCGTCGTTTCGTGCAGGAAAATTCACACCTTCCTACCTGATCGCCACTCGTCGCAAACCCCCGGCGTGAATTCAAAGTACGCAAACCCTTCGCGAGACATGCCTGTCAAGGTCTGGTCTCCGTAGCCAAGTCGATTATATCGACCTTGCGACTCCCTCTCAACCACTTTCAGATATCTACGCCGGTCCCGCCAACCGCTCCCCCGCATCAAAAATGACCGACGCCGACGAGGCCGCGGAGGACGACCGCTCAGTCGAGTTGTCGTCTATTGAAGCAATCTTCCCAGAGATCAATATAGACCCAGAATCGCCATTCAAAGCCACCTTGGAACTGCCAGTCGCTCTGCCGTCACCCACGAAGGTCTGCTTTCAGCAGCCTACCGATGTCCGTTTTCCCGCTGCGTTGACTCCACCTACGTCCATCGATGAACCTAAGGCTGATCTTGATCAGACCGCGGCTAGAGATATACATGTATTGTCGCATCTCCCACCTGTCACGCTTCGTATCGAACTCCCCGATGGATACCCCGCGGCGAAACCACCGACAGTTCATTTGGATATTGAACCACCATGGCTTCCTGCACGCATTCTGACGAAAATGTCAGGTGACTGTGAGCATTTATGGAAAGAATGCGGCCAAGATATGGTAGTCTTCACATACATAGATCATCTACAACAACTCGCAGAAACAGCCTTTGGCATTCAGGATACTACCGACGGAGAGTTATGCTTGGCCCGGGACTTGAAGATCCCACTCTTGGATTTCAACAGTAAAACCGAACGAGAGAAATTTGAACAAGGGACCTTCGAATGTGGTGTGTGCTTGGAACCAAAAAAGGGCGTCCAGTGCTACCGTCTTCTCCGCTGCTCGCATGTGTTTTGTGTTCCATGTCTCCAAGACTTCTACAACACATGTATCACGGAGGGCGAAGTGGAGAATGTGAAATGCCTTGCTCCAGACTGCGACAAAGACCCAAATCCTATACCGGCGCCTGGGAATGAAGTGCAGACCCCACGCCGTAAGAAAGATCGTACCATCGGTCCCAGTGAACTCCTGCAGATCCCATTATCCCCTGAAACCGTGCAACGATATGTTTTCCTCAAACGCAAGAAGAAGATTGAAGCCGATAGGAATACTGTATACTGTCCCCGCCAGTGGTGTCAAGGCGCAGCACGATCAAAAAAACATCCCAAACCAGACGACCCAATGAATGACGAAGGCGACGGATCAGATGAAGAGGAGGCTGTACCAACAGAGGAGAATGAGACGCCCACCGGTGCAAATCGACTAGCAATATGCGAAGACTGCAACTATGCTTTCTGTGCTGTCTGCAAAAAGGGCTGGCACGGCGATCTCGTACACTGCGTACCACGCACACAGGCCGATCCCACAGCCGAAGAGCTCGCAACGCAAGCATATATGCGCCTCTATACCTCCCACTGCCCAACTTGCAATGTCCCTTGCCAAAAGCTCCTGGGATGCAACCATATGCGCTGCAACCAGTGCGATACGCACTTCTGCTATCTATGTTCCGCCTGGCTCTCTCCAGATAACCCCTACCGTCACTTCAACGAGGATGGCCGTTATTGCTTTAACAGACTGTGGGATATGGAAGTAGGTGATGGAATCGACCCCGTCGGTATCGCTGGCATTCCTTTCCCACCAGCCGAGTCAGATGACGAATCAGATGGCGACGGCCCCGATCATCTTGATCCATTCGCGATGGAGCCAGAATCAAGCGACGACGAACCCGAACCCCCTCGTCGCCGCCATCGAGCTCCACCCCCAGCGCCTGTTCCTCCGCGTCGGAACGCCGACGCAAGAGATGCAGAAGCGCGCGCTATGCGTGCTGTCGAGGTCGAACTCAGGGCACATCGCAATGTCCTTGGCCGCGAGCCTCCTGCGCCACATCGAGCCATGGATGTCCAAGATTGGCGACAAGGATTGCGCCATTTCTTAGACCTTGTGCAGAATGATCGTGAAGACGAGTGGGATAGCGACGAGCTGGACGACGACCTCTGATATATTTTCTGGCTTCGTTCAAACGCAGGCATCCCGACATTTCTTTTCATTACTCAAAGCTCTAGAATTGGAAGCTTGAGTACATCAAAACGAGCCTTCGCTGGGTTGATTCTCGACTATATCCTTACTCGAGGGATCCCCGGCCTTGGGCGATTTTTCAACTTTTGCAATTCAAAATATATCATCGCAGGCGAGGCAATACCCCATGCTTTTATGTTTTCACGTTTTTATGACCAATGAGCCCCATGATATCACACGATATCCTTCCTATTTATGTTTGACCGCCCATGGTACATATCACTTCATATTCTGCTAGACAGCTTTACTTTTTCCGGCGTTCTGATTCTCTCTTTCTTTTCAATACTGCAATCCAATTCCCCAGTTCTTTTCACACTTTGTTGCTTTCGTCGATTTTCCAGCGGGCTTGATTCTGCTGCATTCGGTTCCAAGGTTAGCGGTTCCAGTTTCTATTCGGGGATCATTCCAGGCGATCCGATGTCACAATATGGTTTCCTTTTATCTTTTTCCTTGCATGGAATCGGTAGGAAATTACTGATGTTGTTACAATAGCTTTTTTTCTTTTCTTCAGGTACTCTAGATAGACACTTTTCTCGCGAACAATTTCACTTCTACTAGAACAGAAGCTTGTAGATAGCAATGCAATTATTATCGTATTTGTACATGGCGTAACTGAATCGCAAATGCAAGAGTATGGTAGATTTTATCTCTTCGGCTCATTTCAAGCGTGGCTCAGAGGGGGGTGAGCCGTCTTTCCCCTTCCGACTCATCTTGTCCAGTCGTGCCAGAACTCGTAGCTCAATACTGTGTTATCACAGTAGTACAGCAACAGTCTGTAGTGACGGGAAGGGTGAAGGCCGTGCCAGCTTTCGCGGGGTCTATGAGCAGCTGAAGCTTGAGCATGACGCTCTGCCAGACTTTTTCTTCTGGGGGTCTTCTTTGAGGGAGATTCTTCAGACTTTTCAGGTCCCTGTGAGCCCGACCTGGATTCGGATGCGGATCCCTCCGAGGCTTTTGTCTCCTCGGCTAAAGACTCCTGAGAGTCTGTCCCATGTTTCGACTCTTGTTTTGAAGGTTGAGTGATAGGTTCGGACGTGACTGGAGATGGAGTTTCGTCATCATCGATATCCAAACTTCGATATTTGAAAGCAATGTCATCTTGCTCAAGAGGAATTGTGGGGACGTCTGGTGGAACCTCGAAGCCTGGCATGGGACTCACAGTGATTCCAAGGAGTGGAATCATAGGACGTTCATCGCGGGCTTCTTGGCTTAAAAGTGGGACTATCCAGTCTGGCCGGAACATGAAACCCTTGTCCTGATGCCAGGTGAGAGAAAGTATCACGATGCGGCCTTTTTGAGAAGCAGCAACGACGAGACTGAGTTCGGGAACATACTTTACCATATTGAACCGGTCACAGGCAGAGTTGATAGGAGCAAAGAATGCTTCGTTCTGGAACAGTGCGTTATTGCAAAGTAGATGATAATCGGAGTCAAGAGGATAAGGCGCCAGACTGATGTGATGTTCAGAAAAGTGCAGAACCGGGAATGAGGTTGGAGATTTTGCTGGATAGTTAGAAAAAAAATACGTTAGCCAAAAAAAAGCATGATTTTCGTGGGAGAAATTCTTACGATGGCGAATTGGAATTTCAGATGCCGCAGGATAGCCATCCCAGAGCTCTAAATTTAGGTCTTCGAATGCAGGGAGTATGATGGACGGAGACTGAGAATGAGCATTGTCTTCATCGAAAAGGCTTGGCAAACGTTGTTTCCTCAGAATGACTGGAGGTAACTTGTACAAGCCTCGTTCACTTTTCGGATCGCTCTGCATGTCCGAAGATGAAGCCCCAGGGTCTGGGCTTCCACCATCAGCACTGGTACCCCCGGACTCGGACGGCTTCGATTCGGAATCTGAGCCATGTGGTTCCCTTGTCCCATGAGTCACCAGTGCAGCAGGCGAGCAAATATGGGGAAAGCCGTCGTCCACGGATCCAGGCATTTCATCTGATGGAACATTGAATATCTGAGACGTATCAGGAACAGTCTCAATAGCGCTCGTCAGATCCAACATGCTTCGACTCCCAAGGTGCCTTGATACAGGCCGACATCCGCATGCCTCCTCGAGTGCGTGATGGCGCTTGAAGGTCCGCGGATCGAGCGGCATCACTGTCCATCCCCGCTCATGATGATTGTTCATCGGATTTCCTGGAAAATACGACCGTATGGGACGAATATCTGACCAGAGATCCCATATCAGTACCTGGTTGTGGATATCTGTGCTGCACATGGTATTTCCATTTGGATCCAAGTCAAAGTTAGCAAATGATACACATGGAATGTTATCGAGATGCCCCTTGTAGGTTATTCGTAGATTGCGTGCTCGATGACTGTGTGGCATCATCTTCTTGAGCTCTGAAAACTGACTGTGGTCATCTATGTGCACCCATGTACTGTCAGACTGATGCAATGTTGTTTCCCAAGTCATCTGCGGGGAATGGTCATCATTGCGCCCTCCCGAAACACCATCAGTGAGCGCGAAAGCGAACACAGTGATATGGAAGGTGTTGCAGCTGACGGCAATCATGCGCGCATACTTATGGACAGCGAGGCCCCATGCGCTGAGACCGACGGATTCGATAAAGAATGGGATCACTTCTGCACCGCTGAACGGCCTTTTGTAGTCGGTGACCGTGCATCGAGAGATCGCAGAATAGATTGCCTCTACATGATACGCACATATGTTCCCTGAGTCTGTTGCTAAAACCAGGATTTCGTCGCGTCCTAAATCATCCACAAGCATATGATTGATTGCATGGGGTGACAAGGGATCAATGTACCCAGCAGCGCGAGGATTGCTCATGACCGGATTGATGATCATTTCCGGGGTAGATCCCAATACTTGAAAGGGACCTCCTGGTATCCATGTGTAAATTTGATGTCCATGTGCCGTGAAGAGTAAGTTTCGTCGTTGAGAAGAAGCAACCTTTGGGGAATTGATTAGCGACTTTCCCTTCACATCATAAACCATTCGAGATAGCAGAATTTCTCACCAGATTGCTTCTCCATGTCGCGATAGTGGGTCCGTAGTCGCCATCTTTCCTACTTTATATCAGCAGTGTATCGTGTGAAGGGGTATATGCAGCCGGACACCTACTTAATGAACTAAAGCCGTTAGCTTTGAGGCCCACGTGAGGACCTGGGGACGCTTACCCTCTCTGCACCAACCTCGAAATTGAGTGTCTTCAAGCGAGGACGGAAAGAACTTGAGCCACCAGGGGAAACCTCATGGTCAGAGCCCTCCGAGCCTCGAGTGGCCATTTCCTTCAGCTAGGGCTTGTTGTCGTAGATGGCAGTGGGGGTAGGAAAGGGCTTCCGCGAGTAAAGGGAGCAGTGGAACGCGAGCACAGGAGAAGCTGGGTGTAGTGTGATCATTGCCGGAAACCTCTTGACCGAGAGAGAATGGTGAGTGGGGGAGGTACAAAGGGGGGAGAAAGCAGAAGGCATGATCAAGCGTGGGCGGGAAATCATTATCGGCGACAGCGGGGATAAGTGGAGCGGGCAATGATGAAATCCACTCGCCCTCACCGCCTGCGCCGACGTTCCAAGGTTCTTTGTCGAGCTTCACTTTATCTTGACTTCCACTACAGATCGGCATCATGGATCTTGTCGCGGGCGTGCGCAAAGAAGGCAGCCGGTGAGTATCAATCGAGAACGGTGTCTCACAGTGTGACTTTAAGCTAATAATGATCTTAGTGGTGGCCGCACCGAATTCAAATGGTCAGACGTCCAGAACTCCACCCATCGGGAGAACTACCTGGGCCATTCATTGATGGCCCCAGTAGGACGATGGCAACAGGGTCGTGATCTAAACTGGTATGCTAAGGGAGACGTCGATGAAGAGGCAGAAAGAATCCGAAAAGAGCAGGAGGAGCGCCAACAAGTAAAGGATGCCGAGGAAGAAGCGATGGCTCGCGCTTTGGGTTTACCGATACCTGAGAAAGCTTCAAACAACGCCAATTTAGTGCCACTTGGAGGAGATAAAGCAATCGCTGCAGGTGCCGAAACGCCAGGGACAATGGAGGAAGGAGGACATCGCAGCAGCCGTAGATCACGGCGTGACCGCAGTCGAAGCCCTCGACGCGAGCGGCGAAGGGACTATAGTGGCGATCGAGGCAGGGACAGAGAAAGGAGACACGGCAGACATCATGGTGATGGCGAACGAGACCGAGATCGTCACCACCACCGGAGCCATCGCCATCGCTCTCGCTCTCATGATAGGGAACACCGCCGAAGACGACACAACTCGCGATCCCGAAGCCCGCGTCGGAGGGACGACGGACACAGGACTAGACGAGGAGAACGGAGCTATTCTCCAGCACACCGCAGGCGTGACACTGAGCGCCGGAGAGACCGCGATGACCGAGACGATCGTGACCGCCTACATTGATTTACAACTTCGATGCAACAAGCTATGTCCTGTTAAAATTTTGTTCGCAACCACGAACGCTATCTAATCTATACGCTTATTTTACATCCATGACAATGGCCTAAAGCTCATCGTGGCCTGCACCCTCGGCCAAGTCAGGCATGGACATAATGCTCACCACCATACTGGTCCAGCCGGTAAAGTGCTGTGTCCGCTGGCCAACTCCTGTCTCGGGGTTGTATTGTTCCCAAGCAAATCCGGTCTTCTTCCACTCTCTGAAGACGTTCTCAACCAAGTTATTCCGCAGCTCTGAGTATAGCTTGCGAGCCTGCTCCTGGTGAGGACCAGAGGCTGTTGCGGTAGACTAGTGGTAGAGTTAGTTCTGGGAACCAGAGAAGCTTTGATAGCGTCGGGGGAGCTCACATAAAGATTTGTCAATACTAGATAATTAATGGGAACCCAGATAGGACTTCTCCAGTAGTTCTCATCAGTAGCGTAGAATTTGTCCTTCCTGCTCAAGCTGCGAATACCATAGTCGCTCCAGAGTTCCTTCGGGCTACCAATCAAGTCCAAAATGGCCTTAAGTCGGGGGCTGTCAGGGCCGAGCATGCCAGTTAGGAATGGGAAGATGGAAATGTAGCCCTTGTGGCACACGTGGACGCTCTCTTCAAACTCGTCAATGGTGGCGTCACAGAATGTCTGCTCTTTCTCATCCCAGTGTAGATCATCGATGTTGCGGGTAATGGCGTTTTCATGCTGAGCGAAAGTCTCGGCGTCTTCTTCCTCGCCTAGGGCGTGTGCAATACGACGCAGGGTGCGACTCATCATACCCATCCAACTAATCAGATCGACGTGCAGCTCGCCGGGGTGAGGTGGCTGAGCGCGAGGGTAGTCGTCAATACCGGAGGTAAGGATGTGCTGAATGGAACGTCCACGCCAGCGGTATGCCTCTTTTGTTGAGTATGCCTCACGATCATATGATTTGATGTCACCGTGCTGAGTTTGACGGAACCAGTAGTAGTGTCTCTTCATGAGAGGATAGAAGGAGCGGAGGTATGCATCAGCAATCTCAGGGTTGCGCAAGGTAGCGGATCGCAGACTCTCGGCAACGTCTGGGTTATCCAATGATTCAGGCTCGCTGGTAATGTTGTTCTTAACCTTGTCCATGAAGGCCTCGAGGGCCATGAACAGGGTTGGTGGGTTGGCGTAGTGCGGGTACTGAACTGTGAATTCGGGAGGCACTTTGCTGCGAGCCTCTAAGCCGAGAATTTGTTCACGAGCAATCCATCCGTCTTCATCCATGAGGTGGAACCAACTCTTGATAATATCAAGACTATTTTAATCAGCTAAAATCATTATATAGTGTGAATGGAGGAACGTACGCAAGGTCAGAGTCATATTCCATGACGGGCAGAAGATGGAAGCCTTCGTCCCAAAGGAAACCTCTAGGGAAGAATGGCCGAGAAGGCACGCAAGTGAAAAGGTCTTTCGGGCCCTCAAGTACTGGCTGGGCTGCAGCACGAGCTTGAGCAGTTTCCTCCCAAAAGCCTTCGTCTTCTTCATCGTACGCGGGAGAGTCAGATCGATCGACAATATCGTCACCGTGGAAAAAGCCAATGCCACCGACAAGGTTGGAGAGCATCGCCTTGGAGAACTTCAAGTACTTTCCAGAGTCGAAGGGGGCCTGTGGCGAGAGGACCTGCTTGAATCTCTCGGAAAAGGAAAGCGAAGCCTCCTTAATCTCTTTGGTAATCGTCTCGGCTATGAATTCTTTTTAGTAATGCGCCGAGAGCAAACAATTGGGGACTCTTACAAGTGACTGGCTCGGGAGCAGATCCAGAAGAAAAGAGAACATCAAACTAGGTCTGTCAGCTGCTTATTCCATGAACGCTGTCTGTAATTCCTTACCTCGAACGAGCCTCTGAAAACCTTTTGGACCAGGTGAACGTTTCCATCGCCAGGGTTTGGTTTGATAGTGAATAGCTGCGCCGGGGGAGGAGCATTTTCAGATCCCCATTGCTGAACAGCCGGTTCAACTTCCTGCTTCATATTCAAGAACATGATTCCTGGGATCCAATTAGTAAAGAGAATTTCGAAGTAATGTAGTCAAAACAAACCTTTAGCCTGCCAGAGCTGTTGGGGTGGCATAGTCGCACTAGCCACAATACCCTTGCCCAGAGGCTTCTCATCATAGCTAGGATGGCTATGCTCGTAGTACTCATTCGTCTCGGGTCCAGTAGTCACATCGATCGAAAAGTCGCCAAGCTCGGTTGTATATCCATTCAACTTGAGGTCTCCCTCGAGAGCAGGACCAGGGATAGAGTCCATATCAACTCCCAGCTGGCCCAAACCTTCGAGAGTAGTATAGAAGACCATGGTCGTAGGCTGATTGGGGTCGCCATCGGCGCGGGGGACACCCTTGACTCGGAATCCCCAGCTACCTCCGTGTTGGCCGCCGGGCACCTTGACGAAGTCGATTGTAAGATCGAGAGTGTTGCCAGCATCGTGGATTGTCTGTCGACCTCCCTTGCGAATGTCGTACTCGTCCCATCCATATCCAGCCATGCCTTCATTCTGCTCGCAGGTGTGTCGGAAGTCTAAGAGAGGGCGGTTAGCTTAAGCCCAGATCTCCGAATCCAGTCAGAAACAGTAGCTTACTATTTTGCACAGTAGCGTAATTGTCAGACTTAACCCACATAAGGCCAGCAGCAAGACTGTTGGAGATTCGAGGACGAACTCCGAAGTACAGATTCGGCTTGTAGGGGCCCCATAGCAGAGACTCGTTGTTGGCGCGAGCAGCCTCTTTGATCAAGACGGAGACGTCATTGGGATCCTGAGTTGCATGGATGCCAATTGCATAAAGGAGCGATGTCAGGATAAACGAGATCCTGAAATGATGCATCTTCACGTCGCATCAACCCAATTGGAGGGGCATTGGAAAGTTGTTCGTTCGGAGAATGAGGCAATGCTGTTCTCTCCGCAATTACGTGGCCCGAGCTCCGCGGTAGGCGGTGCTCCACTTGCCTTGTTGCATAGACTCAGGTACAACATTCAAGGATATTTCTTATTTCTATAGACGATCGTATATAATAGTAGTTAACAAGAGATTCCAAGCTTAAGTGACACTGAGCTTATATCTCCTCACGGGGGTCCAATGATCCGATCTTAGCACTCTTGGCCTTCCCATCGAATACAAACTCGCTGATGAGTTTCCCAGTTCCAGGCCCATTCTGAATGCCCCAGCAAGTATGGCCGGCAGCCAGGTAAAGACCCTTGGTGCTTGTAAGGCCAATCAAAGGCCCTCCAATTGGACAGCTGGGTAGGTAGCAAGCTTGCCTAGCCTCAACTTTACCATCACGCAGCTGATCCGAGATACTTCCTACATAATCGATGACCTCCTGGCACTTTTCTTGATCCACTTCAACTTCTGCGGAGGTAGGAGGCAGAGGGACTTCCTTGTCTCCATCGCCACAGGCATAAACAGTATCATCCGGGCGCGGATAGATCTCAGGAGCAGCCACAGTGGCCCTGGACTCCTTGGAGGGGTTGAAATTGGCTGGGATCTCGATATTGGTGAATAAAGCATAAGCGCTGACTGGCTTTGTTGGTCTAATGACGACACTGTGGGCTCGTGTAGCCAGTATAGGGGCCTCCGGGAGAACAGCCTGGGTCCAAGGCCCAGCAGCGACAACAATATCAGTCGCAGGGATTGTGTGAGATTCTCCAGATGCTTTTTCCTTATAAGTGACGGACTCCACAGTACCATCAGGCCTGGAGATATTTGTCACGGCGCCCATGATAATGTTAACACCCTTTTCCTCCGCGAGCTTCGCCATAGAGGTGGTGAATAGGTATGGATGAACCTGAGCAGTTTCGCCAGGCCCGCTCATGCTCTCATATGCGCGCATAAGCTCCGGCTCAATCCAGTCCAAGTCTTTGGGGATTCTTGCGCTCTTAAGCTTCGACAAGGCAGCGGCGCTGCGCTTCTGTAACGACTGACCCTCGGCTTTTGGCTCGCTTTTGTCCGCGAGCTTGCGGCCTCGTACGACAAGCTGGCCGCAGTCTGTTTCTCTGTAGCCCCATCGAGATGCCCCATTGTGCTCATTTGCTAGTTCTCGGTGTAGAGCATAGCTGAGTCCTACTATGTTGCTCGGATAGGCCCATTCGGCGAGCAGACCTCCCGCTTTGCCTGATGCCCCGCCTGCAATGTCTGTAGCCTCGAGAAGGGTCACTTTATGACGAGATGGGTCGTAAGAGGGGTGTCGAGTGATGAAATATGCAGAGCAGCATCCAATAATTCCACCGCCTACGCTCGATATCCTCGGTCAGCTTTCGGTCGCGAAGTGGGCGCGGGGTAGGGCAATGGCGCTGATGAACTTACCCACGACGACAATTTCGCGCCGATCTCCTGTAGCTGACATCTTTACAGCCGGCGCAATCTTTTGTACCAATCTCTGCACTGAAGCCACGGTGTGTGTTTGTGAGAAGTAGGAAGGGTTGGCGCAAAGTTTAGTTGAATAAAGCTACGTCACCGCGCCGCGGTCAAGTTTTGTCATGTACAAAGTTGAAATAACTCCACGCCGAGCAGGGATAGGATATGCCAACAGACGACATAAATACATTTCTATTATTGTTATCACTGGTCATTGGAGTGAAAAAATAGGACCACGGAAATTAATGACAAGCCATGTTAAATTTTGAAAACAAATCAGGGAATACCATGCTCCACAAATGCATATCGTGCTGAGGAAATACAGCGGGTAGAAACAATTGAAAAAGAAAGTAGAAGAGACAATACATCCGAAGTATCATGTGTATGGATGAGAAGGGTGTATTGGAAAGAC
Organism: Penicillium coffeae; assembly: GCA_035985395.1. Classification (NCBI taxonomy): domain Eukaryota; kingdom Fungi; phylum Ascomycota; class Eurotiomycetes; order Eurotiales; family Aspergillaceae; genus Penicillium; species Penicillium coffeae. The sequence goes on along the minus strand of CP142594.1, from coordinate 1,249,119 downwards.
CCAAAGGCTTACTGTCGCGACGGACTGAGAGGCCTGTTGAAACCACCTGTACGGTTCATGTACTGGCGGTACTCTGATTTCTTTTCCTTGCGAACACCATAGATTTCGTTTCCAGGTACCTTCGTGTCTTTGGTAGTTCGGAAGCGGGTGAATCCCATGCTCTTGCGCATCATAGCCTCCATTTCGTCCTCGTCAGCATCCTCCTTGAAGTCCACATCCATTTCATCGCCATGTCGTCCAGACCCATTGGCTTGTCTTCCACCATCTTTGGACCGAGGGTTGGCGCGATCGGGCCTACGGTCGCCTTTGTTGCCTCGGCGCGGCGGTGATCGAGAGTATCGAGCGCTATTTCCGTTTCGCGCGGGTGAACGAGAGCGTCCATCTGATTTTGGTGCATTGCCTTTAGGTATACAGTCAGTAAAGCAAGAACTTGCGACTCTTCAGCCGCGAGGCATGTAGCTCGCGCTTGCACGTACTTCGTCTATCGTAGGCACGGTCCCGACTCGTACTCCTTTTGCGGTCTCGAGTCTCTCGTCCATCTCCCCTGTCCCGTCCGTCACGGTCGCGGCGATCTCGAGACCAGCTCCGTTCTCGCCTTCTGTCTTTGCGATCTCGCGAACGCGAGCGGTATCGCCGGTCGTCACGTCGATCGTCTCGGGGTGGCGGTGAGCGACGTCGATCAATCTCTGGCCCAGAATCCCCTGTTAGTTTCTGGTTGTCGTTGGATTCCCACATGGTGCTGCTATCGACCCGGCGGGCGCGCTTTATAGGAGGCTCTGTCATTGTGGCTGCCCGAGGCCGGGGTTGGGGTCACGCGGGTGGAGCGCGTGAAGGAAAATGCGTTCCGAAAGACACCAGTGCAATATTATGGTATTATGAGTTCTTATGAGTCCAGTCTTGGACTTCAATGATGCATAATTCTGTGGTTGAACGCGGCTGTTTGAGGCAAGTCGTACCAACCAAAAACCCAACGTAGAGCGGATGAGAAGTTTATCTCGGCAGCCGTCGCGGACCTACTGTGCACTTTCGTCCTCTCCGCCCAACCAGAGGCCTAGAAGATGTATGCGCATCCTATCAAAGAAAATGGCTGAAAGAAAATATAAAAACGACCAGGTCTCAAGAATTTCCCTTCTTGAAATCTTCTGTAGATTTAAAATTATTCCCCAGATAATCCTGCAGTAAAGATTTCTTTGTGCTTTCAACTTGACAACCTTCATATCCTAGTAAACTCTAAGCTAGCGTGGGCAAATCCTCACATGAATTTAATACGGCTTTTGAGTCATTACGAAGGGTAAGTTTTCAAAGTGTACGTGCAATTTGCGGCTGCTTCTCCTACTTTGCTGGCTTATGTCTCAGCTGTATGAAACACCGGGTCGAACCCCCCCGAGAGCTCCAGAGATAGCTCTCTAATCTGCCAGTAGATTAATGACGTGCATTACAAACAATAGAAAACCGTAGCGAAAATATTCACAGTTAAAGCATTCATGATAGCACTACAGTACTCGCAATGGCTCTGGTATTTACACATTTTCATTCACACCAATGTACGCACAAGGTTGTGGGGAGCGTGAAGCGCTGTATGGGAAACTAAGGCTTAAGATCGGCCTTGATAAACTACGCTTAGGAATAAGCTACATATATCTATACTTTACATGTGATTGAGCAGCATGCCAGAAAACTGAAGCTACTACACGTTAGCAAAGGCTGCGATACATAAGACATTTCACTCACGCTGGTAACACAGAAGCGGGTCACCTACCGTATTTTAAGTCATCGAAATACGGCAGATGCATTTTGAAAGACCTTGAAAGACTAGATACAGGCTTGTACTGTTTCTAGACAAAAGTCCACCTTCCAACGAGAACATCATAGCTCTGTGTATTCGCTCTTATGTGAACTAATTACCCGCGACAGTCATTCTCTGCGGTTCAAATATCCAAATTTACATCCGAGAACCTCATCATTACCGAGCCTAGAATTGACAAGGAAATGACCAATTCCACACAGACTCATGTGCTAACGGGATATAAAAGCCATGCATGCACCCCGCATTGTACAAGTGGGTCCAAGCGGGTAGGTCGATCTGCAAGGTCTGTGCGGCAAATGGATGTTCCAAGTCTATTTGTTTCGTTGGTACTTCTAATATGTAACTTTTTAAAATGACGTCGTTGAGAAACAGAGTCAGCCCCAATTAGAGTAAATTCAACATCTCAAAGGATTGCGATGAAAAGCTGCTCGTTTAAGACATTACTTTGGAAGCATTCGTTCATTCGGACTTGGTTTGGCGACCAGAGCTGGAAAAGCAGAAATGATTACATATACGAGGAGGCAAATCTTGTATGGATAATTCATAATAATTGAATAATGGAGTCTCAGAAGTAAAATTATAACTTCATCAATTTAAGCAAGAGAATCAATGTCCATGGCAATTCTAATGTCTAGTTCTGATGCTACAGTGGAATTCTCCCGCAAGACAGGTACTCTAGTAAGGCTTATTTCAGCATGGCCCAAAAATGCAGCCAAAAAATATATCAATAGTGAGCTCCTGATACTCATTAAATACTGGGTACGAGAATTTAGCATGAGAATAAAATTCGAGGCTGCGAAAATCATGAATACTTCGTGTGGCCGAGAATGATGACTGCAGGGTCCAAGTTAGGGAAATATTAGGTATCCAGACAAAGCCCTGAACCTACGTAAATGAAATCTAAGTAATTGATCTAGCCGCCCCTATTGAACCTACCCCATTCTTCGGACCACATTTCGATTCTTGGTGTTGACAAGTATTCTATAGTCAATATCGTGAAGTTTGGAACATATAACAATCAAAGTTACGGCATAATGTGAGACCTCCACCATCGTTTTGTGTTTCGAGAATTCTGGAAGATCCTCTTTCTTGAAATGTGATGGGCGTTCGAATTCAGTTGAATATTGTAGATGCGATCTCTGGGAGCGGCGCAAACGCGGGGCGATATTCTGCCTCGCGAAAATTTCCGCGCACTGAAGCCGCCCCACCTCGACCTCACCTTCATCCTCCAGCACAAAGTGCAGGCTTGGTCGAAACAATGGTCGGAGTGAACTTGTCCCATCGGAGGACACATAATTTGTTACTCATTTCCAAGCTTCTGAGTCTGCGTGACACAGCCTCGCCGTTAACGCTGCTAGTGGATTCATTAGAGCAGCCCGCCACGCCCCTCATTCAAGAGTATATCAGGCGCGCTAATGTACGTATTTGCGGGCTACAGAAGCCTCATCTCTTTAAAAGGAATAATGGGATCTAATGAATCTATAGCTCTCTAAAGTCCATGTTACCCTGGTCGCTTTTGAGACCTTGAAATGTCCCGAGGGTTGCGATGCGCTTGTATCTACTCGGCGCAAAAGCCCAGCCGAAATTATAAAAGAGGTATCTAATGTCTACGAACCTCCATCGACTGGTCCATCCAAAAGTGAGTTTATCTGCTAAGCCGGGTAAGGCTGCTCCCATGTTCGGAGCTGGTGCTAATCCTTGAACAAGGGCGACTTATCCTAATCGACACAATCAGCCCTCTCTTAAGCTCGAGGGCAGTGGACAGCAGCTTTAACCTGCCCTCTTTCTTTGGTGCATTGAGTGCCCAATCAGGACCAGCAACAGCCCGATCTGAAACATCGCTCGTGGTTGTTTACCACCAAGACGTCCCAGGGCTCGTACCATCAAATCCGTACTCGCCTTCTCAATTCTCCATGTTGACTTACCTGGCAACATCGGTGATCACTCTGCATTCTTTTTCTCACATCTTGGCACAAAAAGCTGCTCGCGATCGCAGTCTAGCTGCGCCCGTCTTTGGACTAGAAGAAGAGCAAGAGGGAGTCCTCCTCGGCCGACTCGACAAATTGTCTGGAACCGGTGCAACCGAGGGTATCGTTCTTGAGCTTGAGCATCGGCGTCGCAGTGGTCGCGGTGTATTGGAGTGGTACCTGCTCCCGCCTGCCTCACGCTACTCGGCAAAGCAGGTCAAGGAAGTCGTCACATTGCTCGATGACAATATATTATACAATCCTCCTGTTGAAACAGACAACGATGCCGATGAAGAGCCAACCTCGACGTTCGAACTGGGCCTGACAGAGCGACAGCGCCGTGACAGAGAGGGTGTGGTGTTGCCATACTTCGATGCCCAGAAAGGCGACGGGCCAGGCGAAGGAGGGCGCATCTTATACGACATGGGCGAAGAAGATGACTTCGATGAAGAAGAGGATGAGATATAAGCCACTACGGAAATATCCAATGAAGTACCTCGGAAGTTTGAGAATTGTTTTCATTTCTAAACAGGTGGGATATGTCCCGCAACCACCTGGACGTATTAACTATGCATACATTCATACAATGAGAATCGGGAACACCATACTCGGGCTATCACCATTGAGTATCTCAAAAGAATCGCCAGAACAGAAGAATGAGGATCAAGAGCCCCACGCCCGCGAAAGGCCCATACTACGCGATTGTCAGAAACGGCAAGGAAAGAGCGTTGGGTCTGCCTTACCTGCTTTACCAGCAACTCCCAGTTGATGCGCACTGCTGCCCTTCGGTACTTCTTACTATCCTCACGAAGACGACCTGAGAGCTCACCCATTCGCTCGAGACTGTCTCCACGGTACAAAAGATCCTCGATGTTCTTGGTCATGACCTTTGTGACATCACGAAGTTCGTCATTCAGCTTATCCAAGTTCTGGGAGGCACGGCTGTCTTGGTACAGCTTCTTGGTACGCTGGATGAAAGTGTCAAACTCCACAAAGGCGTAAGGGCGGAGCATGGGTGACTGGTATTGTGAGGGAGAGTACGTGGTGGTGAATTCGGAAGCCAGATCAGCCAGATATGTGAAGGCGAGTTTGCGGGGGTAGGATCGATCGCAGATGCAAAGAAAGCAAATGTCGTCTTTGATTGTGTAGCTATAACGCGTTAGTGGCAAACAAGTCATTGCCGATATCATTCTTTTCCCTTCCACTCACTGGAGGTTGTATTGGCCGGACTCTATGCTCGCCTGCGGCGCGGAGTTGCGATTAAGACGGCGGAAGATCATTTTAGCTTGGCCTTTGATCTCAGCAAGCTCCGACTCAGCCTGTTCGAAGATAATTAACGTCTTCAAACAACATACATTAAGTAAGTCTCATTGTCGTGCTCTCACCTGCTCATCATCAACCGAGGCGGCCAGCATTAGGCCTGTTTGTTGATGCCTGGTTAGGATTTCTCCATCGTTCATTGCAAAAAGCTGCGAACTCACCATCCAGCCTTGCAATCTGCGTCGACTTAACCATCTTGACGAGAGTCTGAGGTGGGTTCGCGAATTGCTTGTTATTTGGCATCTTCAACAGTGGCGCATTCGGCCTATGGCCCGCAAGCCCAAAGCGGTCAAGAGGGGCAGATCCCGGGGCTCGTAAGCTCGCCCAGAAGAGAAGCTCTGGGGATATCCTTTACTAACATGAACATAGAGATCTACCTACAGCTCAGCCTGGCGCTGCAAATGTAGTAGAACATTTGCATGAGGCCATGTCGCCAACAAGATCATCGGTGACGAGCCCGGTCAAAAAGACTCCCCGAAAGGCAGCACCTCGGGGCAAGTGGAGCGAAGAGCATTTGATGACCAGCGACAAGTCGATTCTAATTGATCAAGACCTCGTGGTGAGTTCATCTCATACCTTGAGACTACTTTTGATTAGTAGAAGCTAGCTGTGCTAATCAAATCTATTTATGAACTTTTAGAAACTGCTTTCAAGCTCCGCAGCCTGGCATTGTTTAGAAGAGGCTGAACAACGCGAAATACTGGCACTTTTACCTGAAGATACCCACCCGAATCCAGAGCCCAATCCCGACAATCCCCATGGAGGTCTGCCTCCTCTCCCCGACTCTTTCGTTCGTTACTCCAATAATTGGCGAGACGGGATCCGTCAGTTCCAGCTAGACCTCCAGAATGGCCGTTACAAACCCGATTGGCTACGCCAAGCCGACGAAGCCAGAATTCAACGCGAGAACGGAGACTTTGATTCTTTCAAAGAACGTGAATTCGAACAGTTCTGGGGGCAAAAGCAGAAAATCAACTGGGATGTCCGAGCGGGCGAGAGCAGCCGGGTTTCACTGGGATCTCTTGTCAATGCCGGTGTCGTCCAAGTTGGCGATATCTGGAAATTTGAGCACACATTTGTTGCCAAAGGCGAGGAACGTGTTTTCATTGAAAAGGAGGCTCAAGTACGTGCTTGCTCGTCTCAGATGCATCGATATGCTAGGACTATGCTAACTTGAAGTAGGTTCATGAAATTACGGGCTCTAAACTCTCTTTCTTAGTGCCTGGTGGCCGTAGAGTCTTTCTATCTAGCACCCCGAATGCTAGTCAACAAGAAATGACAGAATCACCAAGGATTGATAATAAGAAGGATACAAAGGAAGATCTTCCTTCCAAAGTGAAGGCAACCCACCCCGACAACCAAATCCAAAAAGATGGGGATCGGCTCGCCAATGATCTGGAAAGTGCCAATTCTTCTCAGGCACAGAGCTGCTCGGACTTCATTCAAAGTACAGATTCGGAACGGAGAATCTTTAAGGTTGAAGTCCCGATATCGAAACTCATTGATGGAGAGTATCCCGAATTACCCGACAAATATGCCCAAAGTCCAAAGCCCGAATTCGATCCGAGCGTGACAAAAAATGACTCGGACGAAGTCACAGCGGATAGAGATTCAAATATTGAAATTGTCATTTCAAAATCACCATCTCATAATCAGAAGCGCGCTCTATCACAACCTGCCACGGAGCCTCCATTGAAGCGGCAACGAGGAAGACCACGAAAGACCTCAGCATCTCCAAGCAATCTTAACAGCGATTCGGCTTCAGACTTGGATTTCACAAAAAATGAAAGCAATCTTGCAGTGGTTCTGCCGGCGGAATCAAAGCATCATTTTGACCCATCTTCATCTCAATCTAGTATCGATGATGTGGCCCTTGTTTCAAGTCCAAAAACTGCTACAAATAAAAATCCTATGAGTTTGGAATCAATACTCGAGTCCGAGAATGCCCAGAGCTCAACTGCGACCGAAGAAAAATCTCAAGCTCAGCCTAGCAGTAGGCCACAGGCAGAAGTCACACAACAAGAAGACACAGCCCGAGAACCTTTTTCAAGCCCACTGTCATCAGCTTTGTCATTGATTCCTTCCTCCCCGGCTGGTGAGCTCAAACTCGAGAATGCTGAACGTGAACCCGAGACGGACAAGGATGAACCTGTGGCGGACGACGAGCCCCACATGCAGACTGAGCATGAATCTGAGAATATAATCGTTTCAAACATCGACACGCCAGCCGGTCTCATTGGCAGAATTCAGGAGATCGACGGTCGCAAGGCTGGCGTGAAGATTTCAAATGCGTGGAAATGTCTGCGCTGCTTCCGAAAGAATCAAGACATGGGATCTCTTTGGGACGTGAGATTTGCATGGTTTCTCAAGCAAAAGAATACCCAGTCTCGTTCGAACGAAGGCTTTTCGAACTAACGAACTGCACGGACGCCGCCTTATTCCGCCCTCGAATTGAATTTCCACAAGCAGTAAGGCCTTTCGGGCACGGGAAGAAGTTTGGTGTCGATGCCAATCACAGGGGAAGATAAGCAAATAGCAGGATATTATTTCGGCAGATGAACATCAGAATAGCATTAAATCACTCACACGATAAAATCCGTTACGATCATAAATGCAGCGTGCTTTCACCTACTCTCTTGTTCCAAAATAGTGGCCAGTATAGTAACAAAAGTGGATCCGTGTTAGACCGTATGAAAGGCTGAACGCCTCACGAATTTAAAACCTTATAGGTAGTCCTTATCTATTAATAATTAAGGATAACTAAACTTGTGGCGGTTCGCAGGTACCTCTGCAGAAGAGGGGGGCATTTACGAAAGTCAGGGGAAGAAAAATTCCTGACTTTGAGAAAAATTCCGGTCAGCACCCAACAAACACCCGGCTAGTTGGGTCAGTAGCTACCCCAGGTTTAGAGCTTGCAACATAGAATTGGGCACTTTGCGGTGTCCAATGCTAAAAATTAATAGGCAGCGGATACGATACGATCGTATTGAAAAATATGCATCCTGCAGAATAACGGTTCATCGTGACGTGGTGTCCTTTGCTGAATGCCCAGCCCTGTGGCTCTCCTGTACTTGTGACCAAGGCCCACATTTTCAGAAATAAGCAGTCAAGTTTGATTCGTATAGGATTTGGCCCCTATGCAGATCAGCGGCGGCATGATCCCTACTTTGTCGATGTGGAGCTGCCCAGCCATGCACCTTGGCTCTGGGTTCCTATTTCCCTGGCCTTGAAGAGCAGACAGTGTCGGTGATTTTGAAAATTGTCCACATTCCAGCTCTTATCCCTCCAAAAAAAACCAGATGTCGAGGAGCCGTGTCTTTCTTTAGCGAAAGATGACAACTACAAGCAGTCCCGCTCTGAATTGCTCGAATCCGACGGACGTGTTCAGCTCGTCTAAAGATCTCGCGGATTGCTTCAGTACGCACGGATCACTGTTGCAGTTTGAATCCAATGGGTTTCACGACTACGACCTTCATGAGAGAAGTGAATATTGGTTTATGGGATATAATGTCAGTATGAATAGTACATTTGGCACAGTTATTGGCTCGTGCATCGATCAGTACTGTGAAAATCCCGATACCGGGCTCCAGGGATGCTCCAATTTCAAGGCTACACCTCAAGCAAGCTCCAGAATCATTTGGAGTGGAACATGGAATAATTCTGGGAGTGGTTTGATGGGATTTGCAGCGCCAGGTTGCACTCATCTCAATACTGCCTTGAATGAAGATTTTGTCGGACCTGGCGTGAGTCTTGCTTGCTTTAGGAAATTGTTACATTGCTTCCGCTAAACAACCTTTTTAGATGATTGTCGCGAATGTATTACAGTATGCGATAATCCTCTATGTGTGGATTACTATCAGAGCTCTTCCGTGGATTTTTGACTCAATAAAGCACTTCTACTATGGCCCATCTGAGAAGGGAAGCAGCCCGAGTTCTCCAATAGAGAAAAAGTTCGATCGCCATGTCTCAATTGTGAAGTCTGTTCTCGTGGACTATCAAGAGGCCCAGAGCTTTTACGTCCTTTGTGTTCAGACAGCGCTTCGCATGGCCATTTCTGGGAATTCCAGGGTCCTCAAAGCAACCAGTGTCCGACAACTCAGTTTGAACTATGACACAGCCACTTGGAATATGCTAGAGGGTGTTTCGACGGTTACTCTTGGCTTGTGGATGCTCCATAAATCGAGTTTAAAATCGACGTATATCATATTGTGGTCTGTGGCCGGCATCTTATTCTCCGGTGCTAATCTTTACGCCAACAAGCAGCCAAGCTGGGATGTATTTGACCAGGGTGTTCGCTATCAGCACTTAGACAAATGTGGACGGAAACCTCCGCCGCTCATCTATTGCTCCGCTTACGATGACTTCTTCACATCAAACAGCATTATCTATGTTGTGGTTGGCTGCTTTCTCATTCTCGGAGTAATACTCATCCAGGCCGCGTGGTCACATGTACCTGCCAACTCCAGCATTCGCAGATCTTATTATCGTTTCATGGAAACATGGCAGTCCCCCTACCAGGCGACGGTGGTTTCGATGATTGAACGGGCTTGGAGGCTTCTGGTTGAGATCTATCTTGCTGCTATCGTGACCTACATATTTGTCTCAGTGTGTACCCTGGTGGGATCTTCGAAATACAGATCCCGGTTCAGCTCAACTGGGGATGATGACTGGTCTTTCGGACAAATTATATCAGCTGCCCTTTGGATTCCAGTGGCTGCAAAATATTTCCATTGGACCTTATGTGAGTTTTTCTCTATCATTTCAACTTTCTTTACTGACAAGCTTCAGTCGGAACGGAGTCTTATTCCGAAACTCGACTTTCAAAGCCGTTCCATATCAACCAAGATGAAAATTGTGGAAGCCCCTCGGCCGAACCAGACAAAAACGAGTTCTTGTATCATCATAGACTGCCTGATAGTAGCTCTGAGCTGCGACATATTGTATGAAGCAGCTGCTTGATGCATGTTTATGATGAACCAAACCTGGCAGGTTATTTCCAAGGTTGCCCAGGTGCTTTCCGATATGGGGTTTCCTTGGTCCATTGGCAGATGGTTCTGTACACTTTAAATATACCCCGAACTGCAACGGAGCAGATAAAAGTAATAAATTTAATGTGGAAAAGTTAAAAGAATGATAATAATCCTAGAAATGTCATATCATCTTCGAAATATGGATGTCGGTGAATGATCATCATCTAATGATCGTGCTCAAAGATCCAACTTCAAGATCTCGGAGATTAAGACCGGCGATAACAACAATGCCGCTTAGCGACCGCGATCGTGGAAATCAGCAAGGGCGGTGTAAATAAGAAAGTACGAATGGGTTTATGCCAGCAGAAATACGCCTTTTTTTGTTAGGAGACCTGTTTGTCCTGACGTAGCAGGCGGTGCATCTTATTCGATATCGTTGACCTGAAGTTTGATCAAGTTCTTTGTCAAGAACAGCGATTCGGTCAAAGAAACATGCGAAGGCCGATAAATAGGCTGAGAAAACGTGAAATATCTCTGCAAATCGCGCCAATTAAACCCGTCTCGCATCTTCAGACCTTAAAACCGGCCCTAGTCTCGAACGTGACCTCACCCGATCTTGATCTTCGCGCGCGTCATAGAGTCGCGGGGCCGATAACTCCGTCCAAGATTTTGCGAATAGTTAGTTATAAGCAAACTTACTATATAATTCAACTTCGGCTATGAGAAACCCTATCGTGTGAGTCTGACTGCAAATTAAGACCTCGAAACAGCTCTTACACTCCTATCACACATTCCAATTGCCGCGCTCTAGGAGTCAAGGCAATATTACCCGCATCTCGTCCACAATGTTAAAGCTTCTTGTGGTATTCGCAGCTACTGGCAATCAAGGGAGGTCTGTCATCAATGCTGTTCTTAACGATGCCGAATTGAGCAAGCAATACTCCATCCGCGGCACCACTCGCGACCCCAGCAAGCCTGAAGCTCAGGAACTGGTCAAACGGGGCGTTGAGGTCATGGCAGCCGACGTGAATGACCCTGAATCTCTACGAAATGCTTTTAAGGGTGCTGAAATTGTCTTTTCGTACACGGTGACTATCTACGATGGGAAGACGAAGGAGCACGAGATCCAAGATGGCCGTGCTCTTGCCGATGCAGTCGTCGCCACCAAGGTTCCCAAGTACATCTGGTCCACCCTACCAAACACAAGGAAAATCGCTGGCTCTGTCTTGAGAGGCTTAGACCATTTCGATGGCAAGGCGGAGGTTGAAGACTACATTCGTACTCTGCCGATCCGCAGCGCTTTCTTTGCACCGGGGTGTTTTATGCAGAATTTCCAGCATGGCCTGCTACCTCGCCCTCTTGGTGAGGGCTTATGGGCTATAGCCGGGCCAGTTTCCCCTGAGACGCCTCTCGCTCTGATCGACATCCTCGGGGACACTGGTAAATGGATTGCGCCTGTCTTGGCTGATTTTGATGCTTACGAAGGGAGTGTGCTCTCATGCTCATCGGGTATTTTAACCTTCCGTGAAGCTGCTGATACCATCGCCAAGGTCACCGGGAAGAATGTGATGTACAATCAACTTCCTGCAGACCTGTGGAAGACATTTCTGCCCGAGGACATGCGAGAGCATATGCATGGGATGTTTAAATACTTCGAAAATTATGGTTACTTTGGGCAAAATACGGCTGAGAAGGTGGAGGAAAGTGCGGCAAAGGCACAAGGCAAACTGACTTCGTTCGAGGGATGGCTTATAGCTAATCCTTTGGAGCTTTAAATATCACGGTGACCAATCCGTTCAATACATAATTTTGTCTTCTTTATCGTCAAGAATTGCAGGGTCAAATATCTAGCATATCTAGCAGCGAATCGATTCATCACCATACCTCTATTACTCATCGCTTATTGCAATTGATATACTACCCAAACTATGTATAGTTGCCAGTCCCTGTGCTTATAAGACTGCCGAGGTTCCTCGATGGAACTTTTTGCGGGGCGACAACACAAAGGATCAACGTCATTCATCTTCTTCTCGGCCACATCCGGAATCGCTTTGTAATTGAACTATTGAATTGTTTGCGTTTGGAAACTAAGAAAAAGGATAGATAGGGCATTTTGCAATTCATGTGATATTTCGTTTTCATCAAGGAGCGCACGATATGTCGATCTCCGGGTCATCAGTCAGTAAATCCTCCCAACATCATGATGAGTGTTCGCCTATATCCCAGGGTCTAGAATTTCTTCGCTAGAAGAGAGGCATCGTTGCACGATTCTCATAATCAACATTATCTTTCGCACTTTCAATCCGTTCACGGCAGGTACCAAAGATGCGATCCCATAGTCGAGTTTGCTTGCCGTAATTATGGGTTGTTCTCCATCCGTAGCGGTGGTGAAGATCATGGTCTTCAATTACGAGCTCCGCATCAAACATCTCCAGCAGCCAGTTCAAAGTAGACGGTGCCCCACCGTGGAGTCTGAGACCACTGTGGCCAATGAATTCGGAAAAGGCGATGTACTGAAAGCATATCCACCACTCATAAAACCCCATGGGCATGCCCATCAGTTTCATTGTCCCATACGCCATCAACGGAATTCCAGTAATGTCCATGAACTCTTGCTCATGGTCGGCATAGGCAGACAGAAGAGGGTTGGGGTGCTTTGTCAAATGATGCTTGCGATGGAATTTCCAAAGTGGGCCTGTGGCATGCATGAGGCGGTGGTACCAGTAGAACCAGAAATCAACAGTTATACTGTACACGCCGATCTCGAGTGGCAGCCACTTCCACTGCAGGGAGTCTGGTGTTTTATCAGATCGATAGGTGAGATAGATTGCCATTATCATTCGAAATGTGGAGGTGGACATGAGTTCTTGCATGACTTTGCCGACGCCGACATCTGGGATCTCGTCTCGAGGGTGTTTGTCGCCATCGAGGAAGCCATACACTTGGCCAAGTCGTCTCATAATGTGCATTTCGTGGATTCCGTTCAGCTTGAAGGCCGTTGAGTAAAGAGCGAACGCAGCGAGGAAGTTGAGGTTATTTCCGGTGTATGTTGTATAAATGTGATGGAGGGCTAGAGGAATCGCAGCATGAAGGATGATCCATACATGGACGGTCCACTCCCGTATAGCTGGTATCTTGTCACTTTTGGAGAAGACAGGCGCTTTTTTGTCCATATCAATGAGATGTAAGCCAAGAATCTCGATCATCCAGTGCCAAAACACCCATTGAGATCGATCTTGACGCCATGTAGATATCATGGAATCTCCATGATGTCGTTTCGTTTTGTTGACCTCAGTAGACATATCGGCGGCCATAATACATAAAGAAAAAAGGAACCAATAAATGAGTTATCATTGAGAAGACGCTGATGTGATATTCTAGGGGTTATATATGGAGATCCACAGATCGATTCTATGGGTCCCGAGATCCCTACTGCCGCATGTGAAGGCAGGATCGTCCTCTTATGACGGGTAGTCTGTGGTTTGACGAAAACTCTAAATGTATTCTCTGACATGTCGAAATCCAATAAAATAAGACAGAACCATCGTTTAGAAAACGTTGGGGCTGCTAGACTTGTCTAGGGCGGGGGATCAACAAGGCCCGTGAGGCCATGCGCTGCCTCGGTCCAAGACCAAAACAGTAACCATTGCGGTGTCTGTGGGGACATCTCCACTATTTCCCCGCGAGGGATGCTAATGTCTAGGGATCCCTCGTCATTTGCCTTTCTAGCCGGGAAATAACTTGGTATAACAACTTGTGAAGATGAGTTGGAAGCCTCGCTGAGGAAATGGCGTGTGATTCGGCTCTCAAGAGGATCAAAACTTCTCCTTGTGACGACTATTACGTGGATTTATTGCCAACTATCTTCATGGCGGTCTCTGAACCGCACTTCTGCGTTAGCAATCCCCTGTCTTGAAGTCCGTCTTGGAGTTATACAAGCATAGCGTCCAAAAAAGCCACCGCCTGGTGGAAAAAGACTCGAAGTCACAGGCTAAACGTGCTAGGTTGGTGGAAAGACTGGTGGGAAATCATAGGTCACAAGATTCAGCAGTGTGAATTCTCTCTAAGATGCCTGGCTAGTCACTTGTTTCTGCCCTAGAACGATCACTCTCGTAATCGTGTGAGAATATTGAGGCCAGGTAGAACACATATCGAGCGGGATGTCTCTACGACTCATAACATTGAGATTTCGCGTAACAGCAGCAATCATAATTTGAAAATATGTCTTTCTGGATGAAATCAGCTCAATTATGAGACAGCGTCTGCCTGTCCGGTAGACTCCAATAAAGATGATATATTCATCCAGGCTTTATCGTATTGCGTAGAAGGTTTTTTGGTTTCATATCAGCATCTTCGTTGCATGATGAAGAGACACGGGCAGATCAAGAGCAAAAGCATACCGCGCTAGATCGACAATAGACATAAGTATTAGTTAGTTGCATGTCGACTAGTATCAGATGCTGATTGGCAGATCTTAGTGATCGGCCATAATCGCGGCTAATTGCGCCTTATGCGCAACGGCCTCAGTACTCAAGTTTAAATGTCCGTTTGATGAGTGCTGTATAGGCTTGAATTCTAGACTTAATAGGCCATATCCGGGTTATTCCAGGCCAATTAACAGCGCATAAACCAAAGCGTGACCACAGGCATCTTTTCTGGTGGCAAAACTGCGGGGATAAAATAGCGAGGGCCACGAGGGGAAGGAGCGAACGCCAAGACACGCCCACCCCCGAAGCTCTCTAGCTCCATTTACTTTTCCCGTTCAGTCGCGCTGGCTTCTTTTCTCTTCTGCGACCATCTTGCCGTTTCTCACCATGCCAGAGCAACAGCGCAGACAGGAACAGCAGTCCTCCGGGGTACGTCGAATTGCTCGAACTTCCTGTTTCCCGCTAATGATTCTCTAGTCTGGCCTCAAGGGCGCCCTCCAGGGTCTCGGCATCTTCCTACTGGTGCAGTATGGTATGAGCCAATTCTTTGGCAACAAGCAGAATGCGAGCACCAATGCTGGCAGCGCGCCCAGCGCTGTGCCCCCTTTCGCTGATCGTCCCAATCCGAGCGAAATCGCCGAGCCAAGCCTGATCCCAGACCTCATCGCCCCGATCTGGGCCGCTGACAGCGCTGTCGACATCAGTGTCTATGTAACGCCATCTCTCTCCATCCCCTCTTTTAAGTCCGCGGCTGGCGACCTGGTTATGCAAGAGAAGAACTTCACTATTGGAAACTACAGCGACACTCGGGAGATTGATACCACCATCAAGATTCCGAAGTCGGTTCAGCAGAATGGAACCCTCTGGGCACACTTTTTTGTTGCCCGGACCGGGCACCAGCTGGACCCCGCTGCCAAGGGTTACAGTTCCGATAACGCTGTATACTTTCCCCGACCATTGAATCAGTACTTGCCCAAGAAGAAGGCGAAGAAGCTCAAGAACCTTCTAGCGACCCCCGAAGGAGAGACGGACGAAGAGGAAGACAACACTCCAGCAGTCTCAACGGTTTCTTACTACCACCCGAACTTCACTTTGTCCGTGATTCCCGATTCGGGCATTCAGAAGTTCACCCAAATGCAACCTGCTGTTCGACAGTATCTTCAGTTGGAACGCACGGACGCGCGTGATGCTAGCGGCAAGCACGGATGGTATTATCCGATTTTGTTCTTGAATACCTTCTGGCAGCTCAAGAGTCATATGACGGAGCTGAACTCGACCGTCGAGAGCGTTCCTCTGCGAATTACCCTTGACAACATGGCCAACTGGAAATTCAGCATCTTGTCTAGCGTTGATGAGGGAGCAAAGCAGAGTGCTCGACAGGCTGCTTACGGTGGCCCTGTCCCAGGTGGTGGTGATGGCACCGAATGGGAGATGGTGAAAGAGATTTTGCTTGACACCAACATCTACCTCTTGGGAACCACTGGTGTTGTTACTATCCTGCACATGCTTTTCGAAACCCTGGCTTTCAAGAACGATATCGTAAGTTCATAACTAATTTCTGAAGACCTTATTTCACAAGATGCTAACGCGTTTCCTTCCAGTCCCACTGGCGCAAGAAGAAGGACAACGTCGGCACATCAGTGCGGACAATCTTGGCCAACGTTTTCATGCAGGCTGTCATCTTCTTGTATCTGATGGATAACAGTGAGAACACATCTTGGATGATTCTTGCCAGCCAAGGTTTTGGTATTCTCTTGGAAGCATGGAAGATCACCAAGACCGTCGATGTCCGTCTGCGCCCACCGCAGCCTAATTCCTTCTTCTCCTTTTTGCCAGTTGTTATTGTCTTCGAGGACAAGCACAAACTTAGCGAGACTGAGAAGAAGACCCAGGAGTACGACGAGATCGCCTTCCGTTACCTCTACATTGTTGCTGTGCCTTTGCTCCTTGCCTACGCTGCATACAGCTTGATGTACAACACTCACAAGTCTTGGTATTCTTACATCATTGAGACTCTTGTGGGCAGTGTCTATGCCTATGGTTTCCTCATGATGGTGCCTAGTCTGTACATTAACTATCGTCTGAAGGTATGACCAATCTCCATTCCTCACGCCGACCGTAACTAATAATAAACCCAGTCTGTTGCCCACATGCCCGGAAAGGCACTCACTTACAAGTTCCTCAACACCTTCATTGACGACCTCTTTGCTTTCACCGTCAAGATGCCTTGGCTTCATCGGCTTGCTACTCTCCGCGACGACGTGATATTCTTCATCTGGCTGTACCAGGGCTGGAAGTATAAGGTCGACTACACTCGTGTCAACGAGTTTGGCCAGGGAGGTGACAGTGAGGATGAGGAAGAGACCGAGAAGACCGAGAAGGATAAGAAGAAGGAGAAGCCAGCTGCTTCGATCGAAGCCCCGAAGCAGCAGGAAACTGCCGCTCAAACATCCTCAAACGCCAAGTCCAAGCCCGCTCGTAAGCGTAAATGAGCGTTCATGTAAATTTTGTTCGGGAGTTTAGTGACCTGACTTCCACAAAGTTTATTGGAGCTTCTTTAAGTGACTGGTGTCTAGATATCCCATCAGTCTGAATTGATTTTAATTGACTAGAGCAATTTAATTTGATTTTCCATGACCCTTACATTCTTAAGTACTAGAATCATTGTCTGCAATTCACATCTTCCCGACTCACAATTGGTTCGAGGGTAGTTGTAGAAGAAGCCCAAGTAAATCGTCGCGTTGTGCCGCAGCGGTTGTTATGCATTACCCGATTAGGACTAGAGCGACGCTCCCACGGTTCGCGCCGACTTTCTACTCGCCCGCGTTTGTATCTTGTATCTTTAATGGAATTAGGATAAATCAGCCTCCAGCTCTTCGTCTGGCATATAGGTCTACGATTCATCATCCATACTTCAGGCTCTCGCACCCGACGCGCCCAAGTGGGGTGGGTGGCTTTCGCAATTCCCCAGACGCGCATTTCGCCCGACAGTTGCCCGCAGTGCAATAGCCATCAACAAATTATCTGCGCAGACGTTATTGAACACGATGTCGGCTTCTCAGAGAGAAAGATCAGGTGCGTCTCATCTAGTTCCAAACATCGATCTTTGATTTTACTGACCCACTTACTAGACAAAGCACAGCAAGATCGACTGCGCGAAACAGTCGAGCATTTAGAAGCGGGTGAGAACCTCTTGCGCAGATTGTCTGCTTCCAAAACTGACGTATGATTCAGTTGCTTTCGTTCCTGTCAAGCAAAGATACACCGATGCAAGTCAGCTCGTTCAGACTCTCGCGTCCGACGCGTATGAGCATGGCATTCCAGCCGACATCTTGCGCCGCTTGTTGAAAATCCTGACCAAGAAGAACAATCTTGACCAGGGCAGTGTTACGACTCTGATTAAAAACCTTTATCTCCAGGGGAAGATTGCATCAGATCACATTACCCAAGTGGTCTGCTGCTTAGGCCCCAGCAAATCCAAGGCCAGCCCTGCGACACAGGCTCTTCTTGTCCGATGGCTGATCCTGACTTATGACTTACTCGAGGATAAAACTCACATTGGGAAGCTTTACACGGTGCTTTTCAATCATCTTGATATGATCAGCCTTCGGAAGCCATTATGCCACCTGCTTTCTCTCATCACACGGCGGAAGCATGTCAAACCGTTCCGGATCCAAGCCCTCATGGAGCAGATACAGAATGCAGCAGGTGATGAAAAGGAGCTGTTGACTTTGCTGAAGATTTACAAAAATTACTATCCCGAGATCATTCTCGGTGGTGGCAGTTCACGAAAAGCTCTGTTTTTCAAGCACCCAGACCCAGAGTGGTCAAGCCACGCCAAAGTGTTGCAAGCGCAAAACATCGAGAGATCGGAGCTCGGTGCATCGTCAAATATCCAGTCACTTCAAAGAGGATCTGCGAAAAGGAGTAAGATCGAGATCATTATCCCGATCTTACAGACATCACGAGTCTCGAATAAACATACGTCCCTGGAAGAGCTACGCGATATTGAACACTTCGTGGAGAAGGTCGATAGGATTGAATTGCCTAACCAGATCATTTCAACTCTGGGGAATTCTATGGCTCAAAAATATCTTCATTTGGTTCAATCGGAGGCTGCTCATCACCGCCTCGATGAGTGGCTGAAAAACTTTCTACAAGACCAATTGGAACTGATTCAAGGGGAGGATGAGGATGACTCGGAAATTCTTGATCATGTTATGAGCTTCATAGCGGGCTACTCCGCCTATACGAAGGTAATACTCATCATATATTTCAATATTTCTCAATTCTAACTGATCCAGAATCTGCTTCCTTCTGTTCGATCATTCATTGCCGCTTTTATTCGATCCTGGGACGGTAAAGCACACCGCGAGCAGGTCTTTCGGTTGCTCCAGTATCTTCCCGTCGAATCTTTCGCGACTTTGAGAAGTGAGGTTTTATCATCACTAGAATCTGCAGTTCTGGACGCCTCCATTGGTTCTCGAATTGATCTTTTGAGATTTTATTCCGCATTAATTACAGAGTGGGGAGTCAAACTTCGCATTGAACCATCCGTGTCGGAAGAATCATTGCCCCTCACTCATCTTATCCAACATGTAGAGCTTCTGGCTTCAACGGTCCAAGAATTCACATCACAAGGCGAAGAAAAATCTCAGCCTCTGTCCACAAATCTTCCCGTGTTGGAGTTTTATCAATCCCTAGCCAAAATTTTCGCTCATGCGCCGGAAGATGCACACATAAGACTCTCAGTCCCGCCTGCCGCCCTTATCTACACCCTTTGTTTCGCGCCGTCTGTCTCCGTCATTTCAGCCCTCAGCTCCATCCTCACGTTATACAAGTCAGCATTCGAGACTTCGTTAACATCGCGTGCTATCAAGCCACCTAATCCATCGGAGCCACTCTACGATGCAGAATCCGTAGGCAGCTTTAACGGATACGTCATGGATGTATGCAATATGCTTTGGCGGAATCGAGGTTTGAACTCTGAAGACCCAAATGCTCGCGCTTGTCTTGTACCCAAGCCCACCGTTGACGCTTTGTCCAATTATATCCGCGAAGTCAACGAGGCTGCCAAACGATACGATCATAAGAGTGCATTTCATTGCACCTTGGCTAACATATTTTCTCTAAGCCACAATGCTGCATATTCTAATTTGTCTGCTGCTTGTTTCAGAGATCTTGAGGATGATCAACCTGTTGCGGACGAACGTCCACGGTTGAGGAAGCCAGTAGCCCCGAAGGCGCTACAGGCATTGGAGAAAGATGGGGGTTTGACTATCACGTGGCAGGAGTACAGGGTCCACATGCTTGACTGGCTCGATGGGGTCGGGAGTCATGGCATGAGTAATTTGATGAGAAGTACGATGAAAGCATTGAGAAAGGAATAATAGTTTTGTATTTATCTTATTGTCGCTTATTATCACTGACAAAAGGAACAATGCACTTGTCTTGAGGCTTTCAGCCTTCCGCACATTATTTGCAGAACTCGATTTATCCATATTATAATTGAACAAAACAATCATGCTTTTGTCTTGAAACCATCTGCCTTTGTTCAAAGGTTATTGTCACATCCCATGCAGTCTATAGACTTCAATTCAAAAGAGATTGAAACGACCTTTGTCTCTTCATTCTGTTCAATTGATAGACATGGTCTATAGTCACTTGAATAATCTATTATGAGCAAAAATAACTACAGCATGTAACCCCTTTTCTAAGACTAATTATCTGCTTTCAAATGTTGAAACATTAGAGGAATCATAACCCAGCTCCCAGGTATAAATTTATCGTCGGATCTTGTCTGTTGGGACCTTGTATAACACAACATCTACAACATCCACAACATCTACAATATTCACAACATCTATTTCAAGAATACACCTCACGCCATGTCAGGAAATAATAATCACGCACCACGGCCAAGCGATCGTTCAAAGTCAGGCCAAGGCACATCAAGATCATCCCAACCAGAGAGGTCTAGTTCTATTACATCATCAAGATTATCCAAACCAGAAAAGTCTAGTTCTAGTACATCATCACGGTCAACAAATTCTTTGAATTCATATGGCAGTAAAGCAAAGGCAGAAGTTTCCTCTAAGAAACCATCAACTGACACCAGAACAGATTCTAGCACGGATGTGTCAACCAAAAGTTCAACCACGATAGCGCCAACGGCACAAAAAGTCGAATTCAAATTTCTGTTCTACCCCCATTTCTTTAGACACGCAGTTACGGTACAAAACATGAGTAGAAAATCCGATTTTCAAGAAGTTCTAGTAAGATGGCGAAAACCATGGGTTGTGAAGTGTCCAGCACCTCAACCGACCGACTGGCTCTCTGATGCTTTTCAAGAGGCGGAAACACTTCATAAGGCCGTACTTCTTTTTTCCCAATTCATTGTGAATCAGGGTTATGCGGGAGTTCAATTTGAAAACCCCAAGCTAAACGCGGAGCATAACCGAGTCATTGAAAGCTTGTACAGAATGGAAATCCTCCTCCGATGGCTCAAACGTCGTGGGTCTGGCCCAAACTGGGATCCACAAAATATACCAGGCAGTGACTCATGGATACGTTTTACACGAGAGCAGATCAATATAATTTATATTCGTGAATTCCACTGGGTTGAGAAATATGGATCGCAAGACTATGACGACTTTACCTTGATGTGGATGTGGGCCAAAGCCCCGATTTTAACTCGTAAGTCACCTTGCTCCCAAATGATATATTTTTCTTAATTTTTAACACCTTTTCTAGTTTCCGATTACATCGAAAAACAGGAATGGTTTATACAGCTTAAGAGACAAGGCTGCAAACTAGATCCTGCTGGAGCATACCTGTTCAAATACGGTCTGGTTGGAGCCTATGAAGCCACGCTGAAGAGTGGTATCATTGAAGCTGGTAAACCAGCTGCCAGTGCCACTAAACTCCCTAAACTAACTGATGAGGCTCAGGCCCCAAAGGGAAACGGGAGAGAGCTCATGAAAGGAACGGGAAAAGAGAAACTCAATCGATGACCAGCTCGCTGGCTGGGAAAAACCTATCGACTATCTAGAGCGGGGGGAAGGAAAGAGGAGAGGCTGGGAGCTATCTAGACTGGGAGGAAGGCCGGAGAAACCTGTGGAGAAAACTCCGCCTTCATCTCATCACTAACTAATCCCCCGAGGGCCTTGATATTTGACCAGTAGCAGATTGGAGGTAGGAGCCGGCTCAAACTATTCCAAGGTTAGAGCAAAATGTGATTGGTAAGTGCCCGGGAGTTGCAAGTCTTCCAAGGTTTTTCAAACGATATATAATTCGAACATATTCTAAGATTAGCTAATAAAATCAATTGGGTATATCGAGACATATTAAAATACATAGGATCCAGTAAAACGTTGGAAGGACTTTATAACAAAGGGCGTGCGTTGAGGGCTCGCGAGGAAGCAGGAGAGCGTCCGTTAGGGAACAGCCCCGGAGAAATATTTACGATTAGATGTAAGCCATGATAAAAAACCATGACATTGAGCCTTGGAAAATATCAGTACTTCTCAAGTGTGTTCAAATAAATCTCTTGAACCGTAGGGTTTTCGCGCAGGGTACAGAGCACATCTTCCAGAGCTTTGAGGTGGTCGTCGTCTTGTACCTCAACCAAGGCATCTTTATTAGGATCCCAAAATATCTCAAGCTCTTCGATTGTGAGACCAGACAGTCTTGAGAACTCCTCACCCACCCGTTTTGTGTCTTGAGGGTCTGTAAACAAACTCAATCGCGTCTTATCATCCATCACAATGTCGATGGCACCAGCCTCGATGGCCTGATCCAAGTAGTCGTCTGGGTTGATGCCTTCCTTCTTTTCCATAGCTACACGACCCTTCTTCTCAAACAAGAAAGTTGTGGGAGTTATAATCCCACCACATGTCTTGATCAAATGCCTGATGTCCTGTAAAACCTTTGCTTTCTGGTCTGTTTGGCATTCGACAACCATTGCCACGGACCCCGGAAACATGGCTTCAATTGTGACTGTTTCCAGTGCTTGGCCCGTAACACTTAGTCCCTGCCCTCGTGCAATCGCGGATTCTATGACTATTTTCGGGATCGAGGCGCGTTTTGCGTTCGAAAGGGCTAGAGTAAGCCTTGGGTTGAATTTGGTATCGGCTCCCCATACTGTGATGACAGAAACGTTAGATAGGCACAATCTTCGTAGAGTAGAGAGCAAGAAAACATACATTGCGTAGCATTGCTAATCTCCTTGCTCACCATTGCCCGCTCCTTGCTTTTCGCCCTATCGTTTCTAGCCTTGTCATGTTTGATCGTTGACCATTTGCTGTGCCCGGAGGAGGTAATCGGCGATAAGCTGAAGCGTCGGCACGTGGTGCAGACATCAGCCGATCGAGGTCGGCCCAGAAGCCTCCTCAGGGGCAGCGATACTTCCATGACTCGAGATCGTCGAATGCGGATTCCAAACGCCCTCATGCGCATCCGATGCGGCGAAAGTCCATACATTCCAGACGCGGGCCGACAGTTTCTCCGCCCCTCCGCGGACGGGGAAGCCCACGATAAGGAGATGACGATGTTCTGTGCTTCATCGCTTGTTTATTGTCCGTTTCTTTTCTAGGGACATTCATTTGTCCCTTTTTATACCCAATGACTTCCTCAGAACCGACCCCTCCAGCACCAGCTCCTCCACCCGAAAATGCCACCCCGGAGCTGGACATTGAGAAGCTCCATGCTCTCCCCTCTGAACAACAAGACCTGTACCTGCTCACATTCACCTCCGACCTCGTGCAGTTCATCTCCGGCCTTGATTCCAAAGAAGTGTCCGCGCAGCAAAAAACGTTAAAAAATGAATTGTTCAAAATCCTTACACTGTCGTCCCCGTCGATCACTCGAGTCCTCCGCAATAACCTTGGCCGATGCTTCGGTGCGATTCTTGCAAAAGGAGATCGCGGTATTCTATTCGAGACAATCACCGATCTGCTTGGGATACTAGGCGCTGGAAAGAGCGAGGCCGAAATTCGAACCAAGTTCGCCGCGGCGCATTGTTTAGGGGAGGTCTTTGCGATTGCTGGAGAGAGTGCTTTCATGCAGTCTAATGTGGCTGCTTTGGCTATGCTCAAGCTCCTGAAATCGACAAGCAATCACACTGGCCTGCGAGGCGTGGTGTTCTCTGTTCTTCGAAAATTAGTTGTTGGTATCGGAGTGCCAATTGACGAACCCACAGCACGCGACATCTGGAAACAAGCGCGCAATGCAGCCACCGGTGATAAGTCAAGCTTCGTACAGGTACATGCGTGTCGCTGCATGGAACAGTTGATCAGCATGACGCCGTATTTTGATAATGCAAACGATTTCGAAAATCTCAAAACCACTGTGTGGAAGATTATTGATACCCCCACTGCGCCAGTCCGCCATGCCGCGGCATGCTGTCTTGGTCAAAGCTTGATCAAATTGCATGCCACCGATACCCATGTTGCTGCCGCGCCTAAACCGAAATCGAAGAAGTCCAAGAAGACGTCGAAGAAGACAGGTGCCCGTCCTGAGGACGAAGAGGAAGCAGAAATATCAGAGACCTCTGTCGCCCCTGCTAAAAAGAACGAGTCTCGATTGTTTTTCTTGCTTCCCGACCTTCTGAGACAACTTTCATCTCAATATGTAAAGAGTACGACTACTAACCGGGCCCGTGCTGGTATATGCATTTGCTATAAGTACGTTCTGCGAAATCTGGGCGATAAGATTGTTGATGAGCGCTACGGACAAATCGCCACCAACTTGCTGTTTGAGCTGCTCAACCACCCAACTGTGACGTACAACAGATTCCGTCTACTGATGACGCGCAAGTTTGTCAAGACTATTTTGGAGGACACCATCGGGCGGGACATGCTGCAGGAAAGCAGTCAACTAAATGCTGCGAAATGGTTGATTAATGACGTCCTCAAAGATTACCCCCAGGTTATCCAAGAAAGGCGCGAACCAAGCAAGTATACATTAACGAGCGCTGTAAGCGCATTATCTTCATTGATATCGTCTCTTGGCTCTGCTTTCGGGGTACATGCCGATAGTTGCCGGGATGCCCTGCTCCAGGTCCTTCCTCATACTAGTTACACTGTTCAAGTGCACACTGCTCACTGTCTTCGGAACTATGTGCTTGCTTGTCCACACCAACTTCTCTCATGCGTCACAATATGCATGAACAGCTTGCACAGAGAGATTGGTCAACTTGGTACTCCACGCCAATCGCCCCGTCGATGTGTTGGTTACGCAAATGGGTTGTCTGCAATGTTAAGCACATCCAGGCTCCAACCACTATATGGTGCTGTGGACGTTTTTGCGCGCGTTTTCTCACAGGCAACTGACCTGTTGAAGACAAGCTCTAGCTCAGAGTTAAGAGTAGCGAGCACCCAGATTCAGGTGGCATGGATCCTGATTGGTGGACTCATGCCTCTTGGCCCAAGTTTCGTTAAGATTCATCTTTCTCAGCTGATGTTGTTATGGAAGAACTCCCTGCCAAAACATCTCAGCAAGGAAAATGCTGCTCAACCAAACCCTCTTGAGACCAGTTTCCTCACCCATGTGCGAGAATGTGCATTGAGTGCGCTGCTAGTGTTTATGGAGTTCAATAGCAAGCTAATTACAGCCGATGGCGCAAAGAGGATTGCTACTATGCTGCAAAACACGGTCGAATTCTTGGATGATCTTCGTCGTCCAAAGTCAGTCGAGGATATTTCTCAGCGTCTTCACCCATCTCTGCAGTTGCATGACCTCAAGACCATGGTTCGTCGCCGTGTATTGCAATGCTTCTCAAAGCTAGTGCATGTTCATCATCCAAGCCACGGGGACATCATATCTCAGACCAGTCTCATGAGCATTGCGATTGCCTCATTTGCAGATCCAGATGCTCAACATCGGCCGTTGGAAAGCTCTATAGCTGGCTCGACTGGGCAATTTGACGGTCTATGGGACTTGTGCGATAACTATGGATTTGGCGTCACCGGCCTCGCCCGGGAGTATATCCGTGCAGCACTATCTGGAACCCAAGGAAAAGAAAATGCTCCTGCTTGGTCTAGCATCAACTCCGCTGATCACGGTATTGATGAGGCCTTGATATTCCCTATTTGTCAAGCCAGGGAGCATGACGCAGTTCTCCTATACAGTTTACGGGACGAGGATGAACTCACTGTGGATCCCCCTACTACAGGAGTGGTCAATGCGGCCATTGAACTCTTCGCCGTTGCTATTGGTCTTCATTCCCCAAAGATTCAAGAAAGTAGCGTCGAGCAAATCGCTACATTCCTTACATCTCCAACTCTACAAAGAAACCCAGGCCGCAAAGCTGCGCTGGGTGTCAATATCTCTGTTGCCCTCCTACATGCTCTGAAGGTTGCAGTAAAGGATACGGAATTTGTTGCCGGCAAGCTGAGCAATTCCACCGACAAAATCCTTCAGGAACTTGTTCAACGATTCACTATCGATACTGATCCCATTGTGCGAAATATTGGTGTGGAAGCTTTGGGACGCTTGTGTGACAACTCCGGGAACGCATGCACTAACACCCAAGTAAATTGGCTCGTGGACACTATTGTCGCCAACAGGGAACCGAATACGCGCGCAGGATGTGCTGCCGCCCTGGGATGCATCCACCAACAAGTTGGTGGTATGGCCGCTGGTCTGCATTTGAAAACAATCGTGGGTGTCCTCATGTCTTTATGTAATGACCCTCATCCGGTAGTGCATTTCTCTGCTTTGGGCGGACTTGAAAGAGTTGCAAACTCTGCTGGCCTCACGTTTTCTCCTTTTGCTTCCGGCGCGCTAGGAATGCTAGCTCAACTTTACAATGCAGACACGCACAATGAGGAATCGGCTGCACTGGCGACTTCAAACGTTGAAATGCTGTTCCTGACTCCAGTCGTGATTGGAAGATGTGTCGACTCACTTATCAATGTCCTTGGCCCGGATTTGCAGGATGTGGCAAAGACGCGAAGCCTGATTTTAACACTTTTACGTCAATTCCAGCTGGAGGAAAACGCTGCCTTGGTCACGGAAAGCTCTAAGTGCTTGGATCACTTCTCACTTTACGCCTCGAGTTACGTGGATTTCGCAGGCTATGTCAAACGCTTACAAACGGAGCTTCGATCGGACAACATCTTTACTCGAAATGTCGCTGTGCGCGGACTGAGCAATTTGATGAAGCGCGATGCAACATCTGTTGTTGAGACTGCAAGCGAAACACTTGAAGATGATATCTGGCTTGCGTTTGATGATGCCCCGGATAATGTGTCCCTGAAGAACATGATCCAGGAGTGGCTCCAACAGACGGCTCTTACTGAAGCTGATATATGGATTCAACGCTGTCAAAATATCATGACCAAGACCCGCACCAAGGTCGAGCTACCTCCAACGACAGCAATGCAAGCGGCAGATATTCCTGACGATGAGGTGGCTGGATTTGCATCTGCAGCTGCCGCTGAAGGCCAAGGCGACGCGACTAATGAGGCCATATCCGGTCAGGAGTTGTTGAAATGGCAGACAAGAAACTTTGCGATGTCTTGCCTATCCGAACTCATTGCCGCTGTTCAGGAAGCCATTCTCCCAGATCAAACGATTCCCGCAGAGTTGGCTTTGCAGTCAAAGGTTGGTGACATCGTGCGTATGGCTTTCTCGGCATCTACTGCCAGTGTCATTGAACTTCGGGTATGGGGCTTGAAGATTCTCGACCAGGTTCTGACCGTAAGTATTGCTTACCTCCTGTATATATTTTCACGACTAACTTTGATCAGATGTTTGGCAAAACTCCCGACCCTGACTTCGCGGAAGCTTCTTTGCTTGAACAGTATCAAGCTCAGATCGGATCTGCTCTTACACCCGCCTTCGCAGTCGACTCTTCCCCTGAGTTGGCTTCAGAAGCAATCAATGTGTCTGCTACTTTCATCGCAACTGGTATCGTGACGAATGTTGACCGTATGGGAAGAATTCTCAAGCTTCTGGTTCTTGGACTGGAGAACTTCGCGAAGAACCCAGCAACCACTAAGATCGGTGATCTGAAAGGCCTGAACTCGAATGCACGGGTAATGGTCAAGCTTGCACTTTATTCCGCGTGGGCCCGGTTACAGATCGCAAGTATCGACCAAGAATATCTCAGCAGAGTGGTCCAGCCTTACGTTGCTAAACTAACCCCACTCTGGCTTTCTTCGCTTCAAGAATATGCCAGGCTGCGATTCGAGCCTGATATCTCGGGCGCTTTGGGTACTAGCTCGCATAGCAGTGACCTGGACGAAGTATATGCTGCGCTGAATCGGGAAACGCTGTTGAAGGTGAGTTTCAATATAGTCCACATCGGGTGACTCTGCTAACATGGCATTCTAGTTTTATCAAGATACTTGGCTCAATTTAGTCGACGCAATTGCGGGTTTGGTTGAAAAGGATATTGACTTCGTCTTCGACGCACTAGACGGCAAACTTCAACCACCCGAGGAGCCAAAGCAAAACGAGGACGGCGATGATGCGAAGGACAAAGAAATTACTGAAGTTTCCACCAAGCAGTCCAAAGGCAAGGGCGACGACATCAATTATCGTGAAGAGCCAGTGGCGTTCTTCTTCGTCCTCTTTGGTCTATCCTTTGAGTCGTTGGTCGATCAAGCAACATCAGCTTCGCAGCGACTAGAAATCCTCCAGGCGCTCAAGCGAATCCTTCGTCCAATCATCTCCGGAAATGCCATTTATCAAGACGCTGTCTTCACTGAGACGATGGATACCTTTGACCGACTTGTATTGACCGAAGCTACCCCCGTTCAGACCGTCATTGTCGAAATCGCGCAGAACCTTTCGCTTGACCACCCAGCTGCTCAAAGTGATCAAGACCGCCCGGACCACCTCTCTGATGACATCGAACAATTATTTGAGTTGACAAGAAGCATCATTCTGGTTCTGGCAGGCATGCTGCCCAACCTTCGCGAATCAACTCCATTGGCGCGATTCAATGTAACGTCGGATGACTCTTTGAGTCTCATCCGTCTGGCCCTTAAGTCACTTGTGGAAGTTGCCTCTGTCTTCCCATCCATCATTCGCAATGATCTTCACGCTTGTATCATCCACATCTTTACGACCATTTTGGCGACTGGAATCTGTCAAACTGAGGTTGTACCGCAAGCACTTCCTGTCTTCCGGCAGTTTGTGCATGCAATCACACACTCAGCTGATATTGCCGAGGAGAGAGATGTGGTTTCTTTCCAAATTCGGGGCTGCCTCACGCGCTTCCTAACAATCCTCACTATTGCCCAACGCCGTGAATCAGAGTCGTCTATTCCATGCGCTAAGAACACTCTGTTGGCAATCACCTTCCTATTGACTGCTGGCGGCCATGTTCTCCCGCCTCAAGACCCTGTCATCAACCGTGTTCTGAACGAACTTCTCGACTGTCTTCAAGACGTGGGTCTCGCTACAGTTGCAGCCAGCTGTCTACGATCAATTCTTCTCAAGCCCAGCCCTCGCTATATGACAGACGATGTGATCTCTCGCTACCTTCTACCGCGTTTGATCGCCTTCCTTGTTGGCGTTCCTGGCGATTCCGGTGAGAAGCCCAATGACCCAGAAAATTCGCGATTGGTTATTGCTCGCACTCTGGTTTCATGCGTCACAAACGCGACTTTCTCTCCCGCAGAGACCCCGGCTGCCATATCGCTGGTCATGTCTGCCCTTCTCGCTCGTGCGAAAAGCGAAGGCGCATCTGTACATAAGGAGTCAGCTGTGAATCTCCTGGAGCTTGCCAAGGCCGACCAGGTTATTTTCCGAGCCCTGGTTGCTAACATGAGTGTCGACCAAAAGTCCCTTCTGGAAGAAGTCCTTCGTAGTGCTGGCATCGGATCAAGCTCCGCCAAAGCGGGCGAGCCGGTCGATACTGCTCCGCAGGCAGCACCCAGCATTGCCCTGCGTATGGATTTCTAGGTACTATGAACATATCTGCGTGTGGCTTTAAATGTGTTACGATGTTCATGCGAGGCGAGGCAGTTTTCTGTTCTCACCATTTGCTGTGCCTTTTAAGGGCCAAGATTCTGTAATCTAAATAAAAGTCAAAATAAAATTAGAAGTTTCCACCTCCACAACCTTCACCATTTAACTTCCCTTTTAGGAAGCTCACAGCGCGCTTATGTTATCCGCATCAGGTGACACCGTCGTGTGATTATCATGCGATTTGACTGTTCTTTTTCGCCTCCTCTACTGCTAAATAGCGAATGGAGTTGCTCGATGTTCCAGTCGCGGGTCTCCCGATCTTTTTTGACGCACTGCTAGATTCTCAATGCCTCCGGACCGAGGTCGCGCCTCGCGGGCATGTGCATCTTGTAGGAAGCAAAAGACACGATGCTACGAGCCGGGTATAGCAGGCAAGCCATGTCTTCGATGTGATCGACTGCGACAGAAGTGCTCACTCGTTGACATTCCGGAGCCTGACGAAACGACCGAAACGCCCAGTGCTGGCAGTGGGACAGATGCACGGTAGGAATAGATCCCCACAGGAGGCTAATTCCGCAGTTTGAATACTTGAAGATAACACCCAAACTAACAATTGTGACAGATTGGAGCGTCTGGAAAGGACAGTCGCAACTCTTCTTAATCGGCTGGGAGAGGACCCTTCTGGTCTTGTCGAATATGATTTAAATAGGGTTCCAAGTGCTCTAACGACTCCGGAAGAAAGCGATGTGGCGTACCAGGACGCGGAGTCTTCCGCAGCTCCCGTCATGGTAATCCGTGATCTGGCCACCAATACTACGAGCAACCCTATTCCTGATGCACGACCCCTTGGAAAAGTCCTTGATGATTTAATATCCCCCGAGTTATCCTTCACTTTAATAGCAATGTATGTGATAACCTCCGAGGCAGATAAGCTTACTAGCTAACATAGTGAGCTTTGAATAGTTTTTTAGAGTACTATGGCCGATGGATTTTGTTCGACACGGATAGTAATCCAGCAACATTACTGCCCCATATAAAGCGTTCGCCCATTTTGTTCTGCGCCTGTTGTCTCATCGCAGTGCGGCATACTTCTGAGGAACTAGCAGCATATCTAGCTCCGAAGCTGTATGAGTCTGCTAGGTCATCGATCTCAAACACGCTGCTCACTGCGCCTCAGTCGATTGAATTCTTTCAAGCTGCTCTTATACTGTGTATGTGGTCCACCACTGTTGGCCAGGTTCCTTTGAGCATCGACAGCTGGCTTTTGAGTGGATTTGCGCTTCAGCATGCGCAAGCTAGCCCTCTTTTTGCGACGGTCACTGCCCAGTCTCCTCCTGCTACACGATGGGAGGGTGAGACTCTGAATAGGTGCTGTTTGTGGAATCATCTGTGCCTGGCGCACCTTCATTACTGCGTCGGAACAAGTCGTAGGTCTATGTTGCAATCGTGGCAAATTGAGCGAAGTCAAGCTATTATCAATTCAGATTATGCGAACAATTTCGAAGTTCGCATGGTTGCTGAGATACATCTCTACTGGACTGTCTACGAAAATCTTATTGAGGATACAGTGGACCTGCTCAAGTCTGTGGGGGCACTGCAAGCCTGGCGTCGGAAATGGGAGTTTGTCCTTGGTATGACCCCTATATACTAACATTGAATGGTCGCTAATAAGAATCAAGAACAACCGCGATCTCAATTTCTCCTGATGGGATTCCATTTCTCGAACCTACTATTATACGAGCATTCTTTGAAAAAGTCAAAAACCCCGCGGGCCCGAGAATCTCTTGTTTCTGAGATGGTTCGTCATTCTACTGCGATAGTACAGCTGGCCATGAACACAGTGGACGAGCGAACTCGCCACCTAAGCGATCACATATACCATATGATCACGTTTGCAGCAATAGTTATCTGCCGCTTGCTCAACAGCCACGAAGATCAACTCAGTGCATCATACAACATATCGGAGCTGGATGAACTCATACGCAATTTAGTTTCGTGGCTTCACCTCATTGGTCTACCCTGCCATGCTGCTCATACGCTCGGCAATATCATTGCCAAAGTACACCAAAAGTTACGCCCCTCGGTGGAATTTATACCTGCACCCGTTGAAGAGCCTCCAGACGAAAACTTTACTAATTACTACTTCCCCGAATTTCTGGGGCTGGGGGCATCCGGAGATGGTACTTGGGACTTATTACCCGACCTGAGCTTCTTCTCGCACACGCCAGATTCTTAAACCCTCGCTATCCACAAAAAAAAGACTCTATCTGGGGTATTTTTTCTTTCAAATCAGAAATTTCAATGATTCAAAGTCGTTGAATTTAATTGAAAAGAATGATTTTACGTCCTCTAACACGGCATGTGAACCGCGACAATCTCAATGCCGCCCATACCTGCTCTCAATCCAACGGAACAAGGGAAAAGTGATTCCTGAGAAAGCAAATGTCAACTCATGACCTATATTCGCACCTTTTCCGATCAATGACGCGATAGGTGCAGAATACCAAGTCACTTTCATTCCAAGGGCAGCCCCGGCGAAGCCGAATGCAAAGGCACCAATTGCAGCCCATCCAAAAGGTAGGGTTGCCGGATTATTCCACTCCTCTAGGTTATATGCAGTCCAGCGACGTCTGAATATGAGATGCTCCTCAATGACAACTGTAATGTGAATCACCGTCCAATATCCAATGACACTCAAGAAAGTCTGCAAAGTGTCGTCAAAGTATACCGCAGCACAACAGCCGATTATGATTGCCACCACAAAGCCAAATGTTACTAATATCACACGAGGTATCCTCAAAGCCCATGGGCCCAGATTCTGCATGTGAAGAGCAAAGGAATAGTTGTTCGGGATATTGTTCTATCCAAGTCAGCTTAAATTTCAAATATCTTGTTAGGGATACTCACTGGAATGGAACTCAAAGCAGCTAGAACCATAAGAAATTTACCGAATCCTCCCGCTGGCTCCAAGGCCATTTTCAGCAAACCACCAATAGAAGAAGCACCGTAGGCTTCTTTCCAGGCAGGACTTGTGATAGTACCCGTGTACAGCGCAGCTCCAAGTGACTGGACCAACACAGTAGGGACAAAGATACCGATATAGGTTGCACTGAAGATCTGCAATCGTGATGTCTCCTTAGGCATGCGCACATTATAATCAGCGGCGCAATTTACCCAAGAGACTGAGAAGGAGAAAATGCTGGCCATGTAGCTCAGAACGGCGGCTGCTTTGTCCGACCCTTGCAGCTGCTTCGGGCTCGCTGCTGTAAAGGACGAGGCACCTGTTCCCGCAGCCACACACCAAACTATCAGTGGAAAGATCCAAACAAAAGTATCCAAGCGATGGATCCAGGTTATTCCGAGTGCACATATTATCCAAACAAGCGTGCATATTATGATAACGCCTGCCCAGGTAGGACATTTGCCGTCTGACAGCGCGTTGAGGACGACGGCTCCGGAAATCGAGTTTATTGCGTTCCAACCAGTTGTCGCAACCATGGAAAATATTACGACCAGCATGTTGCCCCAATATCCGAAGGAATACCTTCTTTAAAGCCAGTTTGTATTAGCTTGATCCTCAATGAAGCTTCTTATCAGTATTTACTTACGAGAATGTTGTCATCCTCAGCCCAGTCAACCCAGCTGTGGCGGTCCAGGCTGGTAGGAGATCACTCGTCAGATTCACAACTAGAATCACTGTAAAGGATTCCCAAAAGCTTAGTCCTAGAGCCCCTCCTAATGATCCAATGTTCAATGTTGCTACCGCCATATTGGCACTGAACCTATTGAGATATTCATATTAGTCCCGTCAGGTGAATTTCAGATACCGCTTTACAGGCGGACAAGGTTTCATACCAGAAGGTCGCCGCATTCCAGAACTTCTGTTTGCTTTCACCTCGTTGCTCTTCGGTTATCCGCTCAATTCCCCCTTCTTCAATAGAAAGTCTACTAGGAAACCATTGTGAGGATTCGAGTGGTTGCTGAGCCTCGGTAGTTGAAGCTTTGTCGCTGGATGCAGGATAAGTATCCCTGTTGATTTCGGAACAGCGCTCCATTTTTGACAACACTTATGACACAGTATTAGGCTAGAGCCCATAGAGTTGAGCATCGCTGATCTTTATATTCAGCTTCTTCTTATATCTCAACTAATCTACAAAATAGCTTGCCTGGTCTGTCGATAAGCATATCAAGGGCTTATCTGACGCCATCGCAGGTATACTACGGGGGATACGCGGTAGACCCACAGCAAAAACACTTGAGACAGACGTGAGCAAAACAGTATTCTACGCGCCTAGTATGGACTAAATGTCTCTCATCGAAATTACATTACAAAAAGCGCGCGACTTCTGGTAACATAGTAGCTACTTTCGATGAACTCTCTGTGGGGCTTCCAAGACCGGGCGAGTGTTATCTGCCGCCGGCATGCCGCGGCATGCCGGTTCATAGCCCTAAATGCTACAAAATATAGTAGAACCTCTTTTTTGAAGACCGCAAAGATATAATAACGCAACAACGCCTCGATTTTACACCATGCTGCTCTTTGAATTACATTCTCTATCGTTCTCAACGCGATGGAGCAACATACGCTCGGCCGCCGCGGGCTGGGACTCCGTGGAGTCGATCAGCAGAAAGTCTCGCCCGGCTATGTCCTCTACTCGCCTCTGACCTCAAACACTGCACATCTCGTCTCAACAAGCGGGAAAGAAGTGCACCGATGGAATCTCCCTTATCGTGCGGGCCGTCATAGTCGCATTCTAAAGAACGGCAATCTCGCTTACAATGGCGCTCATCCTGATGCGCCACACCTGTTCCCCATGTGGGCAAAGTATCGAGGCGGAATGATGCTCCAGGTTGATTCACAAGGGAACATCGTCAAGCAATATTCCGATCTGTACGCTCACCATGACCAGAACCATCTAGATGATGGCACGATTCTCTACACTACGCTGGAGCCTCTGACTCTGACAGAAGCAGCGCGCGTTCGTGGAGGAATTCCAGGAAGCGAAGCTCCTGATGGCCGTATCTATGCAGACTGTATCAAGCTTGTCGAGCCATGGTCTCAGTCTAATGTATCATCTTCTGCAGACTTTGATGGCTCTGGTGGGACAGGCGGTGCGAAGCTCCTTTGGTCATGGCGAGCGATCGACCATCTTGATCCAGAAGACTTTGCTGCGCATCCGCACTACCCGCTTGAACACTGGCCATTGATCAACAGTGTTGCTTTTGATTCTGATGGGAATATAATTGCATCTTCGCGCAACGCATCTTCTGTTTTTGTGATCTCTCGGGCTACTGGTGAGGTTCTTTGGCGGATCGCTGCACCGACGGTTTGCCAGCAGCACTGTGCACATCAAATAAACGATCAAGGAGATATCTTGATTCTTGATAATGGGGTATTCCGACCCAATTTGGCTATGCCCTTCTCAAGAGCAATTGTTGTGGGTAAAGATAAAGACATCAAATGGGAGTACACGGATCGATCGACTGGCGGGCTGGGCTTTTTTACTCCTTTCATGGGGTCAGCTCAAGCACTACCTAATGGTAACTTCCTCATCTGCGAGGCAGCTACTGGTCGAATCTTTGAAGTTACCAAGGAGGGAAGTCTAGCATGGGAGTTCATTGTCCCACAATTGCAGGACTACAAGACTGTCATGGGAGAGCATGAGCTGCAGGAGATGGAGGCAATCGGGTTCTCTTACCAGAGTAATGCTATATTCAGAGCTTACAAATACTCTCCGCAAGAGATACCATGGTTGAAGAATGACAGTTAAGCTGATGTCGAGTTAGCCTTTTGCGATAAAAACCTATTTTGAGCTAGCTGCGATTGAGCTTTCATTGCCAGTTTTGGTATTTGAGACGGAGGTCTTATAAAGAAGCTGTACTCGCTGTTTACCTTACATATTGGCTTAAATGGTCCTGTTGAACCCAGAGGCAACTTTATCATCAATGAGATATTCTTGAAATTTAAGTATTGTACACCAGATAGTACTGGTTACTGGGGATGTTGAGCCAGGATTATCATTATCGCCGCAGTATTAAGGCAGCTGAATTTATGCACAGACGCAAGCCTTATAGGCATTATTCTCGTTCATACGTGAATTAGATCACTCTTGTTCCCAAATGTGATGAAAGTCATGGAACTGTCAGCTCTCCAGCTCTTGTCTACTTGTCGACGCCAGTTCGGGTGGGATAGAGGACTCGTGATCCAGTTCCCGTAAACCTTCTTTGTTGATTACCATAGGCTGAACGAGCGTCGCACTAGTCAATTGCTGTCGAAGGGACTTTATTTGTCGTTGTGTATAAGTGTAAAACCAGATCATTGTCCCCACAGCAAGGACTAGGGGTACTCCGAGGCCAAGGCCTAATCCAAGAGCAAGAGAGTTGTCGGTGGAGCTTTTACTACTCGGACATGAGGTGATGCCAGTGCTTGATGTCGTGTCGCTCATGTCAGTCGTGTTGAACAAGCCAGCTCCCACCACACCCACTACCTTAGTGTCGGTCCAGTTGTAATTATTAAGCTTTTGTTTGCACGTTGTGGCCGCATTTGACTGTCCGCAGGTATACGAATGTATTGCATTGATATCGCAGTGATGAATATGAGCAATGTCCCCGGGTATTTCTATGGAATTCAAGATTAGTTAAACGAATGCGTAGTCTCACATCACTGAATCTCACCTTTGTTGCACACATCAGCGCAACCTTCGCCCCAAGACTTATCTTGACATCCTCCTCGATACAATAAGGTATCGTTTGCCTTGAAGCACATCCCATTTGACATACAAGCCGCCTCTATGTCGCAGCATTGCAAGCCACCCGGGCAGGGAAGCATTCCGTCCCCGGTTGTATGCCCATCGGGCCAGTAGCAGTCAGCTGCTGCTTGTGCCGCGAAAAGACCCAGCAGGAGCAGGTATAAAACATCCATTGTCGCAAGGGGTTTTTTCGAGAGGCGTAAAGAGACGTGAGGTCATGGAGCCATTTTGACAGCGCTTATTTGAATTGACGGGGCTGCCCGCAGGGCTTAACCGATCTTCTTGGCAGCATCGTGGCTGAAGGTCTGGGGGCGAGATATGCCAATCATTGCCTATTGAAACCATTCAAAGACCACGTTGCAGGTGCTCAGACGATCCGCTAGGGTCCAGCCTTGACCGTCCTCGAGGGGAACTCCTTAGTTAGCGTGTTGATCGGCACGCGAAAATGCGCCTAAGCACTAATTTGGTTTAATCGTGCGCCAGGAAGCGCTAATTTCACCATGCATGGATCAACAAATATTCTCAAGTCAACAGTGTTTTCTGCCACGTCTGCCTCTTGTAGCCATCAAGGCGTACGAGTATCCGCTCTTGAGTGGTTAATTATTTACGCTTTTATAAGGTTGGCCCACGGGCCTTGAGGACTGCGCGTCCCTGCAAAAACTTGGAATTGTGGATAGCATCTCGCGTGTTCGCTCATATGAGAAATAAGCAAGAAAATGTGATCTACAGTGGCGTAGCAAAAGTTTGTGACCACCCTGTTTTACCGCTCCACCTACCGCCTTCCCCATAAAGTATAGTAAAATCAATACAGCAAAGGAGGCATGGCAGCAAATTGATTTGAGTATACTAGAAAACCTATCCGAGAGTATCCACATCGAGTTCAGGCAATACCTTAAAGTGGAAGATGTTATACGAGTTATTAGACATTATGGAGGTTTTTGCCTGGCAGAATTTATGGCAGAACTAGGCGGTCAACAAGGGGTGGTCACAAACTTTTGCTACGCCACTGTAGAAACGGTAGATACCACGGCAAGTCCCTCAAATTTATAGTGATAAAATCAAGTTGCAGGAAAAAAGGCAAACTACTGCTAGAGCGCCATGAAAAGTACTGACACATGGCCTCCGTGGAGTACCTGACACTATTACGTGAGCTTTTTAAAGGGCATATTAGTCATGTGTACCCGGACAGTCCAGAGGATGTTTACCTTGTTCATTGAAATATTGAGATGTTTCTTTTCCACGATTTAGAAAATCTGGAGGGGGTGGTCCTAGGAGTGAGATTATCTGGCCCAAATGGACATCGTCTGCAAGTCCTCGGCTGGTTATGTCTGAAGGTGCTTCAAAGGGTGCACGGCCATGAAATAGGTCCCAAAGCTAATGTAGTCGAAGATATTGATTCAAAGGGGAGCTTAGGTTTGATAACTGTATGAGCTTACCATGACTCCCAGGTTCCACATATCAACACTGTAGCTCCAATTATGTCCTAGACAGACTTCTGGGGCTCTGTACTCATCTGGTTGGATAGTGTGGTTGTTAGGGGGGCCATCGCCGTGCACGGCGAGCCCAAAGTCAGTTAGGACAGATCCACCAAGATCCTCAGGCGACAACGCCCAGTAATTTCGGGACAAATATATGTCGCGATCGTCTAATTGCTTTCTTGGGGATGGATCACTTATCTCATCTTGCGCGATCAGGTCCAGGATAGACGGATTTCGAAGTGTCAACATGATGTTATCAGATTTCAAATCTTGTTCAATTCCAATGTTGTTCAAAATGTTATTGTGTGATAGGCC
Organism: Penicillium coffeae; assembly: GCA_035985395.1. Lineage (NCBI taxonomy): Eukaryota > Fungi > Ascomycota > Eurotiomycetes > Eurotiales > Aspergillaceae > Penicillium > Penicillium coffeae. The sequence goes on along the minus strand of CP142594.1, from coordinate 1,211,164 downwards.
TGGAAAACACGGGGAAACGTGAATGCATCGAATTATTTGAATGACCGCTAACATATGTAATCTCCCAAGATGAAAGGAAACACAAATGCAACACCCTATGCGCTAACCTACGGATATGAAAACATGTACTGTAAACAAAAGCTCTACCGCACAGCCAGGAGGCCAAAAAGCAGTTCAGTCTGCGTCCAATAAACCGCAGCAGCTTTCTGAATAGCCTTCACGTCCTCTGCAGCTGGTTCTGCGCTCTTGCGGATATGCCCAATGACGCTTTCAAGCTGAGACTCGCTTCCAAGCATACTTGAAAGATATGCAGTGTCGAAGAGAAGCTGGATCTTCCAATCCTTCAGGATATCGACACGAGAGGTTTCGTTGGAATCGCCGCTCTTCTCGCCCTCTTCACTGTCTTTGTTTTTGTCTTCATTATTGGATGACGTATCGTCATTGGTATCTGATTTCGTTGCAGGTTTGGTTGGGTTGCCAAGATTGGCTAATTCATCCAAGTTCGATTTCAGATCCTTATCCAATCGCTTTCGCAATTGCTCTTTTAGGACTTGAACAGTTGATGGATCCCATAGGTCAGTACCACTATCATCCATTGACGCAATCAACTTGCGTAAGTATTTGAAGGTACTTGGAGAAGGCTGCACCGGCACTGTCTCCCAAAGAGACCTCCCAGGGACGATCTTGAGCTTTTCGGCGTTGGATGGTAAGAGAGACGGGGAATCGTTTTTACTGGCAATATTTCCAGCAAGAAGTTGCTGGAGCTTTGGGGCCAGATTCTCAGAGAACAAGAAATTGTCGGCAACGAAATCTGGAGGTAAGTCGCGCCGAACAAGTCGTATGAGTCGAAGGAGAAATGTAGCCTTTTCACTCTTATTTGAGGGACCGAAGGAGTCGAATGTATGACTGAAGGATGTTTGAAGCGCATCATATGACTTTCGAACAGCTGACTGCAGAGCTTCTGCAAGGCAATTCGGGTCCTTTTCATTAAGGCGAGGATTCACGTCGATTTCATCCTCATCGTCATCACCACCAACGAGAATATCGGTCCACTTCAGTCGACGAAGATCGTCGATTGATGCACTGACCTCTTGTATGGATGAAAGCCAAGCTTCATACTTCACGATCACCGCGGAAACTTCGTCATCACGTCCAAGAAGTCGGTCTATGACAGTCTGTTTGAAGCCCACAGCACCGTTGGAATAGTCCGCAACAATCAAATCTGAATCCCAAAGTGATCCCAGAGAACTATGCTCGGAGTTCTCCAATGAGGCAACAGTTGAAGCTATTTGTCCCGTTACTTGATCAATTGCTTGGGCCTGTGCCGCAAGCACACGTTTAATGTGATCATTGAATATTTCTCGCAATCGCTCGAGAACATCTTCAGATCGGTGCGTAATGGTCGATCCCCAAGACGAAAGCCACACCTCAATAGCAACTGCACGCAGTTCCACTATTCCAGCAAAGTCGTCACTTCGAGTCAGGCTGTCGTCACATCCACTAGCAAATCGTTCGAATGCTTGTGATGACCACTTTTTAATCGATTCAACACCTTCAGAACGGCTGAGCTCACTCAGATTGATCCATGGAGTGAAATTGTCTATTTCAGGGGCCACCCAACGGCCTAAAATTTCGATATCCAGTCCATCCAAGTTGCGAATTTCGGGGTCAGACAGAATCGGCCTCGACTTGAGCTTGTGCAAAACATCAGTGAACTGGCGCGATCGGAGTATTTTTGACGTTTGAAGCGTATGGATAAACAGGCGCAATGACTTTGGAATATTTTCTGGTGAACTGTCCAACTGGTTGATCATAACATCAAGCCGCACTTGATGGAAATGTTGGATGGCATCGTCAGAGGACAAGCCCTTTGCGAGACAACAGGCTGCTAATGATTCCACTATACTGTCCTCACTTGCATTCGAAGAAGCCAATCGTTTGTCAATACGTTTGAGGAGAGTTTCGCGCAACGAGGCGATTTGGTCACGTAGGTCGGTCAAAAACGGTGGCGTGGGTTCATGCTTCGAGAGTTTGTTGAATAGCTGACGAGAAATGACGAGTATTTTGGCGATTAGAAGCAAGGAGGATCGCTTCCGTAGGAGGCGCGCAATGGATGTTGTACAACGGTGAAGGAGGGCAAGTTGCGCCCCGAAAGCATGCTTATCGACATCTAAATGACATTAGCCTTTCTTTCCTCTAGTATAATAGCCCTGCGCTTCGGGTGTAGTCATTTCCTACCCTTATCAGCCGTGTCTTTCTTCATCTGCCGCGCATGGGCATGCTTTCTCTCCACCAAGCGTGGATTGCAACGCCGCCCAATGTCGGACAGAATAGACTCCGCTTCCTGAATATCGGTGTTCATGGTGACAATTGTTTCTGCCGTGCCGACGAGCTCTCGATATCGCGTCCTAGAGAACAAAATAAACTGTTAGTAACCATAAAAGCTACTCCTGCTCTTCAGCTACTTACCCCACGAGAGCTCGGAGCTTCTCCTTATTGCTGGAAATGTCTCGCCGCAGTTCCTGTTCCACACGGCGGACCGTGGGAATCTGATACTGAAATGCATCGTGCCATGACTTCAGGCTCTTTGGATCTGGAGCCTCAGGGGCCATACTGGGCGGTGCTGTACGGAGGTATCAACAACGACGGAGAAGGCCATTTGGTCCGAATTGGATGCGCCTCAGGCCAATATTACATAAGCCAGTTTTATCTTATCGCTCGTGACTCAGATAAAAAAAGCCCCGCGAAGTGCCGCTGGAATCTATATCAATTTTATTTTTGTTGCATACGTCAGAGTGCGACAAAATGCCCTTGATGGAGTCGGATTCTCCGGAAGTTCCTCCAGTGGACTCGACATCGAATGATTTGCCTGACCGATTACCGTTTCCACCCATCACATACTCTCATATCCTTCACTGCTCATACCATGACTGGCATAAAAGGTACGTACTTGGCTTCTCATGCGCCTGCATATGCCCAATTAACCTCTTCATAGATACCGATCTCTAGCTCCAAAGTCCCGTGTCATTCCTCTTTCAGACAAATTCGTTTCCTACCTCCGAGCAGACGGCATCGTCCTCCCACCCGAAACAGCTCGCCGCGCCCGCGATACCGATGAAATTGACACATACTCGGACGAGGAAGATGGAGAAGAAGGGGAAGACCCTTCACAAGATTGGTCAGAAATCCACACGGCAATTCGCGACACACTGCGCGACTTCGGCGCCGTAACCCCCAAACTAAATTGGAGCGCTCCAAAGGACGCAACCTTCATGTCTGCGACGAACGACACAAAATGCATCACTGCAAACGACATCTACCTACTTCTGAAAAGCAGCGACTTCATTACACATGACTTGGATCACCCATTTGACGACTGTGTGGCAGACTCGGAGCCCTCAACAACTACCGACACAGACTCTTTAATCCCACAAGTACCGTACCACTTGGTCCTACGCAAGTTCGCAAACTTCAACCCTTCGCTTGAATTCCGCTGTTTTGTGCGGAACCGCAAGTTACTGTGCGTGTGCCAGCGAGACCAGAATCATTTCGACTTTCTGTTCGATATGCGCGATCTGCTACGCTCGCGTATTCAGGCATTCTTCGATGAGAAATTGCAGGATACTTTTCCAGACCCGAACTTCGTTTTCGATGTTTACGTTCCTGCGCCACATCAGCGGGTCTGGTTGGTGGACATTAACCCGTGGGCCCAGCGGACGGATTCGTTACTTTTCAGTTGGTTGGAGATCCTTAGGATGAAAGATCCTATTGGGTTTGAAGAGGAGGGACTGGAAGGCGATGGAGGCTTTGTTCGATTATCACTGCATGATGGGCAGATATTGACTTCTGAGAATGGGGAAGAGCCGGTCAACGATGAGGAGTCGGAAGACGAGGCGGAGGATGCCGACGGTCAAGACGAGGGCGATGACCAAATGGCGCCTTTCTTGCCGGAAGTTCGTCTTGTCAAAAAGAATGACCCAGAGGCATACTCCTTCTCCACTCCGCAGTATTCTGCTCATAAGGTGCCTAAGGATGTTGTTGATGCCTCGCTCGGTGGAGTCGGAGGTATGAGCGAGTTCATGGGCAAATGGCAAGATATCATGGCGGAGCACATGCGAGAGGCGCGAGATGCAGACAGTGACTCTGAATAGAGTCTATACACAAAAGCTTTTGTACTCCTTCGAACGCTGGTTGAAACTGGACAGAGTATCAAAAACCACTGCGATGAAATTAATGAGAAATGTAGATTACGTGAAGGCCAACAATAAACATGTTTGAAGTCATAAGAAGGCCATGTCTCTGTCATTTTAGTTTGAAAATAATTATTCCTGTTTCTTTCTAGTGCTCACTGATTACTTGGCCCTCGCCGCTTTAGATTGCTGCTTATACAAGACAGCATGTGAGCGGCCTGGGACCGCTCCCTGACCTGGGATCTGCAACCATCTTTGCGCTTTTCACAAAGCCACGCCATCCAGACACAGCTGCGACCCACAATGTGGCTTAGGGTCTCATCTCATCCCCTCGTGGTAAAGACCGGTCGAGTCAGTAATTTTGCACTAGAAGCCGATCGCTCATACATCAAATCGAATGCATCAGCTTGAAGTCATTGGGTCATAAACGATACAATACGAGATCCCCGAACCCAATATTCCTGAAAGCGCGCAAATGGTTTCATGAGAACGCGGCACCTATGAACAACCGAGAGATGCTAGTTACGCAGATACAAGTTCAGAGAGCGGCTCCAGATCGTTCGCGCACGGTCTAAGGCTGACCCGTGAACAACTACTTATGGTGCTCGATAAAGATGACAGGACCACACAGAGCTTGAAGGAGGCATTGCAGGGGGTAAAGACTTCGCTTAATGCCATGGAATTATGTACTGGTACACAGGGTCCGATTTCTCGCTAGTGATGTTGGTATCGGTTTGTACGAAGGCCTCAAATTTCTTTTCAGGCCAAAGAAATAGTGCAGTTTATTTGTCTCAGCCACTGATTCTATCCTGTGGTTATTGATGTACGACCTAAGGAGACGCCCATGCTGAGTGCTCATTGAGGGTGAACCTAAGTAGGCCCCGTAGAACGGCGTTATATCCAAACATGGAAATCCCACTTGTGCACACTTATTAATTAACCGCATAGAGCATCATATATTCAAAAGAAATCTACTATGTATCAAAGCTTATGCTTCTTCTCTCCGGAAGCCAGCTTCCGGAACTCCTCCTGCGGTCCACCAGTCATAAAACGCTCCAGGCCCATGAAAGCCTCCAGAGCATTCTGGCGATCCAAGATCTCACGCTCAGGTCTCCGAATAAGCTCCTTAATCTTGACAAGACTTGACTGACTCAAGTGGTTCCCAAGACGGTCCTCGACCTCCGCAAGAACATTCTTCAAAAAGCCCGCCGAGTCATCGGACTTCTTCGAGTCCGCGCTGATAACCTTATTCACGAATCCAGTAGACACTAACTCATCAATCGCAATCCGCTTGCTCATGATAAGTGCCTCATTTGCTTTTGAGATACCGAGTCGCTCGACGAATGCGCGGCTGGCGCCTCCTTCAGCGACGAGACCGAGAGAGGAGAAGGGGGTGAGGATGAAGGCGTGAGGAGCGGCGTAGATGAAATCGGCATGGGCGACTAGAGCAGCTGAAAGACCGACAGCTGGACCGTTGAGCGCAACTACTAGGACCTTGGAGTGGTTGTAGAATTTGCGGGTGATGTCGATGTTGTTGGCGACGAAGCCGCGGAGGAGGTCGCGGCGGACGCTTGACAGGGCGCCGCCCTCTGGGCGAGCGCTGGTGACATCTGCACCGCTATTAGATTGACATGTTAGTATTTTTCCTTCCATGACAACTTGAAAGCTTGGCGCATTGATCTGCGGAAGCTGACATCCGACGGTGACGAAGCTGAGGGGGCTTACGCTGAGAAAAATCGGCCAGTTCCAGTCAGGACGGTGATGTAGATATCATCTCGTGTGTCTACTTCGCGCAGTCGCTCTCCTAGCAGATAGTATAGTTCGACGTCTAGAGCATTTAGCTTCTCGGGACGGTTAAGGGTGACGATCGCAATCCGATCTTGGTAGGTGACAGTCACCAGGTGATTGAGGTGGTCGACCGACATCGTGGATATTATGTTGTGATAAGCTCTAGGATGAGAGTTCAAGGTCTTAAAAGACGAAGGATCGCGGTTTAATAATCTCCTTGAAGAGCCGAGGATATACACAGGCAGCTCGGCAGCTACGCCCCGTTCCAGCTATTAACACTTTAATGCACAGCATTAATCGCTGCCGTTGATTGCGGGGAATGAATCAGCCGAGGCCCGCGGAGGGTCACCTGATACAGATCACATGATGTAGAGTGCCTGGCAAACAGGGCGCCCAGAAATAGATGAGTAATCGCTTTCTCGTGACGGGGCCCACTCTCAATTCGATGGGATCTCGAGATCAGGCCACTGGAGATTGAACTTGCCTGTCGCAAACCTCAAACCACTTTAATCAGTGAATCCCTGTGACTCTCGCTGTCACGCACACTCCCTCACAATGTCGAGCATCCTCCGCAGGCTCCAGGGCGGCAACCTGGAAGTTTTCAAGGTAAGGCGAAAACGCGACTCTCAATATACGCTCTCTGCATTTGCGAACAAGCGGACCTTCAATTACATTGATCAATCCGCTCACTGATTTTGTTACCCCAGTTCGGCATGTACGTCCTTTTCCCCATCGGCTGGATGTACTACTTCGGAACAAATCTCGACGACCGCTTCCAAGTCCAGGGCTTCTGGCCTACCGCCGAACAATCCCACAAGATCCCGCTAGACAAGGAGGAAATTGATAAGGAGCTTGCTCGTATGCGCATGGTCGATGGTGTACGTCGTGAGCGTCGGGAACGCGAGGCCCTTGCGCTGGCGCAAGCTCAGGCCCAATCCGAGTCATCTGGGGAGCAATGAGCCGGTGGCAAGCGGAAGCGAATAAAATATGAGGCGAGGGGAGGCTTTCGGACATATTTGCTATTAAAACAGAACAATGCGACATGATACATTCATGAATCCGCGGCGATTTCTGCGGTATCGGCTGTCCTGACATGCTCTGTGTTTATTTGGAGTCTAAAGTTGCACTTCGCATGTGCCCCGATGATTTGTACAACACTCTGCTTTGGCATCTACGGCGTTTGGAGGATTGGTACTGATAGGCCTTATTGTAAGGGTTCTTCAGGCACTTATTTTCATGTTCATATTATCAATTATGTATTACTCAGACCTTGTATTGGTCTTCTGGTTATATGCTATCTGCAAAATTTTTACCCAGCAAGAATCATATCATACGGCTAGGAACTTTCATATCGGGACAACGGAAGGGTATCAATTGAAAATAAGCTCTGCGTTCAGGAAAGCCGCTTACCAAGACGCAGCTCGGAAGCAAGCAGCCCAGGGCCACTTATGCATGCCTCTGCAATGGACACCCAGTAACGTCGAGTGCCTATTCCCACGATCAATCCCGAAAGTTGACATCCCATATCCACATTCGAAGCGAAACCCGATAAAGAAAGAAGAACGCCTAGGATGCGCCAGCTAGAAACAGAGACCCATTGGCACTGCAAGAGCATGAAACAGGTATGCTCCAATTTCCAGCGATGCAACATGCTCCGCAGAATAATCCTATCAACTCCAATTGAAGCGAAATCCACATAACTCAATCATGATCGTCCGGTGAGCGAGACCAATCGTGGTCTGTTCAGAGTTCTCCCAGATGCTGGGTGGTTGCCGCAGCAGTGTTCTTGGCTGTGTCGTACACCACCTCGAGCGGCTGCGTGGCTTCGCCGAATACTGAGCTCATGGAGGTCAGGCGTGATGACATGAATGTGCGCTCGCCGGCCCAGTAGTACCAGAGGTGTCCGTAGATAGTGCGCAGGTGGTCAGGCAGGTAGACGTAGAGGGCGGTTGCGATCATGGTGATGAGAGTGAGAAGGAGGGAATCTGTGAAGCGCAAAGCGTTAGTCGTAAGAATTGAATGGGCAAAGTCTCGAGGGTTGGGAAAATGCCGGTCACGAGAATCTGGTGCAGGGGACGTACTGAAGATGAATTTTTCCGTTGGCGTAAGCATGTAGATGGCGAAGGTCACTTCATACTGGTAGATCTTCAATCGGATCCAGCGAACGAACGAACTGAGGACCCAGAGGATGGACATTGTGTCTGGGAAGAGTTGAACGAGGGAGAGCGAGAGGACTTTTGGTTGCGTAGGCGAGTCGTCGGTCAGACTCGGTAGGCAGCGGAAGTGACTTAGGGGGCCGGAGGGATCTGGGACGCCTTTCGAGCGTGCGTAGTTTCAAGAAATCTCTTGGTTTTCTTTGGCTGCAAAGGGGGCCTTCTTGAGACAATGTCACTTGAGGTCAGGGCTCTGTAAAGTGTCGGCGCTTGAGAGGAGCGAGAAGTGAAGAGGCACCGCTGCAGTGTAACGAAGGGATAGAATTGAGTGGGTTAAACGAGCATAACGATAGGACCAAAGATAGAAAGATAGGATGAGGTTAGTCCAACGGGGTTCGGTAAGTGCTGAGGCCGCGTGGGGCGCGGACCAATTTGACGTGACTTTTCTGTTGGGGCCGCAAGGAGACTCGGGGGTTGGCCCCCCTGATCGGGTTCCGGCTTTCCAGATCTGCTGAAAACTCGGACTCGGCCGGTTCCAGTCAAACCTCACGAGCAGTCTCGAGCACGGGCAATCGCAAAATCGAGATCCAGAAAGGATAATCTGGGAACGGGAATGATGAATCTCATATGCCTCGGCGTTTGCCTTGTTTCGAACTGTTTTACAACTCGAGGCTCCGCCCGTTAACAAGTCATAGTTCTAGAAAGATTGACATGCATACTCGATTTGATAGAGCCAATTGTGCAACTAGACTTTGTCGGAAGTTATCATGCATATATGATCAAAGTTTACTCAAATTGAACTCTTTTTCAAGATTTGGCCAGATAATTGTATCTGAGGCTAAACGGCTCTGGGGTGCGCTGTCAGTGCATAATTTGCTGAAGATTCCCCCTTACGCAACACAAATGAATATACCTACGAGCTCTAATAAGGAGAAAAAGTTTCCCCGGGAGCCTTTGGTCTCTAGCTCTAGTTAAAATATCACCTTCTTAAGAAGTAGGTTCTCCAGCATTGTGATCGTTTTCAAAGCCCTGTTACAAGAGAGATTCGTATTCATATCCCATAGTAGGCATCGGGAATGCCTTGACCCATGGATTGGAGCCGCTCTAGAACATGCTTAGTCTACTGCACTAAAATGTGTCGAACTTCTGTGCTTCTGATCACTCGTGCGCGGCGTCCAAGACTTTTTTGAAATAGAAAGAAAACATGATTGCTAAGGGCGGTGCATCTAGGCCCGTGTGAACTGTACGATGTCACCCGATAATCTTGGGAAACATCATTGTAGATATCCATGGATTATTATATTCATTTTGCGCCAGATTCGGTCTCAAATGCATACTCTGGTCAAATATAGTCTTTCTGCTGTGAGAATATTAACCACTGCAAGCCTCCGGGGCCGTCCCGGTTCCACAGATGTTAGCCTTAACGCTCAATCTGCGTAACGCCATTATGTGATGTGTCGATGTACCTAAACCATGTGGCTTTGCATTATATCTGCCGCATTATATCTTTTGTTTCGGGGTATGATTTAAAAGAACAGGATTTTCGGGTTTTTTGATCGGACTCTGGGGAGAGTCCTCGGGAACATATACTGCAGCTTTGTACATTAGCCCAGGCTATCCTCATCTGATGTGGAACCTTGGAATGAACCTTGGAATGGAGAAAAACTGATAATGCTATCTCTATGGGACTATGGAGAAGGGAAGAATAAGACTAGGAAGAGGGCTAGGAGCGAGAGAGCTATATAGCTAGCCCTGGAGGCAAGCTGGAGAGCTCCGGGCTTCCACCAGAGCGGAGCTCTCCATCATCATCATATCCATTCAAAATGCTGTCAGTAATGATAGGAACATTGGAAACTACCTAGGTACGTCGATTAGATTAATCACCTATTCTTTCTCTAAATCAACTTATTTTGAAGGTATAAAGTCCGCAAAGTTTTCGTGTCTTGTCTTTAGCACGTTTGCAACGTGAGAACGGGAGACCAACGTAGTTCGGTATAGAAGAGAGGGGGCTCAGAGCTCTATGTTGATTGAGACACCATGTAAAGTCTCTTGATTTCCTGCGAATGCTTGGACTTTAAGATAGCAGGAGCAAGGCAAGCATGGTTTTCGTTGCTTGGAATTCCAAGCCACACTTCGCTACACTGTGGCTGATACGAGTATTATTTTGGCTGAGAGGGTACTTTGTACGAGGGACTGGTTTGTATAATCTCATATCACATCACCTGAGACTTATTTTAGACCTGAGTACCTCAGCCGCGCAAAAGGATCGAGGCGCAGGATGGTTGGCAATTTGGGGCGAGTATGGTTCACGAGCCCGAGACAAAAGTACGGATTGTTTGAGGTATCCGATTTGAGATCGACTATTGAGACAATCGATTTCTAGCTTCGTTTCATGCTACCCCACAAGGATACTTCAAAAATTCCGATGCTGCGGAGAATGAAGTGCAAATTCTCACGCAGAGTGACGACAACATGAGACAAAGATGCAGCATACTGTGGGATAACTTATTTGGAAAGAGTGGACAGCCGCCCGAGAGAAGATAATACAACACTACACGATCATCCCCACATATCTATGCTGATCTCCACGCACGGCAATGCGTCTTGACGTTCTAGTGGCAAAGACTGCCTTGATTCCCAGGACCCATTGCTCGGACACAGCCCAACGAAAGTCCCCTCACCACGACGCAAAATATGTCTTCAGTCAAACTACCTGTTTTGAAACGCTCCTAGAAAGTTAGAACAGATCGATGCCGGTTCGTTCTCACAATGGAGCTCCATGATCTGTGAAATTGTACAGTAATTTGTCATTCTGCGAGATTTATCTGCCATGAATCCTGGCATCGATCTACTTCAAGTGACGGTGGCAAGAGTTTATTTACTGCATCCCAGATCGCAGGCGAATCTCGGCAACAGCACGAGCGGTGGGGCTGAGCGGGTCGAGACTCAGCTTCCCCTTGTCGTGGCTTCAGTATTTCTCTCTCATTGCTCGTCGAGGCGATGGCCTGACTCCCGCCCCAGCCCATCGGATGGTCCATACAGATGCCAAAAACCAGTCCCATGCTACAGGGGCGATCTTTGGTCCACGGTCCCCCCTCATGCTAATGCACGAAGAGACGGCAGCGCCAACGCAAGAGGGCCAGCCAGCCTCCCCATCGTTCTGACGCTTCTAGCGGAGTTCACCGGAACGAACTGCATTCGCATGGCGGGGTTTCAAACCAGCACCCCTGGTCACGCTGACTTCTGTGAGCCATCTCGGCTCCGCTGGACACAATAAGCATGGGTGTCACTTTTGACAGAGCCCTAGCTCAGCCACAGCCATCTTGAAGACAAAGAGGCCGAGGGTGATCTAACCCGAAGAACCGGGAGCACGGTCGCCTCGCGAACGGGAGCCAAGTGGAACCCCTTGTCGTCAGAGATCCTGCATAACCTGCATCCATGGAGGTTCACGGCACAAAAACCGATCTGCGATGGCAGGACCCGTCCCTTGACCCCGCTTGATGGTGCGTAGCGTGGCCAAGGAAGGCAGGTATCGGCTTGGACAGATCGATGTATCTCAATCGACGGTTCTTTGAAGGAACCATGCCAAGATCCTGCCCCATCTCCAGTCTATGTGATTACAGTATTCCCTACAGCGCGTACGTATACCGGTTTGAACTACCCCCGGACTAGGGTTCGGCAAGCTAGCCAGCCAGCCACCCATCGTATGTGCACGGCTCACGATTCACACTATCGACTTTGTGCTATTGTCTAGTCGTGCCGAATTGAGTCCATTCTGCTGAACGCAGGCACTAAAGTCAGCCATTCGAAGCGCCCTGCCTCAAGCTAACGGCCACCCCGAGTTGCTTTACGGGCATCCGTAATTGCTTTTCATATCGTGGTCGGTTGTTTTCACAATGGTCTAAATCCGTTGGTGTGGGTTCTTTTGCATCACACCTTCTCCCCATTGACAAATGATGAGAGATAGTGTGGGAAGTGGAGAGAACCCCCCCAGTCGGCGTCATATTTCTGCACCTACCATGGCGATGCTCCACGTTCCGCTGTACTGGGTAGCAGTACGGGTATATGTGTTATTGAGAAATAATGCAGGTTCGAACGCAGTCCTCATGATAGTGACCTTTGAAGCACCGGAGAGGATAAAACTTCCGCAATGCATATGCAGCCGAGCTACAAGCTCAGTTCTCCTTGCCACAGCTGTAACAAATGACACGATTGAAACGAAATAGCCGAAAGTGACAGCGTCTCTTTTCTTATTTTCTCCATTTTTCTTTTTTGATGGCGTAGCTCAAAAGCGCCAAAACATTCGACTTACATACAGACTAGCTTGTTCAAGAAGCTTGGAGGGTGGGTGTCTTGTGCCCACCAAAGCTATCAATATCCCCACCTTGCGAGTAGCTGAACAGGATAGCATGCAGATACGCAATTGTCTATTGCCTTTTTTGAAAAAGAAAAAAGAAAATGCCGGCAATCGGTTATTCTCCTACAGCTACATAAAGCTGAACAACTCCCCGTCCTTGGCCGCAGTTCTGTGGCTTTCTTCCATAATATTTGCTCCTATTATCTGGTGGTCGTTATATCCCTGACATCGCTTTGCCGATTGACCTGCAACTGTGGCTCGAATTTTCTGTTGCTTTAAAGGACACCGTCGCTCCTATCGCCGTTGTTACTCTAGCTGTTGTTGCTGCTGCTCCGAAGACTTAAGTCAAGAGCCTAGCCCTCCTCCACGACCGACCTCCCCTTCCTCCCTTGAAAATAATAGCCTGAGAGCTGAAAAAGCCTCTCTTCCGGCATTCCTCGCAAAAACTCCCTCGAAGACCTCAATTGAGTCCTATACACCCACTATGGCCCCCGGTCTTGTCTCTCCCGTCCCGGGCAACACCCATTCCTCCTTCTACAACTTCTTCAATGGTGGCTCACGGCAGGTTTCCGGAGCCTCTGGTTTGCTTGACAATGATAGCTCCTCTCAAATTGGTCGCTCATCGCGACGCGAGTCTTTGATGCCTCGCAAGAACCACGGAGGCAACTCTTCTAACCTCACCAACGTCGTCCAATCTCTCTATCGCCGCAGTGGCGATGAACTTGGCACCTCAACATCTTCCAAGCTGCTGAACAATAGCTATCATTCCTTAATTGAATGGATTCGTGTTCAGCGCATGAGCCATCTTCCTCCTGAGGGAAGCAGCTATGATAAGGTTCTGGCGTGGGCCCAGCTCTTCATTGAGCGCCTCCATCACTTCGATGAGGCTATTCGCGACTTCGCTGGAGACAGTGGTTTCGCTACGCAGCTTTCTTACGGATACTGCGGAATGCTTCTTGAGGTAAGTGACATTCAATTACACCCCAGAGAATGAAATCACTAACTTGTTGAAAATAGCTTGGAAAGGAAAATGCCGATGCGCTCATGATCTCCTTCGGCTTCTTCTATAGCACCTCTACCACATTGGTGAATCTCCTTGAGCGCACTGAGCTCTTCTCAGTGTCACAAGAGATCAAGGAACAGCTTATCCTTGCTCTGGCCGATCTTGTCACTTTGATCTCCAGCGTCTCAACTCACTTCCACCAGGCGATCAGTGGATTGACCACTGCCTCAATCTCTGTCAACATCTATGACACCTTCCCTGGCCAGATCCAGTCCTTCAAGGACCGCTGCAGCAAGATTTCCGAAGCTATGTGGCGCCACCAGCTTGCGCGTGAGAACATTGACACCGAAAGAGGTACAGTACAACCTGATTCCCGTTTTATTCCCAGTATTTACTGACCAAAATCCCTTAGTCTCTCTGGTCAAGTCCGTTCGTACCTGGCTTTCTCCTGAAGACAGCGTCTTGGCCCGCCTAGCAGAGAACACCTCCCACCTTGCTCATGAGCGAGAGGAGATGACATGTCTTTGGGTTGGTCCGTACTTGACGCACTTCCTGAAAAACCAGACCAAGACTCTTGCCTTCAGCAGCAAGCCTGGATCTGGAAAGACAGTTATGGCTTCTGTTTTGGTCGATCGCTTGCAGGACCCCATTGGTGGTGTCTCTTACAACACTCTGTTTGTTCCAATTAGTAAGTTTTGCAATACCTGATAGCCAGAAACAATATACTAACACTTAATGTCCAAAAGATGCTCGAATCCCCGCCGAAGCTACCTCCGTCGCAGTCGCCAAGACAATTCTCTCCCAGCTCTTCGAAAGACGCATTGGTAACATTCAGCTTCTCCAGATCCTGGGTGAGGCATATGAGCAAGCAAGAAAGACCACCTCGGAGTCTGACTACGAGCGGATTCTTTGGCACTCGACTCAGCGTGCCTTGGGTGCCGCCCTTCGTGGAGCCAGGGAGCTCGTTATTATCGTCGATGGTATTGACGAAGCAATTGGTGGAGAGGCTCCTCTGTTTGAGAAGCTTTCTTCTGCTGTTGCACACAGCACTGGCGTCCGGCTGATCACCCTCGGTGGCGAGAAGCCCAAGTCTACCGAGAACTTGCTTCACATCCCTATCACCGAAGAGCGTAACGGCGATGATGTTTCCATTGTTGTCCGTAGCAACCTGGAGCACAGCAAGATCTACCAGGGTATGTCTGAGCTGGAACAGGAATCCCTTGTTGACCAAATTGCCGAAGGCGCAAACGGCTCCTTCCTCTGGGCGAAGCTTTGCACTAAGCGTGCTCGCCATGAGCACAACGCTGAGAGCATGCACAAGGTCGTTGAGACTGTTATTAACAGCAAGCTTACCATCACCGACTTCGTGCAGAACGCTGTCGCAGCAAATGAAGTCTCAGACGAGGCTCGTCAGATGTTGCTTTGGCTTGCAACTGCCGACCGTCCTTTCCAGCTCAAGGAGCTTGTCTTGTTGGCCTCGATTGATGTCACAAAGCACGCTCTCGTTGAGCGCAAGCTGAGCCCCCTTGATATCCTCAAGCCTGTTAACAGCCTGGTCTTCCTTCAAGATGGACAAGTTTACCTCCGACATGGATTGATCCGCACTGCTATTCTTGAGGTTTTCTCCAAGGGTAAACTAACTCCTACTATCAAGGATCGCCACACAGACTTCGTCTCTCGTCTGTTCATCTATATCAAGAGCATTCTTCCAGACCAGCATGAGCCGTCTCTCTCTCCTCTAGACGTCCATGATACCAACATCTTGGTGCAGAGCAACCCGCTGCTCGAATTCGCTATCCGTTATTGGCCGCGTCACTTCACGCAAACAACTGTGTTCAAGGACGGTGGTGAAGCTCCTGCAGCCAAGGAGTTTGGCAAGATTTTCCCCTCGAGTGTTACTTTGCTTCTTCTCCAGAGCACTGTATGGAACAACGTTATCACGCCGACCTTGTTGACCTACTACACTACGACCACCAACTTGTACCGCCAGATCCTGACCACCAACAATGTCGTGACTTTGCAGTCCATCATTACCTTGGCTCTCTTCCACCGGGATATCAACTTGGTTCAAGATTCTATCCCTCTCTTCTATGAGATTACCACTCTCAGCAAAACTCTGCTCACTACCCGCCATCTTGTCACCATGAAGATGGCAAACATCTTCCTTGATCTGACTACTACCCAGGTTACGAACTCGCGTACTGATATCATGATCAAGCGAGAGGATATTTATCTTCTGGTTGTTGAGTGCTACAAGATCCACTATGGAAACACCTCTGAGAGTGTTGTTACCACATTGCAAGCACTTATCGAGCACTACCGCATGACAAAGGAAGAGAAGAAGATCCAGGAAATCACTGTGATCATTCAATCTATCACTGGTGAGCATGTTGGACATGAAAGTGGCCGGGGTGACCTGCACGTCCACCTGAAGGGCCACAGACGCCACCAAAGCAGTCAAGGTGGAATCCAATTCGTCTTGGATGCGGAAGAAGATGAGGCGACATCCGAAGAGTTTGACTTCCACGCTCTGCTTCAACTGGCTGAGAAATATCGCGCCGAGGGTCATGTTCTTGAAGCCGAGCGTGTCTACGTTGAGATCTGGCAGCGAGCTACTCGCGAGTGTCGTATCCAGTCATCTTCTCACTGGGAGGAGATCAAGCTTGAAGCTGTCATTGTCTACTCCAAGTTCCTTAAGCATGAGAAGCGAGAGACTGAGTCCTCTGCTATTCTTTCCAGTGTTTGGGAGGAATACAGGCACACTAGCCTGTCTCTCACTGAGAAGACATCTCACCACTTCCAAGAGATTGCGACCGTGATGGCTTCTGTCGGACTTTCTGCTGCTGCTTTGTCCATCTTCAAGCAGTGTGCTCACTACTACCAGAGCAGCAGTCAGACTAAGTCATCTCGCTACGAAGAAATCCAGAAGAGCATTACCTCGACTTCGGAGCACGTCATGAAGTCTGTTACTTCGTCCTCTTCTCATGTCTCGGAGTCTACTCTCGAGGAGATTGTTTTTGAATCTTCCTCCTCTTCATCTCACTCATTCGACCAAAGCTCCTTCACTGCGACTACAACCTTAGTTGAGCTGTACGTCTCCCAGCACCGTTGGAAGGATGCTACTCGGGTGACCAAGAAGGTTCTCGAGGGTATTTGGGTCTCCCTGTTTGCTCCTTCTATTCAGGACGTTCTTCTTCCCAAGGACAACGTCGACAAGGTCATTCAGATTGCCGAGCGTCTCAGTCAGTGCTACCACTACCGCCGTCGCTTCGCGCGCGAGGAGAACATTCGTACTCGCATCTACCGCGCCGTCCGAGTTGCTCGTCCTGTTGATGACAAGACCCGCCAGCGGGTTACTCTCGACCTGATCCGCTACTTTGAGCGCTCTTCCCAGACTGACAAGGCGATTACGATCTACCAGGAGATCTTGGACGACCAAATCAAGCATTTCGGTCCTGAGCACCCAACTGTTATCGAGACTCTTTGGACACTTGCTGAGCTTACCCGCCCTCGGCCTATCTTCGTCGAGTACTACCAGCGTATCATCAGAGCCTTGAACAAGGACTCTCCTCACTGCAAGCCAGAGGCCCTTGAGCCATTGATCATTGTTGCCACTGAATTGTGGACCCAGAGCCGCTACTCTGATGCTGTTGCTTACTTCACGCTGCTTTTCACTACCTTCCTGAGCCAGCCTAAGCAGCCCAAGTTTGAGAACACCAAGTTTGTGCAGGAGATTTTCACTCGCTACACTCACTGCCTGCGCTCTGTTCGCACTGACTATAATATCATCCACCGGGTGACTGTTGACTTCCATTCCAAGGTCAAGGCAGTCTTCGGTGTCACAGCTTCGATCACTATTCATGCGACTCTCACTCTTGCCAGAGTGTGCCAGGAGTCTAAGCGCTACGAGACCGATGCAATTGCGCTCTATGAGGAGCTTCTGAAGATTGAGTCGACCGAGATTGACTACGAGGAGATCACAGCTACCCTTGATGGTATCTACGAAGAGCAGACTCTCGCTGCTACCTCTTCTAGCACCTCATTGTCTTCTTCTCAGGTTGAACGCGCCTCCAGGGTCCTGCGTAAGCGCATTACCAGTACCCGGGAGACTCATGGCTGGGCTCACGAAGAGTCTTTGTCTAAGCTCAAGGAGATTGTCTCCTTCCACTCTAAGCACAGCGAGACCGAAACTGTGCTCAAGGAGCTGAAGGAATCAACCGTTCACATCCTGTCTTCGGAAAGCTCTTCTACCCGCCTTGTTGCTGCCGCTGTTACTATTGCTAGCAGCTACATCGCCACTCAGCAGGTCCACAAAGCTGTTGAGATGTCCCAGGAGATCTACCGCCAGGTTGTCATGAAAGATACCACAAATGTGAAGACCTCGCAGTTTGACCTTACCTTCAAGAGCCGCCAAAGCCTCGTCTTCCTGGCTCAGCTTGAGCACAGCTTGCACCAGCACACTACTACTGTCACTGATATTCTCGCATCTTTGACTACCGAGTACGTGTACTTCGAGGAGTTCCGCAACTTCACTTCCAGCAAGTCAGTTTCATTCCACTCGGTGACTGTCTCTGCTTCGCGTCTGTACCACTTCCTTCTTCGAAGCAATCGTTTGGAGGCAGCTTCTCGCGTTTACGCCGAGTTCTCTGCCTACTTCGTTGCTACTGAAGGAAAGCGCACACAGTTGACCGACGCCAACCAAATCAAGATTTTCCTCACGACTATCTTGAACCACTTCAACACCCACCAGTCTTCGAACATCGTTCGATCGGTCGGTATTGCCAGCAATGTTCGCGTTCTCGAACTTCTGAAGGCTCAGAAGTATGACGACGCTAGCAACCTGGCTCTGAGTGCATTCCACTACATCTCGGCCCACGATTCCTTCAAGAGCGCTGCCATTGTCAAGTTCGTTTTCACTCTTGGTGTTTTCATCACTGGTCGCACCATCGCGCCTAAGCCCGATGCTGGGACTCAGAAGAAGCTACACAATGTTTCGGCAGTCATTATCAAGGAAGTTCTCAACGTCATTGGCGAGCTGAAGATTAACCTTGCCCAGATCAGCCTTGACTACTTGAACATTCTGATCGGTGTCCTCGGCGAGCACCACGACTTCAAGACCCTGGTCTGGCTCCTGAGCGGCCTCTGGTCCAGCCGCAACCAGCAGGTCAACTGGACTCCTCAGGTCACTCTCGGCCTCGCCCGCCGCTACATCCTGGCCCGCTACCTCGTCGGCGATGCCCTCAAGGCTTCCCGTCTGGCCGAGGATATCGTGTACAACTGCCGCCGTGTCAACGGTGCCCGCCACTCCAGCACCCTGGAGATGTCTACTTTGCTCTCCCAGCTCTACACCGGCATCGCTCAGCGCTACCAGACCGAGAAGGGTGGCCAGCACATGAGCAACAAGTACTACAAGAAGGCCGCCAGTGTCCACGAGAACATCCTTCGTGTCTTCGTCGACCCCGTCCTCGCTGAATTCGAAGGCGGCATGGACAGTAGCAGTTTCAGCCTCGACGGTGGCTCAGCTTACGATCTGAACATCGAAGAGTCTTCTCCTAACGGCTCTTCTCACTCCGAGGGTGAGCACGTCCGCCACCACCTTCACCTGCTGAAGCTCTCTGTTCAGCGTCTTGGTGAATGGCCTAAGGAGTACAGCGAGTACGAGCGCCTCTTCAGCGATCTCTCCGATGAGTTCCAGGGTGAACTTGAGGGTGTTGAGAGCTTGCAGAAGTGGAACTTGAAGAACTTTGGTTCTGGAAAGGCTTCAGCCGCTGAAGATACTTTGAACTTGGATTCTATCTCTTGGGAATTAGACCTTCATCAGGCTAATGGCGCCGTGGAGGAAGAAGAGGAGGAACTGTAGTCTAATTGTTTGATTATTTTGTATGATTGCGTTCTTGCTTGCAAATATCCGCATGATTACTGTATAGTTTCTTCGCACTTATAGCTGGTCTATAAAGCTGCGAGGCAATTTGAAGTTTCTCTTGAGTTCTAACAACCGTCAATCGCATTTGTCGTAGCTTCCACTTCATTTCAATATTCCGCAGCGTGACGTGAACATCGCTGCTGGTTTATTCTTAGACTTAAATATTCCTTTGGTTTTCAAAACCTGTCCAGGCACAGAACGGGGTGAATCTGACGATTCTTATTGCAATACACAATGACCTAGCGACTTTTCGGGTCCGCCTAAGAAGTGGAACTCATAGAGCGACCGGCGAAAAGATTAGGAAAGAGGGAACGAAGGCATAAGATGTACATTTTGAAACGATTTCTTAAAGTAAGCGAACGTCAGCAGCGCTAACTTCGCTTATATTAGAGAACAAGGTGACCTTGTCAGCCGTAATCACAGCCCCGCTCAATCCCGTCGACGCTCCACGGATCCATGGTACGGCACCGCACAGCTAGTATTGGCGCGGATCATCTTTGAGTCTTGTTTGAACATGGGTTTGAGAAGTCTTATTAAGGGCTTTGTTTCTTCAAAGAGGGAACACTCATCAGCCTCGGTGTCGCCATCACGAGCCCCAGCGAATGCTTCGACGAGAGAAAACCCCACTGCTGGTCAGAGTCCGAAGCCAATTCACCTGAAGGCCTATGCGTCTGAAGATGACGGAAAGCCAAGGGATTTATGGGATGAGGCATACGCTATGTCAAGAAGATCCTAAATTACAGGAGAAATATGAAGAGATTTTGCTGGGAGAAGATGGGAGTTCGAGCTTCGGCCAGAACCATCTAGGTAAGTCTAAAGAAACCGACGATAAGATATAATGATCAACATAGCTGATGCTATATAAGCACCGGTTGGCTCATTTCGACGCGAAGAGCAGCTGAGGGCACTAGCGAAGAAGAAAGTCGAAGAAGTTGATATTGCGCAATGGCGAATCAATGTTCATGGACACTCCTTAGGTGTCAGTGAAGAGTTTGATAAAGCCGTGAAGGTCATAGTCTCAGTAAAAGATTTTGTATCATCCGCTGTCAGCTCTGAGCCTCATGCTGCGTTGGCTTGGGCTGGTGTATGTGTTTTCTTGCCGGTGAGTGACCTAAACGTCTGAAGTGCATGCATCCACAACTAATTTTGATTTTTAGCTTCTGATAAATCCGTCGGAACAAAATTCAGCTGCTCGCGAAGGTCTTGATACTATTCCATTCGCTGTGCGCAGGCTAAGAGTAATGGAGAGACTGATTAGGTCCTGGGTTTCCGAGTCAACAGAAGCAGGCTATAAAGAGGATAGTCTCGATCTCGTCCGAGACTTTGAACACATCGCGATTCAATTGTATAAGACAATTCTTGATTTTCAAGTCCGTCTCTTGCGACAATACTCCGAAAAATGGGCGGTCCGTTATGGGCGTGAAATCTTCAAAAACAGATGACTGGGCAGCCCTCACGAAGCAGACCCAGGCTCTTGAAATAAGATGTACTGAAATTGCGTCCGATCTGGGTCGAGAGCGTATTGAGAGCGCTTTGCAGGCTAGTGATCGTACACTACAGCATGGTATGCAGGATGTTCAGCAGGAGCTCAAGAGAACCGCAAACGAAATTGAAAAGCAGACTATAATGCAGTCAACTTGGCGCCAGACAGATGAGGAGCGCAACTGTGTTCAGATTTTTCGGCACTCGAATCCTTACGAGAACCAAAAGAACAGAACTGCAAAGCGAGTGCTGGAGACTGGGAAATGGTTTTTAGAGAATCAAAATTTCCTCAATTGGCGAGACAATGATGGGCCTGATCTTCTCTGGTTGTCTGCGAAGCCTGGATCTGGAAAGTCAGTGATAGCCAGAACTCTGGTTGATGAAGAGCTAGTGATCTCAAGCCAACAAACCAACACTGCGGTTTGTTATTTCTTTTTCAAGGATATTTCTCCATACCAGAGAAGTGCACACAGTGCGATGGCTGCTATATTGCACCAGCTTTTCTCTAAATTTCCACCTCTAGTGAAGTATGCCCTACTTGCTTTCAGCCTCAACGGGAAAGAAATCGTTCAATTGTTCGACGAGATGTTTGAGATTCTCTGCCAAGCTTCAGCTTATTCCAGCGTTGGCCAAGTTGTTTGTGTTCTAGATGCCCTCGACGAATGCAGTGATGGTGATCGAAACATGTTGATTGAAAAGATCACTAACTTCTATCATAAGACTCGACGCTCTTCTAGCGCGGAAGGGCAACCCGAGCTGAAGTTCTTACTGACCAGTCGTCCTTACTCCAACATTCACTCTCAGTTCAATAGCCTCATCTAAAAGACCCCTGTGATTCATCTGTCAGGAGACCACGAGTCACAGAAGATCAAGGAAGAGATTGATAAGGTCATTTCTGACGAAGCTCCAAAACTTGCTGCTGCGAAGGGGTACGACGACGAAGCGACGGATTTTCTCATGGGGGAGCTTCTTGCAGTCGATAATAGGACTTATTTGTGGCTAAGTCTGATCATGGAAGAAATCCGCTTCAGTGAGCGACCAGCAAATAAGCGAGAACTTTTCAAAATCATATCCGCCCTGCCAAAGAGTCTCATCGATGCATTTGATGCAAGTCTCAAGAGATGTCGGCATCCAGAGCTTGCGCGACAGATTCTCCATATTATTCTGGCGGCGAGAAAGCCTCTTTCGGTTGAGGATATGAGAGTAGCTACTGCTTTAGCAGCTGATTTTGAATATCGCTCATACGAGGAGATAGGGCTTGAAAGAACTGACGTTTTTGAAATGAGGATTAAAAATGTCTGTGGCCTAATGGTGACTATTGATAATGGCTCCGTTTTCCTCATCCATCAAGCCGTCAAAGACTTTTGGGTCTCAACCGACGAAGAGAAAAATTCTAAGGCCTGGAAGAAAAGCTTCAGTCCAATTAAATCCGAACGGCTCATGGCGAAGGTCTGCATTACTCTACTGTCCTTTAATTGCTTCTCCGAGACACCACTCGACATTGAAGATGATAGTGTTGAAGCGGTAAGTCTCAAGGTCTTCGAATATATCGAAGATCATCCCTTTCTAGAATATTCATCCAATCAATGGGCAGATCATGCCCAAGGCGCGAAGCTTGATGAAAATGCGTCATGGATGCCTTCGATCTTGTCTCGCTGCAACGTGAGAGGCCCAGGGTTTAGGACATGGTACACAATCTGGCATCAGAGATTTGGGAAAAGGTTCCCTTACCAGACGACAAGCCTCAACATCGCAGTGATTTTTGATTTTTTAAACGTGCTTGCCTCCTTTCTAGAAGTGGTGAAAATCCGAATGAGCCAGACGGCCATGGAGCAACCCCTCTTGCACGGGCCGTGTCAAAGTCCAAAAAGGCAGCGGAGCTACTTCTCAATGCCAAAGCAGATATCAATGCACGCGACAGGGAAGAGCCCTGGCACTCTGAGGTCGATGAGGATGGGGACGAAATTGACGTAAAGCCATTCTCAGGCACTCCCCTCGTTATGGCCGTGTATCAGGGAGATATTGAGCTTGTAAAACTGCTTATCGATCGCGGAGCCAGGGTTAATCATTCTCCAGGTAGCGGTTTCACGCCTCTTGGTGCTGCTTGTATCTGTTTGATTGAAAGTGTGGATTTTGAATCAGATACAACAGAGATTCTGCGGCTGTTGGTTTACCACGCAGCGAATGTGTTTTTTGAGGAGGAATTTTATTTTGGGGGGTTTTCGACAGGAACAGCTCTTCGTTTAGGAGCCTGTATCCTAGATTCATCGATTTTGAAACTTTTACTGGAGTCAGAAACCGCTCAAGTGAACTGTCAAGCTACCAAATGGGTGCTTAGGTACTTATTTCATGAGCCGAATACTGACGACGAAGCCTCGGGCTCTGGAATCTCGAACCTTGGATCAGCTTCGTGGAAAGCCTTGACTGGCTTGAGGAATGTAGAATTGACACAGAGTGAGAAAGCAATTGAAGTCTGCACTGCAAAGAGTGAGAGGTCGGATGGCACGAGCGATGACACGAGCGACGGCACTACTTCCAGCGAATCCAGCAGTGGTCAGCCGTCTCTATATGGTGCTACGCCCCTGCATCTCGCGGTTGGCTACGGATTCGTTGAGAATGTTAAGCTTCTCCTCGAACGTGGAGCTGACCCATACATCAAGGAACGAAGTGATCTTACCGCTCTTGATATTGCCAGTTCTCTGACTTACAATAAAGAAGGGAATGATGATGACGAGGCGACCTTCCTGTCCATGAAAAACGAGATAATCAGACTGCTTGGGCGGCACAAATAGAGCTCGTCATATGTTGGAAATAATTTCTAAGTTTATCTATTTGATGAAAGCCAGCAACGTTTGCACAGGCACTGGAGACACGGGACTCCTAACAATTGGCATTCAACGGTTTATGGTCCCAAGAAGCGAGCTTATTGGTTGAATAAATGTTCTTTATTTTCTTCGAGGGACCGAGGGCCGTGGAAATACTATTGAAATTACCTCTCCTCCATCACAGGGAACCTTATCTTATCATGGGCCCTCGCTGGATACATCGACGCATAGAGTTGCTTTGGATCATATATGAGCTTAGCCCAAATGGGTAAGGTGATACGATAAAGTTCATAATGATACCGTGTACCCCCAACAGGGCTAGCGGGAAATAGGGTCACCCCGTAGTTTTAAAATTGATGTATCTTATTGATCAATGTAAGTGTTCAAGGCGGGCAGGCTGAAGGGTCCTGGGGCCAATAGGGCAAATCGACTCCGTTGGTCGCCCTAAGTCCTCTCAAAATGAGCGCGAGTGAAATCGCTTGATTCTTTCTTCTTGATCAATTTTTAATTTGGCTTCCAAATATCTTCACCTCGACAAGACAAAATCGTATTTCGAGCTCTTACCATCATGGCAACTCCCACGTCTACAACTTATTACCTCAAGCGTGACCAGACTGAGCTAATCAGGTATTTAAGTTCCAAGCTTGAATTGTTTATGGCAGTACTTGACTTCGCTCACGTGATGAATACAGACTAAGCGCGCAACATTTATTGCTGCAACTGCACACCAAGTACATTCTTCATCCTGATATCCCGGTTGAGGATGGCATGTCGATTGCCGATATTGGGGCAGGCACAGGGTATGTAATAATATACCGAGCCCTGAAACATCGCAGCGAAATATGACTGATCTTACTCAAAGACTTTGGGCCACTGAACTTGCCTGCTATCTCCCCTCGGCGCAAGTCTTCGCCTACGATATCTCCAGCGCGCATTTCCCCGCACCGGAACATCGGCCAACTAACCTAGCCTATCATGAGCTAGATTTCTTTGGAGAAATTCCATCTAGTATGATCGGCCAGTTTGATGTGGTTCATATTCGTGCTTGGGGTTATATTATCCGCAACAATGACCCAAGTATCGTGATTCAGAACGCTTCAAGAATGCTGAGTACGTTCTCTCTATTTGAATGATTTTGTTCTGGCAAATTAACGGCTGACCGTGACGAAAATTATAGAGCCTGGTGGCCACCTCCAATGGGAAGAAGCTCGATTTGCGAGTTATGTGGTCGAGGGGGATGCCGCTTATCAAACACATGAAATGCTGATGAAAATGGCGACCTCCTTGAACTTCGGTTTTGGGTAAGACGTTCTTTTTTCGTAACTCGTTCTTTTTTCAATTTTCTAATAAGACAAGATGGATCGAGGAGCTTGATCAAAGTATCCAGCGCACGAAAGCCGGCTTGGAAGTTGTCGACTGTCAGTACAGGCCTTTCTCAAAAGAAATTGTGCCGCTCGTCATAGAAACAGCGTTAGTGGCTTTTCAGAGCACTGCAACGTTTATGGATGGTCTCAAGGAAGCGAATCCTTCTCTTCCAAGCTCTGAGGAGTTTCATAAGCCTCTGAACATTTTGTTCAATGAGAGTCGCAAGGCAAACGGACAACGGCTTTACTGGAACCCAGTCACTCTGCTAGCTAAGAAGTCTGGCCATGAAATATAGCCCGATCTTCTTTATGCAGTTGACATCTGCAATTGTCTAGGAGTTGACAGTTACACGGGATGTGCAGAAGGGCAATTTATAGCTGCTCTTTTTCATTATCAATAGATTTCAGGCCAATCAGATTCGCCAATTTTCCCTATACAAAGATAATCTACATTGAGAATGTTCTCCGTAGCTTGATATCTGCACCTTCTGGGATGAGTGATTCGACGGATCGATTGTTTCTGGACAATATCGTGAAAATTGCGGCGATACTATGACGGAAGAATCCCGCGATTTCGTGTCGTGAGAAGTTTCAATCTAAAGACTTCGGTCTTTGGATTGTTTGCGCAAGTACTTCGGGAAAGGACAGTCGGCTGTCTTATCGGCCTTATCTGTCAAGCTTCGCGATCCTCCACTCTCTTTAATCCCCAAATGTTACGACTACGCGCCTGCTCAAGGCCTCCTTGGCCTAGTTTATATGGACAGTTTCCGGTTTCATCGCATCGTTTCTTCGCAAATACCCCAGCCCTTCCGGCGAAATCCCTTCCCCCGCGACTGAAAATCAACGATGCCGACTTAACCATCTCCTACCTCAAGGGCACCGGACCTGGCGGCCAGAAGATCGTATGTGGCTCTAATAGTTGGGATTACAGTGAAAAAACCGTTGCTGACATTATATCGCGATAGAATAAAACAAACTCCGCCGTCCAGATCAGCCACGCGCCCTCCGGCATCGTCGTCAAATGCCAGGCCACACGCTCCCGCTCGCAGAACGAGAAGATCGCGCGCTCTTTACTAGCAGACCGCATTGAGCATCAGGAGAAAGGAGATGGTAGCCGGGTTAGCTTGAAAGCCGACGCTGCGCGGAAAAAAAAGGTCAGCAAGCTCAAGAAGGCTAAACGGAAATACCGGTCGCTCGAAGATACGCCAGAGGGAGAACCGGCAGAGGAAGAAGAACTCGACGATGATGCACCGGATCAGGATCAAGATCCTGACTCGTCAGAGAAGAAACCGACATCTTCCTAGCATACTGAGTGTGCTGCATCTGTACGATACTCGATGGACTGCCTTGTACATGTAAATCAAATGTACCCCCAGGAGAGATTATCGGCCTTCCTTACCGTGACCAAGACTCACTAAGAAGAAGTAAACTATTTCATTTGGTTTCAACATCCACTCAATGGGTTAGCTTCTACACCATTAGATGACATTTCATGCGAAGACGAAGCCTCTTCCCACTCTCCGGCCCGACCGTCCGACCATCCGTCCGATCCTCCGTGCCGATGATTGTGAATCAATCCACCACATTGCAAAAGGCCAACACAAGGGAGTCCCTTGATTTTATCAATTTGAGACTGCAGGGTAACTATCAAAAAGGGTAATCTTCAATGGGATTATTCGATTTCGACATTGATAAACGCGATTGGGAAAGGCTTATCTATACTCGGAAATGATTACACCTCAAGATTCGCGACTCGATTGGAACACAGGATTTCAGCCTCAAGCTTTCGATGCTCCGACTCTCCGTTGGGGGCTTTTACAACCTATAAATATGCTCAAATGACCATATGAAAATATCATCAATATTCAAATATACAATGGCTTCTATCTGGCCTCGAACCCTAGCTCGGGTGGTGAAAAGACTACCAAGCAACATGCAACGGGCGCTGAGCCCTAAACAAACGCCATTGAACTATAAAATTTCAACTCCTTCTGTCAATCGCCAGATGTCCACTCATCCCTCACTCTCAAAATCATACGACGTCTTAATCGCCGGCGCAGGGCCAGTAGGCCTCATGCTCGCCACAGAGCTCCAACTCGCCGGCGCAAAAGTGCTTGTCGTGGAACGCAACCACGACTTCATCACTTCACCTAAAGCAGGAGGTATCAATATGGCCTCTGTTGAAGGATTCCAGCGCCGCGGTCTGCTTCCAGCCCTGCAAGCTGCCGCCCAGCGTGCTCTTTCAGACGTTGCGCCTAAAATACCGGTCACGGGTGCTCTGAAGTCTCTGTATGGTGGATCAGCAGGGCATTTCGGTGGATTGCCCGTTCCTACTCCAGCAGTCGATATGGAAGATCCAGTTCTGCGAGGCAAAGGCAAAGATGGGTGGTTCATGCTCATTCCACAGGTTGAGATTGAGAAAGTTCTCTTTGCGCGCGCTGAGGAGCTGGGCGTCGATATACGGCGCGGAGTATCAGTTGAAGGCCTTGAAACTTCGAAGACTGATGTGAAAGTTTGCTTAAAAGGCGATCGTGAATCTGAGCTGCGAGTGGCGTGGCTAATCGGCTGTGACGGCGGCCATAGCCTAGTCCGAAAAATCGGAGGATTTGATTTCCCCGGTACTGATCCGCAGATTACAGGACGTGTCGCTGTTGTCGAGATCGAAGGCGCAGAGAAGCTGAAGCAGGGAACACAGTACATGCCGAATGGGGTCTATGTCTATGGGCCTTTACCTGGGCGCGTACGGACAGTGGAATTCGATGGTCCGCCTAAGGATAAGTATGCGCCTCTTACAGCAGAGGAGATAGAAGGAAGTCTGAGGAGGATCAGTGGAGATGAGGAAGTGCGTGTTTCGAAAGTCTTGAGCGGCTCGCGCTTCACAGATAATGCACGACAAAGTAGCAATTACAGGCGTGACAGGGTGTTCCTTTGTGGCGATGCAGCGCATGTACATTCGCCATTCAGCGGGCAGGGATTGAACCTTGGACTTGGAGACGCTGTCAACTTAGGATGGAAGCTTGCTGGTGTGATCAATGGTCGACTTCCTGAGAAGATACTCAACACATACTCTGAAGAGAGACATCCTATTGGCATGAAAATATTGGACTGGACACGCGCCCAGGTTGGGATCATGCGAGGTGATCCAGACTCTTCTGCCTTGAGAGGTGTTATGGCCGACCTCCTGAGGACTCGCGGCGGAGCCACGCATTACGCGAAGCAAATCTCTGGTCTAGATCAACAATATGAGCTTGAGCTCGCAGGAACACATCCACTAGTTGGGAAATTGGCACCCAATATTTCATTTGAGGACGGAACGAGTATATCGGATTACATGCGAGACGGGCAGGTCTTGGTCATTGACCTGACTGTTGATGGGAAGGTTGCTAGCAGCATTGATGATAAGAAGGAAAGCGTGAAGCTCGTTCGAAAGACGTCGAACTATCCAGATTTGAGTGGCTTGTTGATACGCCCCGATGGCTTCGTGGCCTGGGCTGCAGGCGATCAACTTGATCTAGCAAGTCTCAAAGATCAGTTGCGACAATGGGTCGGATGAGTTGTGGTTGCGCCATTTTCATAACGGCCATGTCCAATGAATTGTATAATAAACACCCTTCTTTAGATTTCCGCCAAATCAAATTCAATTATTAAAACGTATAAGGCATTTTAGAACATGGAGCCATTTATACGCAGGCAGCATTGTCGATAAAACGAATAATATTGTTTATCCTACCTAAGGTATCAAGATGAGATATGACCCATTGATCTATGAAATTCGTCATGGGGATGCGCTTTCCAATGTCCATCCATAGCGACATGATGCTACAGCCACCACCAGTATTTTTTATTATCGAAAAGGAAACCTAGCCTGCCTCTTAGGAGATGTAGCTACCAAGGACAGTCTTAGCTTGGTCATCAAGGCGCGCCTGCGCGAATTGCGAGATGCGGCCGTTGTGTGTCTTGTCGGCTTCCTTCAAGTAAGTGCCAACCCATTTCTTGAGGTCGGCACCAGTCTCGGGCCAAGGATCCTTCTGCTGAGCCTTGATGGTGTTCAAAGGCGTGAATCCAACACCAAAGGACATTTCCTCTACATCAACTTCATTAACGATGTCGTCCTTGTGAGTAACCGCAGGTGGAAGTTCAAGCAGCTTGAGGAGGGTGTTGCAAGTGTTGCCCCATCCCTTAGCGAACTTTGTTGCGAAGGCATCGGAGTTGGCGATGATCTTTGTGAGCGAAAGCACAGCTGTCTTTCGGTCGATGGGTCGCGCAAGTTTCTGGGTGTCTTGGAGGATGACGTGAGGGTAGACTTGGGTGAAGAGCCTTTGACGAGTTAGCCTAGAACTAAAAGCCAGTGGGAAGCCCAAACGGCAGGCAGATGCAGCTGAACTTACCCTGCTTGGACCCGCTCTGTCACTTGCATGACGAAGTCGGGGTTGTATCCCTTATCATCGTGAGCAGTGACAAAGTGGAAGAATCGAACAAATCGGAGAGAAAGGTTTTCGGTCTTCGAGTTTTGCAGACGCTGTAAAATGATCTGCATGATAGAAACGAAGTATTGCTCCAAAGAAGCCCTGCATTGCATGTTTAGCATACTGATCTTCTTTTGGTAGTATTGGAACAAGAGGAACTCACGGTGGGAAATTGGCTACAACAGTTTCCAACAAATCAAATGCGTAGCCCTCGTTTGCCTTGGTTGAGACCAACTTTTGGAAAATTCCCAAAATAGGCTCGACTTGGTTGTTCGCGAGAATAAACTGAGAGCCACGGGGAATGATAGATGAGAGCAAGCGGACCAGCGCAGGAATGTTTCCGCGCGAGTCCCACATCACAGGCATCAGGATGGGCGCAATAAGTTCCTGGTAGTAAGTGGGAAGAGTTGCGGACTGGTTGGCTTCTAATAGAGCGGCGAAAAGCTGGAAAACATAAGGCATGAATTCTGGAATGCATTAGCATGTGGCCTTGTGTTAGACATCAAGATTCTTACCTTGCACATCGCCCTGGAGAATACCCGCAAAAGGAGCGTAAAGTGCTTGCTCGAGTTTGCTGGGGTCGGCTGGGGCAACGTGTCGGATGAAAGCACCAAGAGACTCGAAGAAGAAATAGTAGAACCGAGGATTGCTAGGGTTCGCGCTAATAATTTGAGTGATGGTGATAAATCGTTGCAGGACAACATCAGCGAATGGAACAACGCCATCGCGAACAACAACCAAGACTCGCATCACACATCGCATCAAGAACTCGTTTTCCTGCACCTTCTCGGGGGCGGGGTTTCTTTGAATAAGCTGGAAAATGTGCTCCAGAAGGTCCTTCGCAAGGGGTGTGATCTCTGTAGGAGGGATGACTGGCTGTCCCTGGGCATCGCTGAGGAACAAAGCTCTTTCCACAGCAATAGCGGCGTATGTATAGACGACATAGTTTGATGAAGCCAGGTGCTTCACGAGAACAGGGAGAACTTGTTGCCACTGCTCCTTCGTGATAACGCTTCGGAAAGTGTACAAGTACTTAATAGCGTCGACCTTCAAGATAGGGTGAACACCATCATCTGCAATTAGATCAGCAGCAAGGTGTTGCTGGAAGAAATCTGTGATGCTAACCAAGCTGTTGGTGGCTGTGACACCGTGCGAGGCAGTTGCAACACCCTTTGCTGCGACAGCGGAGAAGAGATACACAGCAGTGTCCTTCGACTTCCACTGAGAAGCAGAATCCTTGGAGTACTCAGCCAGGTAGTGCTCAGTGTACTTCAACACAACCTTGGTTACTGACTCCTCGAATTTTTCTGCCAGGCGTCGCAGGAAATCGGTAGCTGCGCGACGACGCGTCTCACTGTCTGAACCTTCCAGATCACGTCGAATGAATTCAATGGGCTCATCTTCGAACAACTCCTCGTCTGACTCGCGCAGACTCACGTTGGGCAGAATGACCTTTTCGATGATTTGGCCCAGAGTCTCATCCGCTTGGAAAGCAGCAGCGTGCTCGGGCATAGCAGCGACCGAGGTCAAGAAAGTCAAGGCACGGCTGACAAGGATATCGTACTTGGTTTCTTGACCGATGGTAGTCAGAAGACCCCATGAGCTTTGGATGAACTGGCCAACAAGAGGGCCAAAAGCATCCAGGTACTTCTGGACATACAGAGTCAACCCTTCAAAAATACCAGCACGAACGTATTCCAGTAATCCGGCCTCTGTGTCATCATCTGTGTGAAGGAGTTGGTTGTCATATGTCAAGTACTTGTGCAGAATAGATGCAAGCGAGGAAATATGTTCTTCAAACATGGGAGGTAGGTCATGGCAAGAGAGATCGTATAATAGCTTAATCATGAGGTTGAGCTGAGTGAATCCCATGGTAAGATTTTCCTTGTTGCCCTTGTTTTGTTCGAGATAGCCGTCCAGCCCCTATGGAATAATTCCAAACGTTAGCATTATTTTCCAATATCGCCTAGGATCAGGGCTCGAAAGATTACCTCGAAGAGAGCCAGGAAAGGGTTTCCGAACTTGTTCAAAACGTGGTTGATCTCGGTGTAGAGATCGTTGGACTGGAAAAGAGGGCGCCATCGCTTGAAGATTGAATGGGCGACCTGCAACACACCGACGTTGACGCTTGGGTTTGACGGATCCAGCTTGGAAACAAGGTCCTATTGGAAAACAAAGTCAGATCAGCAATCCAAGCCAGCTCAGTGCGGCACACTTACATCCACCAGGGTATCCCAGCGCTCCCAGAAGTCACTGTCTGCGATCACGCTGACTGCCTCTCCCAGCTGTGTGCGGATAGCAGGAGGCACTGAAATCATCAAGGAGATGAGTTCTCGCTTGAGGGTTGTCACCTCCTCCTGTGGCAGCTTGTATTCACCATCTTCGTTCACCCAGTTTCTCTTGATGAAGTTCTTAAAGCAGAGAGCACTTGCGAGACGGATGTTCGGAGGGGTTGATTCCGACGCCGTGATGTGAAGGAGCTGGATCGAGAAGCCGGGTTTTTGTTCTTCTTGACGAAGAGCATTCTCGGCTAGAGGGATAGAGAAGTTAGAGAGTGGTTATTCTCAATTGAGCAGCTGGGCAGACTCACCTTCCTTGTTCCGTCGGGGGTCCAAGCTGGCCTCCAACAGAGCTCCAAGAGCCTCCGCCATTTTCAACAGTAGTAGGTGGGGTATCAACAGAGGCGAGGGGCAACACGATTCTCAAGAAAGAGATCGAAGGAGTTGTGAAATTAGTTAAGAAATGAATTCGCAGCTGTATTCCACCCCCAAGGCAATGGTTGAAAGCTGGGAACTCAAAAAGCGAGGATGAGACAGAGCTCGACAAAGAGCATAACAAATAAATGAGGGCCGATAATACAAAGCCGCTGCATCAACAGTCTAGTCCGGGTTAGGCTAGTGCGCTCACGTGACACTCTCTCTTAGCAACTAGTGATGCCTCAGGCATGAATTAACCTTGCAGACCAGGCAAGGCATCATGAAATAGTTTTAAGAGAAGACGCGAGCACAGCTATATAATGTAACAATCCACCCTATATTAATCTTCCTGTCCGTCCATCTAAGTCGCCTCGATTCGTCGAGTGTTCTGTTTCTACATATCCTGTGACTACGATGTCTTTTGGGAGCCGAAAGCCGAGAGCCTTGAGCTATGGCTTGGTCTAACACCCATTAATATAGGTCTTATGCCCTGATATCGGGCTGTTCATGATACCGCAGTTTCTACTGCTATTTCAATTGTAACTCTATCGGAGGAAGAAAAATTGTGATACGATATGACGTAGGGTCCGATGAAGATCGGCTGCTCTATTGTGGACTACACATAGTCAAGCCATTGTATACCTCGCACTGAATTATTTTTTCCATTGAAAAATATTTACTTCGATCAGTTTGAGTCTATCATTTTCCTTGGTAGGCCCAGGAAGACTTTCTCACAAGAGAAGTGGAGAACCATTAGCCACAATTGTTCACCATGACTCACGGTGGGCCAACCACAAGTGACCATCTGCCTGCAGCAAGCAAGCGAAAAAGCAACACAGCGGGCAAAAAACGGTACAATATTTAAGCAATGAAAGCCCAACACTCAAACCAGATATACGAGCGCCGTAGGTAATTTACAGAGTAAGAATATCTTCGCATCATCATGGGCAATGAAAACCACGCCATTGTATACGGCGCATCCGGCATAATCGGCTGGGCGCTGGTCAACCAATTGTTGAGCTGCTATCCTACTGCAGGCTCCTTTTCCAAGATTACTGCAGTCACCAATCGCCCGCTTGACCTTTCGAAATCACATTGGCCCGAGCCAGGTGCAAATGGACCTGAACTACAGCTTGTTTCAGGGGTTGACCTCCGCAGTGGTGACGGCACTACACTGGCAGAGTCCTTGAGAGCCCGGGTAAACGATATTCAATCGGTCACTCACATATATTACTTGGGTGAGCTACCTTCCATGACCATATCCACATACATTTT
Source organism: Penicillium coffeae (assembly GCA_035985395.1). Classification (NCBI taxonomy): domain Eukaryota; kingdom Fungi; phylum Ascomycota; class Eurotiomycetes; order Eurotiales; family Aspergillaceae; genus Penicillium; species Penicillium coffeae. The sequence goes on along the minus strand of CP142594.1, from coordinate 1,177,642 downwards.
CTAATGATTCAAGTCTTCTCTGCAATCGGCGATGATATCGAGGAGGTCGCAACAAACCTCGGCATGTTCAGGAATGTGATCGATGCCCACAGTATATCGAGTCCGCGTTTGAAATTCGTAGCATTCCCTGGCGGAACACGGGTAAAAACATGCCCATGCAGCTCCTGATCACGACTCAAGCTAATTGATCAGGGATATGGCATATATGCGCCGGGAGGCACTTTCACTCCACCTTTGCATGAGAATATGGTGAACAACCTTCCGCCGGATTACAGCAAAACTGTCGTATACACTGCATACCGTAAACTTCTGAAGGAAGCAAGTGAGGTCAAAAGCTGGACTTGGTGTGAAGTGTGCCCAGACGCAATTGTAAGACTCACAACCAGCCTACTGAGATCCCTGCTGACTTTATTAAGATCGGGTTCACTCCTAATGGGTCGCAATTTAGCCTGGCGCTTCACTGGGCTCAGTATCTATCTTTGTACGCATTCAAACACAAGGATAGGCCGCAATCGTCTGGGGCTACCACTGTATCTTTCCCTGGAAGCGCAGCTGGAGCCAATTCCCTGTCTACGCCTGTCTCCAGCAAGATCCTTGCTCGTTTCATGATTTACGCTTCTTTGAATCCAGAAAAATGCGGCAATGGCCAGCTTTTTAACATTGCAGACAGTGCAACACCATGCAAGCTGGGTGAAGTTTGGCTGCAATTAGCAAAGTGGTTTGGGTTGGAAGGAGTGATGCCTAGCATTTCTGAACAAGCCGAGACCCAGCTCAAAGTCGGCCAGCTTCCACAATCTACTTCGAATCTTCCACCGGGGGAGTACATTTCCGAGCATCAGCATCTTTTTGCCGAAAATGGTTGTTTGGACGCTGTTCATGCGGGAGTAGGGGCAGGAAATCGTCAATTGGACAGTGTAGGATATTGGTTAACATTTGACCGACAGCTCAGCTTGAAGAGATTAAGAGAATCTGGCTTCGATGAGGAGCGAGACCCTGTGCAAGGCTGGCTGGAAAGTTTCGAGCTCTTCCGTAAAGCAGGATTGATACTCTAATATTGGCAATCAACAATAATCAACAATACCAAACGCAAATTGTGATAAAGTGTATTTCAATCAAATGTCGTGAATAAATGAATAAAATCTGGAAACAACTTGCTCGGTCATCACGAACTGGAACGGACAATCTTTGCTTGGCCAGAACGCCCACAGACAGTTGGAAACTATCGCTTGTCATCGCTTTATAGACAACCTTGGAATGATCTCTCTACATACCTCGACGGGATTCATCTTTCGTGGATGGGGCAGTAAGCCTGATTTCTCGATTTGGAATCACGGCTAATCATATGTAGCCTTTGGCATAGTACACTCGCCCTGTCATCTCGTAATTCAATTGAGATGCTAATTTCAGTTCATTGAAATTTGTAATAGATCTGGTTACAGCTTAAACCATTCATGCTGGAGCAGTTCTGCGGCTGATTTCCGATGTGCTGGGTCAATTGTGAGCATGCCACGGAGGAAGTCAATGAAGATTGGCATTTCAGCGTCAGACATCCCGCTAGGCCTGAGGAAAGGCATCTCTGCGCTATCTATAAGTCTTTCAAGACTCGTTAATTTCAAATGTGAGATTCGAATAAGGTCGCCTAAGAAGAATTAGTAAGAATAGAAAGCCATGCTATTAGCATCTGCTTCTTCCTATTAAGACATACCATCGGAATTGAAAAACTCTGAAGTTCGCTTCCCTTTGCGAAGAAGTTCAGGCGGGAAATTCCCAAGTACTTCAATGATTCTTGCGAGCCGATCATCATCAGCCGTCCAAGAACTATTTTTGAGGCCACCCCAGAAAAAAGAACTATCTCTTGCATAAACTCGATGATCTACTGAGAATTAGAAAGGGAAAACAATCTCACTCTGTTTTTAGCGACTATAGTAGACACTTACAAGGCAACCAAGGCTCCATATATCAACACTAGCATCCCAATAGGCACCAATTGTGACTTCTGGTGCACGTAACGCTGGAGATTGAATTATATCCGCCAGATGATTGTTTGACCAAGAAGCTGTGGCATGTATAAGTGTCGGCTAGAAAGATGACAAGACAAGTGAAACCTAGCAACACCGAAGTCTCCGATTCTGATGTGCGGCTCACGCATTTCCGAGATAAGCGGCGTTCTAATAACCTTTAGGAGTGGCTTTATAGTACCGGTCTCATTACTTATTCGCTCAGGAACTTCAGAGATATATTTCTCAATAGTTTCTTGCGGGTTTCCAGTTCGAGTAGTATATTCGTAGGTTTAAGATCTGAATATCAACCGCAATTAGCGCCACTCATATGAGCATGAGGTGAGTCGAAGTACCGGTATGAATGATTCCACATTCCCTGTGGAAGAAATTCAACCCGAGTAGAAGCTGCCGAGCAACAATTCGTACTGCTTTGAGAGGCAGCCTCCCATGTTCGTATTTTGTGGTTTGAAAATCCAAATGATGGCCCAAAACTTCGAATGCAAAGCATACGTGTTGTCCATTTGGCCCTTCATGTTCGAATTCATCCAGAAGGGGTAACACGTAGTTTCGGCCTATATGGTTACTTTTCTCGGAAATAGAGTTTACTCGAGTCAACACCTTCCTGAAAGTACTCATCATCTTGAAGGATTCTTTGCAGAATTCATGACTAGAACCTGCATCTGGTGGACAGCTCGCCGTCGGATAGAGTATAAGCAATCACAAGGGGTTCAGGAGCGTGAGAATGCAGTAGGATTAATTCGTTTGGGTTTAGTCAAATACCCCGACGACCTGGCCAAATACTACAAAAGACAATTGAAAGAAAATCTAGAAGAATGACTTCCTCCAGGAATTTAGATTCCCCACTCAACAATGATACATTCTAATATAATCTATGCTAATCAGGCCAACACCTCCAGAGCGGGTGAGATGATCGCCAGAACACTCCACCGCCCCGCACCGGAACCAAAGTTGAGTAGATTTTTCTGCCGTTTTAACCGGGCGGTAAGACCACACCACGACATCTCAGCTGACCTTGGGCTGGAATATCCTCATCTCTGCGTGATTCATTCCCAACGTCGCTGTCCCCTCTCGCTGCGTGCGCCCAACGTTGACGCCTTCGCTTTATTCGTCCTGTCTATATCCACTAGCAGTTGGTGCGAGCCAATTCAATTTGCTCTGACTCAACCACCAACAGTCTCGCTTTCGTCCCAACTGCGAAAGTGTACTTTTGTCGCGCCCATCTACCCTCCCCTGTACTGCTGGATGCACACGAAATATTTCTAGAGCTGCCCTTGTGGTGCATAGCTCTTCTTGGTCTCTTCACTGTGGTGAGTGCTCTTTCCCTTAAAGCGGGGCCGTTATCCAGCCCCTCTTGGAGCTCCGCGGCAAAGCACATGTACTGACAGTGGCATGATAAGAGGCACAGCACTCCCCGAAATTGACGCACTTTTGTCCGTCCCGAAACGGATGTCTTCCGACGATGTTCCTCAACCACCCCACCACAAGCCCTCTTCCACAACTTTCGCAGATGTCTTTAAAACACTAGGTGTTGGCCGTCCCAAATCACATTCGCCGGTTTCGATTCCAGAAAGCGGCAGTGATTCATTATCGCACACGACAGAAACACGTAGTTCCAATCGTATGGTGTTGGGGCTTGAATCAATGCATCGGGGAAGCGTAGTCTCGAGCTCCTCGGATCCGCAAAGCGGCCTGGACTTGGACAATTCGTTACGGAATCTTACGCAAAGACAATCGATCGCGCACGCTGTTGAAGAGGCTGAAAGTGTGACTAGTTCACTTCTATCATTTTCGGCAGATCAATCTATTGCGCTGTGGGAAGCTGCTGAATACCTACTCCACCATGAAAATCCAGAAGCACAAAGAAGCGGCGCCCGATTGCTCGAGGCGGTCTCTGCCCGTCAGGACCTGTCTCCAGCGGCAAGACACCTCATTTTCGAATCCATTGCCCGTCCAACTGATGCCGAAGTGGTCGCTTCACGAGTTCAATCTTTGATTTCATTATCCGACCATGGCAGGAAACTTGACTTCACCAGCTCGTCAATTCTTCATATGATTTCTTCTTGGATTGTACCTCTTTACGGGGTAATAGCTGCGGCTCGATCGAAATCGAAAATGCGAAAGGCACCCAAATCGAGTACACTCAGCCACGATGAGACCATTTTGGGCGATCTTTTCCAGTTTGCCGTCGACCTGGTTACCTTGCAACGCAAACCGCCTTCCGCAGAGGAGATCGAACTGCTGCTTGAAGAATGCTTCACTATTTGCAAGAGGACCAGTGTTGCTGCTGACATAAAAAATTCATTAGATGTTTTTGACGCAGTCATCATGTATTCCGACGTCCCGGACGCAAGCTTCGGCCCTCTTCTTGAAGTTCTCTGCAGCATTCATGCCTCTGTGAAGTCTCTTTCCGGCCCGACCTCGCGGGCAGTGCGCAGCCTGGCTAAGTCCCGGAGACAGGAAGAGATGATCCGTAAACTCTATGAGTTTTTGAAAGAGAGCTGTGATGCCGATCAGCACCGCAATTTAAACGTCGTCCGTGGGACGCTCTACGTATTTTCCGACCTCTTCCGTGCGTTCGGCCAACCCGGGATGCCGACCGCTTCCTTCGAGCATTTGATTGACTCTCTTGCGATTGTTGCGCAGAAGGACGACGGTCGCATTGACTCAGATATTCTTGATTTATGTTTGAACATCCTGGAAGGAGATTATTTGAGTGTTGCTTTGGAGGCCGACTGGATGAAGTTTGCTGATTTGCTTGTCTTATGCTCTCGGAGAATCTTGATTGAAATGGAGGATGCCTCCTCTTCTATCTCCCAGGCCTCAAAAAGCACACACGATGATGTCAAATCCAGTATACTTGCAAATATGATTCGCATTGCGGCTATTCTCGAGTCCTTGTGGGAACAACTCAACAAAGAACAAAAGCAGCATGCAGTTCGCTTCTTATCAGAAAGCTACCACCACATTGACCCTTCTCAATCGGAATTGATCCTCAAATTGGCAAAAGAAGACAAAACATGTTGTCCTGGAGAAGACGTGACTTGGATCCAGAACTTTCAAAGCCTCATTGAACGATTTATTCAGCCTCGGAAGCAATCTTCCGATATCCGAATACTTGCGCTCGACACTCTGAAAGAAGCGATTTCCGGAAACGAAGGCCTCATGTTTTCTGAAGATCACAACTTGATGAACATGCTCCTTCAAGATTTCACTGCCGAACATGATCTTCTTTTCCTGGAATCTTTGGTCTCTTTCATCACTGAGCCTGCGATTCATGACAGTGACGACGCAACATTCAAACACATTGTTGACACGATTAGTGCACCTATGAAGCATGACCTTGCTAGAGATGAGCAATCAGATGTGACGCCAATATACGCTCCTTCATCTCGGCGAACTTCTACAAGTACCACCGAATTGACTCTGGCAAATGTTTGCGCTGTCGGCCTCGTTAAGATGATGCTTCGGGCTCTGAATTCTTCTGCCACTAAATCGGTTATTGTCTACGAAGCGCTATTACGAATTGCACAGTCGCCGCATCGTCCCACAGATGCTCGCCTTACTGTATTGAAGCTACTTTTCCGCCTTCGATGCGATTCAGCAGGATCTGTTTCCGTCATATCAACATCCGAGGGTGACTTTTTGATGAACGTCTTGGGTCGGAATGTTGAGGCTGGCCACAAAATGCGAGCGCCAAGTGACAGCCCAACTAAAGAACCCAAAACGGAGAACATACCGCCGATTCCAAATGGAAAGTTACTTGGTAAAGATCTTCCGCCCAGCGTTCTAGCTAAAAGTATTCAAAGACATGGTTCAGTCTCGGCAAGATCTACTAAATTGACTCCTCCCGTGTGGACCTATGCTTTACCCCAGGTACTTCCTGAGCAACCCCCGGGAGAGTCAAGCCCACTTGTTTTCGCCCACGCTCAAGCCGAGGCAAGCAGTCCCGTCGAGTCCATGCCTGCCCAAGTCGGGGTTTTGAAAGTGAACATGTGGCTCGAAATAGTGATTTCTCTTCTTCAAAGGGAAACTGATTGGGATGTTTATAGCTACGTCCTTACTCATCTCGGTCCTCAGCTGAGCAACAAGGAATTCTTTGGCAGTTCCATTCCGCAAATCAAGCTCCTGCGCAGTATCTTGTGCGATCAAGTGAAGAACGAAACTTTTCACGAGCCTCCTGGCCTGACTGGGCTGAAAAAGAGTGATGTGGCTGCCTGTATATTCGATGCCCTCTGCATGTTGATCAGCTACCATGAGCACTTTGCCAAGAGTGAAGAAGACGATCTTGTTCGAGCCTTCATGATCGGCATCATTGGCTCTTGGGGTGCCACCTCACGAGGTTGTATTCAAGCCCTATCGCTATGCTGCTACGAAATCCCTGCATCGGTCACAAAGTCTTTGAATGGAATATTGGACAAAATGGCGAAGGTCATCACTATGTCTAACCTTGCCGTACACATTTTGGAATTCCTCGCTCTTCTTGCACGTCTTCCAGATGTATTTAGCAATCTGCGCGAAGATGAGATTCGGCCTGTGTTCGGCATATGTATTCGCTTGTTGCAAACATCTCGGGAAGCACGTTACAAGCCTACCGAATCGCCTAGTACGCGTGTCTCGCCGCAGTCTCAATCACGGCATGGTAGCATTGCGAGCTCAGTGAATAGCTCTGATACTGGTGAGACTGTGTCACAGGACGTGGTCTCGAATTACATTATGACGATGACTTATCATGTCATGATTATTTGGTATCTATCTCTGAAGCTGCAAGACCGACCAAAGCACGTCAACTGGATCACAAGTAGACTGATTTATCACGACGAGCATGGAAAGGAGGTGGTCGAAGAGCAAAGTCAGGTCTTCATTGACCTGATGCAGCGGGTTGCTTTCTCAGACTTGGGAGACACCGTCGCATTCGAGACTTTCCCTCCTACCCCCGAAGACGGACCCGTGGTCAAGAAGTCATGGGTCGTGGGACTTAGCATCATCACCGTTGAGACTGCCACTGTATCCGGACTGAGTCAAGTTGCCAAGCGCCAGGCCTCAGGGACCACTTACATTGTGTACCATCAACGTACAGCCCCTGTCCTACCACATCAAATTCCATTAGCAGCCGACGGACCTCTTCATGCGGATATGCGGACTGCCGTTCTTCCCAGTCACATCTTGCTCCAAATGACGACTTCCGCCTTCCCAACTCCTACCGTCATGCAGCCAATTCCGGTGCCAGAGGATGATATCACGCGTCGAGCAATTGCAAACTTCGATAGAACGGATATCGTCGATGGTCACCGCATTGGTATTGTCTATCTTGACAACGGCCAAATGAAGGAATCCGAAATTCTAGCAAATACCGGCGGGTCTGCTGATTACGGATATTTCTTGTCTGGCTTGGGAACGAAGGTCTCACTTCGCAACGCTCAATTCAACACGCAAGGTCTATATGCCGATACAGATGGCGAGGAAACATACGCCTGGCGAGACCGAGTGACCGAAATTGTCTATCACGTCGCGACGATGATGCCAACAGACCTAGAACACGATCCGGCCTGTATCAACAAGAAGCGCAACATCGGCAATAACTTTGTGACTATTGTGTTCAACCGTTCAAATCTACCGTTCAATTTCGATACGATCCCATCAGAATTCAATTTCATCAACATTCTCATCACTCCTACCAGCCGTATCGCTTACGATGAGAATGGGGTCGCAAGAGGCGAAGTAGACCCCGAAACTCAGTACTACAGTGTGCGAGTCATCAGCAAACCTGGTCTTCCTGAGGTGTCGCCCGCGTCAACCCCGAAGATTATTTCTGGAAAGAACCTAGCAGCCTTTGTGCGCATCCTCGCCCTCAACGCCTCTGTCTTCTCTCTCGTTTGGAACAACAAAGGCGGCGAGCACCACTCATCTTGGCGCACTCGCCTCAATGAAATCAAGAAGGTGCGCGAGCGAGCCCTCGTCATGCAGGCTAAAGGTGCCGAACTCGCAGAAGGTGCCTATCCCACGCAGCGCCGCAACACAAAAGCAACTATCTTTTCCGAGGAACTCCCTACGCGAGCAGCGCCGATCCAAACAGATTTTGACTCTGAATGGAATGCCGCTTCTGAGACCAACATCCTCCAGAACCTGGACTTCTCTCGCTGGAGCCGCTAGGAGCCTTTGGCTAGGTTCGGATTATCTCTATTTGGAAGACTGGATTTCTTATTTGTATCCTGCTATCCCGTGACATTCTTCTCCCTCGTTCCCATATCATTCCTTTCCCTGCCATATTCTACAAAACTCACCCACTTTTCTCCCCCTTGGAAACGACAGATTCACTCATTACGACCACCCATCACGATTTCATGTATATCATTGTTTTGCAGCCTTGCAGCATTTGTGAATACCCCAGCCCCAAAAGTTTTTGCTTTCATTTTTTGAAATTCTCTGGTTATATCTTGTACGCTTTCTACTTCTTAACAGGCGAAATTGTCTTCAGGGCTCTTTTTGAAATCCAGTAGCTGGTACCAGTGTCAATTATCACAAGATTCTCCTCTTCCAATGATTTTTTGAAGCATATGTCTAGTTTTCCCACTGAGTGTCCTTTGAATCCCTCAGTTCTGGGTTTCTCCTGAGTTTCGAGATGGTCCTCAGATGACGGTTACAGAGCGAGTGATCTGCTTCACTGCAGGGAGAGTTTTTACTGATTGCCGTAGCAACTCATAGCCCAAAGATAGATATTTTTTATGCTATTCCAATAATGCCAAGGTCGGTGAGCAAACATTTGAATGTCTGAAAACGTACAGAATTAGAATAATCTGTCCGACTTTATTTCATTCTGAAAACATACTACCATGGGTAAATTTGATCGGTGTCAGTTAATGCAGGTGACTGCGTGGGGAGTCTTGGCCCCTATGTCAAGTAGCAGTGGTAAACCTGGTTTGAGAGACACATTTTGAGGCACCGGTAGAATTAATCAAGGGGTTGCATATTCATCATACCAAGTCTGTTCTTTTTCTAGCGTTGTCTCTCCTTGATGCTCTAGAGTCTAGATACTTATTCTCCTCTATGGTTAAGTTTTCTCGTGATCTGTCCGAGTTGAACTTACACCAGATAGCATCGCCTGCTCTTCAGCGACTCAATGGAGCTATCATTATATTTCATTTTATCTATGCTAGTTATTCTATGTATTCCCTCTAGGGCTTCGTCGGAGTGTTCTGCATCATAAAGGCAAGGCATTCAGATCTCCTCTAAGACCCTCCTCTCACTCTCATGACTCCTGATCTACCATAATTTATGATAATTTAGATCCATTACTATTAGGCAGCGATATTTGGACACCCCCCTGGGCCACGAGACACCATCTCTACTAGTTAATATCTCTAATTGTGGCAGTCTACGGGGTTCTCTTAATGCCTCAGCACCTACCCTCAACTTGGGCGGTAGGCCGTATGAAAGAGTTCAAATTTAATAACTGGTGAAGTGTCTCCTAACATGGCTCCATTTGCTACTCCAAACCAGTCACTTGAAAACCGCCTGGTCTATGTAGCACAGCCCGCTTTTCATGGCTCAGTTACTTGCACTGCCTACTGCCCTGCATACACCCTGATCTGTTATATGAAACCTCAAAATTAGCAAGGGGACTCTTAGTTGATACTTATTGGCTATCCCAAGTCTTTTTGTTCGGCTGGCGCCTAGTCTACTCTCCCTGGACTGAGGGAGAAATACAAGTACAGCTTAGTCCACTTTTCATGGCTCAGCGTTGAGGCTCAGCCTTGTGGGTGGAGAGATGATTCAATCCTTAAAACAGGGCCAGAGACTATTGGTAGACTACTATTGGCTATCTCATGCCAAACATTAGATATTTGTCTACTTAGTTAACAGTATCGTTCCTAATGCTAGGGAGGAGGGAATACCCCCCAGGGCCATAGCCTATTTTCATGGCTCAGCACCCCATAACGCTTGCACTGCCCCAAAGTACGCGGAATGAAACTTGAAAATGCGCAAAGAGTCTCTTGCTGAAAACTTATTGACTATCCCAAGCTTGGCGTTGGATATCTGCCCAGTTTATACTCCTTCGGCTAAAGGGTCGTACAGCATAGCCCACTTTTCCTAGCTCAGCACTAAACCGAGTCGAGAATGAGGCTGCGCGGGATCAAACCTAAAAATTCCTAGAGGAGGTCTCAATAGATGCCCATTGGCTATGGCAACCAAGAAGCTTGGGGTTGGATAGTTATGTATTTGCCCGGGCTATACACTTCTTCAGCTGAGGGGGCCATGCAAGGCAGCCCAATTTTCATGGCTCAGCACCCGTAAAGCTTGGACAACTCCCACCGTAAGATGAAATCTCAAAATGGGCAGAGAACGTCTCAATAGACACTCATTGGCTATCTCAAGCCAGATGAGGGATATTCACCTCGTCTAGACTCTTTGGGCTGAGGGGACCATGCAGGGCGGCCCAATTTTCATGGCTCAGCACTAAGATGGATGAGTGGCAAGATCGGCATTACATTCAAAAAATCGAACTCCAAAATGCGCAGAGAAGCTTTTAATGTATGCTCATTGGCTCTCAACCCATACCCCTCTTGCTAACTCAGTGAATAAGTCTTAATGAATTTGGGATATATTTATAGCTATATAGATTACAAAATGCAAGACAAACAGATAAAGCGAAAGAAAAGTAAGCCATCCGGCATATACAAGAATTCATCACAGCAGGAAATCATTACCCACTGGACAGCCTACAAAAGGCATAGTTCACACCCATCGGTCAACCTCTAAACCCCAATCACTTATAATCACTTATTTGGGAAGAGGAGGAGAGGTCTACCACCCGAAAATCTCACCCACGCTAAGCGTACTCCATCGCACACCCGCAACAGCGAAGAGCATCAGGACGATATCAACGACCGCCAAAGCAAGGGCGCCGAGCATGAATCTCGGGCTAAAGATTCGGTAGAGCATTAGATGTCTGCGGAGGTGGCCTGCCCACATCGTTGTAGCGAGGTTGATAGTCCCCAGATAGAGAAGATGAGTAGTCGCGGCCTGGATAACATCTGAAAGGAGTTTTGTAGCGGGGTTCCCCGATTTCGAGGTTGCGGAGGTAGTGATGCGATCGTGAGTCTGGAGGGGACGTTTCCAGAGGACTGTTAAGGGGACGGCGAGGGCAGAAAGGATCTGGGCGCCGAATGTGTTGAGAACGATGAAGATCGGGGTCCAGGGGTATACGATGTTCGAGAGAGGGATGAAGGCGGATTCCCACTGGACGGAGCTTGGGACGGCTTGGTGGCCTGTTTTGAAGAAGTAGAAGGAGCCTAGGAGGCCGAGGACTGTTGGGCCGATGGAGGAGTTATTTTGGGTTAATTCGTTTGTGTCGAGGATTTCGAGCAGAGAGAGGATTTGCCAGACGAGGAGGGCGATTGTGCCTTGGCCCATTGGCTTGGACATCATGATGATGGCGAGAGCGAAGTTAACGACTAGGAAGAAGTAGCGGGTGCCGTAGACGTTTCCGAATCCGAGGATTGTAAGTGTAGTCCGGGGTTTCTGGTCCTGGCCCATGATCATAGGTGCTGGAGGCGCATTCGGGTCTTCTTGTGGTTTGCTCACACTGATGCTCACGCATGGTTTCGCGTAGAGATAAGCAGCAGTTCCGGCGGCGAAGGCAAGGCCGAGGACGAGTTGAGCGAGGAAGACTCGGACGGACTTGAGGGTGTCTTTGCTCAGGGGAAGCCATTCGCCGTCATCGGCGCCTTCAAGAACCCAGAAGATGGAGGTGATGAATAGGCCGAAGCGAAAGGCAAATCCAATCCAGATAGTGGCATTGTCTTCGTATGACTTTGAGCCAATGTAGAAAGAGCGTACCACGCTGGGGAGGAAAATCATAACGACGAAAGGAATGGCTAACTGCCATGGCGCAGAGATGGAAGAAGTCGCAGACGAGTAGTATGTCGAACGACAGAATGGCATCTGTTCCTCGCGGCAGAGACGAGAGAAGGAAGCCAATCTACCCAGAAGAATGAAAATAACAGAATGATACACACCAAGCACTCGGTCTTGAGTGACCTTCTGCCGCATAGAAGAGATACCAGCACATACACCAAACGTAGTGAGGAAGAACAGGAGGATCTCGTCTTCCCAGATGGTATAAGAGTTCGAAGCATATCCAATAGACTGGGAAAGAGTAACGAACAAAGCAAACCATCCCCACATTCCATCCGGAAGAGGGAGAGTCAACTGCGCCGACTTCTGGAGCAAGGCGAACGAGCCACCGAGCATACTTCCGCCAGCAGCGAGCAGAACAGCGAAGTCAACCACGCCCAGTTCAGCAAGTCCAACTGAGCCCAAAACTGCACCCGTAGCTGCTCCTGAGCCGGCTCCAATGCCGACAAATGATAGAAGGCGAGCAGTAAGATCAGTACGATCCGCCTTCATTCCGCGAGCGTATATAACAAGCAAAGCAAGTCCACAGAAAAGAATAAACACGCCCTGGATCATGCTAGGCACATCAAACCGAGTCCACAGTCCTCGGCAGATATCGAGAGTATGGCGCTGATACTTGCGGAAGAGATCATAGCTGGCACGGGCAGCAGTCGCCTTTGAAGTAAAACTCTTCGAAGCAGACTCCCACTCCGTCTCCGCAGCAATCCACAAATTCGAAGACACCTCGTCATCAGCAGCGTCCCGCGCCATCGTATAAGCACGCTGGTATCTCTTAATCTGCGCTGCTGTCAACCTGTTCACAGCAGCGAGGTTACTCCAGTCCGCGCCCGCGGCTCCAGCGAAAGCTTCTTCAATAGGCGAGCCAAGGTTATTGAACGGGATAGGCATTCCGAGAAGCAAAGAGAGAGTCGGAACAAGATCGATCTGAGGAACTGGGCGTTCTTTTGCATGCTTGGGCGGTATTAATCCCTCTTTGCTTGTACGGCCGAAGATGCCGCGCTTGGAGTACATCCACAAGGCGGCTTCGACTTCGTCGTCTGACTCGCCGCCGTGGTCACCCTTAATGTCCATTCCGTGATCGCCCATTACGACAAGCAGTGTATCGTCGTCGAGGGAGGAGATGATATCCCGGATAACACGGTCCATCTCCTGCAACTTTGAGGCCATTGTAGGGTGATTAGGCCCGTAGCGGTGACCGGCGTGGTCGACGCCGAGGTAGTGGCCGAAGATAACGTCCCATTTATCCTTATTTTGAGCCTCGAGGAGGGGGAAGAGATGCTTGTTTACGCCGTTGTCGACTGTATACAGATCCCATACGTTGAATGAATCGTAGGGATGGGTTAAGTTCGCATCGAAATAGCCTGGGAAAAGCGACGACCACGTATCATCGCCAAGCTGAACCAGGGTCTTCCCAGCGCTGTGCAGCTGTGCAATCAAGTTATCCTCGTCAATCGCCGTACCAGCAAAGTTCGATCCGGCATCGATAAACGTGGGCAGGGTGCCGGTTGTCAATCCCTTCAAACGCTGCAGGGTAGCAGTAGGCGGATCGGCGATGAAGGGTAGCAGGAAGGCGTTCGCAGGCTCATTGACAGCTGTTTCGTACAGGACTGGCATATTGTCATGGAAGATATGAGCTTCCTCGTCGCCAGGCTTCGGCAAGAAAGGAACGGTAAAGTCATAGCGAAGAGCATCAATGATGATCACGACAGCTTTGTCGAAAGACTTCTGGTGCCAGCAGCCATTTCCTTCCTTCGTTCCGGAAGAGGCGAGTTCGTGCGGGACGGCGTTGTCGAATGGTGCTAGTTCGCAAGAGGACTTGTTGTCCAGGACCATGCGCGTGAGAAGAAATCCTTTTGTGAAAAAGTAGATACCGGCGACGTGCAAGAACCTATCCACCGGAGGTATTAGCACGTTTTTTTAAAACTATTCAAGGAGCTTCTGGGGAAACGAATGAAGCTAATTAAGCTGGCAACTCACAGAATCCACGCTAGCACGCCCAGAAGACCAGCATGCTTAATTTTGAACTCCCACTCCAACTGCCTGGCCTTCGCATCCTGCAGCCCAGGAGTCTTATCCTTCGCCTGCGATCCAGCAGCAGGACTCGGCGGCACCACACCACGTGGGCTAGGTACCGACGCCATGTCTATCCCAAGTATCCTCCAGTCTCAAAGGTAGAAGCAAATACCGATCCGGCGATTGTGCGAAGGGAGGCGTGGCGAGCCCAATTGGTCGAACAGGTGTGTATACGGGATCAGATTGCTAGCAGGGAAGCCGGATTCAAGCACCAATGCAGTCAATGGACCCTCCTCCAATGCGACTAGCCCACAGGGGTGAGGAAGTTGTCGTGGGAAGTAGGAAGGCGGTTGGGATTGGTTTCCCCTGTCTGTGCTTTGCGGCGAGCGGCTTCCCTTGAGGGTTTTAAAGGGCCAGCATAGCTCCGGGAGAGCGGGACTGGGAACCAAAAGAAAGAGAAAGGGGAATTGTGAGAAGGAGTGTGCGAGGTTATGGAGGATCCAAAAATCAAAGTGATGATGCGGAAACGGCGGGTTCGCAGCTCGGATTCTCCGCGCGTGTGATTGGCTGCCGTGTTCGGGCTGATCTACGGGACAGCTAAGGAGCCACTTGAACTTCAACATTGCAGGGTTGTTTTACAGATTATGTACAGAATCAAGACATTGAGGGTTTTCTTAATAAGATAGGAGGACTAAGTACACACATTATCCAGCTGCCGGCTACCATAAAAGGCACATAAGAACATAAAGTGGAAGGCGACGTCGAAAATAAAGAGAGAAAGGACGCCGCCTGGAAGAGGTGTTGAGAAGGGAATTAAAGTAGGAACGTGCCGGTCGACCCTAGGAACGTGGCAGGGCAGAGAGACACGCGACGAAAAGAAACGCCAGAACACAGAAATTCAAAACGGCAGGACCTCGCTATTCACAATCCGGCCGAAGTAGATGTCCAGAACACATGTGGGGAGAGATGTCTCTCATGGATACAGTACTCTAGGGCAAGCATGCGCCTGTCGGAGAGCCAAAGAAGAAACAGTCAATCGGAGTATGTGCAACCCACGAGGGCAGGTACGTGAAATAATAGGTATGTCGAAAAAAGGAGATAAATCAGAGGTTCGCCAAGTTGCTCGTCATGCTTTTGGGTCGTCGAAGAATTAGAGGGTATCGAGTTGGTTCAATAGCAGCAGTATTGAAGGGCACCGTCAGGTACTCGGATGGTGCAACTAAGAGTAACTCTTGATATCTTCCTTCTCCTTCAGGCCACCCATCCGCTCAAGGTCGAGTGATTGGAATCGACCGGTGTCGTTGGATTGGTAAGGGGGCAATTCGTCGTGGCAGGGCTCGAGGCCGATGCTGCCGGCGTCGCTGATTTTGACGACCACCATGCGGCCAGATTTGCGCTTTCCAGACTCGTCTTCCTCCTCGGGAAATGTGATGCGGATCTCCGGGACGGGACTTGGGGGCGGGCTATCTGAGTTTTCCATCAAGGCGCGCTTCTCATCATAGACGATGACGGATTCGGTTTTTCCAGCGGTGATTGTGAGACGACGTTGGTGGCCGGGAGCTTGGCCGTTGTGAATGGGGAGAAGCGATTGCTTCTTGGCCTGGCGCTTGCGGCGGAGGATGAGCAGACCAGCAACCAGGCCGAGGCCCAGTAGGATCAGCACCAACAGGACGATCAGGAGATCGACCATGGCAGGGGAAAGACCGTCGCTCTTGTCATCGCGGCGAGCAAAGATGTTGAGCATCGTGTTCGGTGGGGTGTCGGTGTCGGTGTCGATGTGTCGATGTCGGTTGTCGAAAGATTGACAGGCGCGACACGTCGAGATTCAATTGAGTGGATCGCCGATGTTCAAATTCCAAAGAGTGTGGTGGATAAATCCGGGGGTAAAGAGTGGTGGAATGAATGCTCGAAAACAACGTCGCGGACGGAGTCGAGACTCGGAAAGAATGGGTCTGGGCGAAGGGCTCGGAGAAGGCGAGCGATTCGACGCGAGAGAAAGAATGGATGCAGTACAGCTGAAAGAGTGAAGCTGATACCTGCCTGGAGAGGGAGCGGAATGGAGAGAGGTGAAGGGAGAGAGGGTTGGAGAATGAAGGGAAAACAGGGGAGAAGGGGAACTGCTTACTGGGCTAGAACCGGCCCTATGGAGCCTTTTTCCCTCTTCGCCTTCTTCGCCCTGGCCAGCACTTATTTTTGTTGACGCTAATCTTGGAACGGTCTAGCGTTGTGCATGGAGGTTCGCCATTTGGTGGGGACATGTGGGTCTGGAGGTCTAATCAGCCAATTACACCCATATCGTTCCTGGCAGGCCGTTCGGTTCACAGCAACCCGCTCACTGATTGGACACCCGGAGATGAAGGATCCACCTGACTATTCCTTGTTTATTTTGGTCTCCCCCCCTGAACGCCCTCGCCTGGCATGTTATCACAGCGCTTACCCACGCGATCCTATGGAAGAGATTGCGGTATGCGCATGTCTTAGTGCTGACTCTCGCTCGAATCATTGTCTGCGCCTTAGAGCCTGCACAGGTGACCGGCAAGAAAGTTTGCACCTGTCACACCGATGATGCAATACCCTGGCCGTCTGAACCGGTTTGGTCCAGAACGAGGCTGTCCATCAATCTAAATGAGTGGAGCAGCTTAGAGGAACGGGCTTAGCACGGAGCGTGGCTTGCACTATGAACCGCCACTGAGAGCTGACAGCACGAGTACTAAGTATGCCGTCAAAGAAGGCATTTCCTGGTCGCGCCTTCCTATCTCGATTTTGTCACATCATAGCCGGCAAATCTATCCCCTACACTCCGTAGTATTCCAAGATTCACTCGGACAAAATATGTACGAGTACAAGTGCAAACCTAATCGTATTGCTTTTTCACCACATGCTAATCTTGTGGATCGTCCCCGCCAAGTCCCTCCTGATAGGCTTGGCCGGCACATCCGGCCTCAATCCTGTCAGCTCGGCACCGATCGATCGATCACAGTAATATACAATGCCATCAATGTATGCTCACTGGCTAATGTATACATGCAATTTTTGAGCTTCAAGTTGGCACCAGTAGAATTCGACTGTCCACTGGTCAGCTCCCGAGGTCCAGGTGTCGCAGCATATTCAAGCAGTGCTTATGCCACCCGCAGCAAATATATATTTCTCCAGCTGTCGGTCTCCAAAATACGATCTGTCAGCGATAACGCCGCAATATTGAAATACTCAATCACACAAAACCTTGGACGCAGGTCTGTCTACAGGCGAAGCTACATCAATGGATCCATCCATGAATCGAGCCCGACAAATTCTCCACGAATTTGGCGTGGAAGCCTCCAGATGTCAGCCCGGGCGCGCACCCCTTGATCAGACCCGGGAAGCAACCAGCCGACAAGTAGGAGAAATTCGTACAGTCTCAAGTCGCCAACCCTCAAGTGTAGAATCATAAAATCGTATTGTGAGCAGATTCCCTGTTGCCAACTACGCAGAAAGCTGTGGTGATGGCGAGTATTAATCTATATAAGGTGATTCTTAATGTTGGCGGTCAGATAGCGGCGTTGTATCTCGTGCGCGACACGGACCAGGACGAAATCAAGCAGAGCCTGAAGTTCGCGGTCGCAAGCTTGGATGTAGTCGCGCACTTACTGACGGTCAGTGTTGCCATCTACGCAGAAAGCTAAAGTATCGGCAAAGATTCTTGCTATTGTCTGTGGGAGCTATCCTAATTAGCTAAGGGTACGTGACAGTAGCCATAACGAAACAAGCTATTTTGCTGCTGTTAGAGAGATAGCCAAACTTGATATGCATAAAAGAAGATGTTGCAATAGCGAAGTCATAAAGTTTTTTCGTACGATTTCTTGGGGAAACCCAAAATATAACATAATCGTGTTATCTCGATGTAAATTACATACAAATGATTGAATCCTTGAACAATGGTGACAGCGCAGCGTGCTTGGTTTTTTGAGAATCTAGTTTTGCGAGCAATTTGAGGCTATTAATTATTATTATTGCGTAAAACACGACATAAAACTCGTTGATTGTGATCGAGTTCCTTTTCATTGTATGTAGTTAATGTTGCAATATATTGTAAAAATACTGCGGAAGGTATGGAATTTTGAAAGGCAGTGACGTGACTTTGAATTAAACCCTTGGGGGCAGTAGTCATCAATATCGGAGGAAGGATGACCCCGTTGCTGGGCCGCGTACACCTGCATCAAGGCTGGAAGAGGCTTGTCTTAAGCCGTCAGCACATCCACTTTGTTGAGAATGGCTTCGTCCTAAAGTCGCGCTTGCCAGGTTGTATTTCTGTTTTTCTTCTTCACCAGACAATTCGGCATTTTGTCTGTCTTTTTCTGAGTCCACCTTCTCAACCTGCAGATATTGCACGTGGCTGCGGCCCTGGTTGCTCCCCACGCTTCCTTTACTTCTGGATTCCTCACTGGTCTGATAGGGGGTGAGCGAGATTTGTGGAACGGCTGGAGCTTGGCTGAGAACGAGTAATGCCAGCCAGTCACTCAAGGCTCGGGTAAGCTGATCACAACACATGACAGATCGGTAAGAATTTGTTTGGCGAGTGAAAAGCTAAAAAAAGACTCATGGTTAGAACCGCTGGTGAAATCTTTGAAGTATCCAGGATGGGCCTAAAAAAGAACTCATAACGGCGTTCCGCTGCATAATTAGAGAAGTAGACGAAATTGCTGTCTTCGACGAGGGCATTTGTGAGCTACTTGTATTGCCGGCGGAGTGTCACGGAGTAAAATACATTGCTTCCTTTACGGAAATTGTATTGGGAGTTGTAAAAGCCGATTTCAATTATGTAGGCATCCACATCGCGTTCGATACAGCGTGGATTTGTATACATGTCCAGATGGTTCACAGGCGAAGACGGGTCAGTAGGTTCGAGATCATCATGTTCGTCGGCTGTGCCGCGCTTTCGACGGATACTCCGCAAGCGCTCCGCAGCTTCACGTTGTTGGGTGTCCACGTGTAAAGCCTGATGTGTGGTGAAAGGTACTCCTATTCACTAGTAACGGAACTATCCTAAATGCCCAAGGGCACGTAACAGTCGATTTCATACTGACTTTACGCGAAATGCGTTTCGGTGATCGTTGATGTAGATTCGATTGTATTTCTTTCCACATGTGAAGAGTTGCATCGTATATGTGGTCTCCATATATGATATACCAAATTTGAAGCCCATCAACCTTGGAAGAGAGCTGATCATAGTATACTATAACCGTCGAACGATGGTGGTGGTGTTTCTGTCCACCCGTAGGGCTTCGGCCTGGCTGGTGTAAGTTTGAAGATGGCCGAGAGGTAATGTCATGTCAAGTAGGAGGATGTTGTTCTCCTTACGAAATTGAACACGTTCACGGCGGATATAATGGATACCTTTGTACATCCCAGGATAACGAGGTATGCCGAGTGGCTTTATGCCATACTAAATGTTGTCGGACGCCAGTACCAAGCCAATTCTCTCTTTGTTCCAGAGCTTATGTTTTAGCCTGCAAATCTGGTACCCATTCTGACCTTTAGCAATCCAGCTCTAGTAGACACGTCCAAATTGGTCGACATGAAAGAAATTTCTTCCATGTGCATGGTATATCTTTCCAGGGTCGGAGGAGGGTGCGCTTCCCCAGACGTGCCCATTTTGATCAAAAACTGCCGGCCATAGCCGCGCGTACGGTCGGGCGTGGTACGGCGGAGGAGTCACCAGTTGGTGTCTGGGAGTAAGCAATTGAGGGGAATTCTGATGGTTGAACGCAGTCTTGCACGGCATCGAGGTTCAGGTTGGGAAAGAGGCTAAAATCCCGCTGAAGTAATTCGCAAGTGTCCATTAATCGCACGGCCTCTGGCACTTGAACTAGGTGCTTTGGGTTATATTTCCAGGTGATGGACTCCCATAACAAAGATGGCTTGGTATAAATATCTGAGCATAACTCAGTAATTCCCATCAGGATATATAGCTTCTATCCATTGCTTATTGATGAGGTCGATGATTCCGGGGATTCATGGTCAATTTGAGCCATGGGTATTCGCGTGTTGAATGAAAACGCGTCCTGCGATCCACAAGAATGGGTCGCAAACCGCGAGTCCAATGATACAGTCGTTTGTCAATCATCGGACCCAATATTGTTGATTAATTTTCTCAATGATACGGATTCCCCCCCCCCTTTCACGTGTGCACGTTCTGAGACCCGTTGTAAACTAGTAACCATTTGCGAAGAAGAGGATGACAAGGTCCTATCCGGATCTCTGTAGATGTCAATTTACATTGAATGTTAGCGAATCAATGAGCGTAAGTTCATTTTCGAGGAGAGTAACGCATGCTTGAGGTTGTCAAGATGTATTCTAGCGTCATGCGCTTCAAAACCTCATCGTAGGAGGTACCAATGTCGGAGGATGAGAACAAGGACCGTGACTTTGATTGGTCTAAGAGCTGAAAGATATATTATACAGACAAAATGTCCTTGCGGGGTGGTTCCCAATTTATGGAATGGAGAAACAGTAAGTTGATGCGATTCTGAGCGTTTCTGTTGCCAATATGGCGGAAAGTCCGCCCAAGGAAAATGTGCCCTTCGTTGTTGTCGAGGAAGTATCATAAATATGTAAAAACACGTGAAAGCATCTCTTTCTTTCCTGCTTCAAATCGTATCATTATCATTTGGTGAGGATTGAGACTGGACTCCAACCAGTCCAGTCTTCAAAGGCGGTAGCTCAAAAGAAGACTTGTTTAAAGCAACCTTGGAATTGGAAGAGCCGCATGCAGGCTGATGATAACAAATGAAGACTTTCTTCCTGTCATGGTTGCAGTTTATCCACACACGGCACCACTTGGGGGCTAATTGTTGGTGGTGGTTTCCGGAATTATAAACGAGTGGTTCAAACACTTCTTGTTATGACACAAATGTGAGGCGTGCTTGTGTGTCCAGCCACCCGCTTTTGATTGGTGGCAAAATATGAGAGTCATTGTGGATGGCAGCCAGTTGAGCTCTCTAGCGAGTAATGTCATTTTTGTACTGTTGGCCGGTGGACGGTGGGTCTGTAAATGATTATACATATGGATTCCTTGTGGTGTTCCTTGTCGATAGAATATGCTTGGTATTGTTTGACCAAGACAAAGAGTGACAACATCAGCATCAGATAGCCTTTGACTTCTTTCCTGGAGACCGATTGGATTTCTCTGCATAATCTTCCGATATATTTGCGGGAAACTCTCTGATTGATGGGCCCTTTCACCATCTGATCTCATGTGCGAATTGAAGCTTCACAGGCTTGGTCTTCCAGATATTGCGAAAGCCCAAAACATGAGAGCTGCGTGGAAGAGTTTTCAATATGTGTGTTTGCTGGTACCGGAAGCCCTCATAGCGTGTTTGTCTACTTCTCGTATGATCAACAGTTTCCTCTTCAAGCTGACTTCCCGGTCATATCGTTCAATGAAAAGTGTATCCTCCTCTCCTTGTGGTGCCGGTAGCCCTTGAGGAGGGTAGTAAAGTAGTCGGAGGGTAGTTGTATAATGCTCGTGAGGTGCCGAGAACCCAGTGAGGTTTTCCTTGATTTCTTTCAATAACAGCATTGTCATTGTCAAATTCGTGCTCTGTGGCTTGCTGTAATGACTGAGGCCTCTTGTTGGTTCGATGATGGGCTGAGCCGCTCCATTCTGAGGATTGAGGATAGTGGATTGAAGAGAGAGACTTGAGCTGCTTCAAATGCCCAGAAGAGCAGAAAACTCATCTAGCTCGTCATATGAGCGTCCGGATTTTGAGATGAGAAGATGGCGATTGCCCCAATAGGGAGTGGAAGTAGGAGAAGGCGTCCCATGGAAGCAGTTGCCTAAGGCTTTGTATAGGACTGGTCTTGTGTTTGTTGTAAGTCTGGAATAATCAACCAGTGATACTGAGGTGATAAATTGACAAGATGACGTGTGATTGAGAGGTAGAGAGTGCCCTGAATGATTTTTTCTCGGTGTAGTAGACTGCAGCGAGGAGGGTTGAGGGTTGTTTATATGTCTTGACCCTCTGGGGTGAAGAGTAAAGTGAAGCATGTGGTAAGGAAGTGAAGCCTGAGTAGGCAGAAGTGGTGAGATGCGAAAGAAAAGACTTCTGTAGAGATAGGCTAGTCAATGATAGCAGAAATGAGAAAGTAGAAGATGAAGCTGCAGATGAACGCATTAAATATGCATCGTGCGCGCTGTTGAAAGATGTTGGAGCCTTGGAGAATTTCAACTCTTAGTTAATTCAAAATTTCCTGTGTATGTTGAGTGAAAAACATCGTAGGCAATGGAAGATATCTGGATGTTGCACCTGGGCAATTATAAGCAGTGGGGCAAGCCGTCCCCAGGCAGCTGCATCGTTTCAAATTGTGAGGCTTGAACCGATTATTCACCAAGCGAAGTTAATTATGAGCACGAGCTAGAAGAAACATAGGATATCCATTTACATGTGTACAACAGTAACAAAGTAGCATCAGAGCTAGAATAGAATATTTGCCACTCCGACTGGATGCGATGTCTATGCGTGGCGTTCTGCATAGGTCCCGAGATCATCGGGTAGAGACAGCAAACACCCGAGCCATTGGATTTCATTCCGTAGCGGTCGGTATGGATGCATTGCATGTTACACGATTCCACGCCACGATGCGGGCTGGGCACGGGAGAATGGAGGAGCGAATGTCATAGGTGTTTCGGGAGTTCAGAGCCTGAAACTCACCGTTCTTTCTAGCATCGTCTATGAGTATAGGTACATTCAGTTGAACATTCATATTCATGTTCATTCACTTTGGAGATTTCTTCAAAAATAAAACCCGAGTAAACGTTCGCTCTTGGCACCTTAGAGCCTAGAGCAAATGTGGGGGCGGGAGCAATAAACATTCACCTTGGGTATCCATGCAGGCATCCCCACTGACAAGTCCACAGCCTCAAATACTACATGGACTGATCCTCTACGTTGAATATGTCATAAGGATACATAGACAGTCGAAGTGAAGCAGAGAAAATCCCCACTATCCACGGATCATGCCATGCCCAGTACCTCAGACTCACACAGCAGCACGAACCAACGTGGCCAGCGCTCATCCTCAGCAGGCCGCGTTCGCAACCAACATGGCGCCCACGCAACTAGAAACAAGCCTCGGAGAAAATCATGTGCCAGTCTCCCAGGATTGGAATTAGGAGTACAGACCAGATCACAAACGCAGCCAGCAAGTCTCCGAGCGCCTGCCAACAGTGCAGCTCCACCGCCACGTCCATCGCGGCTATCGCCTGCTTACAAGATAAACTGATACATCACGACTTCCACTCCCGGAAACCGGGGCTCGCGCAGCGGCTCCCCCCCATCTCCACAAACACGAACTAAAAGGCGGTCACTGACCAGGCCGTTTCATGGGGTCAGGCGCGCGCACTGCTCTATGTCTTAAATAGAGGATATTAGGGTCAGGCAATAGTAGCTTTCAGCTCCATGGCAACGGGGAAGCATGCAAGGCATGTCTGTCGATCCGGTTCATGGCCCCTCGAGCGATCTGGGGGAAGATCAAAGTTTCTGCGAGTGATGGGCTGATGGGGGGTTGTGCAACTGGCTGCAAGGATCCGGGTAGGGATCCTTGCGGGCTGTATGACTGTCTCGGCGAGGGCACAGGAGAGAATACAAGCAGAGAGGAATAGCTTAGATAGTAACGAGATTAAGAACCGTACTCTGTAGCTATATGGATATAGATCATCGAGATGGTTGAGCCAGGAAATGCAGCGATCAAGGCGAGTGTGACGGGAAGCAAGGGGCGTTCCGAGTCGATGGAACACTTCCTGCATTCGCAGTATTCAAGGGGTTCTGGCAAGCGCAATAGAAGAGAAGCAGGGACTGTTCTATTTCCCGTTGACTATTTACTCTTTGACTATGCTATTCCCCCCTCAGCTGCATACTGGAGTGACAGATCCGAGTGCTCGATTGGGGTTCTGACTGGCGATGATCCAAGGCGTGGAATGGCGCCACGATGAGACGATCCTTGGGATGGGGTAGAATGTTCGACATGCCTAGGTAAAACATCGAACTACAGTAGAGGTGTCGATCCTACTGCATGGATCTAAGCGAGCACACTTTGTACTGTACATAGAGTAGACTAATGAGGTCGAGCTAGGGACAAGTGGGCCCGATCGGACTATCGGGCTGCCAAACCCAACTGAGCCCCCCCCACTGATCCCTCTGCTGTTGATGAGACCGCTTCCAAGGTTGGCTGGCCTGGACCATGGGCAACTGTGAAAAACGAGCCGCTAGGAATTGAAGTCCGGCGTGCGAAGCGGTGACTTCAGGGTTTCGCGCTCATTCGGAGGGGCCGAGCTGACCCAGGGAACAGACAGAGAAAGTAGCGAAGGCATCGTGTAATATATTCAGCGTCGCATACTCAGTGTAGTATCATGGAAAGTGTAGGTGACGATGAAGATGAAGCTAAAAGGAAGCGGGAGGCGTGTGACGGTACGTGACGCGAGGCATGTTGCTGGATTTGGGCCTGGGCCTTGGCAGTACAAGTTCCAGAGTGAAATTGTAGGTGTAATAGAAGTACCCCCGGGATCGACCCTGCTCGCAGCCTTCATCGCCATTCAGATCAATACCGCCCACTACGATCACCGTACGCGTCTTGTCAGCGGCAGATCTTCCTCACGGCATCATTTCTGCTCGCCTTATCTATCATTTTTTCCTTCTCTTCGTTCGTGCGACTTTTTTTCTCGTTAGTTTCCCCCCCCCCGTTTTTCTTCCAACTCGCCCGTTTTCTCACTTCCCTGATTCCTCCTATTTCCTCCTTTTTTCCTCCTTTTTTCATCCCAATCCTCGCCCGGTTGTCATGCTGGCGCCTGTGTGACAGCTGGAACTACATTAATGCCGTGCTTTGTCTGTCCACATTCCCATCCATCGACCCACTAAATCCCACCTGGATTTTCCCTCGTTGCGCGCATTCCACTATTCCTTTTCCCTTCCCTGGATCGGAGCACTCCCCTCGTCCACCTTCCACACCCCCCCCCGAAACCCCCTCACCACCATCCCTTGCGCGACCTCCTACGGTGTCAAGCGCTCGCCATTCTCGGGGATCGCCTCTCCAGACGGCGCATGAGGACGATCGACAAGCTGGGAGATTCCTGGAGCATGCACGGAGCCCAGTAACCGCGCGACGCTTTCTCTGCTCCGGCTACCAACCGCTTGTTCAAACGAAGGGGAGGATTTCCCCATCCTGCCAATTCTTTGTCGCCTTGCATCTGCCGTCCTGGCATCTGTGCTAGATTCGACCTACCTTTCCCTTCATTGCTCGCCTCTCGCCCATCTTCTCCCCTTCTCTTTCTCATCGCTCCTGTATCTCCTGTACATGTCCTGGGATCGCGGTTTCTGAAAGAAAAAAGTCCTGCTAAGGGGAAAAATTCTTCCTGTCCTTCTCTGTGCCTATTACAGACCCTTCTTGTCGCTTCTGGTACGCCCTCCATCGTCCCTGTTGCCGGCGCCTGTGATGCCTTGCCCGGAGGTCATCTCAGTGCCCGTGCCTGGGGTGCCCTTTCATCAGCTAACAAGGGTTACTTCCAGTCATATATTCCTTCGTCTACGCCGTTCTGGTGCCTGGTGCCCGTTGCAAATACTGGAGAATCGATTGCCCGGCCTGTTGTGATTTAGTGTCGACCACTCGAACTCCCTGCAAATAGCCGCCCGCCGTTCGAGTACATATCTGATTCTCCTCCCTCCCGTCGACCGATTTCCCTGGAATGGCTTCTACGATGGCCGCGAACTCCAACGTCCACAACGTGAGTGATGGGTCACACGACACCCAAGAATCCACCGTTGACACATAATTTAGGTCCGATCAAATCGAGGTTCCAACATGGGTTCATCCGGTATGAACGCTGATCGCTCCCGCGGTCCACACAGCAACAGTGTCGGCAAGGGTTTCGGCCCTGGAAAGAGTAGCTGGAACAGCAATATCTGGGGGGATTCCAACTTAGGAGGAGGATTTGCAGATGGTACGTGCGGTGAAGAGACAATGGATCGATGGTCGCTGATGCCGAATGCAGATCAACATATCGGCGATACCGCCTTCGAAGGAAAATCTGGATCTGGGTCTTTGTTGTCGACGTCCGAGTCAGATGGGTGGGCTGGTCGCTCCAACCTCCCATGGAGTACCTCGTTGTCCATGGGCTCGAACCGAGGACACGCCACATCCCCGATCGAAACTCGCAACGAGCGCAACGCCCAGCAGATGAACAACGCTGGCGACTCATCCTACTTTACTCTTCCTCGAACATCAGGTATTCCCAACTCTGCTGGTACTGTAAGCCAACGTCCTTATCTTAACTCTGCTTCTGAAGGTGTGTCATCGTCCGGTGATGGTACGGCATTCAGCGCCTTCCCCGCCCTGCGTAATGGGGATAACCGTCGCCAAATGAGTGCCACTGGGCTAAACGGCAGCCCTGTGGGTACAACATTCCCCGTGAAGCCCGGCTTCACTGGCTCGTTGGATGGTTCTCGCAATGAGGACATGAACGCCATGGGCATGTCAATGTCTGGTGTCCCCGATAATATCTCTCCCAGCCAAGCGCGCAGTGCCCTGTCTCACATGCCTCACAACTCCGTCTCTTACGCTCCTCAACGCCCTGCTCATTCTGCGCATCCATCGTTCTACTCCGACAACCAGAGTGTCGAAGGTCGCTACGGCAGCGCGTCAATTGATCTCGGCGCCAGTTTCAACAAGTTGCAGCTCAACGATAATGGCTTCAACCCCCAAGCATCCGCTCAACGTCCACCGTATGCTTCCCACGGCTCGTTCGATAGCGCAGTTCCTCGCGGCAAGTTCCAGAGCGAGGACGCATACCAGCTTGGCTATGAGGGCGGACCTGATGTCCAGCTTCCTTACCACGGACGGTCCCGCGGTGCTGATACAGGATCAATCTCGCCCTCCGAGTACGTTCGCATGGACAGCCCTCTCTACACCGGAGTTGACGCTCAATATCGTAATGTTGGACGGATGCCCGATGCCCAAGCCGCTGCTTTTGATCGCCGCCTGCGTGGATTCCCAGAGCAGGAGTTCATCCCTGGACAGGGCAATTCGATTCAGCGCATGCAGGTGCCTCAGTCATACGACTACCAGAATTACCAGGCCGCACAAGCAGCGCGCATGAACGCTCTCCAAGGCTTCTATCCCAGCCAGTTGGGAAATCTCGGCCCTGCAGGACTTGTCGCCCGTCAGCACCGTGAGCACGACTCTACCCAAGTCGTCCGCAGCCCTCTTTTAGAAGAGTTCCGCGCCAACAGCAAGGGGAACAAGCGTTACGAGCTCAAAGACATCTACAACCACGTCGTTGAGTTCAGCGGTGACCAGCACGGCTCCCGATTCATTCAGCAGAAGCTTGAAACTGCCAACAGTGACGAGAAGGAGCAGGTGTTCCGCGAGATTCAACCAAACTGCCTGCAGTTGATGACCGATGTATTCGGGAACTATGTCGTACAGAAGCTGTTCGAACACGGTAACCAGACCCAGAAGAAGATCCTTGCCAACCAGATGCGAAGCCATGTCCTCGCTTTGTCTACCCAGATGTACGGATGTCGCGTTGTCCAAAAGGCCCTCGAGCACATTCTTACCGACCAGCAAGCTGCCATGGTCAAGGAGCTCGAGAGCCACGTCTTGAAGTGCGTCCGTGATCAGAACGGTAACCACGTTATCCAGAAGGCCATCGAGCGTGTTCCATCGCAGTATGTCCAGTTCATTATCAACGCGTTCCGAGGCCAGGTGAACCGTCTTGCTTCTCACCCATACGGCTGCCGTGTCATTCAGCGTATGCTTGAGCATTGCGAGGAGGAAGACCGTGAATCTATTCTTGCTGAGCTCCATGCTTGCACCGCCAATCTCATCCCTGACCAGTTTGGTAACTACGTTATCCAACATGTCATTGAGAATGGTGATGAAAAGGACCGAAACCGCATGGTCGTGATCGTCATGTCGCAGTTGCTCGCTTACTCCAAGCACAAGTTCGCCAGCAACGTCGTCGAGAAGAGCATTGAGTTCGGTGAGGAAAGCCAGCGCCACCACATCATCTCCACGCTCACCATGCCGAACGACCGCGGCGAGAGCCCCCTTCTGGGCTTGATGCGTGATCAGTATGGCAACTACGTGATCCAGAAGGTCCTTGGCCAGTTGAAGGGATCTGAACGTGAGGCTCTCATCGAGCAGATCAAGCCTCTGCTTAGCCAGCTTAAGAAGTTCAGCTATGGCAAGCAAATTGTCGCTATCGAGAAGCTCATCTTCGACCCTAACTGCCCCATCACCGGTCCCATGCCTCACGCAACCTCTACCACTCCGCCGAACTCCCACAAATCCTCTCCTCAGCCCGCTAAGCGGTCCATTCCTATGGAGCAGTCCCGTGTTCCCTTCGTCGGCACGGCACCCCCTACTCCCCCCCCAACGGACAACCAGAGCGCCGTCGACGGCCCTCTCGAGTCCAAGGGTCTTGCTCAGAGCACGGTGACATCGGTTTCCAGTCCCGAGACAGCCAACACCGGTGTTGCCTTCCCGGTCGATGTCACCAGCGCTCACTAATTCAATGCATAACTTTCCACCTTGCTCGCCCACATACTTTTTCTAATGCCGATCTGTGGACCCGAGAATCTCTTCTTCTGCTTCTTTTACCTAATACGGGCTTGGGCTTATACATACTGGGGATTTCGGCGGGATTCATGATTTACCAATGTCCGATATGCTCCCCTATCCCTCCCTTCATGGCTTGACGGCGCAAAAGAATAGGGGCCTTGTTATTCTTCTTTCATGTCCTGATCTCGGTCCATTTATCCTCTATTCCCTTTTATTCTCTCTGCCTTTTCAATTGTTCATGTTTTTATCTTACTCTAACGACGGCGTTCCTCCCAGCACTCTTCATCACAATGGATGTCATTGAGTGTTGCTACCGGGAGGATCGATCAATGGTGGAATTCGGCGTCGGTGTGTTTTTACGGGGGCATCTGATATTACCGCTCTCAAACGATCTTCAGCATATGACATGGGAGATTCGGAAATGGAAATACGGGGAGAGCAAACTTCCTTGCATGGCACGGGCTTGATCTTGAGTTTTTTTTTCTCTCTCTCTACTTTTCTTTCTTACCAAGGTTTCTATTATCTTCTATTTCTTATCTTCTATTTCTTTTATGTTGTTACCTTTGTTACTCTTGTTTCGCCCTTATGGGGGTTATCGAAAACATCTTTTACCAAAGATGCTGCATATCGGATGTGGGGTTTGCTATTCTTCCTTTTCCCGCTGTTCGACATACAGCGTCTGAACCGAAATGTGCCGTGTCCGGACTTATCATGTGTTGATACCTTGCTTATGGCTGATGTACTATCCAATATCAACTATGGTCGAACAGCCATCATTAATTAACCTGCTCTCCAATGTACTGTAAGCTGTAGACACTCGTATTCTCCACAAGTAGTAAACAGCTCGTCCAGCTTCCTCACGGCTATCAACACGTGACCGCTCCGATAAGATATTCAACACCACCCTCCAACCTCTTTCGCAACTCTACATTTCCCTGGCAGTCTCAACCTCGACAAAGCTTTGAACAGACTCTACAACTCCATTCTCCGAGTCACCTGCGATCACCCTCTTGAACGAATCCTCAACACCCAACCGGGGAACCCACCCCATCAAACCACCCCAATCTCCAAATCCAAAAACCCACCGCAACAATGTCCTCAAACGTCGGCCTCTCCACCCCGCGAGGAAGCGGCACATCCGGCTACGTCCAGCGCAATAGCGCCTTCATCAAGCCGCGCGCCCAAGGATACGGCGCCCCCTACCCGCCCCCAAACAGCGGCCCAACATTCAAGCAGCGGCTCCCGGACAAGCAGATCCTGGAACATGATAAAGCGCGCGCGATCGAGGTGAAGGTTATGGAGGAGAGGGAGAGACTTGAGGAGGAGAATGAGCGGATTGAGGAGGAATTAGCGAAGAAGAAGGGGAAGAATTCGAAGAATTCCAAAAAAGACAAGGATGGGGAGAAAGAAGAAGGCGAGGAAGACGAGGAACGGGTTCTCGATGACGAGGAAATCGATGCTAGATGCGAGGCACTACGGAAGAGATTGCTTAAGGAGAGCGAGAATGATGATGAGCAACTGAGAGGAGGAGGGAAGGGGAAGATTGATAGGAGGAATTTGAAGAGTTATCAGGTTCATGAGCTTGCGGAGGCGAAGATTGAGGAGAGTGAGAGGTTGAGGCGGGCTTTGGGGATTAAGGAGGATAGGGAGACGGGGGAGATTAGTAGTTCGAGGGAGCGGAGAATTAGGGAGGAGAGGGATTAGGTATCAATTGATTCAGATTAAAAGATTAAAAGGTGGGAGTTAGGTAGCTGATGGCGTTATGGAGAGCATTTTGTATTTAGGTTTATCAATGGATGTGCAGCTTGAGCTGGATGAATTCGAAAAAGAAAGTTCAAGATCTTTTAAAGTATGCTTGTGCATGCATGCGTGCTTCTAGGTTCCGTAGGTAAATGATAAATGGAAGTCATAATCTTATTCTATTACAATCATCAGGGTATACAACATTTGTCCTCAAGATACAAATTTCTCAATAACCCAACCATCCCGCGCATCCTTCCTCTGCACAACCTTCTTCGCAGGCAAAGGCCACCCAGTCCCCCCCGCATCCCCAACCAAAGAAGGCACAACCCAGCACGCCCGCCGCTGCGGAATCCCCTCCAACGTCTCCGTCTTCCCAACCGGCTTCCCATACTCAATAAGAGGCGTATCATGCGCTAACGCCGCAAGCTGCAAGCCACTCGGCGCAACAAGCGGGAACATTCTAATCTTCGGCGTCTGGTCGCCTACCACCGAGGCAGAAGACTGCTGGAGATGCGAGTAGATGATATACTGTGGCATTTCTTTTGGCGAGAGCTTCGAAAGGATAGACGATGGGTGCACAAAGACAGCCCGCTCAGAGATCTCGTCTGAGTGTTTCTCGCGAGAGCGGAAGAGAGTTAAGTAAGGCACGTCGATTGCCCTGCGCGGCGCACGAGTGTTCTCCGGTGGAACGGGCGCGAGGTCAGCGCGGATAGCGACGTGGTCGATAAAGCCGGCTGTGACGATCTGCTTGAGGGCCTTGATTTGCTTCGTCGAGGGCTCTGGGAGGCGAGGCGCGTATGCGCCTAGTAAGCCTGGGTTATTCGAGCGGACGATGTCTGTTAATTGGCGGCGCAGCTGGGTTGCTTCTTTGAAGGCTTTGCCGCGCAGGAACATCTGTTCGCTGAAGGCGTCGCCGTCGGAGGCGTAGGCGTAGGCGCAGATGGCGGAGAGGAACTTGAGAGCGTCGGAGGTGTCGTCGTGTTTGCTTAGGAGGCGCTGGACGCGGGCGTAGTCCTTTGCGCGCTGCTCGCGCTCGGTGTCTTCTATTCTGTCGGCGTTTGTGTAGACTTTCTCGTCTTCGCTGGAGGAGCTGTCATCGTCGCTGTCCTTGGGTTTGGGCTTAGAAGGGGCTTGAGGGTTGACTTCGTTTTGAGCGACGAAGAGATCGCCGACTGCCAGGGCGGAGACTAATGCGATCACGTAGGGCATGCAGCCGTGTTGATGGCCGATGTAGATCATTTTACCGAAGCGTGGAGAGAGGGGGTATGTTGAGAGGCGACGACCGATCTGCGTTACTTGGCCACTTGCAGTAAGTGCACCGAGGTTTTTGAGGAGCTTTTCTGCTTTCGCGAGACCTTGTCGACTGGGTGGAGTGGGGAATGGGAAGTTGATGACGTTGTGAAGACCCATGCTCTTCATTTGGAGGACGACGCCTTCGATGGGTGTGCGGAGGATCTCAGGGTCGGTGTATTCGGCAAAGTCTGCTTCATAAACTGCAGAAGAGTATAGTCTGTAGCAGTGACCAGGTCCTGTACGTCCGGCTCGACCGGCTCTTTGGTTCGCACTGGCTTTGCTGATCCATCCGACCTGGAAGTTTTGAACTCCAGTAAGCAGATCGTACTGCTTTTCCTTCGATCGGCCGCAGTCGAAGACATACTTAATACCGGGGATTGTGAGGGAGGTTTCAGCGACGTTGGTGGCCAGGATGATCAGACGTGAGTTCTCTGGTGGTGGCTCAAAGACCTTCATCTGTTCTTTTGTCGGCAACTGAGAGTACAGTGGCAGAACATGGACACGAGTGGATGAGTCCATGGCGTCCTCGCCCAGGTCAAAGCCTTCATCGTCCTCTGGTTCGTCCAAGCCGCTAATTTCCACATCGCTATCGTCGTCGAAGTCGGCATTGTCCATCTCACCACCACCAAGCTCCAGGTCCTCTGCTTCCAGAGGAGCATCGTTGGCTGAAATTTCCACCCTGGCTTGCGTGGTATCGGCTCGCTGTGTTGGCTTGAAAGCTTGCTTCAATCGCTTGGAAAGCTGTCGAATTTCATTCTGACCTGTCAAGAAAACGAGCATGCCACCGGGCGGAAGCTTGCGATGTCCTCGGGAGACCTTACGGAAAGCCTCTTCGACATAGTCTCGATGGGTTCTGCGCGCGAAGTGGACAGAAACGGGGTACTGGCGACCTTCTGCTTGAACCAATGGTGGTGCGCCTTCTCTGAACAGGGCTGCGTTCTCAGTGAAATCTGAGATACGAAGGGTGGCAGACATGATAACAATCTTCAAGGGCTTGACCGTCGGATCCTCCTTGCTCATGGACTTGCGAAGGTCCACGATACGGCTGACCATACCAATAAGGATATCAGTATTGACACTGCGTTCGTGCGCTTCGTCAATGATGATCACCGAGTATTTGCGGAGAGCAAAGTCATCAGCAATCTCACGCAAGAGAATACCATCAGTCATGAACTTGATAGCCGTGTTCTTCGAGGTCGTTGACTCGAACCGGATCTGGTATGATACCTTGTCGGAGTGCTGGCCAAGTTCCTGGGAGACACGGTTTGCCATACTGACAGCAGCAACTCGCCGGGGCTGCGTAACACCGATCAAGCCAGGGTTAGGGCTGTCGGGGGTTCCAAAACCAGATTCAAAGAGAAATTGGGGAAGCTGGGTTGTTTTACCAGAACCTGTTGCTCCCCAAATGACGATAGTCGTGTTGTTGTAAATAGCTTCCATGATCTTTTGTTCTTCCCCAACTACCGGCAGTCCCATGCGTGCTTGTTGAATCTCTTCAGAACGATTGACAGGCACACTGAATGCCTTTCGGAAAGGATCTCCCGTAGTGATCTGAAGCTCGGCGGGTAGTGGTTCCTCCTCGTAGACGGTGTTCTTAGCCTCTTTTTTGGGTGGGGCAAAAGCTTGTTGTTCAATGTCGTTGTAGGCAGGAGCTGTCGTAGGATTGAAGCCTATAGAGTCGTTGATCTGCTGAATAGCCCATGACTTGAATGCAGACTCTCTTGGCTTGATTTTCTTTGTTGTGTCCTCTTCTTCAGATTCTTCAGATTCTTCATCCGAGTCTTCTTCGGAGTCACTGCCTTCAGAGTCCTCATCAGAACCGCTTGATTCCTCGCCAGAATCGCTTGTCGCATCATCCTCGTCGCTGATATCTTCATCCTCCTCTTCGTCGTCATCGTCATCGAATCCTTCCCATGCAACTTCTTTAACTGGCTCAGGTGCGGGCTTTGCTGCACGCTTGCGCTTCTTGATCACCGGGAACCCATCAGGCCCAAGTTCGAGTGGACGCTTTAATCCGCTTCCAACTGGCGCAGACGGTATTTGCGGCTTCGAGGGTTCTGGATCCGTCGCGGGGTCAGAGACCTTTAGATCGGCATCGGAGTCGTCGCTGTCGTCCGCAATGGGATCCTGCTCTGCCCGAGTCTTCTCCGCTGGCTTCGTGCTGGTCTCATCTCCTGGCTGTTTCCGTTTGCCCAATTCTTTTGAGCTTTGACGGCTTGATGTATTGACGTTCGCTTGGGCGAGTTTCTTGAGGAGTTCGAGGTTCTCTTCCTTTTTTAATTTATTTTCCTGAACACAATGTTAGCAGCTTCTTCCCGAGCCTGGCCATTTGACGCACAATATATTTGTCAAGTCGCTTCTGCTTCTTCGACGAGACATTCGAATTCTGAGCTCGCAGCTCCTCTCGCAGTTTCTCTCTGCGAGCTTCTTTTTCGTCCTTGGAGACGGGTGCTAGCTCAGCGACATTGGTGTCCACCGGCGCGCTGGGCTCCTTCTGTCGGTGCTTTTGCTTACGCTGACGTGGTACGAACTTAGGCATAGTGAAAGACCTCCCTTGGAAAATTGGAACCACAATCAAGCTAAAGGCATCGTCTTGTGAGTTGAGCTTCAGACGGAAAAAAATCAAGAACGCCGACATGGCGGTGGGGTATTGCCGGATCTTTGTGTGGGGCGCTCTGACCGCCCTCACAAGCATCAAACATGCACTTACTTCCAACATCACAACCGCCCACCAGATATCATGGCATCGATTGAAGCAATTTTACAAGGGGCCGAGGACCTACCTTTCCCTGCGCCAACAAAGCAGGTGGCAGGCATGATAAATGGAGTCAAGACAGATGTCATGGTGATGAACTTCAGCGATAAAATCATGGTCACAATCTCGCAAGAAGGGCGATTAGCCCATTGGGTTAGTTGAAATCCTTTTGCTTTGACATGTGTCTAATGATGAAAAGCTACATGTTCCAATGGGAAACGACAATCCAGGCACTGAAGGGATGCACACCTTCCCCGAGAATAAGGATGACAGCCTGCTGCCCCTCAGTGGGTTAACTGCCACATCAATTCTTGGCGGCCATGCTCCTGGTCAGGATACAGTGGGCCAACTGATTGCACGCCAAATTGCTACAGCGGTCGCGGTGAAATCTCCTGCCGAGAAAAGGTTACTTGTTGTAGGCCTCGGCCTGGGGAATCCAGACGTTGACCGAGATTCGTTCTTTGCGATCAACGACTTGATCTTGCACTGCATATAAGCCGATATACCATGGAATAGGCTATAATTGATACCCTATCATAGAGGACGCAGGTTCTTCACATCACTCTCTGAACAGTACTTAAATACAGCCTCGAGGTTTGATTGGCTTCCCTCGCCAACGTACAGTACGCCATACTATGATAATGTCGATGAATAAACATGATGAAAATGCTTTAAGCTCAAGAGGCACAGAGCCTCAAAAAGAGCGGATTTGAATCAATCACACAGGTAATACACACATTTCCCGGCCCGTTGAATAGAGACCCTTGACACAAGTCAAACCAATGCAACAGTCTGGCGT
This sequence comes from Penicillium coffeae, assembly GCA_035985395.1. Taxonomy (NCBI): domain Eukaryota; kingdom Fungi; phylum Ascomycota; class Eurotiomycetes; order Eurotiales; family Aspergillaceae; genus Penicillium; species Penicillium coffeae. Next base: position 1,142,511 of record CP142594.1, on the reverse strand, counting down.
GTCTTCGCAGGAGGCATATTCTCGATACAAATATGTCGACAGAACTTAAAGGGCGACTCAAGATCGTGCTACCTCCACTGCAGCTCTGAAAGAAACCGGTGGATGCCAAGGTGGTGATGGCGAGTACGCTGACAAGACTCGACAAGGGGTGCATTCTCGTGAATTTTCGAGAGAACATGGACTCGAGAGGAGTGGGAAATGCCGAATTTTAAACCCAAATACTCCGCAGTGACTCGGGTGACCAAGATTGTCCAAATATAAGCCCGCCCTCGGGCGGACTTGTGTTGGGTTTCGCATAGTTGACAGCGACGGCAACCCGGGGCGGCCCTTGGGGCGGCCGTGGGAACACTAAGACGCATGCCAAGTCTCAAGAACATAATCCCTTCAATCTTTCCTAGAGGGATCGACATTTGGAGTCATGAATGGGCAGCGGCCCCGGGGGCCAGCAGAGATTAGTGTAGTGTACAACGCACACCGCAAAGTGAGTGCAGGGCCGAGCAAATCTTCGCTCCACTGACCCTGAAGCCGGGGTCGTGAATCGCCCTTGACTGCATTGACGGTGTTTCCCATATGAATCGCCTATGAAACGGAATCTCCTCTACACAGTTCCAGGATGAAATACAACAATTTTGGTCATCCAATAACTCGCCAATTACCATTTTCATCACACCGGTTGGGCCGCAACAATCAGAACATGCGATTCTTTGAGGGATTCTTTGTACGAGGGCCTGAAGATCGTGGGTAATCTTTGAAGATAGAAGACGGTCGGCGACGATTGACCAAGAAGGAACAAGCGTATAAAAATAGGCGCCCCCACACCATCCGCGCTGTGGTTGAGAGGCGCAATTGCTCAGATCGTCAAATCAACTTCCAAGAGCCTCTGGGAATTTCGATCCACATCTCTTTGTTGGTCACAGATTGGATAGCCTGAATGGCAATATTGGCCAGCGCTTGCCCCGGGGCCAACCACCCATCATTTATGTAGAAGCCTAGCAAGATATCGACTGCCCGTCCTTAACTCGTTAACTCTCTTCTACCGCATAATCTATCCATCCCGACCCTTTTAAGTTTCACCCTCAAGCTTCATCGTTGAAAGCGACATTTTGACGTATCAAAAACCCTCTATCCTTCGCCATCATATCCAAGTGATCCTTGCCATGGCTCGCTACTACATCGATATAGACTCGATGGACTTGACTCTGCTTCAAATAAGTCTCGGACTTGCTCTTGTCGCTGGGATAACATTGTTTGCCGTATGGAGGTGGGCAGGCCCAGGTGCAGTTAAAAGATGCGTCGGAATCTTTGTGGTCATTTTGGGGATGTCAGAAATCGATTGTCACACAGGATTTCAGCGCCAATACCCATTGGCATTCCGGGGCACAACTATTCTGGCATTGTACGCTTGTGACCATCTCATGAACACAGCCTACCCTGTTCAGTCCAGTATATCCGAGGGGCGTCAAGATGATATGAGTTCGTCAGAAATTCAAAGTGAAAATATGAGGAAAATGAAAAGAGCCGCTGTGATTGCTAGTGGTCTTGTTTTTTTTCTCGCGTGGGAAGCTGTCGAAGAATACACGGTATTCAAGAGTCAATACCCTTGGTCATTCTGGACTCTATATTTCCTATCATTGATCGCTTACGCCTACCTCACAACCCTTTTCAAACTTCCCAAACCGGCTGATAATCCTAATACCATTGAAGATGACATTTGAAAAAAGCTCGTATCTACTTCTAAGACAAAGGTATCTGGAGAAAACCTCTAGAGTCGAGGTGTTGGGCAAATAAATATGGCCTTCCGACATGTCGTATGAGGAAACCTCGCCCTGGTGATATTTGTTGACTCGAGACACATTTGATGAATTTGAACACGTTATTGGAACTCAGGAAGAGACTAGAGGCTGAATAGGCATAAACGATCGTTGGATTATGTATTCTGTAAAGGGGTTAAACTGACTTAGAAAACTTGAATAAATGTTTGTGGTTATTGACACCAGCTAATAAGTTGAATAACGACTTGCCATTCATTTTCGACTCCCAGCGCAAACACCTGGAATCCATCCCTTGGGCTAACCAGGTATCGATTGAATACAAAAGTGGATACGGCCCCGATGGCCGAGGGGAAAGCAGGGATTAGTATGTACAGCGCATAACCCCGCAGATGCGTCCTCACTGGCCCTGAAGCGAGAAAATGCGCATAATCTCCTACTTCACAGATAATTACTGCTCTTGGAGGTTATTCGGGGTTGCAGTACGCAGCGACTGTCCGAAAAGACAACTCGTAAGTGTCGAAACAGTGTAGTTTCGTCACTTCGTGGATACAAATAGGATGGTTATACAATGCTCGGGTTGAAATATTAGGACGACAACTACTGCATAAATAGTCAAACTTGGCATAGTCACAACAACCAGAGATTATCTCTTTTGTTCTATTCAAGTACCCCATGCAGAGTCCTTTTTCAGAGCTCCAATAAGATCTGGCAACACTAGTAAGGCCAGGCCAGGCCCATCTGGAAAGTACTTATGTTCGTATAACCGCTGTGGATATTTACGGGCTCGGATATCCGAAAGTCGATTATCCGAGACTGGTGGGAAAATACCCACCCCCGACAAGTGGCTTGGCTTAGTGGCGCTAGCATTGGATGAGAATCTCGAGAGACGCAAGAGCAATGAATGTACTTGGCCTTTGGAAGACCAGCACTAGAGATCAGATTCCAGACTGCCCTCAACTGACAGGGTCTTCAGTCTTCGAACTAGACATGTCTGTATATAACTAGTAGCCTAGAATGTAATAATTCTTGTCAGCTGAAGTGGGGATCAATTTAACAGACTTTACCCCAGCCGGAAGATCCCCCACGGCGTAATCCCCACCACCCGTTGCGGGGAAAGCTGGGCATACTAGGCTGGCCCAAACATCGGCAGCAAGTATTGCCGCGTTTGTCCAAAGAGATGAGCGAATGATAGTAGCGGTTTCAAGGTCATGATGCAATGTTTGAGTGTGTCTAGACATGCCATCAGCCAGTTCCCCGCTCAACGATAAAGCCGCAAACTCAAAATCTTTGTATACCAGCTGTCTTTGTACCTGCTCAAACTCAATTCAACAGATGGATACAAGCAAAAGGTAGATTCGAGAGATGATTTACGGAAAAAATGAACTTTTTTCATAATTTCTTCGGGAGGTTAAGCCAAAATTTGGATGGGCTTGCTACCGCCATATGTACTTGGCATGTCTGTCGCTGCAAGCGTGAGATCAAATCAAAGATCAGAATAGAAGTTGTCCCAATCGATCGTTCATTTCAGTGAGAATTTCTTTGAATAGCTACCTGCATGACCTGTCAGACTAACCCCGCATGCTACGTACGCTTGGCTGAACGACGCTCTATCAATGGTAGTCCTGCGCCACCCCCAAGAAGCCCAAGAAGTAAGATACGATGAATACCACGTTCTGTATCGTAAAGAGTAATCTATCGATTATAAGAGATTAGGGGGAACAGGGGAACTTTCCATCACCTTACCAGGACTTATAGAATCCAAAGTAAGGAAATTGACCAGAATCACCACCTGATTGACTGCAAAGTGAGTAGATAGGCTTCGAATCATACTGATAAAACATCTCGCCATGAAGTACCAACAATCTGCGCTGCGAAAGCGAGCTTAGCTTGCTTTATGAGCTCAAGGGCACCTGGTGTGCTGTTCCAATTAATACATGTTATTTCTTGTCATGCACTAATCTCATCTATCTCCGCACGCGGATCCGCATGGATGCGGGGTGTGTCTCGAAGCCCAGCCAGCAAATCCAAAGAGGGAATAGTCTTGTTCAAGTACCGAGACTTGGGTACATGTTGGATTTCTGGGGTTGAACCATCGTAGACTATAAAAGAGCACCGATGTTTCCCTTCCTTGCAAAAGCACCTCTCAATTCAGTTAGACCTCAGCTGAATTCCAATACCTTTCCCAATCATGACTATCCCTGACGAGGTAGATATCATTATCTGTGGAGGTGGTAGCTCAGGATGTGTTCCTGCAGGCCGCCTCGCCAACCTCGATCACAACCTCTCCGTGCTTCTGATCGAAGCCGGAGAGAATAACTTGAACAATCCATGGTACAGTTTTGGACAAACCAATTGCTGGTAGCCAATTGCTCATAGCTTTGTACAGGGTCTATCGTCCTGGAATTTATCCAAATAACATGAAGCTTGACTCAAAGACGGCATCATTCTACCATTCTCGCCCATCTGAGCACCTGGATGGTCGCCAGGCTATTGTCCCATGTGCAAATGTTCTTGGTGGTGGTAGCTCGATTAACTTCATGGTATGTAATGGACGTTAGTCATTGATTAATCTGCCGTCTAACATCTTCGAGATGTACACCAGAGCCTCGGCATCGGACTATGACGACTTCCAAGCAAAGGGCTGGACCACCGAAGAGCTTCTGCCTCTGATGAAGAAGCATGAGACATACCAACGTGCTTCTAGCAACCCGGAGTTGCACGGATACTCGGGTCCTATCAAGGTTTCCTTCGGAAACTATACCTACCCGATCAAAGAAGACTTCCTTCGGGCTGCCGAGTCTCAGGACATTCCGGTTACAGATGATCTCCAGGATCTGAAGACTGCGTAAGAATAACTCCATTTGTTGGTTTTCATCACTATGCTAACAGTCATCGGTAGACACGGCGCTGAACATTGGCTGAAGTGGATTAACCGTGACACTGGTAAGCCATACATCTCATATACCCTGGCGTTTGATGTGGGAAATATTAATATTCTGGAACAGGACGACGTAGCGATGCTGCTCACGCATATGTCCACAGCACGAGAGCCAGACACTCAAACCTCCACTTGAAGTGCAACACCAAGGTGGACAAGATCATCATCGAGAACGGCAGAGCCGTGGGAGTCGCAACTGTTCCAACAAAGCCGCTTAATGGCGGCGAGCCCGTTCGCAAGGTATTCCGTGCCCGCAAGCAAATCATCATCAGCGGCGGTACTCTCAGCTCTCCTCTCATTCTCCAAAGATCTGGAATCGGCGAGCCCGAGAAGCTTCGTCGTGCAGGTATCCACCCCTTGGTCAATTTGCCCGGAGTTGGTCGCAATTTCCAGGATCACTACTTGACGTTCTCGGTCTTCCGTGCGAAGCCAGACGTGGAAACTTTTGATGACTTTGTGCGAGGTGACCCTGAAGTCCAGAAGAAGGTCTATGAGGAGTGGAACCTCAAGGGAACTGGGCCTTTGGCTACCAATGGAATTGATGCCGGTGTCAAGATTCGCCCTACCCAGGAAGAGCTGAACGAGATGAAGAAGTGGCCTACCCCTCAGTTTGGTCAGACTGGGTACGACACTTACTTCAAGAACAAGCCAGATAAGCCGGTCATGCATTATTCTGTCATTTCAGGGTAAGTTATTCCGTCAATGACTGATAGACGCTCTAACAAAAGTATAGTTGGTTCGGTGACCACATGGTTATGCCACCCGGCAAGTTCTTTACCATGTTCCATTTCTTGGTCAGTCCTCGAACACCTGAATCCTCTGAAAATCGTCGCTAATATTATGCAGGAGTACCCGTTCTCTCGTGGCTTTACTCACATCAAGTCTGCCGACCCATACGACTCTCCAGACTTTGATGCGGGCTTCATGAATGATGAGCGTGACATGGCACCCATGGTCTGGGGATACATCAAGTCCCGCGAGACTGCTCGTCGCATGTCTTCATACGCCGGAGAGGTGGCTAACATGCACCCACACTTCGCTTATAACTCGGCGGCAAGGACGCAAGACCTTGACTTAGCCACGACTAAGGCATATGCAGGCACAAACCATCTGTCTGCTGGTATTCAACACGGTAAGCTGTTTATGATGGAATCCGATTTGGCGGTGTTGCTGACTTTCGAAAGGCTCTTGGACCAAGCCTTTGGAGGCCGGCGATGAAGCTCCAGCAAGCAGGCTAAACTCCAACAAGCACGATGGCCGAAAGCCTCTTGAGTACAGCAAGGAAGATATTGCACATATCGAGAAGTGGGGTACGTTGCTGAGTAGACTGTCATGATGTAAACAGAAGCTAATGATGTTTAGTGCAACGCCATGTGGAGACAACATGGCACTCCCTCGGCACCTGCAGCATGGCTCCACGAGAGGGCAGCTCCATCGCTCCTCATGGAGGTGTGGTGGATGAGCGTCTGAATGTCCACGGTGTCCAAGGTCTCAAGGTCTGCGATCTGTCGATCTGCCCTGACAATGTGGGCTGCAACACATTCAGCGTAAGTAGAAGCACCGCCTATCAAAAGTATCAACTGACAATTTTCTTAGACTGCCCTTCTCATCGGCGAGAAATGTGCCATGCTCACTGCAGAGGATCTGGGATACTCTGGTGCAGCTCTAGCTATGGACGTGCCAACCTACCATGCTCCTGGCGAGTTCGTCAACCTTTCCAGGCTGTGATCAGGATAGCAGTCCTGTGTTTGAACAGGAAATCGTACTATTTTCATAGCAGCTAGTATAGCTTCACAGAATGACCATACTGAATGATTTCTTGAAGAAGGCTCCACAGACTACTCGCAAGCGTTGTAATTGTTTAATTCCCGCCGATTTCAACGCGTCGTGTCTCAGCCAGTGAACAAGACGTGTTGTTTGACGCGTTTGCATGCTCCTTGAAATGCGGCTCTTTCTTTAAGGTTCTCACGACGGACCTGAATTATACAGAATGTGTGTTAGACTTTGAAATCATTGCAATCCATGTGCCAATAGTATCGATGTAAGAATGGCAGTGTATTCTGGAAACAGGCAACCACTTGGGGATTTGCGCCCCAGAAATGACCACCTGATTAGGCTCAGCCCCCTCTCAGCTGAGGGGAGCAGCGTCGCATTCACCACCATAAACAACGTCGCCCAAGTTTATGCCATGACTTCAATAAATTATCCGGGGTCAAATAGGGGCGCACAGATTGGAATCAACAACGGATCGATCACGGCAAACTTCTACCCTGCAGGTATGTCATTGTATCTCGTCAATATTTCTAATTGAAGCCCCCTGAGGCATGTCTGAACGATCAATTTCTCCAGATATTACCACTATCCGTGCTCTCGCTTGTTCTCTCCACCGCTCGCTATCAACTTCGATTGATCCATTCAAGCAAGCCCAGCATGAGCTGGCATTTCCTCTCGCCGCCCTTGACATTGCCGACAGTCCATCTTCGCCTAGCTTTGAACAGGTGCATTCATATATGATTTCTGACATGCGGGAATGCCAGCAAACTTTGAACAACCTCCGTGAATCAAGTTCAATCACGACGTCTCGGACTCGAAAACGATGGAACCAGGGGATCTAGATGATGAATCAATAAACCAGCTAGCAGATATCAGACAGAAGCTATCGTCATTCACAATAACTTTGAGTTTAGTGAACACCCACGCAATAAAGTATGTCATCCTTTCACAAATATAGTTATCAGCGAACTTATACTTTTAGAATGTCTCAAGAGCATGTTGAGCGGATGCTAAAATCATTCTTGGAGGATGAAAGCAGTCGGAAAAAAGCACACTCAATCATCTCTAAACGGTCAAGTCATGTGTCGAAAGAAAAAGAAGAGATAGAGAACTGGAAATAGTTTCGCGCTGAGCTTCAAAGTGCGGGTATCAGCCATGAACTTTTCGCTGAAAACTTGGACTTGATTGTCGCAACGTTAGAAAGATCTGGCGTAGGAAACGACATGCCAGACCTGGAGACACTCACACAATTCACGGCAGATTTAGAAGACTAGAAATCATCTCTCGCTAGGCTGGATAGCCGGTTGACAATTGATGTACCAGCTCCCGTGCAGAGCATTGCTTCAAGCCTCCGAGAACGACTGTACTCACTTTGGCCAACACCCGCCGTGGATTTTACCGTGCAAGAACATCTTGCAGAAAAAGAAAATTTACAACAAGAACTTTGGAAGGCAATATCTTGGGTGTGATGGAGAATTTAGAAAGAGGCGCGAACATAAATTCTTCGAATGAAGCTGGAGACAGTGCCCTATCGATAGCCGCGGCGCCTGGACACAAAAAATCGTCCTTCTACTATTGAACAAAGGTGCAAAGGTGGGATCAATGAACAAGAAGCGAGAGACTGTGATTATCCAAGTGGCAAAGAATGGCCGCAACGAGATTTTGAGCATTCTACAACCTCACTTGGAAGTATTCGACAAAACGCAAGAGCATATGGCGTTGGGCTCCGCTGCGGAAAATGGCCATCATGAGATGGTCAAATTACTTTTGGACCGAGGCATCGATGCAAACTATGTGGATAAAACAGACGAGCATGTCCAGACCACATTGTTCAGGGCGGCGGACAAAGGCCATGAACTTGTAGTCCGGGTTTTAATAAAGCATGGAGTCTCGTTCAATGTATTGAAATATTGGAACGAGTCTGCACTCTTTGCTGCTTGCCGATCGAACCAAAGAGATGTCGCACGGCTTCTTGTTGTTTCCGGTGCTCGATTTTTGCACTCTACCCCTGATGACCGCAAGGCATCTGGTGCGGCTTTTCGGCATCCAGGACTAGGAATTGAACTTAGTAAGGAGGAATTGATGAGAGTGTCTGCAAAGGAGTGGTAAAATAATAAAAGAGAAGAATTTAAGGTCTCGAATGGTAGAGGAATAGAAATTTCAAGGAGAGATCAAGTGGTTTAATACACGATAAAAGCATGAATCTAATGGACATCCATAACTCAAAGTCCTTCGAAAAGATCCCGAATTCTAGCCTCCGAATATCCGCTATGAAGAGAAAGTTGTAACATGACGCGGGATTTCTGTGGATTCAAGAACCCAGAAGTTATTTGGTAAGAGAAGATAGCATTCCCTCCCGAAAACCCATCATTTGTACGACGACTGAAGACCATCGGTATGGAAGTACGCTCATGCACCTGACCCGCTACTTCAAGACCCTCAAGACTCCACCCGCCTGCCCCAACTCCCGCAAACACAATTCCTTTCGCTCCATAATTTGCCGATGCTTCGATTAAATTGGGATTTGAATCTTGGTGCCCATAGAGAATGTCTACTTGAGGAAACACACGGGCGCCTTTGAGGTCGAAGGCTGGTTTGTTTCTGGGTGTTGCGGGGGTCGAATAGAACTTAGGGACTTGATTGATAAAGAACCCAAGTTGCCCTTGTTCTGTTGAGTAAAATGTATCCAGTGAATTTGCATTGTTTTTCGTTGTAGTATACGCGCTACCAATGCGACTTATATGATTTTAGCACACCATGGATCTCAAATCGAATATAAACTTACTCATTTAGTGTAATCATTACACCTCTCCCGCGGGCTTCGTCAGACGCTGCTAGTTTCACGGCTTGGTAAAGATTCAGTGGACCATCGGCACTCATGGCAGTGGACGGCCTCATAGCGCCTGTGACGATTACGGGCTTCTCTGACTTGGTTACCAGATCAAGAAAGAAAGCGGATTCTTCCATGGTGTCGGTCCCATGGGTTACAACGACTCCTTGGACTGCAGGGTCGCTGAGCTCTTTTTCGATGCGGCTTGCTAGCTCAAGTAGAATGGTACTATTCATAGAGCCGCTGTCGATGTTGGTCACTTGATGTCCAGAGACGTTTGAAATGTTGCAAAGAGTGGGGACGGCGTCGATGAGAGCGTCGATGGTGACTCCGACACGATAGTCTATGGTTTGTATGTTGCTCGATGCACTGCTTGCGATAGTGCCTCCCGTGGCTAGTATAGTCACATTCGGCAGTTGGGAAATGTTGTTATTATATTCATGACATGGCCCTCGATGTAATGGTATAGATAATGCTGCTGGGATGCCGGCAATGAAAAGAGATGCTAGAAAGAGATGCATATCGAATAAGGATTTGGTTGAGAAATGTGAGATACTTCAAGGGTGTTTGAATGAAGATAGGAAAAGTGAACGGTTGCGATAGAAAGAAAATTTGGTTTAATCAACGGAATCCTTGTTTAAAAATAACGCAATCAATACTGGGTGTCGCCGGCGCCATAAAAAGCGTCGGCGGGTCGAAATAGGCATAGTTCATGGTCGCCGCGCCGTATTGGGAAGCAATAACCTCGCTGCGATCCTTCCCGACTGCAAATACTTGAGACTCATGATGAACTGCCATATTGTATGAAATATAACAGCATGGTAGTATTGTTAAGAGTAATTATTATTCGCATAGATAAGGCTGTGCTTAAATCCCCAGACAAAAGAGGATACCAGCCTCAAGACTCGTATAGCTCCTTAAAAATACTGTCCCTCCCAAGAAGTCCTTTTGGGGTATCAAACTCTGCTATACGACCGTCCTTGATAACGGCGATGCGATCAAAGTCAATAATCGTGTCGAGTCGATGTGCAACTGCGATAATGGTACAATCGGCGAATTCTTCTCGAATAACACGCTGCATCAGCTTATCCGAGACGACGTCAACATTACTCGTAGCTTCATCCAATATGATAACCTTACTTCCATGTAGCAGAGCCCGCGCAAGGCAGAATAATTGTCGCTGTCCATGCGAGAAAAGGTTGGTATCCATCGCAGCGCTCATTCCGCCTTTCGCTTGGACTACTTCCCAGAGCTCAACTTGTCGTAGGGCATATTCTATGGCCTCTGGTGAGCTGATACCCCTTGGGTCCATGTTAACTTGGATCGACCCGTAGGTAGTGAAAGGCTCCTGGGGAATCGCATTCAGAGCAAGGCGCGTCTTGTTTCGCGGAATGCGGGTAATGTCCACGCCATCGATCAGGATTTGGCTGCTAGGCTCGACCTCAACCATCCTGAAAAGGGCCGATAAAAGTGAGCTTTTCCCGCTTCCGCTGCGACCGCATATTCCGATTTTCTCTCCTGGCTTAATAGTCAAGTTGAGATTCGACAGAACAAACTTCTTGGCCTCTCCCGTGCTGTAGGATGCGTAGACATTGCGGAACTCGATTGCTCCCTTCTCTGGCCAAGATGACAAGTTGATTGTAGATGGAAATTCATCTTCTCCGGGCTTGTTTTCATTGTCTGTATGAGTGACGAAGTCACGGACTCGAGCGACCGAGCCGATGTAGGTCTCCAAGGAGGCCCACATTCGGAGAATTTGAGAAAGGGATTGACTGAAGGTGATGACATTGAGGATCGCTAGACCAATGTATCCAGCCCCGACTTCGGTCCGGAGTTTAACTACCAGAGCCATTAAAATAGCGCCTAGAACAGCGACGCACATATCCAAAGCAAGTTCCAGCCAACGTTGAATGCAGAAGAGCAGATAGAATGGCTTCTGAGATGCATCTAGTAGCTTTAGATTTTCCGTTTCAAAGCCGTCGGCCCATCCAAATGATCTGATTGTAACCAGTCCCGAAAGACTCTCGATGAATTGAGAGAACAAAGGCGATTTGGCTTCTAGATCGAGAAGTCTCATTTGGCGCGAGGTGCGGAGATAGAACTTCTGCAGCATCCACATGAATAAGAATAGAACAGGCATCACGGCGGAAAAGTATCGAGCCGAAATACACATCAGGATTGCCGACATAAGACCCTCGAATGAAGACAAGACAAAGTCAATCAGGGTATAGGGAAGATCGTGATCGAGTAGCATCATGTCTTGACTGAATCTGTAACGAGATTTCGATTAGCAGTCAGTACATAGCTAGGGAAAAATATGTCTTACCGATTTGTGGTAGTTCCTGTGTCGACGGAAGTGAAGAATGCAAGGGGAGCGTTCATCACTGTTTTGAGCAAGCGCTCATGGAGTTCTAATGCACTTCTCGGGGTAAAAAAGAGGATGAAATGATAGGCGCCACCGATTAGAGTAACCGAGGTCAGAACAGTAAGAAAGGCATAGAGGCCCAGGTAGAAGCCATTGACGCTGCTACCGTGTTCCTCTAGAGCACTTGTCCACATATTGACCACTAACCCATCGATCTGGTTGCCAAGACCGCAAATGACCCACGAACTCAGAAAGAGAACTGAGGATGCCCAGTGGACGGATTTGAAGTAGTAAGCATAGAGTGAAAAATCTCCACTACCTCGTTTTAGCTCTTCTTCCATGGTGTCTCTGACATTAGCCTGTTCTGACCCCGCGAGTGTCATGACGGGTGCCTTAGCTAGAGGTTCTGTCTCCTCTTGATCTGTTTCGCGATATCGAGCTCTTAGAAGAGAAACATATCCACCGCTTTTATCCAAATCTGCAAGTTTGCCTTGCTCCGCGATCGACCCATTGTTGCTCATCGCGATGACTTGATCTGCATAAGAAAGCCTGTGAACAGCATGAGTTGCAAGGAGTACAGTGGTTCCCATCTGCCGGAATAGTCCATTAGAGGAGAAAAGTCGTGCAAAGATGAGCTCTTCTGTGCCACCATCGAGACCTGAGAAAACATCATCTAGCAGGACAACCTCTTTGCGCGAATAAATCGCTCGTGCCAAAGCTAATCTCTGCTTTTGGCCTCCTGAGAGCGAGATCCCTGCAGAGCCGACCTTGGTGTCTGGAAACTGTTAGCTTCAAATGAAAGCAACCCTTGGCATTGATAAGTACTCACGATGACCGTTGGGTAAAACGCTGATGTCTTGATCCAAACCACAGGCCGAGACAACTTCCTGGTACCAGGCTTCGTTGTACACAGAAAGACCAAGAATGTTTTCTCGCAATGTTCCATTACGGATCCAGGGTGTTTGATCAATATAAGCAGCCTCGGAGTATGTGGAATAGAGAAACCCTTTAGTCGAAGGGGTCTCCCCAAGTATGCCTTTAAAAAGGGTGCTTTTTCCAGATCCTGTAGGACCGATGACAATGCATATTTGACCTCCTTCAACGCTCATATTTATGTCGTGGACTGAAAAGGGCGAGTTCACCTCCCATGAGAAACTGACATCTCTCGCGAGAAGAACAGTTGACGATTGGACTCCTTGAGCATGAATCCGGTCGTTTAGTTCAATAGAGCCTGCGGAACTCTCCTGGAAGTTTCTTGATTCTGGTTCCTTGGGTAGGATGATTCGATGGTCTCGCCGGGACTCAGACTCAAGAAAATCCTGGATTCGTTGAAGGGACGCCAATGCCGTATTTACCTCTGGGATTGCACGAATGAATTCATTCACGGGGTTCGCTATGAGCGAAATAAGTGTCAAGGCTGTATACGCAGATTCCGCAGTCAATGGGCGTTGGTCGCTTCCCGGAAGAGCAACATAGATTGCGAGGGTAGCAAAGGAGCCAAACACGAGAACGATATTGCCAAAGAATACTCGGGTCACAAGGAGCTTTCTGAATAGTCGGGCTTCCTTCAATTCAGTAACCCGGAGACCTTGAACCACCCCAGCCAGCCAGTCGGTGAACCCCAACATCTTGACAGATTTCATTGACCCAAGCATGGAACTCGTCACAGAGACCCTTGTCTGAATTTTCCTCATCCATATCTTCTGCGCAAGGCCCATATATTTCGCAAGAGACATTATCCCCACTGTCGAGATGACAGCGAGGCCAAGTGGTGCCACGAAGGCAACACCAAGCTGGCGAGACAATAGCCAGACAGCAATAGCCAGCTCGAGAGGAACAGCCCAAAGGGCTTGCAAAAGCTGCATTCCGTCACAGACAGATTGAACGTCACTGGACATGAGCGTAACAGCTACCGATTCATCCAGAGCAGTAACACTGAGATCAACGGTCTTGGAATAGATGATACTCACCAAATTTCCACGACTTCGGGTGACAAAGCGATAGGACATATGGTAATATACTCCGTTCGAGATCGCTACTCCAAGGAGAACAAAGAAGAAAGCACCTGTCAAGCCCCATCCAACGTTATCGGCTTGCGATTCATCGCCGGCGAATGAGATGACCCGTGCCAACAAGGAAGGCTGTACATAGCGAAAGCCAATCTGTACTAGACGTGGTACGATGCAATATACTAAAGCCGTAGTATTGGCGCGGAGAAGTGCCCAGAATAAGGCTCTTCTTTTTCCTTTCGGAGCTGTGCTCCAAGCCTGCTTCATTTTTTCTCGCAATACCTCCGCTGTCATATCGCTGTCGATGGGGTAAAGATCTTCATTGCGCAGAATTCCTTTGAATCCAGAGGTCATGAGTTGATTCAGCCAAAAAAAGACAGATCTACTGTAGATGCCGCTCGTTTCCTCAGGCGACAGACCCCGCCAAGGGGCTAGAAGCATCTTTCGTTTTTCCACAGCCTCAGCGAACAAGATCATTACCTTGACGCTTATCATTGAAGCAAAGCATCCTGCAACTGAAATGCTGTCAGGGTTCATGAAGAGAGTTCGAGCACGAGCGATGTCAAAGAGAAGTGTTAATAAGATGTATGTATTGATCAATGGAGATGGTCTGATCGAGCGAGAATGCTCAAGTTGAGACAATAGACAGAGCCCCAAGCTAGCTGTGAAGGTCACAGTAGATGCAGCGATCGTGTTCGCTGTTCGCAAGGAGCTGTTAAGTATATTGAGAATCAAGAGTGCAAAATTCACGATGGCAAAGACAGATAGAAACAGTCGCTTGCTCTCTCGTAAAAAGCCACCAGGGTTGACCTTTCGCCTTTGGCTATGGAGGCTGAACACTCGATATGGAAGGCATAACAGTAAAAGGGCTGAAGGGAGTAGCCCGAAGATTGTGTCTTCAAAGAGGGGCGTGAAGTCGAATTCGACCGATTTCACTGGGCCAAAATCGTCCAGAGGCTCATCACGAACGGTCAGCGAGCCATTAGAAAAGATTTTATCCGCCCTCGCGAAAACAGACATAGTTGGCCGATCTCGTTCTCGGTCTTCAATAGTCGGGGACCGATATTTGGGGTCTGTCACCAACCAGGTGGGCTGTGCACGGCTTTTGAATGACCAGGTATGAATCCTAAACAAGCTAAGCTTTTGCTTGTCTTGGCTTATCGCAGTACGCAAGCGAGGAATGCAACCGATGCAAGGCAGCCAAGATATGGCGAGGAGTCATACAAGGCATCAATCTAATGGGTGCTTTGGAGATTTTTCTAGACTACGCCATAGCACATACAAGCTTTGGATTGGCAGACTGGTTGAAAATGTACCAGGCAGGAGAATTTCTGATTCGCAAAGGGGGCTTTTCGAGATAACGCAAGAACATGGCTTGGGGCGACAATTCAAGTGGGGTAAAGGGTTTCTATGCTCCGAGCTGGGCAATTGCGGAGATAGCCGGAGCCAGACTCCTTGCAATTAATTCAGAGAGACTTGGCCTGACTGCTATTTTCCTATCAAAGAAAAATGATCAAGATGACCACAGATGCAATTATATGTAGCTTAAAACATCTCGCCAGAGACGTCGGCGCCTCTATCCAGCGCATCCGCCTCCTTCCGCAGGACGTCGGCGCGGAACTTTCTGAACGCATTTTCGATTCTCTTCTTGCTTTCAGGATCAGAAGAGATTGTGCGACCTCCACTTGCAGCTCCTCCAGCAAGACCTATAAGCTTTTTAGTAAAAAGCCCAACGGAGCATCAAATGGTCGCCATACCGAGTTCTCCGCCAAGGAACAACCCGCCTAGGGAAGCAAAGAAATACGTCGCGAAATCACCCAGGGCGGATGGTTTCAGCAGAGGAGTGAGATCGGGAATAGATTCTATAACAATGCCGGTCAGTTTGACATGCCATATAGAACAATTGAACTCGCGGAAGAGATACCGGTGCGCCCATTCGCAAATACCACTTGAGTTGGTCTCTCCTGCGCACGCACAGCAGCAAAAAAGGCCCTTCGCGTGCTGCGTAGCCGAATTGCTGCAAAAAGCCCGATTCCTAGCCCTACTGCAGAACCGACAGTCGTCCAGAGCGAGATGCTGGAAGCTGCAGCCTTCAACTTGTCGCGATCTTCGCTCTGTAAGTCATGTTGAAGGTGCTCATCGGCGAGGCGAGCTAGTTCGTCAGTACGGCGACGGCGAAGAAGAGCCACTGATTCAGACATGATTTCGAGATGCGCTCGATGGGAGATGTTGGCAATGAAGAGTAAAATTGAAGACGCAAACCAGGATGCATTTGACTCGGAAGTAGTGACGTCACACAGACCGGCATGTTTCTCACGCGCGTTATCTTAACAAAAATACTATTGCTATAGTCGCTTCGTAATTGATGTTTTGAAGTAGTATATTAAGCCGACTTGAATCTTTGAGTGTCTCTATCTTGGTGTTCCGCGCCCTTGCTCAAGTGAAATCTACTTATAACAAGCAAGGTGTACAGCGTCAGAAACGCAAATGGAGGGCTTTCCGAACTGTTACAAGGCATGGCAAGATTTTTAATTGCACTTGATACGATGCAGCAAGATATTTTAAGACTAATTTTGAAAGGACTTGGAGATGCCTTGCCCTTCAAGAGTGGCAACCATCAACAATCATGGCGGCCACAAAAGAGGAATGATGGACAAGTGCCATTTGGTCTCGCAGCGAATAGCCATGTGAAAGTTGAACAGAGATCAATTGGGTTTTGATTCTTTGTGTAGAGTCTATTATTCTTTTCATCTTATACTTTCTCTGCTGAAATGAGTAAAAAATAAGGTCGGTGTCTCTCTTGGGCCCATTCTGGATGCTCGGCAACGTCTTCTAGAGAAGGGGACCATTCCACAAGGCCTGTCAAGCTGAACCCATTCTGTAACAAAAGACTGACATATGTTTCCAATGTCCGATGATACTTGGCAACACCATCAATACCAAGCCAACTTGTCGTCCGCCATCCCTCGTCGGCGTAGCAATTCAACGGCCAGACATTTCGCTCCTGGTCTTCTTCCTTCAGGAGCTTCCACATCGGCCCTGGATCAATGGGCGCCGAGCATATCGGATGCTCTACTGAAAAGACGAGCTTTCCACCACGCTTCAAAGACGATTGTATCTCACGGTACAGTCTGGCCAAGTCTTCGATGTAGTGGAATGTAAGAGAGCTGTACACGAGATCATAAGAACCTTGGTCACTTTGGTCGGTGAATTTAATCATTTCCAAGTCTTGCACATGGAATTGAATTGGATTATCGTGCTCTTTAATTTGCGGTTCAAATTCCCTTGCACGGGCAATCATTTTGTGTGAAATGTCGATAGCTTGGATGTGGAATGCCCCATTATCTCGAGCCCATCGTGAGAACCAACCATACCCACATCCAAGATCCAAAACACGTTCTCCTGAAAAAACATCTTCTTTGTGGCATTTGTCGCTTAAAATCATCTGTCGCATCTTAGGCCATTCTGGGGCAGCGGAAAGACCGTATTGTGATCGTGGAAGTGTTGCGTAGGCAGAAAAGAAACCAGCATTATCATAGATATTCTTCGATCTGCTTGACATTTTCTTTGAAAAAAATTATTTTTTTGTTTGCACGGTAGAATTCAAGTTCAAAAATTTCTTGCATTTGAAAAAACGAGGGTCAATCGGCTAGCCTCGGAAGGAACTTCCATCTTGGGTGCCCGAAAGCCCATGACAGCCTGCGAGGCAATTATAACGCAGTTCAAATATTAACCAGAACAGTAGGACTTCATTGTAAATGTGGTTTCTGAAAATCTCTATGTAGAAGATCGAGTAAGGAAAAGAAAATTCACAAAGATTAATACCTTTCAAGGGCGCAAAGCTCCACTTGAGTATATCGCACATTGGCTCATGAGCACGAAAAATCAGATCAATGTGTTTTTTAGCTTCTCAAAGTCTTCATAGCCCATTCTCAACGAGGCCAAGACCTTCCCTACTTCTCGCGGATACTTCATCGGTACCTTTTTCAGCTCCAGTACATCGTACACCCTGCGCTGCAAGGGGTTTGAAGTTCCGGAAATTCTCCGTGCCAGATAAACCATCAATAGACCCCCCTCGTCTTGCCATTCAGGCTTCAATACCACTAAGAACCCCATTGGAAACCATTTAGGGTCATCTATAGACGTCATCTCGTAATCGCCGTCGAAAAGAGATAAATAGGAGGCCAATATGTCTTGGAAACATTTTCCAGAAAAGTCCCACTGCGGGGGAAGATCGATCGGTGGACCCCACTCCTCCATCTTTTCTAGAGAGAGGTGCATCCCCTTGCTCGCTGCATCTTTGACAACAACAAAAATATCATCTAGGGTAGAGGGCGGAACATCTGTGAGGCTATAGATTGGAAATGCAGATGATGGGAACTGTGGACAGCAGTTCTCGTTGACAGTGGCTTGTATGGAGAGGGAACTAATCGGGATGGTGGGTTGTCGACATCGCGGCAGGGATCCATAACTCATGTGAAAGAATTAGAGGCAATTGGATTGAGTATTTGAGAGTACTTTCATAATCAATGACTCTGGGAGAAGGGACTGAGAGAAATCTGCCACAGCTGCAAATGTGGCCAAGAGATGGTCAATGCAGGGGTAGTGTGGGCCCGCCCCCGGGTCGGGGCGTCGCGTACATTTCATAACAATTTGGTTGACAATCTCTAGTACAGCCCATGTTTCCTATGCTATGGCTTGCATTGATTTGCAGGGTTGAACAAAAAGTTGAACTTTTGGATAAAATATTTGAGTAATCTAAGTACATGCAAGAATGAGGTTAGGCAGGCAGTAAAATCTGCCAGTTTCCATCAAGAGAAAAAGAAAGGGGGGATCTGCATGAAATTAATCACAAAATGGATTGAATCCTCAAAATTATGCCTTCTCTACCTTCTCACGGAAGAAGTCATGAGCTGCCAGGAAAGTTTCATTGGCAGAGTGGTGAAGGTTAAGACAGTGACCAGTGTTTGGAATGATGTCGTAGCCGAAGCTTGTGGCGTTGGGGAAAAGAGAGGCTGTATTTCCAGGGGCACTCTTGGGGCCATTGACACACTTATCATTGCAGAAAGCTGCGTCAACTTCGCCATCGATTATGTGGACAGGTCCAGCATATCCGGTCTCTGTCGTTCCAGCAAGGATACTGACAAGCTCGCCAACTCCGCATACGTCGCGATGCTCGAAGTCGTAAGTCGCCACGGCTGGATCAAAAGATCCATCGGGGCCATAGAATGCCTGACGGACGAAAGAAGGAAAGGATAGAACGAAGTACAGGGGGCTTAGGCCACTGAACCGGACAGGGAATGAGACTGCAGCTGGCATGAGAACGGCCTGAGCAATCTTAGGGAAGTTTTCAAGGAAGTTGGAGCTCCAGCCAGTCAGGAGCACAGCATCATAATCTTCGGGATGAAGCTGTGTGGATCTCATGCCAAGAAGAGAACCGACGGAGTGTCCGACGTACACGACCTTAGAAAACTCCGTTCCGCCAATATCTCCACTGCGAAGCTTGGACACGATTTGGTGGTTGACTTCGGCTTCGAGACTTTCTTGAACCTCAAGAAGAGGGTCTGGGTGAGAGGAATTGCCCGCTCCAAGTCGGTCAATGGCAAGAGTAGCATAACCCTTGTTAGTAGCGACACGAGTCCAGTCGTATGGCTCGGCCTGGTCCTTTGGCAATCCCAGCCCAGACCAATAAAGCTTGTTGTAGGTTTGCCCGTGGACCAGTAGCTGGACTGCATTGGCATCATTGTATATTTCAGGTTCACAGAAGATTGCACTGATGTTGTAGGTTCCTCCAACTGGAATGAGAGGCCAGAGCCGGCCAACGTCACCAACTGCAGAGTTGATGATATCATCCAGGATGTTTCCATCATTGCCACTCAGGTTGGGCAGAACAACATCACTGGTGTGAGAAGATGCAGTGATAGGGATTGTCAGCTCTGAGCAGCTTGAAGCCGCCTGGATCAGGGCAGGAAGAAGGCCCGGGATGAGCAACAAGAGTCTGCTAGCACCCATAGCGTTGGCTCTGATTAGGATTGACTCGTCGAGATATTAATGATTGAAAATGAGCGTAAGTGAATAGGCTCTAGTAAATCGCGATAGGCGACTTTGGAAGCAACGCAAGGAAATGATTCAAAAGAATGACTTGGTGGAGGAGCAAAAAATTGCAACTGGATGAGATAGTTGATACATATAGGCATTATCCATAGAAAGGGAGAACTCGGAGCCCCTTTCAGAGATCGGCGCAATAGCTACGTAAGGATTTGATCCTCAGAAGTGGTCAAATTTCCACTGATAGTAGAGTATACGTACGGATCCTGACTGTTAAACCCAGTTGGACGGGACACTTCAGAGCACCTTCTTGACGCCGGGGGAATCAGATACCCGCGGGTTGTGGGCCCGGTAGCTGTCATTTCCTAACGGTACCAATAGCATGACAAACTAGTTCCACAGCTTTGAAGATCTTGACTTCTTAAAATTATAGTGGGAGTGTAAGGATAGACCAGGATGCAGTCTAAAATCCCGAGGATCAATCCTTACCCCATGATTCAAACCCCGTTAGTTCACGTTACAGGATAGCGTAAGTGGCAGTGGATTGACTGGTCTCGAATTTTTCAGGGGCCACAGCCGACTGCACATGAAAACATCTTTATCAGAGGCCTTATACTCCAGCTTTTGAATCCACACTTGGGTACTTGACTTTTATGTAGTCTTTGTGTTAGGCAGATTTCAGTCATGTCTGCAGTGCCGCCCGTTCCCGACGGGCTTGATATCTATGAAGACCATCGAGGAGAGGTTATCGCATCTGTGATTGCTCCTGCCGTTATCGCTGGAATAGCTGTGGTCTTGCGAATTTGGGCAAGGTATATCTCATCTGCGAAGTTCAGTTGGGATGACATTTTCATAGTCTTGGCCCTGGTAAGACTGAGCTCTATTCCCCGGCCAACTATCTCTATTAACAAAAGCAAAGGTTATAGCCACTGGAAACACTGCCGTCAATATCTTGAGTAAGTTCTACTGGAAGCTCATCAATCTAACTGAGGATCTCAGTCGCTGACTCTTGCTGCGTACGCCAGTGGCCCAATATGGCGGAATGGTGAGCAATATTCCTAGCTTTTACAACATTTAGACTTGGATTGATGAATATCTTAGGGTCTACATATATGGAACCCAAAGGTCGACATGGTCTATCTCTGGAAGGGTGTATTTGCTGTGCAGTTTACGTACAGTTGTACAGTCCCAGCCATCAAGATGTCGGTGCTCATGTTTTACTGGCGAATCTTTCCGGTCCCTCGCTTCAAGTACACCCTCTACTTCTGCGCTTTCCTCGCGATTGGATGGTTCATTGGTGTTATGGTTGTGAACTTTGTGTCGTGTGACCCTCTGGACTACTTCTGGCTACAGTACTCAGAGGATTCCCACGCGACGGGCAGCTGCATTAATCTCGAAGGTTATTTCATGGGAAATGGAATTGCAGAGTGTATAACTGACTTCATAATTCTTGCTACACCTTTCTACCAGGTGATTCATCTTCAGATGGCTACTCCTCAGAAGATCGCTGTGATGGCAATTTTCGGCCTTGGAGCATTGTAAGTCAGAATTCCGGCATGCTTAACCAATGTGCTAACAAATGTCCCCGACATAGCACTTGCGTGGCTGGTGTACTTCGCTGCTACGCCGTTGAAATTATGCAGTCTGGTCCAGATCTTCCTTGGAACTTCGGTCGCGGGTTTATTTGGAGCTCAATTGAGCCTTCGCTCGGTATTATATCTGCGTGTCTGCCTACGCTACGACCTCTCGTGCGTTACATTTTCCCGAGTGGGTTTGGACGCAGCAAGAATACAAGCGAATTTTATCGTCTCCAGGAGCGTGAGAGATCGCAGCCAGGGTCTGATTCGACCCCCAGGAATGCTCATCGAGGATCTGAAGACTCCGAGGCACCGTTCGGAAAACCAGGCCCCCCGTTTTCAATTACTGTTCAACAAGATCTTGAGATATCTTCCAAGAGCAGCAGAGAGCCTGCCTGAAGTACGGGGAAGCGATCGCAGAGATGTCTCGCTCCATTAAAAGTTAGATCGGGTCTGGTACAATATCCCGGGGAGTCATTTCTCTATTCCTCGAATTGGCAACGTTTTTAACCCTCGGATGGTACACCCCCAGACCTCATTCATTGACCTTTGAGAATTTGGCGTCTTTTCATTTTCTTTTGTTCATTATATCCGTTATTGTTTTCCAACTTAGATTTAGCAATAATATCCAAAAATTTCTGATGTTGATCTGTGGAAAGGGATTCAGACCGTTTGTTTCGGATCCTTAGGCGGGCTGGCAGGCAGCCTTGCAAAAATCCTCCGAGTCATCCTTTCGCTTCTAAAATTCTCCACAGCTTTGCGTGTAGTATATTCAGCTACTTACTGCGGAGTATGATCGAAAGTCAACAATATACTTCTGGCCTTATGGAGAATAATCATGAAGCACTGTCCTTAGACATATCACCCAATACTTCAAATCTTCTCTAAGCAAACGTCTACGGGGTAAATGGGAGTGACCCGCCCACTTCATTTTGGGAAACCTCTTACGATGGATTCGATCTACCGTGCGGGGCTTTCCACTCAGCGAACATCTTACTCAAACAAGGGACGCCGGACCACTCTGTCGGGTCAACGGTCTGACAGATGGCTTCCTGCTGAAGGAATCCTTGGTCCACCCCCGACAAAGTCATTTTCAGCTTGGCGACACTAAAAGACTTAGCGTATCTTCCTTGACAAGGAGCGTGTATCCCCGTCGCTTCAGATAGGGGCTGATTCGGAGACTTATGGCATACGGCTTAAATGCTAAAATCCTGCTTATAGCGCCTTAAAAATCGCCGGTCAATGCTTATTTGCACAGACTCTACTGGCTGCCCTATTCTCCAAATCTTTTCTACATTTGTGTTGTTCACCCAGGCCCGACTCTCATCTGCCACCCAACTTGACGATTTGGTAACACAATGGAATCAACCAGGTCGTATAATGTGGCCTCGTTGCCATTTTATCTCACTATCATCACTCCGCTTGTGTCATATGCCATCTACCGTTTTCTCCTAGTCCCATTGTTCCGCTCTGATCTGCGCGCGATCCCAGGTCCTTCCCTTGCTAAGCTAACTGACCTGTATCGCTTACGTTTGGTTCGCACCGGAGTGGTTCACGAGCATCATATTGATCTTCACAAGCGCCATGGTCCATTTGTTCGGCTTGGACCCAACAATGTCTCTGTTGGGGACCCATCTGCTATTCCGGCGCTCTACAATATCAGGACGCGGCACCCCAAGTCGGATTTCTATCCGGTGATGGGAAATGTAGCACATGGAAAAGTTGTCCCGACTATCTTTAGTACTCAAGATGAAGCCTTCCACGAGACAATGAAACGCCCTATTGCCCAGGTGTATGCCATGACAAGCTTGAAGTCATATGAACCTTTGGTAGAGAGTACTGAAGCACTATTTTTCAAAAAGATCGAGAGATTAGCAGACGAGAAGAAGACATTTGACTTGGGCACTTGGTTACATTGGTTTGCAACTGATGTAATTCTCGAGATCACATTTGGAAACCGTCTTGGGTTTTTGGAGAGAGAAGAAGATGTGGATGGTATTCTCGACATGATAGAAGAGCGCTTTTGGTACGTCGCTGTGGTAAGTACTCCAGTCCTTGGCATCATAGACCCCCCTTTGCCGAGATGGCTACTGATTGTATCACTATAGATTGGTCAGATGCCTTGGCTTGATAAATTGTTTCACAAAAATGCTTTTGTCAGCTATTTCAAAAGCCTCGTCTCTACCCCCACGGTCTCCCCCGTCTTGAAATTTGCCCTCGATCAGATCGCGAATCGGAAAGCAGAACGAATCAATGAACCCGAGAAGAAAGGCCTGAGACGCGACTTCTTGGCGAGGTTCTTAGACATCAAGGATATGAACCCCGATATTCCCGATTTGTGAGAGAACTCACCCCCATCTTAAATGATTCCAATGCTAATTCCATGTGATCAAGTTGGATTTTGTCGTGGTGTCAGCAAAACGTGCAGGCCGGATCAGATTCCACTGCGATTACCCTAACCTCAGTCATCTACCACCTGTTGAAATACCCAGAAACTTTACAATTATTGTTGAAAGAGTTGGAAGACGCCCAGTTAGCATCACCGGTGCCCTGGGATGCTGTTCATAAGCTCCCTTACCTTGACGCCTGCATCAAAGAGGCATTGAGAATGACACCTGCGCTGGGCATTCCACTGGAACGTGTCGCTCCAGAGGGAGGATTGGAGCTCTGTGGAAAATATTTCCAAGCTGGAACGGTGCTTGGGGTCAGTGCCTGGGTGGTACACCGAAGCCAGCAGGTGTATGGTGAAGACGCCGATTCTTGGAATCCCAGTAGATGGGTTGAAGCAAACGAGGAGAAGAGAAAGGAGATGGACCGGACATTATTTGCTGTAAGTTATTACCTATGTCATGACATCAGTCCCTACCAATTATGCCCGGTCTGTATACTTATTCAGGCTTAGTTTGGAGGCGGCACAAGAGTCTGTCTTGGGAAGAATATCTCTTATTTGGAGATGTATAAGGTCATCCCAGAGCTACTATTGCGATTCGCTGTAAGTTTAACGGGCGAACAAAGGTCTGCTTCGGGCATAGTCTAATATTTCTCTTTTTAGTTCAAACTTGCGGATTCGAACAAGGACTGGAAAATCAGAAATTCATTTTTCACATATACCAAAGGCGTAAAGGTAACGGTAGAGAAACGAGAAAGGGCTTAGTTCAATATTTGGCTAGCATTCACATAATGTACCATTTGACCTTCTTATTACTAAAAAGGCAATTTTCAAGCCTTAAATTACGATATGTCAGTATGGTTTTATTCAATTTTCTGTTTTCTAGAGCATTGTCTCGAGCCTTTTACGGCTCTATCTACGCGTATTCCTAAACATTTTGTAGGAGTATCTACAAATGCCTATGCAAAAAGGGCCTGCGCACAGGGAACTTGCCGATTCTATTGCTGGAGCTCACTCTCTCAAATCTGAGGGCCAATGAATGAACTCATTTTTATCCGTACTATCAAATATAGCAATCCAATTTAATCTCTTCTATCCCGAAGCCACGTAGCTAACCAACCAATTGTACCATCTTCAATCCGATGCCCAATAACCTGATATCTAACACATGTCAATCAAATGCGAGATATAAGAAATTTGTCTGGCAGGGTGAGAAAGATGACATGATTTGATGAAGAGGCAATGGCTATTGTGGCTCCGTGTATAGCACAAACGGGTTCGTTGAAATACGAGCAGCGATATTCCGAGGGCAACCATATTATCTTGATCCCATTGTAAGTTATCCAGGCACCGTCGTCACGCAGCCCATATCCAGACAGCTGGGGCGTATCAATGAGGCCTTCAATAATTGGGGTCGCCTCAAGAGAGATGGAAGCTATATTCAGAATGCCAATATTGGTATGCAGAAGCCCTGAATCCGATTTATCAAACTCGAGGAAATCGGTGAGACCGACATGTAGAGCGAACAATTTCTGACCGGTTGCTGGATTCCAGATGTGGATTGTCCCGTCTCGCGAGCCTACTGCAAGACGAGTTCCATCCGGTGACCAGGAAACCGCGGCAGCACTGAAAATATGATCATAAAGAGCAAATTGAATCTCACGTGTAGTGGAATCCCATATTAGTAATGAGCCATCACTAGATCCCGCTGAATCCAAATGCACGGTACAGGACAGCTTGGATTCCCTGACACTATGGTTTACACGTAGGCAAAATCTACAGAACTAAATTCCTTTCCGCTCCAGAAGACCAGTTTTTCAAGTTGCCACAGGCAAAAAGTGAATTCAAGGTGGTATCTCAAAAGATGTCTAACGCATCTACCAATGCCAACGTATGCAGGGCCCGAAAGAATAAATGATAAAACAGAAAAGAAAATATGATCGCCAGAACGCTGTCAGTCTCACGTTATGCATAAATATACATAGAGGCCAACAATGCCCATATATTAGATCAAGCAACCTATAGGTTGCCGCCACGAATGCGCAGGAAGTTCTCATACCGCGTCCGAGTAGCCCTGCGGCTAGTCTTACCCCAGTAGATCATCGGAGCAGTCAGCATGAGAAAGCCGAAGCTAAGAACACCAATCGCGATAAAAGTCTTTGCAAGGCTCTCGGCATCGAGCCAGTACTGCGCGGTGAAGGTGAAAATGCAGGCGATGGTGTTGTTGATGACGGCGACGCCCACCATGCCTTCCAGAACCATGCCTGGGTACGCATCTTGAAGGTAAGCCATGCTGAGATCCCCAGCACAGCCCCAGCCGAAGCCAATAAAGCCTAATCCGACGTAAGGCCAAGGCCAGTTCCAGCCCTTGTCTGAGCCGATTCCAAACAGCATCAGACCGGCTGGCGCGATGATAGCCACCGGGAACATGAGCCAAAGACGCTGCTCGGCTTCGAAAATACCGTTGTTGCGACGGGCCATCCACATCACGAAGAAGTCGGAGAACCAACCTCCGTAGATACAGCCAATGCATGCCCCGATAAGCGTTGGGACGTTCATAATTCCGACGGCTGCATCAGTGTAGTTCCATGGGGCCTCGTACCAGTTATCCTCTTCAACAGTCAAGTAGAAGGTCAGCCAGGCATCCTGAGCACCCCACTGAAGTCCAGAGTAAAGAACCGCCGGGAAACTGAAAATGCGCAAAGTGTGCCACATGCGACGGAAGTACTGCTTGAATCCACTACCGATCAAAGTCGGAGAGGGGGTGATGAGAGCAATGCGCTGGAAGTAGGTCTTGCCCTTCTTCCGTCCAGACTCCTCATCAAGACCGGAGGAGACGGGGTCTACACGAGGTGTCTGGTCTTTCTCGCCGACAGGAACGTCTGCTGAGAGAGGTGTCTGTCTCTGGATGTCTCTTCCCTGAAGAACACTATTACGATCGAAAGATGTCTCCTCAAGACCGAAGTAGAAAACGACAAAAGTTGCTCCGGAGATGATAACAGCCAGCCAGCCGACCCATCTCCAGCCCAGAGCCTCACTGTCCGTGATGAACCCTGCAACCAGAGGTCCCAAGAAGGTACCAATACTGGTTGCAAGGATATAGAAACCCAGGATCAAGCCTCGGTGGTGCTGGTAGAACAGATCCGACAAGGACAACTGGGCCAGAGCCTCGGCACAAGACTCGGATGCGCCCACGAAGAGCTGATTCCAGATATTATCCTGAACGGTTTCCACCTTTGCAAACCAGATAGACCCGATAATCGAGAACAGGATACATAGCAGGTACGTGACTCTGCGCCCGTACAGGAACGGCGCCGGGCTCGTCAGCAAACAGCAATAGCCAATACCGACGAACAGCACGCCGGCGGCGATATTGATATCATTCCAGGAAATGCCAAGCTGGGCATTCATGCCATTCCCCGCGGTTCCTGCATCGTTGGAAGTGGCTGCGGTCAAAGCAACAATAAAGAGCACGAGGAAAGCGTGCCAATATCTGCGCCACGTGGGCCAGTTGAGTGGATCGTCCGGCGAGTCAGTTGGACTCGGAATGAGCGTGATTTCGCCGTTGGCAGCGGGGAAAATGCGCTCTGTTCCCGGCAGATCCAGCTCGAAAGAGAGCGTTTCATGCTCATGCGCATTGTTGGGCCCGAAGGCCCCTCCAGGTGAGTTTAGCCTGACTGCGTCGGTCATCAGCGTCTGCGCCCCAAAGCCCCGGGCCCAGAGATTTGCTATTCTTCGCAAGAGCACAAAAGAGGAGGCCTTGGACCAAGATCATAGGGGAATCGACTCTGAAAAAGGGGGCTCGGGGCAGGGGGGCGCGCGTCTTTGGGGTCGCAAAGAGAAGAGATTTTGCAGGGCGACTTTATCTGTGGAGATAAGAGAGATTTTTGGTGGCGGCAGAGCGAGTGGGCCGGCGGATTCTCTGGATTCTTTAAGCTGCCTCGACCGTTTCACCTTCTGCATCCTCATTCTGTGCTTAGATCGTGCTAAGGACTCGAGACGAACGTCGTCTCCCACTCAACTATTCCATCGGTTACCGCCGAATGTCCACTTGCCAACTCAGAATGTCCCAATCATTCCATGTCTCCTCTTCCATCCCGGGCAGTAGTCCCGTAAAACCAAGTAATTGTGGCTCCGACCTGGCTGTGCGCCTCGAGGCAGCTCAAATCGAGTCTGCGCCAGACGAGGCATCACGCACAGTGAGGTCGGAGCCCCGAAAGGTGATTGTGGTGGGAGCAGGGATCTCTGGCCTCCGCGCTGCTGCTCTGCTCCGCCGGTACGGATGCGAAGTGGTGGTGCTGGAGGCTCGCGACCGAATTGGCGGTCGCATTTTGACCAGCAGGAATGGTGATCATGTTAGAGATATCGGTATGTGGTTGCGTTTGCGCTTGGATGTTGTCTTATACGCAGTGGTGAGTAACCGCTAACGTCGCTCAGGTGCCGCTTGGATGCACGAAACCTCCCAGAACAGCTTGGTGAAGCTGATCCCCCGACTCGCCATTCCCTACTACTACGACGATGGAGCCCCTCTCTACTTTACCCGCGAAGGCCGTGCCGGCTCCCAGTTTAAAGCGAAGAAGGTCGCAGACGAGTTTGCGGACTACTGTGAATGGTACTACGAAACCCACCCCGACGCTGCAGATCGCCCTGTGAGCGAATTCGTCAAGGAATTTGTCTTGGAACACCAGTTGATCACGGAAGATGAGCGCCAGTGGGCGCCACAGGCCCTCCGTGAAGTGGAACTCTGGATAGGAACGAACATCGAGCAGGCCTCTTCGAAACACCTGTCCTACTTTATAACCGAACGCAACCTATACATGAAGGGTGGCTACGACCGCATTGTGAACTGGACTGCCCAGTCTTTCAAGAATGACCCTCAAGTTATTCGTCTCAACCACCTTGTCCAGAAGGTGGAGTGGAACGAGACTGGCGATGAGCCCATGCGCGTCCATTATCAGGATCCTGCTGGAAATGCGGGCTCCATTGAAGGAGACGCTGTGATCATGACAGTCCCAATGGGGGTGTACCATCACAAACTGATTGACTTTAACCCACCCATGCCGAGTGACATCGAGAAGGGTATGACCAACTGGAGCTACGCTGCTCTTGGCAAAGTCTTCTTCGAATTCGCCGATGTCTTCTGGCCGAAAGATAACGACCAATTCATTTTCTACCCCTCCCCAGCCGAAGAGTCGGAGCCCTCGTCCGGCTCCTCGGTCAGCTCAACCGATAGTCTAAACTCTTTCCCCGAAAGGGATAACATCCTCAACTACCCCACTGTCACGATAAATCTGTGGATCATGACCGGCGGCAAGGAACTCTGCGTACAGATCGCCGAGCCGCTGACCCAGCGCATCGAAGCAATGAAAGATAAAAAGGCGATCTACAAGTTCTTCGAGCCGCTTTTCAAGCTCCTCCGAGCGGAACCCTACAAGGCTCTTCCCCGCTTGGTCAGTGTTGAAACTACACACTGGACCCAAGACCCGTTGGCCGGGTACGGAACGTACTCTGCCGACAAGGTTGGGGATGAGCCCGATCTGCTCATTGACTCGCTAGCCAAGCACAAGAATAGCCCCTTGCAGTTTGCTGGCGAGCATTGCACGTTGGTTGCCAATGGATGTGTCCATGGTGCTTTCAAGACGGGTGAAACCGCCGCTACCAATCTGCTGCAGAGATTTGGTGTTCCGTACGACGAGAAAGAGCTTACAAGCTTGGAAGCTTGAAGTCACTAGATATCGTATCCCTTGGGCTGATTTGGAAATAGTCGCCTGGGATTACCCTGCTCAGTATCTTGCATCGAGTATCATTCTTATAGCGCGTAACCTTAGCCAGTGACAAATAAGCATTTCATCAATACAATTTCGGATCTATTTGATATAAGTGTGCACTTCGATATGACCTCGGGACAAGCTTGAGAACAGATAGGATGTGTTCACAACAGGAGAATCAATCACATCAGGCTCCATCTTGATCGCAGCAGTGAAGAAAGGATTATCTGAAGCAATACGCAGGCGTTTCATGCGGCAACGAAAAAGCTTTGCTGTAATCACATCCTCCGAATCTTCTCGTACTCGGGCAAAGCCCAATTGACCATCCACTCACATTCAAGGATCTGCCTCGCAGAAGAGCGACTCTCAGGCCGGAACTGAAGCATCGACTTCAGCATGTCAAAAATAGCATCCCTCTCAGCCGGTTCAATGCGCGGCATCCCTTTCCTCTGCCGAGGCTTCTGCATATCTTGTTCGAATCTATCCTCCCATGACCGATAAGGATCCCGGTTAATCGGCTTCCCATCTTCGGTGAATCTACTATGACGCCCCTCCCATTTATGCCACCATTCTGGCGGCAGCATACCAAATGCATCGACTTGCTCACAAGTAATGCTATCTTCGGTCACAAACATGCCGTCAAACAGTGAGCTCTGGCCTATTATGTTCCATAAAGAGCATCCGAGGGACCAGATGTCTGATGGGAATGATGTAGGCTTATGTGACTCGAACCGAACCTCTGGTGATCGGGATACAAGCGGAGTGTGGGACTCAAACCTCTGTTGCTTGGTAGGGGAGAAGGCCTCACCAAAATCGCCAAGTATTATTTTGGCTTCAGGAAGTTTGAGTTTGTCACTTGACTCCCCAAGCCATATTGGTAGAACGGCTCGTGATGGGATGGATATTCAGTGGAAGCGGTTGCCCGTCAAAGCGTCTTATTGCTTCAAATTCCGGTTCCCCGTACTTTTCGTACAATTCCTCCAGAGAGATTTGGCTGAGGCCAAATGGCAACTGAAGAAGAACATTTCCAGCATGAATGTCTCCGTGAATGAATCCCTGGGAGTGGACGTACTCAACGGCAATGAATAGCTGTGCCGCCAAAGCTCGAGCGACCTCAAGTTGGAAGAGGCGGTTATATGAGGCATCTTTTGCGCCAGAGAGACTCATCCTCGCCGGGGCTGCCACGTAACAAGCGTGCATGCCATTCATTCCTTGAATCTCGAATCTGTTCAATACTGATGGTATCAGTGTCTTTCCTAAGCTAGTGCCTGAGCTTTGTTGCAACTTGGAAAGTTCTGAAAGAACGCTGAATTCAAGCGGGTTCGAATCCGCAGTACACACTTTGATGGCGACATATTTGCTATCTTTTTGATCTCGGGCCAGCCAGTTTGTTGAGTATGTGCCGTGCCCAAGTTTTTGAACAACTTGATAGCGATTGTGAATATGATCACCGATTGTTATGGAGTGATAACCTCCCACACGATAGCTTTCCAGTTTTTCCACTCCCTCGATAGGCTCATAAAGATGATGTGAGTAGTCATCATCCTCGGCAGAGTGAGACTCAAGTGTAGCCGTGCAGAAAAAGTCGCGAATTTGGTTTTGGTAATGCTGGGTTTTCCTGGCTTTGCTGGGAGTGAAATACAGACGAGAGAGCAATAAACATGGCCGAAAAGGTCGAAACGCTGATGGGATAAGATTTCTCATGATACAGCTAGCTCTGGAGCTAACTTTTAATCATGTCAAAACAATCTTTACAAGATTGGGACACGAGGTCGTCTGAGCTACCCCTTGGCGCGCAGATGACAGGTTCAAGCTCGAGGTTGTCCAAAGACACGTGCCAAGGGTCGATCGGATTAACCGTCTCCGGATATGATTCCTAAAGAAAACCTTGGGCAAATTTATCTTCCATCAAGGGATTTTGAGGGCAATAGAAAGTGTGACAATGAGGAAGTGGTCATGTAAAAGTTCCTCCAGAATTGCAACGGGATTCCGAGGTCTATCTCCTGAAAAAGATTCAAATACAGCAAACGATTACCGACGTTGCGTATCGATCCCTATTTCGAACAGCTTCAAAAATATTGACCCATCACCCAAGCATATAATGCCCAAGAATCAGACGCATCGGCTAGCAAGGTCCAGTCCACCTGACAAATTTCAACCCCACTTGGGGCCGTTCACGATGGCAATTTATCCCGGTCACAGTCAACGCTGCTGCCAATAAAAGCCTCGTAGCGGGCTAAAGATATAGTGCAGCGTATACAGCCAACATATTAAAACTCAATGCACCCGTTCAAAAAGCAGCCACGAGCCACTCTATGCCGGGTTTCCACAACACCTCCCCGAGGCAGCCGCTCCACATGGGCGCCGTGGTTCGGCGGTAAATCTCGTTAGCCTCAATCCAGGCGGGGAACGAGGCGAATCACTCCGCCCTGATTGGGGCGCAATTGCAGGCAGTTAATCAAACTTGACTAGCCATGCTTGGCCGAAACGCCTGCGTTCTCCCAGATCCCTGTTCGCCAACATGCGGTTGCCTGCGCCGTGGGCTCTTTGACTCCTTATGTACCCAGCGAAGGAGAAAGGGAAGGCGACTACCACGATGGCTGTGAAGAGGGTTACTTCAGGGCTGCTTTCGTGGCTACAGCGCAACGGTGTGCGGCGGGTTCTTCCTATTCTTAGCGTTTGTTTCCTGTTCGCGACCTTTCTGCTTTTCCCGCGGGCGAGGGAGTTACGCATTGCGGAGAAGATTGGGCTTGCTGAGCCTATGAAGCCGGTGGCTGAACCCGAGCCTGCGCCTGCGCCTGCACCTGCACCTGAACCTGCGCCGGTGCCTGTGGTTGAGGAGGTTGTGGATGCTCCAAGGTTGGTGGTATCAAGTCTTCCGACGAGTTTAGGGCACAAGCTGATATTCGGTTACAGTCTCCCTCCCCCTCCCCCTCCAGAAGACAGTTTTTTTATTCATACAAACCCGCGTCCAAAACTCAACGGGTCTGAAGATGTAAATGATGACTTGCATATAATCCCAACGTTTCAAGAATCGACCTCCATCGCATACAATCCATACCCAGAATTCAACAGCCCGGCTTGGAAGGCTGAATGGAACGGAACATATCAACAATGCATGGGACCAGCCGGTGTGCTCTTAGATCCCACGCAGGATAACGTGACGATGAGAGGTTATCACTTCAAGCAATCAGGTAGGATATTTGCTTTTCAAATTTCGAACGCACCGAATTATGTCTAACAGGTTGCAGAGTTTCCGACTCCTATTTTTGGCTCCTACGACGCTTGGAATCTCGACAACAGCATCTGTACAGATCGCTATTCACGATATAGCGCATATGGCTTCGGTAACCAGACCAGCAAGTATGAAAATGTAAGCTGGGACAAATTACAGAGAGACTGCCTCGAGCGGAACTCAGATCGGTACTTCACATCGGTGGGCAAATTGGCGTCCCTCCAAATGGAACAAGAAGTATGGTTAGAAGGGGAGCCAACAGCTTTCCCTCAGAGCGGATTATCCTCACTTGGACTTCACCACCGTACAGCTGTCGTTCTTCGTTCATGGATCGACAAGCAGTATACTGAAGATGATATCCATTTTGTTCGGTCGATGGTCACAGAGTTATCACTCATGTCGGGCGCCGAATATGAAGTGATTATTCTCGTCGATGCAAAAGATACACAACTGCCTAACGCGACAGATACTGCCGGAATGAAAGATCTCAAAGCGCAGTATCTCCCAGTCGAGCTGCAAGACCTCGCCGTTTTCTTCAACGAGGACGTTTTGGCAGAGTGGTATCCGAAAATCGAAGTGCACATGTAAGGCGCCCTTCTCATACTCACAATAAACGAAATATTAACAACACTAGTCCGATGATGCAATACTTCCAGCCAATCCAGATATTCTCTCGACTAAACCCTCAGTACGAGCACATCTGGCAGTTCGAAATGGACTCCCGCTATACAGGCCATCTATACGAATTCCTTGAAAAAGCATCCACATTCGCAAAACAGCAACCTCGAAAACACATCTGGGAGCGCAACTCCTATTTCTACATCCCAGCTGTCCACGGATCTTGGGACTCCTTCATCGCAGCCGTGGATAAGAACATGACCGGACACGAAGACATCACCGGCCCGGTGCCAATAGAAGGAATCAAAATCCCACCCGAAGCACCGCGCTTAGAAACTGCTTCCAATCCAGAAACCTGGGGTGTCGGCGAAGAAGCAGACGTGATTACCTGGATGCCGCAGTTCAACCCGCAAAACACAGATTGGCCCTTCCGCGACCGGATATTCAATTTCCCTCAAGGCCCAGAAACGCCCTGTCGCTCGTCGCCTGTCGCTATGTCTCGAGTCTCTGCGCGATTACTCCGCCTCATGCACAACGACAAGGTTCAAAGCGGCTTCGGGCTTGCATCTGAAATGTCGCCTGTCTCGTGGGCGCTATACTATGGACTGAAGTCTGTGCAGGTGCCGCAACCAATCTATCATAGTATGAAGTGGGATGCGGAGGAGTTGAACCGCCGTGCGAATCCTGGCGAGTCGGGATCGATTAATGCGGGGATGGATAGTATATGGAGTTGGGCGCGACATGACGATATTGTGCGTAAGCTCTCGTTTATGTTTGACTCCGAGTTCCCTGAACAGTTGTATCGGTCGTGGTTGGGACTTGGGAAGAACGATACTGCATGGGAGGAGGAACATGGCCGGCTTTGTTTGCCGCCGGTGTTTTTGCATCCTGTGAAGAACACAGTATGAGGTTAGCTTGGGCTACTGGGGGCTAGTCCTGGGTAGGTTCAAGGCCTTTGTACATTATTAATAGACTTACGATCTACACGAGTGAATGAAGATTGATATGGGGTATAAAATTGTATTGAGGTGGTATCATTTCGTTCGGGCATTAATTCATTCCAAAGCTATCGCGGGCTTCCTTATGTCAGAGCACGCATCCATCACAACGACGACCCAGGAACACAGAGCCTGCTGCGTCTCCAGGATTTGGCCAGGCGTTTTGATCGGCACCGGTCTTCCGCAGGTCTCCGCTGGTTTCAATTCCGGGTTCAATATTATACTATGGTCCTCTTCAATAGCCGCCTTTGCCGATTGGTAAAGCATGTTTGCGTCCCACAGCATCGCCACTTGAAGGCAGTTATCCTTGAAAATGTTCAGCGCAACAAGTCGTAGCTCTAGTGATTTGCTCTGCATAATCACAAAAAAGAGCAAAGCCGGGAACCCGAATGGCGACACAGGCTCGGGCCGTCCACCTGTTACGTTGCAGGCAATCTCGACTATCCGCCTGACCATATCTTCTTTGTCCAAAAGATCCCTATTTGGGAGCTGGTTCTGTATCATTATTTTGCAAGCAACCCATCTTGCTTCGAGGAGCTTGTAGTCATCGCTCTGCGCTAATAAGGGGTCCTTAGTCCTTAAGTGGCCCACAGCTATGAGCCAGTCTTCATGGTCTTTCTTCAATAATTGCCACGGTGAGAACGCTGAGGAGGGAAATTCGGGGTGATATGGGTCGTGAGGTCGTTGGGTGAGGCCAAAGGCCATTTTCATCACTCGGTAGGTGAGCCAGCCGAGGACCTCTTGGGCCTGGTCGATATTTTTAAAGGGTCCAGAGGCTGGTGGGCATTCATATTCGCTTTGTGAGGAGCCGGTGAAGTTTGAGAAGAAGAATATGAAGAAATTAAGTCGTCGGAAGAACTCCAACAAGGTAGGGTTTGCTTTGTATGTCATCACGAGATTTTGGCCATATTGATAATGGACCATCGCACCGCTGGGGTTGCCTCGCAGGAACTCGATGCAGATGAACTGCATGGACGCTATCACGACAACATCTAAGCTGGCCGGCTGGGAGGCTACTATTTGCTGAAGTGCAGCGTTATAGTGCTTAATTGCGAACTCCTTCTCGGAGGCCAATACTTGGCGTTTTGCTTTGTGGTTTTCGTACAGCGCACTCATGGCGAGGGCAGCATGTCGAATAGCGGGCTCTTGGAGAAATACCTGAGGGACTATATCTGTCCAGAAAGAGCGAGGAGAAGCACCAGCCAGATCAGGCGCCATTTGTCGACGATAAAAGTCCAGACTTCGATAATCGGCGACGTCGGCGCCAGGAAGCAATGACGGCTGCATCTGCCGAAGAGACCTGGGGACCCATGCTACGTAGCCTTCACATTTGCGCCCGCTCGTCTGACATCGAACGCAAGTTGGGTGTGTCTCGTCACACTTAACTCGCCGTGCTCTGCGCAAAATGTCAGTTCGAGTCCGCAAAATCAAATTTAATCGAGGGGGCGGGGGCGGACTGACTTGCACGTAATGCAGCCGGTGTGCGCTCTGCGGATCCCTTTGCGAGGCATGGTCGAAGCATTGACCCGACACACAGCGGTGATATCTTGACTATATAAAACCCCACATGGACGATGAGTTTAGAGTTGAAGAAGATAGAAATGGAACGCCTAAATACTCCGTACCGAGTAAGTAGGGCCAGCAGCGAGGGAGCTTTCCGCCCCTAAATGGGCCCTCCAGACCCCCAGCCGGCTTTCTCGAGTGAGGGCTGCGCCGTCCCCACTGCTTTAGTTGCCCGGCAGTTTGCCAATCGAGTACGAGCCTTGGTTGGGGCCCGTCGATCCCTGCCGTTCTTCCAAAATCTAACTGATCATATCCACTCCGTATCGTGAGGCTCACTGGCTGAGACACGCTTGCCCGATGATCTCCCCTATTTATAGGGAACATTCCTACACGACCCAGCACTGCTATCCTTAATCTATCGCGCGTAACTAGCAATCCAACAGTAAAACGTCATCCAGTACTTTTGATAGACACCATGCTTTAGAGCAAGAGTATTTTTGCCATTTCTCCAGCCAAGTCTGCCAAGAGTTGCGATCATGGAAATAAGCAAGAGTTTGGTTTAGGCTCCTTCCCGTTTCGATGCGGGGCCGGTAACTCCGGCACAGACTCCGTATCTTAATTAGCTTTAGAGGATTCGAGGCCTTAGACGACGATTTTCAATGGCCTCATATCGAAAGATCCTTGACGTCAGACAGAACAGGGTAGCGTATTTATCTGCTAGCTTGGCATGCGGACCTGTGCTATATTTGACAGCAACACGGACTCAGTTAGGATCGTACTTGTCTATCCTTCCCCCAGCGCCATCTTCCAACAGATAGACGTCGCTCCGGCATTAGTGGCATGATGATCGTCGTCTCCAAATGAAGATGCCTGCTAATATATGCACATCAAGCCAGGCATAAATGTTCCCACTAATTAAAAAAAAAAAAAAAAAGAGGAAATACAGGAATATACCGCTTTATGTCTAAATTCCATTCAACGCTAGCAATTAAACATACGTACACCACATTATGTGCGATCGTATCGTTTCGAGAGCTAGATGTGTTTCTCTCCACGTGCGGCTCGATTCAGTGTATGTTTCTGCAATTTAGGCTAAAAGGAAGAGCGCCGTCTTAAGACGTGCCAAGAATTGCTACGTCTGTGGCCTTCAATTTAGCTCATTGCTGGCCTGAAGGCTTTCTAAGCGCTTATGCATAGTTGCCACAGTATGGTACGGCTCTTTAATTCTCCGCTCCACGCTACAACAATAAACTTCAAAGTAGATCCCCACGTCATTCGGTACAGTTCAGCCATGTGATCTACACCGGCCTTAAATCATGAGACATACCGTGCCTAATACTTTGTATCGCGCAATCGCCATATCTATAAGCCTGCTTCAGATGCGCCAGATTGAAGAATTTCCAGATGACTTACGCCAGCGGTTGATTCAAAAGAAACTGACGGACTTTTCCTGGAATTAAGGTGATCAAGTTACCTCAAACAATCTGCAATGTACAATATTTCCAATCCATATGTAAAATTTCAACGTGTCTCTCTTTGCCAGCGAGTCTCTTGAAGCCTGAATCCATATTTAGACAAATTGGGGTCCGTTTCATCCGAAGCCACCAACACACTAAAATTATAGCTGCAGAGACTAATAGAATTTGCGGAACTCCATGCGGGATGCGTTAAGCTATTCCAAGATGGTATCTGGCACTTTGAATGGTGTTAACCGCATCTGGTTGAAACCTGCCCAGGTGCACATGTGTCTGCAAACGACGCAGGCTTGCTCGACCTGCTAAGGTTCTCTTTGTAGAAATCAAGGGCCAACCCCATTTCACATGTCCCTTTTCATGGGAACTCTGAATAGACAGCTTCTCGTTGGCTCTAATCAGCAGCATTTTTAGATTTCTCAGTCAACCTTGGAATTTGCCTCGCCATGTTAGTGGAGATGCCTTCAACACGCGAGGTATATTTTGCTAGCCCGAGCGAGAACGATTTTGGAACCTTGGAATAAGAGTGAAGAACACAAGGTACTGACTTGAGCATTCTAATTTTTGCAGATGATTATCCAGTGTCTCAAATACGACAGATTAGAGTCAACAACGGTTATGTTTTCTACGTATCTTTCATGTGGATGGTGAAGCTGCTCGAAGCAATTCCGACATATGGTGACCACGTGACCAGGCGCCCGGTCGGGACGCGTCGTTTCTGATACGCGACATGATTAGGGGGAAAGGCCATGAGATGTGAAAGAAAGAGGCGAGAAGATATCAAGCCCTTGATTTTGAATTGTGTTGTTTCTGGCTCGGTGGATCCGAAATAGTCCTCTTGAGCGCACGGTGTGCGGCTCCAAAGCTTCTGGGGAATCTGTATCGGCATCGGTAGAGGTACCTGGCAACACGCTTTACACGTCGCACATCTCTCTCTTTGTTGCAATCAACTCTCTGATCCACTTCATCGCGACTCCAGAAATCACGCACCACAAAATGAACGCAGAGGACATGGACGATGATGAAGCTCTCCAGGCTGCCATCAGGGCTTCCTTGGGTGAGAGCCCAGCCGAAAAGGGCAATACGTCGTCAGTCGTCGATCTGACAAACGACACCGATAGCAACTCCGACCTCCAAGAAGTTTTCCCAAAATCAAACTCTGTCGTTGGCTCCGACACAGATAATGAAACACCTCAAGGTTGTGATGATGAAAGTGATGAAGACCTTAAGCAAGCAATTGCCATGTCCATGGCGCCGTGGAAAGATAAGACGCCAGTCCCAGACGCACCATCACCTGAAAAGCCCAAGCCAGCAGGAATAAGTGGAATCAGCCGGCTTGATCGCCAAAAAATGGAAGAAGAGCGCCTTGCGCGCCAAACGAAGCGCAAAGCCGAGGATTCGATAAGCCCCGCTGGACGGGCAACTTCGAAGGCCTCGAAGATTGATCAGGCATTTGGCAGACATACTGAGGAGGTGATATCGCGCGCAGGCACAACGAGATCACCTTCTCAAGTTGGCTTTACAACAAGACAACCAAGTGTCGATCCCGGCATCCAGTTCCCACTCGGCGTGGTCAAAAAGACCCGCGTTGCATCAGCTCCGCGTATGGGCGATGATATTAAAATCGAAGAGGTGATACAGCGAAACGGCTTGAAATACGCGCTCTTTAGCTCGTTTCTGTGGGAACCTTATTGGCTCTACCAAAAAATTGATATGAAAAGTACCAATTTGATGTTCGTGATGAGTGCTAAAGAGGAATCACTCCGACAAACCCTGCTCGACGACACACGCAATACGAAAAATCTCAAACTGTGCTTCCCGCCCATGGACGGACAGATCAATTGCATGCATTCAAAGCTTATGCTGCTCTTTCACACCGAATACCTCCGGATTGCGGTTCCGACTGCCAATCTTACTCCGGTAGATTGGGGAGAGAGCAGTTTGATGGAAAATGTAAGCTCCGGCAGCTCAATTGAAAAATTGCTTTTCTCATTATACCGCAGACAATTTTCTTGATCGACCTTCCTAGGAAGACAGATACCTCCGAAAAAAACAGCACGTCTTTCTACGACAATCTCGTTGAATTCATGAAAGCTAGCACATTCCCCCAGAAACTCATCGACAGGGTTGGGACTTACGATTTTAGCGAGACAAAGCGATATGCCTTTGTCCATAGCATGTAAGTTATGTTGAAAACTCCGGTCATAGATATACTAACAGGTCTAGCGGCGGCTCAAGTAATCTCAACGATGAATCCTGGAAGCGCACAGGTTATTGCGGACTTGGGCGTGCTATCACCCAACTGGGTCTTCAATCTTTCTCCCCCATCAATATCGACTTTGTCGTAAGTCTTGCTTTGAACAACCTGTATTACTCAATTCCTAACTTTACGAGACTTCCTCGGTCGGGTCTCTCAATGAAGAATTACTCCGCGCCATCTACCTTGCATGCAAAGGTGAGGACACATCAGAAGTCTCTTTAGACAGAACTGACAGCAGTGACAGGAGACGACGGCATGATCGACTATGAAATCCGTAATACGAAACCGCCCAAGAATGTCCCAGCCAACAAACACTTGAATGCGATAATCCAGGCTGGCAAAGAATGGCAAGACCGTTTCAAGGTTTATTTCCCCTCCAACAGAACAGCACATGCGGCGCACTCCAACCCAAAAAACACCGCGGGAACGGTTACTTTCCAGGAGAGATGGTGGAAGGGCCCAAAGTTCCCCAAACATGTGATGAGGGACTGCGAGAGCAAGAGGGGGGTTTTGATGCATAACAAAGTATGCTTGAGCACCCTGCCATTATTGACTCACAGATGCTAACTACATCAAGCT
The DNA here is from genome assembly GCA_035985395.1 of Penicillium coffeae. Lineage (NCBI taxonomy): Eukaryota > Fungi > Ascomycota > Eurotiomycetes > Eurotiales > Aspergillaceae > Penicillium > Penicillium coffeae. The sequence continues at coordinate 1,102,377 of CP142594.1, read as the reverse complement.
TATCTTTGTATGGCCCGACGAGCCAATACTCGTGAAGGACAACAAGGAGTGTCAAGGCTGGGCGTACGTCGGCAGCGCCAATCTGTCGGAGAGTGCATGGTAAGTCTTCATATCTGCTGAAATGGCTCTCATTGCGCTCTGTACTTGTGGATAGCCTTTTTGATATCGAAGAATGCATGGCTGACAAGGATCTCATTTCTCTAGGGGCCGGCTCGTCAAAGATCGATCGACTGGCAAGCCAAAGATGAACTGTCGGAACTGGGAATGCGGTGTTCTGGTCCCAGTCATCAAACAAAAGACAACATCAGAAGCGAAGTATCTGCCCGAAGCAGTGTTCAACGACACCATCCCAGTCCCCATGAAGATTCCCGCCACTAGTCTCTCGGATCAACGACCTCCGTGGTTCTTTATGGGTGATTAGACGATGGACTAAACTATCCGATAGGGGTTGTTCTACGTTATTTCCGGATTTCTCTGGGCATATTAAAAAGCAGTCATGAAAACCCTCGAGGGAAATTCTTAATCAAATGCACAATCAGAATTTCAAAAGAGACAATTGCGATTTGTATGAGTACATAGCTGGCTGCCAGGAAAATGACAATCTAAAGACAATAATCGCTCACTGGGTATCTTCAAGCAGATGCGTACATATAAAAAAGACAAAACAAAACGCCATCAAATGTATAAAGAAGAAGAAAAAACAAACCGAAACGACCAAAACTTATGCGATCCCGCTATCGGGTGTTCCTATTGCGAAAGGTACGCCTATGTTGACGCCCCCATTTCTGCCGATCACCAGCGAGAGACGACAGCATTGTATTCGTAACAGGCACATTCGCCATGCTCATCACCTGCCGACTCGCATCTTGTAACATTGGAAGCGAGGGGATATTAGACTTCTGATCTTCCTCGTGGTCTTCCTCATGGCATTTCCCAGCCACCACGCGTGCCCGCTCCCCATCCTCCAGTCGTAGAGCCGCAAGCCAGCCCTCAGAGTGATCTTCTTCGTCGCTCTCTTCTGGTGTAGCCTCACTATCGCTATCGTCTATGGTAGCAGCGGGGTTTTGCCATTCTTGTTCGCGCAATAGAGGCTGGGCCGGGTTCCCGAGTATTATATTCAGGTTCATTGTGTTTCCGCCTGGCAGTGGCGGCATTATAGGGCGTGGGGGTCGCTGGGAGCCACCTCCTGTATCTTGAATGCCCATTGGCATGGAATTCAGCTGGGCGCGGAGGACATTTTCTGGGGCGTTTTCTGCTGAAAACTGTGTGCCGGTGGTTGACAGGAGGTTGGATGGGTTGAATCCCCAGCCTGGGTTGTAGCCTTGTTGGTAGTTTCCTTGAGGGTAGTTGTTGTATTGATTTGGGTTGTCTTTTGGAATCTCGATCTGTTTATACTAATTAGCTTTTATTCATCACTGATGTTGTGCTCCAATGTGCGCAATGCTTACAGTTCGTGAGTGATGACGGCCTGGCATCGCCATGTAGTCATCGAACGCACTCTTCAGCCCGGCGAAGTTGAACCCGCGACCTGGTACGACGGGAAGGAAACGCTGCCCAATCTCTTTGTTGAAGTCGACGCCATTACGCTGCATCGCTTGGTATGCGGGAAGGCTCAGCATCCAGTTTGGATAGTTACCGACCCGGGATTGCAAGACCGGCTCAATGTTGATGTCCAAGTTAATTCTGCTGTCCACTGCTGGCTTGTGAACGAGCAAAACGAAGGTAAATTCACGAGGAAGGCCTGTGCGATCTAGAGTGTTTTCTTCTAAAGACCAAACAACTTCGCCCGATTCGGTATCGAATTCACGGCCATGGGCGCTCTTGCGTGTCCGAGCCGAACCTTGGATGCGCATCATTTCGTAGCGATTGTAGCGACCATTCATCCCACCTGAAGGGATAATACTTGCATTCACAGGGCCTTCGGAGACTCCCAATGCGCCGGCGACACTGAAATTCCACTGCATAGTTTCTGGAGAGACTGTCCCGTATAGCAGGTGGGGAGCATGCATTAAGAAACGGGGCCTTGGAATAGTATGAGCGGGATAATTGAGGTCTTTGACATCGGACCTTGAAGCCTGTTCAATATCGCTAGAAATAGACAATTTAATCAAAGCAGACTTGAAGCGGTGGTTGTTAGTTTGGGCAGAGTGAAACACAAAGCTGATGCCGAGGAAATCCACGTGCTCGGAGTCCATGTCGGAAACAGCTTCATTAGCGTAAAATCCATGCTGAAGCCGCTGGGCGTAGGCTGCGATGTGCGCGCCGCTGGGTAGCCGGCGTTCATAGATGCAAGGGCGGTTGATGAGAAGGCGCGGATCCGACATGTTTGGATCTGGCGGAGCTGGTGGTGGAACAACTGCTGGAGGTTGGATTTCTTTGGCAGGAGGCAAAGTTCGACGAGGTTTTGACTTTGAGCCTCTCTTAGGCGCCTTTGAGGTGGCCATCGTTGGCCACATCTTGAAGTGATAGCACCGGGTCTAAATATACGCGGTCGTTTGCTCTCCATCTGTAACTCTAGCAACTTTTCATGTCGCTGGCCGCTCGCAGAATATTGCAACCAGGGTATCGAGAATATAAACTAGCGCTATTGACGATGGCAGATCATTTAGAAAACAGGCTGTGCTTGAACACAGCGATGATGCCTACTATCAGGCGGCTTGTCATGTGTGGGGCGAGTCACCTGGGCGAGAGCCCGTGAGGGTTGACTGCCATGATGACTCAAAGTCGCCTTGACAGGCTGAGCCGCTGCTGCGGATTGCAAGTGACAGACCATGCTTGGCGCTGAAGCTTGCTTTAATTTTGGAAATCGAAGGTGATGTGCAGAATGAAGGCAAGGATTCTGTTTGGAAAGTAGATAACGACGCGGAGGCGGAAAATGGTTGATCCGCACGGCCCATCAAAATGCGGCGCGAAATGACCGCCGTCATCCGATCTGGGGTTTACGATATTTATGAGCAGAGGCTGATCCATTGGATCGTGCTTGGCAGCTAGCTTATCCGTTGACACAGTTATTCAGCGCGACATAGGGCTCCTAGCGACATAGTTGGCAGTTCTAAAAGCCTCGAAGAGCTTGTTGATACTGCTCGTGTGATCCCATCCCGTCTCTGCCACCTCTCCCGCGCATAGAATACTATGGTCTATGCATAATTGATCTCGATCACATCACGCAGAGATAGACCTGGGAATGAGAAGTATACTGCTTCGCCTCGGTTCCTAGACTTCATCTGCCATCACTCCTTATCGGCAAATAACCCTTAGCCCTGGCAGTTTGCGCGGCCTGTTTGGGCTTTCTTGTTTCAAGATGTTTTCACATAGAACTGTCCAGCTGATCCAGCCTCTGCGAGCAAATATTGGACGAGGAGCGCTCGGAGCCCCCTTTCGACCCCTCGCAATTCCAACATGTCTCTCCCGAGAAGCTGTGCGACCAAGATGCGTGTCCACGTTGAAGCAATGCCAGTCTCTGGTCCAGATGTCAACAAGGTATGTGTATCCAGCAGCCTAAATATCCACTCAATATTAATGCATTGTAGGCAACCGTATGAATCTGGTCGTCTGGTCTCCGCTTCTAGGATATCCCTACCTGCTCTGCAGAAACGGTCGTCAAGCTCCAAGACTCCGGAAGACCCGCAAGAACCCAAAGCAAGGCAGGTTGTAACCATTGGAAAATGAGATTCCACGTGTACTGACCGACACAGCTCTAAACTTGCCACCCCCGCAAAGCGGCTTTTGGCAAAGATTACCCCTGTCAAAAGTCACGAGAATATATACACTATCCCGAATATTCTCACCTTCACCCGACTAGTGGCTGCGCCTTTAGTGGGCTACCTCCTCGTCCACGACTATCATGCAGCTGCCTTGTCTCTCTTCGCATACGCAGGGATCACTGATCTAGTAGATGGCTATATTGCCCGGCGCTACTCCCTCCAAACCGTGGTGGGGACGATCATCGATCCAATGGCTGATAAGCTGTTGATGACGATTGGAGTTGCATGCTTAGCGGTGAACGGATCGCTCCCGGGTGCGTCTCAAGCATTAGCTTAACGGTCGAAAGCAAGAATCTGCAACTAACATGGATCCCGGCTCTAGTATGGCTTGCCGTGATCATTCTTGGGCGTGACATTGGACTAGCCCTATCGGCAATCTACTATCGATGGATTTCCCTGCCACCCCCAAAGACTATGGCTCGCTACTGGGACTTTTCTCTCCCATCTGCCGAAGTTAAGCCCACTGAGATTTCGAAGATCAACACCGCGTTGCAGCTGGTGTTGGTGGGAAGCGCCATTGCCCTGCCTGTGGTCCCCGAGACAATCATCAGCGCCTGGCACTTGAGTGAGGCCATGACTGGATTCCAGTAAGTGATACCCATTCCTTTCACCTGTTTTTTTTTTTTCTTGCGTGATTGTTTTGCTTTGCTGTGGAGGGAAGAGCCTCTTCTCCCGCCATGTAGTCAGCCTCTGCGGTCTGTCTTGCACATACGACCACAGGGTGTGGAGAACAGGGCTTCCCGTCCGCTCAGCCGTACTTAAGCCACACGCCGGTCAGTTAGTACTATGGTGGGTGACCACATGGGAATCCTGACTGTTGTATGTTTCGATTTTTTTTCTCTTTTTTCATTTTTTTCTTTCTTTTTTGCGAGCTGTCAATTTTACAGGACTAACCGCTTGGCAGGTATCTGGTGGCGGGCACCACCGTCTGGTCGGGCTTGAGCTACGTCTTTTCCAACAATGCGGTGAAGATCTTGAGCAAAGAGGAGGTCCAGAGGCGCATCGCCGCGGCGGCCGCTAAAAACAAGCCCTGAAAACGCCACCATCACAATTGGCCAGCTCGATGGCACTAGTCGCCTTGTACTATATAGTCTTGCATTAGCCGCTCAGGCGATGGCCTTGTATTAGAACCCGATTTATATACCATTATCCGTGTTTGAACTATTTTACTTGTACTATTTTACTGTTTGGTTTTTCTTTTTTTTTGTTGTGCAAATCTTGCGCCCGATTGAGTGATAAGCCCGCTGCAAGATGCATGAGACCGGGTGATTGAGGGCCAAGCGTTTGGGCCTGGTGTTGGGGGCCAGATCTGGCCAGGGGGACCCTGTTTGTGAGGCTGCAAGTTGTGCTCGGTCCATGTGTTTTCCTAACGGTCAAACGGCGGACATGCACCTGCGGACGACACCTGGCGGCATGAGCTACAAGTACTAGCGCGTGAGGCCTCTGGGGAGCATGTGTGCGGCCGCCAAGAGCGAACGCAATAAATTATCATCTGAAACGCATGCGAAATCGATTACCAATCTGGTGGGGTCTGCCCCCTGAGGACTGATAATCTTCAATGCGATTACACAAGCAGTTCATAGCCTTTCAGGCAATATCGGGGCCAACACTGGGCCTTTACAAGGGCTGCCATTGGAGCTATGTACAGCGTGCATATCGTCCGCACGTGCTTTCAAAGCATCAAACCCACCATAGCAAGCACGATAATTGGGCGTCGATCAGGGTTTCACGGGGTCTAGGCCGAATCGGAGAGATCTATGCAGCATCCTTGCAATATCACCGAGCGTGGTTCCGCCGAGACTGGCTCTGCCGAGTAAGAACTTCCGAGTTCTGACTCGCGACACCCCCGGATGGGGTCGGGCGCCGAGGCCAACATTACTCGGGGGACCCAGAACCAGGTCGCCAAAGAGGAACCCGGAATATGCATTCCTCGTCCAGCCCTGTTTTGAGCAATCAAAGCCCATGCACGCCTCCACCCGTATCCACCGCTGCCCATTGAAATCCAGCGCTATCGCCGAACACGGTAGCCGATAGGAATTCGATATTCCGTGAACAAACCCCATGGGCTCCAACAGCGCCAATCAGCGCGCCCACGACAGTCAAGATTTCTGCTGACTGGTCAGCGGCTAAACACCGGCTCTAACTCCGAGTATGATTCTATATGTCAATTTCGGGAGCGCGAAAACGCTGAAAAGTCAAAGCAGAGGAAAATCTCTGATTCGGTTAGGCCCGACCATCAGCGGCGTTCACCCTGAATCAACGTGACTCACGGCTCCACCCGAGCTTCTCATGTTGCCTTTCAGATCCTGCTGGTTGCTTTTTTTCTGGATGGGTCCGTTCGATGGGCCTTCTTCGTACGGCTTCATTGGATGGCATCATCTTACAAATCCATCCTAGGCACTTGGCCCCGGGGTTAATAATGCTTTTTATGAAGGCGTTGCCCAACATAGGCAACTATACTTCGCCTATCGGCACGAGCTAGAGCCAAGATCATTTACTTCTTAAATCCGCTACTTCTCCCCGGCGCTCGTCGTTCTAGAGTTTTCCCTCTAGTCGACTCCACTCTTGCTCCTTTGTTTCGTCCTAGCCTTCGTGTTTCCTGTATATATTGACACTCTCCCCTCCTAATATCATCTGTCACTCCCCCCCTCGCAATTGAGCTCGCAAAGTAGATCGAGTACCCCGCGGAGATGGAAGACTCCCATTTAGCGCGGGAGGCGCACGCCGAACGTCATGACTCTGCACAGGGTACCCACCCCCCCGAACAATCGAACACCATTGTACAGGAGTCGCATCAGGCCAATTCGGCCTCGTTGGAGCAGTCTAGCCAGCAAAATTCGGAATCCACCCAACTCGACGACGCCAACAACCATGAGATCGCCGAGCCGATTACTTCGAGCGCTTCCACCGCCACCTCGCGCGATAGCGCCGAGGGCCGCTGGGGCGAAAAGGATGGTGGCGAGCCAGTTTCGCGTTCGCGCGCGATGGAGGATCTAGAGGATATGCGCCGTGAATTGACCCTGCAGCGCACCCGGTCAGTTGCTGCGAAGAGCACAAAGAGTGCGACAAAGAGTACGCGTCGCTGGAGATCGCATGCCAGTCGCCGCGACGAGGAAAAGGGTGATGAGGATGAATCCTCGACGGAAGCTGATAGTACTTTTGACCTGGGCGAGTTCCTTGTCGGGGGCCATTTGGAGCGCCGTACTACTGCGGGCGAGCCCGCCAAGAAGGTTGGTGTGGTCTTCAAGAACCTCACCGTGCAAGGTGTACAGACCGGTGCGTCTTTCGTGAGGACGCTTCCTCATGCTGTGGCTGGTACTTTCGGCCCTGATTTGTATAATCTGGTTTGTCGATTTGTGCCGCAGTTGCGGTTTGGAAAGAAGCCCCCTATTCGTGACTTGATCAGTGATTTCAATGGCACCGTGAGAGAGGGTGAGATGATGCTGGTACTGGGCCGTCCTGGTGCTGGTTGCTCTACATTCCTCAAGGCTATCTCTAATGACCGTGGCTCCTTCGCTGGTGTCCATGGCGAGGTTAGCTATGGTGGCCTTTCTGCGGAGGAGCAGAACAAGCGCTTCCGTGGTGAAGTCAACTACAACCCTGAGGATGATCAACATTTCCCTTCCCTCACTGTTTGGCAGACTCTCAAGTTCTCCCTCATCAACAAGACCCGCAAGAATGAGCGGGAGAGTATCCCAATCATTATCGATGCCCTGCTGAAAATGTTCGGGATCAGCCACACCAAGAACACTCTTGTTGGTAACGAATTTGTTCGCGGTGTCTCCGGTGGTGAGAGAAAGCGTGTCAGTATTGCAGAGACTCTGGCTACCAAGTCTACTGTTGTGTGCTGGGACAACTCAACCCGTGGTTTGGATGCCAGCACCGCCCTCGACTACGCGAAGTCGCTGCGCATTATGACCGATGTCAGCAAGCGTACTACTTTGGTCACTCTTTACCAGGCTGGAGAGAGTATCTACGAGGTGATGGACAAGGTTATGGTTATTGACGCTGGTCGCATGTTGTATCAAGGTCCTGCGAACGAGGCTCGCCAGTACTTCATCGATCTCGGATTCTACTGTCCCAAGCAATCCACAACTGCCGACTTCTTGACATCCCTCTGCGACCCTAACGCCCGAGAATTCCAGCCCGGCTGCGAGGCCTCAACTCCCAAGACCGCCGAGGAGTTGGAGAAGGTCTTCAAGAGCAGCGATGCTTACAAGCGTATCATGGATGACATTTCTAACTATGAGAAGCGTCTCGAAGAGACCAACCAAGAGGACACCCAGCGATTCCAAAAGTCGGTCGCTCAGTCTAAGAGTAAGACTGTCTCTAAAAAGTCGCCTTACACTGTTTCTCTGGTGAGCCAGGTCGCCGCCTGTGTTCGTCGTGAGTTCTGGTTGCTGTGGGGTGACAAGACTTCGCTGTACACCAAGTACTTCATTATCGTCTCCAACGCTCTTATTGTCTCTTCTCTGTTCTACGGTGAATCAATGGACACCAGTGGTGCCTTCTCCCGTGGTGGTGCTCTCTTCTTCGCTATTCTCTTCCTCGGCTGGCTTCAATTGACTGAGCTGATGCCTGCGGTGTCTGGTCGTGTCATGGTCAAGCGCCACAAGGACTACGCTTTCTACCGCCCATCTGCTGTCTCAATCGCCCGTGTGGTTGTGGATTTCCCGGCTATTTTCTGCATGGTTGTCCCGTTCACTATCATCGTCTACTTCATGACAGGTTTGGATGTCACGCCCTCGAAGTTCTTCATCTTCTTCTTGTTCGTGTACACCAATACATTCGCCATTACATCACTTTATCGCATGTTCGCTGCGCTTTCACCGAGTATTGACGATGCTGTCCGATTCTCTGGTATCGCTCTCAACCTGCTCATTATCTTCGTCGGTTATGTGATTCCAAAGCAATCTTTGATTAACGGTTCGATCTGGTTCGGATGGCTTTTCTACGTCAACCCAATCTCGTACAGTTATGAGGCGGTTTTGTCGAACGAATTCTCCGACCGTACCATGGAATGTGCACCCTCCCAGCTTTTCCCGCAGGGAGAGTTCGCTGTCGAGGGATCTCAAGCTTGTGCCTTGACTGGTTCGGGCTTGGGCCAGACAACTGTTCCCGGTGCCCAGTACCTGACTTCCAACTTCCAGTTCACTCGCTCCCACATGTGGCGCAACTTTGGTGTTGTGATTGCTTTCACTGTTCTGTACATTCTTGTCACCGTCTGGGCTGCCGAGTTCCTGTCGTTCGTCGGTGGTGGTGGCGGTGCTCTGGTCTTCAAGAAGTCCAAGCGCTCCAAGCAGATTGCTGCCCAAGGCAAGACTAACGACGTTGAGAAATCTGGTAACACGACTGATGATGCCGCTCTCGCTCGTGGTGAAGCTGGTGCTACTACCGAGGATGCTGCTTTCAACCGTCTCTCGTCTAGCGAACGTTGCTTCACCTGGTCTAATGTTGAATACACTGTTCCATACGGCAGTGGAACCCGGAAGCTTCTGAACAATGTCAACGGATACGCTAAGCCTGGAGTTATGATCGCTCTCATGGGTGCTTCCGGTGCTGGTAAGACAACGCTGCTCAACACCCTGGCCCAGCGCCAGAAGATGGGTGTCGTTGGTGGAGACATGCTTGTGGATGGCCACCCTCTTGGACCCGATTTCCAGCGTGGAACCGGTTTCTGTGAGCAAATGGATCTGCATGATAACAGCGCTACTATTCGTGAGGCTTTCGAGTTCTCTGCCCTCCTTCGTCAAGACCGTGAGACTCCTGAGAGTGAAAAGATTGCATACGTCGACCGTATCATCAACTTGCTTGAACTCGAGGAGATCCAAGATGCTATCATCGGCTCCTTGAACGTCGAGCAGAAGAAGCGCGTGACTATCGGTGTTGAGCTCGCTGCTAAGCCCAGTCTTCTTCTGTTCCTTGATGAACCTACCAGTGGTCTTGACAGTCAAGCCGCTTTCTCCATCGTCCGTTTCTTGCGTAAGCTGTCGGAGGCCGGCCAGGCTATTGTTTGCACGATTCACCAGCCTTCCTCCATGTTGATCCAGCAGTTCGACATGATCTTGGCTCTCAACCCCGGTGGTAACACTTTCTACTTTGGCCCTGTTGGAAAGGACGGCTCTGCCGTTGTCAAGTACTTTGCTGAACGTGGTTTTGTCTGTCCTCCTTCCAAGAACGTCGCCGAGTTCATCCTGGAGACAGCCGCAAAGGCAACCTCGAAGGATGGCAAGCGTGTCGACTGGAATGAAGAATGGCGCACATCCCAGCAGAACCAGGACCTTCTCAACGAGATTGAACGTATCAAGACTGAGCGCAGCAAGGTCCCTGTGGAGGGGAGTGGTAACACTCAGCACGAATTCGCAGCTCCCACTATTCTGCAAATCACTCTTCTCACCAAGCGTCTCTTCCTGCAGTACTGGCGCGATGCCTCTTACTACTATGGTAAGCTGTTCGTCAGTGTTATCATTGGTATCTTCAACGGTTTCACTTTCTGGGATTTGCCAAACACTGTCGCTAGCATGCAGAACCGTATGTTCTCTGCTTTCCTGATCATCATGCTTCCGCCTGTTATTATCAACTCCATCGTCCCCAAGTTCTACATCAACCGCTCTCTCTGGGAATTCCGTGAGTACCCATCCCGTATTTACGGCTGGGTCGCTTTCTGCACTGCGAACGTGGTTTGTGAAATCCCTGCCGCCATCGTCAGCTCTGTCATCTACTACGTCCTGTGGTACTTCCCCGTTGGTCTGCCCACCGATGCCTCATCCGCCGGCTACGTCTTCCTGATGAGCATGCTTTTCTTCCTTTTCATGGCATCCTGGGGCCAGTGGATCACAGCGTTCGCACCCTCATTCACCGTCATCGCCAACACCCTCCCCTTCTTCTTCGTCATGGTCTCCCTGTTCAACGGTATTGTCCGTCCTTACTCCGACTACCCCGTCTTCTGGAAGTACTGGATGTACTACGCCAACCCCATCACCTGGTGGCTGCGTGGTGTCCTCTCCGCCACTCTCCCTTCAGTCGACCCTATCGTCTGCGCTGCTGAGGAGACAACTCGCTTCCACCCTCCCTCCGGCCAGACCTGTACCGAATATGTCGGCGAATACATCAACAAGATCGGTTCCGGATATTTGATGAACTCTTCTGATGCGAACGTCTGCGAATACTGCCCGTACAAGAACGGCGCGGAGTACATGGTCAACCTCAATGTCCACATGGACGACAAGTGGCACTGCTTCGGCATCTTCTTAGCCTTCGTCATCATTAACTGGATTCTTGTCTACTTCATGATCTACACTGTGCGCATTCGCGGCTGGAGCTTCGGTATCGGAACCATCTTCGGCCTCCTCGGCGCCGGAATCCAGGGCGTGAAGAACCTTTTCAAGAAGAAGGAGGCTCAGCAGTAATCTTCTCTTTGCTGAGATTTGTTGCCATTCCTTTGGAAAGTCCCTAAATCCCTAGGGCTATAATAGGCCCATATCATCTATTTAATATGCATTTACATGGAGCGAATCAGAGCAACACGAGTGATGGAAAGTGATACGGCTCTTGACTCATGTTCTTTTCCACATTTACTGAAAATAAGATTGGCGAAGGTCTGGAAATAACTATAGACTGGACAAATACCGAAAGTACATAATTCAAATACAAAAGTTCAAATTTATCATAATCATCGATGAGCGTTTGGCGGAACTCTCCACGGAGCCGCCCTCTCCTCGAGTACTTAGTAGCTTCCAGACGTTCTCCTCTCCTTCCCTCTTCAATAGTTTCTAGCAGCTAGCATTCATTGAGTTTCATTCATTCATGCCTTTGAAGCCGTAGAAGCGATCGCCTAGCTTAACGCGAAATCCGAGTTGTCCACATACATCATGTCAAAAGGGTTCCCGAGAACGTCGTCAAAAATCTCATATTGCGAATCAATTTCAAGGTCCTGTTGTTGTTAGATGATGAGATCTAATGGGGCTTTTGCCGGAGATACTTACTCTAAGTGTTGATTCGACAACGGGCAGAGAGGAGTCCGTTTCCTTCTTGAAACCACCGTGGAATAGACGCTGCTTTACACTTTGGCGCGATACGACGTGATTCTGCAAATAGTCAGACGATCTGAGAAGCAATGGGTGTGACGGAATGCGGAGAAAGAAGGGTGATAAGCAGAGATGGGAGTAAGAGAACAAAGGCGAAGAAGGGAAAGAAAGGCTATTGCCGAGTTTAGGACATACATCTTCGACGGTGCCTCTCATTATGTACCGCACAATCGTCACTTGAGATTCTTGGCCTAGACGTATAGCCCTGCTGATCGCCTGAGCTTCAATCGATGGGTTCCACTGTGGCTCGAGAAGATATATGCATTCGGCGGAGACAATGTTCAGCCTATCATCCTCGTCAGAGACAACTGGGACCAGCTGATTTGCCTGGTTGGTGGGATCACTTACCCGACAGCTCCTGTCCCAAATGTCATTAGAAGTACATTTTTGTTGGGGCTTTCGTAGGCTTGGAGTTGCTCCTTGCGCTTAGCCAGCGGTAGTGATCCATCAATCATGCAGTATTCGATGTGGTTTTGAGACAAAAGTTCTCCCACGAGAACAAGGGTCTTTTTCCAGCTTGAGAACACGATGCTAATTGCAAAACCTTATGAGCAAAGGTATCTAGTACGTGCTTGGGCTCCGACTTACCACTTCTGAGATTTCTTCTTCGCGATGTCGGCAAGAAGCTGTTGAAGCTTCGTCGGGTAACTTCTGCGAGACAAATCCAGGCTGTGTGAAGGCCCTCCCAGTAGACCTTGGGTATGCGTGCTGAGAGGTTGAGGTTTCCCTGCTGTATTCCTAGGTCCGTTGGAGCACGATGGGCATTTTCTACCTCCTGACACATGGTCAGACATGCATTGACGACAGACTAAATGACGGCATCCAAGCAGGGTGCCGCCATTCACGTCTACTGTATCGCTAATAAGATGAATCACTTCCCCGCAGTAAGCGCAGACATCTTGCTCCATCTGTTGCAGCAGCGCCAAATATTCGTCTGCGTCCATGTCGCCTTCTTCTGCCGCTTTCCCGTTGTTACAGAATAGACGCAGCGCGAGGAAAAGCTCCAAGATTTTGGAGTTGACACCTCCCCGCCCTCTTCCACAAACGACCATATTGATTCTCGTTTTGTAGTGTTCGAGGATCTCTTGGTATTGTATCTTTTCAGTCGGCGTGAAAGTCAGTAATTTGGGTTCAAGCTCAAGTGGAGCCGGAAGGTTTGCAACATCCCGTGTCCTTCGTATACAGATTGCACGAAGAACTTTTTGAAGGTTAGCAAAGCCTTCTTGTGGCCTTTTACCGGCTATCTTAGCTGATATGATCTTCCGGAAGGCCGATGGACGCTCGAGGATCGGCATTTTGAGGAAAGATATCAGTGCACCAAGATCTTCAACTTCGTTTTGTATCGGTGTTCCAGTGAGACACCACTTATGCTGAGCAGTCAGGCTTGCTATGGCTTTATATTGCTTTGTTGATCGATTCCTGATGTAATGCGCTAAAAGCCATCGTCAGTCAAACAACTTCAATTAGAGTGATATACTTGCCTTCATCTAGTACAATTCTAAACCACTCTATTCTCGACAAAGGGCTATCGCGCTCGCCAAATTCCATGGCAAGGGTTGCGTATGTGGTAAAGATGATATCGCTTTTGAAAAGCATTTCCATCCGGCTCTGTCGCTCGGGGCCTACGTGCTGGTGTGTTGACAGGCTTCCAGCGTAAGCATGTCTGTTTCAAGTTAGTATCCCTATTTCACAAGATATCTCGGATCCGTACCTTTGAACCTCATTAATCCAGTTATCAATTAGGACTGTTCGTATGTAAGCCTGTTTGAAAAATGATAGATTTCAACATCTAGCCTTCAGTATACTACTTACGGGTTGAGGGTACCACTATCAAAGTAGCCTGTGAATGTAGCCTGCTTTTACCTGGCGGAGGATGCTGCGATCCGAATTGACGGGCGGCGGACAAAGACCCTGCGATCGTCGACATGATTATCAGGGACTTCCCTAGGCCCATCTCGTCTGCTAGAATGCCGCCTCTGGTGTCATCGGCAGTCCTTCTCATTTCACCGTTAAGGATATGTTGATAACTTGCATGTGAACACCAATACGTCAGTTTGAAGCTCTGCTGAATAGTTACGGCTTCTTACAGTGGTTCATCTTCATCAGTATCATTATAGGTCCAAAGGCCTTCGTCTTCTGGTATTTCACCTTTCTCGCGCTTTGAGATGAAGTCTATGGCTTCCTTCTGGTGACTGCTCTTTGTTAGTGGTTTTTTTATTGAACTAAGGAGGTCTCACTCAAAAAGGTGACTCTTAATCCGACTATCAACTGAGATATTATGGGATAATCCATGTCGAAGGTCGGAGTCAAGGACTTGATATGCTCGAGTGGTATCTCTGCCGGGCTGGATTTGGTCTGGCTGGGTAGCATTATTCACTTCTTCAACATCTTCGGGTTTGTCCTCGGAATCCCCACTGTTCTCAATGATGATTTCTTCACCATCGTCGTCATCTGAATTGAAAGAAGGGGTCTCAAACTCGGTGGAAAATCCTTCAATAAACAGAATGTGAGGATTTGCATATTTAGACCCATCAGGGAGATAGCGAGGAAGTTGTAAGTAGTCTTCGGAATCGCTAAGTATCGCCCCAATGCCCACAGAGTCGTTATGGCTGCTATAGATGTTAATCTCAATCGTAAGTGTTTTTTCACGAACCAGACGCTCATGTTCTAGCTCAGCTTTTCTTCGAGAAAGGTATGCTTCAAAACGAACGTTGTACTTTTGGACAAGTTTGTAGAGAGTTTCGCTCGTTTTCTTATTCAGGTGAGCCACGTCCTCCCCGGCGCAAAATACCTTGAAAAAGCGGCCATTCTGAACGACAGACAAGGGTTGTGATGCTGGCACATTATGTAAAAATTTGAAGCTCAAGACTTTTGCTTGCGCTTGAATTCTGACGAGCTGAAATCTATTTAGGGCGCACGCTTCGTAAGATTTGCATATGTCATGCACTTACAGTTCCTAGACAAACTTCCTCCTCCGCAGTGCCTCTCAATGAAGGGGAAGGTGTTGCGACAGTTTGCTCGTCTTCGATGAATGGCCATGTTCGCTTCAGAGTGGGATCGATTGGTGGCATCTTTCTTCTGATCACGATTTGGCAGGCTCGATTGCGGGGATTCAATCAAGAAACTTGCCGAGTCAAATATTTTATTCTCCTGGTACTCAGCCAGCCGTCATTCTTCTATTGGGATAATTTGTTTCGCTCTCAAATAGTCTGGCTCGCCTCGCCTGGCGGTCGCATAATTGCTTTGTCGGGGCGGGGAAATACGAGGCGGACTGGATGCAAAGAGGCAACGATTGGGCATCGAACTGAACAGGGATATGTGAAGGCTGTGCTCGCAGAGCCGCAGGTCTCGCCCCCTCGATAAGAATACTTATCGCCAAGGCAGACTCGAGACCACAGTTGGCGTTGTCAATCCTTCAATATCCCACCAGGGCGCTCATCTTGTCTTATGCCGAATGATTGTGATCCATAACTTTTCATAACTACGCAATGTTGACTGGGTCGCACAGCTCATCTTTTCAGGGCGCACTCGCCAAATTCAAGAGCAGTTTAACTAAGCAGCAGCAGAAGGATTTTCAGGAAACGAGTCTCGATCAGTTGAAAGAGTTCATCGTTAAGTTACAAAAGCAGCAACATGGCTTACGACGCATCGAGAATCTCGCGAAATTGGGGCCATTTCTCGAGGCAATGGAGCAGTACGGAAAAGTCATTGACGTCTTTTGTAACAGCAATGAATTTGTGCCTTTTATTTGGGTATGCTTAATGTTTTGCCAAGTTATCAATATGCTGACTTGCTTTCCTTTTACAAGGGTCCCCTAAAATTTATATTGACGGTATGACCTATTTATACTCGTGTCCCTGTCTCAACTACCGCTAAAGTTTCTAGATCTTGCAATCTGCTCACTCTGTCTCCAAAGATATAATGGATGCTTACAAAGCCATTGGGGACGAGATTCCATTTCTTCTGCAATACGAAAGTCTATTTCAGCATAAGCCCCATATGGGGACTCTGTTGGTCAACATTTACCAAGATGTCATCAGATTCCATGAAGTTGCCTTGGAATACCTTCAAAAGAATGGTCGGCATATCGAAATCCCATTCAAACATTCTTCAAACTAACGATAGCCTTCATATAGCTTACAGGCAGCTTTTCGAAATAGCTTGGCCTCCGAGGAAAGCCAAAATCTCTCAAATCGTGTCAGATATCGGAACTATAGCAGTGAAAATCACACGACAAGTCACACTTGCTCAAATTGAAGATCTCCAGGCAGAGCGTCGATTAGCAGCAGATCGTTTTGAAGCGATTATGGGTAATGAGAAAAATGAACGACGTCAGAAAGTGGCGCAATGGCTGAGAGCTCCTGATACCGAAAGTCTGCATGACAAAACTTTTGGGGCTCGGAAAGACTACCCGGAAACAGGACAATGGCTTCTCAATAATCCTTCCTTCGGACAAGAGTGGTTCGACTGGAAGTTTGCTCGAGCTCCTCCTCTTCTCTGGATCAATGGGATGCCAGGCTCAGGTCTGTAACGATCCATCGACATCGGTTTTTTATCGAACTAACTTTCGATCGATGAATAGGCAAAACTATTCTCGCTTCCCTTATCATAGAAGAAGCTCGCAAAATACGTTCACAGCCAACTGTGCTTTTCTTCTACTTTAAGCATCAAAAGCCTGAATATGATAATTTCGATTCGCTTGCACGTGGCTTACTGATGCAGATGCTAAAACAAGATTCTGATACTCTATTGGATCTGATCTACCACGAGCGCTGTAAGAGCGATGAGCTCTTCGCTTCGGCTGTCAAAGTTCGTCATCTTCTAAAACAGGCTTTTGCGCACAGTAAAGGAGCCTATATTATTCTCGATGGTCTCGATGAATGCAAAAGAGATGAACGCAAGTTTATAGCCAAGTATTTTAGGGAACTTGTCGGAGATCTACCTGTCAGCGATCCGCTTCGAATTAGATGCCTTTTTATCAGCCGCCACGATGGTGACGGTCGGAGAGACTTTGAGGACATCGATAGTCTGGAGATCAAACCTTCCGATGTTCAAAATGATATAGAGCTTTATTGTCGCCGCCGAGCAAACCTTCTCCCGTCAGAATTTGAATTCTCAGATGACAGGAAGCAAGACATTGCCAAGCAGGTCGCACATCGCGCTGATGGTATGATTACTTCTATGACCTTGTGTCAACATTTGTTAACGAAATGCATAGGAATGTTTCTACTGGCAAGGCTCCTTTGGCAAATACTGATGGAACAGCAAACCCGAGATGCATTCAATAAAGAGTTGGAGTCGGCAGAGCTTCCAAGAACTCTGAATGACGCGTAAGTTTCCTTCTCGTTTCTCGTTTCTGAAACCAATGTTATGCTGAAATATCAAACAGGTACCGTCGGATAATCTCAAACTTCAAGAAAGATCCAGCCGGGAAAGATTTGGCACGAATTCCCAATGACATCCATCGCCTGCTTCAATGGCTGGTCTTGTCAAAACGATCACTCAAATGGAGAGAAATCCAAGTCTTGAAATCAATAAGCACCACAGGAGACGATTTGGAGGTTGACCTTCAGCAGAAAAGCTACTTGGTCCATGTGAAACAAATCTGTGGGCCTCTTGTCAACTTTACCAACGGGGAGGATGATGACGAAAATTATGGGACCGTCGATTTGATCCATCTGACCTGTAGACAGTACGCATGGCTATCATCCTTCTCATCTTCGACTTGCTGACACGGCGACAGATTTCTTGTGGATGAGGGGATCGTTGATACTCTTAGTCATGATATTTCCATGACATCGCTTTGTCTGGACTACCTTAATTCGCCCATGTTTGTGAGTGAAGTATCAAAGGAAACTGCTCTCAGGGGTGACTATGGACTCATGGAGTATGCCGTCAAAAACTGGGTCAAGCATCTTGAAGGCGTGCTTGCAGAGACCTACAGGAGAGTCAAGCGCGGGAAAGACATAAGAAGAGATTCCAATATGGATGTTGAGGAGAATGACCGCGTTGTCAGCTATCCGGTCTTGCACGAACATGAAATCCAAAATCTCCTGAACATACTGACTGAGGCACTTGGTGTGTACACTGATCACTACTGGAAGTCGCCCACACGTCCACTCGATGTGTCTCAGCGGAATCTGGAAAAGCTGCGAGTATTCCAAGGCCAGGAATTTTACGAACGCTTGCAGCAGATTTACGTTTCCACAAGGAAGCAACTTCATTCATACAATCCTATCAAAAAGGAACTAGTGGCGTCTACCATAGCTGACACGGTTCAAAATGTTCGGGTTGAGATTGAAGGTGCTTTCGCCGATGCAGGTCATAAAACATCCATGGTCAGATATTATGGAAAATCTGTGTATAAATGTCCTCGGCTGGTGTGCGACTATTTTACGTCCGGCTTCAACACTCTGCATGAAAGAGATCAACACATTAACACACACGATCTTCCCTTCCGGTGTAAAGATCCAGACTGCACGAGGTCTGACATCGGTTTCGATACACAGGCTAAGCTCAACAGGCATACGAAGAAGAATCACCCCGATCAGTCCAAGCAAGATACCGAATATCCAACAGATAAGGACTATACCGAAAGCGCCCAAGCTATTGATATAGAAGCACAAAAGAGAACCGAAGCAGAGACACAAGTCCCCGTGGTGCAACCGACAGACCCGAGCATCGAGACAGAGGTTGTTTTCGAGAATGAAGACACGACGCCGCCAACCCAAGAAGCCTCGTCATCCGACGATGATTTAGAAACCGAGATTCCAGACGAACCAGAAATCAGACCTCCTCCAGAGCCTCAAAGCCAGCCACTTATCGATCTCAAATGTCCTGTATGCAGTCGAACATTCAGCAGAAAATACAACTTAAACTCGCACATGAAGAGCCATTCAACAGAGCGCCCACTTGCGTGCGAATCATGTCCGAAACGGTTCTCTCGAAAAAGTGATTTGAAAAGGCATATGAAGGGCCATTCGGGCGAGAAGAATCATGTCTGTGGTGGTTGCCAGAGTCGCTTTATTCGTGCTCATGAGCTGAAAAGCCATCAGAAGACTGCGAGAGGCCAAATGTGTCTGTTTAGGGCAAGACAGACAGACTCTCAGCATCATCTATTCATACCCGATTAATTTATTCTCAAGTATTGTTACATGCACCACAAGCTTGCAATATAAGTGTATCATGAAAGACGCTGGAGCTATAAACTGATACAACACTCAGATCTCGGATTACAGGCCACACTTTTGCATACATTCCAATAAACCTCCAGCCAAGTAGTAGTTCCTATTTCTTCCATGTTTCCTAGTTCTTCTCGTCACTCGCCAAGAAAAAAATTACCAACCTTGGAAGCACACATTCTACGTCCGCGGGTAGCCTTTACCCGACGTAACTCTATCGAGATCGATCGGATGAGCAAGAGAAGCTATGTAATCATCGGCTGATTATCTTACCCACACCCAAATTTGCATCCACACTTGGCAACTGGGCCCAATATTCCAGCCCTGGTAATGTTCGGATTTCCGATAGGAATCATGAAGTAGGTAGGCTTACAAATGACCAAGTTTTACGCAACAGACAAAGCCGAACCCCGAGCCTAGTATCAGTAATCTACGAATGAAAGTGCCAAATATTGGCTTCCTTCATACTTGTCCACCTCCGAAGTCTATCATGCATACAATTTTCGCCCTTATCTTGACTGGATATTCTTATCCTCTTTGGAAATAGTTATTCAGCAAATTTTGGGCGTATTTGCCATTGGATTTAACGATTTCCTTTTTACTAGGGTCCCTTTTAGAAACTGGTCATATGCCTTCTTTGGCAGGTAAAGCGCACAGGGTATAGCGTTGACAAACTAAGACATGACTTTGATAGCGCTCGTTGAGCAGACGGTCCAGTCTAATCGAAAACTAAGGCTACAGAAACACATTGCAAATAGTTATCAATCACTTTCTTTGAATTGAACCGATCAACGCATCATTGCCGTCAATTTCAAGGTCTAGTAAGGTCAGAGCGAAACCAGGAATCTGGTTGCTGACATGATCTTTCTTTTAAATTCGCAGCACAAGACCAAGTTGCAGATAATGCCCAAAAAAGATTTGAACAGATATGACTGAAGTGGCGTTGCCATCTTCAGAAACCCAATTGAAATAAACATTCTATAACCTCGGGGCCTTACTTTTATGTTTCCGCACTCAAGCACAAGCACGAATAAGCACGAAGCCATTGATAACCCTATGATCAACAAAATCCTTCAGAATCCTTAAATAGACAATTAAGAGGTCACCGGCGAGTAGAAACTGCATATGGCGACCTGCCCGATTTGGAAACAAGGCGCCCTCGAGTTGGGACCTGCACCGTTGGTCCGGGCGGATTATCGGGTCTCAAAACGGCATTTCATGTCGGGAGCAACGGGTATCTTCTCGCCACTACAATTGGTTCGTGCACGCGGTCTACGGGATGATCTTAGAGAATCCGCTGCGCGGTTCAGGCTTGAATTACAGTCTGCCCAGAGCGGGTGGCGGGCCTATCCGAATCCGAATACTCCGTGCGCCAGAAGAGGATTTGCGGCCCTTAATCCAAGCCCCTATCCTGTTCCAGCGGAGGAGAAGGTTACTACCTAGTCGATCCGCTATTCTTAACGTCAATAGCAAAAGCAAACATGTAGAGCCTCAGATGACATCTCAAAGTGTAAACATACGTCATAAATATCTATATTGTCGCACGGAGTATAAACTTACCTAGAAAGGGCTTAACACTCCTTACACAACCGCCTATGAGACCTATTTGCATCTCGCCAAATAAAGCAAAGATCATTTACCACTCCCTTCACCTACTATTCAAGGAATAGTCCCAGTATCCCAGAACCATGGAACCTGCGGCCGGCAAGAACCCGCGACCCAGATCTCAAAATTGTGGCTTTCTTAGCCTCCACCCACGCCATAGCTAGGGGGCCAGACCATTATCACCACACGCTCCAAGTCTATGTCCGATAGAAATAGCACTATCTCCGATTGCGCTTTCCGCCACTCATCAAAAACATTGAAGGAATCATATCTCAAAAACGGCGCAGATCGGCTGCCGCTTTGCCGGCTCGAGTCGCTTCTCCGCTGCCTCGTCTCGCACGCAAGTCGGGCGTTAACGGCTGTTATTGGTTGTCAGGCGCTTGGTCTTGCACTGCCCGGCTGCCTTAGTTGGGGTATATGCAGGATGGAAGCCATGGGGTCTTTCAAGCCCAACATAGCGAATCATATACCCGTACGTTTTTGGCCAACTAAGCCATGATTTTCAAATTCTCGGCGAATTATATCGTAGGAAGCAGCCAGATTTGATTACATGAGACCGATAAATGGCCCGGTCCATTAATCAAACAAAAAGAATGGCCGTGGCTGCTTCCTTCTTGCTATTCGCTGTCGAAAGTACTTACGCCTAAGGCAATCATGGCTCAGCAGTTAGCTGTATGTAAAATAAGTGCAGATCACGGTGAATTTTGGAACCAAGAAATGGCTACTACTGCGCTCCTCTCCATCTCATTTGCTACAGTAATTATGGCTCAGCAGTACGCCACATGGAGAGGATGCACATTTATCAAACAGAAAAGAGGCCGCGGCTGCACTGTACGGCGCCTGATTAGTCGACTGATAAGCCCCGAACAGGCTAGATCGGATCGCTGGCGATCAGGAGACCAAACCCTCCATCGGTCTGACACGCTGTCAGCGCGCATGGACAGAAGTTACCAAAGCAACTTAAACCGAGGAAGGTTTCTCGTAATCCGCATAAACGCAAACGCATACGCATCTTTGAGGCAAACCTTGGAAAAATCACGAGGCTGCTACCACGAGTTCATATTACGTACTTTTATACAAAAGGCATGATGGGCGAATCCTACGCTATTCCCCATCAAGAACACCCCTACGGTGTACGGAGTACAAATAGCAGAACGGAGTTCTCCGTATCAACCTTGGAACGTTAGAGTATACGAGAAGAAAGAATTGCTCAAAGCAAGATTATCAGCTTAGGAATTGGAGATATATCTCAATAGTAGTAAAGGCAGCGTTTTGGGGGTGTCAGGGTTTGTTGCATCACATCGTAAAGAATCACACGAAACGCCGCCCAGGACCCAGGTATCAGGGCTCGCAGGTCGAGAAAAGACAGAAAAGGATACAGAGGCAAAACATAGTGAACATGAAGAGATGAGAAATGGTAGGATCAGCGAGTCAAGGCACAAACAAGAGCCCAACAGAGCATTGTGCCCAGTCTCCTGCTAGCGCGTAAGCGCTGAGACCGGGCCGTATAGACAGATGAGTACATCGTCGGTGGCGGCGAAGCGGGAGGTGGGAAGCGAGGTACTTGGCAGCCCAACTTGAATGATGTGCCTTGATTATTTCCCAGGTCTCCTTCTCCCGTGCGCCGCGAGACCGAGTTAAAGCCAATAGCTGAAATCTATCACTGAGCAAGAAAACATGGATAAGGCCAAACAGACAAGCCAAACAAGCATGGAGGGGGAATCAGGAATAATGAATCACAAGAGCATGGAAATAATTGTTGCAATTCAGACAAAAGCCGCCGTGAGACTCCGTGGGCTCCTGTGGGAGCCTGGAAATTGTGGATAAAGTTGAATCTCACGCGCAACGTGCGTAAGGTCATCGGGGGTACTTTGTTGACAAGTCCGTAGAACACATGGAGGTATCAAGGGCGGTAAAAACAGTAACGAATCCTGGGTAGAAGCACAGCAACCCCGCAAACCATATCGTATTCCAAATCCCAGGCCGAACGCCAAATAACGAAGAAATCGATGCGCTATTAGATTTGAGGCTGAGTTGCCGCGGTGGTCGTCCAAGTCGACAACGGCTGTGTCCCGGCGTAGTGCGGGTGGTTCACCGCGGGTGCAGGGTTGACATAGTACTGCGAGCGGTCATGCGGAGCGTAGTATGAAGGGTGGACAGGGTTTGATTCGCGGCGAGGCACGCTAGGGTCCAGAGGCCCGATTCCGCGGGATTCAAGAGAGGCGTTGGCTGGGTGGGTATCAAGTTGGCCGGACAAGCTGAAGCTTCCACGAGAGTATGTAGCAGGTGTTGAGGGATCCATAGGGGAAGTTGCGTCGGTGGCAACGCTGCGCGAAGATATCGAGGAGTTGCGATACGCAGAAGGGCTGTGATCGGATGTAGAGCGGTTTCGATCGCTCATTGAACTGGGGATGGCGGTGTTAAGACCACTGGGGATGGAAGAGGAGAGTGCGCTGTGGCTCATCGAGTCCATGCTGCCGCCATAGGGACCGGCCCGGAAAGCGTGGTAGTCATCTTGCTTCGGCATTGCGCTCGCTGCTGGTGATGGGAGGTAAGGGTTAGGTGCTGGCAGGCCTGGCATTGAGCCAGCCATGGAGTATCCGGGCATAGGGCCAGGTTGCGTGGCGTGAGTTGCAGGGTAAGGAGCAGCGTGCATGTAGAAATCCTGTGCTGGGTTTGGCATCCCGTATGCTGGTGGCGCCATCATCTGCGGGCGAAATCCGTAGAGAGCTGCATGGGAAGGGTCGTGTGCGCTTTCCATGCCATTGGACTCCAGGTCATCGATGGGAGCACGGAAGCTCTGTTTCTGTGTCAGATCAACGCGAGGCCGGATATAACGCAACGAGTCGACCATTGACGGGGCATTCAATGAGCCGCGCAAAACGTCCTCAACGCTGTAGTACGAGACCAAATGGTGGGTGACGCCCATGACTGTCACACTCATCGTCTTCTTCACCAAGCCAGAGTCCTTGAAGCCGTAAGAATCGACCAGCGACCCTACCAACGCACGCTCGACCTCTGACTGATGGGGCCGCTCTCCGTAGGGCCCGGTGGGCGAAGTGGGAGAATAAGCCGAACCATTGCTGTCATGTCGTGGATAGGGCTCGCCAGGTCGGGTTGGGGGAGCTGGCCTGCGACTTCCTTTCTTCATGGCACGCTTCTTCTCGCCGGGCGGGAATGGCTTATCCAGTTCGCGATAGACCAGGAAGTTGCCCAGAATGCGACTGGGGCTCCATGTCACACCGTCTGTCCAACGCTTGATACCAGAGGAGTTCTCCTCGTAGATGAAGACGCTGCCACTGCGTACCAGGTGGCTCCGCTCCCGGTCGTGTGGTCGACGAGGAACATGATGCAAAACACCGGTCAAGCAAGCCTCGAACAAGATCAGGGCGTCCTGAGTGGTAGCCACATACCCAGAGAAAGTAGGCTCCAACACCGCAGCGGTGCCGTTCACCATGATGCGGAGATGGGGCGGGGAGGGGAGGAGGGGAGGGGAGAGGGGAGAGAAGGTGAAGGAAAGAAGTGGAGGGAAAGAGAGAGAGAAAGATGCAGCTGTTTTCTGCTGGAGACGTCGATGGGGACTAAAGGGCGTTTTGAGTTTGGGGAGCAGCAGATCACGATGTTCCCTTCTGGGTTTCACTCTTCTGGCACGCCCCAGTTACCCGAGCAAGATCGAGGTCGAAA
The DNA here is from genome assembly GCA_035985395.1 of Penicillium coffeae. Lineage (NCBI taxonomy): Eukaryota > Fungi > Ascomycota > Eurotiomycetes > Eurotiales > Aspergillaceae > Penicillium > Penicillium coffeae. The sequence goes on along the minus strand of CP142594.1, from coordinate 1,078,056 downwards.
TGAAAAAGGTTTCCACCAACAAAAAAAAGGAAAAGGGGAAAAAAAAGAAAAAAGAAAATAAGCTAGATCGACCAGGGTATGGAGAAGGAGAGATGAGTTAACCCCTCCTCTGGATTCCAGGGATCGTCAGAGAAAGCACGGACCCGGAGAGTCAGCGAGTCAACAGGTTGCACCGATCTCGCTGGAGATTATGGGGATCTGCTTGTCGGTTCCACGGATGCTCTGGCGTGAGTTGCGGCACTTCCCAAGCTCTGGGGAGAAAGCAGGAGAGCTCCACAGGGGAAGAAGGAGAAAGAGGAAGGAGGTTTGCTAGCTTGGGGCTTGGGGTACGATCGAGATTGAGAAATCGAGATCTTAGTGTAGGATCAGATCAAGCTTGGAAAGCTACTCGTTTTCAAGAAATGTACGGAGTATGTGTAGAGAGATTGGAGCGGCGTTGCTAGATACATGTATGCCAGGGTTACTGCACAGAATTATCTTAGGGCCCGAGGGGGAGGAAGGAGTGGGCAATCGTAGGAATCGCATCTGGCGAATCTGGATCGCAGAGAGGGGTTTCGGCTTTGATCTTTTGGGATTAATTCGATGGCATTTTTCTGGATTTCCGAATTTCTTTTATTTTCCATTTTGGAATTTCGGTTCTCCAGAAGCAAGTGGATATCCTCCCCAAAGTGGATGATGCGAAGAACCAGCGAAAATCAGGGGGGCGAGAACTGCAGGGGAAGGCGATCGTCCTTGGCCCGATGATTCCCTCCCAGCACTCAAATAGAACAATAAACTTAGCCTTTACACTTCTGAGTTCAAGCGGAGCATCGGAGGGTTCGAGATTGCGGGGCGCGAACCAAGCCAAAGAGACTTTCGTGACGACAGGGGGGGGGGAATAAAGAACAGAAGAATATGACAGGCGTTAGAAAGTATATCCCGCCCAAGAGCCCGGCGCAAAAGGGGGATAATCTCAATGCGCCGTACGGAGTCGAACAGAATAATGCCGCAATTCCAGCGTCTCGGCGATATGCAAACTTGATTATTCTGTTTGGTTTAATCTCCTCTGCCCAATGATTCGCTCTGGAGCTTAGACCACGACCTTGGAAGAGGCAAGAAGTCGGAAGGCGCGGAGAAATACGGAGTTCAGCAGGAATGAAACCTCGAACTGGTGATTTCACCAAACCCTCCGCTTGGTTCGGGCTCGGCAATCCAGACTCTTATGTCGAGTCGCCTGCAGAACGGGCGAAACCATATTGATGTTTGGGTTTGGACTCTAATTAATTCTCCTGGGCGATCGCGGGTACTGGCGGCTTCAATCTATTATCTGAGGGCTCTACGAGGCTCAACTAGGGCTTACAGGGAGGCTCTACACTGCCCATGCTCAAACAGCTCAAGCAGCTCAAGCAGCACAATACAGGCTACGTCAATGGACTGTCTAGAATCTCCATTACAGGGTAATAGACGCGAGAATCCAGTGCATCATCGAGTCCCGTGCCATGGACGATCGTGCGGTGGAGCCCCGTGGATTGGGATCGGAGGGTCACTTCACTCCGGCACACGTCAATCATTCCAGAAGAGGCAACCTTAGTCAGCGCATTCACTGAAGTACAAGTAATACTGTACATTGGGATGACTCAGCAGGGCTCAGGGCTGTACTGTGTACTCCGTATGCTACGTGCTTTTGTATACTGCACATTCAGTAACTCTGTACTTCTTTTCTCTACAGTCGCAGACGTCAACCAGATGTACTTCTACAAGACCTAGTCTCCCCACTTACAATAGATCAAACCCCGATCCTTGCGTTCCGCCCCTAAAGCACCAAGCAATCGAACTCGGGTTGCCAACTGCACTGCACAGAAAGCCGCGATGGCTCCACTTCCTCCTCCATCCATGGTTCACCGGCGTCTGAAGACGCCAGCAAATCCGCGGAGTGGTCAACTAAACCCCAATGCCATCGACCGATCGGGGAAGGGGCGATGTCCCCCGACTGCACGATGTCCCCAACGGCCGAGGATCCAGGGAGGGGAAGGCGAACGGGGCTAACGGGGCCAAGCTGTGCGCAGCAGCTGGCCAAGGGGGACTCGAGGAAAAGAGCAAAAGTGGGCGAGAGGGGACGCCCCAAGTGGACCCTGGCCAGTGCTGCGGAACTATTGAAAAATGGGCCTCCACTGTCCAAAGCCCCGGGCTCGTAATGCACTTGGGGCGAGATGATCATCAACGGCATCTAGTGATCTAACGCCAACCAGATCCCGTCTTATCCTTGTCTTCGACTGTCGCTGCCACTGACATGGACTACCGACTGCGCCGTCCCCCACTCGACCTTCGCTTGTTCTGTGAACGGAGTACTTAGAGCTATATCCGAAAGGGATAGCGGATTCCAAAAAAGGACCGAGCGTCTTGCCTCCAGAGCCTTACAAGGGCGCGTGAGTGACCCCCAAGGCATCCATTTTCAAGCGCCAGAGCGGCTCATCTCCGCTGGATGTCGACGGGTTGTGCAACTGTGCCTTGCCCCCAATCAGCAGAGGCGGATACACTCTAACGTTTCAAAGTTTCAAGGCTTGCCCCCTCGGCAGCCTCCCTGGCCACCCTTCCCCTGTGAACCCATGTCTAGAGGGGCAAAAGGGCCCCGTTCCTGAAGCTCATCTGGGGTTCATTGGATCCTGGTGAAACTTTCGCGGGAGATCCTCAGCAGATCCAGCACACTGCCACGCTTGACAATCTGTCTTAGCCCCAGCTCAATGCCAAATCCACCAGAGATTACAGTACACTCCGTAGCCCGTGCAGAAATTAATAAGGGCAAGCCCCTACTCCAAACGCCCATCTATACTCTATTCGAACAATACCCAACGTCGTACTTTGGGAAAATAGTCCGGAATGCACGATCGACATTCCTCCACTCGCCGGCACAATTATACCCGCCTAGGACATCTCTCCAAGCTACTAGGTACTAGCTACATCGGAGGCAGCTCTTTCGAGCTCGCGAGCTCAGTAAATAAGGCAAGTGAGGTGCGCTGGACGCCCAAAAATCCCAGCCAGCCGGCGACAGACGGATGACTCTCCTCCGTGTCTCGGCGATCGATGTTCGACCCAGAGGTTCGGGAAGCCAGGAGACGATCTGCTGGCGCACGCTTGTTGAAACTCAATTGGCGCGAATGACAGATGTCAGCAGCTCTGCAGGCTGGGGCTGGGGCTGAGTCGGAGCAGACCGCGGCCTGCCTGATAGAGCGGCGGGCCTCAACGCGAAATCGACGGGGGCCGAATCGAAGGATTGCGATTTGAGATGAGCTTCCTATCTGGTTTACTGGTTCAAGAGCACGGGTTACCTGGTTGGGCTGGTAGTTGCCTCCCTGTTTGGGGGTTGGGTTGGCGGAAGCTCCTGATCTCTTATCGACTTCCTCTTTCGACCTACGAGTAAATTGGTTTCTAATTACGGAGCAAATGCGGCAGACTACTCCATAGTAGGAGTACGGAGGAGGATGATTCAATAATGGATCTACAATGCCTGACGGAGCAATCTGCCGTGCCAGTTAGCGCTCGCTTCTTGCGCCCTCATTCTCATCATGCGCGCACAATAGGGGTGTAGATCGCATTCAGGCACTCTGGTACGCCGAAGGCCTGCTAATTCCCGAAGCGTCTTGGAAGTGACGAGCCAGTAATGAGCCAGCAGAATCATCCTGGTAAGATTAGCTACGGGCGATAATTAGGTACGGATAGACGGTGCCGACCCAGATCGAGGACTTGCACGGATCCCAACGCGGATCACTAGTTCTAGGCCTGGTCCAAGCAAAGTAGCACCAGGTTGTACAAGGCGGCAGACATGGAGAGACAAAGGTCACCGTCGCCTCAACGGTTCCATTGCATAACCGAAGCATCTAGACTTCGTACAGTGCTAGGCAAGTAAAGTCCGGAGTATGGCAGCCTTACCCTAAGCGCGCACGAGCGGGGAGGAAATGCATACCAAGGCACAAGCACAGCCCTTTACCACGAGAACAAAGTACCAAGTGGCCCTGAAAACCAGACGCGCCAATCTCGATACCCCACATTTTCACTTTACAGCCAATGATATAAGTATACCAGCCGGGTTTCTTTGCCAGGAAGAAGAACAATGGTCACGATTGGAAGGTCGGAAACGCCCAGAGTGGGCACAGTGGGCTTCGCGCAGCGCTATTCCTATCACGACGCATCGCCCCCCCCCCCAGGGAAGTCATCTCCCTGCGATCTGAATATCTCATTCGCCTGCGATGAGGATCCGCTTCCACGGACGGTGCGCACCCGTACCAACTGGTCGGTGCCAGGCATCCGTGCCAGGCGCGTGAGACAGGAGGCTGTAGGCAATCAGACCAACTGGAATCAGGGGGTTACGTATACATACACGAGGGCGACAGGGCTAGCTCCTCGTTCGCCCCGCTACTTATTGCTGAGACATTCTCTCTAGAGAGTGGGGGGGGTAGCGACCATTGGCAATTCTGGGATTAGGCTATCGAGCTACGCCGTGACTAGTCTCCAGGACCCGGCGATGATGCTGGCTCTAGATTGAGTTAGGAATCGGCGGGCTCCGTAAATAGCTTCTCCTGGAGATCGCGTGGACCAGACTAAGAGCTTTGTGGTGGGTGGGACTGATGGCTGACGATTGCCACGGCGAGGCTTGTCATGGCCCATGCCATTGCTGGGTCGTGGGTCAATGGGCGAGCACGGAGAACACAGGCAGCCGATCTTTTCGTATTGGCGCCACTCTGCTAATTAAATATGCCCCGTACGGAGGCCTGGAGGGTGAAAAGCACAGAGCACACCCGGGTATCCCGGCGGTTTGTTCTCCATAGCGAGAATGGGAAAATGCACGTCCCAGCGCCTTGACCAGATGCGCCAGTCGAGAACAATGGGCGATTGAACAATAATGCACGCAACCCTGGCCATTCATCCAAGCAAAAAAAGCCTCGCACTAACGGGCCCAGTAGCCGGGATGGCCAACGCTAGACTGGGATCTGTCGCTGAGTGGCGTTGCGAACGACCTCGTCTTCTCCTTCTTTCGGGCTTAGCGCGTAGTAGCGCACTCAGAAATCCCGCAAGAGCACAGGGTCGAGTGATCGTCGCGGGACTGAACCGCACGCTACTTGGAGAGGCTGGCTTTGCGGGAATAGACCCTCCTCAACACGAAGAATCTTGGAGATCCAGCTTCCAATACCGGCACTAGCAAGTGTTCCGCTGCTGAGGAGCCCACAAGAGCCACGGTAGTTGAGTCTTGGGTCCAGTCTTGGGGGATCCGCCTGGTCATCCTCTTATGGCAGTTGTCTATTCGCCGTTTACTCGAGGCTACGGAGGGGGCAACTGAGCCGTGCTTTTGTGCAGTGTCTGCGACGTTTCCCCGAAAGGGGGGCGAATGGGCAGCGTACAGGAGCACGACGACTTATGCAGCTCGCCTACAGGACTCCATGCGAGTCGCTCAGGCCAATGGCAAAAAAACCATCCAGGGCCAGGAGCATCATCCTTGACCCTCATGCCCATCCCCCGGGTTCTTCCAGAGAACGTTTCATTCGGCAGTCGACCGAAATTTGCCCGTCTTCTGTCCTCTCGTATGCAAGGCAGGAGACCGAAAAAAGGCACTGCTCAGGTTGGAGAGCACTAAGCCCCTAGCGAGCTAGTCGATGCTGGAGTAAACGCTTGCGCCTGTTTACAGGTAGATCACGCCCGGGGCTACGTCAAGTCAATACGAGTTTGGTGCTAGACGCGGCACTGACCCCCTATGGGACTCGATGGGATAACACTCCCGCCAAAGATCGGAGGGGCCTGAGATCATAGATCACCGCGATCGTCTAATTCTTCCATTCTTGCTAGGACTAGGCTCACAGACCAGGCTTTCAGGATCGAAGGCCTTCCAGGATCTAGAGACCAGTGGTACGGAGTAGTCCTGGCCTCGTTCTCGCGAATGGCGCTTGGCGCTTTACAGGAGGGCTTGGCCACGTTCGTACTAGAAGTATGCAGGCTGGCCAGTGGGCCTCCGGAGGTTCTGAGCAATCAGTGAATCCGCAGTAGAAGGGGCCGGGCCTGGGGAAATGGTGATTGACATCTGGATCAGCAGAGGTTGGAAGGTTTCCAGTTTGACCTTTCCAGTGACGCACTGCTCTCCTACCCCAGGTCTTGAAAAAGAATAAAATAAAAAAAAAAAAAAAACTCAAGTCATAGCGGCAGATCTCATGGACAAACCTAATGTCCAGCAGACTTCCAGGACCGAAACACTCAACAATGAACCATTGGCTCGGCGTCGGTACTTGTGCCTCGCCCATTAACTTTCACGCCTGCAAGCTAACAGCGCCGGACAAATAAACCACATCATGCAGGTTCCACGTAGGCAAACCGTAGGATTTCCCAGCCATCGAAAAGGAAGAACAGAAAAAGGAATATCCGAAACACCCCCACTGTTCGCGCTGGGAGCAGCAGGAAAAAGAAACACTTTGAATCTTGTTGGGTGTGAGTTTCACCTAATGCCCCGACTCCCCACTTCCATGTGGCCTCGCCACGTAGGAGGTGGCCCTTTCAGTAACCATCGGAATCGAATCCTTCTCGATCCAGATCCCACGAGCTCGTGTCCAGCGCATGCTCGCCTGTGCGACGTAGCCTTGTCTGCACTGCGGTCCCAGCACCCGGTTTCCTGTCGTACGAGGAATGTAGATCGCATGCTGTCATCGGCCATCGATGGACGAGACTCGTTGGGAGAAGCGTTTAGAGTGCCGAGACTACCTCTTTGAGCTGCAGACATTCATCAAGTCATTGTGTATTCATTGCCCCCTTGATGGTTTTCTGCACGGCTACAGGGATGTTCCCTCCGAGACATGGCGTGTTCCATCTCGAGGACTATACAAGTTCCCCCAAGAAGTATTCCGTGGAAATCTAGAATTCCACGCCACAATCTCCAACGACAAAAAAAAAGAAAACAAAATAAAAATGTATATACGACAGATATACGATCGGAAACAAGGCATTAACAAAGATACCGCTCGCGGCTTATCATCTCAACAAAAACGCACATCATTGACCCCAAGAAGTGACCACATAGCACAGCACAAGAACAAACTAAACCCTTATTAGCCCAAAATGTGGAGTACATAAAGCCCGACGCATCGGGGGGCAAACTGGTTCTACGGCGTTACTACTTCCAGTTAACATCCCGTACTTACAGCTGGAGGCGCACGCGGGCATGACCCCAATTCTTGGTCTTCGATGCATACGCACCCACAGCCCCTCCCTAAAGCTCCGTGGCCTCCATCTACAGTAACAGAGGTACCGTACCTACGGTAGCAGGCTGGATAAGCCCACACACTGCACGCCTTATCACATCCTTGGATCCTTCAAGCCATCAGTTAGTGGCCTGGCTAGCCCGTGGCCGCGATGATGCCGTTTAAAGTAGTACTAGTTGACGTGGGCCTGCGTTGCGAACAGCAGTTCGCAGGTCGCAGGTCGCTTGTGCAAGGGTCTGCGTCAGCCACCGTGGATCTTGTGGGATTGAGAGCCTTATTCGTACGTTGTTGCCTGCGCAATATGCTACAGCAGAGTGGTTCGCCGTCGAAAGCGTACTTGTGCCGATATTCCTAACCGTGCTGCATGGTTACTATGCATAGCTACTATGCACGGTACGGACCAAGAGAAGCGGGGACAGGGTATGTAGGCAAGTGGCAAGCTGCCATCGGGCTATGGCCCCGAGACGATCAGCAGTACTTCGCCCCTGGGCAGCTAGTCTTTGGGGCCGTCAGTTGCAGGCGTCTCCGTAGTGAATTCGGTTCTCGGCCCAGGGCCTGATTTCGAGTCAAGCAGCCGCAGGGATTCGATCCTTGCTCTGCGTAAGTATTATCCTCTTTGGGAGCAGGTGGCCATTCCTTGAGGGTTTGGCCGTTTAGTCTGGGGAATTAATGATTAGTGTGGTTTCAAGCTGGGCAGAGTCGCGGTCACCTGGCAGGGTTATCTTGGGTGATGCTGTGCGGCCTGTAGGATGCGGTTGGGACTGGTTTCCGCAACTTTGGCCGAGCGCTTTCGTGGCGTGTCGCTTTCCAGGGTTCCAAGGTCGGTTGGACCTACTGTCACTCCTGTGCTCGGGAGATATCCATAGATATTCCCTCGCCCCTCGCTTGAGGGTCTGGTGATCGGCGGGTTCTTATCAGGAGATCAGGGTGATTTATTGTTTTTCAGTGTTCTCGGACGTTGAGACTACCAATGGTCGGAGCCAGTAGTAAATGGTATTTTCGTCGATTATCTTATCTATTTAACTGGCTGTATCTTAAAATCAATAATAGCTTAGATAGTGACAAATTCAATTCAAGGTTTACGCCAGGGACGGTGCAGCCATGCAGCCATATCCTCCGCCAACGCAATCCAACGGATATTATAGCCGTGTTAACGTTGCTTGTCATAAATTTTAGAGCCTTGAGCTTGAATAGGTTGTTCTAATGATACTTTGAAGATAATAAAACGTTGGATATTTCCAGCCCAAATGAGGGCTGCGAGGTTATATCTGGGACAACAATATATACCTTCCGAAGCGGTTCGTGCAAGCAGTCTTGGTAATCAAAGCTAATTTAGAAACTTCTTATGACGCTATGAGCGTTACGCTTTAGGAGAAACATTCAGATACAGCTGAATGGATCAAAACAGATATGGGCAAAGTGAAAGAAAGAGGAAGACAACCTTGGGAGGAGCCGGGGGTGATACATGTCCATGGTTGGGCAGCAAGGCGAAGATCCATCAACTTCAAGATACCGTTAACATCTGGAACAACCCTCTTTCTATCGATATTGCTTGGAATATTCAATTATTTACATAGAAAATTATTGATACCTACTGCATACGCCTCAAGGAAATAATTCATCGCCTTATCCAACGCCGCTGTAATCATGCGCAGACGATTGAACGCACAAACAACTAACTTGAAACATATACAGAGATAAGACAGCGAATCGACAATCAGGTGCGCATCTCCTGTCATGTCAGTGGTTAACTCTGCATCCCTGTCGAGTCTACGATCGGCGTCCCTTGCGTAAATTCCAAGCACCTGGTATGGGTGTGCGCACGATCGCCTTCGCGTGTTGGGTTCTGGGGAATAGCGTGGAATGTGGAATGTAGGACGCACGGGGGTCCCTTCCAAATGGTTCTTCGGGGGGTTTTTGCCTTTTTTGGGCGGGGAAGCCCTGGCTTCTTTTGCTGGATGGGGTTTGTGCTTAGCTTGAGGTTGTGAGACATGAGTGCATTTTGATTATGCGTTGGCGCCTGGGGCTAGGTGTCTGATTCTGGGTACGGAATCGCGTCGTTCGAGCATAGGATTTCGGGTTCGAGTGTGTAGTATCCCTGCCCAGGTGAGAAAGACCAGATGGTTGGGAGGTTGTTAGAACTGCCCAAGTGTATTCAAACCATGCATGTGTATTTGTAGTCTGAATGAATTGTTAAGTTACAAGGTTAGTTAAGGTTACACACTTATATACTCCCGATGTCGCTGAGGCCAAAGGCTAACCCCGGGGCCATGAAAATGCTGGGTTTACTAGAAACTTCTAAGTTGATAGATTAGAACGTGCCTTCTAGTGATTTGAAGCTGAGTAGATTCCAATGTTTTGTACAATAGTGATTCTGCGACCAGAAACCACCAACCCTGAACCCAACCATCCTTATTATACAATGTGTCCTGCGCCGAGGTGCTTCGCTAATGCTGGTCTAAAGTGCCAAATAAATAATATACAATAATCAAGGCGATGCGCTCAAGACATCGCGAACAGAGGGGTCCTCTTCGTCTGCCGCTTCTTTGACAAACCCACTGCCTTTTCGTACGTGCATGAGCAATCGCAGTGCACCAGCAGGCGTCATGCCCTCGATACGGCGAGCCATGCCCACACTAGCAGGACGGACACGCTCAAGAGCCTGTCTCTCCTCATTGCTCAGGCCTAGAATCGCACCATAATCGAGGTCGGCTGGAAGAACGAGATTTTCGTCCTGATGGAAGCGCTTGGCCATCTTTTCTTGTCGCTTGACGTATGGCGCATAGCGGCCTTCAATTGCGACTCGAGATCTTATTTCCGGAGCGAATGATGAAGGGACATAGGCGCTGCCCGGGCTTGCTTCGATATGGGGAATGAGTGTGTCAATGTCAACATTGTCTAGACATAGAATTTCGAGGGCGGAGCGGACGGAGGTATCGACTCTGACCCTGAAGCCCTTGCGAGCCCAGGCAGAAGACGAGAGCTTGGTCCGCGCGAGTAGAGATTGGAGTTCTTGGATTTGCGACTCTGTATCGCTGAAGCTATGCCAGCGCTTGTCAGAGACGACGCCCGCTTCGCGGGCCATGCGCGTTAATCGAAGGTCGGCATTGTCGGAACGAGTCGAGATGCGATATTCGCTGCGAGTGGTGAACATGCGATATGGCTCCGATACGCCCTTCGTAATGAGATCATCGATCATGATACCGATGAATCCATCAGAACGGGTCAGTGTGAGCGGCGGACGATTCTGCGACTCTAAACCAGCGTTGATACCAGCAATGATACCCTGTCCAGCTGCTTCCTCATAGCCAGTTGTACCGTTAATCTGGCCAGCCAGGTACAGACCGCTGATAAGCTTGGTTTCCAGCGTAGCTCGTAGATTCCGAGGGTCGATGTAGTCATATTCAACACCGTAGCCAGGTTGAAGCATCTTAACATTCTCCAGACCCTTCACCGTTCGTAGCATAGCGTACTGCGCGTCTGCAGGAACTGTCATGGAGATACCATTGGGGTAAATCACTTCATTTGGCGCAAACCCCTCTGGCTCTAGCCAAATCTGGTGACGCTCTTTGTCCTTGAATCGAATAATCTTCGATTCTAAAGATGGACAATATCTGGGACCGCGCACGGTTTCCCTGATATGAACAGATTTGTCAAGATTGGCGCGAATAACCTCATGGGAAGCCTCATTAGTATGGGTCATCCAGCATGTCAATTGGCCTTCGTCGCCAACTTCGACAGTCTTGTTCAAGTATGAAAACGGATGCGGAGGCGAGTCTCCTTTTTGGACCTCCAGGCCAGTGTAGTCGATAGACTTTGTATCCAATCGAGGTGGCGTGCCGGTCTTCAATCGTCCCAGAGAGAACCCAGCATCACGGAGAGACTTGCTGAGGCCGTATGTTGGTGCCTCGCCCATCCGACCTGATGGATATGTCTCCAGCCCAATGTGAATCTCCCCGCCCAAGAAGGTTCCTGTCGTGATAACAACTCTGCCGGTGGGAATGACCTCGCCAGACTCAAGTCGAATGCCAACGATCTTCCCCTGGGCCCCTGGTGTATCCTCCAAGCCATCCTTCGAGACAACAATATCGGCAACCTTGCCTTCAACAATGCTCAGGTTCTGGGTGTTCACAAGTTCGTCCGTCATGTGTTTCCTGTACAGTTCGCGATCGATCTGCGCGCGCGGCCCCCACACAGCAGGACCCTTGGAACGATTCAGCACCCTGAACATGATGCCAGCCTTGTCGATGATCCGCCCAGCCACGCCGTCCATCGCATCAACCTCGCGAAGCATGGTGCCCTTTCCGATACCCCCGAAACTGGGATTGCAAGAGCAAACTCCGATATTCGACAAGGACGGCGTTACCAGCGCAGTGCGCGCACCCGATCGAGCAGCCGCAGCGCATGCCTCCGATCCAGCATGGCCACCTCCGATAACGACGACATCGTACGGCCTCATCCAGGGAGTCAAGGTCAGTCCACGAGGCCCAATAACACACGCAAAAGTTTTAGGGGATCACTCACCTTGAGCCTTCAGCCACGGTCGCCAGCCCCCGCACCCGGCATAAAGGAAGCCGAGCCACGGGATGCACGCGGCGGAGCAAACTCAGCGACCTTGCTAGAACCATTGTGGTTACCAAGTTGCAAAGGATGGAGTCAAGCGAATTTCTTTCCTCATTTGGCAAAACCTTAATGGATAGTAGATGGTCACGTGCGATAAGATTGGGGGCGATAAGTACATGACATAATCAGGCTTGCGCCATCGACCAATTGCGGGGCAGTAAGGTGCACTGTGCTGACCATCGCCCAATATTAAGACTCCAGCCTTAAATACCCTCTAGTCCTCCGGTGATCTTGGATCTGGAACATTCTCCTCTGCAATACTCTTCTCAGGCATTCCAACCACACATCATGCGCGCATACTGGTACGACAACAAGCCCGTAAGTGTTCTGCCCGATCCTCCCGCCACTATAAGAACCCAGTATCAACTGGGGACAGTAAGCGGCCATTTGAGAGCAATAGCTGACAGTCAGCGAACAGGGTGACCAGCGTGAGCCCCACGACTCGGGCCGCGAGGTCTCTGAGGAAGTCCTGGCCAAGCTGGGCGTGGTCTACAAGCACTGCACAACCATCGAGCAGCTGGACAAGATCGCCGCCGAGCGCGGCTACAAGAACCGTGACCAGGTGACTGTGTCCCCTGATTCTATGGGCGCTATCTACGAGGAGAAGGTGAAGATGTTCTTCGCGGAGCACCTGCACGAGGACGAGGAGATTCGCTATATCCGCGATGGCGAGGGCTTCTTCGACGTCCGCGGTGTGGATGACGAGTGGGTGCGCATTGCGCTTGAGAAGGATGATTTGATTGTCCTGCCTGCTGGTATCTACCACCGATTCACAACTAATGAGAAGAACGTAAGTTGAAGCTCTTTGCGGTTGATTCTGCTCGGATCGTTTTGCTGACTTCTTTATAGTATATCCAGGCTATGCGTCTTTTCCAGGACGAGCCTAAGTGGACTGCTCTCAACCGTGATGCTGATGTGGATGTTAACCCACACCGCAAGACATACCTTGACACCATCGTCAAGGCTACTGCTGTGAACTAGATGGCGAAGGCCTATATATTCTTACGAAGGCACGGGTGCAGCTCGGCGAGCATGATTGTATGGTTCTAGAAAAACATTTCGGTTAAATTGACTCCTACATATGATGGAATATGTTTGAAGTGTTATATTTGTAAAGTCGTCCAGTTGGAGTGTATTATTGTACATGAGATCAATCATAAAGTGCGAACTGGAATGATCCAGGGAAACAAACTCTACTCCCGTGATAACCCAGGTGGCATAGCACCAGGCATTTGGAAAGAGTCACTTGGAGCATCGGTGCTGTCCTGCCGTGTCAGACTGGGACTGCGCAAGCTCCCGAGGTCCACGTTGAAGCTGCTACTCCGCGAGGCCGCACCGAGTCCAAACCGGGGATCTAAACCACCGCGGAATCGCAGCCCCTCGGGTTCTCCAGAGAACTGGTAGGGACTTCCCCCTGCATCGACAGAGCCTGCACTTCGAGGCGGCGCGGTAGACCCTGCATCTGAATCCTCGGTGCGCACGCCAGTCCTGCCCATGCGAGGCCATAGATCTGGAAGACCTACAACCTGTACTCGGGGCTCGACGACACGTTCTTCGAACCAAGCGTGCACGCGAGCTTCCACAAGTTGGGCCACTTTGGGCACATCTTGCAGTCTGCTCCGAGACCCGATGAGCGACCGCACGGATAGATCAAGGCGGTAATCAGGTAAGAAAGAGAAAGCGACGTTGCTCTTTGGACTGCTCTTCGGAGGGTTCTTGTCTTGCGATGAGTTATCGCCTGGTGAACTTGGCGCCGTATTGATCTCTTCGCCTGGAGGAGGGGGCGAGCCAGCGGGCGTGTGAAGTGGATCGGTCTCAGTTGAGGCTGGGATCAGTGATATACATAATGTACCCGAGAATCGGACAACAGAGACGGATAAGGCGACTGGAAGAATTGCCGAGCGAGGCTTGGGGTAGTTTAGTACCATGGAGGTTTCTACGGCAATAGAAAGGTTGTCGTCGCTGAGATCAACATCCAACAAAGCCTGAAGTCGACCGCCGTCAGAATTTGGATCATCAACTGCGATGATGCGACAATTGCTGAAAATCGGGAACTCCTCTCCAAGAGAGATATCTGTGACATTGATCTTGTCGATGAAAGAAGGCTTCTTCTCAGGGTTGTTCATAGCAGCATTCAAGGAACTCAGGATGGAGGAGGTTGGTGAATCCTTGAGCACGTATGCCGTCTGCCTATATTGCGCAATAGTTTGAGCAATCAAGACATTGAACCAGTCCAGCGATTCTGGCTGATGTGACGAGTGGTGCATCCGATGGCGGCCATGTTTTGATGAAGGGTTCGTTGGGATGGCGCTGTAGTATGTCTTGCGGAGGATGGAGCGGGTATTTGTAGAGGACGCAGGCACAGGACGGAGGACATTCGATGTCGATGGCTTCTCGCGCAATGATTTCTGGCCATCCTGGAGGCTGTTGTAGACGGAGCTGTAGCGGCGGTGGGATGTGCGGTTCGAGAGACCCCGAGAGGGGGGTGGTGGGGCTTCACCAAAGATGAAGAACTTGATGAAGGCACCTATGAGGAGCACGACAGAGAGCTGCCCGAGAAGAAACCCTTGTGTGAAAGAGAGGCTGGTTCTTGAGTTAGCCAATTTCTCAAAGCAATGAATGTCGACCAGACGGAGCGTACGAAGACTGAGGCGCTACTGGCGCGGGTTCATCTGTAGAAGAGTCAGTGCATATTCCACTGGAAACCCTGAGTCGATAGACACATACGCTGTTGGAGCGCCATTGTCGGCGGAAGGCAATGGCTGTTCAAGGGCCCATCCCCGACGAGTTGAGGGTCGATGTCAAGTCCAACTTTCGGCCGCGGGTGGATCTTTTTCTTGGCCGAACTGCTGTTATCGCTTATCGTTGCTGTTCCGACCTGATTCTGCCACTTGCTCCAGCTTCGATGAGGCCACGAAGCACTTGCCACTGGCAATGTTTTTATTGGAACTGACAAGATAGCCTTGCTCATATCAAGGCACCTAATTTACCTCGTCTATTATCTCCAACACTTGTCGTTGCATCGAGTGTGTTCTTGCTTTCCTCTGACGACGTCACCGCCATGCGGCTGGCTTCTGCGATCTCGATCCTCGCGCTACTAGCGCAGCCAGTACTCAGCGCCGGCTCTGCAAAGCCTCCAGGGAAAGATGCGATACTTCTATCAAATGTCAAAACTCTTACCCTGCGCGCAGAGCGCATGACCACATCGCGTCGCGTTTCTCCTGTGCAGCAGCTTAGCTGCGTCGGCCCCTCCAAGAAGATATGCGATCTCTATACTCCCGATACAATTCGCTGCACCAACGACGGGTACGACTACGACGAAGAAGATGTTCAATGGACTTGTACTGCTCCCCTCCCTTCCGAGTTTAAGCTCGGTGCCACAGATGTTATATGCGAAGGATATCGCAATTCAGACGACAAGTGGGTTTTGAAGGGTAGTTGTGGAGTTGAATACCGATTGCTCTTGACAGAAGAGGGTGAACGCAGATTCGGACATATCCGTGACAACGATTGGTCTTCACGGAAGAGCTCAGGTAAAGATTCGGATCTGGCTTCTACTATCGCAGCACTCATCTTCTGGGGCATCTTCATCACCGTTCTTCTCATCATTTGTTTCCCGGCAATAGCTCGTCGATTTGGGCTGGGTGGAGGCGCAGGAGGCAGAAATCCACGACGAGGCTTTGGAGGGGGATATGGAGGTGGTGGAGATGGTGGCTATCCCCCAGGCCCACCACCGCCGTACAGTCGTTTCGCTAGTGATGGCTACTCATCCTATAAGAGTCATCGCAATGAACAAAGCTGGAGACCTGGCTTCTGGTCCGGTGCCTTGGGAGGCGCTGCAGCAGGTTATGGAATGGGCCGGCGTTCTGGCAATAGTGGCTCTCGACCTTCTGGATATCGCAACTCAGACCCAGGTGAAGGAAGCTCAGGAACTCGACCGCAGTTCTCTTCCACCTCTTCCAGTACAGGATTTGGGTCAACTCGCCGACGATGATTTATTCATATTTTACGATAGAACACGCCACTCATTCATTGTATCAAAGCCACAGCAAGTGCATTATAGTATTCATCTTTGAATACTTAACTTTCAATAAATAGCCGTCTTGTAAAACGCCGAGACCCAGCCCCCAGTATGTATATACAATGAATCTAGAAAACACCGTAGAATCCGACTCTAGTACGAAGACTCCATAATAAAAAACGCCTGTGTACAAGGATGCAGCAAATGTAAGGGCATCCTCAAATAGAGCCAAGAACTTCCTCTGTTCCACCCCCAAGAGCCTGGCTCTTTTTCTTGATGTTCCGTTTGATCTTGCCAGGGGCATTTTCCCTTTCGCCTTTTGCGGCTGTCTCCCCAGAAGCCTCGGCAGTATTTTTCATGAGTTCTTCTTGCATTGTCTTTTCCTTCTCATGTTCCTCCTCGATTTTCTTTTTCTCTTCATCCAACTCCTCTTGAACGAGTTTTGGATCGTCATATGTTGCGTTTGTCATTTGTGAATATGTATCTATATCGATGACTTCACGAGGACCCAGGAGGGTGTCTTTAATTCGCTGTGGGTCTTTGCGCTCCTCGTTGTTGAATTTGAGCTTGATCTGGCGCCGTGAACGACCAGGGAACATCTTGCTGATGACCATGAAATCAGTTCCAAACATACGAAGGCCTCGATAGAAAAGATCCGTTCGCTCTTCATCCCAGGTCTCTGTCTTTGAACGTTTGCCCCATGTGGCCTGGTTGACTCGTCGAGAATACTGATTCTCTTCCACGGACTCCAGCTCGCCGGCATCCCTTTCAGCGGCCGCGTGACGATCGACTTCAAGAGACGATGCGTCCAGCACGATCTCTCCATTGACAATGCGCATTACGGGACCAACCGGCTTCACTGGTGCGGATGATGTCGATTCGTCGGGTTGATTTGGTTGCTTTTCAGGCTCAGGTTGAGGGTCAGGTTCAGCCGTGCCGTTGGATTTCTTGGGTGTTCCATCAACGGATTCTGTCCCTTGGGGCTTGTGTTTCTTCGCTTGTTGTTCGGCTTCCCATTTGCGTATTTCAGCCTCCCGTTGCGACTTCTTGCCAGTCTTCAGATCCTTGCAAAGCTCTGACATTTTGATGACATTGGGGAGAATTTCGACAGTTTCAGCTCCGTCGGGCGTCGGTTCGCGGCGGCGGCGAGGTTTCTTGGCTTTCTCAGAGTCTCCATCTGTGGTTCCTGCCTTCGAAGACTTGCGCTTTTTGCTCGCCGTCGACGCACGCCGCGGTTCTGGGGTCTGCGAGACCGCCGTTGAAGAAGCTACCGATCCCCGGCGATTTTCACTTGGCCCTTCAACAGAGGGAACGGCGGGTTGAGATGCCGGAGTTAATGGTGCTTGCCATTGTGCCCACTCTTTCGACTTTGTGATTTCAGATGTCTTTTTCGCGCGCTTTGCGGGGCGCTGAATGGCGGTAGGTGCGTCTTCCGCCGCGGTATTTTGAGTATCCTGGGTATCTTGAGTAGAGGCGGAAGCGGGCGCGGGCGCGGGCGTAGGCAGAGACGATGTTTCTGCGGCAGCTTCTCTTGTCAAGGCCTGCTCCACATCGCTTTCTATGGAAGGGACAATTGTAGGTTCGGCAGGCAGGGTGGGCTGTTCGGAAGGGGTATCTGGTGCTGGCGCTGCGGTAACTGCAGGGCTGGGCTTGCGGGCTGGCGCCGGGATCGCTGTGGGAGCTGGCGCTGAAACAGATAGTTTCCGCTTTGAACGAGGAACCGCAATAGCAGTTCCTTGCCTCGGCGCTACCTTCGGTGGCTGCGACTCTGGAACAGGTGCTTGCTCGGTAGTAGCTGGGGTTTCTTCGACAGCAGCTTGCTGTTGACGGGATACCGAGACAGGCGGCACTTGACCTGCTTCGGCAGCATTTTCGCCCTCCTTTTGTACCGGCTGGGGTGTCTGGGGAGCTGGTGTCTGTGTTTGCGATGCTGTGCTAGGCCGACGCGGCCCACCAGGTGCAGGACGGCGGATGGGAGCCTTGGGGGCAAACTTCTTCCCCGATTTATCTGAAGTTGAAACGTCAACCTGAGGCCAATCAGAGTGAAACTACCAGCGCAAAACTTACTAACTGCAGAGCTCGAGAAGGGCTTCATTTTAACCGTCGCGGTACATGGTTGGCCGCGGCTTCAAAAGTTGGGTGGGGTATCAGGAAAGTCGAAAAGTTCCATAAGTGGGCAGGGTCACGTGCCAGGAGCGGTAACTGGAGACGCTAAGCCTCTTGAAATTATCCTCCTGTCTTCAATCTCCTTCGATCTGGAGTCACCGTTCCACGGCCCCCTTTCCAAGGCCCTTCACCAACGCCACGTCTGCTAGACGAATCCATCTCTTTATAGAGAACTCCTCGCTCAATCTCGCGTGGCCTTTTACGACTCAGGCTCGGTTGTCGCGCGTGGTGACTTGGGTGAACGGCGAGGTGGTGGATCAGAACCCCTTCCCTTCCCATGCCAGTGCTAGCCTCTAATGCCGGCCGCCGAGTCTCCCATTGTGTCTTCTGAACCCGGTCTCGTCAAGATGGACGAACGGAAGCGACCCGCGGCGGACAACACCGATGCGGCCCCGCCGCCGAAGAAACAGGCCACCACCGTTAATGGCGGGAGCAAGCCTCACCCTGATGCTGACATGCCATGGAAGGATGAGCTTGAGGTACGTCGTTTATTTCCGCTTCATAGATTGCCCTCTATAACAAGCGCCCGTCCAATCGCGCCATATCAGGCTAACATTTTCCCTACCAGCGTATCCAAAAAGATGCGATTCTGCGACAGATGCATGAATATAAGCGGGAGAAAACCACATTAGAAACACGATTGAATGAAGCCCAACAATCTGCTGAACACCATGATGATCACCTTCGGGCTATTGACTCCTGGTTCTCCCAGGTAAGTTTGATATGACTCCCGTGACATGTGCGATGACCAACATAGAATCTAACCTGAATAGTTAATTGATGAAGTCAAAATTCTACTGGGTTCTTCGGAAGAAACTGCCAAAGGTTGGTTCATCGCCGCGATGATAATATCGCTGGATTCGCATGCTGACTGCTATCAGAGCACTCCTTCAAGAGCTCCCTAGAGTTCCGAGATGCCACAGAATTTGAAGCGCATTTGAAACTCCGATCGGATGACATCCGCGCCATCATTTCTCAACTACAGGCGGCCACTCTGGCCAATGGGTCACCCGAAATTAACGACGCCCATACTCGACTGGCAAAGAGTCTCGCCGAAGAGAAAGTGACGATTACGAAGCTCGAAAAAACGCTCTCTGAAAAACAACAATTGGAAGAGAGCCTCGAATCCGCCTCGTTGCGGTATATGATGGCCGAACGCAAGCTCGACCGAGCGAGGAGTTTGACCGTTGCTAAACTTGAGAAGCAGCATATGACAGGTAGCCAGAAGCCTGGCTCCGATAATGAACCCAAGCGCGAAGACTCGGCTCCGGCCAACGGTGGTGGAACTCCTGTCGGGGATCGCTCAAATGAGTTAGAAGAGACCAACAGCAAACTCAGCGTTGTTTCAGATAGACAGAAAGAACAGTTGCGGAAACTGGAAGCTGAGAACTCAAACTTGCTGGGTCAAATCACGGAAATCAAAATCAAGGTTTGTACCTCATATTGAAGAATTCGTCGATCGCAACTAACATCACATTTTGCAGTATTCCAAGTTAACCGACGACGACTACGCTCAGACCGACCTATTCAAACAACTTCGATCCCAATATGACGATGTTGTCAAGCGCGTCAACAACCTAGAGGCCACGAATATAAAACTACGGGAGGAGGCTGAAAAATATCGTGCCGAGCGAACTGCTTACCGGACCCAAGTTGATGACGAAACTCAAACCGCCGTCCGGGAGAAGGAATCGCAGCTCGTGCGCGCGGAAACAGATCTTGCGCGCATCAGAAATGCACGCGACGAGCTGCTAGCCGAACAACAAATGCGAAAGTCTACCGAGGGCCAGGAGAAAAACTTTGGCGCTAAGCTGCAGGAGCTGGCAGATGCTCGGGAGGCTAGGATTACCGCTCTCGAATCTGAGACTCAGAGATTGCGCTTACAGCTCGAGGGCTCGACTGAGGCCGCAGTGAACGACTTGCCACTCGAAGAGCTGCGAACTAAGCATGCAAATTTGGAACGTCAATATGCCATGCTGAGTACAGAGTTGACATCGATGCAAGCCGCTTATATGAAGTTTTCCAAGCTGGCCTCCCAGAAAGTGCTTGATTTTGGTGCACTCGAAGAGAAGATCTCACGGTTGACCGCAGAAAAGTCCAAGGCCGATCAGAAGTATTTTGCAGCAATGAAGACGAAGGATGCACGTGATTCAGAAATTCGCACGCTTCGAATGCAAAGCTCTTCCACCTCAGATATTATCTCGCAGCTGAAGAACTCGGAATTGATCGCTAGATCGCTTGTTTCCAACCTCGAAAAGCAGACCAGCGAATCCAAGGACGCCATTACAGCGATGCAAGATAAACACCGGTCTACTCAACAACAATTGACGGAAAGTAACATCCTCAATGATGGCTTGAAGAACCAGGTCGCCGAGCTCAAGAATTTGTCGGTCTCTAAAGATACAACTCTGAGCAACACTTCCACTGCACTGCGACAAGCGGAGACAGAAATTGTTGGTCTGAAGCAGACTTTATCAGATACCAAGAAGAGCCTTGAGAACTGGAAAGGCAAAAGCCTTGGCAATAGTTCTGCAGAGTATGAGGGATTGCGAGTAAGTTTCATCATTCAAGTTATCAAGTCCTACAGCTAACAATTTGTACCAGTCTCTGGCCATTTGCACCGTTTGCCGTCTCAGATTCAAGAACACTGTGATCAAGACTTGCGGTCATGTGTTCTGCAAAGAGTGCGTTGACGAGCGTCTTACCTCGCGCTCTCGCAAATGCCCTAACTGCAACAAATCGTTCGGAAGCAACGATCACATGCATATTACTCTGTGATGTGACTTCATCTCTTCAATTCTCTTCATGTACAATACGCCTTATCTGCGGACTTATTATATTCTCAAGATGTGTTTAATTATTTTTACCCGTGATCACAATTGGGGCGGGTTCATGGTGCGGTGTTTGGGGGCAGGCTTTTTGTGAGGTCGGCTTCGGGGTTGGCGTTTGATATACTCCGTCCGTCGGATCTTTTTCTTTTGGTTTACGCGACCCTTATGGCGGTTTACCCCTTATCATTTCGTTTTATCCACGGCGCTGGATGATCGAGCGGACAATGGTGTTCTCTTGATTCCCGCTGGTGCTCGGGAAGCTATTATGGATTCCTCTATTTCGAGCTCTAGATCTACCGTCATGTAAGAATACCAACTGATCAAGACGGGTTTAAAGACAGTGATGTCTTTACGAGAAATGCAATGCAGTCTGAAATCCTCTATGAATTAAATATCCGACTATATAAAAGTTCGTGCCGACCGACCCACAGATCGAGCGCTGGAACGACTTGCCCAGCTTCTTCAACCTGCGTATTCCACTCCCGTTTAATCCTGTTCATCATTGTATCCTGCAAACTCTGGCTAGCCAAGATATTCTGCGCCTGGTAAGGCCCCATAACTGACGCCCGCACAGCAGCGCTAAGGACCGCCTTCGCGTGGTTTAAAATAAAAATATAAGCAGTCTGCTGTAAATCCAAGCCCATGGCCCGGCAGACAACGCCCCAAAGAGGAGCAAAATGGCCCTTTGGGCCCATATCATATTCGTCTTCGACGCCTAAACTTGACTTGAGCGCGTCTGAAAAGTCGTCAATAGATCCCGCTGCGACCCGGGCTCCGGCATCGGTGCTCGGACCAGATGCGGCAAAGCTTGCGCGGAATGCCCGCTCCCATACCCCGATCAATGCTCGGCCTTGGGCCACGCTTGCGCGCTGGGCGACAATGCAGGGTGTTGAGGCGTCGAGGTCGTTATCGAGGGTGTCTAGTGTCTCTGGGTGCCGGTAGCCGGCTAGGACGTATGGGAGGGATGTGCTTGCGATAGAGGCGATGGAGAGCTTGAGGAATCGGTGGAAGGCGGCGGATGGGGTTGATCGGAGTGGTTTATTATGTGCGAGGTATGACTCCAGCCCGCTGGAGTATGCAAATGAGCCTAATGGCAAGGCAGAGTCGGAGAGAAGGAGGAGGGCGTGGAGAGATGAAGAGCGCACGTCGGTGGCTCTGAAGTTATTAAAATCATTATGCTTGTTCGTATATAGTTCTGGAAGGTCTATGTTAGTACATTCAGTTTAATGAAGGGCTGAAGCCTTACCTGTTGCTGTCCATGGCGACTTGGACTCTGGGTGTGAAGATGGTGGAGTGGGGTAGTTGGAAGTGCCCAATTCCGAGCGCAGGTCGAAAAGACGAGCCTCAAGCTGGGCGATCTCCAGCTGGAGATCTTGCTGGCCTTGTGGAGTATCTTGCAGCATGATCAATCTGGGGTATGGAAGAAAGAGCAAGAGGTCGCATGGGCGATAAGGGCGTTTTACATACTTCGGATCGGCAGAAAAAAGCGGGACGTCGGAGGCGGCCGTCCGGCGCATTCGCTATCAAATTGATGACTGTCCCTGTTATGCAATCCCATTACTCGAGAGCCCCAGCATCCACCCCCGATCTCCTCCGATGTTATAGCTCATAGCTCCCAACCTCCTCGACTCCAGGCACACGTCATGTCTGGCCGGCGCGTGCTGGACGCGATCCAGCTGCTCAATGTCTCCAAGGCGGTCGCCGCAAAGCACTTTGCAATCCGTACTCGCCAGCTCGATGTCTACACTCGGACCTCGTCCCTGACAAAGGGCATTAAAGAGCAGGCCGACGGGTTGATTCTGACCGCACAAGCCGCTGCTGCTTTGGCTCGCCGATTCGATGATCCCTCGCCACCTCCGCCGAGCGCCTCGTCGCCGACCACCGTCTCCGCCGAGGCATCGGCCGATAATTCGTCTCCAACATCAAGCTCGGGTAGTACCACGGCATCCCCCACTTCGGATAATGCTGCCGTGCAGCAAAGTAAGGCGCAATTCCAGGTTCCTGCGTCTGCCGCGGAGTATAGCGGCAATGAAAAGCCAGGAGAATTAGATGTCAGTCAGCAGCAAGAAGTGTTTTACGAGCCCTCGACACAGACAGGATCTACTGGGTCTGCATCCCCCGAAGTCAAGCTTCCACAATCCGCCGAGACTGTTCAACCTGGTGGAGGCGATGGACTGAACGCAGATGTCTTCCACGCCACTACTGGGCCTGAAAGCCATGCTAAACCTACGACGGAGGAGATTCCTGAAGAGTTGATGCAGGGATTGTTCCAAAATCCAAGAGTTTCGCGCGCGCTTTCAGGCAGGCCAATGCCGAAGAGAGATTGGATCTCAGCAGATAAAAAAGCGAGCCCTCCGGTTAGCCCCAATGCATCGCCGGCCGTTGAGACTACCTCAACAGAGGCAGAGATGGAGAAACTTGGAGCAAGCGTTGCCCAAGAAAGTGCTCGCGAAGTACCATTGAAGAAAGATGCCGTTCCGTATCAGATGTTGGAATCACGAGTGCCATCTTCAAGGCTGGGTCGCCTGTGGCAGTATGCTGGACTTGGAACTTCAATGGCTTTCGGTGCTGTTTCTGAGACAGTTCGCCGCGCCGCGGGTAGCCAAGACACTGGTTCGGTCATGTTTAGTGCTGGGAATATGGAACGAATGGTTGCAAAACTATCAAAAATGCGAGGCGCTGCCCTAAAGCTGGGGCAGATGTTGAGTATTCAAGGTATGAAAGCTATTTCGTGATCCTATTCCAGATAACTAATAAGTTTGTAGATTCTAATATGCTACCGGAGCCTATTCAGCAAGTCCTGCAGCGAGTACAGGACCGTGCTGATTATATGCCAGCCTGGCAGCGTGATAAGGTTCTTGCTGATAATCTTGGACCCAATTGGCGGGATCTTTATACTTCATTTGATGAAACTCCTATGGCAGCCGCTTCCATCGGACAAGTCCATTCTGCCGTTCTCAAGAGAACAGGCAAGCCCGTTGCAGTGAAAGTCCAGTATCCTGGTGTTGCAGACTCCATTGACTCCGACCTTAACAACCTCTCCATTCTCCTAAATGCGTCCCGTCTCCTCCCACGAGGTCTGTACCTCGATAAGACAATTGCCAATGCACGGGTTGAACTGGCTTGGGAATGTGACTATTTGCGTGAAGCTGAATGTGGTGCTCGCTTCCGCCAGCTTCTTCAAAACGACCCAGTGTTTGTGGTGCCTGAGGTCATTTCTGAAGCCTCGGGCAAACAGGTTCTTACCATGGAAATGCTTGAAGGTGTCGCTGTCACTAAGATCCAGGATTTCTCCCAAGAACAACGCGACTGGATTGGAACACAAATCATGCGTCTCTGTCTTCGCGAAATCGCGGAGTTCCATTACATGCAAACGGATCCTAACTGGACAAATTTCCTCTATAACGCCCGCACCAACCGCCTCGAACTTCTCGACTTCGGAGCTTCTCGCGAATACCCTATCGAGTTTATTTCAACGTATGTGCGCACGCTCGTCGCCGCCAGTCGCAACGATCGTTCTGCCTGCCAAGACCTCTCACTCAAGCTTGGCTACCTTACTGGCCATGAGTCTCAAGCAATGGTTGATGCACACGTCTCATCTCTCGTCACCATTGCCGAGCCTTTCATGCTCTCCTCCCCTGACGTTTACGACTTCCAGAACCAGACCATCACAGACCGCGTTCGCGCCTTCATTCCAGTAATGATTCGCGAGCGTCTGTCTCCACCACCAGAGGAGACATACAGCTTGCACCGAAAGCTCAGCGGCGCTTTCTTGCTTTGTGCACGCTTAGGAAGCCGTGTACCCTGCAAAGAACTGTTTGCCGAGGCTATTCGTAAGGCCGAGCAAGATGGCTTGCTTCTGGAGGGTCAAAAATAGCTGTAACTTTATGTACTATATCCAAAAATCTCCTGTACAATATAATTCGTGCTCTGCCTCGGAAATGGAAAGTGCCATATCTTCAGAGTATCCCACTTAAAGCCCTTGAAACCACGCATATCATGTTCAGTTCTCTCCGAGTCAGTTTACGCACTTCGCAACTGTGCCAACAGACCAGGTCACTAGTCGAGTGGCGCGCCCCGATCGCGCATGGCTGCCGACTCCACTGGCGCGATATCCGTAGCTGCCCTCGTTTAAGCCTCATCGATGAATGCATTCCATACCTTGAACAGGGTATTAAATTGGTCAAAGACTGCATATCCCTCGGGATAGTTGGTAATTTACTCGCCTGGGAGCTCTAAATCGTAGTTGAGAGCTCTGCGATGTTCTCCCTCAGGATCTCTGGAATTCTATCAGAGTGGCGGACAATCACACGAAGGATCTGAGCCACATGCGGGTGGCTGGAATAGAATACTGCCTGAAAAACAGCATGAAAGTGTACACGATGAGTTAAGTTTTGGGGGAAAAGCAAAAAGATACTAGTACCTACTTGCTTCTGCTGTGAGACCTCTTGCCAGATCGTCATCTCGGCTGCCGCCATGCTGACAGTTTGTCCACCGCTCCGGTCAAACTATGCGATGAAACAGAGAACATTAGGAGTTCTCTATTCCGCCAAGCTTATTAGAAAAATTTGATATCTTGGATAATGAAGCTGCACGGGATCATTATACATGGTCATCCTTAAGGTTTGGATACGTACATTATCACCCGATAAACAATCAAAACCTATAGGTCATAGCGCAGCAAGCTGAGATTTTCGAAGCAAATAGATGTTGGCTAGTTTCGCCCCTTTGTTACACTATTTCATCATAGTATTCATGATAAGAACGAGTCCAGCGCTTCTGCTGGAAATGCCATAAGAACGGCGTTCATCCATATCCAGTGGGGCTCCAACTCCCTATCTTGGTCTATTTTTGTTCCAAAGATGATGCTTGTTATTCCCTATCACTGGGCCATGGCCTCTGCGGTCGTTGCTTGCTTAGGGCTCTCATACCTTATAGCAGTGCTTACATATCGACTTGTATTCAGCCCTTTGGCCCGGTTCCCAGGGCCTCGCCTGGCTGCTGCGACGCGTTTCTACGAGACCTATTTTCAACTCATAAAAGGCGGAGTATTCACATGGCACATTGACCAACTACACGAAAAATATGGACCTATCGTCCGTATCACTCCTTGGGAGCTCCACGTCAAAGACCCCAATTTCTACAACACGCTCTACGCAGGACCTGGCAAGCATCGCAACAAAGACCCTTTCTTCAGCAATATCTCCTATCCACAGTCGATATTTCAAACTGAGTCCCACGATATTCATCGGCCTCGCAGGAGAGTCTTGAGCCAGTTCTTCAAGAAGGACGCAGTTCCGAAAGTCGAGCCGATTGTCCGAGCCAGTCTTGCGTCCCTATGCGCGCATTTCTCAGCTGCGATTACAACAAAACAGCCTCTTGAGCTCCATGCCGCAGTTTATAGCCTCCTTAGTGATATCATGTCCGAATACTCTTTCGGAAGTGACCTCGCATTTCGCTATTTGGAAAGACCTGAAATAACAGATGAATGGAAACTCCGACTGACGTCGATGTTTGGCTTTTGTCGGCATGTCAGACACATACCGATTCTTTCAAGCATAGCACACATAGCTCCAAAATTAGCCGGTCTTGTCATGACACCATATCGCTATGTGTATGAAATGGAAGAGGTGCGTTCGTTTCTGAACTCATGTTTCTCCCGTCGGTGTTCTAACAAGATTGACTCTATAGGATGTCAAATGGCGGGTAAAGGCTTTGGTCGATAAGCACCAGCTTCAGCTTCGCTCGAAAGAGGATTTGCAGAAAGATCAGCTGGATCACGAATCTGAGAAAGCTGTTTACCCTTCAATCATCGCTGATCCTGACGTCCCTGATTCTGAGAAAGAGCTAAGTCGCCTTCAAGATGATGCAATTTTCCTCCTCATGGCATCGACAGATGCACCCGCCCAGGTGATTGCGATAACAACTTTCCATATTCTGAATAATCAGGCAGTCAAAACGCGGCTCAGAGCCGAGCTTGCTTCTGCTTTGCGAGACCCAAATACGATTCCGTCATTGGAACAGCTGGAAAAGATCCCCTATCTTGTGAGTTATTTGCTCGAGGTCTCAGCTTACCTAACGATGCTCATAATATGGGTTGTTAGAATGCAGTCGTCCGAGAAGGGCTTCGCCTTTCCTCCGTCGTGACCACTCGTCTTCCACGTTCAGCCCCAGATGAGGCTTTGCAGTTTCAAGATTGGGCGATTCCAGCCGGAGTAAGTACTCACTTGTTTCAGGAATGGTATACTTGCTAATTCTTGCAGACTTTACTCAGCATGTCGACATTCTTCATCTTAAGGGACCCAGAAATATTTCCAGAGCCATTGAAGTTCAATCCAGAGCGCTGGTTACTACCGAGCGAAGAGCTTCGGAGCCTAGAAAAACACCTTGTCCCTGCATCTAAAGGCACACTTGGATGCTTAGGTCAAAAGTAAGTCCATGGTTCCTTCGACAGATCAATGTAACTAATTCGGGTGAAATAGCTTTGCTTGGGCGTTCATGCACATGACATTGGGAACTATTTTCCGACGATACGACCTGGCTCTGCACGAGACGACCGAAAAGAATGTGGAAATGACAAGAGATAACTTCATTGGACAGACTGATGAGGGCATGAACATGGTTCAAGTGAAAGTTCTTGGGGAGGGTGATCTTTGATTTTGTCTCGATTGATGTATCCATGAATATCTCGGGCTGGGAAGTTTATAATTGATGAATCAAAATGGTATAATAGCCGTAGCTCCAAATACCACTTTGGAAGCGCTGATGTAGATCTTCGCCTAGATACTTCCGACTTGTTGCCTAAGCTAGCTCTCCAATTTCCACACCACATGAGGCTATTCTCGAAAAAGAGAACGTTCTCAACCCCGGCCAAAGGGCGATTAGTCTATAGATGATCACTCAAGTCGAATTCATGACCTTGTTACCGGCCCAAAGTGCTCGCTTCTGTCTCATGAAGGTACGGGATGATTATATCCGTGTCCGAAAGTATTTTGAAGGTTCGCTTGAATTTAGCTAGCCATTTGCGATCCCTCAATTGTTCGCGATACTGATTATGTCTATCAGTATTACCCTCGTGAGCAAACTCCTCTTCGTCTAGTTATGGAGCCTTGGGAACCATGTGTCTGGTTCCACGAACACGGATGGGAGTTGGTCATTCCAATGCAGCTCAAGGAATGGCGCGCGGATATCTATCCACGACGAAAAGGGACGACAGGACGCCAGACTCCAAACTGGGATAAGAACCCAGTGTATGACAACCTGGATCCCTCACATAAAGGATGGCACGCCCATACGCCGCAAGTGAGCATAATCATCAACAGGGGTATCATTCGATGATGCATGCATGGAAATGTAGCGTTGAAGCTGTAGTAGACTACGACTGGGCAAAAGACTCTCGGTTCCGTCGGGAACCCCATGCGTTGGAGTTTCCATTGTCGGCGCCAAACGTCGGAGATCAACGTCCTAAGCCCCGTCGCGGCTCTCATCATGAAATTGACAAGGACTGGGTGCCCGATGAAGATAGTGAATGCTCCTTATCTCATGATACTGAGGTATCGCCCTTCCGTGATACTTTGACCCTGTCCGTTCAGGATAATGACGAGTACCCACAATCGCATGGCAACACTGCCGTGCAGGGTGGCCCTGATCAGGAGTTTGCTCCAACCTCTCCTGGCTGACCTACACATGCTCAATCCCAGTCCTTTGCGCAACTACAAGGCTCTGTCCATGGCGGCCTTGAAGATAGTATTTCTACAGAGGCAGGCTTTCGTCAATTGAATCAAGGATTCAATCACAGATCTTTTTTCAACACCTCGACAGCGTCCACCCCCAACTTCAACTGTATTTGTTGCCGGCAACGTCTCTGCATCCAGTCACTCAGCCAACTCTGTGCCCGCAGTACGAACACCGGTAAAGCTATTTCATCGCGTAAACAATTGCGAGCATATGCCGAAGAAGCCGCTGGACACGCCTAGTTGCTAGCCATAGCTAGTGACTGGGAGGACGAGCTACTCACTCTTCAGAGTGAAGTTCGACAAGTCCAATCCATGCTGCCTGATATTCCGGAATCAGAACGTGATAAAATCTGGTCCGATATGCAGGCTGTGTTCGCGGAAAGCGAACTCAAGCTTGATGTGGAGTTTGAATCTTCTGTATGGGTGTGATTTTTCAAATCCCGGCTCGTTCCTATGCTTCGTTTTATGGATCACGGTCTCTTTTTAATCCCAGGTAAAGGATCGTGTCTACCTGGTCGCTTGTTATCAGTCCTGACTATCAACTACATTATCGGCGGATGGCTCGTTCCTGCCTGGCTAGGCCTTCAAATCAAAATTCAAAGGTTCGTTCAACTCTCATTCTACCTGTAGATTGCGATAGGAACACAATCCCCGGTGTCAGTGTAGCATTCGCCTCGTAATCTCGGGAGCATTATGTAGGCTGTATCTGGGATAAATTTTCATTGCTAGGCTTAACAACTGTTCAATCGTAGTTTCTACCTCGTATCCATCGCCTCCTTATCAAATGAGAGCATGCATCGACTCGATTATCCCTTTTAACTTTAGCGCTACGGGCGATTGCAGTGGAAACAGCTCGGGTAATCGCGTCGTTCATCGCCTTCGAGGCGACATGATTTCTTGCGCTGGCGACACATGTCACCTGAGATTCTTCTCATTGTAGGGCTGTGCACGATATCGCAAGAATGGGATTGCTAAAGTATTCACAAAAGTACTATGGAGTATCTACTTAGTTTGGTTTAGGCACAACAATAGTAAGCAGGGGACCATGCTGCTGAGTTCCCAGGGTATCACGCTCTCCAACCGTACCCTGTTCCCATGGTCGACGAATAGTGCACTTCCAGGCCAGGGCAGGCTCAAAGAACATGTTTGTAATAATATCCTCTGGCTTTAGATGGTAAAGCTCCATCATCCGCTCGTTGGTGAGGATATTGGCATTCTTCACTCTCTCATATGCCTCCTTGTTATCAAACATGATATCGAAGGTCAACTCAAATGGACCTGAATTCTTTGATCGGATAATCTTTGCGATTTCCAGCATCTTGCATTCACCAGCTGGAACTGGCTTAGTTGTCAGCGGAGCCAATGGCTCAGATGCCAGCTGCGCTCTCTGCTCGTCTGTCAGACCGGGAACAACTAGGTTGGCCGGCGCTTCATTTTTGATTTCGCGAATAGCAATTGGGAAGATGCTAATTTCTTCTCCGGAGACTAGATCGACGAGATGGTAGAGGTTGAAACGGAAAACTGGGCCCGCGGGGGTTTCGTGCGGTGACAATGGGGAGGCGAAGTTACCAGTAGTGGCCACTTGGTTTTCATATGGCATGTGCAAGATTGATGCTCGACAGTTGTTCGCAATTGTATATGATAGCTCCTGTGAAGGAGCGACGACCTCTCCAAAGATTCCAAGTTCATGGCAAGTCGTGTTCTGATTAGGCTCAAGTGGGCCCATGGTGCCGTTGCGGCCATAGAAGTGGAAGATCAATTGACATTGAGGAGACTGGTCAAGCTCAGGGAACAGCCCTTGAGTATAAGCACGAACATCTTCCAAAAATTTATCGATCTGGCTGATTAGAATTGGATCCCGAATTCCTCCGATGAAGATTGTGCGGTAACCCAGTTTTTCGACGCCTTCGATCTTCACTTGATAGACTGGGGTTGGGATGAATTCTGCTCCACGGACACGAACTGTCTTCTCTGTGATCTGCTCGTAGGAAGCATTGTCTAAGTTTAATACACCTCCTGGGCCTGGGAGACGGTCTGGTCTTGTCTTTTCGTATAGTGTATGAGCTGCAACAGACAATGGGATGCACCGCTCTCTTGGTGCGAGAGGCGTCAGGTCGAAGGAATCTTTGCGAACAGTTGCGATCATAGATCGACCCTTAGGCAGAGCACAGATTCCACCGCATTCCATGATTTTTCCCATGTGCCAGGCGACGCCGATATCTGCGCCGTGGTAGATCGAGAAAGCCGCAAATGGCGCCGGATCGTATGAGCGACCTCCGATGATGATATCTGGCTTATATTCCAAGGCCTTCAGGTACCTGGAATTTTGTCAGCTGTTGATTTCAGTAAGTGACTCAATAATATCTGCGTGCATACGGTTCTGAGCCCATCTGAGCTACAATGTCAATAGCTCGATCCGCGCTTTCTATAGTCAACTCCTCCACTGGGCCACATGGAGAGACTTTGTTGTTGACAATACGCTCACGGAGCATATCCCGATTAATTCCGGCAGAAATTGTTGCGACTTTAAAGGAAAAGCCTTCTTTTTTGGCGATCTCTTCAACCATCTCGTACATCTCCTGAACGTGCTTGTCGCTTCCATCTCCACCAGCGGAACCGATCAGAACCTGGATCTTCTTGTGGAAGCATGCTTGCAATAATGGAGTGAGATCTCTGATATATGACTCGCGACCACAGGTCATCTTATTCAAGCCGAGCTTATACGGGCCACCATCAGTGGAGCCGCTGTCGACGATAATCGCCTTGGGAGAGTACTCCTCAATCCCATACCAGAAATGTTCGTTTTTGTAGCCATACCCAAGCATGGGATTTGTTGTGAGGATCGAAAATTCCGCCATCTTGTCGTTGAGAGCGAAAATTGTCTCTAGAACACGGTGGGCTGCGAGAAGTTATATAGCCACCCCGCGTAGCAATTGCGTCGGTATGTTGCCGAGATCGATCCCCGCCCGCAAACTTTGAAGAGCTCAACTGGAGTACCTTTTGAAAATCTGGGACTCAGGAGTTCTTGAAAATATTGCTTAATCGTCTTACTGCCAGCCCTATGAATTGGTCTCAAGATCTATTGACCTTGGTTCCTAGGCCAAGAACGACAGCATAAAGGACCCGGAGCCGCTTCTTCATTTGCGGGCCGGTAATTATTTAGAGGGCGCATCAACTACCAACCAGATTAAATCAATTGGAAGATCTAGTTGAAAAGGAGCAACTGGCATGCGTTGATCCGGATTTTGTCAGTTCAATTTCTATGTTAGGAGTGGCAAGCCCCTCCTGGAAAAACGGAAACGTCCCATTACAAGGATATGTATCTCAAGTACTTCAAATTTTCAAATCTCAAAAGACGCGACATGTGAGCGACAGTATTCTGTGGAGTGTTTGTGGGGTATGCGGAGTGTCTTGCAGCAGAAGCCCACTTGAGATGTAGCTTGACGAAGTGACATGCCACTTCTCCTATGTCCATATCCCATGGATCGAGCTATGTCTTCCCAGGGAGGTGCTATACGGTGCCATCAATTTGGAAATAATGGATGTCATCAACCTGTTAGAATAGAACACGACCCGGTCCTTCTTAGGCCTCATGGGCGCCGATCCCATCGGTTTGCCTTGTCGGTATCATCCCGAGCATCACAGCCGCGGCCAGCAGCTCCTTGTCTATGCATTGTCGATGAAGCTAAAGATCCATAAGGCTTCGCATACAGGTAGATACAAATGAATTTTTTGAACCTAGGATAGACAGTTGACGATCCCGGAACTTGTTGCTGGAGGTTGGTCCCCGTTTGACTCGCTTTGTTCTCTCAAGCACAACGACTTTGATACGGACCTAGAACGTATCTGCCGTACTATCCTATTTCAAGTTCATGTTCTTGTACATCTATCTCTTTATTTCAGAAGAATGTAAATCGAATGCTTCGATCCATAGATAGCTCCAGACTAACCATTGCCACTGGAGGATTTCTACAAGTTGTCCAACGGATACAATTTGCTTTTATGAGAAGATACTCTAGTTAGTCAAAGATACGAAAAGATCTTTTGAGATGAAATACTTGAGAATAATACATCTCTAGACTCTCCAGTATTCCTCTTGGCGACATATAAGCATAGACAGTCCGCGGAACCAACAGTGGGTCGGGCCCGTGCATGACGGGCGCAAGTTGTTTCAGCTTCTGGGCTGACATTCTTAGCTTCCTTGTGACCACAGTAGCCCAGATTTCCTCGGGCGAAGCTCATGTTGCCGTGTAACAATCGCCACTCCTCTGACGGCCTGGGCCCCGTCAAGCTGTAAAGCTAAAGTAGCACGGAACGAGAGGTGCTGGCGGGGATACTAACTAACACGAGCCCCAAAGCCGCAGCCTCAAAGTCCCCCGGGATGAGCCTTCCGCGATCCCTGCTGCGTGCGCGCACGTTGATAAGTTCGGTCATAATTGCGACTTTCGTAATCTGGACATTCTTGCGCTGGACGGACGACGAAAGCTCTTCTTTCAACTGGAGCTCTACCAACACAGCGACCGGCGCGCCGCCTTCCGATCTCACAGCCGCCCACCAACGATTCTGGCGATCCTTCTATCGTTCATTAGAGAAATATGCGCCGGACACATACCCTATTGTTGAGCTCGAGAAGGCTCCCACGGAGGGCTTCAATGCGAAGGAGCCTAAACCACGACCGAGCTACATAGAGGTGGATAAGGACGATGTCACGGCCATGAAACATGCCCATACTGGCTTCGTGGGGGATATTTCAAGCTCGCCTCCAGAGATGCAGTATATCCCGGGGACAAAAGGTGTGGTATCGACCGCTGGCGGTGCATACCTACCGGTGCTGGTCATCTCCTTGCGCATGCTCCGCAGGACGGGGTCTACACTCCCTATGGAGGTTTTCCTGGCCGACGAAGATGAGTACGAAGATTATATATGCGACGTGGTACTTCCATCTTTAAATGCTCGGTGTGTGGTGCTATCCCGGATCTTGGTCACTGCACCTGCACAGATCGAAAAGTACCAGTTCAAGCCATTTGCAATGCTGTTCTCCTCGTTTGAGGAGATCCTTTTCTTGGACGCTGATGCGTTTCCGCTTGAGCAGCCTGAACTTCTCTTCAAAGGCGAACCATTCCGCACAAAGGGCCTGGTTACATGGCCTGATTTCTGGGCTTCGTCTGTGTCGCCCATTTTCTATGAAATTGCTGGCACTCCTGTCCCGCCCATGGATCTCCGCCAGTCGACAGAGTCTGGCGAGGTTCTTCTATCTAAGCGGACTCACGCAAAAACCCTTCTTCTTGCCACATACTACAACTACTGGGGGCCTTCCCATTACTATCCTCTGTTATCGCAGGGTGCCGCCGGAGAAGGTGACAAGGAAACATTCCTTGCCGCTGCTACTGCCATGGGAGAGCCATTTTACCAGGTCAGCGAGTCGATCTGCGCTCTGGGTCACCGTAAGCCAGGCGGTATGGCAGGCTCCGCTATGGCTCAATTCAATCCCATGCAAGACTATGCATTGACCAGCAAGGGCAAGTCGCGTGTGCGTGGTGACGATGCACCAGCCCCCGATGTATTCTTCATTCATGCAAATTTCCCCAAGTTTAACCCTGCAACTGTATTTGACATGGGGCACGAAGTAAAGCCTGCTTTCCTTGATGATGGTAGCTACACCCGCGCATGGACAATCCCTGAGGAGGTCATTGGAAAGTTCAGTGCCAAAGTCGACATTGAAAAGGAGTTTTGGCGTGAGATTCTCTGGACAGGCTGTGAACTCGAACATAAGTTTGTTTCCTGGGAAGGTCGAACTGGTATTTGTGCTGGTGTGAAGAAATACTGGAACCATATTTTTGAATCTAATGGTCTACCAACCTAAGACAATATGATAGAATATTAGCATTGTTTGGCAAAGATGCCAGCCCTTTGTTTCATTTGAAGTATCTGGTCTAATTCAATATATGGATGGGTGACATTCCCCTTGTTATTGTCGTCATCAACGATGATAGCCTGATCCCTAATGTTGGAGTCCTCTGTGGATGGAGTAAAAAAATTCTTGTCAGAGAGGGTATCACATTCCCCGGAATCGATTTCTGGTTCGATGCAGTTTGTAAGCTTGTCCAGTAGTGGCCCATTGGAAGTGAAAATGATGACATTGCCATCCGGGGGGGGGCGGAAGGCATTGAACGCGTTAAGACCAGAGTACTCGAGAGGAAACCCGAGCTCCCCATCCCGCGACCTCATGACAACTTGCAGTGGCTCGACATCATACTGGATGCCATCCGCAGCCAGTACTAGTCCAATGACAAAATCCTTCCTCTCTTGTTTGCCCCAAAGCTTATGCTTGAGACCGCAAACCTGGAACCCATTTATCCGGGCCGCGGCAACACCACAGTACACACGGCCGAATTTGTCCACTGGAAAAAACTTTCGTCCACGTGCTCGAATAAAAACGCCAGGGTCGAAAGAAAGTGCATTCACTCGCACGTGGTCATTCTGAGTAAAATCTGCCGGCCAGTAAGCTCCATGGAGACGGTCAGGCGTTTTCATCACAACAAGCCAACGGTCCGCATCTGTCAGTACTTGAGTTTGAGCTTCAAATATGTTTTGGCTTGGCAATGTTCTGATGCTTGGGATTCATGTTGATCCATTGTAAATTGCGGCACCCGACGGTCTGGTGGAGCCGCATCCATGCGCTCCTGATGGAGGAAGGAAGAGGGAAAAGGGAAGGCTGAGACAGACTGATATTTGGCTATCTCGGAGAAGCTATGAAGAAGAAGGAGAAGTCCAGGAAGGCGAAGGGCGAGCTGGAGAGCTCCGCTCCGGGTGAAGCCCGGAGCTCTCCCTCTCGAGGGGATGGAAGAGCTCTCCATCAGCTTCCAACCTTGGAAGGTTGCCATCGTAGTCTTGGCTTCGTATGCATGTTCGATCCTCACAGTGATCTCTCTTGTATCCTCGTCTAGTCCGTGAGTTGATATCTCGCTGATTTTCCCTTCGCATAATGCGGATTTCAACCGAAAAATGCAATTGGGAAAGATCTAATTAATGTGGATAAATCGATGTTGGCAAAAAGGATTCGGCTCGGTAGTGGTACCAAACTTTTAGATCCGATAAGGCCTTGAGGGAATCTACTGAAAATGCTCTGCATTGCAGCTGCAATGCTCCGTTCAAGAGATGAGAGGGGAAGAAGGACGAAGAAGGAGGAGGAGGCTCAGTTTATAGTTGTGCGGAACATGATTTTCCAGATCATCCGGATGATTGACGATTCTCATAATGTTTTATATTCTTCCCAGACTGGCATACATGGGAAACTGAAGCTCGGAGGTGGGTATTTATGAAGATTACTCGTAGGTACTTGTAGAAGCAGGGATTAAGGGGTTGTTGTTGCGGGCGGAACATCGAGTCTCCGCCTCGTGAGTGAATGGAAGCAACTTGAAGCCGAGATGTATTGTATATAGAAAGTGCAGGATATTAATATCTCAGTTTCCATTGTCTGCCGGTCATTAATTGCAGCAGTCATTGATGTATAGAGCCAAAAAAAAAAGGCCTGCAGAGGCAAAAAAGTTGACCTCGGGAGTCGGCCCCGCTCCGGTGCTGGTGAATGCGAAGGGGTAAAATGATCGACCAACGAGCCAGTAAGAAGTGAGTCTGACATAAATATATTACTCTGACAAGCATATCTCTGTTCCGGTTTTTTTTGCGCCCTATAAAGAGAATAATAGACTGGGTGCGTGGCCAAAAAAGGAGCAAAAAGAAGACACGCTTCGGCTGGACAAGCGGGGAATTGAACCCCGGACCTTTCCCAATTGCATTTTTCGGTTGAAATCCGCATTATGCGAAGGGAAAATCATACCCCTAGACCACTTGCCCGTATAAGATGCAAGATGTCTCAATTTCTGCCTCATATACCAAAAGTTCTGGACCAGAACGGTTGGATTTGGGGCAACTTGTCCCCACGCTCTCTCCTACTATTATCTAATGCTTAGAGACGGTAAATCTTGTAATAAATGAATTTAACATGACCAGTAGACTTGGCTTAGAGACTGGGTCTTGCCCAACAATACAGTATCGAGGTTTTTCTATGCTGCGTTGCTAATACTTATCACAAGCGCAGCGATGGCATTCATAGCGCGTGGGCTGGCGGTTTGCAGAAACTGCGCGCCAGACCGCCGAATTCTGCCGAATGCCGAACTTGAAGGGAAAAGTGACGTGTTGTTGATATGCTCTTCAGTACTCCGTAGTCGTGATAGCTACATCTACCATTTAGGCGTCCCGTCGTTGGTTGCACATGGCATCTTGCTGTGTTAGATCACACCATCGCACACATAGTCAACTGTCTTTTTTTGGCTTCTCGACTCAGGTCACTCTAGCCTTTGTAACTATGCTATCTCGTAATGTATCCAATCCGCAAACTTAGATCGTTGCAGCGGCAGTAGCTTAGGGCTGGGCACGCCGTAGGCGGGAGCCGATATCGTCTATATCTTTATCGCTATCGCTATCGCCACCAGTCCGTTCCGCAGGGGGAGAAAATTCTGCGATGCGATATCGCTGACCGTACCGCAGGAGGCCTGGACCTGCGATCTGCGGTGCGATAATCCAAAAAGCCTGCGATATCGTACCGTGCCCAGCCCTAACGGCGATGACGTTGCTCTGACACAGCGCCGCTCATGAATTAGAATTCATGGCCGCTCTGTTGTTCACCTGGCTTTGGTATAGTTGATTCTGCAAGGCAAATGCAAAATTTCTTTTAAATATTCAATCGGAATATAATCGTTCCATCGAGCGAGGTAATGCAATGGAACCCGAGTCTCCATATCTAGAGCATCAACGGAAGCTCCACGTTCAACCAAAGCGATGGCATTGAATATACACAAACAAGAATGAAATCGAATTTGTGTGCTTTTTGGTGCCTGCTGGGTCCCGTAGCCCCCCCCAGAGCGTAACCAGGGGGCTTCGCCCAGGTTAGATCTACGAATCCACACCTGTCTGCCTTCACATCATCCTGTAGGTTGCCATCCTGCAACACTTCTTGAGCTAAATGATAAATGATAAAATGCGTAATTAGGTGGATAACCAATTCAAGATACATATTTGTGGTCTTTGAAGAGCTTTCATTAATGTAAGGCAGTCTTTGCCTAAGTGACAGCATAATCTGTAGAATCAACGCCACGGCGGAGGTCATTCGCATTATTAGAGCCGGCCTTCAGCTCAGAATTTTTATCATCATTATCATCCTGCAGTTTCGAATCGACCCGAGGATCAAGCTTATTGGCGATATCACAGTTGTGAGGACCGGCATCATTGGAACCACCACCCTTTCCATAGTCATAAACAGAGCCTAAATGGGCTTCTGGGTTGTCTTTCTCGTCTGTTGATAAACCGAATCAGATGCTTGATGTGCTTGAATTTCGGGCATTAAATCTTACCTGAGTTGCTGTCAACCCGAGGATCAAGCTTGTTAAGGATTTTGGCATCGTGCTGACCACGATTACTAGTGTCATTTGCCATCGTAGAAATTTTTCACTCTGAGATTTGTGAAGATGAAAATTTGTGTAGGTGATATTTGGCTTGCATGTTGCCTAAATTGAAGTTCTGCAGCCCCACGATGACGTAGCGAAGTACTTGATCACGCGCAAAGCAAGTATGCAAACGCATTGCTTTGACTCTACGAGCCTGTCTCCTGGGGCTCATATTTTGAGACCAGACCGGAATAGCATATCAATTCATGAGCTTAAAAGAGAAACGCCACAAGCTCTCGGGCATTGTTTCGCATGTAGTCGTACTGTTGCAAAGATGTTCGCTCCCACAGTTGGGCGTCGGGCGGCTCAACCCGAGTACTCCACGTCATAGAAGCGCCAAGGAATTCATAGCAGGCATGCGAGCAAGAAACAAGAGACAAAGAGCTAGCCTGGCACGAGGCCATGTCTGCTGTCAATGAATCATGGATGTAAACCCCAGGACTTAAGCACCTGGTCTGGTGGCGACTAATTTATGGATGTCGGAGCCGAGCCAAACGGGAGGGAGCCGCCCAGACGATGCAAGCGGGGCCCAAGAGGGTCCCGGATTTTGGCTGTAGATCCTGGCCAGAATCAAGAAAAAACGTTCTATGAGCGCCACATTTTCATTACTCCAGAAAATCGTCGAATAGGACCATGTCAAAGACGTTCCCGGCTGAAGTTTCGGGCGCCCTATATTCTCCAAGCGATGCATCTGATGACACGCTGGTGGAGCAAGTAGGCGAAAGCGATTCCCCGCAGCTGGACCCTTGGAAGAGTCCATGTGTCATTCTTTGAAGCTCAAGGTTGATGGGTAGATCATCGCAATGTGCGTGGGCGAAGATCTCATTTTTCAGGCCCCAACACTGTTCTCGTAGCCGAGCGACTTCAGCAGTGAGGCTGTTGTGTCTCTGCGTCTGGGCTTGTAACTGGCTGTCCATCTGATTGTATTGCTTCTTCTTTTTCACTCGGCATTTGCTGGCAGCTATCCTGTTTCTCTCAAGGTGCTGTGCTCTGTCGGCGCTGACTGAATTCCGTGCTACGCGATTGCGTGAAGGGCGACTTTTGGTGACGGCAGATTGGGAAGATTGCGATGATTGAGAAGATCTAGATGAGGCACTTGGGACTTGAGAGTCTGTAGAATCCAACCGTTTTTTCCAGTTTACCATCTCCTCGTGGTAAGGCTGGACGGCTTCATCGAACCCATCCTCAAAAAAATTGTAATTCGAATTCATCTCGTCGTTTTCAGGTGTCGCTTAAGCTTGATGGTGAGATTTGGATATTACAGAAGTTCGAACAACGAAATCTGAAGACGAAGACAGTCTCTTAAATAAGTAGATCGAAATCGAGGGGAATATGGAATGGGAGCTTTGACCAGCCTATCAAGGACAATAGGCCCATGAAACAAGGCACAGCGGGAGTAAGCTATCCTCTATCGCAGTTGGAAACCTGATGAAGTTTCCAGGCCTATCAATTAGCTCATCACTTGGTTCCAGACCAAGGTTTGGCCAATGGTTCTACTCGATTAAGGTGGCTTTTGATCCCGGGGTTCAGGACGGAGCTCTATCTTCTGATTCGGTGAATCCCACTTTGGAATGCGTCAGCTTCCAATAGGTTGATGCGTCTCTTGATACAATCCCTGCTCGAAGGAATGCCAGCTATTCCACCATTTTAACGTGCATACGTCATCTTTCTGGCACAATTATTCACCATCGTCCCCATGGTTTCCGGGCGGCCTGTTCTAACATGAGCCATATTCACTACCGTCTAGACAGTCGCATATAACATTTCGCATTACGAGTGACAAAGACATGCGCTATCAGAGCTATGAGAGCAGCCTAGACAGATTTACTATATAAATCGCACAGAGATCTTTTCAGAAATACGGTCCCGATCATAGGTGGTTGTATTTTCAAGTAGCTGCTGATTAGCTAGTAGGTCACAAGACTATTTCGTTCATTGTAGATCATAATTGAAAAAGAAATAAGCCACCGAAGTGGATTGCGAAAGGATCCTCGTAGTTTTATGTGAAAATCTCCGAAAACACGAAAAAAAAAAGAGAAAAGAGAAAAAGGAGATAGAGGGAACAATGATCTGCTCTGGGATTTGCATCGCATCTGCAGTGGACACCGCGACCGTGAAGACGGGCTGGGTGGCTTGATTGCATCCGTGTAGGTTAACCAAGACGATATTTTGCACATACTCAAAAAGGCCGGCGCAGATTCTTAGTAGACTGCGTCGCAATGCATTCAGTCGATCGATTGGACTGCAAATCCGCAAGCCTCCCAGATATCTCTAGATAGGCTCGTGATTTCTGATGCGAGGCGTAAGAGACGCTCGCACCGATCGCTGTCAAGACGAGTTGCGATGTCTTGAGCGAGACTTACGGACCTCGCCGCGTGGCCCGCTAAAATGAAAGCTTCGAGTTGAAGAACTATGGCATGTCCGCGGAACTCAGAATAGCATACGGGGCATCTCTGGCCGGACGGGTGGGAGGATTGCACGGCCTCCAAAAGTAACCGCGAACAATTGACACGGGCAGAACCGATCGAATCCATTGGATTGTAAGGACCGGCAGCGGCTCGATTCGCATGGTGATAATTTTGAACAGAGACCTGCTCCTCAGTGTTGGGCGCTGTTCGAGTCGAGGCATAGGTAGCAGCTGGAGCGGCAGCGAAAGCAGCGGTTTGATTGTCATTTTGAATGAAACTCCTTTCTTCAGTTTTAACCGTTGGCTCAAGTTTGATCGTTGGCTCATGTTTGATCGTTGGCTGAGTGGCATTTTGAGATTCATTAGGAACAAAGGCCCGCTCATTAGGTTCCGGCGCGATTCGATTCGAGGCGCTGAGAGTAGCTGGAAAGCCAGCTTAAGCAGCATGTTGATTGGCAGTTGAGGCCCCAGCAGAACGAGGGTCAGAACCGTGGAGGCGAGCTTGAGCTGCAACGATCTCGTGACGATGCATTGGACGTCGTTTGGGCAACATCATCCGACAAGTCTGTTCCTCTGCGATCAAAGAAGACAGGGGATGTGAAACGGGGAAAAGCTGGGATGGCGGGATGGGGAGAATTAATCAGAGCGGCGCTGGTGAAGTGAGAGATCATGTAACCATATGTATTTGGAATCCAGGTGAGGCTCGCTAAAAGACCTCGCGACTCATCGATGAGGCCCCAATCTTGTCCAAGTCCATTTTAACTCCATTCTACCACAGCATTGGATGCATGATTCGCAGCTGTATGTGACAATCGACTTTATCATTGCTAGGCAGTTCTTTACCCGTCCATACTCACTATAATTGTTCCCTAAGAATCAGCTCATATACATTTGCAACTAGGGATAATATCTCATGTTGAATCCTGGCTATTCTCTTCCTCTTCCACTATTGCAGAGGACAACTTTGGCAAGGAGCCTGTCCATTTAGACTCCCAATCGACAGACTCATCTTTGACACTTTCATAGTCGTCAAATGGCGGAGGCATATCTTCCTTATGCAGCTGAAATAGTTGAGACATAGCAGTTCCAGCGTAGTAAATGAGTAAGCCGACGGCTACCCCAGATAGGACTGCTCCTGTTACATAATAGATAAATGCCTGTGACGATGTTAGGTAAACCTTTGAGTCGGGCAGCGTTGATCTATAGTGTGGGTCATACCTCGAATTTAAGAATGATCCGTAGCGGGAGAGCTACTACCGCGAGGAGGGCGTTGGCAAGGTAAAGTACGGGAGAGAGCAAGATGTAGACGAGGGACACAAGCCATGACAGCAGCCAAAGGCATCCCTTGAGTATGAAAGAGCAGCCCGTCAGAAGCACATTCAGTGGGCCCTCCAGGCCCGAGCCCTCATCCATGATTCGAGGCTGAGGACAACATCAGGAGAATCCGGGGAACGCTATGGTCGGCACTTGCCCTAAGCCCTACATTCCCGATGCGGAGCGGAACAGCGGGTCAGCGTCATCGGCCCGACTTGCTCTCGTAGACGTGAACCCGCCAGTAAACCTCATTGCTTCTGGGATATTCAGGCTCATTGCTGGTGTTTTGTCCATTTTTCCACCTTCAATCTATTTCGAAACATCCATACATATTTCTCCGTCCCC
Source organism: Penicillium coffeae (assembly GCA_035985395.1). Lineage (NCBI taxonomy): Eukaryota > Fungi > Ascomycota > Eurotiomycetes > Eurotiales > Aspergillaceae > Penicillium > Penicillium coffeae. Next base: position 1,035,896 of record CP142594.1, on the reverse strand, counting down.
GGTCTCTGTATTGTGCCACCGACCTTCTACCCCGCCGTCCCCTCCTTCGTCCTCCGATGGGAAACAACCCTTCGAAGCCCGACGAGGACTCGTCGGGTCACGTCCATAGCCCTCAGCATGACCGGAAGGTAGCTCGCCGCACCTCTCTCAATGCCATTCCCACATCCAAGGCCACCGCGGCAGATCCCTCCGCCACAAGAGAAACTGCCGCCGGCCATTCAGCAGCTTACCAAGGCTCGGTACAGCAACGCCTGCAATCCCGAAACCCCGCAGAATCACCCAACAGAAACCCGAATCGATCCGAAAAGCAAGAAGAAAAGAAGGCCGCGCCCGCTCAGCCTAAAGATGTCGCTTCATCAGACCATTCCAACCCCGTTCAGGTCCCGATCTCGCGCAATGCGGCGGGGCGCGATCCTGTGGCACCTTCTGGAGCGCCGCCTCTCAACTCCTACTATAGTGCCTCGACTCACCTCCAACGGCCTCCACGTATGCCGCTACCCATTGGTGATGCCACAACGACCCCCGGTTCGCCAATCAGTGGCCCCGAAGACTCTCACATTCAATCGATGCCAGCCGACCAGCTTCTAGACGGGCACATGCAAGCGGGCTCCCATGTCAGCACAAACACCTTGGATGGAGATGAGATGGTAGATGAGCTTCAGCCATTTGGCGTTGGTAAAGCCGTGCCGACTATTATTGAATGGTCAGGACCGGGCGACAAAGTTTATGTTACGGGTACTTTCGTCAATTGGGAGAAGAAGTTCAAGTTACACCGAAGGTAGGTGGGCCCAGCGAGCGCATATATCAATCGTCAGATATTTTTCTTTGAAAGAGCCTCTGCTAACATTATGAAGTGAGACGAATGCCACAGTCATGTCTACCACATTGAACTTGCGCCCAGGAACGCATCACTTGAAGTTCCTTGTTGATGGAGACATGAGAGCTTCAGATACTCTTCCGACTGCTGTTGATTTCACCAATCACCTGGTCAACTATATCGAAATTAGTGCGGATGCCACTGATCCGAGCGCCACTCCAGCAGGCACTCCCGCGCAGGAACAGCCTGGCGACGGCCCTGTCTCGGAGGACACAGAAGATGCTCCTCCCAAGAAAGAAGAAGTTGCAGAAGAAGTTCCTCCGGGCGACTTTGGGGGCTTCATTCCTCAGTTCCTCGCTGACCTCGACAAAGAAGAGGATAGTCCAGCGTATCTACAAGCTGCCAATGTCATTGGCGATACTCCTACACCACCCAGTCTTCCGCTGTTCCTCGGAAAATCCATTCTGAACAGTACCACGCCTACCAAAGATGACAGCAGTGTTCTCAATTACCCTAATCATACTGTTCTGAACCATCTTGCGACAAGCAGCATCAAGAACGGTGTCCTCGCGACAAGTGTCACAACCAGATACAAGCGAAAGGTATGCTCAGTTCCCTCCTATTTCGAACAACGCTAATTTTCCATAGTATGTCACAAGTATTTTGTACAAACCTACCGGTGATATCACGGGATGAGCGATTAACTTTGTCTGTGTATCCTACACTGTATTCTCCCCTCACATACTCGAGATCTATGTGAGATATCTTGAAACTTCGAATTCAACATCCCTTAGAAGTCTGGCACTTCTACGTACACTGCTATTACCGAATTTTCGCCTCAAAAACTAGGCTGAATGTTGTACTATGAACTCACACAAACACTCAGTACTTCACAAGCCACGAAGTCTGGCCATGAGCTTGATGCCATTCTTTGTAATTTCGGAGGGCGATCGCCTCAGTGCAAAATGATGTGAAGATATGTTCACTATATTTTGACTCAGATATCTAGTTACCATGGGTCTATGCATCCGCATCCATGAGTTTACCAAGTTCCAAACAAATCCAAATCCTCATCAAGTGTTTCGAGAAGACTTTGTGCAACCATGTCTATTCAAACTCCCTTAAGGGCTCCAACCTGATATATGCTTAATTCGTAACACATGAAACCATTCAATACTTTTAGTCTCTCCAGTCGACAAAAACTTCATCAGTCCGGAATCGCTGGGTGCATGTAGACTCGGACAGCGGTGTTTCGAACCCCGTTTTGAATGCTTCCAAGCCAGCTTGTGCAATCATAATGCCGTTGTCAATGCAGTACCGCTCATCAGTAGCAAATACGGAGCCTCCGCGGTCCCGAGCCATAATTCCCATCATCTCCTGCAGACGTTCATTAGACCCAACACCGCCAACAATAAGCACCTGCTTCGATCCCACATGCGCCATGGCACGCTCAGTAATCTCGACCAGCATAGCATAGACAGTCTCCTGTAATGAGAAACAGAGATCGGCTCGAGTCGGCTTCGCATCGGGATCCCGATCCGCTTCTCCGCTGTTGATCCGCTCGTCGTCCGCTTTTGCTTGTTCTGGTCCATTCAGGCCTAATGATACCGCTAATGAGTCGACGGCTGCGAGAATTCCCGAAAAGGAACAATCCATTCCCTTTACAACATATGGGAGATCTACTAATCGGAACCCCTTCTTTGCGAGTTGCTCGATGTTATATCCGGGGAATGGGTCGTTTGGGATGAACAGCGTGCGCGCGAATCGGTCTAGGCAGTTTCCGACGGCGATATCGAGCGTCTCACCGAAGATACGGTATCTCTTAGCGCTGTATGCAATGACTTGTGTGTTTCCGCCGGAGACGTAAAGGACAACAGGGTTCTCTGCGCCTGTGATGAGACGGCCCATTTCAATATCTAAAAATAAGCCGAGTTAATTGTCAGCTTCGTGCATGCTATAAAGCTTCCAGAACAGAGGAATTCAACTTACGGCCAACGCAGTGGTTCACTCCTATCAATGGCTTCTTCCATAGAAGGCTCATCATGCGCGCTGCAATCGCAATGCTCTGAAGTGGGGCACCCATGCCAGGGCCTTTTGTATAGCAAATGCAGTCCACCTGTGCAACAGAAACATTTGCTTCTTGGAGCGCCTGCTTGACTAGCTTGACGACCCATGCCCGGTGATGGCGGGCTACGTCTTTGGGCAAAAAGCCTTCGCCTGGCGGGGAAACGTAGGTGTGCCGAACGTTGGCGAGGACCTTCGCGGGGCTGCCGTCTTCAGGATGATGCATAATTCCAATGCCCACCTTGTTGGCAGAGCCTTCCATGCCAATTGCGAGCATCGTGAAAGGTTCTCGCTCGATTTTAATTTGAAAATGAGTGTTGTGAGAGCAGCTGTGCTGGGTTGCGAGGGTGATGGAACGTAATTTTTGTTATCGTTATCGAAGGCGGTCCCGTTTCTCCGAGCCCAAAAGTACTCGAATCCACATCTACATACTCTTTTCCACTTCTCCTCCCACCTCCCACCTCCTTCGCTGCCGCTAGCCTTCTCCCCAGGCGGTTGAGGTGCTTCTCTTCGGCTATAAGACGTCTATATTCTTTGTGTTTTCTCTTCCTTCGTATCATTGTTCCCTTGCACCACTCATTTCACCATGTCCTCTTCAGCCCACTTCCCTGACCCCTCGAGCTTTCAGGAACAGTCAAATGGATTCATTTCCTGGCTTGAGGCTTGCCCGGGTGTCAAAGTCAACCCCAAGATCAGTCTCGCAGATCTTAGATCCAGCGGTGCAGGACGAGGAGTCGGTAGGTTGCCCCCACATCCACAAAACACACCACACAAAATCCGCAATCAGAACAACAATCACCTCGAAAACAAGGAACAATAACTGACGCAAATGGCTCTGTGTCTTTATAGTTGCTCAGTCAAACATCTCTGAAGGAGAAGAGCTCTTCTCAATCCCCCGCTCCGTCATCCTCGCCGTCCAAAACTCCCAGCTGAAAAGCCTCCTGTCGCAAGACGTGGAAGAACTCGGACCATGGCTATCACTCATGCTAGTCATGCTCTACGAATACCTCAAGGGCCCTCAGTCAAACTGGGCACCCTATTTCCGGGTCCTTCCCACCCGTTTTGATACTCTGATGTTCTGGTCTCAGGCCGAACTGCAGGAGTTGCAGGCCAGCGCCATCGTTGATAAGATTGGCAAACAGGCTGCTGACGAGTCCATCCTGGAATCAATTGCCCCTATTGTCCGTGCTAATCCAAGCCTTTTCCCTCCCGTGAACGGCATCCAGTCTTACGAGGGCGAGGCCGGGACGGCCGTTTTGCTGGAACTTGCCCACACGATGGGATCGTTGATTATGGCCTATGCCTTTGATATTGAGAAAGCCGAGAATGATGACGATGAGCCTGAGGGCGAAGACGAGAACTACATGACGGACGATGAGGAAGGGCAGCTTTCTAAGGGCATGGTTCCGCTTGCCGATCTTCTGAATGCCGATGCGGACCGCAACAACGTGAGTAATTTCACACGATGACGGTCGTTCATTCTAATAAATATCAGGCCCGTCTGTTCCAAGAAGAGGAATCTCTCGTCATGAAAGCTATCAAGCCAATCCAGCAGGGTGAGGAAATCTTCAATGACTACGGCGAGATTCCTCGTGCGGATCTACTGCGCCGTTATGGCTATGTCACAGACAACTACGCTCAATATGATGTTGTTGAGCTTTCTCTTGCCGATATCTGTCAAACTGCTGGTCTGAACAGCAGTGATGTGGAATCCGAACCTAGAGTACGTCACCCGACGAACCCCGCATACCGTGATCGACATCCAATGTCAAGCTAACAACCGCTCCAGCTCGAACTCCTCGAGGAACATGACCTCTTAGACGATGGATATGTGGTTCAAAGACCAGTTAGCGATGCATCACTGGAAGACATCCTTCCCGCTGAGCTTGTTGTCTTGCTTACAACCCTGACTCTATCTCCAGAGGATTTCGAGCAGCGCAAATCCAAGAACAAGCCTCCTAAGCCCTCAATGGATGCTAGTCAGGCCAGCCTCCTCGCCAAAACCTTGCAATCAAAGTTCTCGCAATATGGAACCTCCCTCAGCGAAGACACGCAGCTTCTCGGCAGCATCCCCTTGCAGGCTTCTTTAGAGGGATCTGCCCGCCGACAGAGAATGGCATTACAAGTCCGCATCGGCGAGAAGGAAGTCATCCAGACTGTTCTCTCCATGCTCGAGCCTATCACTGGTGGAAGCACACTCAAGCGATCCGCCAATGGCGATGGCCCTGATTCCCGACAGGCGAAGACGCCTCGATTCTAATAAGTTGATACACTGTTTATACAAAAGTCACTATTCTACCGACTCACTACTCGAGACGACCGAAAGGTTTCACGAATGATTAAATTTCTGTTAGATTTTCGAGACTCTTTTCTTTCAGAGCTTCCTCCTATTCCCCATCGTCGCAGGCGTCATAACATCGGTTGTCCATCATACAAAGGGCCACCACTGCCGTGCCGCTCCACTCCCAGGAGAAAGAAAAATGATAAAAAGATATGTACACAGACTGTTGCAGAGTCATGCCTATCGACATGAGATCTGAGTCGGGATGGATGTTGAAGAGGTGGAGGGAGTGAGCCAACAGGCGGTGGTGTGAAAAAAAAAAGGTAAAGAAAGCCTGCCTCGACGAGCCCATACCAATCCTTCGCCGCCTGGATCGTTAAAACATGAAAAGAGGAAGTACTAAAACTACAATGGCGGGTAGAAGGTGAGAAAAAAAAATGGCGACGAAGGATGCGGCAAAGGCAAAAGGACAAAAAGGAACCAACAACTCGAAACGCCCGCCAATGCTGCACAATCAAAAAGAAAAAAACAAAGAGAGGAAGGACTTCACGCCTCAGACGTTGCGGCTACAGCGGTTGGTGCAGGAGGAGCTCCTGGGTTACCGGGCTGGTCACCTTGCATACGTCTTTGTGCTTGAACCTGAGCTGCTTGAGCTTGCGCCTGCGCATGAGCCTGGGCAGCTACAGCAGCTTGTTCGCGTGCTTTGGCCATGGTTACCGCACGATGCTGCATGAGTTGGATGCTGAAGCCGTCTGTTTCATAGACAGGCTCATCGTCCGAGTCTTCTTGATCGAATTTGAACCGGTCACTCTTGACAGGGTCCATTTCGATCTTACAGCGTGCAGCAAAGTTACGACGGTCAATCATGAGTCGCCCACCTCGGCCAACACGGCGTCGGAATGAGGGGACTCTATGTGGCTCATCGTGCAGTTCTAGGGCCCGCGATGCGAGTTTGTCTTTCGAGAAAAGAGGACTGGTGACATCTAATGAGGTCTCGACATCACCAGAAGACTCTGAGGATGGTGGAGTTGGGAGTTGTGCAGTAAAGGCAGGGCGGAAAGATGCGGTATCGAAAGTCCTTTCTGGGGATGGAGAAAGCGGCGCACGGGTTTGATCCACGTACCCCTCGTTCCACTTGATGTGCTTGGCGATGTTCGCCTTGATATCCCGGAGAATATCGTTTTCCTTCTCTGCTTGGACGTCCTCCAGCAATTGCAGATCCTCTGCCCCTTGGAGACCAGGCTTGAGGGGGAGGCGCAATTGAGGAGCATTTGGACGTTGACCAGGAGGAAGATCCATAAGCTTCTTCTTGGGCTACCGGTAGGTTAGCTTGAGTTGACATGTACGGGGTGGCTGAAACCTTACTTTTTGGTTGATCAAATCCTCGTCGTCGTCCTTGATGCCAAGCTTGCGCTTCATTTCCCTTACCTCGGCGCGTTGGGCGAAGAGCAGTTTTTCGTTGATGAGCATCTCTTTTCGAGCAACCTCGCGCTGGCGGACTAAAGCAACTAGCTGTCGAGCATCTTCCAGTTCTTTGCGCAGTCGGCGCAGCTTCTCAGCGCTTTGCGCATCACGGCCACGGGTCTTACGGATTTGGCGCACTTCACGCCGGCGGAAACAGACATATGGATCACTATCGTCAGTGTCTTGGCCAGTTTCAAACTATTCGACGGTTAGTATACCTCAGGAATCTTGCTTGAAAACAGAATCAACACTGACCTTAAGACTTGGTTGCAGCATGTGGTTGCTGCCCTCTTCAGTCCGACGCGACTTCCAATGCTCATAGATGTCTTTTGCGAATTGCTTTACGCACTCTTCTACGGCAGCATCCATGGCATCTTCCATTTCTGGATACGAGAGGACTGGCGGACTATCAATGGCAGCATAGGGCTGCTTTGTCTGCGCCGTCTCCTCGAAAAAGTTCATGGTGGCCTCGAAGGCATCTTCCGAACATTGGCTTGGCGCGTCGCGTTTCTGGTTAAAAATCCTGAGGAACACATCGTCCTCCTCGGTCATGTTGTACGGACATCCGCAGCAGTCCTCCACCGTCGACGAGAAGCGAATGTAGGTCGCTGGTTGAGAGAAGAAGGGGGGGTAGAGTTCGTCATATTGGAGGTTGCTGAGGATGGTTTCGGGGGTGGGAATATGGGCACTGTTAAGTTTACCCTGAGCAGTTGCATTTATCGCGACTTGCAAGTGGAATTCCTGATGGTAGACACGCTTCTGTTAGTATAGTGAAAATTTCGTGTCGCTTTGGCGATGATATCACGTGATACCATGCAGGGATGAGGCTGCATATGGGGTTATGGGGAGACTCACCGATTCTTCGGCCTTTTCGACACCAGTCTCGATCTGCTGCAAGGATGCCTGGATCTCATCCTCGAGGGCATCTATCTCGTGTTCGCGAACGATGGGAATGGACGCCTTGGAGGTGAGCTTTTTAGGGCGCGTCCGGCCCAGGCCCCCGTACCGAGTCATAGCGTCGGGACGCGCCAAAGGGCAAGGACCATGGGCGGTAGGTAGTTAAAATGGGTATCAGTAGAGAGAGCAGCCCATGCGCGATCGCGTAGTCGTATTTTGGAGATGAAAATCGATGGCGAAGGGGGGGATATCGATCAGGCGAAACGGGCGGCTCTGGGGCTGGCGGTTGGGTTGACGTTGCAATGTCACCCGGCGATGGCCTGTTTTGGCGGAGTGCACGGCCTCAGGGGCTCGCTTGGGTGTCCGCATGCGGTTAGTGCGGGGCTGGGCATTATCAGATTCAAGATTCCCCAGCTTCCTTCACTTGTCTCTGCCTACTGCTGCGCTCTGCGGTTCATTGGGACCACGTGACTCCCCCTCTTATCTCTTTTCCGAGTAACTACTCTGTGACGCTATTCACACCCCTCTCACCTCACTTCACCATGGATCAACCAGCTGAACCAAACGCCGCTGCCATGCACAATGTGGTGCGCCGCCGTGGCTCTGTCGGCACCACGCAGCTATTCGAGAACATTGTGTCCACTTCCAACTGTATGTCTCACGGTCGCCTCGTGTTTACGGCCCCTCGGAGAAATCGTCATGCTAATCGCTGGACATTTCAGTTGACTACGAAGAGGTCGAGCGACTCCGCAAACGTTTCATGAAGCTCGATAAGGTACGATCTCTCAGATTGCGCTCTCCAGACCAGGGTCGGCCCCTGCTCACACTCCGATAACAGGACAGCTCCGGCACAGTCGACCGCGATGAGTTTCTTTCGCTACCCCAGGTTTCTTCCAACCCCCTCGCTACCAGGTTCGTCTCTGCATCTACAAAATGGAAACACGCGTCTAACAAGCGCCTAGAATGATCGCGATCTTCGATGAGGACGGTGGCGGTGATGTCGACTTCCAGGAATTCGTGATGGGACTGTCAGCATTCAGTTCCAAGGGCAACAAGGAGGAGAAGCTCCGATTTGCGTTCAAGGTCTACGATATCGATCGGGATGGGTACATCTCCAACGGCGAACTCTTCATCGTCCTCAAGATGATGGTCGGCAACAACTTGAAGGATATCCAACTGCAGCAGATTGTGGATAAGACTATCATGGAGGCAGACAAGGATGGAGATGGCAAGATCAGCTTCGAGGAGTTCACAGACATGGTGGAGAGTACAGATGTCAACCTGAGCATGACCCTGAGTAAGTGGCTTACCCGTGAGGGATGGATTGGGTGCTGACGTTATTCTGCAGACCAAATATAGACGGTGAAGGTGAACATGACGCCTGGTACATACTAGGCGGCCCCCCAACAACTCTGGAGCCTGGAGCCTGGAGCCGGAGGCCTACTCTTCTCTTTCGCCCCTATTTCTTTTCTCAAACCTACCGCATCATGTTCTCGGCCACCGTCTCGAGTGGCTCGTGATACATCCCTTCACCTGGTGAATGGTGAAGGGGCTTGCAAAATATGACACGACTCTATGACCAGCGATTATGTGTTTTATGTAGTTTAGTATTTCACTCATACGAGTCTAATCGAGTCTAATGAAGAAAAGACGTGGATTACTACGAGGACATTGTGAAACACAGAACCCAAGAATCAAATGCCCTCACCAGCCATGACAATTAGAACAAAGCGGCAAGAGAGAGGGGGCAGCCCAAGTGCAATAATCACCAGTCGCCAAGCACCTCGCAGGATGTTTCGGTCCATCTGATACAAACCCCAAACCGCCAGTCAGATCTCAGCCTCATTCACGAACCCTCGGGCCAACCTCTTTCCGTCCGGACTGCAACGTGGTTCATAATCTCAACCGGGAAGCACGGCCGTAATCCCAATCCTGCCATGAGAGCCACTGGTGCGCAAGACCCCTCGGGAAGGGACGGTCGTACCGCGTGAACCTTCCCTGTTGACCTACAGCCTGCAGCCTGTCTCCTGTCACTAATGACGCGCTATAATTGGCATTTTGTCAGCTGACGGGGTTCGTGAGTCGGATATGCGTGCGAACGGCCACGGATTACGGCTTTGGGAGGGGCTATGATGTTCCTCTAATGTCCGGGGTGATTGAGCTATAGCGATGGTTTGTCGTCGTGTGCAGCGACTGCTTTCCAGAGCCCGCTATTTGGCGCTGGTGTTTGGAGTGATCTAGTTTCCTCCACTCTGTAGTCTTTCTTTTAATTTCCCTCGTTTTCTTGCCCCTAATTCTTTCTCCGAAATACCGGGGTGTGCTTCGGGATGTGAATCCTGTTTCATGACACTAGTCGACTAGGCCCGGACTTAGGTATCTTTTACGTTCGAGGGTTGGTACCTAAGCCGTCTCTAGTACTAGTTAGGAAAAGAGTAAGGCGACAACATCGAGGCTGAAGAGACTGGTAATAAATCTCCGGACGGACACGATGAGCAGAAGACCACTCCAGAGGGATCGCGGGCGTAATTTTAAATTATTTGACAGAAGTTCGAGGCCTCAGCCCTCCACGGTGCAACTGATGGCCCGGCCACCGGGCTCCTGGTCGCGAGCTGTCAAAGGCGCACAAGCCCACCCACAAGATGAAGCCGAGTCCCGACACGATTGCATCATTTGGTGTGACCTAGCGAGACTCCCAGGTATGACCAAAGTATTGGTATACCAGGAGGGAAAGTACCCTGTGGCGGGAGGCGTATCTCGTACCGGATGCGATCTCGATACCTGAATGGCTACCTAACGAGAGGAAGCTGTCGAAGTATTCTCGAATACGTCCCAACAAACTTTTAGGTCAATCCCATAGCCCTGGTACCCATCAATGGCGTCGGTAGTAGCAAACGCAGGACATATACGCGCCCTCATTTATTGGACACGCGTCCAGCCACTTAACTCTCTCGCATTAGCCGATCCTTCAGTATTGGATCTCAATCGTGAAAAAGTACGAATCTGATCGAGCAAAGTCAGCCGACAATCGCCTCTACTAGTAGCCTGGATAAGTTTGGTCAACTAATTGGGGTTAGTTAATTGGGCTTGCGTTTAGGAGCTCATACATGCATTAGAATATGTCAATTCGGCCTTTGTGCTTGATGCTTCTACTTCTGCCGCCGCTTCTGCAGCAGAAGCATGACAGGTTGCAGCAATGCAGGAGAGTCGGAAGCTGCTGGTGAAACCTGTGCCCCAATCGACCCTAACCTCGGCTTGTCCCCATCCCAACCACGGCGTCGGATCTGGTTGGAGGTGCAATGGCACTGATCGTTCCCCGAGAGGGGAATTTGACAGTGCCATCTCTGAGAATATGGATCGGCAATCGGGCAGACAATGGGATCGAATGTCTCAAATTGGACTTTTTTGGGTACAAGTTCTCCGTAATTGTGTTTTGATTTTGGGTAGGTCCAATTCCTTTGTGGACAATGAAATTATTAGATTGGCTTTCCGTTTTGAGTCGGCAATGCGATTATTGCCGTTCTGCTCTTTTACCTTTCCTCTTTTGTTGCAAAAGAGCTAGATGTTGGTACTTCGTCCGGAAATATGATGCAGGTATTGACGCCCATCGGCTTCTTGTAAGACTACCGAGGTACCGAGGATACGTACTAGAGTCGTGGATATGCATCTCCTCTACTGTAGTTGGTGCAGTTTCTGTACCATGTTTAGGTACCAGTCATAATCCCTTTGGCTGGGAGGAAAAGGGGGCCCACGGCGGCTGTCCGGGCAATCTATCTAAGCCCCCGGGAATGTGCAAACCCTCCCCAAGGCAGTTCCAGCCCCCTCTATGGGCTCTGACTTGCTGGTACTCAGCTTATTGCTTATTCCACGGCTGCAGCATGGTGAAGGTTGAACTTGAGTGGATTCAGCCGATCCTCCCGACTCCACGAACTTTTGACCCTCGGGTCCAACTAGGCACGGCAATCGACTACTTTCCAGCCTGCTGGGTCGCGGCTGGGCCTGACACTTTCGCTAGCGGGCCCAGAGAAAGGTAGATTTGCTTTTTCCCTTGTTGCCCCTTGGCCAGCGGGGATCGGCCAAAGTACCGAGCAAGGGGATCTGGCGAGTGGTTTTTGTCATAGGGCACCAGCCACGGCTTCATGGATCGTCAGCCCCGGGCAGGCAGAGTTACACATCCAAAAATAATCCAGAAGAAATAATTCCTGGGCTAAAATCCGGGAAATCCAAGCCACTGCTTCGTACATCCAGGCAGACTTGGGGATTAAGGGAACTCCCAATCCCTCAATAAAATAATTCTGAATAAATCCAATCACCCCCCTTTCCCCTCCCCCCCCCCCATCCAAGGCCCTTGGAAGTACATACGCCCACCTGACCCTAATGCTGGCTGAAACCGTTCACCCTTCCCACTTATTCTCTGGAGGCCCGAGATCAGTCAAGCCTTTTTTTTCTCTCTTGCATGCTTTTCGAGCTGCAATTGCTTGGAAAATTCATCCCTAGCTTTTCGGGAACCCACCAAGGACCAGCACGCCGGGTTCCCGGGCGATCGCAGACGTACAGGCCCGAAACGAGTTTAGGCGTAGATCCCTCTCGATCGGCAACTTAGCGTCAAACCAAAGTAGATAGCGTCAAAGAGTATATGGGGCCTCTTCTACCCAAGAGGAAGCCGAAGTCACCCCCCCAAGCCAAGCCCCAAAGCAAAGCCTCAGGTACCCGGACCAACCATGACAGGAGCCCGATGAACATACCTGCTGCTGCTTGGGCGAGTGATACCGGTATGTTCAGCCTACGCTTCGGCGCTACTTTTGCGCTTTTCCCCTTCTTTTTTTTTTTTTTTCTTCTTTTTCTTTTTCTCCGACTCTAGCGTCATCTTTTGCCCCTGCTCGCGCCGAAGTCCTTGGGTCAGATTCGTCATATCCCATTCGCTCGATCTCTTTAGGATTCGGCTCCCAATTTCTATTGTCATTTTATTTTATTTTTATTCCCATTTGGACTTTACTGTCTATCCGTATTTTCTGTTCTTATCTTCGCTGCTCTTGCCCTAACTACTTCGTTTGGGTCTCTAGTTCTTTCCCTTTTCGTTTCTTTTTCCCTTATACTTTCTCGCTTCATTTCTTTTCTTGTATTCGCTTCATTCCTCATTTTGGTTACCTTCTACATCAAGGTTCAATTTTTCTCAAGTTTCCCGCGGTATATGTCCATCGTCTCAACCATTGCGAGTGTTGATTCTCGTTTTCTCATTTCGCGTTTTTCGGTCAATTCGTCTCCGATACATTCTTATCACTATCTTTTATCTTTCTGCCAACCTCTATTTGACAAAACTCTATAAACAGGGTGCAAGAAAAACATCAACAAGACGAAACCCTATAGAGAACACAAGACACTATACCCTATACACGCGGGAGAAACACAAGACAGGTACACTCCCGCATCCCGCTCCCGGTTGTAATCAAGCTGGCCTCCTACGCAAGCCCGCCAATATCACCCAAGCATTGGGCCGATCTCGATCTACGCAGGTCCGCGTGGGACGGCCTCATGGATGGCGACCAACGTATGAGACAGCATGAGCGATTGATGGCGCGATCTGGGAATGGCACCTCTGGTGGCCGTGCAACCGAGTCCTTCGAGTCCGCCATGCACCAAATGGGGGACCCAACGGGGATGTCGCAGGCACCCGAGCGTACCCCAATGGCCTATGATTACGGATACACAGGCGGTCCATTCCACGGCGGTTCACTGCCGTCCAACGAAGGGCAAGGCTATCCAGAGTTTGCGCGGCCGCGGCAGACGCCTTCACACATGGCCGAGCAGCAACACTCCCATCAGCATCCATCTCTGCTCCGGCGAAATGCGCATCAAGCTCGACAGGATCCGTCGTTCGTACAAGCATACGACTCCGGCATACTTTACGGCTACGGTCAGCAGGGTTCAGGACAAGGACCCTTTGATGGTGTTTCACAGTACTCAAGTCGGCATTCTGCAGTGCTTGACGCCGCACTGTCGAACCCATTTTCTGTTTTACAGTATTTCACCCCAGAAGAGTCCACGGCGACGGGGGTCCCCGCGCTCTCCAGCTATCCCAACTCTCAGATTCCATATAATCAACTCCACATGGCCCGGCAAAGCACCTCTCAGTCCTTCCCATCCACTATGCCCGAATACCCTGTCGGCAACTTAACGACAAGTCGATTGGAGTCGCAGCCTCATCAGCATCAGCCTGACCCGCCTCACCATGCTGCGCCAGATCCTGCGCCTCTTGAAGAATCTTACCTCCAGTACCAGCAGGCCCTGCGCAGCACCTTCGATCATACGCGCGCAGGGCGATTGGTGGAGGCTGGCCGATCACTACTAGAAATTTCCGAGTGGCTTGTGACCAACGCACGGGATCTTGGTAGGTTTGCCTTTTTTTCTTTGGATTCTTATATTTCGCTTTACGACCCTATCTTCACTATATCATGATCCACTGTGCTAGCCTTGCCTATCCCGAGGGCAAGGCGAGGAAGTGTTTGCGCCCCGCCGACTCGGGAGGCAATGCTTCTAGCGCACAAGGCGTTGTGGATCGAGAATTTTTTGAACACAGAAGCATTGGCGGCAACATTTCTCGGATTTACTTACCGGAGCCTTTGGACCCTTATTCTTTGTTTCATTAAGCCTGCAGGCACGCGTCATGCAAGCATCATCTGACAGATTGAAGGCGAGACTAATTTTGTGCTTTGTGATACATAGGAATCCTGCGCGACGACCATATTTCCTACCCTGACCGCCTGGAACTATGGAAGAACTTTAACATCTGCTGGCTCGCTGTTGGCCAAAAGCAGAAGGATTTAACACAGGACTACATAGCAACGGGCCATCCGCCGGCGCAGGCAACGTTGCTGACCAGGGACCGGATGGAAGCTATGGGCAGGGACTTGATCCAGCTTTGCGACCAGCTTGAACAGCACGGCTTGGTGGATTACCAGATGGGTATCTGGGAAGAGGAGATTCTTTCAAGTGAGTAATATGTATGGCTGCTTCTGCTCCGGCTGTTGCCATTTCCTTCCACACCCCCACCTAAGGGTGAATGATTTGAATTTGACTTTGCAAAATACACTAAAATATCTCTCTACACTCCTGCTAACCCAATCATAGTCCTCGGCCAATGCCTTGATCTCGTGGAAAGTAAACCCGAGTTGCATATGCAGGCGGTACCTGAGCCCGCCATTGCCGCCCCGCGTCCCTGACACGCCAAACCCTAACTTGATCTGCACTTTGGGGCTCCTGACACGCCTCACTTCGAAACCAACCCCCACCCGCCTCATCAAAACTCGACCAGTATCATCTGAGGCTCGCCGCGAGGCGAAAAGTCCCAGTTCTGAAAATAACACTCCCCGCACACACTGCTTTGCGGCGGAATTTCGGTCCAGTTGCCCCGAATCCATCCGCTGAGCGCTAGCTCCAACTCTACCTATCACCTCCAAGCCCTAATCTTCGGGGATTTTTCAGTTGCGACAGGCCCAAATGCCGTACGCTGCGGGGCTGTCGGGCCGCCGGCACCATGGATAAGCTATTGCGCACTAGCGCGCTGCACAGCGCCCCATGGCCGACGTGATGTGTGAGATCGCCCAACGAAACGCTGCGGCATCGAGATACACCGATCACCTCCGTAGATACATGTCTGAGAGTCAGTCGCAGCCCAACGCTTAGCGCTGGCGGATCTGTTTCCGCGATTCTTTATACAGTAGCTTCCTGTTCAGGAATCCCGACGCTATAGTTAGTGTTTACGTCTGTGCTCTCTGACATTTTACATGATTCATGCTATTCATGGATATTGAGGTGATACACCTTGTACGAGTGTAGACTTTTGCCCTCGTTTTAAGGTTTACCAGGGTCTCCCGGGTCTGTTTGCTATATACCATCTGTATATATGCCCCTCCATCTCCTTCTTGAGATGTTTGCACTTATCTCCTTTCACTTATGATTACGCGAATTTCTTTGGGTTGCCAACATGGAGTTACAGAAGTTAAAAAGGAGAATTTCGGGCGTCACGTTGGTTTATGATGGTGCATCGAGCGGTTACTCGAATTCGGAAATGGGAACATCGAAGGCTGGCCTGGCCTGGCCTAAAAATTATCATACCCTTGGACTGGGATTTCAAACAATGAGATTATGGATTTTGCTCTCGTATTTAAGTAAGCCTAAGATTTCGGGTATATTTTCCTGCACATGTGGGCTGGCTTCCAAGATTGGTACTCGATCCCGTCGGGTGTGGGTGCCCATTTATATATTCCCCGATGTCCACTCAACATTTGAACCCGTGGGATTCACAGACGGCCGGACTGGACCTCGACATCTGGAATCTGGAGAACTCTGAGATTCAGGGAACGCAATTAACCTTGGAAGGTCCTAAAATTCAAGTATATGCTTTAAATGGAGTTGCGAAATCATAGCAATCCACAGGTCTTGATAAGATCTCGGTTTGATGACAAGCGAACGAAGCGCACATCCGTGCAAACCCTTGTTAGTGACAAGGTCTAGCTTTCAGGTCGGGTATATTGACAAAGCTTGGATCAGAATCGCACTAGAAGCAAGGCCTGACTTCAGTAAAGTCTTTTCAGGTTACAATGCGATCTGGGCTGGGGCTAAGTAATAAGTGGTTTGCTACATACGTCACTGATAGGTAGGTGTCCGTTACAGATTTCAATAGAAGCTCCATATGCATTGGAATACAGGATATATAGAACATGTCGGCAACTTGCCATGATGGATGGAAATAATACAGGTGGATAAAAATCGAAAGCATCGCTCGGCGCCAAATATGTTTACCGCTTGACCCAAGTGGGCATCTTGCGGGCCTTGACATGACCCGGCTTCTTTCTCTCCACACGACGAGCATCGACGGTGATGACACCAGCTGTGAAGTAGTCAGCACAAAGAGCCCATCAATTGGGAACGTTTCGAGACGTAACAACTTACCCTTTCGTAAGACAGGCTTCAACCCTGGCTCGTGCAGCATCAATGCGCGTCCGATCGCTAGTGTAATAGCCTCCGCTTGCCCCGTCGTACCACCACCGCGGACTCTCGCCCAAACATTATACTTATCGATCCGATCGGCCACCTGCAGGGCCCACAGCGCCTTTTCACGATCATCCACCCGCTGGAATATGTCCACAAGGGACCTGCCGTTCACCAAAACCTCGCCCTCACCTTCAACAAGTTGCACAACTGCGGAAGATGTCTTACGCTTGCCCTTGGCGCGCGCGCAGCCATTCTCGTCCACTTCACGCGGTGTGTGTTCCCTGGCATATGGATTACCCGGTCGTAAGAACTGGGCAAGGGATGTGCGGACTTCCTTGGGAGCGATGCCGGGCTCGATCCGGTTCAATTGTTGCAGGAGCTTGATCAAGCTCTTGTATTTTTTGACGGGCACAACCTCGCCGACGTAGTCGCGAAACTGGGCAAGCTTGAACCACGCCATCCGTGGTGCTTCGCCTGCTGGGACTTGAGGAAGATTGGCGTATTTGAGTTGTAAATCCTCCAGGGTCAGGACGTGGTCGATGAATCGCGGGTTCCCGGAGAAGTATGCTCGCGAGGCTGGGATGATACGGGCTGGGCGCTGGCTGAACTTGGAAAAGTCGATTTCCGGAGCTGCTTTCACTTCGAGCTGAGATTCCGCGCCAGTCTCTGTTGGCAAAGGAGGCTCTGCGGCCGGTGTCTGGGATTCGGTCTCGGTCGCATAGGAGCGGGTTGATGGGCGCAGGGATGGGATGGCGAGGCGATACGAGGGTGTGGCATTTAGCCGTAGCGATTGCATTGCCTGGACAATTCCATTGGGGGCGTGCCGAGCCATGGCTGCGAGAGAAGTGACTTCGAAAGGGCTGCGGACTCCGGAGACCTCGAGCAGCAAATGCTCGAATTGCTGTTTTTCCCGGGGCCACGTGACACTGCAAGATTAGTTCCTCCGGGCCCGACGGCCGCGCCATTCGCGCACAAAATTTCTCCTTTGCCCCTCCTCCTCCTTTCTTTCTTTTTTTCCCATCCCCCTCCCTTTACACACTCCCAGCTTTCAAAATGGCCTTCGGAAAGCTCTACGGTCTGCCCGTATGTGGTTGTTCTTTGCCAGTTTGCCAGTTTTCGCTGCTAACACGTTTATCAGGACAACGGTCGCACCCTCTCTGTCCTGGTCGCTGCCAAGCACAACGATCTGGAGCTTGAGGTTGTCGACACTACTCCCAAGTCTGACGCTACCACCAGCGCTGAGTACCGTGCTGTTCAGCCCCTTGGCAAGATCCCCGGTTTCGTTGGCGCCAATGGCTTCACCCTCTCCGAGGTCATCGCCATCAACATCTACGGTATGTGTCAACAAACTTTACATTCGGTTCAAGCAACTTTTGTCGCCAGTCTACCCCATTATGCTCTTATGATGAGATATTTTCAATTACTAGTTATCCCTGTCAGAACTATAACTGTTGAGAGAAAACACTTCTGAAAAAAACACTCCCGCAAGGACCTTGAGTACCCCACTTTTGGGTGGAAATTTTTTCTTCGGGATATGGGCATTCCTTCCCCCCCTTTTGTGGAGAACTTTGCCTTGCTGTTTTATTGCGTGCTCGATTGCTCATTATCATGAATGTCTTGAAGACTATAACTGACATATCGGCTCTGCAGTGACCTCCCAGAACGAGAAGACCACCCTTCTTGGCAAGACCAAGCAGGACTACGCTTCCATTGTCAGCTGGTTGTCCTACGCCAACTCCGAGGTCCTCCCTCACTTCGGTGGCTGGTACCGTCCTCTCCTCGGTCTGGATGGCTACAACAAGAAGACCGTCGACGAGGCCGCTAAGTCCGCCAAGGCCGCCGTCGCTGTCCTTGAGAAGCAGCTGACCGCCAATACTTACCTTGTTGGTGAGCGCATCACCCTTGCTGACACCTTCACTGCTGCTCTCCTCACCCGCGCTTTCGCTACCGTCCTTGACAAGAGCTGGCGCAGCGCCAACCCCGCCGTCACCCGTTGGTACACCACCATCATCAACCAGGACGCTTTCAAGGCTGTCTACCCCAACCCCGTCTTCACCGAGGAGGTTATCAAGTACACTCCCCCCAAGAAGGAGGAGAAGCCCAAGGCTGCTGCCCCCGCCCAGGAGGCTCCCGCTGAGGAGAAGCCCAAGCCCAAGCACCCCCTTGAGGCTCTCGGCAAGCCCACCCTCATCCTCGATGACTGGAAGCGCAAGTACTCCAACGACGAGACCCGTGAGGATGCCCTCCCCTGGTTCTGGCAGAACTACAACCCCGAGGAGTACTCCCTCTGGAAGGTCGACTACAAGTACAACGACGAGCTGAAGCTCACCTTCATGGCCAACAACCTGATCGGTGGTTTCCACGCCCGTCTTGAGGCCTCCCGCAAGTACCTCTTCGGTGCCCAGGCCGTCTTCGGCGAGAACTACGCCTGTGCCATCACCGGTGTCTTCCTTGTCCGCGGCCAGGAGGCTGACCCCGCTTTCAACGTCGCCCCCGACTGGGAGAGCTACTCTTTCCAGAAGCTCGACCACACCTCCGAGGCTGACCGCAAGCTCGTCGATGACTTGTGGGCCTGGGACGTCCCTGTCAAGGCTGCCGACGGCAAGGACCTTACCTTCGCTGACGGCCACGTCTTCAAATAAGCTTGTGCGCTGTCACTAGCCTTCTTTGACCTTCTCCTTTGGCCTTTCACCGAAATACCCCGGAGCACTCGCTTTGATGCCTTCATATTCCCATGGCACTCTGCAGTCTCTTTCTTTCTCCCCAATTTCTTTTCAAAATTTACGCGCCGATGTGGTTCATGTTCACGATGACGATGCAAGATTATCGACGGGTTTCCTTGGTCTACTGGCCGGGTTGCTATGTCGCTGCTAGTTTTACTTTTCTAGCCATGAATAAAAGAATGAGACCCTGTCTCTGACGAGTTATCAATATTTGCATAGTAATCAGTAACACCTCACCGTAGATCAAACGATAACTTTCATATATCAATGACTTTTAGTCTCAGGATAATTCCAACCTACGATCTGCCCAGGTATCTTGAGACTGACCTGGTGGTTCGTTCAAGTAGCCCAACCTTGGAAATCTTTACGTTTTCCAAGACAAATCTTTCCATATTGGACCGCCCAGGCCTTCCACCATTGTCGTTTTACATTTTCAAATGAGAGTAGTTGGAATTGTTGATTTGATAGACAAAATTGCCGTATAGAAGAATATATCCATAGATTCAATAATATCTACTAATATGCCATGCAATAAGAAATAAAATGATAATTATAATATTGAACAGAAAAGAACCACCCAACCCAATCTCCCTTAAAAACGCCCTCCAAACAACCTTTCCTCTGATACCACCTAAGCAGTACACCCCCACATAGACCGTTAACCTAGACCTTTCTCAACCCCAACCCCTCCTCCAACCGATCCAGCAAAGAATTCTCTGATGCCGAGGATATCGCAGGCGAAGCAGGAGGCTCGGGTTCGAGCGGCGTAAAGCTCGTCGGCGAATAGACGCTCTCCCCCTCATCATCCAATACCGGTGTCTCGGCCTTACTCTGAATCTCAGCCTCGCTGGTAAGCGGCGAGGGTTCCGCCGCGGCATTGAGATGTGTAGGAGTGGAATGCTCTATTGACTGAGCGAGTGATTCCGTGGCCAATGGCGAGGTGGAAGTGAGGTTTAAGCCGGGAATCTTCACGGAGGGTTGATTGGATGGATCACTTGTTGCGGGCTGTTTAGCGGCGTTGCGTCCAGAGCGCAGATTGGAGATTGGGGGTGCGGGGCCATCGGTATTTGGAAAGGCATTTGCTCGTGCTAGACTCTGTGCTTCGCGTTTGAGTATTGCGTCCTCTGCTGCTTTTCTTTGTTTGCGGTTGAGGCGTGCGCCGGGGGCGGGGAGTTGTTGGGCCTTTGCGTTGGATGGGGGGTTTTGGGGAGCGTTGGCCGGGGCTTCAGCGGCTTTGAGGCGGGTTTCGGTCTTGCGAGCTTTCTTTCGCTCTTTCTTTGCTTCTTTCATGGCTGCTTTTTCTTCGGGGGTTGGCTCGGTTTTCTTCTTTCGGTCCTTCTTGTTTGATGGTGTTGAGTCGTTTGGCGGTGCTGACTTTGTGGAAAGGGAAGTTCCGCCTCCAATGTCAGGATCTTCTGAGTCGTAAGACTTCTCGGGACTAATATCTAATCCCAAGAGACTACTGCCTGGTGTTTTCGCAAGCCGCTCATTCCATACGCGGAGGACCTTTGAGACGTCGTCGTGACGGGCGAGCACATCAAGTCTTTCGAGTACGCGCTGGAATAAATCCGACTCATCGACAGCGGGGCTATTGTCGAACTCAGGAATCTCAAGGATGTTGTATGGTTCACTCAGAGCCTTGATCTTGCTGTCGTCTATTAAGACGGTGTTGGTCTGGTCCCAAAGCTTGTCCGTCGAAGCAGCCATTCTCTTGGCTAATTTCTTCGCAGCAAACTTCCCATTCGGCTTCCCTGTAGGCTGCTCAATGCTGCTCCCCGGGTGCTTAGCGTGGATGCGCGAGTCATTCCACACTTTATGAAGCTCCTTGTACACCTGCAATTTGGAGTTATATTGCCTCAGCGTCAGACCAAACTTATCACGGCCCCAGCGGGCTACAAGGTCCCTGTTACTTCCTTCGGGAAACAGGATATCGCAGATCGCATTGCACGTTGCCGGCTTTGAACTGGTCCAAATCATGACAGCGTACTTTCGGGTCAGCTCGTCTAAGAAGTGGTCGAGACCTGCACGACGAGCAAAATTCGGCGGCAATCTCTTATGCTTGCGATAAATGAGAGTACCGTTAAGGTCGAGGATGACCAGAAGAGGTCTTGGTGGACAGGGCTGTGGTGTTTGTGATGCCTGCTCCAAGTACGCGGGTTTCGGGCTCGGAACCTCGACGGCCGGTGTTCCTGATCTAGACCTTTGCGGCGATCCACCTAAGCCGTTAGGTTGGAGTTGAGTGTTATCCAGCGGCCCCATTGCATCCATGAAATGTGAGAACGAGGGCATGGTATGGAAAGGCCGGTGGTGCATCGGAAGATATTGAGGCGCGAAGGACGGCGTATTAGAAAGCGGCGCAGCATTATAAGCCTCCGGCGAACGTTGAGTATTCCCATTCCCCCAAGAGGGGGCATTTAATGGATTGAAGGCGCTTGCGGACGGAGACAGCGCCTGGCGCTGTACATACACCGGACTCGCACGAGCGTTGAATTCTTGCTGGTATTGGCCGAACTGGCGTGGGTTGTATGGCGCCCATTGCGCAGCATCCTGCACAGGAGGACTCATCGGATTCGCATATGAAGCCTGTGGTAAGAATCCATCGAAGGCCATACCCTTGGGGTTCGGCCGCGGGGGCTCATCCTGCCCGTTCGGAGCCATGGGCGCGTAGAAATACGGGTTGCTGTACGGAGGCTCCGGCGCAGCATAAGGAGCTTGCGTCTCAAGCCTCCTCCGTTTTCCCTCGCTGGGATACGACACCTTGGCAGATGGGATTTCAGGCTCGGGAGCGAGTCGTTTCGCGGCGGCCCTGTTGGGAGGGCATGTAGGCTTGCTGGAAGGAAACATTGTTGGCACTTGCAGTGAGAATCAGAATATGTAGTATACCTACTCAGTGTACCTGGCACCCTCCACTCTTGTAGATTTAAGTGAAGCCCTCCACGAAGCCCAAAGCGAGCGAGACATGTGGGACATGCGCCTGAAGATCGATTGGGCAAATCTGTACTTGCAATCAGCGTTATCGGCTCACCGCCCGCGGCAGTAACTTTTTATTTTTTGTTCGGCTTTGCGAATATCCTGCAGAAAGCAACCAGCATGGCTATTTCAGATATGTTGAACCGCCGTGTGCGGGCAAGGCCGGACGACTATGAAGAAGAGTATTCAGGAGCCTCTGACGTTGAAGACGTCTCCCAAGAAGATGGCGCAGAGGGCGAAGATTCCGACCCTGAAGATGCCGAATCGCAAGATGTACGTCTACAATCGCTCGAAAAGAAAATTTCCACTAACAAGATAAAAGCAGTCTGGATCAGACAATGAGAACCAAGATAGCGAGCAAGAAGAAGACGACGAAGAGGACTCCTCCGACAACGACGACATGCAAGCCTCACTCAGCAACATATCCTTCGGAGCCCTCGCCAAAGCCCAAGCCTCCGTAGGCCCTAAAAAGCGCAAAGAAAAACCCAGCAAAGAAGAAGACCCCGCCCCATCACCACTGGACCAAATCCGCGCCCGCTTACAAGAAGCCCGCGAGCAAAAGCGCCTAGCCTCCGAGACCCCCGAAAACCAAAAGAAAGCCGAAAAGAAAGCCGCCCGCGCATCCAAGCACGCCCCAATGGAGATGTCCTCCAAGCGCGCCGTCTCCCGCAAACGCACAGTCGTCGAACCCCCCGCGGCCCCAAAAGCACGAGACCCGCGATTCGACGCCGCGGTAATGGGCCACAGCGGCGCGGGACGATACTCGGAGGGCACGAGCAAAGCCTACGCGTTCTTAGACGAGTACCGGGCTTCAGAGCTGAAGGAGTTAAAGGAGCAGTATTCCCGGACGAAGAACCCGCAGCAGAAGGAGGCGCTGAAGAAGCAGATCCGGTCGGAGGGGGATCGGATGAAGGCTATGGAGAATAAGAAGCGAGAGCGGGATGTTATTGCCGAGCACAATAAACGGGAGAAGCAGCTTTTGAGAGAGGGGAAGAAGAGCACGCCTTATTTCTTGAAGAAGTCTGATTTGAAGAAGCAGGTTCTTGAGAAGAAGTATGAGGGGATGAAGTCTAAGGATCGGGCGAAGGCGCTTGAGAGGCGGAGGAAGAAGGTTGCTTCGAAGGAGAGGAAGGAGATGCCGTTTGAGCGGAGGGGGTTTAGTGATGAATCTGGGCCTCCGGGGGGTGGGAAGAGGAGGAGACTTGATTGATTGATACCCTGTTTGACAAGCTATAGTATTTGTTCTAGAGTATATTCAAAATGTCTTTATATCCATGGATGTAAATGAGGAAACATGGAATTGACCAGTATCCATTTACTACATTAGGTTCCGGAGGCTATTAGGCTAGAGCTAAGCAAATACCAGGGACGAAGACTCGCGAAACCATTCAAATGCTAGGATCCCAAAGAGGTATGCAGAAGGTAAGGTATATGTAAAGACAAAAGACTCCACCAAAACGCCTAGTACAGTATCAAATGCAAGATTCACTGCTAAATATTTTCCATGAGCCGCAGGCTCGCCACTGTCGTTCCGTGGATCAAAGATGAGGTATGAACATCAATGTCATATGTAGAATCCGAGGCTCTTTCATGGAAGACCAGCCCCAGAGCCAAGGTGAAGAGATTGCCGTTTCAGGCAATGATGAATGCAGCGCGTGGAAGGTGTGATGTAGGCGCTGTGATGACATAGTAGAAGGCTCGTTTAGCCTGATGAGATGATCTCGACAAAGAGAAATGTAGGGAGCCTGTATATAGGCGTTGGCCGCATGCGGCCTGGCAAAGGTTTCAAAAGCACCTTTGTTTTGTGGGTGGCTTGACGCCAGTGGGTGTGTTAATTTTAGAATCATATTGAAAACTGCTTCAAGAATGGAACAGATCCCATGCGCGAGAACACAGGCCCAGGAATTCCTCCTTCTTCTTTCGCTGGGTCTCGGGTGAATCACGGCCGGCTCCAAATGGGCCATAGAATGTGGCATTGGGGCCAGGCTGAGCAGCAGGATTGGGGCGGTAGTGGGAGTCTGGCTGGTGACCCAGCGGCGGGCTTCCGTTGTCGTTCTCATATTCACTGCGGGGGCGACGACGAGCAGTTGCCTCGGCATGCTGGAGCATCGATGCCTGGGACGCATATGCTCCTTCGCTGGCCAGCGGAGCTGTCTTGGGAGCCATGTGGATGGTTTGTGGGGAAGGAGGGGTGGGTGGTTGATGGCCGCCATAGTGGACGATGCGAGGCAGCAGCTCTTCACGACCGCCAGACATCTCCTGGACTGCTTCCTCAGCAGACCGATACTCGCGGGGTCGGGTCGGGGTTTGGCCTGGTAAGCCGGGAGAAGGCATGGGCGCAAGGTTGGTCTGGGAAGAGTTGGAGCTGGATGCATTTGGATATAAGCCTTGGCGGCTGGAGTCGCGCTCACGGCCGAGCGCATCAGAGCCAAATACATCGGAGAGAGGAGGAAGACGGTTGTTGGTCTGAGTCGCGGGCGTTTGATGCATGTGAGAGGTTGAGCCGAGAGTCGGGCTCTGGTTGACGACATGGCGAGTGAGAGGCTGGGGTTGATATCGCCCTGTGAAGGTTTGATTGAGAGGCGCTGACTGGACGACTCGCTCATTGGCGAATTGTGAAGCAGACGGAGGAACGATCGAGAGCCCGGGGGGTGGTCGTCGCTTGGAAGACTTGGGCATATTCATGAATCCCAACTCGGAGGGCTTGACGCCGTCGGGGCCGTCGTTCTTCGCCGATTTCTGGAGTCGCGACTCGATTATCGATCGCTGCTGGTCCCGTACCGACAGACTGCGCTGCAGCTGTTCACGCATGGCCGGGTCGTGAGTCTGGAAGCCTGGCGACAGACACGCCATGCCAAGGTCCTGCATTCTTACGCCATCGCGAGCAGTCATAGGTCCTCCTGGAGGGCGAACCGACAGACCGCTGGAAGAAGGCAGGCTCGTTGAGAGATCTAACTTCCGTGGGCGCGGGCGAGACTGGATCTTGGGAGATGTAGCCGGTTCCTTTTTCACCGTGATCCTAGAAGCGGTGTTGTTCTGCGACCTGCGCATGTCATTCGGATTAGCGTCCTGCATCTGCTTGCGCCGGGGGTTCGCAACTTACGGCGAAGACGAGTTGTTGTTTCTGGGAGATTCCTTGGCCGACTCATCGTGGGTGGGATTCCGAGCTGGCGAGGAATTCACGGGCGGAGGGGCCAACGTCGGACAGTTTTTGGGACTGGGATCGCGGTTGGTATGCGGCGAAGCCAGCGAGGCTGCCGGAGCGGAAGCAACAGCCGTAGACATGGCGGGATCGAGTGAAATAGTAGATGCTTGATATCAGCTCCTCTGTTCGGATTTCCGGTTCCTTGTGTTCCTTTTTCTTTTGCTTGTTCCCAAGTCGGGTCGTCCACCAGAAGCCTCCCGGGCGATTATGAGGCAAGCATGGACGGGCGGGGATGATCGACCTTGAAGCGAAGTTCACAGCGCAAGGTGTGTACGGGAGAAACACAGAACAAAGAGCGAAAGTGAAAGCCGGAGGAGGAGGGGCGGTTAGGCGGCAAAAAAAATGCAAAGATGACAAGATCGAGCCCAGAAGCGACAAGCGAGGGAAAAGGGCCAGAAACTAAAGTTTGAGACCTCCAGCGGAAAGGGGAAGGGGGGGCAGGAGGAGAAAAGTGGATGTTTCACCAGATGGATGAATTCATGGTTCTCCAGGGGCTTTCGCCCCTCTCCGTAGGGATGCTACATTTCCACCTCCAAAGGCAGTTCCGACCAGGAACATGGTTCGTCAACGCATCAGCCGAGGCCTCAAGCGGGTACAAGAAGTTTCGCAGTGGAGCAGAACTCCCACACCATCGTTGCCCGGCGTATCAGCTTTGCTCGGGCTGAGACACCAGCTGTTTCTACTTGTACAAGCGCCAAGGCAAACAGATACTCCAGACTATGTACAGTACTGTCCATAGTGGTCGACGAGACTCATGGTCTATGGTCTTTGGTCTATCTGCAGCTTGTCGGCTCAATCCGCAATAAGCAAATCTACCAGTGGTACATCCCACCAATTGTACATGTATGCCCTCCCTAACTCTATCACGAACTATCGACAAGGCTGTCCTTAATTACAATCTGCCGCGAACTCTCCACCCAAAAACCAATTAATATAGTACACTCCGTTCTGGAGTCGCAAATCAGATTTTTCCGGCCGCGGGGTTTCACTTCTCAATAGTTTCGTTTCTTCGCCAGACCCACACGGCCCCCAATCTGTGCTTGGGCTTGATCGGCAGCCCACAGGACTGGCAGATCACATCGTGGCCTTTGCACGTTCGACGGCGCTTACAGCAACAAGGGGTGTGGCCCGTCCGCGCAATAGTCTGTGACGGACAGGGTGAGGCTGCATGAACCAGAGCCTGACAGCGCATGGACCGAGACATGTTCTTGGTTTTTTTTTTGGAGGGGCTGATCGAGCAAAGAAGCCCTCTTGAGCCCCCCGCGACCCAGAGACCCAGGCCCCAGAGACCACGCATGGCCCCTCTGGTGGATCGCAGGGTCGAACCCAAATGTCAGTCCCCGGATGCATTTGCCGGCTGCCTACTTGGCTGAGTCTTAAAACATTTAGCCTGTGTGGACGCCTATTGGCTTTGTTGGCAGCGTTCGAGGCGCGAATCAGATCGGGGTCTAGGTATATAAGCGTTGCTATTGCAGGGAATAGACGAACTGAGAAGAAATTTCTTTCATTATCTTAAGTTGGGCCTTTGCACACAGTTGTAGCCCACGGACATTTGGATGGTCTTTACTCCGTCCGCACCTGGACAAAATGAGGGCATTCGCGGTCATCTGACCTGGCCATCTTTATTGCAGGCCTGAGAAATGTGTTCAACAACTGCACCTCTTCTAATCGTAAACATTCTCTTCAGCATTCAATTTTGCGACTCTGCACTCTGTATGATCAGTGGATTATGATCACATTATCACATTGCATGACCATCATACTCCAGAGCCAAAGCTGCCGAAAGTCGAGATCCAGACCCGCTTATTAGATTGCAGTGGCTGCAAGAGGACTCGGCCTCGGCTGCCCTCATTGGAGAAGCGCGCAAATGCAATCTCACAATCCAATAGTCCCGGAATACAGTGGTTCGTCTCCGTCTCCCCACGACCGATTGGCCGATCGCACGACTTGGTGCTTTTCTCCGTGGCTTCAAGCCCAGCAAGCCTTTGCTTGGTGTAGATTACAAACTTACCTTTCTGTGCATTGATCCGTCAAACTTGGGCCTTATCCCTGACAAATCCCGCTATCTTCGCTTGAAGGCGGTCCTCGTATGCACAAGCTCCCCTGTCGAGGCCCGTGCAAACAATGTGATGGGTCCAGCAGCTATTGAGGCGATTGGGCTCAATTCCTCCCGTCAATTGACAGGCGTGGCAGACGCTCGGACGTCGAGGTTATTGGCTTTGCGCTGAAACAAACTATTTGACCCTTGATTTTTTTTAGGTTCTTAATGCGTAATTTGTGGCGGCCGGCTAATCTAGGCCTGAACCTATACTTTGTCCTCGTACCTGACAATCAATATACTGGCGACGAACTTACACATGGAAAAACTTATTCCTTGAAAACAAACAGCCATTTTTCAATGAGAGGCTTGCCCTCATTAGTAGCACATCACTTTGGGCCTCGCGCAATTTAACTGTGCTAGCTGTTGCTGCTGTGGCACGCTAGCTTCAAATGTCTGGCTACACAGCCCTATGACATCTGCACGTCACACCGTTATCGCGAGACTAGCAATGAAAGACGTGTAACACTCACAGCGAAACAAGAATTTCATCGAGATATGGACTCGAAATCGCATTTACCAGCCCAGCGACCCAGTAGATCATGGCATCCTAAAACGGAAGGCGGTGGGCCCCTATCGATAACCCACTTTTTTTTTCTTTCGACTCCGACGCAGCTCAATTCTACAGCCTCGTTGCCCGGTGCATTTGTTTGATCAGCTAGACGACATTCTCGTACAGATCCCGACGTACTCTCAGTCACAATCACATATTTCCCGCGCCGCCACCGCACGCCCATCGAACGCAATCTCGAGAAGCCCCATCCCACCATGCCCGGCTCCGTTCACGAAGAAGAACCCCAAGACCAGTCCATGGTCGACGCGGGACAAGAGCAGCCGGAGACCGAAATCCAGCTCGATGAGAAGCGCATTGTCGTGGTATGTTGATTCGGAGCTTGGCTTTAGTCCCCGATTGTGGTTTTGAATTGTTCCAGTCTAATGCGATCGCATAGCTTCCCGGTTCTTCGGATAGCGCTGCCTCATTCCAGTTTGAGGGAGAAGGACACACCCTGGGTAATGCGCTGCGCTATGCTATCATGAAGAAGTATGTTTTGATTTCTTTACAATTTCTCTTGTTGCGCTTACTAACTTTTCCAGCCCTGCTGTCGAGTTCTGCGGATACACCATTCCCCATCCTTCGGAAGTTAAGATGCACCTTCGTATCCAGACAGTCGGTTAGTTTGCAGACCCATTGGCGCCTTTGAATTGATTATTGGAGAATTCGCATACTGACGGAATCTGCGAATAGAAGGGGAAATGACCGCTCTCGAGGCTTTGGAGAAGGGATTCGGAGACCTGATGGACTTGTGCGATGTCGTCACTGAGAAGTTCACCGAGAGCCGGGACCAGTTCAACGAAGAGAGCAGCAACAAGATGCAGGTATGAGTGGAACGATGAGCATTGCATGTGTATATGGTACATACGGCGTTCTGGATCTATTTTGAAAAGTTTCTTATTCTGTCTTGCGATGGAGGTGCTATTCAGCTTCTATGTTATTGTTGGATAGAAAGGATACAAGTGTATATATGTCTTCCTGTCAAGAATGCAATGGTTGTTCTGCAACCTTGATTATAAATAACTATGATCCTCCCTAGTTCCACTCACTCCTCCTTAGTATCCCGGAACAACATATCAGCAAACGCATCAGGAACCGAGCCACCAGTGATGGGGGTCTTATCCACAATAGCCCTAATCTCAAGCTCCTCCTCGTCACTCAAGACAGTATTAATCGCACCCATATTATCCTCCAGATACTTAATTTGCCTAGTCCCAGGAATCGGAAAAATATCCTCTCCCTGCTTCAAAAGCCACGAAAGCGCTAGCTGCGACAAACTACACCCCTTCCTATCCGCAATCCCCTTGATAAGACTCGCAAGACTCTCATTCTGCTGCCGCGCCCCGTCTTGGAAATGAGGCATCATCTTACCCCGGATATCCGTCTCGTCGCTGATAGGCTTGCCATCTGTGAATGTCGAGGTCAGCACCCCTCGGCCTAAAGGCGTGGCGCAGACAACTGCGATCCCGAGCTCGCGGCATGTTGCTAGGGCGTTTGTTCCCTCGGGCCCTTCGATGGTGCGCTCTGTGAGCGAGTAGCCGGGCTGGTAGGCTGTGATAGGGGCGATTTTGGATGCGCGGCGGATGGTGTTTGAGGAGACTACTGAGAGGCCGATGTGTTTGATTTTGCCCTCGCTGGGGTGGGTTAGTGATTTGTAATGTGGTGGAGGGAGGGTATTGGGTTACCTACTTTTGGAGCTCGACGAGAGCGCGCATAGTCTCTTCGATGGGTGTGACGCGGTCTACGTTGTGGACGTAGTCTGGGGATAGGTAAGTATCATCCTGGTTTGTTGGGAATATACATAGATGCTTGGGCGGGGGGAAGGTTCGAGCTTACAAAGATCAAGATAGTCGATACCCAGTGCCTCTAAAGTAGTGTAGCAAGCTTTCTTGGTATACTCGAAAGACGTATCAAGCTCTAGAGTCTGGCTGCCTCGGACGTATCCGAACTTGGAAGCAAGGAAGATCTGATCTCGCTTTCCTGACTTCTTGAACCATTGAGCTAAGAGCTCTTCGTTATCGCCGTACATGCTAAAGGTATTTGTTAGTTATGAATAGCTCTGGTTCTGTGGGGAAGACGCACTCAGATGTATCCCAGAATGTTGCTCCGATTTCAACAGCACGGTCGAGCAGAGCCATGCGATGGTCATCTTGAGGCAAGGTACCGTAGCTGGGAGAAGTCATGATCATCATGCCGAATCCAATGGCTGGGACCAAAGGTCCGTTCTTGCCTAAGGGGCGGGGGCTGGTGTACTTGGAAGCCATTCTGAATGTAGTTCAATGTAAGATGGAGATGAGATGATTGCTATGAGAAATCTTGTGGGAAATGAAGATGTACTCGCGACAGCTTTTATATCCAAAGGCCAGTCCTTCAAGAACAACGTATCTCCTAAGTCCGGTCGATTATCGTAGTTACGTGCTCATAATGGAGCATTTCAAGCAGGCTTCCAACAATGGATCCATGAAGATATAGTTCGGGTCTGTAGATCGCTGTCAAGTTTTCCGAACAGACCAATAAGTGCCTCGGCAGCCTGAAATGCGAGCACCAGCGCGGAAATCGTGAAATAAAAAAGTATCTATGCATATTCACTATTTCCGAGCGAAGCAATCCCTGACGATGGCGATCATGGCCCGCGAAGCTGTTATAATTAGCCCGCTCGAAACTTTCTAGAATTCCGAGCGGGCGAATCATCGGCCCAAACTCTATTCAACGCCCCCACCGCGCCATTAAGCCCCATCTGAGCTGACACCCAAACGACCTTCACGACACGCACATTATGCCTAACGAGTATCTCCATATGAGCAAAAATGTACTCAAAGAACGGCTGCCGTACTTGCAAGTAAGTACTCAAGCGAGACCAGAGTTCTTGTTGAGTGCCTTACACCCGCTAGAATCCGGAAAGTCAAATGCGACGAAGGCTATCCGTCATGCCAGCGATGCGTCTCGACAGGACGTAGATGCGATGGCTATGCATTCTGGACTCAAAAGAAGACACTAAAGCACACTAAGGAGACTGAGCCCCGCAATGCCGTTATTCCGCATTTGATCAACACGCTATGCGTTGCTGCAAGCACGGAAGAAAGGGAGTACCTGG
Source organism: Penicillium coffeae (assembly GCA_035985395.1). Taxonomy (NCBI): domain Eukaryota; kingdom Fungi; phylum Ascomycota; class Eurotiomycetes; order Eurotiales; family Aspergillaceae; genus Penicillium; species Penicillium coffeae. The sequence continues at coordinate 1,004,739 of CP142594.1, read as the reverse complement.
ATTGGTTTAAGGTCCGCACTGTGACTAAACTACCAGGTTCATTTATGTCTGAGTTTTGGTCGCAGCTTCTATTACAGGCTAGCTCTACCGAGCCTGCAATCTTGCATGCTAGCCTGGCTCTCAGTGCTGTGCACAAAATAGATACTGTGGAGTTACAGTACGGAGATAAGCCGTTGATCGAGCAATTCGCTCTGAACCATTACTTGAAGGCGTTGAGTCATTTAAAGTCCCACTTCTGTAAGAAGGATAGGGTGTCTTCGCAGGTTATTCTCATTGCTTGCATCATATTCGTCTCATTGGAATGCCTTCGGGGTCACATTGGTTCGGCACGAGGACATATCGAGAATGGGTTGAATATCATCAAGGAGCTCAACCCAGAATCGAAAAATTATCGAGAATCGTTGACTAAAATTCGACGCCCTACTTTAACAGATGAATGGATTGTGGAAACCATTCTAAGGCTTGACACCCAGACCAGATTATTCGGCCAAGAAGGGACTCATCACTTCTCCACAGGAGACGGAAGAAGCTCTATACCTCGAAAATTTCGATCGTTCAAAGATGCGTGGAAATCTTTGGATGAGATAAAAGGCCATGTCACAAGGTTGACCGATGTCGCCAACTATCAGCACAAAGATTCGAGCCCCCCACCAGACTCCCAAAGCCTTTCCGAGCATAAAGAGACAATACTCAGAGCGCTCAGACGATGGCTTAGTACATGGAACTCTTCTGAGAAAAGCCTTCGAGAGACAATACCTGGAATAATGGGAGACAGGGCGGCATTTCTTGCGAAAATACATCATACAATGGCAGCAATCATGGCGGAAGTGTGCCTACGCGCCGGAGATGAAATGATATTTGACACGCAAGACAAACGCTTCATAGACCTCCTCGAAATGATCGTATCACTCAGCAATGAAACTCCTCCTGAAGAAAGATCTATTCCATCAGACCAGAGTGTTTCGACATATACGACCCGCCGTGGATCTATTGTCGACCTGGGGTGCATTTCTCCTCTCTACTATGTTGTTACAAAATGCCGTCTTCACCATGTCAGAATGACAGCTATTGCTCTGCTTGAGAGATATCTTCATCGAGAGGGTTTGTGGGATCCAATCATTACTAATTTGGTAGCGCGGAAAGTCGTGCAAATAGAGGAAATGGGGTTCTATGATGATACTGAGACGCCGGAATCGGATGCCTCGACTGGCTCTGAGACAGCACATGTACTTTGTGAGCCTCGTTTGCCTGATCCTCATCGGATAGGGGATATTGAAATGATACTTTCGGGAAATCCGACTCAGACGATATTTCTTTCGGGTAGGATGCATGGGAATAGACATGTCAAAACCTGTATAGCAGAGTATGATATGGTGGCAGGTTCTTGGTCGAAAGATTATCAGTTCATGAGTCCTATTTCATTATGATGTTTGAGATAACATTCCAATTTCATGAGATTGATTATTACTATCAACAAGGAAATCCTGAGCAGTGCGTCCAATCTATTCGTACATTTTAGTCTACTTAACCCTAACGCCCTACCGAGCCATGCGCAGAGGTTGCATCTCCGCTTCCGATATCTCCATATCTGGAGCCATATTAGAATCCGTCTGGCTCAAGCCTTGGTCTGTTTCTGTATTGTGAGACAGCATTGCCGTGTCGCTCTGCATGCTTGATGACAATACTTGTTTCTTCTCAGGAATATGCTGTTGCTTGTAGTTGGCTTCGGAATCAGGGTTATCCGTTTGCGAGTTGCCAAATGATGAGAGCACTTTCTTCAGAGTGCTCGTGATAACCCTGTAAAGTAATGGAATATTTGCACATATTATTCCACCAAGAGTCTCAAAGACCGATAAGATTCCTAGGGGTACACCCGTCCCTGGGAGATGTGAGGAAATGCTCAACATGGGGATTGTATGACTTACAAGTGAAGTCTGATGAGCCTTGCGAGACTACAACTGTCAAACGAGCAATACTAATACCACACGCCCTAAGAATTATTAGTATACTTTGGACTCAGAAAAAAGACTTCACAGCATACAGTAAGCCGATGGCAAATACACCGGCAATCTCAAACTTGCGCTTCCGGGTGATATGCAAGGTAAATATCACTGGTACCGGCAGAAGGAAAACCCATATATCGGTGACCAGATTTGTTATGTTTGTGAAGTATGAGAACGCGACCAGGTTCAAGCATGTACCCGGCAAAGCAGCGTTCCAAGCCTTTTGGATCGGTAGGCATTGCAAACCAAGCCCAATCTCCATGGTTGCAAGCCAAAGGAATATGAAAATTGCGGTCCCGATCACGAATCGGCGGAATACAACGGTGCTAAAGATGCGATAGTATAGAGCTAGAATAGCGAGCTTTATGCTTGCGATTGCCCAGTCGTAAAAGTGGCTGAAAACATAGTCACCCTGACAAGTAGAGTCTTAGCCAGGAAGTATAGAGGAGAGGATGGATTGTGTACCCTGAAGAAAGACTCGATTTCATAGGGAGTGAGCGCAGCTTGGTGTCGACCATAACCATTGGGTGGACCTGATCATTAACATAGAGCATGTTAGTGTCTGTCCTTTCTCGGATACAGGGTTATGAAAGTAGATCGACATACCATATACAAGCCCACTTATGGCCAAAGCTATTGAAATTGCCTGTGAGCTAGATTAGATGCTACAAGTACAAAGAGTTCCTGGACATGAGAGTTACCGTAGCCCATATAATCATGTAGTCGTCAAAAGACATGGCATTCTTGGATGAAGGGCGCAGCTTCACGAAGAGCCGCAGGCCAGTAAACAGAAGCATTATCGGTATCGGAACGGAGTAGCACACGTTCACGGTCGTCGTGCGCGACTCACTGAGATCATCACTAGCAGCCATGGCCGAAGTCTAATTCTAGCGTGGCTCTAGGTGCTGTGAAGAAGGTCTGCAGAGGGATCAAGTCTCCATGCAGGAATGAAGGGAGGGTTGATCCAGGTATCACGCCGGAAAAACAGGACCCCGGTCCCTTTTGGACATATTGCATGCCAGTAGAGTCACAGGATAATTGTGAAGATAAAATTTTGATGTTATAGGACATTAGAGCTGATATAGGGCAGCATACAAGAGTGACATGCAGAGTGGGCTGATTTGGTTGCCACTTCGGCCGCGAATATTAAATCAAGGGCTTGGTAAACGACTCTTATTTCCAATGCGAATTTACAGAAAAACATAGAGAATATGATTGAAATTAAATAACTCTTATTGCCGATCAGAGGCAGACATTATTGCTATTGGAGAGATGGATGCACTATGACATGAATGGTCGATAATGTATTGGTGCTAGGGCGGCGCTAACTGCATGTCGGGTGCATGAGCGCCGTGGTGAGTGATGAAAGTGCGTCTGGTTCTTGGTAAAATTGGAAAAAAACATAAACCATGGCATTCATCAAGAGTCTAGTGTGAGCATCTTTGGATAGCTTCTAATGCGCTTATCGGCCGTGATCGCGTCCGCCTGAAACGTTGCTGGTATGTCGAACGCCCGGTGCCTGGTCGGGCGAGCAGTGTGGAATGTCTAAATATAAGAAAGCCAGCAGTTGTACCGCAGCACCAATGAGATAGACATTTGTTGAACCTTTTCATCATAAGACAGCGTATTTCGCGTGTTCAAAGATAATAGCCCCCGGGGCTGACCCCCTCGTTCTCTTTGTCGCAAATGCAGGCGCGCCTGACTATGCATAATCGGCCAAGATCGGCACCTTCTCTCTTCAGATACAATTTCTCCTCCCCTACCCTCCTTCAATACCTTTTCAGCAGCTGCTTGATGCGGTATTATTGGCCATGATGAGGGTTGCGGCTGAAATCTGCCGTGTGCTCCTCCTAGCTGTTGTGACTCCAGCCGCCCTTGCTGGATCTGCATATGGCCCTGTGGTGGACTTGGGCTATGCTAAGTATCAGGGCACATACAACAGCACTTTTGACCTGAATATTTTCAAAGGGTGAGTCAAGATCATCCAGCACTCGAGTTCTCACTGCGCATGGATACTTATCCCTCATTAGTATTCGATATGCAGCTGCCCCGGTGGGCCAGTTGCGATGGCAAGCTCCGCAGGCTCCCGCCGAGAACAACACCGCCATTCAGTCTGCAACTGAGCAGCCTCCCCTATGCCCTCAGTCAGGAGGTGCCAAGCTGCCTGAAGTTTACGGGTTCAATTCTGCCCTTGGTGATGAAGACTGCCTTTTCTTGAATGTTTTTGCACCGCCGGGTGCTACAGATCTCCCGGTATTGCTCTGGATCCGTAAGTTGACGTATCACATTGCACAGTGAATTTTTGAACTGAGCCTTGTGATAGACGGCGGAGGCTATGGCATGTTTGGCGCAACCTATGACCCCAGTGACTGGATCGAGACAAGCGGTAACGGCTTTATCGCGGTGATGATCCAGTATAGGCTTGGCGCATTTGGTTTCTTGTCATCTGATGATGTGCACAGGTATGGCACTACGAATACAGGCCTTCTTGATATGCGATTTGCTCTCAAGTGGGTACAAGACCACATAGCTCAGTTTGGAGGCGATATGACTCGAGTCACTATTGGTGGTGAATCTTCAGGAGCCGGGGGAGTGATGCACCAAGCTCTGGCTTATGGAGGACAGGAAGATGGTTTATTCAACAACGTTCGTGCTATCCCTCAAAAAGTGCCTTGCTGTATGTGAGAAAACAATGCTGACATACCCAGATCATTGCTGCGAGTCCATACAGCCCCGCAGTGTACAAGTATAATGACCCTGTGCCAGATGGACACTATCAAGAGTTCGCAAGACTCGCAGGGTGCTCTGACAAAATCAAACCTGGAATTTCTGTTTTTGATTGCCTTGTCAAAGCAGACAGCACAGCACTGCAGTATGCCAGTGGAAATGTATCGACTTCCGGTGCCTGGGGGACGTGGGCCTTTCTTCCAGTGATTGATGGAGAGTTCATTCAAGATCTCCCATCCAGGCAGCTCTCAAGGAAGAAGACTAGTGGAAAGAGAATTCTCTCTGGTGTAAGATAATCTGCAATATGTCAATGGATTTTAGTCGATACTAACTATACTAGAATAACGCTAACGACGGGGTGCCATTGAGCCCACCTTACATCAACACTACGAAAGGCTTCGAGGAATATGTGAGATCTTCTTTTCCTCTTTTCCGGGAATCGGAGTATTCTCGCCTGCTCGAAACCTATCGAGTCAAGAGCTCTCGCCCTGAAAATAATGCCACTCGATACGATACTCTTGGTGATAGGGGTCCTACTGCTCTCAACCAGTCTGAAATGGCCACTGGATTGCAACAAACTGTTTTTGACATATTTTCTGAAACAACATTCACTTGCCCTTCTTACTGGTTGGCAGATGCCTTTTCAGAACATTACGATAAAGAGGGCTGGAAGTACCAATACTCTGTCACCCCAGCTTATCACGGTGCAGATCTGACAGCTTATTTCTCTGTTGGGGCCAAGACCCCTACCAGTGGGTTTAGGAAAACCTTCCAGAAAATTTGGAGCAATTTTATCATCCACGACACACCAGCAATATCTATTCTTGACGCCGAAGCCGGCCACGGCAATTCCACTGTACCAAAAGGCGACGGAAATGTTATGTCATGGCCTGCATGGGACAAGGCATTCCCCGTGCTAATGAACTTGAATACAACAGGTGGAAGCCTAATGTTTGATCAAGTTACAGAAGATTTATCTTATTGGCTACGTGAAGATCCCGGGGTCACCAATGCCTTCAGTCTAGCCAATGCAACTGCCTGGGAAGGTGGCCGTGGAGAACGTTGCGAATTTTGGAGAAAGATTGGGCCTCATGTACCACAATGAGAGACCCACCAGGGATTTCAAAACTCTGAATCTTGTAAATGAACTTATAGATATTGAATAGAATCCATAAACTCTTGTTTAATTTGTGGCTTAGAGCCAAAATGAAGTACGACTAGAATATCGCGTTAGGGTGCGATTAACTTGCTTGAAAGACAAAAATCATGAATACCTGTCGCCCAGAGTTGACTTAGAGCATCATCGCTCAGAGACTGGGTATAATTTCGAGGAGATGTTCTTGGAGTGAATCTATGTCTGAGCAGATCCTCCAACCTCCCGCGCTAACATAGATTATCATGTCCAGAAAAACCATATACAAAGAAACCAAGACCTCATCAATCTTCATAAATCACGACTTAGATCATACCGCCATCGTATGAAAACTCCAACCCTGCCATTAGGCAGCAACATCTTCCTTTTCGCTGAAGGTCTCCTTGGGAGAGTCAGAGTCACTTCGACTGTCACTTTTTCTAGCTGTGAAACCATATTGACTGGAAAGTCTCTCAATATCTTCAACAGATAGGTAAGGAAGCTCTTTCGCTGCCTTGACATAAGAAATATTCTCCTCGTAGCCCTTTGCGAATATAAAGTCTATCTCTTCGAGGTTTCGTCCCTTTGTTTCGGGATAGAAAAAGTAACTGTTCTCGGGTCAGACGCGCAAATAACGCATTTAGCTTGAGAACTCACATAAAGGGCAAAAAGCAGGCATTGACAGCGCCAAAGAAAAGGTATGTCCCCCAGCTGATATTTGCGATCATGATAGGTGTTACCATAACGACCAGGAAATTTGTCAGCCAGTTGACAACATTCGCAAGTGCGACGCCCTTGGACCGGGTTCGTAGAGGATTGATTTCAGCTGCGTATAACCAAGGCACTGTGAGATACGATAACGCAAAGGATGCGATGTATCTAAACTTATTGTTAGAGATGCTTCCAGCGGTACTCTCAGTTGACTCACGTGAAAAGGCCAAAGACAGCACCCTTGGCAGGTCCTGGTGTTCCAGGAATCAAGCAGCCAAACGTAATAATCATGGAAATGAGCTGACCGCTGGTTCCAATGAGGAACAGCTTTCGTCGCCCGAGAGATTCAATGAAGAAAGATGTTGTCGAGCCGAAGAGAGCGTAGACGGCCATGTTGACGCCGCCAATCAAGAGTGACATGTGCTCAGTCATGTTTACAGAAGTATGGAGGAGAATTGGGCAGTAGTAAATGACAGCATTGCAACCCTGAGATTGTCAGTGAAAACTTTTTACTCTTTCGAAGATATGAATCTTACTCCGATTTGCTGAAAGAACTGAGACGAGACACCGATGAGAACACGGCGGAAGTGCTGAGTCTTGCCTCCAGTGAAGAGATCACGATAACGAAATTCGGCGCCGATGGACTCTTCGACTTTGATGGAGTCCATGATGACACGTTTGTCCATAGAGGCATTCACTCCATCGAGCTCTTCGTTATTGAGCGCAGCGCAAACTTTGGTTCCCTCAGCATCTCTGCCTTTGGATAGCAACCTGTAAAAATGCGTAAGTACTAAGTTGCGTAACTGCACAGTGACTGCGGATCATACCATCGAGGGCTTTCGGGAAGGTATGTGATGAAGCAAAGGAGTGCGATCGCAAAAACAGCCTGGAAAGCAATAGGGAAACGCCAGATGACCGAGGTCTTGTAGCCTTCCATTCCATAGTTCAACCAGTACGATAGAACTTGAGACAATTAGCACTTGGGAATAGACCAATCTCTTTCTGAGAACGAACTTACAGGTTCCATAAGGAATCGAGCCGCTACCGATGCATGATAGTAAGCCACGGTTCTTAGAGCTAGTGCACTCAGACTGATAAGGAGCGACGGTTGTGATAATCATTCCATTGGCAATTCCGGTTAGCACGCGACCAAATGTGAATTGGCCAAGGGCAGAATTGACAGATGGCTCTGGCTTCCTGAAGGCAGTGACTTGGATGACGACGCCAATGCAAACGCCGATGGATCCAATAATTAAGGACCATCGCCGGCCAAGTCGCTCGCCATTGACAAAGATGTTAAGAGCTCCTATAAAACAGCCCAAGTCATAAATAGCGGTGATAAAACCTTGCAAAGTACTGTTGCCATTCAAAAGAGGAAATTCGTAAAGGAAGATGGGCGATTGAAGTAGAGCAGACATAACCCCTAGAGGATGCTCTTTTTAGCCATTGAAACAGTACGAGAGATCTCGCAGGGTCATACCTTGATCGTAGCCGATTAAGATATAACCAAACATCACACAAATGGTGATGGCGGTCTTCAGACCTTTGCCTGAAAGGCCCATGTATGTTGGCTTCCCCATGGTGGCGTGATAAATTATTCAATTGGGACCTTGGGAGCCTCTCAACACAGGATATCCAAGCCGAAGGAAGATGGGTCTTATATCCTCGAAGTCTGGTAGCCCCGTGGGGTAAAGCCGACTTGAGCTATGATGCGAACCATTGCTTAGCGCGCAGATCACTTGACAAATAGCTCTTTTTGAAGCGGACCGGTCGAGCTGAAAGCTAATTTTTGGGGTGTAGATCGGATGCGGATCCCCAACCCTATGAAAGTCCGAGTCAAGATTATACCCGGTCCGCGGCGCACCGCCCAGATTCACAACTTTATGGGCTCATGCATCTTCATGCAAAGTTACGTAGCTACATTGAAGACGCCGAGTATGCCTAATGATACATCATAAAGTCGATCAATGCCTTCGTATAATCAACACGGACCGTGTGCGAGCTCTCGAGGACATGAGCCATGTAGAACTGCCTGGGCAGGTAGCTTACTTTCCTTGAGAAGGTCAGAAGCTGAAATACTATTTATAAGAGCACATTGATACCAATAAAAACTTTATCTTGTGGTTTTAAACAACAATCATCTCTTCATCCTAAAGCTAAGACTTGATGATAACCAAATAAGCTAAAATGGCTCCAATTGTGAGTTTAACTTGAGTCAGAGTATAAAGCACACCCTAACCAAGTCTTTGATTTAGGCTATCTCAAGATCGCCTGATGGCACTAAAGCAAATGGTCACGTCAAGTCGAGCTTGAAATCTGCACCTGCACCAGTGTCTACTCCTGTGGCCGAGGAGGTTGAGGAGGTTGTCCAGGGAAATTCTTATCGACCCGTTGGAGAAACACGCCCCTCGATCTTGTCTGAGACTTTCTCTGTCCAAGGTCAGAGCACCCATGTATGTTTCGAGATGAAACATGCTAACGCTACTCTGTAGATGTCTTGATTCCGCGTTCTGCTGGCCTTGGCATGGTCAAAAAGTACTACCAGCGTCGTACTCTGTATCAGTACTTGACATTGATCGCGGGTGGTCTCTGGGTATTTCATAATTGCGAAGACCCAGCCAAGCGTGTTGGAGCCCTGGGACTTCTATTCCCTGGTGCTGGTCTGATTGCAGTGGCTACTATTCCATCGCTCCTGGCTTTTGTCGCGACCATTGCACTGATTCCTCTTGTGATGCTTGTTTGGTTTGGCATGGGAGGTGTTTTTTTCCCACTCGCTCTTTACTTCGGATCGGCTGGACTTGCAGCTTTACTTGCCCAAGACGCAGTGTTCGAGCATGCTGGTGCTCTCTGGGCCACGATTGTGATCACTGGTCTTGTGTACATCATGACCAACGCGAGCAAGCTCAATGCTGCTGGTTATTCTAAGCAGCAGGCTCGTAATAAGTACCTGGTCAAGGCCGTTGAGGAAAATCGTGCAAAGGCTGTCCAGGCACCTCCTGCGGATGAACGTGAGCTCGACTTGCACACCCTTCGGTTCGTTCAGAACATGATTGAGCGTGGGCTCGCCCCATTTGACGACTTTACTCCTCATGATGTGATCGACCAATTTCAGACTGCTGCTATTCGATACCAGATTTATGGTGTTATTGACAGCTTGGCTTTGTATCAGTCTCACTATGCACCGGGGTATGCTGGTGCCCTTAACGAGGCTTGCCGGAACAGTATCGAGAAGAGCACAACCAAGAACATCATGTAGTAAGTTTTAAATGCCTTATCCAGTTCTGGGAAGTCTCTAACATTCCTAGCTACTGGAAGTGGGAGCAGATCTTTGGCAAATTCAATGCTTCCGACTTCGACCCTACTGTTCAAGACAACATTGTGAGACTGCCATCTTCTAGATAGATTTTCTTTTTTTCAATTCCTGACATTTCTTTTAGATGCTTACTGGTCACCTCGGCGTTGCCATGGGTCTCTGGGAGTCTGCTTCTGGAGACCGCAGCTTCCATGAGAAGGATAGCCTTGACTTTGTTATTACTGATGGAAAGCACTATAAGAAGAACTATCAACAGCTTGCCGATGCGATATACGAAAACATGGACCGAAATGTATACTGTTTGTATCCATGCGAGCCGAACTGGACTTATTCACTTTGCAAGTAAGTTTCGCATAGTCTCATCGCTCCAAGCGGATACTTAATTTCTTCAGCCTCATTGGCCTCGCGAGTCTCCAAGTCTCTGATCGCATTCTCGGAATGAACTACGCCGAAAAGATCAAGCCTCGCTTTGAAAAAGCACTGGAAGAAGAATTTACTGAGCGCGAAGGCCGCATGCTTCCTATCCGCAGTGAGCTCACGGGATTAACTGTGAGTCTGTTTTGACAAGTAAGAAAAGAAAAATACTAACCTAAATTAGATTCCCGGTCTTTGTGGAACCCTGAATGACTGCATTGTTGCCATGCTCCTTACGGCATGCCTACCTCACATTGCCCACCGCAACTGGGCTATCGTGAAGAAGGAGTTTGTCACTTATGATGACAAGGGACGCATGTATATCAAGGATCTTCAAGGAGCTGACAAGCTGGATCCCGGTAACTACAAGGCCGGTGAAGGTGCCATTCGTGCGTACGTTGCTGCTGCCGCCGCTGAGTTTGGTGACGAGAAAGTCCGCAAAGAGGCCCTTGAACAACTTGACAGCGAGTACTTCCCTGTTGAGGCTACTCCAAGTGGTTCTCTGTTCAACAAGGGCTTGTCTGCTACTACTCAGGTTATTGCACTTATGGCCCGTATGCTTCGCAATCAGGATCTTGCAAATGCCAGTCTGTGTGGTCCCACTGAGAATGCTCTCTCTGGTCCCATTCTCCAAGAGGCTTCCTTCCCTGAAGTTTTGGTCGCCAAGGCTTACAGTGCTGACGGTGTCAATCTTGACCTTGTGCTCTACAATGGTAAGGGTGCTGGTGAATTTGATCTTCAAATCGCTCGGTTGCAGCCTGGGGCTGCTTATACCGTCGAGACTGAAGAGACTGTTGAAGAGCTGGTTGCTTCCTCAACTGGCACAGCCACCGCGAGAGTGGCTTTGAATGGCCGCACACCAGTTACTGTTCGCCCTGCTTAAAAATTGTGCAACTCCAATCATAGTATTGATGGCGTAGTGCCAACAAGTCATCCAATTGCTTTAGCTTTGACAACACCTGTTTCTTTCGAGATTCCGCCTCCTTGCTAGTTTCCCATACTTTATGCCAGAACAAATTCAATGCTTGCTTATATTATTGAGATCAGATTCTATTATACTTCAGCTGGGCTCAGCGTTGATCAACCAGTAAAGTCTTTAAACAACTTCCGAGACAGAAAATCATCAACGTCTTAGAGTAGAGAGATAATTCAAGAAATTTCCTTATAGACACAGGGACTATTTTATGAAACTGTCATGAATGTATACACCTATTTGTTTAACACTCTAAAAGAAGCATCTAAATGTTTATTTGCTTCATAAAAGTCCTTTATTCTACAGCAGCTTGCTCAAGACAGTAAAGAAATACCATGTGTTCAAAGTAAAATGTGTTAGCTATACTTATGCGCTGCCAATGGCAGCAGCAAACTGAGTAGCACCTTCCACGGGACTAAGCCATGGTTGACGATTTGCCGTATAGCATTCAGCAGTCACTTTTGGTACAGTGGGAAATATTCCGAGTTTGATTACAGTATGCTCGGGAAACAATTTCGTTGTAGACATGATCGGACTAAGTGACATTAGCTCCATCGCAAGGAAGGCCGTGGAAATCAACTTACTTTCCGCATGTGCCGCAAAAAAAGCGACTAAGAACCGTACCGCTATCAGTTCTTTCATCCTCGAACCGCTTCAAGTTCTTCTCGCCAGTGATTTTGATGTCATCATTGCGAGCAAGAATGTTGGCACCCATCACTGGAACTTGTTAATAAAACTCAAAGTTTTCATTAGCAGAATACTCACAGCCACCTGCAACTTTTCTACAATGATCACAGTGACAATAAAATGCCTGAGGGTTTGTAAACGCATCTTTGGTTGTGAGTTTGACGCGAACCGCACCGCAGAGACACGATCCTTCCATATTGATAACTAGTCGCACCGTAGTACAGTCTTGGAATTGCCTGAGGTTCAATTTTCTGCCACATCCTCGAGCTTAGAAACATCAAAGAGAATAAATATTTCCCCACTTTCCTCATGAGAGTACATTGTTTGGTCAATGTGAAAGGTCCTTGACCTAAAGGCGTACCGCTTCGGACCGCCTGTCACCAACAAAGAAATCAACCCATGCTTTGATTAGATGAGATTGAGTACGTCATAACAACTTAGCTTGAATTAGCTAGCTTTGAATATACCTCAAACTCAAATATCTCCACATTTCCCAAAGACTCCTGCTTCCCCGCATTGTGTCTGCATCTCTCGTGGGGACGGGCACAGTGCATGATCTAGCCGTCCCCACTGTATATCAAAGCAAAAAGGAGGCTTGTGTGTGATAGCTACATTGTTCAACCAACTTCCTAAAATGAAAAGTGTCTTACGCCACCCAAGTACCGCCCTTCCGACTCACCCCTCTTTCCAGATTCATCTGCTCCAGAGAAAAAGACTTGAAAAGTGGAATTTATACTAGAAAGGCAATTTCCTCCATAATCCGGCAACGTTATTGCTTGCTCATCTTTGATAGAGTTTTTCTTTCCTCAAGAGCCCCTCGATATATCAAATCCGTGGTCAAAAACACCCAATTTTTTCGAATACAAAAGAACACAATAAGCTTGCAGCCACACAGATTGCAAAATATGTGTCATTAGTGGGTGCCCTAGTCTAGGTTATGAAGAGACTAGGGGAAACGAAATCCTATTTCATGGCAGTGTGTACTGTGTACTGCAAGAATATCATTGTAATAAAGGAGCTTGATTGATGTTCGATGAACTTTTACAAGAGTCGATAATTTGAACTCATTTCTTACATGATCAATCTAATAATCGAACAGCGAGACTTGATTATCATTTCAGCATAGAAGCGTTTACCGCATTATTCCCAACTAATGATGGGTTTCACGACCTACAATAAAATGGATTTAGAGTGTGAAGGTCCCGGATGTCTTTTTTTGCTTACCTTTCCCTCTTTTAAATCTAACAAAGCTTGATCAAACTGGGCAATGGGATATATTTGACAAAGTCGCTCAATCGGCAGATCACCCGATCTGCAGAGCTCCATCAAACGAGGTATGAACTACATAGAAAATGTGAGTTACTGTTCCTCATGTAGCTTGCTTGGGAAGGAGTCTTACTGTTGGCGGAACAGACCCACCCTCGATAATTCCTGTCACTGTCTTGCTCCCCAGTAAAAAATTCAGGGGATCTATTGTCACCCCAGCTCCTGGGGGTGGAACACCAACAATAGCAGCTATTCCTCGTGGTCCGAGACAATCAACCGCATTCTGAATGACCTTTGGTGCTCCAGTGCAATCGATTGCATGGGAGGCGCCGCCTCTAGTAACTTCATTCAGGGCAGCCACGGTATCGGCTGTTTCCTTTCCATTGATAATATGCGTAGCGCCAAGCTCTTTCGCAAGCTCTAGCTTCTCAGAGACTAGATCAACGCCAACGATAGTTCCAACATTCAAATACTTTGCTGCCATTAATGCCGTCAGTCCGACCGTTCCTAACCCAAATATGACAATGGAGTCTCTTGGCTTGGGTTTCAGAACATTAAGAACGCTGCCTGCACCGGTCTGAAATCCGCATCCCAATGGCGAATAGGCTGCCAGTTTGTCAGGATACGGACATTTTGTTATGCATCTCTCGTGGACCGCATTAAGTTTAGCGAAAGATGACTGTCCAAAAAATTGACTTCGAACACGACGTCCATATACGAGGGCTGTAGGTGTGCTTCCATCTGATGCGCGCACTCCCGTATGGTTGATCTGGACGTGGTTGTCGCAAAATGCGAATTCACCATCTTGGCATTGATTGCAGTTTTTGCACCAATTGAAAGACAACACAACATGGTCGCCGACTTTCAGCTCCTTATTCGTGACTTCGGATCCAATTGCTTTTATTGTGCCTGCGCCTTCATGCCCCAATATAGCTGGAAACTCCATGGTGGGTACAAGGCCTTGCTGAAAAACGAGGTCCTGTGATCATTGTTAGAAGCCAATACACTGCTAAATCTGAAAACGCACCGTGTGACAAATCCCAGAGTATTTCATTTCAACTAGAACTTCATCTGCTCGGAAATCGTCAATGACGATATCTTGGAGCCGAAACGGCTTCCCGGCTGCTTCGACTACCAAGGCCTCGCTTATGTATTGTTCGCTGGGCATCGCTGATTCTTTGTCAAAAGTACACGACTTTGCATTCGCTCCACGTAGGGATTGAACAATGGTGACATCAAAAATTGACCCAAATTGTATAAGGATTGAAAAAAAATTGGACCAACATTTGTCATCCGATGGGAACTTTTGAGTTCGACGATATAGCCGTCTGATGCCTATACAGTCTCCCCGCATTCTAATCAAGTCACCGCGGCGGTCCGTGCAGATCACCAACAAGATGCTTCATACGTTTGAGAGATACGGGCGGACCGTATTCAGCCGTGTCTCTTGCGACATTTACTTTGGATAATGTAGAGATGCGGGGAGTCTGTGCGTTGATCGTTTCGATAATCAAGCGGACAAGTGCTCAATGGGAATTGCGTTGAAACCCCCTCATTTGTTCTATCGCTTCAGCTCGAACAAAGTGTCTACGGGTCAATGACGATTATTTTCGCGGACTGGTGTTGACAATCAGATCATTTCACGAATATGGCTTGCTGCTATATTGCAGTTTACATGATCTCGTGTGTGATAGATGCTGCAGATGCCTTGGATGTCGATCTTCAAATAAGTTACAACGATACGACGGACTTTGCCGACAAACAATACGATAAGCTAGCATACAAGCCAGATATTGTCGCTTCCCGACCAACGGAAATTTCAGTCTCGGGTATGACATGCGCAGCATGTACAGGGAATGTTGAAAATGCCCTACTCGGTGTTGCAGGAGTGGAACGCGTCACTGTCTCGCTAGCAACAAACGACGCTAAAATTATCCATAACCCAACAATCACGGTGCAGGATCTCAAAAGAGTCATAGAGGCTTCTGGATATGGCGCCGATGCAGCTCCGAAATCCACGAGCGAACGATTAAGCGTCATCCGTCGAACTGAGGAGCTGCGCGGTCTTCGTGACACCTTTTACAAAATGATCAAAGCCAACTTTGCATTGTTTCTCATTAACCCAAACAAACCGGGGCTTGGGATTATCAATATTGGTCTTTTTGTAAATGACCTTTTGACGCCCGCGGGAACTCAAGCAATATGCGCTGCTACCACATTGCTCATTTGGGGACATTACGGGTCATGGGTTTGGCGCAATGCACTTAGCCAGGCTAGAAGGGGCATGCTGAACATGAACAGCCTAGTTACTCTTGCTTTATCACTGGGATTGATTTTATCATTGGCAAATCTCGTGTGCAACGGCGCAATCCTTGCCGAAACATACTTTCAAACGACCTGTGGGATGATCATGGTTGTAACAGCTGGAAAATACATGGAGCTGCTCTCAAGAAGATCAGCAACAAGGTCTTTGGCTTCGCTGTACTCTTTGTTAGGACAGACCCATTATACAACTTTAGAAGGGAAGGAGGTAAGAAGGCAAAAAGGCAAAATCTGGAATGCCTCTAACAAGAACTTCTTTCTAGCAACGCATCCCAACATCCATGTTGAAACCCTCCGATCGCATTCTCATTGAGCCCTACAGAGCCATTCCATGCGACTGTTACATAGTGCTGGGCCAATCGCAGGTAAACGAATCGATTGCTACCGGTGAATCCCTTCCGCGATCGAAGAAGGTCGGCGACTTTCTCCTTGCTGGAACCAGAAATGGCCCTGGGGAAATGATTGCCCTCGCGCACGAAAATAATGAGGGTTCATTCCTGCGTCAGATGCTCGATACGGTGGAAGACGCTTTGGCCAGCAAAGCTAGTGTCCAGAGCGACTTGGACATTGTAATTCGATATTTCGTGGTATGTGTTTTGGGAATCGCTGGTCTTGGATGTTTATTTTCTTTCTACAAATCATCTTCCGATCTGCCCTTCTTGCAGCGGATTAGCATTGCCGCTTGTCATGCGATGACTATCCTTGCAGCAGCGTGTCCATGTGCACTGGGCTTAGCAACTCCGAGTGCGACTATGGCTGGCATAGGTAAGATATCACGTTTAATTTTTTCTAACACTTTCTAACGGGTCATTTCCAGACATTGGTCGGCACCATGGTCTCCTCATGGCTGAAGGGGCCCAAACGATGGAGAAATTAAATCGCGTAACACATGTCGTGATGGACAAGACAGGCACCCTGACAAAAGGCGAACTTCAAATAGATGTTTTGGATGTGATAGATGAGTGGTATGGTCATGTTGAGTATCTTGCTGCACTGATATGCGCCGCTGAAGAGAATTCCGTGGCGCATCCGGCTGCGATGGCGGTTTTCGGCGGTTGTCTTTCGGTTGCAGAGCGTTATTGGCGTCTTTATAAAGAGACCGGAGCTATTAGAGAACACAAAGATGTGCCGGGTAAAGGAGTGCGCTCTAACGTCAACATCGGCAATGGAACCTGGCGGAAGGTTTGTCTTGGTAATGCGGCCTTTTTACAGGGAATGGATATTGCCGTGCCCCAAAAGACCAGCGACCAGGAGACGCAGTCGCTCATGGTGTATATCGCGATCGATGACGGTTATGCCGGATCAATCTCATTGAGAGTAAGTCTGGAAATGAAGCAAGATGGGTGAAGGACATTAAACGATGCGCTAGGATACTCTGCGACAAGATGCTAAAGAGTCGATCGTCAAGTTAAGAGAGCGTGGGCTTAGTATAACAATGGTATGAAGACCTGTCCACTCGAATGTACTGCGAACTAATGCAAAATTAATACCATTTAGGCAACAGGAGATACGGACGGTGAAGCTCAACGAATCTCTTCAATGCTGGGCATTACGGCTGTCGCATCAAGCGCAATGCCAAACGAGAAACTGAACTTGATCAAATCATTACAGTCCAAAGGAGAGACAGTGGCTATGGTAAGTTAGACAAATCCCTTTTAAGCTCTAGTCTAGGATTTATTTAATTTGAAATAAGATTGGAGATGGAATCAATGACGCACCTAGCATTGCAGCAGCAGACGTCGGCATCATGATGGCTCATGGCAAGCAATGCCTGACGGCTGGCGGCACCATTGTGCTTCTGTCCCCCCACTTGAACGCTCTCCCTGCCCTTTTCGAAATTTCTGCTCGAACACTCAAGCAAGTTCAGTTCAATCTGTACTGGGTGTTCGCGTACAACGTGGTAGCTCTCAGTTTGGCGCTAGGACTCGGGTCGCCATGGGGAGTGACCCTCAGCCCGTAAGTGACCAAACCTCCCAACCAGATTTTCAGATTTTTTTGGGCTCATAAAAACGCTAGGACTACTGCCACGATGATGATGTCCTTTTCATCTATTTCGGTGACGCTACTTGGGTCTAGGTTCAAACAGCGCCTGGTACAAGATTTGTAGGTCTGGGCCCGGCATGGAAATAGGGGATAGGGCTTAGGGGCTAGGGGCTAGGGGCTGGAAGTGAGATCAACAGCACGGCACTGTTTTACCTTTGTCGAGCGGCTTTGTGTAGAATAAACGTGACTGTTGAAGAATATTTTGATTGGCAACAAACATCATTATTTAACTTATTGAAGTATTTCAAGTTTTGCAAAATCCGGGTTTGTGAACAGAAGGGGGTATGACTCGGCCGGCCCCTTGCCTGAGGCGTTCGAACTCGAGAAGTCGTCTGGAAGCGTCGCCAAGCCCTCGGGGAGGGGAGTCGGTAAATTCCTTGCGAGGTCAAGAGGCAAAAGACTAAGAAAGTCATCGAAGACTGGAGATGGAATATTTGACACGTTGAATGATCGGTTTGGTGTCTGTTCTGGTGGCATTGCCAGCCGACTGTAGTCAAGACACTCCAGAACTTCGGCAATGTCACCGGTCGGCAAAGTATCGGACTTGCAGTGCGGGTCAAGATAAGTGGAAAACTGAATACTACTATCATAAAAAGTCTTTAGTCGAGTGACCTGGAGATTAAGTCGTTAGTTTGATGCGTCAGGGTCCGCGATCGGGGAAAGCCGTCTTACCATGTGGCCTGAGCTCGTCCAGAAAAAAGACTGTTCTTCGAGAGACTGAAGGCAGAGATCAAAGCAATTTTGCGCATCATAAGAGACGCCAGGACTGTTTGAATGTACGAAAAGAGAGTGTATTGTCCCCGCCACCATGACGCAGTACCCGTAGAAAGGGTCATGCAAGGCTGACAGAATAGGACAAGCCATATGTTTGATCTCTTGCACAAGCATGCAGAGAGATCTAGCATGAGCTCGACAGTCATCGAGGGCTTGCGATATGAAACTTAGAGGCGCTCGTGCTGCGTACTCTCCGAGCTTATGGCGAAATAAAATGGGATGACGAAGTAAACAATGGCATAAATGGAATAGCGCTCGAGAGAATACCAATGGTGCAGCTTTGTGTTGATTGATTGAACCGTTCTTCATAATATACTCGTGTGTGTTGATGATCTCTGATAGCGGCTTATTTATCCCAAAGTCAGATTCGATTTGAAGGAGGATGTGGTGGATTGCCGAGAAGCTGGATAATGGATTCCATGGTGCATGGGCCCCAGTAGAAGGCGATGAGCCACTACCACCAAGCGCGTACTGTGTACTGCGCCCCAGGACAGAAGCCATAAGGACTGTCATTGAGAAAGGACTGAGAGACCCAAGATCAACACTAGCCAAATCGGCATTGATTCCGTCAAGTGTGATCGTCACAGACATAGGCGAGTCGCTTCCAAAGGAATCTTCATCGCATGGCAGGTGAACTTTGCAAATTTCATCTGGAATTGCGAGTGGCTTTTCCCGACCGCACGACATCAACTTATCGCATAGATAGAAGGACCAGAAAATTCGTCTTCTTTCTTCTTGCTCAGGCGAGGTGAGTGACGAGTCAGGCTCTTTCATAAGCCCGAAATCTTGGATTATTCTGATTGCTAGACCAACCTTTATCCAAGCACCTTGTGCCTTGCCTTCTGTATAGTCAATATGAGCAAGCAGAAGGATTGTCTGCACAATACTAATTCCCACACGATCTTCGATCCCGTTCCAAGGCACAACAAGGGCTCTCCAGGATTCCATTGCGTATAAATCAATAGCATGCTTTTTATGCCCACTGTAAAGATCTGTTGTGAAGCGTGCAGCACTTGCAAGGATAGCAAAAACCAAATGATGCGGAACTTGCCCGAGAGCGAGCCTTGACCTGAGGGTTTCCTCGTGTAGGAGAGAATAGGGCTGATTGTGACAGTACTGGAAGTAGACATCCAATGCGGATGTGATTGTCTCTTTCGATGGCAAATGACCCCTGAGCAGTGGATTTCGACTAATATTTTGATTGTTCTCTGCGGCAAGAATGGATTCCTTATTTGACAAGGGTGAAAATACTGGGGTGGTGCTGGGCTGCATCCGCGTTGCGATTAAGCTGGTAAGGCTGAATCAATGTTAACTTAGCTAGCTCTTCGAGCAGAAGAATCGAGTAATAAACTCAGACCTTTTGATGTCATTTGACATTTCAGTCAGTCTAGCATCCATGTCCAATAATTTCTCTGTCAAATCGTTCTGCTTTTTCAGTTAACTCAAGGCTAGATTACAAGCCACGACCCGACCCTACCTCCAAACGTCCTTCAACTGACTCCGAATCTTTCGATCTTTTGCGCTTAGTACCAGATCCTCCATCGTCGCTTTCGGGTTCCGAGTATGAGCATGTTTGAGAAAGTCGTCGACAAAAATCACACTCTGGCTTTGTTCCGGAACAGCGGGCCTTTTTCCTTCTGGGGAGAAAGTTAGACATCGTTCAGCGAAAATAAAAGCCATACTAACCGACAATTTCGACACGCCTGGCGAATGCGCTTTATCTGAAGCCGCTCTATATGTGACTCGTCCATTGAGTGAAGAAAAGCAGTGAGCATGTTATGACAAAGAATGCGAGCAAGAGTGGGATAAAGTGGGTAACTCCATTTCCTGGGGTATTTGAAGCTTGGACTGGGACTTGCGGGGTAAACGCACCTTCCAAGACAAATCTCGCTTTTGGTTGACGGTCTTGCTACCACGGGGCCAGATTCCACTGAGACGGCGACTTGGACGATCTACAACTTAGTCACGCGGGTATATGAAGCTGGTTGTGTGGGCGGGTACTTGACCCTCTAGAGCTGGGAAGACTTCGACGTCATGGTATCAAGTAGTGAAATTTCACCGCATCTTAATAAGCAGATTTTTAGATCCATGTCGACTGATTTTCAAGAATGATCTGGCCTTTAAGCTTCTAGTTGAGTCAAGCTCGCCATTTAAACGTGCCAAGGGTTTCCCCAGCTCACCACGAGGTTGTGTTAAGATATGCTTTAATGGTGAGCATGTTTCTTCTGAATCATCTTGACAAGAAATGTAATTCATAGAATAGGCCGCTTCCATGTTTGCCAATCCGCTATAGCATTCCTACCAGCAATAAGGACAGGCCAAACAAGCATTCCCTGCCCCACCCCATCGCCGCATTAATCTACGCATGCGGGAGAAAAATGCCAATGATGCGATCTTCCTACCCCTCAAGACTGTTTTAATGGGACAAAAGAAGCTGATGGATAGCCAAGAATCCTTCTTGAGGTTTTCCACGCGAGGCTTAGCACGTAAATAGCCAGGGAGCCAAAGCTGAACCAGCCCAATGCTAGGATCAACAAAAGTGCGTTGATCGGCACCAACTCAAAGAGATCAAATGGGTCGATACCGGTTGCTCGAGAAAAGCTTTTCACTTCGTCTGCAGCCATAGATTCTATCGCAGAATAAAGTGTGTTTGATGTAGTCGACTTGTCGAAGAAAGCGATTGTGGTGGCGATTATGAATAGCGTCACAGCAGCTATTGACATTCCCCTTGATAATAGCTCGTAAAGCCACAAAAATATGAAGAAGAGCTTCACAAGGGCTCCATTCAGAGATTTTTCTTGCAAAGTGACGAGGTACTGCGCTATCGACTCGTGGTCGGAATCTGGCTGCAATAGGGCCACCAAGTCGCAGACCAGATAGGTAAATAAGCTTGTTAAAGCTAAAGAGTCGACAGTAGTTGAGCTTCCTCCAAAGAGCGCGTAGGCAACGAGAGCAAAAGTAAGGCCAATCCATAAGATAAGGAAGCTTGCAGAAGTCGCCACGTAGATTCTGGAGCTTGAGAGAAAGCGTGGGGCCATTTTGAATATGCTTTAGTATATTCACTTGAAAGGTGCACATGCAGAAACCACAGGTTCGAGAATGAGGGTGGGCTGGTTCTTGTAATAAGGTATGACACATAAGAAACTGGATACTGTGGCCGTAACGGCTCTGTCCGATCGTTTCAAGAAGGAAGAAACAGAATATACCCGTGGACCTTCCACGGCCCAAGCTTTCATTGGCCACAGGTACTTATTATGACAACTTTGAGTCATTCAGCAAAGTAGGGTGATGGCCCCGGGGGCCAACGAGGCTACGAAGTGAATAGATCTTGGATTGCTTCCGGTGCGAGCTGTAGTTTCTGTAGGGTGCTCTAGCCTCTAGCTTTGCGCCGTAAGCACTGACTGTTTCAGTTTGCCGTCGCAACTCAGCTGGCCGATTTAACTTTGCTCCTTCTTCTCTTTCCCCGGCTCTAGAGTTGCGGGGAGACACCGGCATTCTCCTTTCCACCAATTTCCTGAAAATAGCAACGAACAAACCTTGAGATGCTGTAAACCCTCTAGATAAGAAGCGATACAACCTCCGGGGCGTTGGGCTTTTCAGGCTTGTAACGCCACTGTAACTTACGGCGTGTTCCGGCAACATTCGTGTCTGCATGTGCGTAAATTACGTGTATACGTAATATCAATACGCTGCAAAGCATTCACGCCGCGGGGGAGAACGAAGGGGCGAATGAATCAGGGTTTCTAGCGTCTTCGATTTGAGCTTTGCACCGACACTATATACCTGGGTATCCCACGATTTTCTGACAACTCCTGTACAACAGATTGCAGAGCACGTGGAGACTCACCCAAGACACAGCTTCGCTACCGCGAACCAACTACAACACAAGAATACCGCTTTACAAAACACCCAGGGGAGATTGAAGCTACCATGGGTTATTCTCAGAGAAACAAAGCCTCTGGTGGCAGTATTTACAATTTATCTGGGCTTTCCCACTGGACAGGATGGATTCGTGCTCTCCAGATCAAAAGTTTCCCCCTACGATATTTGGGGCTATCTTGATCCTCAGTTAGCTGATGAAATGGCGGAGAGCATTCTCCTCACTTATCCTGAACCTTATATGAGATGCTCTACGTTAGAAACGGTAGAACAAAAGAAGAATGATGCTACGGAGGGCTCTTTCTTTTATGGAAAGAGCATATAGAGTATCCTTGCTCAGCTCCGGCAAGATCATGCATCTTGGAAAGATAAAAAGGCCGCCTGGGTCCGTCAACAAACAGGCCTTTCAATTACATGGGCGTTTATGGAAAGCGCGCTCCCAAAACAGCAATATTATATTGCAAGGTAAGCCATCGACAACCGTGCTCTGGTGAAGCGATTGGAACAGGAATTTTCGTCCCAAGGTAACTGATACTACATGTATATCTGAAAACTGTGTTAGGATGCTACAGAGCATATCATGTCATTAAATCGCAAAACTGCAATCCAACCATGGTGCTCGCGACTTCTGGAGCTTTCAGTTGACTTGGAGGATGTCGGTGAAGGCTTTTCCGCAGACCGATTCCCGCTTGATATATTGCACTATTTGCAATTGCAGCCCATTGAAGAGTTGACATCCTTTGTTGAGTTCCGCCAGATGTCCATCTACTCGGGGAACAAGTGTTTTTCAGCATATTCTTTTGGACAGTCTGACGGATAGATGGATTGCCGCGTTTCAAAGGCCAAACGAGGCTTTTCTAAAGGCTCTTGAAGCGCATCTAGCTCCTTGCTAGTAATGGCTTGCAAACAAGATCTGAGAATATAATTATACGCGAGACTATCTTCAGTCTTCTTGCTCCAACCTGTTCTTTACCTAAGGTTCTGGTGCATGTATTTCACTCTTGACTTTGTACTGGACCTTAATAGAATTAGTATAGCATAAATAAGCTCAGGAACCGGTCAATAAGGATCACCTCATTTCTGAAGCACTCTCAGAGTATTACGAGATTCTCGCGTTACCCAGACTGGAGCAACTATATAAATAGCACCAGGGCGTTGTTTTGCGACGACCCCGAGGCCAGAGTTGTGCAGGCGGGCTGCTTAACGAAAACTTTGGAACCATTCGCGGAATCTTTCCATTTCCCCGGTTTCTTTTTTATTCCCTTTAGGTTCCCTTATTGGAAACAAGTCCCACTTCACACAACATTTGCGTTTGTTTTATTTGGAGCCAGTCAAGTTTTTGTCTACCCTCGCAAATGACGAATCTGACATAGAACAAGATGGAGGAGTCAGAGAATGCGTCACCTCGCGAACATCAACATCAATCCGAGACTGGATCTTCAACAGCTGGATCTGAGGCGGCCCGCACTGCAGAGGTAGTCTTCCGTGAAGGTTCATGGGAGCCCGTTCCAGTTTCTGAAAATACTCGAGAGCAACGACAACTAATTCTCCCTTAGGTCCAAAGGAAGCCTGGGTTTATCTTCGATGATGTTCTCATCGACATAAACGCCAGCACACGAGGGCGAACCAAAGATCTTGAAGGCATGAAGACCAAGCTAGAAGAAAAAGGAGATTCTGTAAAGAGCTCCAAACATTGTTGCAATTTCGAATGCATACGGTTCTCGCAAAATTGCCTGGGATGGTCAAGTCACCTACTGGGCTCAAGGAAGGCTTCTCCAGGCCAGATACGAGTACAGAGTAGTTTAAAGCTACCTTGACACGCTTGACGCAGACCTGTTTGTATGTTTCGAAATAAACACAGCCCAGTTTTACAAAAATCACATAATAGGGCTCATGTACATACTCTACAATATGAAATAAAAACGATGAAGGTTACAAACGCCCAGCAAAACCGCGGCGTCGAGTTTGCCCGGCTCGGCAACATTTGGGGCGGTCCGATCGAGTCCCGCGACTCGATCTCTCCGAAAGGATGAAATAGCGGCTTAAATCTACTCTCGGCGACATTCTTTGTGAATGGAACCACGTCAAATGCAACGGCTTGCAAATTATACAAGCCGTAGATTATGAAGCCTCGGCCCTCGCGATCCTACACAGCGATGAATGCCGCCAGAGTAGGGGCTATGCCGCCCTTCAGAACTATAAAGGGCGAGCGATAGCAGTATCTTCAATCCAACAATACACATTATTTTTAAGGAACCTGCTCAGATCTTCTCGATAGTCTACACATCTTAAATATACATAGGTGCTCTGATACAACCATGGCTTCTATCATCCGACCTCCGCTCAACCAAGACCTTGCTGAGGTTCACAGCAAACTTCCGGCAGTGGACAACGTCAGCACCCCAGAACAAATCGAAAATCGCCGTCAAGCGCTTTCTTTCAAGCTAGAAGATGCTATCAGGGGACGAGAGGACACTGTCTCCCACGAAGAACGACAAATCCCCGGCCCCGCAGGCCCATTGACGGCATCAATCTTCCGCCCAAGGGCCCCTGAGAGCGACAAGAAAGCACCAGGCTTCCTCCATATCCACGGAGGTGGCTATCTCGCCGGAACTCGCTTCATGGGTCTCGAGAACATCCTCAGCTGGGTTGAAGACTTCGGCGCCGTCATTGTCTCTGCTGAATACCGTCTCGCACCAGAACACCCCCAGCCTGCACAGCTAGAAGATAGTTACGCCGCGCTTGTATGGTTCACCGAACACGCTGCGGAATTTAACGTCGACCTTAACAATATCATTGTCATAGGTGGCTCCGCGGGGGGAAATCTTGCTGCGGGCGTGACCCTCCTGGCGCGCGATCGCGCTGGCCCCAAAATCCGAGGTCAGATGCTGCAATATCCTCACCTGGAGGAGGATTTCACGAAAGCCTCAGTCCAGCAATTCGGAGATATTGCGCCCTGGACGAAGGAGAATAGTTGGGATGCTTTTGGCTATGCTTATGGCAAATACCGCCAGTTTGCGAACGAGTATACTCTTCCGTTGCGCATGAGGGATTTGACTGGCTTGCCGGCTACTTTTATCGATGTCGGAGAAGCGGATATTTTTCGTGATGAGGGTGTTGAGTATGCATCTGCGCTATGGAAAGCTGGAGTATCGACGGAGCTTCATGTATGGCCGGGTGCTTGGCATGGGTTCGATCTCTTTGTGCCTTCTGCTCCTATCAGTCAAAAGGCGGTTCAATCACGGACGGACTGGGTGCGCAGTATACTGTGAGACATAATTTATAAATTTAGATTTTAGGACAAATGTTTGTATCGGGAGTAAGCTTGGCTTCTTGGTCAATAGAATGCATGCTTTCAATCGGATGCGGGAAGTCTCCAGCGTAAAATAAACCATGGTATAGAGCCTGTCTTTCTGGCTCTTGTCGATTAATGTTAGAAACTTGCGAAGACCGAAGTGCCCGCTCCTATTTACTTAAACTGGGATAGGCGATTCGACGTTCTTCAGATCAAAAGCTTCACTTCTACTGACATCACTAAAAATCACCCTAAAGACATTGAGTCACTCAATTTGTTGGAATCGATGTCACAGATCTTCAATGATCACAATTCAAATGAACACCAGCTAAACGTCGACAAGGTGTTTCTTCTGCTCATCTTTAACGGCTCAGAGGTGATATCACGAGTATCTACGGAGTACAAACGCCCGCATGAACCAACCTTAGTGTCCCCAAGGTTCTACTTTGAAATCCCGGCTACATCATAGCAATGTCACGACACGCACATGTAGAGCTGTGCACGATACGATATCGCAGGATTTTTGGGATTATCGTATCGCGTATCGCAAATGTTCTATCCCCTGCGATACGATACGATATCGCAAAATGCGATATCGTGCACAGTTCTACACGGTACATAATGTAGCACGCGGGTCTCTAGTTATTCGACTCGACTCTGATCGTAGAACCCCTTCCTGTTCCTGTACCCAGCCCCATGTGACTCGCTAAAGTCGTCCGCGACAGTATTAATCATCGCGGAGGCCTCGAAGACTCCTCAGCGATTACAGTACTTTAGCTACAACGCTATCCATCTTGTTTACCACGGTAGATCATAGGATATCGATGCCCCCCTCAGTCTTATTTTCCTTCATTCTCCGACCCTAAAGTCAATACGGCTCTTACATTCTAATCACCCTAAACCTTGGATACATTGGAGCCGATTGCTAGCCCACCAACAAGGCTAGGAGATTATTATTCAATATACCGCGGCACAATACTCGAAACAGACCAGCTGCCTTCCACGCTGAAGATTCAAGAAAATCCAATGAAGGCTACTCGCAACGAGGTAGCCTATAACCCAAAAGACATCCTGACAATCCCACTTATCGAGGAGTTGTCCGATTTCGACGACTTCGGAGATAGCCCTGCATCTTTGAACAAAGCCTAAGGGCCATCAAATTCCCAGACGACTCACAGATCCGGAAACCTCGAGTCCAAGATAATCAATCAACATCGGTAGCTAGAAGAAGAAGAGAAAAAACTGGCAGAATTCGAGCAGAGACAGGAAGCAACTGCTCGGAGTCTGCAGAGGATTGAGGAGAATCAAGCAAATTGAGAGAAAGAGTGTTTTCCCTCTAATCTAGAGACGACGCGAACGACTCCTAAAAGGTTCGAAGATACTATGCCCTCAACGCCGGAACGCCCTCAATTAGATGGTAAAGGAGTAGGAATCGGGGAATGTATGTGTATACTCTCTCACAAATCCTTTCTGGAGAACGGACCCCATTTCCTCAACAACTTCCGTAAGGAGCTATCCGCCATCTCTTGTCAATTGACAGATTCACAGAAGCCATGGTACCTAGAGGAGCAAATCCGAAGAGAAAACCAAGAGCCAATGACCTATCAGCTGTTCCTCCACTTGATTCAGTGCCTACTGAAAAATCCGGAATTCGACAGAGTTTGTGTCTCGGAATGCTTGTATAGTGCTTCACAGAAGCAGAAAGAGGACACCATTACATACTCGAACCGCCTAGATCATCTTAGACAGGCGTCCACGCGAGACCTCTCCGATGAGGCGAAGAAAGACAAATTCTATCTAGGTCTTCGACCCGAGATTCTCTCGGCAGATCCGAGATTCCCCTACTTGGACGGATTTTCCTCATGCTGAAATGAAAGCCCACATACGCAACGTGGAGTTGGGCCTTCAGTCCTCTCGGGAGTCATTAAAGGCCGCTGAAAAGTCCAAACGCAAGAGCTCGCATAAGCCCCCTAGGAGCAAGAGACGCCGGCAATCGAAGGGCCCGAAAGAAGATCGTTCCGTTTCCGAGTCCTCGTCAAGGGACTCGATAAATCGCAAAAGGAGGCGCAACGGACCCAGGGGTGGCAACGCTTCACGTAACCCGAAATTTCGACGATAAATTGAGATTTCCAGCTCCAGATCTTCTTCCTTGTTCAACTCTCCTCCTCCCTCCGACTCAATTGAAACCCACACACGAACTATAAGCGTCATGCATGCGATGGACTGCTTCGAGAAAATCTCGAAGCCTGTCAGACGTTGGACTCGACATCAGAGCCAACATCAATCGGCATCACCAGAGAGCCAGAACCAGCTTTGGGGCGAAGCTTTCGAGGGGGGAGGTGATGTCACGACACTTGCGTGATGAAGGATGTGGGTTTCTATCCGACTCGACTCGGAGCGTCGAATATCTTCCTATCCTGTAATTAAACACATGACTTGCGTAAGTCGTCCACAATAATAATATGCATCCCGGAGGAGGCCTTAGGGAATCCCCGCGATTACTTTGCCTACAACGCTATTCATATTGTTTGCTGCGGTAGATCGTAGGATAGCGAGGTCGCCCTTCTTCGTATCTAACTCACTGCATTTGACAGTACATTTTGTGCCCAATTCCACAAAGCCTAGCAGGAACTTCACCAGAACGATTCCGGGACAGCCAAGTTCGAGTTCAATCGAATGCATGGTTTCAATAGGATGCGAGAAGCCTTCGCGTGAGATAGAGCTTCTAACTTGCTTTTAGTTTATCATTGCGAACCTTTATTTCTGCCCAATCTATGCATGGTTGCCTCGCCCCAATCACCCTGCATATTGTAGCTTCATTGGTTGAGCCTCCTCGTGATCTGGTGCGTTGGCACACTTCAGCGGGGCTGAGATCCCTGTTCTTGCATCTCCAAGCCCCAGAAGGCAACCACTCGTTTCTTGAAAAAGGCCTCGGCCGCTCCCCAATAGCTTCTTGGAAGTTTTTTTCTACCAGAAATCGCAATGGACGGAATCAGTGGTGCAGCCAGTGTCATAGCCGTTATTTCACTCGCCTTTCAACTAGGCTCCGGCGCTCACGATCTTTACACATTCTTAGGGACAATTTCTGATGCTCCTTCCGAGCTACGTCGATTGAAGACCAATCTCTCTCATATACGCACCATCACGTTTGTCGCCCAGGATGCACTTGAAAACCAAAGACGGCTACATGGTGATGGCGTACCGGTCGCTAATGCAGTTCTGATGTCACTTGAGAGCTGTGAAGATCAGGTTCAGCATATTTGGGATGTTGTCAAAAATGCCGATGGCGTTGGTCGTGGCTCAAGAATAGCCTCGCGGACGTGGGCACGCTTCAAGTTTGCTCTTCGGAAGGATAAGATTGAAGACTTCGAGCGACAGCTTGGGAGTTCCCTTCAGCTTCTCCATTTGGCGCTCACAGCGAGCCTCATGTAAAGAGAACCCTCTTTTCCAAAAAGGTACACGATAAACTGACTCATTGGTGTAGGGTTTCAAGTACCCAAACATCGATTTTCCTCGTCGAAAGGGACAATGCACGCTCTACGCAGCAAGCCCTGCTCCCCGACACATCGAGTCCCAAGACATCGTCAAATGAGCACCGTATGATGGCTGTGAGCGAGCCTCTTGCTGTTGATTTTGCCCCAAGCCAGACGGATGTATCGAACATGGTTTCCTTTCAACGAACGAAGTCATACGGGAGACGCGGTTGGCGCGTGTTGGGATACATCACGACGGAAACAACCCGCACGGAGTCCACGCGGCAGACAGTGGACGGGCATCTTCTAAAGGGAGACCGATGTGAAACGGAGTATACGGTACATCCTGCCTTTCTCTCCTGGTCTCTTCAATTCTGCATCAAGAAGTTTGGCCTTGGCTCTCCTCAGACAACAATAAAAATACAGCGGCACGTGTCAAAGGAAACTAAAAGGCAGCTTGAGAAAATCATGACGAATGATGATCTTTGTGGTCTCCAACGTCTATACGCCACGGGCGAGCTGTCTCCAGATAGCCCAGGCCTTATTGACAATTTTCGTTTCACTCTCCCTTCCTTTGTAAGATCTCCACAGAAGTGATGTTTCGTGCGGTATCTAAGATTGATGACTTCCTATAGGCGGGTGGGAACGACTTTTACGTCACTTCAACTAGTCTATTTTATCTACAAAAAAGGCCCTCTTTCACGCCTTTTGACATCGGTTTGATGTGAGTATCCCAGCGGATCGCGACATCCTTCTCAATTGAGCTAATCTGCTGTCAGCTTTTGGATTATTTTCCGTAACGGTCCATGCCATAAGTCTACAGAAATTTTCGGAGACATATACAGCCGCTGTCAAGACTATGATGAGCCTCTGGACAAAGTTTTCAGCCCGTGGTCCAATATGAAACCGAGTCCTGAACTCTTCGAAACTGTCGAATATGCAGCTTTGACAGGCTTACGTCATACCAGCCTTCCTAAAAGCACGTATCTCGGATCTGCGTTGTACTATGTGATCGACTTTGTCTCTCGAAAAGTATGGCCAGAGGCTTGTGACCTCGCAGTCAAGGGATACCAGTTGGCATCTAGACTGGTGAGAATGGGTGCAGATCTACATTACACCACCGATCTAGATTACACCAGCGCAGACCCTCTTTCTATCTTAGCGCGTATTATTTTCAACACTAGGCCAGGAAACGAAACTCTCATCATCTCCAAGTGGCTGGGTTTGCTTGCAGAGTGTGGCATCAATTTGCAGGAATACTTGACGAAAGAAGAGACCATCAGCAACGCCACTATACTACCACCACCGACCACCTTTTTTGACGACATTGATTTCAAATTCTGGCCGACACGAATAATTAAGTATGCAGCCGATGCTAACGGCCTACGTCATTTCCCCACGGTCCGTCCGTACGTCGATGCTGATGGTCCTTGTTCTCTTGTCCTGGAAGAATTCGCACTCATGCCTGGCTTGACAATAAAACGAGGCACTGACTGCTCCAAAGTCAAAGATCTCATTGCATTCGGTCAATCATCAGAACTCTCGGAACATCAGTCAAATCAACCATTATCAAAAGTCCTGCCGGATCTGGAAAACCTCCGGCTTCACGCGAAATCGTGCGACGATTCATTCATTCCGGGTGATGAAGTAGAAGTCAGCTCGAAGCCCATCGACTTTGGATCATTATCTTTGTGTAATTGTGACATTGATGGTAATTATCTCGACCTTTGGCCATTCTCTGGTCGTACGCATACGATGTGCAATACAGAATGGGCTTGTATGAAGGCATTATGGTGTAAAGTTCATGCCTGTATCTTCAATCATACTAGATTCCAAAGAAAGCAAGACAAAAATGAAGCAAAGAGGCTTAAACAGGAAAGCAAACAAGTTCGCGAATATGCTGTACCAGGTGCTTGGGTCGATTAAGCCTCCTCTTCTTTTTCTTCGATACTCAGATACCCATGAATACTACAGTTGCATACTACAAAAAAGATGAATGAACCGAGACGGTTTAGCGATCTAGTCAGACAATATGTACACATCATGTCTCCAACGTTGGCGCAGCTCCACTCTTACGCCACGAGAGGGCATTGATAAAAGGAATAGGAAATGATAGATGGAAAAAAGTAGCAGGGTTTTCAATTGCGGCCCTCCAAGAAACCAGAGACGAAGTTGCGTGGTAGCCGAGCGCCAGGGTCCTCCTCTGGGC
The DNA here is from genome assembly GCA_035985395.1 of Penicillium coffeae. Classification (NCBI taxonomy): domain Eukaryota; kingdom Fungi; phylum Ascomycota; class Eurotiomycetes; order Eurotiales; family Aspergillaceae; genus Penicillium; species Penicillium coffeae. Next base: position 973,518 of record CP142594.1, on the reverse strand, counting down.
GGAAGTACTTCATGACGTGCGAGAGTTGCTTCCAGTAGTTAAGAGTTTCCTGTTGAATATTAGCATCTAATTCAATTTCCACTGAGGCAACAATGCGTCATGAATCTATCTCAAAGACAAGATCAAAAGAGAGGTACCAGGCCATATCTAATGCACGGCGTCTCATTGGCCCAACTCTCAAGATCGTCCCCGCGAAAGACCCACTGCGCAATTGCTCAAACTGACCTGGAACTCGGCGTGGCTCTGGTATAGCAGGACATCGACGACGCTCATTTGGCTGACATAGCGGTGCTTTTCGAACTCCTGGCGGATCTTTGTTCGGATGGCGGAAACGGGCATGTTGAGAGAGTACATGGTTTGGATCTCGGGAGACTGTGATTTCACAAATTTGAAAGTTAGTTTTGCTATATTCTTTCTTCAACTGTCCAGGCTTTCAAGGGTAGTCTAGGTGCGACTTTGAACGAGGTCGGACAAGTGCTGGGTGGGATATGGAATCTCGGGATAAACTGACCGCGCGCAGCCATTCACGGTAGGACTTGAGGACTCGGAACTGGGCATCCTTCCAGTTGACAGCTAAAGAAGCAGTTGTTAGTTCTTTCATATCCTTCTTATGGTTCAATTGAGTATTAAAGACTGCAGGCGGGCGATCGGGACGCATCGGGGATCGAAGGGAGAAACGTACACGAACGCGTCCGCTGAGCGAGGTACGTAGGGTTGATGGTCATGATGGCGGATGGCTCAGCATACACCGAGTCCAGTGAGGATCAATCTCGAGGGAGGAGGGAGTGGAGAGAATTGAAGGTCGCTGGGGAGCTCTCTGGTGGGTTTGGAGGTTTCGCATGAGGTTGGTGGTCCCGGGGCAGTCCCTCACCGCCTTCCCCTTCTAAAATTTTCCGTCGATTTTTTGGATCTTGACGCCGCTCGACTTGACAATTTCTCCAAAGTCGCATTCGACCTAACTTTCGTTGCTGAAGGTTTTTGTTGTCGCTCGAGGCTTGGTGAACTACTCGGATATTTATACTTCGGTCTTTTGGCTTGATCTTTCACTAGAAGGCCACAACAGCCTTTCGCAATCAGCGTACTGAACCTCCGAAAACCTCATTCTTCAAAACCTCAACACAAGACAATGGCACCCACCAAGGGTTCTGCTAAGGGCCCCTCGGCCGGCGCCTCCAAGACCTCAAAGCCACTCTCTACCGGCTCGCGCGTGAGCAAATCCAGCAAGAGCAATGTGAAGCGTCCCCCGCCAAAAGAAATGAAGAATAAATCCCGCACTGCCCCGGAGAACCTTGCAAAGAAGAAGAAGCGTGTTTATACCGAGGCCGAGCTGGATCTTCCCAAGCTGAACTCAATCACACCTGTTGGAGTTGTCAAGCCCAAAGGCAAGAAGAAGGGCAAGACATTTGTGGACGATCAGGCATGTTACTTTGCGCCAATCTTCTAAACAATAGACACTAACAGAGTATTATAGGAGGGTATGATGACTATTCTCGCCATGGTTAATGCCGAAAAGGAAGGTCAGATTGAGTCGAAGATGATGAAGGCCCGCCAATTGGAGGAAATCCGCGAGGCCCGAAAGAAGGAAATGGAAGCGCGACAGGCAGAGAAGAAGTCGAAGTTGGATTCCGTTAAAGACTCCATTCGCAACAAAAAGAAGGGCAAGGGCGGTAATGACAAGCCGGCGGAATCAGCGACGAATGGATCGTCTAAGTCCAAGCCCAAGCGCAAAAGTGTTTCATTTGCTTGAAGAATGCATTGTCTATCTATTTATGCAACTAGATAGGGGTCTGGCGTTTCTTGGGGGGTTATTTCTACATGTCACCAAAATACCACGAATAGCATTGACGAAGTTCATCATTCATTATTCGCCTTTTGAGAAAGACACTCATATTCACTGTAGTCTGATAACACATTATTCACTATGGGAGACTTCGTTTTGTATAAGACATTGAATCTATGAGGCTATGTATGGATCTATAATGTATGTACGAATAACCTGGAACAATCTCTCGTGGCCCTTTTCATGTGATTTGGTCGTGCTTTGACTTTCAACAAGTCTAGTGGGGGAGCCTCATGTCAAGCTTGCGACGCACAGGGTTGAATTCTGGCTTCCAACTTTCGTCGGCGACCGCGCCGGAAGCATTGATACCGTGTACTTTCTCAGGATGTCGAACAACGCCAGGCACTTGAGTGTCAATTTCCTTGGCCATCTTGTTCAGGAAGTTGTTCACCTAACAGCAGTCAGAAACTGTTCAGATACTCAAAAGATACAATAACACTTACCGGTTTGACAAACCAACGACCACCTCCCATTTCAAACCAGCCAAGATGACCACCCCAGGATGTGGTCACCATCACACCGTAGGGTGTTTTAGTCATTTCTTGGAAAGGCAGTGCTGGGCGTGCGGCAATCTATGGTTTATTAGCAGTGAACGGGACGATTGAAGGTGAACTGAAACTTACAGGGTCATCTTCAGCCTGCACACAGAGGAATGGAATGCGGATTGCGAGCAGCGAATCGGTGGAAGAAGCATCGCGATAGTAAGCACCCTCAGTAGGATAGCCCCATGTAGGACATTGGATGGCGCTGTATATCACAAGTCAGAACCAAGTTATAAGAAAGTATCATTGGTACAGACCGATCGAATTCATGCAGATAGGTTATGTTCTTGATCTCGTTCATGTCTAAACGGGTATTCTTGGAGACTTCATCCTCATGTCTATTCCAGTTAGTGTCTATTTTTTGCAGTAGTGACGGGCATCTTACAATGCGATGAGCTTCTTCATACTTGAGCCCATGAATTTGCTGTACTGTCTGCCAAGCCCGGTGGACAGCAAAGCGAAAGAGCTGACCTCCAAATTCCATGGGCTTGCACATAGAACGGCTGCCTTGATTTGACACGCATCACCTTCCTCTCCCAGATACTATAATCACATTAGCCTGATACTGGGATAAGAAAAGGGTACAGAAGCACGCACATTGGCCAAGATATTGGCACCTAAAGAGAACCCGATAGCGAACAGAGGGCGATTGGGGAAATTCTTGCGTAGCCACTTGATAGACTGTCGAAGGTCCCATGTGGCACGCGCATTGTAGAGCACTCCAGTGGTAATCTTTGTCTTCGCGCAACCCCGCGAGTTCACCACGCAGGCCTCCCACGTGCCATCCGCACTGAGGGGCGCAAGAACGTGGCGCAGGTAGATTTCGTGTGACCCGCCGCTTAGACCGTGGAGCATTACAAGCATGGGCTTTGTGTCGTCAGAAGGCAGGCTTGCTAGCTCATCTTGCGAAAACATGGATGTTCTTGGCGGTAAACCGGACGGGTGTGTATATTTCCGCGCTTGGTCGGTCAACTCCCCCTCAGGTGGCATTTCATAAGGGTTGACCCAAAAGTCTATAGCAAATTGTCCAGGAAGCGCTTCGCTGTCCGATTTGAACATCTTGCGCTTGTAGTAAACGGGTACATTGTCTTGCTTGAAGACTGTATAAGTCGTCTGTAGGTGTCCATTGAAGAGGAACGGGTTGAGACGGCAGTCTTCAGGAGTGGCTGAGCGACAAACATCCTCGAGAGTAGTTTGTTCTTTTGAGCCGCTCTTACCAGCCTTGGTCAGAAGCAGCTGATTGTCTTTGGCGTGATAGAACGAGATCCGAGCGCTAGGGCGAACCCATGACAGCAGGCCCATTGCTAGCAACCCTGATAAGAGGATCGATAGAGGGAAAGAGCTGAGCAGCGAGGCGGAGTCAGACATAAGGGAGAGCAAGAGCTATGAAAATGCTAGGAATCAATCCATGCAAATCGCTATAGATCTATGCAAAAAGTATGTTTCGAAGAACTCTTTCTCCCCGTGCCCTGGCTAAAAAAAATTATGTGTTACCTACACCGATAAGCAGGGAACCGAGGCACTTCGATCGGAGTCTTGGCATCGTGGAATCCGTGCTGTATAAGTCACGTGTGTCGGTATGCTTTGTCATGTATACATCTCTTATGCGCGGGAAGTCCTCGGGATCCCGTAGTTGGTCCATGTGGGCCCGGTCATGAGGACTTTACCTCGATGGAGTCACTTGATAATGTTATTGTGCAGGAGGACATCAGTACAATCGCTGCAAACACTCCAGGAGACAGATTTATGGTACCAGTGGACATTCTTTAGCTAAATAGGGAGCAGAGGGGTCAATGATGCTAAATGCGGCAATCTACTTTCCGCATGCGGGAGGCTCCCATACACTTCCGGCACAGAACCTCGTGGAGGAACGTCCCGAACTGGATGTGGAACTTTGTTGGAATATTCGCTGCTGAAAAGTCCCCAGAAAAACGAATATAACTCCGGGGGACTCTAGGGGTTGAAATGACTGTGCTGCATTAGGATCACACGGCGACGAAATGGCAGCCCCTGCGACGATCAACCCCAATCCCGCATCGAGCCCTTCCTCCATATGTAATGCTGATAACATTGCCCGTAACCTTTCTGTGACCCTATCCCATGGTCCGTTTTCGTGCTAATTTACCTCTCGGGCCTACTTCAATGTCAAACGACCCAAAGTTTTCTTTTTCTTTCCCTTTTGAAGGTCTTCTCTCCATCTCGTCACACGATGCACCTGGGCCCTACACCAACATGATATATCGCCTATCATTGCATCACTATACCAGATCTGCCTAATTATCCGCTAAACATCTCTCATGGGGCCTAGTCACAGAAAGAGCCTCGAGGTATCTCGATCTCACAAAAAGGCCCATCCCTCGCAGGCCTCTATGAGTTTGGCTCTTCCGCCGCCAGACCTGCAAGAACGCCTACTACGAGCAACAGACCGATTCAAGATGATTATGATGAAAGTGCCGTCTTGGACGGTACCCCGAGCAAAGCGACAAACAAAGGACCAAACCGCGCGATGTTATCTTCTGGAACTACCTACCGAGCTCCTGCTTGAGATTGTATCCCATCTGACGATCATCCCGGAAGCCGTTTTTGCCCTAACTTGCAAGCGCATGTATGCGATTTCCGGGGCAATACTCGGCGCAAAATCTTTACGGTTCCCTCGAGAATTCGCCCCATTATTCCATCACTATCGCAACACACACAACTTTGTGACTCCACGATGGCAGCTTCTTACTCTGCTTGAAAACCCTCGCTGGCGACTCTGTTCCAAGTGTTTGAAATTACACCCTCGTTCGGTATTCTCGGCCCGCGATCTTCGACGGAAACCAGAAAGCCGAACATGCAATGTGGGCGAGCTGGCAGGGATCGTCGATATATGCCCTTGCAAGAAATTGACGTTCCGCGACAAGCTAGATTTAGTGGACCACCTTCGCGTGCGCAAGATTACACTGCGAGCCTTGAAGAGCGAGTTTGGGAGCATGATTCATGAAGAGGATCGCTATCTTTGGCATTCATGTCACGAGAAATACGGACCTTCAGAGATGAAGATATCCGTATTTCCCCAGCTGACAGACGATGAGCAGCTGATAATTCGAACCGAATATGAACTCACCACCGAGTCGGGCCAGGTGGGCAAAGAGGAATTCATGACTCCTCGCTTTGGATGCGCCCACCGCTCAGTAGATCTCTGGGTGTCAAGCGTCCACCAAACCACGATCTGCCAGCTCTTCGAGAAGTTCTGCTCCTCGTGCCAGCGGATTACTGTCTGTGCTGCGTGCAACACGACACTCAAGTGTCCTCGCAAACACCCATACCAGTCAGAGGGAGATAAGCGCATGACCTATTCCTTCTGGACCGAACGGAGCCTCGGTGGTACTACTGCTGTGCCTGATAGCGCCTGGGGTAACCAAAGGATTCATCCTGCCGAGCCCACTGTTGGAGTGGAGAATTGCAATGAGCTTTGCCCCTGGACTGTCCGAGAACATCCTGCGCTCACATATGCTCCCACTCTTGGCGAGGATATCATCCAACCTGGCATGAACAATCAATCATTGAGTTCACTGTACTCATCAATTCGCATGTTATAGAGCCTCTTGTTTCCTGGTTTGGTAGAAGCATTGGAGTTGGAAGGCGTTATCGTTTCTTTTCTGCGGATTTCACAATACTCTTGCTATAATGTCAATAAGTCTCAATCGTTGTATAGTCTGATCAGGACGTGAATTGAATTGCGATCGTGAAGTGCGGGTCTTTCCATCTTTAGATTCTCCGCCATGCGGTATCACGCTTATCATCACATGACCTCCAAAGTCTCCGCCCCGACGCGGAAAAGCGTCACTCCTCCAACTGGCGCGCGAGACAGTCAAAGAGCCCAAGCACGTCTGGACGCCGGGGCGATGAGCTTTCCACCGCCCAATTCCGGTCAATATCCGCAATATGTCCCCGGCTCCCAGTATCAGCCCGGCCATGGCCAACCGCAGCTGTATAACAACAATGTTCCCCCTGCGCCGACGCCTTATGGCTATGGCAAGCCCCAGCAGGTCTATCCCCCCGGGATGATGCCATATCAGTCCTATCCTCAGTATAATCAGCAGCCGCAACAACATATGTCCCACTATCAGCCTATTCTTCACCAGCAGCAGCAAATGCCCTTACAACCATCTCCGCAGATGATCCCGCAGGCCCACTCCCAGATGCTCCAGCAGCAGCAATCGCCTCATCCGCGCCCTCAACAGCATGCCTATCAGCCGCAGCCTCAGTCACATCAACAGCAGAGACAATCGCCTCTCATTCAACCTCACCACCGTCACTCGCCAATGCTATCTCAGCAGCAGATGCATCAGCAACAATCACCCCGGCCGAGGTCACAACTACCGTCTCCAAGCCAGGCTGCTCGGCCTCAACTCCAATCGCCTGCTCAGCTCTATCAGATGCAACAGAGGTCCCCTGCGCAGCTACCTCGACCTCCACAAGCTCCACCTCAGATATCCCGGGCACAGCAGTCTCCCATTCAATTGTCGCGAGCTCAGCAACCCTCTCCTCAACAGATGCCGAGGCCTTTGCAGCGATCTCCAGCTCAGGTACCGACCCATATACCCACGCAGATGCCTCAAGCACGGAAAACTTCGCAACCACAACATATACAACAGCCTGTGCAGGCACCTATTCCTCAGCAGCCTCCTCCAACGCAGAGGCCGACACAAGCACCGCAGCAGCAAAATCAACAGAGGATACCGGCTCCGCAGCCAGAAAGGCAACTTCCTATTCCCCATGTTGCCCCTCAGAAACCCCCTCCAGCTCAGGTTTCCCAAGGGCAGCAAACGCCTCCAAACCCAACGCCTCAACCTAAACCACCTCCGCCAGCGCCGCCCGCGCAGCCCGCGCAACCTGCTCCGTCTTTACCGCCGCCGGAACCGCAGCAGGAGTTTATCAACCCGGCGAATCTGTTTGTCAATCCTGCAAATTTGTTTGTTCAAACACCGCTACCGACTGCCCCGCTATCCCGATACACAACATCGCAACTAGAGGCTTTATTATCCGAATCTAGCTCGAATGAGGTCCCACCGGTTACTTCTGACTCTTCTACCTCTGCTCCACAAGAGTCACCCGCTCAAGCAGCTCCATCGGCTCCAGCAGCTCCAGCAGCCTCCTCGGTAACTGCGCCAACAGCTGAAAGCTCTCCGGCTGTTGGAGCCCCCCTGCAAGCCGCGACTGCGCCAAGTGCTCCAAGCATTGCCAAGCCGACACCAGCGAGTAAACAACCTGCAGCACCGGGGCAATCGAGCTTCCAGATTCAACCATCCAAACCTAATCCCAAGGCTGAGGGACAAAGTAAGCCTGCTACTAAGCCCAAGCCTGCACCAAAGGCGGAGGCAAATCGCGTGCCATCCATCTCGAAACCCCCGCAAACTCCAAAACCAGCTCCAGGACCGGCAAGACCTGCTTTCACTCCAGCAAGGCCTGCTCCATCTCCTATAACTCCTCAAGTCATGATCCCTGCGCCTTCTGAAGAATTTCAGGGAAACACGACAAAGCCACCGACAAAGAAACAACAGCAGAAGAAGCAATCTGTCCAGCAAAATGCTGAGAAGGCTGTCAAACCTAATAAGCCGCCGGTTGACTACCAAGTCTTGTTATTGTCTTTAGCCGACGAGTATCTCAACGTTGCGCACACCCAAGGGACAAAAATGGCGCTGTCGACTGATCCATTGGCTATCGAAGAGTATTATAAGTTGATAGCTACGGGTCTCGGCTGTTTAGAAGCTGTGTTGAAGGTAAGGCGAATAATTTCCCCGAGAAGTCCATTCTTTGCTGACAACACAGAACTGGCGATTACAACCCCGGCATGAAGCTCTCGTGCGGCTTCGATATGCACGAACCTTATTTGAAGAGACAGATAACGATATAGAGGCGGAGACTGCTCTAAGTAAAGGGGTATGTTTGGCAATCCAGCTTTCTTCAGTTCTAAGCTAACAAGAAACAGATTGATCTTTGCGAGCGAGTAAGCATATTCTGTCAATGACTCGTCTTCCAATACTAATCAGTAACAGAATCGTATGTTGGATTTGAAATACAGCATGCAACACCTTTTGGCACGGATGCTCCACAAAACGAACCCCAAGGCTTCTCTCAAAGCGATCGATGGCATGATCCAAGACGTGGAAGCGTAAGTTTCCTCAGCCCTTTGCCCGGCTAGGTGCTAACAAGTTTAGGTATCGTCACACTGCTTGGGAATACGCTTTTCGCTTCCTTCGCGTATCACTGTCTTTGTCATCCTCTTCTCACCAGGAATCGGTTCATGCATTACAACATCTCAACAAAATCACGGCCTTGGCTGGTCGTAATACTGATAAGGCGGTTTCTGCAATGGCAGCTGTCATCGAAGCTCTGGCGCATCTACAGCAAGGCTCAGGCTCGGATGCTATCGAGCAAGCACAGCGGGCAATAGCATCAGCACGGAGCCATCAGCTCAATGATGAGCTTCGCAGCATACCCCAACTTGTCACCCTCATCCAGATGGTAGACATTTGCTGCAGTGTCCTTGAATACGATGTCAACAGTTCTTCCCAGAAGCTCAAGGCCATGCAAGATATGATAGACCAGACACTTAACGACCCTATCTGGCGTCAAGACGGGTCGTTTTCTGTTCCGCTGAACGGCAAATCCCCGCCTGGGCCCTCTTCAATGGATACTGGCGATATCCTCCAGGTTGAGAATGGAACGTTGTTCTTGAGTTTCACCTGGCTTCCCCAGCATGACCTCTATGCACTCTCTTACTTCTTGAGCTCCGTGACTCTGAGTGCCAAGAATGCCCACGATGGTCGCAAAGCGGAGAAGTACCTTGACGAAGGGTTGCGGATGGTTCAAGGTATGTATATGCCCTCCGTCGTATACAATTTTCTCTAACAATGCCTAGGCTCCTTCGTTTCTCCGCAGGAAATCCCTGAATCAATGGTCTTTGCAACTAAGCGAGTCGAATGGCGCCGTTCTCTCTACTGCAATTTTCTGCTTCAAAGAGTCTTCCTCGGCTGTTCTCGAACAGACTGGGAGCTAGCCACCCAAACCCTAAAGGAACTTCGACAAGTCCTCAATGAAATTGGGCCTATAAACTCCAAGCCCATCGAATGTCTAATGGAATATGCCGCCGGTACAATCACTCAAGCCACCGGAGACCTAACAACCGCTCTCAAAATCTTCCAATCCCCTCTCCTCTCCCTCTCCTCAACCGCCAGCAAAACCTCCCGCAACGATCCCTGTCGGGATACCTGCATCCTCGCAGCCCTCAACACCGTCCTCATAATCCGCGACCCCTCCAACCCCTCCCACCACCAACTACCCGCCATCCTCGAAAAACTCGAATTATTCTGCCAACACAGTCCCAACAAATACCTCCAAGCCGCATACTTCCTAATCTGCGCAACCGTCCACACAGACTCCACAATCCAAACAAAACAGCACCTCCAACAAGCCCTCCAATCCGCCACAGCCATTTCCAACAGCCAAATCACCTGCATGACCCTCACCTTCATGAGCTGGAAATACTTCCGCGGCGTCGTCGGCGAACAAGCCGAGAAAAGCGCCCGCGCAGGCCGCGCAATGGCCAAGCGCGCAAACGATCGCCTCTGGGTGAGCGTTACGGATGAAATGCTCGCCGACACGCTCGAGCGCCAGGGTAAAGGCGACGAAGCGCGGGGTGTTCGTGACGAAGGGCAGAGACTTATCATGGGGCTGCCGGCGGATTTGAAGCGCTCGGCTTGATGGGCTGTGGATGATGGCGCTTTTATTTTAGTTCTTTTACATGAGGCCAGTGGCGCTCAATTATGATACCATTTTATGGATATAGCGAGTGGCGTTTGGTTACATTATTTCTTGAATGCATGACGCGGGCGTTGATAGACCTCGCTTGATGATGATTATAGACTTGTCTTGTAGCCTGGCTGTGATTATTGTGGTCTAATATGTAGTTGCAACGTTCATATGGTGTTCGGATTCCTCCGTCTGCAGTTGAGCCTTTCAAGGTTGGAATATACCGCGTGTATCTTTGTGAGTCTCCGGCGTGTGGCCAGTGGGCACCCGATCTATATTGCCGCCCGCACGTCTCTCGCCATATCTCCGTTCCGACTCGAGTCCACATCTGCAATGATCCGGCAAATTTTCAGTCACTAATCCAATTATTATACTCTTAGAATGATTTGAGATCGCCCAGAAAACACTACCGTGCTTTGAGACAACTCTAGAGCTACTCAGTCCCACAAAAATAGACGATGGTGAGCTCCCGCCATTATAGGTGACGGGTTCCGCAAATATATCATAGAGTTGAGCACCACTCCAGGAATGAGTAAGTAACCGCCTTCAAAATGTTCGACTTAAAAGAAGAAATGACTCGATACTCTTGCTTTTCAATTCGAATTCCTTTTAAAAACTGCCATTGGATCACTGACTCGGTCAATATATAGCGTTATTGCATTGGAGCGAGATGGCCCATAGTGCCGCCTGTTCCCCGACATAGCGGCAGAATCCCAGATTTCAGACCATTTAAGACTCAAGTTTACCTCCAGGGTTAGGTGAGTAGAAGACCATAAGACCTGGCTAATCACTGACCTAATTCTTTCCAAGGTTCCAAGGTTAGAAAATTAAACCCCAGACCAGGTTGTCAGCGGCAGACAACCTTGGAAGTCTACATGAAAATGACATCTTCCAACATTTGAAAATTAGAATAAACAGCTTGATAAAAGATACCATGTAATAGTACTAATCAACCACGGACAAGATATTCTCTCATCCTCAATCACCGACACAGCATCAACGCTAATGTACAAAAATACTCCCCATTATAACCCCCACCCCCAGATCAAGCTCATTCGCAAGTCCACCGAGAGCAGGGCAGGGCACAGTAAGAGATGCAGAAATGCATAAAAAAAAACACGCCATAAAACTCCTCCCAAATGAAATCAACTCATCCCATAACGCCAGCAGTATAGATAATACTCGCCACAGAAGCGCAAATAAATATCTCCCGCGCAATCACTATGAATAAGCCGTGGCCTTTTCAAAATCCAGTCCACGACAATCCACATAAGACTAAAACTCTCTCCAACAAGATATCCAGCTTCTGACAGATATCACCCTAATCCACCCCAAACACCCCTAATCCGCCTCGCAAGCTGGATATCCTTCTGCATGATAGTAACGCGCTTCGCATGCAGAGCACACAGATTCGTATCCTCGAAGAGATGCACCAAGAACGCCTCCGCAGCTTCCTGTAAAGCCTGGATCGCGAAGGATTGCCAGCGCAGCTCGGAGCCGACTTCGGCGGGGAGGAGGTCGAGGGCGACTTCGCGGACTAGGCGTGCGAAAGGGAGCTTGGCGATTAAGAGGTCGTAGGAGCGTTGGTAGCGGCGGATTTCTTTTAAGGCGACGGTGCCGGGCTTGTAGCGGCGGCGTTTGCCTGTGGGTGTTGGGTCGCCGGCTGGTTTTGTTTTTGTTAGTGTTGTTTACAATTGAAGAGGGGTGGAAGAGGAAGGTGCCGTGGGTATGGATGAGGGGTGTATATTTGGAGGAGGGCTTACGCTGGACGTCTGATTGTCGTTTTCCAGGCTTCTTCCCCGCTGTGGATTTCGAGACCTTGCGCGCTTTCGCTGGCGAGGAGCCTGAGGCTGCTGGGCCGCGCTTGCGCTTCTGTGCTGGGCTTTGCGCCGGGTCTTTCGCGGGCAACTTGGTTGCTGTCTTGGTGGCCATTGTGGCGTTTCGAGGGGTAGCACTTGTCAGCGCTGTCGCAACGTCCTCTTGTTGTGAGATGGAATTGGCGATGCAATTGGTCTTCGAGCAGAGCGCGTCGAGGACAGCCCTTGCAGATATGCAAAACTGCTTATCCCTAAGGAGCGTCGAAGTGGGAGAGCTATGAGATCAGAGCAATGCGAAGCGCAAATATTGCAGGAGGCTGGGAAATCCTATATGGACGAGTTGGTGTTAGCGCGCCAGCCTCCTTCATTTACCCGCGCGTGCACGCGCAGGCACGTGACATCTGATAAAGTGGCCATAACGTTATCGCTATCGCTCTTTATCTACATTGAACAACTGTTGCTTTGCACACATAGCTAAACCACCATGGCTGCTATTTGGGAGAACAATGGCGGCCAGATAGGCCAGTTTCCGCTCGAGCAGTGGTTTTACGAAATGCCGCCTGTCACGCGCTGGTGGACGGTGGCTACCGTCGCTACCTCGGTGCTGGTACAGTGCCACATCGTGACGCCGTTCCAGCTGTTCTACAGCTTCCGCTCTGTCTACGTGAAGTCGCAATACTGGAGGCTCGTCAGCACGTTTCTATACTTCGGCCCGCTGAATCTCGACCTCATATTCCACGTCTTCTTTCTCCAGCGCTACTCGCGGCTGCTGGAGGAATCGTCCGGACGCTCGCCAGCGCAGTTCGCCTGGTTGATGTTCTATGCCATGTCCTCGCTGCTTATTATCTCGCCCTTCCTCTCGCTCCCTTTCCTCGGCTCCGCCCTTTCCTCCAGCCTGGTTTATATCTGGGCGCGCCGGAACCCGGATACCCGCCTCAGCTTCTTGGGACTGCTTGTCTTCACGGCGCCGTATCTGCCCTGGGTGCTGATGGCGTTCAGCCTGATCATGCACCGGATCGTGCCAAAGGATGATATGTGCGGGATCGTCGTCGGCCATATCTGGTACTTCTTCAATGACGTCTACCCATCGCTTCACGGTGGCCACCGGCCTCTTGATCCGCCGCGGTGGTGGCGGCGACTGTTCGAAAGCGCCCCCGAGAGACCGACCGATGCGAATGTGAACCGAGAGTTTGCGGCGGCGACAGCGCCAGAAGTGCGATGAGCTCTGGCGACTTTTCAACCCGACCGGTTCTCAATGTATCGGGATTGACTGCCTCATAAGGAAAGCAGGAAGTATCCATTCCAGGCTCATTTCATTGTCCGTGCTGTACGGAGCATTGCGCCCATATTCAAGGCAGAAGTCTAGAGAAACCCGTCTCAAGCACATGAGACCTCTCTACTCCGGCACGAGACACATAAGACTTGGCACGAACCAAGCCCTACCCAGCTCTGCAACAGACTGAAGTAGAAAACATGCATTTTCCAGCGTTCGATAGCGATAGATACCCGAACTGATTGTTCCCACCGAATTCCCCCTGTAGCCAATGCGAAGCCTGTAAGCGCGCACGCCTAAACCCCGCGAGCTGTAACACCTTATCGATACATGTTAGCAACACAGCCCCAATGCATGCATCCGATCCACCCCATCTGTGCTCAGTTGGCCGGAGACATGGATGAGCAGACGGACCCCGACCGCAAGCCATGTCATTTTCGGGCCTTTGATGCGACGCGGGCGCCCTATAGGACTGTTTTTAATGGCGGTGGGCCTGATTCCAAGAACGCCCAGGATGCCCAGGGCAAAGGTTTGTTGGCCTCAGGGCGCCGTTATAAAGAGACCCTTGACAGAGATAAAGACAAGACGCGATGGGCCGCGATCAGCGCAGGTTAGCCCGCTTGGGACCGTGTATGCGAGGGCCACTCACGTCACTCCAGGCGCTGATTGTTTCCTCGTTGGGAGAGATCTAAATATCTTATATGAAGTCTTTGTTCTATGTACGGAGTACGGATTACATAGTACTAAAATAAATATGGCAGTTCAGTTGTAATCAAGACAGAAATAGACTCGACGGGCATGGCCCCAAGATGTACTTTTGCCCGGTCTATCGAGCCGATATTCTGCGTGGCTTCGCTCAGCGCTCCCCATCGGGCATAGAGATCGCTCCCGCCTGCACTCGGTACGAGCAAGTACTGTACTTAGGTAGGGTTAGATAACGACGTGGCATGAGGGGCAGCGTCATATATGCACACTTACTCCATAGAGGCAGTAAGAAGTCGGAACGTCACAGCCCCTCTACATCTCGCAGAACCATGGCTGTGCTCAATCCCTGCAATGTGGAGAGGGGGCCGTGATGGTGGAGCCGTGGAGAGTCTGCGCGGCCCCAGGACTCGTAATAACAACCTCCCTCAGACAGCGCGGTGATACGAATACGCTCTGTATGGCTCGTCCCTTGCGGCAATTTCGAGTCTCCACAGATTTGCTTCTGGGGAGCGATTAGTGAAGCGCTCTGTTCTGGGGCCATCATCCATGGGGCACGATGGCGCTGTGGAGTAGCTGAGCGGGTCCCCTTTTCGCGGTTGCGTTGCTGGTCTCCCATGGAATAGTGGAAGTATAGCCGTGGTGTACTGAGTACTCTGGCACCGCCACAGAGCATAGGCGTTTCAAAGATGAGACCGAGTTCTCCGGCTCCGCTACCGCACGTCCCCGAAAGTAAGTACTAGTGTCGGCGCTAGAAGGGTATCGGCGTGGTTAGCGCGGCGCGATAACTCAAAAGCGCGGCGATAGACAGGGACGATAGAGATAGTAGAATGCGCCGTAGAAGAGGTTGCTGCCTGATCCTATTTTTACTCTCTCTACGGAGTATGTACGGAGTATGTACAGAAGTATATACCTCTACTGTACTGTAACAGGCAGCCGCCCCCAGAAATCTCGTTGGGGCACGCGTAATTCAAAGTTCCATCCAATCACAGACTGGGCGGTGGAGATATCCCCACTTCAATCACTCTCAGCCAATCGCAACTCGCAAATGATGACGCCTCCAGCCACAGCCTCGACTGAACGCCCCCCCAAGAGCGCTTTTGCCCCTTTACGCCAACGGCCTTCTTATACACTCACTCCTTTCGACCTTCCCCACCCCGTCGCTCCTTATGATCGTCCGCCTCCCCTGAATTCTCGTGTTTTCTTCTTCAGAAATCTCAGTGCTTTCGCTACCCCCCTGACTTCGACCCGCCAGCCTCAATTCCAAACCCCGATCTCGGTGCAACGTTCATGGCGTAAAATCTGTTCAATTCTAATCCTCACCTGAGCACTATCGCTGTGCAGACGACGTGCGATCGCTTCGTGCTTTCACCGCGGCGAGTTGAATCCACGCTCGCCCGACACGGCGCCAACCATTCGAGTGTACAGCGGCAATCTCAATTGAAAAAAAGCGTTCTTAGCGACGACCCGTCATCCCTCACCATGCGACGCGGTCTCATCATCTTCATCCTCGTCAACCTCCTCATTCTCACCCTGCTCGTGCGCAGCGTCTCAACACTTCTATCACTCCTCCTGGAAGATGCCTCCGCCGACGCGATCCACCGCTCAGAGTTACCCTCACCGAACTCGAGTCTGATCGAGACACGTCCACAGGTGATCCCCAAGATCATCCACCAGACCTATAAAAATGAGACCATCCCTGAAGTCTGGCGCGAGGCCCAGCAGAGCTGTATTGACCTGCACCCGGACTACGAGTATATTGTATGTCGCCCAGCCTACTCAGCTTGAATGATGCGCTAACAATTGCAGCTCTGGACAAACGAAAAGTCCCGCGAGTTCATCGCTGCGGAATACCCTTGGTTCTTGGAGACTTTCGACGGATACCAATACCCGATCCAGCGCGCCGACACTATCAGATACTTCGTTCTGGCCTACTACGGTGGCACCTATATCGATCTTGATGATGTATGTTCTTCAGCCGTGCACAGCCATTAGATTCCATGCTAACAGTCACAGGGATGCAACCGCCGCCTGGACCCTCTGCTCGCCTACCCCGCGTGGGTGCGCCGAACCGTGCCAACCGGTATCTCCAACGACGCAATGGGCTCCGTCCCCCAGCACCCCTTCTTCCTGCGCACCATCGAGCTGCTGCAGCAGTACGACCGCAGCTGGCTGCTCCCCTACATCACCGTGATGTACTCGACCGGCCCGCTCTTCCTCTCCGTCATCTGGAAGGAGTACATGCAGACCAACCCCAGCGAGTCCGGCCGCGTGCGCATCCTCATGCAGGACGAGTACAACCGCTTCTCCTGGAGCTTTTTCACCCACCACAAGGGTAACAGCTGGCACGGCAAGGACGCGCACCTCATTTTCTGGATGGGCCAACACTGGATGTTCCTGACCTTCATGGGCTTTGCGCTGGCCGGCGTCGTCGGCATCTGTCTCTGGTGGACATACGGCCGTGTTATGCTTCTCGGCGCGAAATACCGCTACCGCTACTCCAAGGTTCCGACCATCGTCACTCCGCGCAGCTCCTCTACATCCCCCACCCGTCGTGCGCGCAGCATGATGCCAACCCTGTTCCGCAGAGTTTCCTTCAAAGAAGACGAAGAGGCCGGCGGGCCAACCGAGACCTCATTCGAGCTCGGTCGCCGCGACGACTAGGTCTTCGATTCGCTATTTCCCTGTATTTGTTGTGTATTGATATGGATGGCCATGATCTCGCATCAGCATTTAGTGTACAGTTTCTTTCTTGTCTTTCGTTTTATGAGCGCATGCATGGTGTCGCAATCCCGAGGCGGGATCTGGTCGTTTTCACCTGGAGCTTTTGGGGATTTTTACTCAGTTCTTCTGGACGGGCGCAGCCGTCGGTTGCTATCGCTCTTCCATCTATTTACCCCTATCTATTTTAACTGCTAGACTCGCCGGTCAGCTTGGCATAACGTGAGAATATCTCGATAATGAATGGCTTAGCCAATTATGAACCCAATCTCCATTAACCCCCAATGATTCGCAAAAGTAAAGCTACAGTAGCATTGATCCTTTACCCTTCACAAATAAAGACTACATTATACGAATTTACGAACTAACAATCTAATAGAAACCCTACACACGATTCCTCGTAACAATTCCAGCAATCCCCCCGCCGATCTCTCCTCCCGCGCTTGCCCATCGTTTCAGCAATCCTGACACCCCCCCGCAACAACCAATAAGAACCCAGATGTGCCTTGCATCAACCAGCGACGAACAATGGGATCCGATCGCGCCTTTTGACAGGTTCCTTCTTCCAGAGCCGTTTCAGCATCAAGTTCCAGGGACGAGTCACATTGCTTCTCCGTCATTTAGGGTGGTTGACATGCCACATTCTCCGCTCCCCTTGTAACCCTAACTCCGCGGCCAGGATGGGGGTCGAAAATGCCATTGTGAAGGGGGAGGGGTTGGAAGTGTATAAGAAGGTATGCCAGGCTGCTTCTGCTATGCTAGCCTCTGGAGAACTGATTATTCCTGTCTCTCTTTCGCTAACGGTATCCAGGCTGGTTCTGGTATAAAGCCGGTGTCTTTCCTGACCTGTCATTCCTTACTATTTACTATACAGCTATACCTTGACATCTCACATCTACCAAAAGTAAAGTTACTGGATAACTATCACTACACTCTCTCCAACACCCATCTGATACTCAAACCAACCCTCAACCTTGGAACCTTGGAATTGATACCATCAAAATGCACCACTCAACCCTAACAACAACCATCCTCCTCTCCCTCTCATTCCTCTCATCCGCAACGCCAATCCCCTTCCTCTCTGCTCGTGACACATCCGTCACAGAGGCCCAAATCAAGACAATCGCCCCCTCATCCGCCTCCTGCTCCGACGCCCCCGCCGAAGGCGAGTGCGCAACAGCCAAGACCGCCGCAGCCTCCATCTCCGACTCCTTCGAGACATACAAGGTCTCTTCGAAGGGCGAGCAAGCTGCAATCATCAGCCTGATGGCTTTCGAGAGCGATGAGTTCAAGTATAACAAGAACCATTTCCCCGGGACGCCAGGGCAGGGCAGTAAGTCTTACCCATGACTATCTATAACCTTTCCCACTACCTGGAATCTTCCTCATTATATCTTCCAAGGATGGCATAAAAAAAAGTAAATAAATGCTAATTCCTACTTCAAGCTCGAAACATGCAATCCCCCGCCTACAACAAAAAATACGCCTCCTCCCTGCCATCCCTCTCCTCCAAGATCGCAGCAGTCTCAAACGACCCGGCCGGATTACTCGATCTGCTCCGTGAGAATGAGAAATTCGATTTCGGTTCCGGCGCATGGTTCCTGACTACGCAGTGCTCGAAGAGTGTCCGCTCCGCGCTGCAGAGTGGTTCCGAGAGCGGGTGGAACCAGTATATCAGTGATTGTGTTGGGACGTCGGTTACGAATGAGAGGAAGGGGTATTGGGAGAAGGCTGTTAAGGCTCTTGGGGCTTAGATCAAGCTTTCAACTTTAGAGGGTGAAGAAGGTGATTGATTTGGCTGAGTATTTAGGGAATTGGCTTTGGCTGGCGGCAGGGCTGGGACTTGTTGTCTACTTCCACTCGCAAGCTGAGGCTTGAACATCCAGGATTGGTATACGCTGCGCGTTATCGATAGAACCTTGGAAGAGTAGCATGCATACAAAAACGAATAACCACGATTTCCTCTATTCATTTCATTTCATAACATCTAACTTTTATATACCCCTTAGCATCTCAGCTCAAGGTCTCCCATAACCCAAGGTAACCTTGGAATCTTTTTATAAAACCCCCTTCGTACTAACCACATCCCCCGCCCCAACCTCGCCCGCAAGCCGTCTCGAACAAGCCATCCTAACCGCAACAGCAAGCGCCTTGAAGGCACTCTCCGCACGGTGGTGGTCATTACTTCCATACGAGCAGCCGATATGCAATGTCACGCCGGCGGCCTGCGCAAAGCTCTCGAGGCCATGCGTGATCATCTCGGTGCTTAAGTCGCCGATCTTCTCTCTCTTAAAGCCGAGGTCGATCACCGCGTAGGGGCGGGAGGAGAGGTCGATGACTGCCCAGGAGAGGGCTTCGTCGAGGGGGGCGTCGCCGCGGCCGAAGCGGGTGAGGGATTGGCGAGCGCCGAGGGCGGAGGTGAATGCTGTGCCGAGGGCGAGGAAGACGTCTTCTGTTGTGTGGTGGTCGTCAACTAAGGACAACCAATTAGAATTGTTCTTCTTTTCTTTTTTTTATGTATAATTCTTTTTTTTTTTTTTTTTTTTTTTTTTTTTGGATTGAGTGACTCACTGATTAAATCCCCCTTCGCGCGAACAGCAAGACTCCACCCCGAATGCTTCGCAAGCGCATGCAGCATGTGGTCCAAGAAGCCAATGCCCGTGTGGATAGTCACCTGCTGGGTCGCGGTGAACTGGGTAGCGTGAGCGGCTTCCTTAGGGGGCACGATGCCCTTTGTCGCGGCCTCTGCTTCTTTAGGGTCTGATGGGGCGGGGAAGTGCGCTGAGGGCTCGTAGGCGGGGAGCACGCCGCCATCGAGGGAGAGCGAGACTTGGATTTTGGTCTCGTTTGTGACGCGGGAGACGACCGCTGTGCGGGCTGAGAGGGCCATTGTGCTTGGATTGGATGGTGAGGTGTGGGAGGAGAAGTTTGGGTTGGTGGGGATTGTGTTTGATATGCGGGTGTTTGGATTGGATAAGCTTTGCCACTGGGTGATGTGTATGTATGTACAGGTACGATAGATGGATGGGATGAAGGGTTTTAGTTTGGGGGGATCAATTGGTTTTTGGATGATTTTTTGTATATACCTAGGTATTGGTCTTTTCTCAATGCATTGCGCTGGCATGCGATTCTCGAGAGTGCGGCGTTATCTATAGCAGCTTAATCAGACTACCGCAGAACGAAAAAGCAATTCTTGTGGCTGGATGTCATCCTTCAAGTACATGTACAAATTGTTATGTTGACCAGCCATTTCCAAGGATGGAATTGGGGTTGAGCACTTCGGGTGCTCCATTCAATGCAGTATAGAATTGATGCCCAGGTGGTAAACGGCCTACGATTGTTCGGGTATGGGTATGTTCAAGTGGAGATGTTCCAACCTTGGAGTTGTCCACCTGGGAGGGTATTGCAGTGCATAATTCCCAGGATTGTACAATGCGTGATTAAGCGACTGTTCGGTGAGTAAAGGGTACGGACTATGCAATATCGTGCTCTATCGCTCTCAACGAAGGTTATTCAATGCCGGTGATGCGGGAGAATTGTTTATCCGGCTCGGGGTTTCGGGGTCTGCTCATCAACTGCTTCACAGCTCAAGCTCAACACTGGCTGGTCCAGGATTGCAGTCTACGATTCCAAGTTTATTGCATACGGCGACTAGTCTTTGCCGCCTGCATCATCCGTGACCGCCGCGATCAGCTTAACCTCCACGCCTTGCATCTCGCATCGCAACTCAGCTGTTGCCATGCCACCTCCATCAAACCAACGGGCTGATATCGAGCCCCCGGCAGAGCTCACCTCAGTCGCTGCTGAGGGCTTCATGACCGGGGTGTTCCGCGTACGTATCCCATGGATAAGCCTCGCTGCTCTCCGCCTCTAACTGACGTAAATAGTTCGGCTCCGTCTCGATCCTCGCACACATGATCATGAACCTCCCTCACCCATTCATCTTCTCAGCGCCAACCCCACCATCCACAAACACGCATAATCCCTCGCAACGCCCTTCGATCTTCTCTCGCGAGTATCTGCGCGCACGGCTCTTCCACCGCCCGCTCGAGGGCTTCTCCGAATGGCTTTCACCGACCTCCCGAGTCTACCGCGGGCTTACACCGCAATTCAAAGTCTTCCTGCAGATCGCAGCCATGACGCTTGGCGGCTGTATCTGGGCCGAGCGACGGGTGACGGAGTATATCGACCTGATGCGGCGGGTCAAGCGTGCAGAGCGGCTGCAGACCGAGCGCGCCAACAACTACCGTCCGTGAGGGGGAACCCGTGGGCGATCTCGCATGTATTTGTACAGCATATAGCCCAATAGCGACGTCGGGGCGGAACCAGCGACCTGGACTCGACAGGGATTCACACAGGAGTGAGAGGGGCGTGCATTTAGTGATTCGTTGCGGTGGCCCCGGGTCAAAGAATCAAGTACTTGTAGTTTCCCCTGAAGGGCGCGACCAGCATGGCGACTTCTCATTTGCTTCTGGCGACAATCTGCCCTGCTTTGAACCCTGTATGATGACGCAGCCTGTCAATAGCGACCGATTGCTATGGCCCACCCGTGGGCGCCGCTCCCGTTCCTGGGGTAGAGCTTCTCCAGCTCTCTCTCCTGTGGCGCTGCCGATCTATTGCGATCTGCTCTTTATCGCTTTGTCGACGTCAGCTATACAAATAGACTAGGTATCCACGGTGGAGCCAACTAGGGATCGGGCAGATAGACTATGGAGAACGGAGCAGGACTATCGGAGTTCACTACGGAGGGCACTAAGGAAAACACTAAAGAGAACACTAAGAACTAACATGTTAATAGCATCAATACGAGAGCCCCTGTCGGTGGGATGCACTACTGCTGGTCCTGTGGAGTCAGCCTCTTACGTGGACGCCGGTTGCGGTTAGCAGAGCACGGCTTGTCTCAGAGCGAAGATAGATTAGCACAAGACATTCTCTGGCATTAAATGCGAAAAAGTGGGCGATCGATCGGGAATCGAAGTTCGGACCAGACGTTCCAAGTTACAGAAAGCAAACTCGACCGACTCTGAAACGCCAGGAAAGGAAGAAAAGCAAGCACTAACGGGCAACGGCCACAGAACGGCCGTGGCGACAGTCCGTTCACACTTGCTCTTTTAGCTGCATTCGGCCATTCCGCGCCTCCTTTCCCCCCCAATTGATATCCCAGATTCCAGTTCTGCTTTCTCTCGTATTCTCCGTTCTTCTCTATTGCCTCTCCCGTAACTGCTCTCGTCTCCTTCGGCGCCTGCCTTTTGCTGATCTGCTGTTCGCGGTAGATCGTCATCTCGTGCCCACAGAGGCTCCCACGGATCGGCAAATCTGACCTCACAAGCTCGGCAGGATTGGAACGTATATTAAAATCGGCCAAGCTCAGGAGCCTGCACCCCATACTCTGGAAGAGGACTCCGGAACTTTTTATAAGACAAACGTACGTTGCGTGTTTGGCGGGATTTCCCCCCTTCCGGCGTCTCTCCCGGTGCAACCTTTTCCCCTCCCACATTGTTGACAGCTGCCAGTTCGTTTCTGGACGGCCGTTTGTGGTGCCATCTCTGGTATCTCGCCAATTCTTTCTGATGGCGCCGTAAAGGTCATGTAAGTTCCCTCTAGGCATCGTGTCAGGCAGGACCACTGGAGGACTAACTCGCTGTAGCTATTCCTACCCAGGAAACTCCGACGTGGACGTCGAGATAGCCTTCATCCCCCTCGCTCGTTACCAGACACGACCAGCCATGGCCGAAATCACTGGCAGGAAAGAACGAAGAAAGAGTCTGAGCCTGTTCAGCCCATCGTCAGGCGCCTCCTCCAGCTCCATTCCGTTCTCTCGACCCTCCCATGCCCGAACCCCCTCCGATGATGTCCTCACCAAGGAGAAAAAGGTCCGCCACAACTCGGGCTTCTTTGGCCGGTCCCAAAGCCCAACACGAAAGACCAGTGGTCCCAATGTACTACGTCGACCGGGCACCGCGAACGCAGAGACCGCTGCCTGGGCATCAGCCATGTCTCAGTCTACACCGACGCTTGAAATCCCCCATCCGCGCCGGAAGTCTCTCCAGAAGAAGAAAGGATCAGTATTCGGCTCTTTGAAAAATCTACACATGGACGATGAGGACCCAGGAAGCCCCTCGGTTGGCTCCGTGGGCGACGATTACAGTACGACCAGTCCCCGAAATGGGATTTGGTCGTCGACAATGCTTCACCACGGCGCGATCCAGACTACAGGCGGCATGTGGAGGAAGAAGAGCCAATACCTAGTCCTTACAGATTCCCATCTCATTCGCTTTAAGAGCCAGGCCAAGGCCGCAGAAACTTTTACCTCGATCCCGGCTTCGTACACGGCCCGCGCGCCTGCTTCACATCGCCAATCGGTAGCTTCAATCAGTTCTCTGCACGATATGCAGCCCGCGGTGAGTGGCGAGGCATCGGCTGGCATCCCATTGAACAGCATCATTGCAGTGTACATGCTAGAAGACGCTCGACTCTCCCCCACGGTCGAGGTAGCTTACCTGGACGAGCGGACGCACAAGGCTGCCCTGATCCAGATGCAGACCGCGGACCTGCAGGAATTGAATCTCTGGATGGTAGGTATTCGGCAGGCTGCGCAGATGGCTCGTACCAACGACCCACTGCCGTTCGATCGGTGTGCAGTCGAGTATGCGACACGCATGCTCGAGCACGAACGAGATTACGATCCGGAAAATTTCCGAATGTTCCGCGTTATACAGATCGCCTCCAGCAAATCCCCCACTCGTTCATCTTCCGAAGATCTGACCAAGCTCTCGCCCACGGGCTGCTATATCGCAATTGGCTTGCACAAAGCGCATCTGATCCCCATGCAGAAGGCGGCTAATCGGGGCTCGGTGGTTTCTCTGTCCGACTTGGATACATCAACCTCATTTGGCTTGATGAATCTCACGGGCTTGTCGATGGAGTATGGCGATGATAGTCTGCACCTGACGTTTCGGTAAGCATAAGCAGGCTGTACCACCCGTTCCTCCAGCCACCCCGCTCACAGAGACTAGGGTACCCTTGGGCAAATCGTTTAATGTGTTCCTGGCCTCCGTCCATTCCGTCGAAGTCGCCTGCTGGATTCGCCAACACACAGAGTTCCTGCGCCCGCTGTGGACAACCCAGCCGTACGATTTCCTCGTCCCACGCGAACTGCGCAACGCCAGCAACTTCCCTCCCGTAGAGCTGGATGAAGACTATGGCTGCATTGACCGGACTTTGGTTGCGTACTCTGCCAGCTATGATGTGGATACCTCTAACATTCGCTACACCATCGACCTAGAATGCGAAGATGCCCCGTGCTTCCGCCTTCTCCGTCCTGCGTCCGCGAAGCGTTCTGCATACAGCGCTCTGGAATTGATCGCTGTCATGCGTGCCCTCCGGTACAATCAGCACTTCCACTCGATCTCGTTTCGCGGTATCAATCTCGACGCGCTGCAGGGTATTAATGACATCCATGGCGTTGATCCCGACGTGCACCTTGATAGGGCGGGATGCCTCGTCCAGATCCCCGGGCAGCAGAGCTTGTCTGTCCTGTCACAGGAAGTCCGTGCTCTGGTATTGAAGAGCACAACGCTCCGCCGCCTCGACTTCTCGTACTGCTTGACGCGCATCCCGACCCTCGACAAGGGTAGCCGAGACCCCGGTTGCGGCATTCCCGAAGCCATCTTCCCTGTGTGCCGGCGCAAAATGACCAATGTTGATTGGGTTGTTCTTAACGGAATTAAGCTCGGTGAGTCGGATCTCGACTATCTAGTAGACGCTGCTTCACAGTCTCAAAGCCACATGCGAGCCCTGGAAGTAGGAGACTGCGGATTGTCTGTGCACGATCTAGATCTCTTGTTGTCAACGCTAGTCGCACAAGAGTCTACACTGGAGTCGATCAATATTTCCGGTGTGCAGGGACGCTTGAACCCCGAAGTACTGCAACAGTATATTGGATACTTTGGCAGAATCCGAAAGATCAACGTCTCGCGTATTTCGCGAACCTCGGGGAGCGATCCGCTGATTACCGCAGAGATGCTGTTCAACTGGGAGCTCGAAGAACTCACGCTCAGCCGAACGGCTGTGAACCATGACACTGTCGACGCAATCGCCACCTATCTCGCTAGTGAGAAATCGCGCAATCTCCGTATGCTTCGATTGGATCAGTGTGGATTGAGCGGTGAAGATGTCGCAATGTTCATGCATTCCATGGATATCGGATACAGTGAGCCTCGCAGTCTCCATTTGCACGTCAACGAGAACCGTTTGGGTACTGGTTTGTCGCATCTCTTCGACGCCGTTTCGAAGAACAAGACTCCTACCCATCTCTCAATGCAGATGATCGACTTCAAGAAGGAGGATGATTTCCGACGACTTGTGAATGCGCTCCGCACTAACCGAACTCTCAAGTATCTGGACATCTCCAAGGCATCTCTACCATACGACGCGGGCCCTGACACCTGCAAGGCATTACAGCTCATGTTTGAAGAAAACACCACGCTCGAAGCGCTAGACATCAGTGGAGAGAATGCGCACCTCGATGTTGCTCGCTTTGGAATCGGCCTCAACCTCGCTTTGACTGGTTTGAAAAAGAACAAGTCTCTCAAGGTTCTTCGGATCGAGCACCAAAAGCTTGGACTTCAGGGCGCGAATACTCTTGCTTCTGTTTTGGAAGAGAATGACTCCCTCCGTGAAGTCCACTGCGAGAACAACGATATCAATCTTCAGTCTTTCACCGTGCTGGTCAATGGATTGCAGTGCAACCGAACGCTACTCAGCCTCTCTTCAATGGATCGAGACCGCGCCATGTCTTTGGACAGAGTGCGGCGAGAGGTTGACAATGTGCGCTGGGATTCTAGTAATGTGCAAAGCTCGACTGCTACGTCTATCCGCCGTTCGTTGCATGCCGCTATGGGTGTGAAGTCTGGCGCGGGCAGCCATCGTCTCACCAAGGTCCAGCCCTCGCCCGCGCCTGCATCCGCTACTCTAGATACTCCAGGCTTCACTGCACAGAATGTGGAGCTGGTGTTGTACTCTTTGCAGCGCAAATGGGATATAGAAATATCTCGTCTGCATCGATACCTTCTGCGCAATTTCAATGCCACTCACGGAATTGAATCTGAAATCGATGATGGGGCTAGCGACGGACGACCTGCAACGGCAGCTAGCCTGGGCACCATGCTCGAGAACTTGAAGTTCGAAGTTGCCGTCTCAGCAGATGAAGTCCACGCTTCTCCGCCCGATGACGGTACATCGTCAATCCACCTTTCCAGGGATCTTTCTAGGGAAATTTCTCCTCGACAGCCCGAGCCAGCTCCAACTACTGCCCGCAAATTCCAATCAAAGTTAAAGTCGATGAAGAGCACGCCGGATATCCGATCCCAGACCGCTCAGGCGTCTTCTCTCACCATGCCATCTGAATATGGCCTCAACGGACCCTCTTCTGCCCGCATCGCCACTCCTGTCCCTGCCCTACCTCCGACCCTCACCAAAACGAACAGTGTTCGCAGCGCACGCAGCTCCAGCACCGTGTCCACAAACACTGGAAGTGCACGAAGCACCTACGGCTCGGCCTCATCTACCCTCCGAGGGTTCCTAACTGGCAACGCCTTGAAAGACCGCCGCCGAGTCGAAGCCATGCGCCCCGTCTGCCTTACACGCGACGACAAGCCGCCACAGCTGGACTGGAGCCCACCCAAAGTCGACCTTCAGGATCTCTCCTGATCGTCTTTCGTTGTACAAAATGTACAGATAAAGACTAACGTCCTACCCCCTCGTTCCCACCAAAAGTCCTTTGATACCACCGAATCGAACACTCGCTTCACTTCGATTCATATATAGGATTCCCACATCGAGTGCATATCCCTTTTCCTTATGAATCCCCATCCCCAATTTCCAAACTCACGTCTCATGTTGAAACCTTTGCTTTCCACCCTACCCCGGCGTTCCATGCCTCGGCACTGATACCCTGCTGCTTCGTGCAGTCTCGATTATTGATTTCGAAGCGCCTGTACATCTGGATTGGAACAAGGCGTCCGTAACGCGGTGGCCCGCTATTCGTTCTATTTTCCCTCTCTCCTGTCCTCTGTCCAGTTGAATAATGCCCAAGCTGTCTCTGGCAGACTCGGCGTTTCTCACGTCCTCACGTTTACAAGTCCTTTCTTTGGCATTTTGCCTGCATTGGCTCTTAGCCTCTCATATCTATCAACTTTTTTTCTTCCTCTTCCTCTTCCTCTTCCTTTTTGACTTGGTTTCTATGCTAGCCGTAGTGGCGTTATGGGGCTTGAACGTGACCGACGGACGTTTGTCGATTTCGCATTCGCTTTCCTACTCTTCTTGTTTTACAGGTGTTTTGAGCCTTTGGGCATGGTTTTGCTTTTTGTTTTCTTGCTTGCAGCGTCTGGTTTGGTTGAGGCTTTCCGTGGGTGGTGCGGTTCTATCCATGATTTATCGCACATTTTTTTGTTCAGGCTTTAATGCTTATTGGTAATTGGTTATAGAAGATGCTATGCTATTTTATCAAGTCTTGGATTTCCTAAGGACAGTAGACTGTAGACTGTAGGCGGGTGGAGGCGGTTGTACTTCTGACGTTGAGGTTGCGTGAAAAGGGCCTGTCGAGGTAGAATCAAATCGTGGAGGTCTGCATGTGCTACAAGATTACCTGGACAAGATCATCTCGGCAAGAATTATTGGAACATTGAAGGCATGATGAAAGGTGTGGTCGCATATGCTATCCTCAACGCCATATATCCATACATAACTATCAACAAGTCTGAACTATCTTACATATTATACAGAGGCCCCAAGACCACCTCAAACCAACCCTAGAAAGTGTAAATGCCCAAGCCAACGCCCAATCCAAGTCAAGCAATGCAATGCAGGCAAGACTCCAGATCACGCCTCGCCATAAACAGTGATCCCATCCCTCTCATCAAGCTTGTCCTGGATCTTCCGGTATTCCTGCCCCCTCTTCGAAATCGCCTGCAGCCGAGACTTGTGGAAGTTGTCCGCGGCAATTCCATCATTCTCGCCCTTATCGAGGTCTCTGCGACGACGCTCGCGGAGCTCATGGTAGGCATTGTGGATATGCTCCTCTGACATCTCGCAGAGTTCGTACTCGACCTTCCACTCATCTTTTCCACGAATGAGATTCGGTCTTTCGACTTCAACGCCGTTAACGAAGTTCTTAACCGTGAGAATCATCCCATGAAGCGGGCCCTTATATGTGCTCCTCTTGTTGTTCTGCTCCGCAGCCGCGAAATCGAATTCAAGAGGATCTTCAGCCTCAGAAGGATCAATAGCCGGAGTCTCATCCTTCTTCCCAAACCTGCCTGGATCAAGATTCAGAATCCGATTCCGATACTCCTCAAGCTCGGCCTTGCTCTTCCTCTGAATCTCCTCGATCTGGGCCTTCGTCACGGGCTCGGCGAAAATATACATGAAATTGGGCTTTCCAACCCTCGCCTCGAAATGGAATCGAAGCGTCTGCTCTGGAAATCGCTCTGTCGCTTTATCCATAAGCTTGCTCCACAGATCCATGGAAATCTGGAACTCGCGATCCCCGAGATTGGTATCCGCCTGTCCGTGCAGAGCAAGATCCATCTCCGAAAGACTGATATACTGGAACCCGAAAATACGCTCGATATTATGGTGCGCGACGAATATGCCGTTCATGCGCCCGATTCGCACCTGTAAGGAGTACTTCAAGAAGGCGGCGCGGATCATATCGTAGTATTCGCGCTCGTAGGACTCGAAGAGGCCGAACTGGGATCTGATTTCGTAGCCGAGGCCGTCTTCGAAGTTTCGTGCGTCGGCGCGGATGGAGCTTACGGCGCGGGTTTTTAGATCGAACATTCCTGTGCCTGGGAGGCGGGGGTCGTAGGCGTCTAGCTGGGAGCGCATGGCGAAGTTGCCGACTGTGGAGTAGTGGTAGGATTCAGGCATGTTTTCTTCTTCTTGGGCGGAGATTTTGTTCTGGTGGGTGCGGCGGTAGCGTTCGAATTCTTCTTTTGGCATGGTGAGGAGCTTTTCCATTGATTTTCCGAGCTCCATGAGGATGTTGCCGGTGTCGTATTCTTTGTCTGCGTCAACGGCGTATCTTCCATCCTTGTAGTGGAGAATTACGGCGGCTGGGGCACGGAGATATTTGGCGAAGGAGCGGAGGGTCTCTGAGAATCCTTGCGAGAGCATGCGAGTATCGACAGGGCGCCAGCTTGAAAGTAGGAAGTGGAAATGAGCAAGCACTGCAGTCATGCTGGAAGAGGATCCTCTATATTTCTTATCCACCGCTGCAGAGAGGTCTTTAAGGGTCTCGTCCCTTGACGATGTGATGTATTCTTTCAAGAGGTCAAAGTCGAACTCGTCCACAGGCATAATGGAGCCCAGATAGGGGTCGAAATTGTAAACCCGTGATCGAGGGTCGCGGAGGTGATAGACTCCAGGACTGCCGAGAATTAGCATGAGAAGCGGATATTTCAATATCTGGCATCTTACTTGAAAAGAACCCGATCAAGGCCATATGACAAGCCAGGAACAGGAGCAGTAGGGAATTCAGGAAGATCCAATGCTTAGTTTCGTTAGTTCTATGGACGTACACACTGCTCCGAGAACACATACCTGTCAGCTGGGTATCCTCTGCCGCCACAACTCCCTCCTCCCGATTCTTTGTCAGCCCCTTCATGCGTGATTTCAAGGCAAGAGACTGGTCAATCGGTTTTTTAATAGCGGCTTCAAGCTCTCTGGACACATTGGACCCTCTATTGAGGATTTCGGTAACTCTGTGAATTGCGCGACGATTATCCTGGGGCTGAGAACTATCGGGAACTCCGTTAGACTCGGGAAGTGTGTCACTTGAGTTGGCCTCAGAATGTTGCTGGTCGGGGTTAAGAGCATTATCCTCTTGCTGAACTTCAGGACTTTCATCTTGATTCGGCTTGGCAGATTCATTCGGTTGTGATGCTTTTGTTTCGGTAGTCTTCTGCGCGTTGGACTTCTTCTTTCTCTTAGACATAGCCAGCCCGAAGGCCTTCCCTTTGGAAATTTTCTTCTTAGAGCTTGGCTGCTGGTCAGACTCAGGCTTAGCCGGATCCGTAGCCGGTGCTTTCCCTTTGGCCTTTTTTTTGCCTTTCGACTTTTTGCTCTTCGTACTTGGTGTTTGCGTGGCAGGGCTTCCGGGGGGTGAATTCTCAACCTTGGGATCGGCGGGTGTCTGCGCTATGCTGGATGTATCGACAGGAGTATTCTCTGATACTGCTTTAGGAGTACTGGCCTCGGAGCGTAGAATCGGGGTGTGGTGCAATTGGCGAAACGTCGCAGGTGTAGCAGATCGATGCGCTGAACACAATAAGCAAACATTTGCCCGTAAGGGCTTATAAGCGCCCCTGAACGCGGCGCGAAACATCCCGGCGCCCTTACGCAACGACAGAAATGACGATAAACAAGCGATGCGAACACGCCAGAAATGCAATGCGCGTCAGGAGTTCAGGTCGGTTTGGATGAAGCACGCGCCGGTTTTTTTTCTGCCGCCCATGAGACACCGCCTTTGTTTGCCCGCGTAGTATAGACTCTGGCTACCGATTGCGATTGCATCAACATCAAAAGTATATCACTCTTATGGTTCTGGACGGACTCGAATGGATCTGTCTCGAGCGTATTTAAATGGAGAATTCGAGGCAAAGGGTCGCCGGCCAAAGCGCCGGTAGTGTTTCCATTTAACTTGGGAATGCAAAGAATAGACAGGAGAAATTGGACAGTTGAATATAAGGTGGAATATTGGTCAATACCCAAGAGCAACGAAACTAGCCTTAATAAATAAACTGGTAGACTTTACATGATCCTTGGTCTGATGAAGCATATCGCGTGGAGCCCTGATTAGATTGCCGGGCGGAGAAAGAGTCCCGGCAGAAATCAACGCCGCCGAGAAAAAAAAAGATGCGACGAGAAGTCTTCATCTACGTCCCCGCAGTCGTTTTTTGGTCTCTGGTCTCTGGCTAGGTAAGTTCCGTCAAACTGGAACCTCCTTGTGCTTCGAATTGTCCTCGAGGACTTTTTACCTCCGAAGCGCAAATATTTTCTTCAATTCTTCCTCGTGGAGGGGTATACCCCGCCAGCCTTGCAATCTGCAATTACTGACGTTTATGATCACCTAGTCACTCGAGACACTGCTTTCACAATGGCCCAAGAACAGCTCCGTATTCTCATTGTCGGCAATGGTGGCCGTGAGCATGCTTTCGCTTGGAAGCTGAGCCAATCGCCCCTCGTCGACATCGTCTATGTCGCCCCCGGTAACGGCGGTACTGGTCTCGGTGCCTCGAGCAAGATCACCAATGCCAATGTCAAGGGCGATAACTACCCCGCCCTCGTCGAGTTCGCTCAGAAGAACCAGGTGAACTTGGTCGTTCCAGGACCCGAGGCACCCCTGGTGGACGGCATCCAAGGATATTTCCAAGCTGGTATGTCATGGAGGGGTTCTAGTGATTGGTGCCATAGCTCACAACTTGTCAATTAGTTGGTATTCGATGCTTCGGTCCTTCCAAGGCTGCGGCCCGCCTTGAGGGCTCCAAGACTTTCTCAAAGGACTTCATGCAGCGCCACAGTATCCCCACCGCGGAGTTTGGTAACTTCTCTGACTATGAGTCTGCTCGCCGCTACCTCGATTCCGTCTCCCACAACGTTGTCATCAAGGCCGATGGATTGGCCGGCGGTAAAGGTGTTATCATTCCTCAAACCAAGGAGGAAGCTCACCAGGCACTTAAGGAGATGATGGTGGATCTCCAATTTGGACAGGCTGGTAACGAAGTTGTCATTGAAGAGTATTTGGAGGGAGATGAATTGAGTATTCTCACATTCAGTGACGGTTACACTATCCGATCTCTGCCACCGGCGCAAGACCACAAGCGCATTTTTGACGGTGATCAGGGCCCTAACACCGGTGGTATGGGCTGTTATGCTCCCACTCGTATCGCGCCCAAGGAAGTCCGTGATGAGATTGACCGAACTATCATTCAGCCATCCATTGATAGCATGCGAAAGGATGGCTTCCCGTTTGTCGGTATCCTTTTCACCGGTCTTATGATGACCAAGAATGGCCCTAAGGTCCTTGAATATAACGTTCGTGGTGGTGACCCCGAGACACAGACCTTGCTGCCTCTTCTGAGTGAAGACACCGATCTTGCACAGATTATGGTCGCCTGTGCTGAGCATTGGCTGGATGGTGTCTCTATCAAGATTGAGCCCAACTACTCCACCACTGTCATTGGTGTTGCCGGTGGCTACCCTGGCTCTTATGCCAAGGGCAAGCCCATTACCTTGGACCCTACCCCAGAGGGTACCATCATCTTCCACGCTGGTACCACTTTGTCTGGTAACGAGCTCCAGACCTCTGGAGGCCGTGTCATTGCCGCCACTGCCACTGCTTCAACACTCGAGGAGGCTGTCAAGAAGAGCTACGAGGGAATCTCCACCATCCACTTCGAGGGCATGTTCTACCGCAAGGACATTGCTCACCGTGCTTTCCGCCAGACTGCCAACACCTCGCTCACCTACGCTGCTGCTGGTGTGTCCATTGACGCCGGTAACGAGCTCGTCAACCGCATCAAGACCTCCGTGAAGGAAACCAGACGCCCCGGCACAGACGCAGTCATCGGTGGATTTGGTGGTCTTTTCTCTCTGGCTGCTGCCAACCCTCAATACCACCCCAACTCCCCCACCCTCATCGGTGCCATTGATGGCGTCGGCACTAAGCTCAAGATCGCCCACACAGTCGGCATCCACGACACCGTCGGTATCGACCTGGTCGCCATGAACGTTAACGACCTTGTCGTCCAAGGCGCCGAGCCTCTTTTCTTCCTTGACTGCTACTCCTGCGGCCACCTCGACGTCCCCACAGCCGCCGCCTTCGTCACCGGTGTCGCCAACGGCTGTGTTCAAGCCGGCTGTGCCCTCATCGGTGGTGAAACCGCCGAGATGCCCGGTCTCTTCGTCGACAACACCTACGATGCCGTTGGTGCCGCTGTCGGCGCAATCAACACTACCGGCGAGTTCGCTCGTTCCATCCTGCCCTACACCGACTCCATGCGCTCTGGCGACGTGCTGCTGGCCCTCGCCTCCTCCGGCCCTCACTCCAACGGCTACTCGTTGGTCCGTAAGATTGTCGAGCGCGCTGGCCTCAGTTATGCCGACCCAGCACCCTTCTCCATGCCTGGCCTCCCCGCTGACGTCTCCCTGGGCCGCGCCCTTCTTACCCCAACCCGCATTTACGTCAAGCCTATCTTGAACGCCCTCGCCTCGCACCCCGGTGCCATCAAGGGTCTGGCCCATATCACCGGTGGTGGTCTGGTCGAGAACATTCCTCGTATGCTGCCTGCTACACTCACTGCTGACATTGATGTGCGAGCATGGCAACAGCCTTCTGTCTTCAACTGGCTCCAGCGCGCCGGAAACGTGTCTGCAGCTGAGATGGCTCGTGCCTTCAACTGCGGTGTTGGTATGGTTATTGCCGTCGATCCCGCTTCTGAGGCTGCCGTGCGCCAGAGCTTCGAAGAGCAGGGCGAGGCAGTTTACCGTGTTGGACAGCTTCGTCCCCGCGCTGAGGGCGAGGAGGGCTGTGAGCTCACTGGTTTGGAGTCGTGGGCATAGATTCCACGCGTTTTAAGCTTTCTTTTCCAGTTTATTTTTTACTTGTCTTTTGGAAACGTTCGAACAAAATAAGTGCGTCTGTAATGGCGCTGATCCTGTATGATGGATGAAATGATATATACTCCCTAAATACTACCAGTCAAATTGACTATTCCTCCAATTTGCACCCAACTTTGGAAATATTCTTCCAAGGTTTAGCTTAAACACCTGTACTTGCTGCAATTGACTTCAACTCCGAATACTTTTCAGAATATCGCCCCAAATTCGCCGAAATCATTGCGTAGACATTCTTCATAATCTGATATATGAGCAGCGAGCCCGGGGAGGGTGGTTCTGACAGGAGGTCTCCACCAGTGTACTTGATGTACGAATATGGGTTGAGATTATGTGGAAAATAATGGTGAACATCTCAAGGTAATCTGGAAGACATATGGATAGATATAAGACGGAACATTCCGCAGCATTTGAATGTCGAATATTTGCATCAAAATCCAATTTGGATGGTAAAAATTCCAATCGACCTATGGATACCAAGGGTGCTTATCGCCTCTAAAAGCTCTTTCGGCCCACCTCAATGACCTACTTAGATCGAATACACCAAGCGCATAAATTTCATGACTAAAATATTCCGAGATATATCAAGCCCAGTCTCACACAACTTCATCTGAATACAATTCCTTGTACAGGTCATCCTGTTCTACCTCCGCATCCATATCCATGGATACTTCATTGCTTTCGTCATATCAAAGACACCATTCTCATCCGTGAATTTCCCCGGTACTCCAAAATAAACCGGATGAGTAGTTTCTGGCAGATAGGCGTCTAGAATGTCTGCAAAATTTTGTGCGAAACGAGTGTCAATTCTGAAGTTGTACCAAGTGTCAGCATGAGGAAGGGGTCCCCATTGTTCCAACACAGCCTTATTTGGTGTAGGTTGCCGGCAGTAGTAACTCATAAGCAGAGTACCATCTTGAGAGCTTCTCTTGTCTAAAACAGCGATGCAAAAGTCCTCGATAAAGCTGATTTTGGGCCAGCTGTTCTTTGCCTAAATTTGGCATTCTTCTAGAGAAGCATCGATGAAATCGGATTCGAAAGATTCTCCCTCTTGTATCTCAGTTCTGGAGCCATTGGCTTCTTCCGGACAGTTCATCGATTGCACCAGAAAATACGCAGGCATCAACGAAGGGTCGTCAGTATAGTCGTGCACAACTTTTGGTAGACGCTAGCAGCCACCATCAATATAAACATGTCAATCGTACCCAGGGTTTCTACTTACAGGCTTGGCTTCTTCGGAAATGCAAAATAGCAAGATAGACCCCATGATAGCAAAATTCTCCTGATCATGAGCACGTGTAAATTTCGTCGGTGGAATGAGAGTAATCTGTCATATTTATATTGGGAGCCAGCTGTATATTGACGTCACTGATGTTGAAAAATCGTGTCGGGAAAACATGTCTATCTATCTGTTGGCTCTTCCTGTTGCGCCTTGCTCCTCGCTGGCCCCGGGGCAGCCCTTGGGGCAGCCGCTAGCCCTCCGCCCCCCAAATTATGGCAACCGATAAGCTAGTTAGTACAAATGATTAGGTCATAGTAAATTTGGCTAGCAGAGCTGTCATATATTCTCTGTTACTACGTTACTATACTATTAGTAGGGTTTTGAGTGTAAATGCGTAAGTAGATCAAGAGAAAATCACCTAGTTTATATAGGAAAAGATTCCAGTTCTAGTTTCCAAGACCTCTGTATATGCATTAAGAATCTAGATGGGATCCGGGTAAGTTTCGAGTACAGAATCTTAGAGAGCTAACTTAGAAAAGAAGATGGTAGCTGTTACAACCATGGGCGAGAAGCTAAGGACTACATCGATTCATTGAAATCATTCGGGTCGTACTAACAATAAACAGTGATAAGCCACTGTGATGAGAATGAAATTTCAGGAAAGACGGTTCATTCCCTGTTACATGGCAAATGTACTTATCTAACCGTGGCACTCATTGTTAAGGGACCCCGACGCAAACTCGAATCAATTGGATAGAGGTATGCATTGTCGTTGTGTTCTGCCTTCTACATTTGCTATTTCAATTGAGTTTAGAAATCTAACCAATTTACTGCGTTACATAGATTCCATCCGACAACTGTAGTCAGAAAATTTGATTCGGACAGAATAACATTTGAATAGGCAGTCCTTCCTATCACCACTTTATAAGCCAGGTGGAAACCAGGGCGTGCATAAACCCATGCAGCAACAGATGTTTATTAAATATTCCGAAAACAATTGAGCAGGGCTTCTCCAGGGCTTCTTCAATCACAATCGAGCAGCACACTTGAATCTATCGAGAGCAAGATTCGTTCCACCGTTCCAACCCAAAAGACTTGCGTGATCTTACATCTTTCTGCCGGAACCATCAAAAGGCATACGCTAGACCAGAAGAATTATTTCTCAGTGGAATGTTACATGTGCCAACCTGCATTGTATGAACAACCATTCGTGGATTTAGACCAATTGCAATTTGCTAAATATCACCTAAGGAAACGCAGCGCCAAATCTATCTGATTTCTTACATCTATGGTGTCTCTTGATCTGAGAGGAATCAATATACGAAACTTAACTAGCGACAGTCGATGATATCGACCAGGTCGAATATCCTGTCTTTTCGCATTGCAATGCAAGCTTACCACGGGATGTAGATGTTGAGTGAGAAAGGGATATCTCCCCCTTGCCTCGCGTGGGAACTGAGATCAGCAAGGGTGGGGTTTGACGATCTCGAACCTAATTTACGTTTATAGTTGAGCTGGTATTGTGTACAGATAACCTTAAACTTTCAAAGTTTGAAATCTTCGACATTCGTCAGGGTCGTACTGAGGTAGATCGATAACCGTATGACGTCCAACAGTAAGTGTAAACTATGGCAACCGTAGTTTAGGTAGTCAGCAATGCGGCCAATCACGTGCTGGACATATGATTTGTATATAAGGGAATTTAGCTACCGGATTAGAACTAGTAGGGTTGGTAAGATGTCTTCCACGCGCGTGGTGGGAATAACTTCTTTCTTCTTTTCTTTCCACCCTGGTCTAGTTATCTCCACTAGTTAGCAACTATCAATGAGAGATTTTCCCCTTCCCCGTTCGTCCCGACTCGCCGAGTGTGACAGTAAGGACTATAAATAAACAGCCCCACGGGTTCTTGTTTCATCGAGGAGGCTCACGCGAAGAAATGCTCATTCGTCGACCTCGGTAGTTTCCAATTTTGAAGATTAATTAGACCCTAGACAGAATCAGGTTCTATAGAATGGAGCTACAGAGCAGATGCTTCTTGAAGTACGGGTGAATTATTGAGACTACATTGGCAGACTACGAACACGCACAACCAGACACAGAAGACAATTTGGTCGGAGATACAACGCATAAGGCTAGAAAACAACCAGCAGCGCACATAGAAGAGCGTTAAAAAGGAAAAGAGAACGCGACCGGTGCCAACTCCATGTACACACAATCCTCACCTACACCGACCGTGGCACCAAGGGAACCGGGGCCATTGCCATTCGAGGGGCTTTTAGACAAAGCTTTTTGAAAAGAAAGGGCGTTCCAGAAGAGAGGGCGGAAGCTCGCGGAAGAAACACGAAGCGGGGATTGCAGGACGCAGATCCAGGAGACAGCAGAGATTGGAAGATAAGAACCAGAGAGGAGGAAGAGAATAAGGAGTAAGAAGAGAAAAAACGACCGACTCTATTCCACTAAAATCGAGATTTCCATTTTCAGGCTATCCGCTTGTTAATGCGAGTCCAACAACAACGCTTGCGATCCACCATTGCCTCCATCCGGCCTTTTGATACACCAGAAAAGTACGAGCGAAGACGATCAATGCGCAACAAGAAGCTTAGAAGCACTTGCGGTGCACAATGGAGGGACCGCTCTCGTCGTACTCCTGCTTGGAGATCCACATCTGCTGGAAGGTGGACAGAGAGGCGAGAATAGAACCACCGATCCAGACGGAGTACTTGCGCTCGGGAGGAGCAATGATCTTGACCTTCATGGAGGAAGGAGCAAGAGCAGTGATCTCCTTCTGCATACGGTCGGAGATACCGGGGTACATGGTGGTACCACCAGACTAAAGGTGAAAGAGTTAGCAAATGGGGCAGCGGCTGCGTGGGTGAAGAAACGTACCATGACAATGTTACCGTACAGGTCCTTACGGACATCAACATCACACTTCATGATGGAGTTGAAGGTAGTGACGTGGATACCGCCGCTCTCAAGACCCAGGACGTTGGGCTGGAAGAGAGCCTCAGGAGCACGGAAACGCTCGTTACCAATGGTGATGACCTGTCCGTCAGGAAGCTCGTAAGACTTCTCCAAGCTGGAGCTCTGGGAAGCGGTCTGGATCTCCTGCTCGAAGTCGAGGGCGACGTAGCAAAGCTTCTCTTTGATGTCACGAACGATTTCACGCTCGGCAGTGGTGGAGAAAGTGTAACCACGCTCAGCAAGGATCTTCATCAAGTAGTCGGTCAAGTCACGACCAGCCATGTCGATACGGGAGATGGCGTGGGGAAGGGAGAAACCTTCGTAGATGGGGACAACGTGGGTGACACCGTCACCGGAGTCGAGGACGATACCGGTGGTACGACCGGAGGCGTACAGGGAGAGGACAGCCTGGATGGAGACGTAGAAGGCGGGGGCGTTGAAGGTCTCGAACACGATCTGGGTCATCTTCTCACGGTTCGACTTGGGGTTGATGGGAGCCTCAGTCAAGAGGATGGGGTGCTCCTCGGGGGCGACACGGAGCTCGTTGTAGAAAGTGTGGTGCCAAATTTTCTCCATGTCATCCCAGTTGGTGACAACACCGTGCTCAATGGGGTATCGGAGAGTGAGGATACCACGCTTGGACTGTGCCTCATCACCGACGTAGGAGTCCTTCTGACCCATACCAATCATGATACTACATGCTTCGTTAGTATATCCCGCCTGTCTCGTTTCCCTGGCTGTTGGACCTGGACTTTGCGCAGAAGTCCAGCAGTCCAAGGGAAAAGGGGAGGGATGAATTTACCCATGGTGACGGGGACGACCGACAATGGAGGCTATTCACGTGGTTAGAAAATAATCCCGATCAATTTCACGAGGGTCAAATCTCAGCTTCTCTGACCCCACCCTCCCAGACCGTCCAAGTCCCGATGCACAATGCAAGGGTTGGTGGGATGACTTGGCGAGAGGGGGGGCAGAGAGGCCTTGTTCCGTGGGGTTGGACTTACGGAAAACAGCTCGGGGTGCGTCGTCACCGGCGAAACCGGCCTTACACATACCCGAACTAGACAATTGTCAGTAATCGGGTCCCATGACTTTCAAGCAGAACACTATGCTCCTCTGGGTATGACTTGGTTGGCGATTGGGGCGGAGTCCTCAAGTGTCGGGCGGATAAGGGGGGGCAGATGGAAGGGAAGGACCGCGACCGACAGTTGGACGCCCCAAAACACCACCTAATCAGGTTTGCCAGAGGGCAAGCAATTCATCACATACCCATTGTCGATAACGAGAGCAGCGACTTCCTCTATAAGACACGAAACGGATTAGCATGATGCTGGGACGTGGATGGCGGTTGGAGCGACCGTTAGAGCTGAGCTGGCCCCAGCTCCTTAAGGAGGGGGAGGGCAACGGCCCAGGTGGCCTCAACGGGGGGATGGCAAAACGACGATAAACACGTACCTTCCATGGTGACTGATTAGGGAGATGACCTAAAAACGAAAAGAAATGGAGTTGGGAGAGATATAGATGGAGGGGGGGAGGAGAGAAGTAGGGGAAAGGGAGAGGGAAGAGGAAGAAGTGGAGAGGAGGGGAGGGTTTGTGATGGTTGGGACCTGGTGTGTGCGCAGCGTAGGTGGTCTCGACTAAGCCCCCCGATCGACCGTTTCTTGATTTCCTGTCTTCGATACGCTTAATGCTTATATACGACGTCTACGGTCCAAGGCAGAACTATAATTCTATTGTACTTTCCTCCCCCCTTCTCGTCGAGACTGCCTGGGAGGTTACGGGGGGAGCGTCTGCCGTGGGGCAGCCTGGAGCCTCCAGACCCTTTCTCGGGCGGAACATTCTTGTTTTGGCGCAGACGCCAGTCATCCTGGTGCCAATCGGCTGTTGGAGAGCAATTGAAGGCCGCCTGAGGACGAGTCCAGCGGATTTGGGGGGTTCCCAAGGAGGATAGCAGGCTGCGACATTCGGGTTGTTGACTTCTTGACGCATGTGGCGGGGCGAAGATGACTGTACACTCTGGAGGCAAGAGTGAACCATGAATCCCATGTCACTTCTAAGTATAGATTGCTTGCTGCGCCTCCCTCGAGGTACCTCTCGAGTACCTCCCTAGTAACGTAGGAGCCCACTGTTTGCCTCAAGGCCATGCATTATGCACACTCTATCATCTTAATGCCAAAGCCAGACTAGACTATCGCTGCCCAAGAAGCTGGATTGCGCCCCCAAGAGGAGCAGCGTGGCCTGCCTGACTTGTTACCGCCATTTCAAGACGGTGAGGGGTCATGTGACCTTCTCGCAGGTTCCCGAACGGTCCAGTATCTTCGCTGACTCAGCCGCTTTTTTCTTATCGCATTCTATAACAGTGATCAACCCGCCGAGTTTGACGTAGAGAAGGCAATTTTACACAACACACTCTCACTTCTATCCAAGATGGCTATGGACCCGACTATGAACAAGCTCCTTAAGTGGAGTGTCCAGAACTCCCAGCAGACGAACGAGGACGGTTCTGTGACTGCCCCGCCATCCGCCAACGAAGCTGCCCGCAATTTGACCCCCGACATGATCAATGCCCTGATGGGCGGTCCTTCAGACGCCGATCTGATGAAGGCGGCTATGGAAGTCCTGCACTCAGACGAATCCGACCTGGAGAACAAGTTGATTGCATTCGACAACTTCGAGCAACTCATCGAGGGCATTGACAATGCCAACAACCTGGAGCCGCTTGGTCTCTGGACCCCGCTTGTCAAGCTTTTGGAGCACGACGAGGCTGAGATGCGCCGCTATTCCGCTTGGTGTATCGG
Organism: Penicillium coffeae; assembly: GCA_035985395.1. Taxonomy (NCBI): domain Eukaryota; kingdom Fungi; phylum Ascomycota; class Eurotiomycetes; order Eurotiales; family Aspergillaceae; genus Penicillium; species Penicillium coffeae. The sequence goes on along the minus strand of CP142594.1, from coordinate 933,165 downwards.
TACCGCTGTACAGAACAACGAGAAGGCTCAAGACAAGGTATGTTCCCAATCGCAATATCCAGTTCTACATTCCGGAGACAGCGCTGACTCTTCGCCACAGCTGGTCGTTCTGAACGCTATCCCCACTCTGGTCAAGGTCGCTACTACCGACTCAAACCCTGCGACTCGCAAGAAGGCTGTCTATGCCCTCTCCTCCGCTGTGCGCAACTACCAGCCCGCGATGAACGAATTGACGAAGAGCCTCCCCGAAGGGTACGCCGCGGATAAGGTTGATGCGGGAGACATGGATGCCATCGATCCGATCATGGACAAGCTGCGCGCTTCCGCCACTGCATGAATTTCCCCACGTGTTTTATGAATTCCAATATACCCACCAAATACGACCATGAAAATTCCAAAGCCCAAGGCTTACCGATACAGGCAGCAGAAGCACCCCGCTGAGCGTATGACGCGCAATTGACTCGGGCTCGCTTCTGGGCACCCATTCCAGGCATCCTCATTGAGTTGAGAAAAAGGATGTTATATGTTCCATTATACTCTGCTTAATATTGCGATCACCATGGGTCTGTGTAGATGCGTGGTAGCGCCGCGTCATCTCGCCAGGCAAAAGCGATTCGATTTTTATGTACATAATTTGAGGCTCGGCTCATCCGGCCCACTAGAATCCTTTACGATCTAAAACGATGTCACATCTACTCCATGAATCTAAGCCGGTTTTTCCCTCGTCTATTATCTCCCAATTCACCAAAATGTATGGTCGGCGGAGCACGAGATCGTACTAAACCTGATACAGTAGCTGTAGAACATAGAGTTAGCACGCGACAAGGGTCGCAGCTCGCCACCCGAAAGCATTCCCTGATCGCACTTCACACGCGATCCCATCTATACAAAACCTCCCATTTCTCTTTTCCCTGGTCGCAAAAAGTCCTTCCAGGCCACAAGCGAACAAAATGAGCCCCCTCCCAACATTAGTCCTCGTGCACGGCTCCTGGCACCAAGCAAACTGCTACGACAAGATCGTCAAGCTCCTCCAGCCAAAGCTCAAATGTATCGCTGTCTCTCTCCCCTCAATGGCAAATAACCCCGAAGCAACCTTCAAAGATGACATCGACACCGTCAGCGCAGCCATCGCCGACGAGACAAGCAACGGCCGCAACGTCATCGTCGTCGCGCACTCCTACGGCGGTATGCCCGCCAACAGCTCCATCAAGGGCTTTGCAAAGCCTAAAGACCTTTCCACCGATTCAGCCCAGTCCTCTGACAAGGGCTACGTGGTTGGACTCATTCTTATAGCCTCCGGCTTCGCTTTAGCGGGCTTATCGTTTATGGACCCATTCTTCGGAAACCCTCCCCCACAATGGAAAGTTAATAAGGAGACTGGGTATGCTGATATTGTGGTGTCGCCGCGGGAATTCTTCTACCATGATGTCTCAGACGACGAGGTCGAGTATTGGATCTCTCAGCTAACGACTCAGAGCCTTAAAGCTCTCTTCGAAGGAGGCGAGTATGCTTATGAGGGCTGGAGAGATGTGCCAGTGTGGTATATCGGAACAAGCGAGGATAAGGGTCTTCCTGTCGCTGCGCAGCGATTGGGCGTTGGGGCTGCGAGATCAATGGGGGCGAGGGTGGAGCATCGCGAGTTGCAGACGAGTCATTCGCCGTTTCTGAGCCAGCCGGAGGCGACGGTTGAGATTATGTTGGAAGCTGTGGAGGATTTTACGGGAGTTGCTGCTCAGCTGGATGAGGAGGATAAGAGTAAAGCTGTTGTTACTTTGCCGAGGGCTATGCTGTTTCGGCCATTGTCGTGGTTTAGATTTGGGGTGCCGTTGGCTTTTGGGCATTTCGTTGGCAAGTCGATTTTATTCTTTAGATGGGGTCGGAGCCTTTGGAGGTCTTAATTTCTAGATCGTGGGTCTAGGTCTTTTATGTATAACACGAATATTACTCAGCTCTTTATTGCGACATAATCCACGTCGTATCAGCGGCTGTCTGCATTGGCAATTATGGACGACTTTTGCCATTTTCCTTTAAGAGATTTATATCTAATAGGCCTGAGCATAGAACTGAGCTTTCACCACTAGAGCCTCGAACATTTGAAGTGCGGCGGTATATCTATAAGCCTACCAGTTGACTTTGGCATCCCGCATGTTAGCCCTGCGTTGCGGGATGTTGCTTGTTCGCGATATACACGGCTCACCCAAAATCCAATAGCGGACTAGAGTTAGTTGAATATCAAAAGAAGCTGCAGAATATCCAGCCAGGAAAGCCAAGACTCAACCCTAAGTCGTGCAACATTGCCAGACAAGAACATGTGTTACCCGTCGCAGTCTATAGTCCCACCGGCCCGACAATTTCCCGACAATCGTCATCAGCCGCCGAGCTCAACCCCAGCTCTCATCACCACACCTCACCCAGCGCCAAAATGGAGTCCTCCAACAACCGCCTATTCCGATTCTCCAAGCCAGAATGGCTCAATAACGCCGCCGTCCGCAACACGGGTGTCTACACCTCCGGCGCACTGGTAAGTGGGCTCCTCCGAGCACCCGCGTCCGTTCGCATCGCATCACCTCGATCCGACAGGCGTTCTTTCAACCAGCGCCAGCCTTAACGCTTGGAATATTCTATGAGTATCAAGCTAATTCTTTTCCTCTCCAGTTCGCGGCCGGCTTCTTCTTCCTTATCGACGTTGCTTCCTTCTCTCACAGCCCCCGCAATGGCTCCGACGTGCACATCAAGTTTGTTGACTGGATTCCCGGGATCTGCTCCGCGCTCGGTATGCTGGTGATCAATTCTATTGAGAAGTCGCGGCTGCACGCCGATAGCTTCAGTTACAGCGGGAGCGGGGTTGCGTGGAAGGCGCGCTTTGTGCTTTTCCTAGGCTTTGCGCTGTTGGCTGGCGGTCTTGCTGGGAGTGTGGTAAGTCTTATTGCCCAGTGCAGAACTGATATACTCTCTTTTATTATGTGAGAGTGTATACTGATGATCCTTGCAGACGGTTATGGTTCTCAAGTACCTTATCAAGGACTATCCGATACAGACTCTCTACTTCGGCATTGCGAATGTGGTAGCGAACGGGCTGGTTATGCTGAGCTCTGTTGTGCTTTGGGTTTCTCAGAACATCGAGGATGACTACACTTATAACCTTGCGCTATGAGGCGACATGGTGGTATACAAGAGATGTGCTTTGGTGCTGTATTTTACGCGCGGATATCATGATTTGCTTGGGTTTGGATTTGCATTGTTGCCCTCAGCCTGGGGCTTTTGTAGGTAGCAATGGTAGTATCAATTGAGCGATATTTTAAGGTTCAAGACTCCACTTAAGCAGATACTGCTGAGTCCTTTATCCCAATTCTAACCCTGCAACGCCACTCGTGATACCTATGACCGAAACAAATAGAAAAAAAAGCCTTAATAATTGATCCAGCAGGACCAGCCCACCGATCCAACGAAATCGTCAATTCATAAAGCCATACAAGCCCGCCTGCTAATCTGTGGAATCAATCCACATAAATGCTGTGCCTCACATAGATAGACCCAGGATGCATCTCCCCTTCCTGAAAGAAAGCCGGATTTGCATGCGTCTCTCTCAGCCCCATTGGGCTCGGCTGATCGTGATCGTGCGAATCCATATCCGTGATCTCGATATCCGGAACACTCTCTTTCTGCAGGACGAACGTCTCTTCAGAGTCCGTCGTTGAACGAGCCAGCTTTCGGCGGGCGTAGTTCAGCAAGGGTGCATACATGGGAAGACAAGCACACATGAATGCGATCCCAAGCTGGATGGAAATGCTAAGGGAAACTTGGAAGAGGCTGACTGCGCGGGTCTTGGATGGTTTCCAGACGAAGACGAGCTTGAGGATGCCGGCGATGCAGACTCTGGAGGATGTAAGTAGTTGAAGGGGCAAGCTAAAGAACAAAACCCCAAAGGGGGAAAAATAGGTTTATCTTACAGTCCTCCTAGTAAGAAGATAGATCCAACTGATATCTTCTTTGCCCTGCTGAGATTGAGGCCTTTGATCATGACCATGGGGAGACAAAGAAGTGCGACGTCTAGAATGAGACTGGAAAACTCGAGTCCGAACCATGCTCCGCCGCCAGCCCAGCAGTACTCTGGATCGCCTAAAGAGTTCCATAGTTGGTTCACTGGGTAGCATTGGAATACAGTGATGAAGAAGCCTGCAAGAAGCCAGAGCATGCAGAGACCGGCTATTATCTGGTTTATGATTCGGAAAGGCTTTGAGATTCCGAACAGATCATGATAAAACAGACAAATTGATAGCTTTATAGTACTCAAGGTTAAGCTTGAGAATATGTCTGCTAGGTATATGTTCTGAGCAGCAGGATTATTAGTTCCACATTTTTGAAAAAGCACGATTTCATTACCTGTAGAAGAAATTTGATCTCATGCAGCTTGTGTGAGGATTGCATCTTCACAAGATCGAAGCATCCATCAACCGACCTTGTCGTATCTGCCTCGATGTTAGCATATCCATGGATACTACCATTTCATTGTCACAATATTGAACCAGGAAACAACTGACAGTTAATCAAAGCCCCAGCATAAACAATCATATAAAGCAAAGCCAGCAATATCAGCCAGTCCGACCAGGACACAGGCAACCTCGACCAGCGACGCGCCACGAACCTAAGACAGACCGAGAGAACCGCTATCACCAGCATGACGATGATCACAGCGAGAACAGCCTCGCCAGTCACATCCATCTTGGTCGTCGGACAGCAACCATCAACGCATAGCCCTCTACACGACCCTCGTTTACGACTCAGCGTAAGCAGCGAAGTACTCAAATGCTACAGTAGACAAGACGCCAGGAAACATTAACCATTAATATCAACGCCTTAAACTCCTGCTATGACGGCTACCTTACATGACAGCACATGGGCCTCCGGGCAACTAACTTTCACTAAGGGCAATCCATGCAGAGTACGAATGGCCAAGCGCTGTTGGCGGATTGCAATTGGGCTTATGCATTTTTGGCCCCTGCATGTATACGAGGCGGTGCAGGTAGATACAGTGGCTGGGCTGGATGGAGAGTATTTACGGAGTAGCAAGTGCACTTATCTCTTCGTTTCAGTAAAGAGTTTCGCCTGCTACGGTGTCTGGAGCACAGCGGAGACCTTGAAACATCCCATAAATTTGAATGTAAACGTAAAGATCTAGAAAGCTGAATCCCCGCTGTGTGACGTTTAGTTGCTGGCACACGCCTCAGGGCGTGGGGGCTGGAATGAGGCAGGGATCCGCGCCCCCGGCGAGGGCTGACAGGAGGGTCTTTGTTAGCTCTACTGCAGCGATTTGCGTTATCTCTCTAAAGATCAGGAGAACACCTGGGGTAGAATCCTTTAAAAAGGAATATAGCTCTAGGTAGCAGTATAAACTGGAAATTGTTGGTTGACGTCTCGTTGCAGGACCTGAGCCAGTGCTACTGTAGTAAAGAGGCAACCAGGACTCCTTCCACACGTCAGTCAGCAGATCAATCGTCGAATCGCCACATGGTATGCAGAGGCGATGCATTAGCGTGTTTCAGCAAACAAACACAGCAGATCGGAACCATGGAATGAGTGTAGATATTCTATTATTAGCGATGCGCAGCTGAAGTAATACTCGGATGTGCGTTGAGTCTTGGCTGGATTAAAGTGAACAAAGTCAGTCAAGCCTACGCACAATTCGAATAAAAAAAATTGAGCATTGTGTATCTTGCAGGTGTTTGATTACTTGCAAGGACAGGAAGGGAGCGCTGAAACTATTGAAATAGCCATGAATGAAATGCCGAGGCCCGCTATAGTTTATCTTTCAAAGGAAGCGTGATACTGTGATAGATGGAATATTATTCAAGATAGACTGCGCCGAGATACATAATATGCCATTTTAAACACCAGTCCCATAATGCACCGTCATAAAGTCATAGCCCACGTAAATCGAAAGTGACAGGATAGCCTCAATCAGTGATCTTCGCAGAATATTCGTAGCAATTCGTCAATGCAGGTCATAGCCTTCCCTTTCTCTAATACCGATGGCGAAGAGCCAGGATTTCCCACGGGGTCTTTCAAGTACTTGCGCAATGCAAAAGCAGTTGCCTTGTAGGTTGCATGGTACATTGCCTTGAACTCGTCGTCAGCAGAGGCACCTGGGCCTGGAGTTTCTGCGCGGAGTTCAACGGCTGGTGTGGCGTTTGATGGCTCTGGGTCTGCATCTGTTGGCCCACCCATGGACTTGCCGCGAGGGTTTGAACGGTGAAAACCATAGAGTCGCATGCATGTGAGGATTGTTCGAGTAATCAAGTCCTTGTTTTGAGCAATAATCGCTTCGGGGCTTTTAGGCGGCGACGAAGGCATAGAAATCTCTTTCTCTTCACTTGATGGCAGTGTTGGCTGCTTTGTCTGGAGTGAGCCGCGGCGAGAACTTGGATCTAAGAACGAGTTTGGTGTTTGGGCCCGTTTCTTGGGGTCGGCATTGAGGCCTGGAGTCGCGCGTGCACCCCGAGAGCTACCGGGTCGTTGTAGGTTCGTTCCGATTGACATTGAACGTGACCTATGTGCTAGAATTCGGTCCATGCCCTTGGACGGCTCTTCTTCGGGTTCGCGTTTGACAAACAGCGGCTGGAGATTCTGGGAGGATGATTGGGGTCGTGATGGCGCCATTAACTGTGAGACACCTTCACCTCCTATCTGCCGTACACGGCGGTGATGCTGCGCAGCAGATTCGAAGAGTGTGGCGACTCGTTTGCGCTTAGGACTTGGAGAGCTGACATCGGGAAGAAATTCGCCCAGCGTTGAGGTTGAGAGACGCTCACCATCTGCACTTGGTGGCGGGGAGGGGAAGCTCTGTGCTCGTGCTATTGATGAGCTAGATAGGGGAGCTCCATATATTCTCAGCTCATATGGTTTCGTTTGCGCATTGGCGCGATTGGTTTCAGTCGGCGAGGAATGAGGCGGAGTCGGAGGACGTAAAGCAGAAGATGCGTTGGAAAGCACGCCGTAGATCAGGACATCAGACGTCTTCTTAGCTGTTGCGCTGTCGACGCTGACCAGCAGTCCGACAGGACATTGTACCAACTGATTCGAGTCCAATTCATCCTCTTCCAGCCATATCGCACCCATGAGTTTGTTTCGAAGCCATTGTGACGTTGCAGGCGTAGTAGTGTGCAATTCAAGATTTGGGCCTGCACGCGCGTGCAGCGGGATCAAGGCAGGATTGACAAAGCTTCGAAGACTGAGACAGGCATCTTTCGATATGTCGCTTTGCCAACGGGTCGTTGGATCGACCAAGCTAATCCCTGGGAGAGTTCAGCGCGGACCAGGCGATTTTCACCATGGAAACTTACCTTCCAGGCGATGGTCTTCTCTTAAAGTGATCGAGCCTGACCAGACGTTCATATTCACGGCAGGCTACAGGCGCATCGTCATTTTCCAGGGTTGTGGGGTTGAGTCTGATGGATCGAAATCAACAAGTGCCCAGACGCGCGACAGGTGGGGAACGCGTCGAGACCCCCCGATTGCGGCCTGAGGCGAGAATGCCGTCATCAGATAATGCCAATTATTCGGCCACAATTGGAATATTAGAGATTGAATAATAGATTTCTACAGCTACGAAGAAGCGTCAGTATTCTTGTCGAAGAATGACCAAGCAATGGTGCCTCTGGTGTCCCGGTTCGGATGTAGTGTATGGAGCGCACCCGCTGAACTATAGATTACACGCATCGCCATCTCAACGTCGTACAGTTTCAAGGAGAACCAATCCAAAAGAATCTATATATCCATTGTGATATAATACACCCAAATACCAGAGCCAATAAAATGCTAAAGCCATGAAACATGGCGACACCAGGGTCGCTTCCCAGCATCTCGTTTGCAAAACATCGCGCATAAATAGAAAATCAGAAAGGAAGCACTATCATAATGAAGGCAAACTGGTTCTTGAAGAATGACCGAGGAATATCCGCATAACATATAGAGCCCTATGCTCAGAACTCTTCCTGCTCCTGGAAGAACATGCTGAAACTGATGATTGTGCCATAGATCAACAGACCTCCAAGGATGGACATAATCATTGCCGGGATTTCGATCTCGCCACTGTGTGCAAGAACAATTGGGAGAGCTAAATAAATGATATGTTAGAGCCGTACGATTGTTTGAGAGGTTAAGCGCCCGGGAGCAGAGCGCCGAGGACAATTGACCACTCACCAATACCAGTCAGCACCAAGAAACCGGTGAAGAAGCGTCCAAAGTCCATCGCAGAGTTGCTTGAGCTGTCCATGAAGTCGTCTGGGTTTGCGATTCGGGAGCAAATCCAGTTAGGGAGGGGCGCGATCACATAGATGCCGACAACGAGCAATGGCCAGTACTTGTGCCATAGCGCCGAGGAGAGAATGACGAGGAGAAATCCAATCGCAAGCACCTATCAAGATCTTGAGTTAGTTTAAAGCCACAGTGCCCCGTCTAGGTGGTACTGCGTACAAAGGACAGTGCGATGATGGTCTTGATTCCAGCCGCCATGATTGCGGAGTCACCGAGCTGCCGAAGCTGCCGGGCGCAAGGGAGAGTCGGTGGGTGCTGGATACGAAGCGCGGTAGATTCAGAAAAGACACTCAGCAGCAATAGTGTGAGGATGGCGGCCCCATAGAGGAGGGATCGAGGGGGAAGGAAGAGCTAGAGCTGGAATGGAGTGACGTTGGCGCCTACTTGGGGAGGTCACTGGGTGTGGCAGCCTCAGGCCGCAGGAGCTCACCGCGTCACCTTGCTCTGCCTTGCGACTCCAGCTTCCCCGTCTGGCCTCCGTTTATCTCCCCTCATCTCTCTCCCCCCATTGCCAACATTGTCCTTCTTTCAGTGTCTCGGTTCAGTCTCCTCCCATCTTCACCATGTTCCGAAACAACTACGATAACGATGCTGTCACCTTGTACGAATGGCCCCGCTGCACAGCTCAACAACACTTTATTAAGCAAGTGCTAACTCAATGTCTTTAGCTCTCCACAAGGCCGGATCTTCCAGGTGGAGTACGCACAGGAAGCCGTCAAGCAAGGATCGGTGGTAGTAGGATTGGTGAACAAGTCACATGTTGTGCTTGTTGGGCTGAAGGTTAGCATCCATTGATCTCAAGGCTACAAGTCTTGGGAGATCGACTTAGCTTTAAAGAAAAGCTATGCAAAGATACCGTTTCAAGGACACGGACGGCTAACGCATGACTATTCCGTATAAAAGCGAAACGCCGAAGAACTCTCCTCCTACCAGAAGAAGATCATCGAGATCGACTCGCACATGGCCATCGCCATCGCCGGCCTGGCCTCAGACGCCCGCGTCCTCTCCAACTTCATGAAGCAGCAATCCCTCGGATCCAAGATGACCTACGGCCGTCCAATTCCGCTGGACCGCATCGTCACCCAGATCGCTGACCGCGCCCAGACAAACACCCAGCACTACGGTAAGCGGCCATACGGTGTTGGCTTGCTTGTTGCTGGTGTTGACGAGGCCGGCCCACACCTTTTCGAGTTCCAACCCTCCGGCCTGATCCACGAGATGGTGGCATGTGCCATCGGTGCCCGTTCGCAAATGGCCCGCACATACCTCGAGCGCAACCTAGATAAGTTCAGCGACTGCAGTCGGGACGAATTGATTACGCACGGCCTGCGGGCTCTTAAGGAGACTTTGTCCCAGGATAAGGAGTTGACGGTGGATAATACCTCTGTTGGTGTGGTTGGTCTTGGAGGCGAGGGATCTAAGAGTCGCATTGAGAGCTTTAAGCTGTACGAGGGCCAGGAGACCGTGCCATTGCTGGAGGCTTTGGAGCGGGCAGACACCTCCGGCACAGCTGAGGAAGAGAACATGGAAGTTGATTCATAATTGTCCGTCTCTTTTGAGGCTTAATGATGCGCATAGACATGAAATACTCTTTGCCTTATCTCAGGGCTCTATGCATGCAATGCATGATTATTTATTGGCGATTTGGAGTATCTGTATAGTCCTTATGTATAAAAGTAGACCTTGCGAACACCCGCCGAAAGCGCCCACGATCGTGACCATCATCAAACATTACTCTTGGCCCCAGTTGAGCTGCATCCGCTCGCTGCTAACCTGATACTCTAACAAACGGGGCCAAACTTCTCTAGGATCGCTCGCCTCTGCCAGAATCTTCCCATTCTCAGCGCTGATAAAGCCCTCCTCCACGGCGTTGCGCACCCATCCCAACAAACCGTCCCAGTAACCATTAGTATTCAATAGAACCACACCAACACGGTGAATACCGAGCTGATTCCATGTAGTCATCTCCATAACCTCCTCAATCGTCCCAAACCCACCCGCCAACGAAACAAAGCCAGATCCACGTCCGCCCTCAAGCACCTTAGCAGCCATCATCCGCTTGCGCGTGTGCATATCCGCAACAACAGTGGTAACACCATACTCGGTGACGGGAATGCCATTCTTCTCCAGCTCCTCGTCGGTAATCTCGCGTTCTGCAGCCTTGCCCGCGCCGTCGGCGTCTGGTCCTCCGGGGCCGGCCTTCGTTGACACTTTGATGAGCGCGCGAGGGATGATGCCGTGCACGGATTCCGGGCCGGAGAGGGAGACGAGGGTTCGAGCGAGCTCGCCCATTAGGCCGGTTGTGCCGCCGCCGTAGACTAGTTGGATGTTGTGCTTGTGGAATTCTTGGGCGAGGGTTCGGGCTGCTTCCATGTGGACTGGGTTTTTGCCGCTCGTTGAGCCGCAGCTGTTAAGATCGAAGAGCTTTTGTTAGCGCATGTTCTTCTATAGAGGGGTAGCTCCTCGAGGCCTCATATTCTTGCTTCAGAGCAATCGCGGGGATGAGGTGGAAGAGAAGTGGGGGTATGACTCACAAGACACAGACAACAGGCTGCTTTGCTTCAGACATGCTTGCGATGAAAGAGAATGAATATGGACAGAAACGAAGGAAGAAGTAAATTCGAACAGGTCTATGCTTCTGGTCTAAAGAGAAGTGGAAGGAACGGGAGTATAAGAAGTCTTCGGGGACAAGCTGGACGGGGCCCACTTCGATAAGATAGAAGCAGTCATGCACGTTGGCCACTCCATTGGCCGACACCGCATTCTTGATGCTTCGTCGGACTCGGTTAGTTGGCTGTACTTGTACTTGCAGATCCTTGCGCCATGAAGATCTTCGAGCAGGGCCCCGATCTGCCCCGGCGATCTTCGAGGAATTGCGCTCGTCCTAATTGCAATACGCCCGTAGTGGGCCAGTGCCGCTCTTGTACTCCCAAAGTCAATTCACCTGATTAAATGCAAATAATGGGTCCTGCGCCTTCAATGCCGATCCAGTTGCTTCGCTTGAATCACAAGTTGGAACACAGTGGGTATCTTCAGCTTGCAATCTTGTTCTTCCTCCGTTTACCCTTGTTCTCCCCCGAGCTCGCCGGCGAATTGGTCTTCTCCGATAGCTTCCCGGGTGTGTCAACCCGGACCTGCGGTGTCGCAACTCGTCCTGCTGCAGAAGGCGATGTGCTCCGAGGTCGTCCTGGCGCAGTCTTGGCTGCGTTTTTGGCAGCCCGATCTTTCTCCCCGCCGGCGCGTGACAGGATAAATGAGCCTGGCTCGCCGACCAGCGGGTTCTCGTCCATATACTCTTCGCCGTAGCGAGTGAAGAGATTGAAAGATTCGGCCAGGCTCCGAGTATCCTTGTAATTGGAGCTAGAGGTGGAGATCCCAAGGCCCGCTTTGTTCGATGTCTGAGTTTCAGCGGACGAGGGTGGGACGGCATCCGGCATGGGGGTTGATTCCTTGCTTTGCTGAGATGCTTGTGGTCCTGCATCGGTGGTTTTTTTTGTTGTAGGGGGGAGATATGTGTGTCCGTAGGATGGTGTGAAGGTAGGAAGTGTGGACGCGGTCTTCATTAATCTTGATAACGAGGTCACGGCCGAGAGCTAAAGAAATCAGTAATAGCTAGGGGAGAAACTCGGAGGATATCATACAATTCGGTTCCCAACGACACTTGCAACTGACGGTGCCATGTAAATGCTGTCTCCGACAACGAAGTAGGTTGAGATGACTGTCACTTCGTCGTCTAAGCCGTTGCGCTTTCGCCGGTTCTGCTTTCGGATGACCCAGATATTTGATGGCTCATGGGCAAACCTAGTATCAGACTGCGCAGCTGCTTGTAAGGGGTCGTAGGCCACTATGAATTCCAAGCCGGACATCGTTTTCAGTCTTGCTTCGAAGGCCTCGCGTGTTTCGACGAAGTGACGGAATGCTTCGTTGTAGCTCGCTTGGATAGTGAGGGAGCTGTTATTCGAAGTCGCATCGAAGAATGGGGATTCAGCAAAGTAAAAGAGAACTGCATTTTTAGTTCTGAGCATCGTTCTCTGTGAGCGCAATCTTGCTACTTACTGTTGTTTGAGTGCAGGTATCCCCCCATCATTTGAACGTGCGGGGGAGACCGCCACATGATCTCCTCCATGGGAGCATCCTGAGTCGCCATAATGTAATAGCGCAGAGGTCACCAGCGCGTGGCAGGACTTCAATTGTCAGTGCAAGGGAATTTGGGTTGGCTCCAAGTTCTCCGCGATTGAAAGCGATTGAGCGGCGGAGATTAGATAGCGGTGCTGTTTTGCTTGTTTGCATCCCGCCCTGGCATTTTCCCCAAAGTGAATTCTAGAGTGACTATGCGAGAAATACCACTGCAGTTTAATCAAATTGAATTTGACCTGGGCAATGAGAAAGTATCAAATGTTATCTAGTATGAAGCGAGACGGATTTATTGTAATTCAACCTTGTAAATGCTTATGAAGACTGTTATTCAAATGTTCAAATCTTTGTATTCTATATTTGGTGCAGATTTCCTAAATATGTCTCAAAATGAAGTGACGCAAAGACAACTTCATATCATGCCCCAACGCCTGCGCTTTATGTTGAATGCGATAGAGTATCATCTCCGAATATGTTGAAACAGCAAATATTGGACCACAAGTTGAATGAAGAAAAGGGAAGAAGAATCTCGAGCGAGAAAGTTGATCCGGCATATACACACTAACAGTGGTCAAATGGAGCGAAAATCGTTCCGACCGTGCGCAATTTGGTCAACATCTCTTGCCATTCTCCCTCAGCAGTACTTAATGTTGTAATGGCCCCTCCTGCACCTATGCGCCATGTTTGGTGGGTATCCGTGTCGGCAGTCGAACTATGACTGAAAGCCATCCGAATCATGACAGAGAAGCTTCCACCACCTCCAAGATCAAGATACCCCATAACGCCAGAGTAAATGCCGCGCCTCCGAGACTCAATGGCCTGAAGGTGCGTGCAAGAGCGCTCTTTAGGAGCACCCGTCATTGATCCTGGTGGTAAGCAGCGCTGGAGAGTTGTAAGGCCATGTACTGCCATATTGGATGACTTGGCTTGAGGCACGTCTCGAACAGAGTATCCTGGCTCCTCAGGACGAATTTTGCCTGTAACATGTGTGATCATGGAATAGACTCGACCGTAGTCCTCCACTTCGAGTAGCTTCTCGACCTGAACACCGCCGGATCCACAAATACCGTAGAGGTCATGGCGGATGAGATCTGCTATCATAAGATTCTCGGCCATTTCTTTGGTTGAAGCGAGGATTTCTTTGGCTTTTTCGAGTGTCATATCTGGAGTCTTGCGCACTGTTCCCTTCATAGGCTTCATTTCGAGGGTATCCACGCGATCCCAGTTGAGAAAACATTCCGGGCTGCTGCTGACGATCTTGGTGGGACCTAGGTTTGCAAAACCGCTGAATCTTGCAGGGTTGTATTTCTTCAGGCGTTTGTATAGGTTCCAAGGAAATGATGCTTTGCCAGACTCGGTCTTTGCACTGGGCAGAACAACAGACGTCTCGCATGTTAGACAGAGCTCATAAGACTCGCCCGCTTCGAGCTCATCTTGACAAGCAGCAATTCTGCGCTTGTAATCGGCCTCCTGAGGATAGGAGATGACAGCCTCATTGATAATCGAGTTCATGAATTCGGGGTCAGCTTCTTGGGGGTCATTGAGATGGATGTCCTCTTTTTGAATACGATCTGATGCTTGTTGAATCCATCCACCGACCAAGTCGTCTTGATCCCATGTGGATTGTACAACAACATGATTGGTTTCGTTGTCGATAACGATGCTTCTCTCGCACCATAGTAGACTGACGTCTGGAGGATCCTCAACAGAACCATCATCTGAGTTGTCTGATGAGATATCGAAATCATTGACCGGAGACCCTCCCTTTGAATGCGGAAGGCATGAGAGGCCGAGCTCATAGGAAAAGTAACCTAGGAAGCCACCCCAGAAGGGACTCATATCACTACCGGAGTTGACTTTCTTCATATCCATCAGATATCGCAGAGCATCCCACAACTGACCCGAGGTGATATGTTTTTCGATTGTATTGTTGCTGCCGTTCAGTTGATAAAGAGTCAACTTTTGTGGCTTGACGCTGTACTCAAATCGCCATGAGCCAGGACTTGGGACAGAAATGATGCTGAATCTTCCATTCGAATTGAAAAGCACTGTTGGTGCTCCTGGTTTGTTGAAAATTTCACTTATTTTTTCTGCGCTGTCTGGATTCCAGCCGAAAGAGTGATAAGCGGAACGTTTCGAAGACCCAGAACTCCAACGAAGCATATCATATGCAATAGTGGGGAAAGACGTTGTCTCAACCTGAGGACTAATAATCGCCTCAGGTAACGAGCCATACCCCTCTCTGTGGCAAGTCTTGTTGAAGCCTTGCGCCATGTTCCACCAGTTCTGAAGGAGCTTCTTACAAGCTTGTTTTTCTGATTTGCACGACTCAGGATGGAATTGCACACCCCAAAATGGGTTACTTGTGTGCTTGACTGCCATCGGTATCTGCACATTCTTCCCCGTGCCATCGTCGAGAGAAAGCCAAGCCAAGAACTCCAGGGGCCAAGCTTGCTTTTCCACGTTCTCGACACTGGCATAAAGAGAATGATACAAAGTAACTTCAACGCTGGGGATTTCATGAAATAGCTCTTTAGAGCTGGTGGCTATTTGATGAACCTGGCCATGAAGTGGAAAAGGCAGACGCTTGATGGGGACACCATAATGCAGACAAAGGCTCTGAAAGCCCAAGCAAATTCCAAGCACAGGAATGCTGTTTGTACCTTGAAGACTCCAAATATCTTTCATGATACCGACGTCTTTGACTAGATTGGGGTTTCCTGGGCCAGGACCCAAGACAACAGCATCATAGTGGCGCAAGAAATCTTGCATGTTGCCCTCGGGCCAAGCGGAGTCGATGGTTATGACAGTAACCTTGACGCTAAGCGTCTCTTCAAGCATGGCCACGACATTGTACGAGAACGAGTCGTATGCGTCGACATAAAGAATGCTCTTTGGCCGGCTGCTGGTGTTCATGGACGCCCGAGCCTCATTCGCACGATCCCAAAAGCCTAGCAGCGGCGCCATGGTGGGATGGAATCACTCTGACGGGTGGATCCCCCACAAGGCCGTGGTGGGATGATTGCAACGAGACAGTTTGAAATCAAGGGAAAGAATCGGGGGCCAGTTCTTTCATGTATCCTGAGATGACCGTTGGGGGCTTTTTCCAGGAACAGTCATCAGAGCTCCTGATAGTGGTTCGGGAAAGTGGCGAGGATTGGCTTTTTCTGCACCGCGCAAATCCACAGTTTCCTCCAAGGTAGAGTTCCCCGCGGAATATCTTTTTGAAGACAATGCACTTGTCTCTTGCAGGGATGCTGAGTACCTGGATCTCCAGGGCCAATAGCGAGTTTATCGCGTGTGACAGGAAAAAAAAAGATTTAAGGTTGGAAAGCGCAGGAGAAAAGCGGGTACCACCGGAACCTATGCGGGTGGCAAGAGTTTCTTTCGGGAAAAGAGCTAACGGGATCTACATGCCATATATGGATATCTAAAGATCGCCAGAGCAAAAGCAAAGTACATCATTCATCTAATCATGCCGGGCTGGGGCCCGGTTGGAGTGCAGCAAGTTTGGAAGCCACTCGCGGGAAATACTGCGACACAAATCCTTCAGTGTAGAAGCTGTGGGCAGAGCTGTGGTCTCCGACGAGGTTGTGTGCTAGTTCGTGGCAGAGGATCACCCACCAGTAGACAATAGCGTCTGTGCGGTCTGGGTTGGGGCCTTGCAAGAGAGCTCGCTCTTGGAGCTGCTGGAAGTAGAAGTAGTTGCAGAATATACTACCCGCTCGGTTGAACGCCATGGTCTTGCTGCCGGGGTCATAGAAAATGCTGAGACTATCAGCCCGCATCGAGAAAATGGAGCCACAGTCAAGAAGAATCGAGGCAAACGTGTTAAATCCAACACGGTTGGTAGCCAGGAACGAAGAGCGATCGGTAAGTCTTTTGACAAACAAAACGTTAATACCGCAAGACAATGTTGCGACAAACTCCAAGTCTTGGCTTGGTCGCTCATCACAGTAGGACTTGCTTTCCTCGATCTGGTTTGTCTCGGGTCGACTGTAGACATCAGACGAGCCATTAGGTCGACAGGCCTGCACAGCGGAAAGAAGTTCCTGGTTCAGTCGATGCGGAGAATTAACGGTGGTTGTCTGTTCAGTTCGCGTCTGCTTGGGCTCGTTCGCGGAGTACGGTGGCGGTGCTGGTGACTGGTCAGGGCTACCAGACTGCAAGGAGCGTGACTGGTCTCCAAGGCTAGACGACGAATTCGAGCGTCCATCTAAACCAAGTCGTTCCTTGAGGCCAGAAAACAAACCGCGAGGTGCTCTTCCGCCGGGCATACTGGGTTCGGCAGATGTCGTGTCAACTTCTGCTGGAGCTTTGCTGTTTGGAGACTCGGGGAAGACACCAGGCATATCAACCTGATGATTCGGCTGAGGCTCTGGCTTTTCTTCTTTCGGTCGTTCTGCTACAGCTGCAGCCCATGCCGCCTCCTTCTCTTGCAATTCACGTCTTTCTTCCTCTAATTGCTTCTGTCTCTTGTCCTCCACCATGCGTGCTTCGTGAGCCTTTTGCCGGAGGATTCGCTCGACATTGTAACCACGAGCGCGGAGCTCCAGAAGATCCGTCTTGAGCAGCATCTCTAATGTCAGGATCGAATGCAACTTGGGGTGTTTCAGAATCAAGTGACCCAAAGACTGGCTGATCTCATATAGATCGTACTTCCCAGGACAAATACAGAGACCCTGGTTAGCTGTGATCGCAGTCCGTTTTTGGGTATGCGACACGCGTCGATTTTTCAGAGACCGAGTCAGCGAGATGGAATTGACAACCTTGACGCTAAAGTTTTGCTCCAACCATCGCATCCCATGCTGAATCGCATCTGCAGGATAGTCATGGAGGAAAAGACGAGCCCGCTCGAGTACGATTTTCTGGAGCTTCACTCCAGAGGTCTGATCTGCTGCAATCCCGCCGAATCGCGCATGCTCCTCGACAAGACTGCTAAGAGGGTATGCACCGAGAGCGACATAGAAGTTCTCCAACGCCTCTTCCTGAGGTGCAGCTAAGATGTGCTCCTTAAACAGATTGAAGCTCTGGAAATCATCGACTAC
The DNA here is from genome assembly GCA_035985395.1 of Penicillium coffeae. NCBI lineage: Eukaryota > Fungi > Ascomycota > Eurotiomycetes > Eurotiales > Aspergillaceae > Penicillium > Penicillium coffeae. The sequence continues at coordinate 915,670 of CP142594.1, read as the reverse complement.
CACAATATCCCTGGAGGATGCAAGTTCCCATTGTCTGATATCCATATCATCATCCACGTCGAAAGGGTCATTCTCTGTATTTCCCTTATCGGACTTGCCAGCAATAGAAGGGATATCCCGACTAGCTAACAAAAATCGCGCTTTTCTCATGTCGTGGAACAGATCACGATCTTTTTTGAGCGTTGGGAGACTCTCCGCCAGCCTTCTCAGGAGCATCAAATATTTCTCAGTGCTTTGAACGGACCCATAAATGCGCGCCGGTGCCTTCACCAGCTGACTCGCAAGTTCGACCTTTGTTGGTTCTCGTGTGCATCCCACGGCGAGAAGAAACAAGTTTGCTTCAGGGCCAAAGTCTACAAAGTCGAAGATGTCTTTGTAGTCTTCACTATCGCCGAGATAGCTCATCTGGGGCACCGCAAACCGCACTCTAGCTCCCTTCTCAGTCTTTTCATTAATGGGGATGATTGGTGACGCTCCGACTTTCTTGCCGTCTGCTGGGTGTATGTCAGAGACTCGACCAGATAGATATTTGAATATGACCCTAGCATCTCTCTGAGAAGTTGGAGGGTTCTTGATGAGTATGTCCAGACAACTTGACATTGGCGGGTGGGCTGGTACTCCTAGCTTAGAAGCATGTGGGTGAAGCTGCTTTTGGAGAATAGGGAAGCCGAAAAGTGAGGCACCCTCGTCCGTGAAACATTTCAGGGGAGCTGCGAGAGCTTCTGAGCCTTCAATGGGCAGAAATGGCACGCTCACAGCTTTGATATCAAATGCGTCATAGCCGTTGGTGTGATATTCTGTCAAGAAGTAAGACAGTACTTTTGTTTTTCGCGCACTGTCCTTCTGCGCATCGCAGGTGATCATTATTCGAACAAGCTCGGAGCCGGCGGGAAATTTCTTCAGACCCATAATCGTAAGAAATTTGCCCTCGTTGCTGGAGTTGTTGAAAATGCCTGGCCATTCGATGATTGGAAGACCCAAGGCGCGAAGAGGTGGCTTTGGCTCGTAGAGTTCGGAAATTTTGTACCGAGTTGTAGACGTGCTCTTAGAATCGCTGTTGGTTTCAGCAGTGCAAATGCTGGTCTCCTTCAGTCTCTGGATATCGTTGGCAGGGATATCCTCGCGAACGGAAGCGAGGTATCTGATCAAGTCCACGTGGCTCCATTTCCTCCCTGGTGGACTCTTAGCATCGGTGGATTCAGGAGAGTTGATAAGTCGGTCAAAAATGACACCCAGCTCGACAGTTTTGCGAACGCCGAGAGCGACAAGAAGTTTTTCCTTGACACCATTCAACCCGTGAACTACAGGGAGATCATCGAAGAGGCGGACAGATGCGAAATAAGTTTGCGCGGGCTGCTTCATGCCAAGCTTTGTTGGAATCACAGTTTGAGGCTGCAGGGTGTTGATGATTGTCTGCTTCGAAGACTGACTCATAGTTTCCCATTGTCGAGACAAGATCGGTAAAACTTGACCTGCAAATGCAGGACTTTGCGTGATATCTTGCTCAGCTGTCAACAATTTTCGGGCTCCAGCATTGCTCACCAAGTACTTCAACCATGGTATAAGCTGTAACTCGGCCCATCCAAGGGATTCAAGCTCTGGTTTGCTTAGGGTTTTTGTGAAGCGAAATGGCATCACCGAGGAAGGAATGGGGAGATCTGCGGGAATCCGCTGGGGGTTCAGGAAACCACTGATGTCGGCAAAGATTATCAATTGCGTTGATTTGCCATCCTGATCCTCATCATTCGCCACGGCAACTCTCAATAGACTGTGGACGGATTGTCTGTCAAGTTGACCAGAGACAGTCTTGCGACCGAGCCAAGTCAAAAACTCAACTACTTGATTGGAGCGTAGCGTACTCGCTTCTAGCTCACGCCTGATATCTGATACTGTGATATCCGTCACAAGTCCAAACTCAGTGAGCCGCTGAACGAAATCCTTTGCTTTCAGCACAAATTCATCAGGCAGAGCAGGAATGGAATCCATAAAACTGAGGTCTTTTGGAGCTAGACGAGTTTGATGGCTGGGAATGACACCACACGTCGAAAGAACCTCTATCGATGCGTTCTTATTGCACATCCAGAAAGCATCTTCAATGGTTTGACCCAGGGCTGAGGAAGGCGTTGATTCTCGGAAGACAAACTGATTCGCTGTATGTATGGCCTCGGGCAATACATCCACAATGTCATCCTTGCGAATTTTCGACCGAGAAGGTCCGATCTTGTCGGCAATCTTCGACTTGATAGTGGCCATCTCAGCAGACCAAGCGATGCGGCAGACCACACCAACTGCGCGCAACATTTCGATGTTCCATTTGCTGATGTATCGTGTGTTGAGGTCAATACTTTCTCGCTCCACTGTCGGAATGACAGAAGGCGCTGAGATATGAGCATTGAGGCCTGTAGTCTGGGCCGTGGGGAATCCGATGAAAACACGGCCGCCTTTCGTAGGCAAGATGGAAGCAAGAATCTCTGATTGAGAAGCAGTTGACCCAGTTGCAATATTGGCATCATACGACGGAGTCAGGATAGCAATGGTCGCCTTTTTTGGTGGCGGTTTTCGAGTGGCTCGTTCTAGCTCCTTGCTGAGACTTGAGCCGATAGATGGTTGTACCGAGGCGGTATTAATGTGCAAGAAGACGGTGGCCTTGAGCATGTAGGCCATGTTAGATGTTTCTTCAGGGCGCTCTACCTTTTGAGGCTGCAGAGATTTCTCAGGGGCCGTGAATCTGGAAAAGAAACTCCGCAACGAGCTTGTAGTATCACGAATGTTTTCAAGACTGATTATGCTTGCATTTGGATTCCATTCCACAATTCGCATCCATGCCGCATCGACCTGTGCAATCTCCTGGGTGATGTTCGCGACCTTCATCAAGCCGTCCGCTGTTCGAGTTTCAATGTCTCTGGGAATAGGTACATTGACGCCCGGGGCGGTCTTTTTCGACAGGCGAAGCAGACTCCAATCGTCGAGAAATAATTCAATTTCTTGCAGAGAAACGAATGTCAAGCTACTAGCCAGGAACTGACATAGCTGAAGAAGCGAAGGCACTGGCGATGAATCGTTCCGGTAGTCCAGCACAAAAGTGGTCTCCTTGTTCGACGTATCACCAAGGTCTAGTCGGCGTGTGAATAAGGAGTTTCCTTTCCAGTAAAATGCCATAGCTTGGTTGCCAGATGAAACAAAAGGCTCCTCGCAGTCATCGAAAACGCTATAAAAACCAACACCGAACGCTCCAATTTTGGTTTCGTCGGGATTTCCGTCCGCAATACGTTTCAATCGAGCCCAATCTTTCTCGCTGAACGGCATCCCATTATTTGAGACAAGCAAGCGCTGCAGAGTATGGTTTGTGATGGTATGCTTAAGAAGCTCCGTTGGATCTGTTGATGATGGGGAGGGTACTGTGGTAGACGGTAATGTTTCGAACTTAATGGTCACTTTCGTGGCAGACGCGTCGGCAGCATTTTGAATCATCTCTCGAAGAACGGTCCTAGCAGGATATTTTAGTATCTAAATGCCTATAGATGGAGGCGTTCATCGGGATGAAACCCACCATTTTCCTGAATACCGGGCCAGAACTTTAGAGATCAGACCTCGAGTATCTACAGTCACAGCTTCCTCATCAGCGCCAGACCCCATCGTCCGCGCCTTGAGCGCGTTGAAATCAACGTTTAGCGCCATTATGTTTTGATAAAGTATCCCTATCAGTGATTTCTTCTCTCAGGACTAAAGCAGAGCGTGCTCGCTGGTATATTGGCAAGGATGCCTATTTCATGGTCTGAGTGGCGAAAACAGGTGGGCAGGGCCCCGGGCGTAGCAGAAAGAACAAATCTCAATATAATGACAAGAAAAAGAGCGTGTGAAGTTGTGATGGAAGAGAAGAACGCGAGCGAAGTGCCTCAAATGATACAGGAGCCAGCAAACAAAATACAGGAGAGTCCCGCGGAGGTTGCGGAGACAGCCATCATGCCGATAAGAGCTTATCTATGGCGGGCGGTAAAGGCAGTCGAACAAGTTATTAGTAACCCTTTGTATTGACCGCATATCGCGTAGTCATATGGGTAAATTAAGTGTTGATTATACTTGGGCATATGAGTCGGGTACTTCTCAGCCAGGATTCTTCAGTCAATATACTTCGTTATGCTTTCCGCTCTCCTCTTACCTGTCCCATAATTCTCATCTACAGGTTCGGCTACCACATGGTTATTCAACAATAAAATCAAGAGCCAAACGCAAGAGTCCCACTCAAAGGTACTCCAAGTCCCTTACCTATGTGTGGAAGATGAAGTTGTAATCGTGTTGATTACTCTGCTAGACAAATCTTTTTTGTCATGATTATTTGCTCAACTGAACTTGTTGCTTTCCATGCTCGTACTAACAATTTGGGTACCGGCTGCAGCTTAGATCATCCATTAGTCAGCATGTTTCCTTGCGGCTTCAGGAGCACATTGCGACCATCGAATGTATGAACTCGAGGTGAAGCTTGTGATGATTCGTTCTCGTTGATTTTGCGCGCTTTGCTAGCCTTTTCTCATTACTTGGTCTTGGGACCGGTCCCCCGCGCTTGTTCAGCACAAGAGCAAAGCTGGAGGTTGTTCGCCGTCGTGGATGCGGACTTGACATCTCTCTCCGCCAGCGTTTAGCTCCTGCTCAGATGACAAAATGGGAGTCGATCCCTTGTCGCCAATTGCGCCAGTACGCCTTCGGGCGCTTCTACTGCCAATAGGTAGAATCAAACGCTCACGTTTTCTGAGCTTCGCCTCTCGGCTTCAAGCTGAAAATGTGGTGCGCTTGGGGGATATCAGTCCCGATGCTCGGCCAAACAGGAGTATGACTTCGCCTCCACCAGCTACCTCGGAACCGGATGCACAATGGAATAGATTAATGGCTGACTTATGTTTCTACAGACATGTTCTCACCGCTGGCTTTTCCTACTGGGATGATCCTATACGACCTGTCCTTTTCGGTTCCCCCCACCTCGCACCTCGATCTGTTCCCATTCGAGATATTCAGAGAGCCTTTGGTTGTCATTGCTATTGCAGATGGCTCGGAGCTTCCTGCAAACGACAAGAAGAACGGACATCACCCTGCGCCAGAAGGTCTCGATCAATTGCTCGAGGAGCTCGACGCCGCCAAGGAACGAAGCCCGCGGGCACTCGTGAGCCAGTTGCTGGTATTTGATTATGATGGCCTGGACAAGATTGACAATGGACCGGATAATGTGATTTGGGTTCCACGACCGGAGGTATCGAAGGCTACAACAATGAAAACGGTCTTGTGCGACATTACTTCTGCTTTACTCTCTGAGCTTGACGAGTTCGCAAAGACGATACAAACGATCCCGAGCATTGAATCCCCACAGACATCTTCGTGGGGCCCGCATCGCAACCCAGAGCTACGACCACGGCCGGTGGACCGAATCTTACATCGCATGACTATGCCTGCGCAAACGCCGGCCAATACCAATGATCCACCGGATACGCCAAAGTCTGCAGATTCCGGAAGCCAGTCCCTTACCGACCACGAAACGGCAACGACTTTTGATGAAATTACCCGCTCAATCCATATCACACGTACACACTCCGGTAGCAAGAGCCCATCAGTATCATCAGCAAAAGAACAAAGCCGCGACCGGGGCTCTGTCAGTGGAGTGAGTGCAACTGACAGAACCAAAAACCGCATCAAGGGCCGTGCTGGAGTTGTCATTGGTACCCTTTTCCTGCAGGCAGGAAGATGGCATGATGCTCTCAAGGAGCTAGTTGAGGCCGCAAATAATGCCCGCGCTGGCAGTGATTATGTTTGGCATGGCAAGGCACTGGAGTCAGTCCTGCTATGTCTTCTGATGCTTGGCTGGGCAGGGATGGATTTTCATGTTCGTGCAATCAACATGCTGCGTTATCAAGTCACTAATCAATCTCTAGATTCCTTCGATTCTTTACCCAATGGCAGATAAGTCTTCCAAGTCGTCAGCGAAAGACTCAGTTGCCACTCCAACAAGCGCGGGAAACCGTATAATTTCCCTTCAGAATTTGGCGAATCTGCTTCCTGATCTCTCGAACACAATTGTGAACCTTTATGTTCGCGCAGCAAACATCACAGAGGAACCGCTTCCTCAGCTTGTGTTTTCCGAGACGGTCATTCGGCTTTCAAGGCTCCAAGTATCCGCTCGGATTCGGGATGGCTCCCTTGATGATAATGCTCTCAAGCATATCGTCATGAACGAACCTTTGATCCCACTTCTCCAACCCGAACTTCCCCGCGGGACAGTTTTACTCCGCAAGACTGATATCGCCAATTTCCTTTACCGAGCCTTGCCATTATCGCCAAACGCGGATATACCTGCTACTGATGCTGTCCCTATCGTTGTAGGAGTCATCGCTGTTCTAAATGCTCTGGATCTTCCTCGGAAGAAGGCTTTCATAATGAGAGAACTTCTTACAATCATGGTACCAAGCCTTGTCCAAGCGCGGAAGATTGGCGCTGCGGAAGTGGGCATCCACCCAGCCGCGGGTCTCGCGTCTCTAAGCGACACTGCGTTCGATGTAAATGCCTTGGATATTGGCCCAGGCAACATGGAAAAAAGTGTTCGCCTTCTTCTCGCCACGATTGGTGAGATCTATGGAGTTCAGCCGTCTGCATATTATGAGTGGGAGAAGAGACAAAGTCAGGCCTCATCTTCCACTGGCGTGGCTGATTATGACTCCGTGGCGAACGTTGCAGAAAGATCATTTAGGCATCTTGTCTTGGATAGATATGGCGACATAAACCTCAAAATAGATGTTCTCAAAGCCTGCATCAATTGTTGTGAGGCTTTGCCAGATTTTGATGGTGTTCTTCGGTTCACTGTTGAGCTTCTGCAGACCATTCGCGGTGACTTGATGTTAGGTGAAACTTCAAGGATGCCTCCTTATCTTCCTCGAGATGATCAAGTTCGGCTTTTGAATAATATCAAGCGCACAGTCGGAGCCGCAAATCGCTTGGGCTCTTCTAGCATGGCTGCTGAGTACTGGGATGATTTTCTGGTACGTGGTGTCCAGCTGTTAGCATTGCCAGATCCGCGAAGACCTGTCCGTCGGTCCAAGTCAGAATTAGAGGCAGTGACAGCTGCTTCTGATAAAGCAAAGAAAGATCCTTTCTTATACAACCCATTTGCGAAGCCAAACAGCAAAGCTCTGGAGGTCCTCTCCGTCACGGGCGAGCCTGCATCATACCGCGTAACACTTCAAAACCCCTACGAATTTGACGTTGATATTGAGCTTTTACGGCTTGAAAGCGAAGGGGTCCCCTTTGACGCCGTGGCGGAAAATATCATATTGCCTCCCCTATCGCTTCAAGAAGTCATTGTTTTGGGCACGGCCCATGAGGAGGGTAGCCTCACAATCACTGGATGCAGTGTCAAGGTCAGACACTGTCGGATGCGCAAATTCTCAATTTTCAAAACTCTTTGGAAGCCCGACCCCGAGGTCAAATTCAAACGCACCGGCTTGGCCTCAAAGAAGCCACCTACCGAACGCCCAATGTCTTGGAGATCAGAGACAGCCCGGGATGGCAAAGTCCTCCCAAAGAAGGGACCTGAAACTGACTCGTGTGAAGTCAAGGTAATCGGCAAGCAGCCTTCTCTATTGATCGAATCCATGTCGCTATCACAGTCGGCAATGATGGTTCTCGAAGGCGAGCTTAAATCCTTCACAATCACTCTTCAGAATACCTCCTCTTGTCCGGTGGACTTTGTCCTCTTCACATTCCAGGATTCAACCACCCGGCAATTACAGTCGGCTCTTAAAAACAAAGATCTACTACCCGTAGAGATCTACGAGCTAGAGCTAAAGTTGACTACCCAACCAGCATTGCGATGGCATCGAGAGGGAGCTAATCCCGAAGACTGCTCCATTCTCGAGGGTGAGAAGGCTACATTCACAGTTGATGTTTTGGGTAAACCTGGTCTTCAAGACACAACCGTTCAAATCGACTATTCATGCTTGGGACCAAAACAGGGCGAGCGACCTAGTGTCTTCTACACCCGGCAGCTATTTGTTCCCCTCACGGTAACTGTGAATGCAAGCGTTGAGGTTGCTCGTTGCGATATACTACCGTTCAGCGGGGACTTTGCTTGGAAAAATCATCTCGATGCATCCCCCAACTCCGATCAGGAATTAGACGTACCTTTATCGGCAACCGATGAAGATCCATTCTCGAAGGTACTTTCCCGCCTAGGCAATGGCGCGTATGGTCCTGACCACTGCGTTGTCTTACTTGACTTGCGAAATGCCTGGCCAAGCCCTTTGTCTGTCTGGCTACGTGTCAGTGAAGACTCTCTGTCTGCGCAGCATGGTGAAAATGGTAAATACTCAGTTGATGGTCATCTTCAGCCTGGCCAGATCTCTCGGTTTGTTCTAGTAATTCCACGTATCTACCTTGACAACCCTCATGCATCTATTCCAGTCGTCAACACGGGCACCCGACGTCAGTTCGTGGTCAGCGCCCACAAGCTTTCGTTTGAGGCTGAGGGAGCCTCGCGAGAGGCATTTTGGTTCAGAGAAGAGCTGCTGAAAAGAATTGTTGGAGGCTGGTCGGAGCCTTCCACTGGTCGCGAAGGAACTGTCGATCTTCGCAATCTTCGCCTCAATTCTCGCATGGTCGAAGCGATGCGTCTCGAGGACTTAGAAGTGAGCTTTTCTCTTACTTCTCCCTTCGCGGCCTCCAAAGCCGATTCCGCCTCTGCAGTCACCCAAACTGGCCGCTACCACTTCCGAGCTAAGACAGATGACCTCCTAAGCTTGAAGGTAAGCGTACGCAACCGGTCATCTCGTCCTATCCATCCCCTTCTTCGTCTTCAACCCAGCCTCCGTCATCAACCAAACGCTGTTGCGTTGGATCTCACCCGCCGCCTGGCATGGACTGGAATGCTGCAACAAGCCCTTCCCATCTTGCAGAGTGGAGAATCTACAGAAACTTCAATCGGAGTTACTGTGCTTTGCCGCGGCGAGTACAACTTTGGCGCCAGCGTAGAGGAAGCACGCATCATCCGATCCCAGCCAGCGGAAGCGAACAAAGATGCAGAGCAACATGACCCCCATGAAGACGACATTAAAGACACGTTCGGTACAGACGTCGTGCGAAAACGGAGGATCTGGCACGCGAAGGAGCCGTGTATCATTCATGCCGAATCATGATGTTTGTGTTTCTCTTTATGATAATGCCCATCAATTTCTTTTATCCTGCATGTATAGATGCCGATGGGAAATACCCATCATGTATTTTTTCTTCTTATATAGTATGAGCGTGGTATATACTGGTACCTTGCCTCTGAATGAGATCTTAAATCTAAAATCAGCCTTTTCTACACATTAACTTTCCCGACGTCCCTATCATCGATAACTATCTCAACATTTAAAGTTACATTTTACTACCTAAGGTACATTTTCGACGGAAACAGTGAAATCTGTTTTTGATTTATGTATATATAGTTTATTGATGCTGGAAATTGATAGCCTTTGAATAGTCAAACAGCGCGCTTCATAAAAGGTTCAACAAGTGCCAATATCTTTGACATCAAAAGGAAATTGTTAGGGCGCAAGAAAGCAAAAAGGAAAAAAAAAAAAAACAGAAAAACTAGTAATGTCTTGCGCAACTGAAGAGTTGGGCCGCGTGGCTATCATCGCTGCTCGAGGTCTGAGCATCAGCGATAACAGCTTTGAAGGCTTACAGGCTTTTCATGAGCTGAACGCCCTTTTATGCGGGCATTTTCCCCTTTTCGCACGTCATTCCGTGGAGTTTCGCCGTCGTTCGAGTGTTTAGTACGGTTTTTCGGGGGCATCCCTCTGCTTTCCAAGTTTGGATCTACCGTAAGGCTCTTCCTCATGCTCCTCATTCTCCTTACCCAAGCCGCATGTTGCGCCCAGTCTGTGGGGACTTCCTCTAGCTTATGATCGTCAGCTTTTCCTCCCGTCAACTTTCTCCGGATAGTCTCCGAATTCCACTGATAATTTTTATCAATGAGATCGTCATATTCAAGAAGATGTAAAAGGACGTATCTAGATCTGTTTGTTAGTAAAAGTAGCACGCAAGGTCTTGGAGATTTCGTTACTTACAGCCAGTATCGCCTCCCAAGTACACCGGGATTGGGGGTGTAAAGACTCGGCAAAACCTTTTCCAACATGTCAATATATACATGAACTGCATATCTTCCCGTAGGTAAAAGGTAGTAGCGTTTTGCATTGCCTATAAACCTATCGCGTCGGAAAGTAGGTTCAACACCGCCATCGGGATTTTGGCCATGTGGATGAGGTCTACCGATGTTGACTGAAGCCTCAGATCCTACATGAAGAGATAAAAAGACAAGACTCTCTTTTCTCAACGGTCTAGATTGACACCAGTGACAACATTTGGGAACGATTAACACTTGTACTGCTTCAACTGCGAGTTGCTTATCAGCTTTAGTGAGGAGCCTATTAGGGTTATTACCCCCACCAGCTGCTGGAGTGCGCGAACCCGCGTGCCGACTCGGATGGGAACTCATTTTAAGACTGAAGATTATTGGCACGATATTATATTTCAAACATTCGAACACTTGTCAGTGAAGATCATTACAGTGGTTCTGAAAACTTATATACTCGGACACCTTCCAAGATGAGGAGTTTATGAGAAAATGAGGGCTTCAATAACCTTGGACGATGCGAAGACAATGAGTTTGTCACATTCAATAGAAATTCAAAATGAAACAATAGTATATCAGTAAGAAGTAAAAAAAAAAGTAAAAAAAGAGCCAAGTTCTTTGTTACCTGTGCCTATAAAGTTTAAAGACAATGATCATTATTAGAAGGGCGATGGCCATGTTTATGCCAGCAAAAGGGAGTTTGACCATTCTACTATTACAACGCAAAGAGATTCGAAAGTAGATTGGCCTAAAGCATTTGATGATACTATGTTCACGTAAAAAGTGTCAGAAGAAGTCGGCGAAGCTTGATTCCACGATATCTGATATGTCATAGATGCCCTACTTTAATTACTTTTATTGCAAAAGATACTCTTTCGTTATTGTTCATCCTCCAGGAACAAAGCTTGAAATGCATACTAGAATTTATCAAGTCTATGCTTGCCACCTGCAAAATGCATGAGCGCGTGCCAAGGATGGCGCCAGCTTTGCTGCTCTCCCAATTTCTGGTAACGGAGGGTTAGCCAGGAATCAAGAACCATCTATACTCTAGCTGTTAATGGAGTAGCCACAACAGCAGGAACGGTGACGCATAATTAGAGCCTTGTGTCAACTGGCGACGGCAGTATTTTTTGAATGGGCGGCGAAATGCGCAATTCTAGCATGTCAAAATCTGCAACCTTGTAAGAAATTCATTCTCGAAATGGCGGTAGATCTATAAACGATATCGCGGTGAAATACAGTGGCTTCCCTTTCGCCGAATTATTAACCCATCATTTCGCCTTTCTCAAACTATATGTTTTCCTAGTAGATGATCGAGTCATAAATATAGATTCATGAAATGAGATTGCGCCATGTTTGATCCATACCATGGATTGGTTCACGTATGCGACGTAAAGTCATGGACTTGCACAGTGATCCCTTGCCTAGAATCAGAGACCAGGTGGAATCAATTGCTGAGTTATGGGAAAAACTTCTTGCGCCAGTGAGAAATACTCTGAGTTGTGACCAGCAGGCCGCCTGGTGAGGATGAAAGTACGCCAGAGGGCCCTCGGCCTGTAGACGGGCAAAATATCGAACAGCACTCCACAAATAATGGACACGGAAAGCATATGAAATGTCTCATCCTGCGTTACTAGCTGCGTCGGCTCCTTCTGCCTGGCTCTCAGCATGCGTCACCGATTTCTCTCGGACAGCCATGGCCGGCTGAGTCTCCCCAAGCGGGAAACTAAGATGTTTCCAATCCTCAATCTCTTCAATTATGCACTTCAGCCGATCGCGAATACTTTCAACCGCATATGTACCAAGAATAAGCCGTAACGGCGGGTACGAACAATGCCCCAATTCCCAAACAAGATGCGCAGCCTTTACAGCAGACGCGGGCTGCTTATCCCCCAGCCACATCAACATTCGGCGCGCATGAGCAGCCGGCGAAGTGGTCGTGTTATAAGGCTCGCTCGGCGGCTTGACGAAGAAATGGCCGTATAACGGTAACGGCGACGACAAATTGTGTTCTGAGCTCTGAGTCGCCATGAACGACGGCGAGACAAGGTCTCCGATATCGTCACGGCGCATATGTCCCGGCTCGACCAGCGTGCCTTTAATATTGAAGCTATCCACCTCATACAGCATACTCTCCATTAATCCCTCGACAGCATATTTGGATGCGCAATACGGCCCGAGGCCAGGCACGCCGAGCGCGCCAGATGTAGAACTGAAAATCAGATATCGGCCTGCGCGCCGCTCCCGGAAATGAGGCAAAGACAGCTGAATCATGTTCAGGGTGCCGATGAAATTTGTCTCGAATTGGTTGCGGATGTCGAATTCGTCCTGGTCTTCGCACGCGCCGATGACGCCGTAGCCCGAGCAATTCGCGATCACGTCTATATGGCCGAAGCGTGCGATTGTGCGTTCAATTACTCGTTTTACAGTCTCTCGGGCTCTAACATCGCAAAGGAGCCCCATGCAGTTCTCGTGCTCGTCTTCAAGCTCCTTCATAGCCTCGGGGCTGTTCTCGTATGTTCGGCCGACGGCGGCTACAAGGTCGTTGCGCGACAGGGCGGTCTTCACGAGGGATCGGCCCATGTGGCCGGTTGCGCCGAAGATCTAAGCATGGGGGACCTATATCAGCTTGTGACTTCCTGGCAGGGGTACCCTTGGAATAATCATGCGGAGGCGGGGAGGGGGCCAGGTGGGGAGCTCTTACCAGCCATACGAGGGGTTTCGGCGGATTCTGCGGTCCTGGGGGATCGGTAGTGGAGGGTAGATGCAGGCGAGGCTCTCGAGTGGCATTTGGAGAGGCGCCTCCTGGAGGAGGGGAGTATTGCTCCATTGGGGGAGAGTGAAGGAATACTGAGATCGCGAAGGTGAGGTTGAACCTCCGCATTCCGCAGGACCCACTTTTTGCATCGCGAAGTATAATCGAGAAAGCCTGCGATCTACACTGTCTACGCAGGGTTATGGGTTATCTCATGTATTAACCTCGTTTTCATATGCCAACATCTTGATTCTCAGATTATTCCATGACAACAAATACATGATCTAACGCCCGACCTCTCGTCGCAGCCGTCCAGCAGCTGACGTAGGGCCAGGTTCAGGCCAACTGCTAACAGCGTCGTCAACTTCCTCGAGGAAAGTGGTGCTGTTGTGGATACAAGTCCCACCTAACACAACACGCACCCCGGGAGAGCTGGCGTTAACCTGTGCCACCATCTTGGCCTCTTCGTATGTGGTGCCACCAACTATAAAGATGATAATGTCCTGCGGCTTGTCCCGGGTATTGCCGCTGCCTTCCAAGAAAGGATATTGCATTTCCTTCAAACGTCCTTTAATCAGATTCTGGAGAGTCACCTCCAGCCGCGGGGAGTGTTGTGTGTATACATTCTCGACACCCTTGAGGCCCTTGAAACGGTCTCGAGCCCCGGAGAAGAAAGAGGTAGATTCAAACAAATCGGTAAACCCTCCGGCAACAGGTGGTGCTTGGAGAGAGTGGTGATAGGTGAGAAGCTTGGGGATTAGATTGACACGGTTCGAAGGAACATTGCCCGCAGTGACAAGGAGGTCTAGAAGGATTGCTAGAGAGTTGTTGGGTTGTTTTTCGTATCGGAGAGCATAGAGAGCGACCAAGCGAAGTTTATTATCGGCGCTCACGTTTGGCAGAGCAATGATGCGTTGTAGTGACTAAAGGTCGTTGTCAGAAGAAAGTATTCCAGAACCAAGCGTTGATACACATACCTTGAGATCATTGGAGTGGCTATCACTGCAGGCCAAGCTCTGCTCCAACTCACTCACATCCAGTAGATCCTCTTCGCCGACACGTCGACTCAATTCACCAACTAGAGTGACATGCTTGCTGACATTACCTGAGAGCTTTCGGAATTCAGGATAATCCTCCACGAATCGCTTCATATCCGCAATCGACTCGATATTCATATTGCTTTGCGTCTTGGTCTGATATTGCTCCACATACTCCTTAATGTTCTGGCCCAAGTCACCAAAGTTCTGGTACATGTTCTTTTTGAAGAAGGGGTCCTGATCTTGAGCTAACACGATCTCCTGAAGCTCCGGCCGAATATCCGGAACATCTCGTAGATCAACTCTTCCATTGTTGATTCCAAGCAGCTCATGTACCATCGCTTGGTAGGTCCATTGCGTTAGGAGCGGTGTGATGGGATCGTCGCGGCGATCAAGGACAAGGAGAATAGGAGGCGTATCCGTCCGGCGGAAGTTAAATAATTGTTCCTCCTGCGTAATATGGTATCTTACTTCAGTAGCAAGCTTCCGAGCTAGCAGACTGTTCTTCTCATAGCGAATCAAAGGGTTCTTCTTCAACGACAAGAGCATAGCCAGCACACCCTCGGTCGCTCGTTGTAACGCATCCGCATTCCAGATATCTGGGGACTGAGTCCATAGTCGATCAAGTGGAAACCCTAGACCCAGAGAGCACAAGTCGGGATTGATCACGAGGAAATCGGCGAACTGCTCCTGGACAGATTGCACGACCTCGTGACTATCGGCCTCGGCTAGCCGCTCGAGGGAGGATTTGCGGATGATGTTGCTCAAGTGGATATAGTATTCGCCGTACTTGGGGTCCCTGAGCTCGTCGACCAGGAGCTGAATAGAGTTGGCGGTTGGGCGCACGAAGACCAAACACCGCAGGTGTCGCATCTTCTCGCGCGCGGAGTTATCGAGGCGGTCAATGAGGTACACTTCATGATTGAGGAGGGCGGATTGAGTGATGGCCGTCGAGACGATGGGGACCTGCGAGGTATTAGCTGGCGGTGCCAAATGCACGTTTAAGAGCTGTGTTGCCCACTGTCTCACTATCGAGGAGCAAGATCTTCATCTTGGTCGACGAAGACCCCGACGCCGACTCGCCGGCCGTCACCATCTTGGAGATGTAGCCCGAGACGGCCGCGACAACGTCCATGGTGGCGACTGCGGACGCGCGCAATATAGAAGCTATTGGAAGAGCACAAGTGATGCAGGGGCAGCGTGGGAGAGTGGTAACCGTCGAGTGGACGCCCGTGGGGGGAGGTGGAGAACGTGTTGTTGAATGTTGGGCGTGGCCGCTTTTTCCCACATGATCGGCGCTCCTTGATCTCTTGACCTCTCGACCTCTTTTTTCTTTCTTTCTTCCCCCCTACGCCAATTCTGCTTCTTGCTCATGAATTCTTTTCTCCTACCTTGAGTGTCTCTTTTGAACTCGGGTCAGCACCATGTTGCCCTACATAGACAGCTGTTGGTTCTCCCATGAAGCTCATAGCTCCGATCTGAACTAATTTGTCCCCGCAGTATTTGAGGTGCCGGCAAGGCTGACCGGTGCGTCGGTGGACGAACGTACGTTAATGATTCTCCTCGCAGCTTGGTTTGATTCATAGCTAATGGTAGTCTATAGTCAAGCTCATCGGCTCGTTCCTCCTCTCGTTCCCACTCGCCGGCCTCCTAAAACGAATCCCGGACGCAAAGCCATGGAGGAAGAGTGCCTTCATCATCGGCATTTCTCTGTTCTACATCGTTGGCCTATTTGGCATGTGGGATGGTTTGCGCACACTTTTCTACAGTGCTGCTGGAACGTACGCAATCGCCTACTATGTGGACGGGTCTTTGATGCCCTGGATCGGTTTCACCTTCTTGATGGGACACATGTCTGTCAGCCATATCTACCGCCAAATCGCCGATGAGCCTGGAGTCGTCGACATCACTGGAGCCCAGATGGTGCTCGTGATGAAGCTCTGTGCCTTCTGCTGGAACGTTCATGATGGCCGTCTGCCCCAGGAACAGCTCTCTGAGGCACAGAAGTACTCCGCCATTACCAAGTTTCCAAGCCTCCTGGACTATGCGGGCTACGTCCTCTTCTTCCCTTCCCTCTTTGCCGGCCCTGCATTTGAATATGTAGACTACCGCCGCTGGCTCGACACCACCTTGTTCGACATCCCACCCGGCACCGACCCAATGAAGGTGCCTCTGACTCGCAAGAAGCGCAAGATCCCTCGGAGCGGCACCCCCGCCCTCAAGAGAGCTCTCGTCGGTCTTCTCTGGATTGGTGGCTTCGTCTACCTCGGTGGAATCTTCACTACTAGCTTCGTTCTGTCAGACGACTTCCTCGCATACGGCATCCTCCGCCGCATCTTTACCGTCTACATGCTAGGCTTCACAGCTCGCCTGAAGTACTACGGTGTCTGGTCCTTGACCGAGGGAGCCTGTATCCTCTCCGGTATGGGCTACAACGGCTTCGATCCGAAGTCCGGAAAGGTATTCTGGAACCGCCTTGAAAACGTCGACCCGTGGGCTCTCGAGACCGCTCAGAACTCCCACGCTTTCCTCGGCGCCTGGAACAAGAACACAAACCACTGGCTTCGAAACTACGTCTATCTGCGTGTTACGCCCAAGGGCAAGAAGCCCGGTTTCCGCGCTAGCATGGCCACTTTCGCTACCTCAGCGCTTTGGCATGGCTTCTTCCCCGGCTACTATCTGACCTTCGTCCTGGGCTCGTTCATCCAAACCGCAGCTAAGAGTACGTCCCCCAACCCCAATCAGAGATACTTGCATTTTCTCAGTACCTAACATTTCATAGACTTCCGCCGCCACGTCCGCCCCTTCTTCCTCACCCCAGACGGCACAAAACCCACCCCCCAAAAGCGCTACTACGACATCCTCAGCTGGCTCGCTACACAACTCACCCTCGGCTTCGCCGTAATGCCCTTCATAATCCTCTCATTCTCCGAATCCATCTCCCTCTGGACCCGCGTCTACTTCTACGGCGCAGTCGGCACCCTCGGCTCGCTGATTGTCTTCGCAACCCCGGTAAAGGGCTATCTAATCGGCCAACTAAAGAAGCGAAACCGCCCGCACGTTCTCCGGAGTGTTAGCCAGGAGAGTGTGCAGCCGCCTACGCTGGGGTTGTCTGCTGATCCGGAACGGGATTTCGATGAGGCTGTTAGTGAGATTAAGAGTGAGATTGAGGCGAGGCAGAGACGGGGGAGTGTTGCGGCGACGATGCCGACTGGGGAGGAGTTGAAGGCTGCTGTTGAGAGGAAGATTGGGAGGAAGCTTTAGGTTGGTATCCTGATTGTGAGTGAGTGTTTGTGGGGATGGATGGATGGAGATGGGTGTGGAGTTATGTGTAGAAAATGAGTGAGATTGTATGTTTAGAATGGGGTTAGGTCTGGAATTCGTTCGTTGATGCGGGCGTAAATTGTCTGCGATAGAATACTATGCATCAAATGATGCATAATGGAATGCTTATTGTTTTCGTTCTACAAGAGTTTCCAAGATTGTGTGAGAAAATTTTGATAATCAAATTAATAATAACATGGTCTTCTAACAGTAGAGAAAAGAGAGCCACGCTCCAAAGCATCAAACAAGTAAACGGCATCCAGGTATGAGAGACCATTACATAGCTCGATATGCCATGAAAAAAAAAGATGCCACATCAGCAGTCGCTGAGAAGACAAAGATCGAAAGAAAATAAGAAAGGATTGACAGATGTCGAGAAAGGGATATTATGTATGTGCGTACAGATCGTTTCGTGCAGTCGTGTCCAATGATGTTCAAAGAAGCGAAGTGAATAAACAATCATGCTCCGGATAATTCCGAAGAGAAGGGAGTGTAAAATGACAAAGCCGAAGTGCCGAAGTAAAAAAGATCGCTGAGCTGCTGTTCGTTGAAGAATAAAGAAGTCTTTGGTCGGAGGCCGTAAAATAGATAAAACAAAGGCTCGAATGCAAGAAAATGACAATATAACCCGAGTCGTAAAAGCGTAGAATGAGAAATCGATAGTATGTCGTTGACGAAATCGAGCATCTGGATATGGAGAGACCAAAAGCCAGAAGCATTTTGAAGCAGAGGGAGAGACGACTAGAAGCCAGTCGTAGTCCCGATAGCAGCCAACGTGATTATAAGAACAATCACCACAACCCCAAGCGGAATCATCCACCTGTTCAGGTTCCGCCACCACCGTGCATTGTTATATCGACGGCGCCTGAGACTCATAAGCTGCGTCTCTAGCGCCATCTCCACATCGTTATCAGTCTGTATCATCTCCGGCTCTATAGGGCTTGGCGGAAGAGGCAAGAAAGCCGCAATCATCCAAGCTAAAGGAAACACGAATCCAATGCAGAACGAGTACACCTGGACATTGCGTCTCCCGAAGACTGGCTCGGAGGTCGAGTCGAAGGAGGGCGTTGTCCAGGCGCTGGCCGAGTGCGGGAGCACACTGCGGTCTCGGTAGAGATGCGGTGACCAGCTGTGGTGCAGGCGGTGGCGAGAAGAGCCAACAACCTCATTACGCTCGGCTTCGGGGTCTGGGGCCCAGTGGGCGCGGGGATCGCGGGGGTCGCTTTCAATGCGTCGCTGGGTCCATTGGGGGAGGAATGCCCTTTCAGGTGAGCGGGGGCGCTCGGGGGAACGGGGGCGTGGGATGTTCAATGGGGTTGGCATTAGATTGAAGACGCTTGAGTTGCCTGTTCCAGGGCGAGTGGAGGATGGGAGGCTGACGAGAGCTGGATTCAGGCTCATTGGATCCGCGCGGTAGTAGATGCGAGCCCAGGAGGGAAGAATTTGCAGGACTGTGCTGGATCCGGTGCCAGGGCGTCTGAGGCTTGTAAAGCTGTTGCTGCGCTTTGAACCGGAGGAAAGGCTTTGAGGGAAAGAGCGCGTTGGCAGGTTTGTCAGGCTGTCAGAGCGCTCGTCTTCGTCTGACTCGTTGACGAGCCAGACTGTGGACTTACTGGGCTGAACGTGGACTTCTGCGGGTGGGATTACAAGCTCTGATTCGGAGCTGGAGGGGTCTCCGCGTGGAGGCAGGGATTGGTCTGCAAAGTCTGAGGAGGACCATCCGGATGAGATACGAGAAAGAGGGTTCATGCGACCTGAGACCGGACCAGGGGTGAAGTCACGGTCTGATGCGGCGATTGATGTCTCTGCTCGTGAACTCGAAGATGCCGCTCGAATCCTGGGGTACTGGATGAACAGGCCATTGTCAATGGCAGACACAATGTCTGATACTGAACGGAGACTCTGGTTCGAGGAGCTGGCGGATAGTGACGGGCTTGTTGATACCAGGGCATTGGATGGCAGCGGAGGCGTAGTAGATACAACTGGCGGAGTAAAGCGTGGTGGGCTGGACCGAAACGATGGCGAACGAGATGATGGCAGCTCAGAAGAGGCAGCGTTGAAAGTCCAGGGGGCTGCGCCAGGATGTCTGACCACTGTGCCTCCAGAGTTGTACGACGACAAGGAGTTAGTGCGTGGATCGGAGTCCGCATTGGATACAGGACCTCGAGGCGAAAAGTGCGCACTGGAATTGTCCAACGTCACAAAGTTAGGGCTGGACGGAACTCCAATTCGTTCAACATTTGGGCTTGAGTACCCTAGCACAGAGTCCTCCTCATGTGCCTGGTTTGGTGACGATGGCGGTTCCGATAGCACAGGCTTGATGGTCGGAGTAGCAGTGGGCAGCACCACCAGGTCGTCGTCCGAATATTCTGCCTCCGATACCTCGGTATCAGTGGTATAATCCTCGGGCTTCGCTGAAGGGAAATCGGGCAGCGACGATTTGCTCGAAGTTGGGTCCTCGTCCCATAGTTGCGGTGGGGAATTTCCAGTGTCCACAGTCGAAGAGACGTCCCAGCTGCCGGATCGCATAGCATCGTGTCCTAAAGGTGGTGACCACGATGGCCCGGCCTCCGAGTAGCTAAAACCAGTGTCGGCGATAGACTCCTGTTGACCTTTTCCTGGAATTGGGAGTAGAATCTGCTCTGGCTTGGTCGGGAATGGCGTCGCAGTATAGATGTCGACGTCCTCCTGTTCCATGGCTCGGTGCGGGGACCGAGTGGGGGATCTCTCGTTGTTGTGGGCAGAAGTGCGCTCTTGCAAGGCGCGCCGCCTCCGCGGCGGAGGCGAAGTCGAATGAACTCGTGTTGACATGTCGAGGTTCAGATTAAAGCATTATCCGGTGAAGTTGTCGAAGGCGCCAAAGTAAATAGCAAGCGAACAAACAGCAAAGCAATTGAACAGAACAAGGACAGCAGTGCAACCAAACAGATTGCCGATTCCGGAATGTTGTTGTTTACTACAGGGGAATCAGGAAAGACAGGAATGCTCGAGGCGAAAGAGCTGGAGGGGCGAAATCTATAGCAGCAATTGAAGCCGGAATGCGTTTCAAAAGAGTGTGGGGATCGCAAAGATCGTGAAAAAGAGCGTGGGTGACGATGGTCACTAGAGTTGGAGAATCGTTTCAGAAAGCCATAAAAGGAGCGTTAGGCGTTTAAAAACAAGAAGCACAAGCGCAGAACGACTGGAAAATAGAGCACGAGAGATGAGACACTGTAGGAGGAGCTGGAGCCAAGGGGTTGAGGAATTTCGTTGCCCGAGCGGTGTGAATCCACCGAATCGCCAATTTGCGCGAAATGACGGCCCATTTTCTGCGTCTCGCCCTATCATCGTGAGCCTCGATCGCCCTAAGGGGTTTTATTATTTGGATTTATGATTTAATCTGAGCGGGTTTGGACCGTTCGCCCCACTGCTTCTAGGCGGATGAGGCTTTGACATTGTGGTTCGTGTCTTGTGGTTCGCGCCCCTATTCTCGAGTATCTCGAGGGTACCGACGATATCGACTGTTTGCTCAATTGCTGCTCCATGGTACGATGGCATTACCCCTCGAGGTTTCTGTACAGCGCATCCTGCAGGCACATCCCCCTGCAGCCAGCGCCAACAGCCCATAGGCCAGCAGGTTGGCATTCAGGCCAGACCAGCCCCATGGTGGAGCCGCGCGCTGCGTGTCCAGGGCTGATTAGCGCTGACCTCATGGCCGACGCCAAACTTGGTAAAGCTCTGACTCTAAAATTAAAAACTGGAGCGCTAGAACCGGATCACCTCTCGATCTTCACGCTGAAACGCTGGCGGTTCTCATGCCCTGAAGAACTAGTTGTCGCTTCCTAGCTTGCAGGCGAGACACGCTGTCAATGTATTCAATATCTCATCCCCACGTCCCACCTGCGCTGCTCTCGGAGAATTGATTCCCACGATGCCCCTCGCGTTGACTCAGAAGTTAAATGAGGATGGCCCGCCAGGGATAGCCTGCAGATGATAACTCATCCGAGGCTGTGCAAGCTGCGGAATAGTTACACGGTGCCCACTATGGAGCCCCTAATCTTACCAGAGGAGGATAGACATTAAAAGCCCACGAGGTGCTTGGTCCACGCGTTTGCGAGGATAGCCCACACCGATCAGGAGAACTCCTTTTCGAACTCCAGGGGTTGTGGCTTCTCCTGACACTCGTCGCATCGACTTGGAGTCTTCCGAGTCTTCGAAGGGCCGTGTTGTGCTTTTTCCAGAAAGAGCGGGTATTATAACCCGGTAATACAGAGCTTAATCCCCCTAAAGCCGCTCGTTCCTGAATCCCCTCTCTCAATACCGTAAATACACGTCTCGCTCAACAAAGGCGCATCAAAGAAAAATCGACGTCGAGGTCGAGATATTCAGAGCAATTGACTTTCCCTCGGATTGACCTCCGACCTCAACCGTCTCATCCTCTTCTCCTAGTCCCATACCCTTGCATCTCACCTTTCGGACATGTCAGCCCCAGAGCCGTTGTCGGGGCACACGGTCGCTCTCCTGTCGGTAAGCTCGACTCGGTTGCTTTGCCGTTAAGGTTCTCATCCCACGCGACTATTAGACCGCCCTTACCTTGCTCTATGTGCTGCCTCTATATCTGTCGCCAACCACGCGACCAACCCCAACACTAACCCGCGATGCACCCTCTGTGATTCGAGCGCGAGTCCGTGCTGTCTCCGCAGCTTGTCTGATTGTCTCGCTAATTGTGCTCTGGCTCATTGTTCAAAGGGGGTCCTCGCTCGCGGAAGCTGTGACCCTCCTCGGATGGTGGCCTGTGAGCCTGGGCGATGTGGCCCGCTGTGTTCTCCTGACGGCGGTGCTTTTTGTAGGTCCGTTGTATGAGCGTGGAGTCGTGGAGGAAGAATGGCGCTGTTGGATTCAGCCGGGCAGTCTTATTGAATGCTTAAGCGGCTGGATTGGGTGGAGAAACTATGTCGCTGTAAGTTGTGGTCGTATATCTAAGCCCTCTTTATATTAATATACATCAGGGACCCGTAACAGAAGAAATTATTTTCCGCTCTGCTATCCTTCCACTGCATATCTTAGCAAAGGTTTCACCAGGCCATATGGTTTTCTTAACGCCTTTGTACTTTGGAATCGCGCACGTCCACCACTTCTACGAGTTCCGTCTAACGCACCCAGAGACCCCGCTGCTTCTAGCACTTATTCGCCCCATCTTCCAATTAAGCTACACCACCCTCTTCGGCTGGTATGCGGCTTTTGTCTATCTGCGGACAGGCTCTCTTTGGGCTGTTATTCTGATTCATAGCTTCTGCAATTGGAATGGACTGCCGCGTTTCTGGGGTCGCGTGGAGGCATACCCGATTTTCGGGAAGGAGATTAAGCCGCTACATACTGGATGGACTGTAGCATACTATCTCCTATTAGTACTTGGGGCTTGGTCATTTGCGAAGCTTCTGTGGCCTTTGACAGAGTCGGATCATGCTCTGCTTTCTTTCTAGTTACATCAATTGATGTACTAGGGTTACCGCCTACATACTGTTGGTGGTCGCGTCCCATTGTATAAATTTGCGTCTATTGAGTCGAGTAGAAAAAATAACACATCTCCAACTATGCTTCAATTATCGGTTAATTATTTTGTTCTAGGCTGGTACCATTATTTACTTATACCCACCCTCGACAGTCTTGGCTGTTGCGCGTGGATCTTGAATGCTGTCTGTCCATGTTCATCTTTTCGACTCGGTGCTACCCGTGGACGAGCGCTCCCGCTGTCCCATTATTATGTAGATCGCCTACATCCCCAGCCACCTATCCCCACTTCGCCAAACTTGAAAATCTTGGAAGGCATGTTCTCCATGCTTTTGCAGATTGATTTTCCGGGTTCCCCACTCGTGTATTCACCCGTGGACATGTGCGATCGAGATTTCCAGATCTACCCGGTTCCAAGGTTGCTCCCCTGATATGTTTTTGCGGGTAACCCCATCCATGTCTTTAGGGCTGGAAAGCCACCGACTCGTGCACATGTGGACAAGAATTACCACGAAAATTCAATATCATATCACTACTTTAGCACAACATACCAATAGGGCAAACCCATCATGTATTGCACCCGCGATGGAGACGAGTGAGTGGGTCACTTCTCATTACTCAGGTACATACCGTACGGAGTACTGAGCCTTGTTACGGATACAATTGGAATACACAAAAGCTTCTCAGGAGCAGCTGAGCTTTCAACCGTGGAATATTAGCGGATCCATCTGATGGAGATATCAACCGGACATCTCCAGGGCTACAGCTCATTGCCCTATTTAGCACCCTCGACCCCTCAATCTCTCCCGTTGAGATATTCATCAATTCTTTCCTTGATGCTCTCAAGATTCCTAGGCAGTAGAGCTCCCTACTGCCACCACAATCTCTTTGACATAGAAACCATTCAAGATGGGGCGCACTCTCTGGCTCGATGGTCTTCGGGGTCTCGCATCAGTCTGTGTAGCTATTTTCCATGGAGCTGTATTTGGCTCACCACACGTCTTCGGATTTACGTATCGCTCCTATTGGGCTGAACCCCCCGAGGAAAACCGTCGTCTTATCCAGCTTCCGCCTTTTCGAATCATTTTCTCAGGCTCATCAATGGTGTGCCTCTTTATGGTGATTTCAGGTTTCGCCATTTCAATCCCTCTCATCAAAGTCCGAGAGAGCGCTCCCGCGAGCGACTTTTTCAGTCGTCTATCCTCCACAGCAACCCGTCGAGTTTTCCGTCTATATCTACCGGCTTTTCTTGCTTTAGTCCTCTCACACTTCCTTTTCTTCTTCAACACATTTCGGTTTAGCGAATGGCTTGACCCATGGAATGGTATACCAGAGCCATTGGCAGCACCGTGGTCCCATATCAAATACATCTTGTGGTCCATGTTATATTTCTTGGATATCAGCAACCACCATCAAATGAACCTCCGACATGACCGCTTAGACCCCAATGTCATCACAGTGAACCTTTGGACTATGCCGGTTGAATTTCGCGGCTCATTGACTATTTACCTAATGATGCTGACTTTGACATTTTGGCGACCACACCCTCGACGCCTGTTCCTCGCAGGCGTGGCGATATTCTGGTTCTACAAGGGACAATGGGATCTTTTTTCGTTCACGGCAGGAATGTTCCTTGCGGAGGGACATGTTGCCATCGACGATATCGAAGCAGACAGAGAGCTCGAATTGCCTTGTCAAACCCCGACAAACAAAATCTCCATCCCCAAATCTTGGAAGAAGCTTGCAAAGTCAACAATTCTCTCCCGCGCTCGAACCGCCGTCTTCTTTGCATTGTCGATATTTCTACTCTGCATGTGCGAAGGCAGCACAGTCCCGCCGGAATACCAGTTCCTGAGAGTAATTGAATCTCCGCAGTGGGATCAAGCCGAAATCACCCGCAGGTGCTGGAGTAGTGCCGGCGCGGTGCTTCTCGTCTACACAATCAGCGGATCTGCCTCTCTACAACGGCCGCTGAGCTCGCGGCTGGCGCAATACCTAGGCAGGATTTCGTACCCGCTCTATTTGCTTCATGATACTGTCTATTTTATTTTCAAAGAACCCGCCCGGAATCTTTTTTGGCTCCTGGCTACTGGAGGATCTTATCCTGGTACTGAAAAGGCGGTTGAGAATGCATTGGCTTTTAGTGTAGCCTACGGCGGAGCTTTCCTTGTTTGTGGTTTGATTATGGTATCCGCGTCGGACTATTGGGAGCGAACTGTCGACAAAAAATGTCTGGAGGTTGCGAGAGCATTTGAAAGACGAGTTACCCAAGGGCGTTGAGACACAAGAAAGAGAGAGCTATTGCTTTCACGGTCTCAGTCATTTTGCATGGGTTGATATTCAGTTTCAAAATTTCCACATCACTTACACATGTGCAGTGGAGCCCTTGTGAAGAATATGAAAATTACAGTGGGGTTACAATGATTTCCGACAGACCTCTTCCCTCATGAATCATGAATTTCAAGGTTCCAAGGTTGTTTTGGACCAGGTATTTCTCTAGAAAATGGAATATATTATATACACAATGAGGTCCTAGTAATAGAAAAACTTGATATCCCAGAAAACACTGAATGCAGTGCGTCTCAACCAGCCTGCACGGTGAAAATACATGTAGCTGCTGAAAAACAACTGGCAATCACCTGCAGTATCTCCTTTTGGCTGCCCCGAAATGCCGAGTAGGCTTTGCAGATTAAGCCTTGCTAGGCACATTCTGTGAACTTGAGATATTACCACTCACAAACACCACGAGAACTGCGGCATAACTATTATTTAATCAGAACATTGATGCTTTTGACAAAAGTTCAAATATGGGAAATTACCCAGCAGTCGCGGCAAATATTTCCGCCCGACGTGCATTCGTCATGAAACCGACGCTCAAAGCAAATGCAGCTGTGAAAGCAGCAATCATACCAAGCTTTCCAGCATCACTGGTGGAAAAGTAGAGCCCTGTGATAGATCCAATTAAAAGAATAGCAGCTATAAGGACGTTAAGAACGGCAACTGCGAGAGTGATAGATCTTTCGTTGTATCGGCCTATTTGATGAAGGCCATCGCGCGAGGGCTCTTTCTGTTAGATATGAGCAGATTGTCTATAGGAATCTTTGTCGGAATACTTGCCTCAACAGGCCAATTCTGTCTCAGAAAACGCGAGAGATAATCAGCCGCTGGAGGTGAATTAAGAGCCACAAGATCATCAGGATCATCCAAAAACCTCTTCGAATGCCCGCCAAGTACATCATATGGCTTCTTAAACCAATGGGTATATGCATCAAGGACACGCTTATTAGGCTTCTTCAGCCTTGAAATTTTGCTTTGCAGCAAAAGCGCCTCATCTGACCAACCGTCAGCTTTCATCAAAGTTACAGCGAGGTTTAAACACACGATATTCTTTCAATTTCTCACGAATCTTCATAACTAGACCTACACGAGCTCGTATGTCCGTGTTGTTGCTATCATACTGTTGCATCATGATCTCCCAGTTTCTTGCCGCTTCTTTCAACGACATGTCATCGCTGTTGGTGTCGGCTCGATCCAGCTTATCGAGTTCTTGCTCAAGATCAAGCAGTTCAGCCTGTAGATAAAGCAAATTACGTCCAGAAAGCTCATCAAACTTGCGATAAATAAATGTCTCTTTATCTGCATCGCGGGACATCCATCTTGCCACATTGGCAAACCCCTCTCTTCGGGCATCTGAGAAACACGGTCGCTGGGCGTTCGAAGCTGCACTTCCATTCATACGTAAGGTCACGTGGGTTGAAGAATTACTTGAGTGAGATCTGTAACAAGATCAGGAGAAGTTTATGAGACTTCTACCAAGATAGAATTGTACAAGCGTTTCTCTCAAAGTGAGCAATATAGCTTTCGCGAGGCGAGCGAACCGGAAGATGCTGCAGGAGAGGCTGCAGGAGAGAGGGGGGTTTGATAGCGCAAACTCGATAGCCCTTTGGATTATTCGTGAAACGTATCAATGACCTCAGGTGAAATATGTTGGGCAAGAGGATGACTGCATACTAGTAATGCATTTGGTGGAGGCAGTGTAGCACCCTTATACGAGTTTGGGCGCCGATTCCAATAATTCATAGGATAAGAAGCATGCCACGTCACGCCTCTCAGAGCCTGTACATATTAGAAAATGGGCTGGTAAGGCAGACCAGGTGGAAAGGCAGACCAGGCAAACAAGCAGACCAGGCGGAAAAAGCAAAACCCGCATTTCATCATTTCGAGCTAAAATCCCCCTCCTTCTTCTACTTAAACACGGAATCTCAATACCGTCGCCATTTTGTGCGAGGCGACTACGGATTCCAACTCAATTATTGATTTTTGGGTGTATGGCGACCGTGAAGCGTCTACAATAAGCGTCTACGGAAGGAAATAGTCCATTGAGTCAAGTAAACATGAAACAGCACTCACCGGCTGCATTTCATGTATGTCACCTGAGATCATGTTGCAATATATCTGCCACGCAATGGAGCATTGGATGCATACTCCCATACGGCGAGTGGGTAGAATCTCCTCCCTTGGAACAGAGTGAGTAAGCCCCCCTCACGAAGTATCGATGCACGGAGTGGAGTTCAAGTTGCAATGTGATTAAGATTCATGGGCTAACAGAGCTTGGCTATTCAGAAACATCTGAGATGGCAGCCCCCTTCATTATAGACGACCAGGTTAAGACATCTCATTCTTTGGACATTAAGGCTCCTGATGAAAAGTCAGAGGTTGACACCCCTCAGAATGCACTTAGCCCATCGATAAGCTTTCTGGCATTGAGACGGTTTTTCGCTAAAGGAGATGTTAATGGGACATCGGTCGAAGCACAGGTCGATAGTGGCGCAGATAAATGCTTCATTTCACAAGAGCTAGTCTCCCGCCTTGGCCTTACTGTTGTTCCTGGATTGGAAGAGAGAATATCATTACCAAACAAGACATTTGTTGACTCTCGGGGGATGGTGCAGGTACCATGGAGGTTTGCTCAGGAGCAGAAGACATACCTCCTGAACTGTTGGATCATTCCAGAATGTGTACATGATATCGCCCTAGGAAACCGATTTTTGAGGATGACCAAAACCCTGACTAAATTCAAGAATCGAATTGAATCGAAAGTTGTTGAGATATCGAGGAAAGTGCGATTGAGTCTTTTAGGAAATCAGAGCCAGCGACTTTGGGGGTCTCTAAATGATCATCCTATTGAGGCCCTGCCGGATACAGGCTCAGACTTGATGCTTGTTTCTGGCTTATATGCAAAGAAGTATGGGATGACCATCAACCGAGATCCCCATCATCGACTCCAGATCGAGTATGCGAATGGCACTACCGGCCATACCAGCGGGGTTGTGCAGAATTTGTCATGGGAAGTCGGCGGCAAGACAGTTTTAAGCGATTTCTATGTGGTCGATGACCTCTGCGTGGATGTTATCTTGAGTGGGGACTACTTGTTCAACTCGAACGTGTTCTCAGAGGATGCTCTGCTTTTTTTCGACGTTGATCCTGAGGAATTCCCTCAATTCTGCAGCATCCGCTTGATCGGGTCGCGCGCTGACAATCCCAATATTCTGGAAGAGGAGTCATATGGAGACTGTAAGCTCTATCTATATATCGCCCAACATTTTTACTTACTTATCTTTCTTATAGTGAGCTCCCCCGATGCTTTTATTTACGAGATGGAGCAGAGAGAGTTAGCAAGACGTGACAAGATCCGTGAAGATATACTAGCTCTTTCTGGAGACAAACAAGAACGAGCTAAACAAGCCGAGGCTCAAAGAAAACAGCAATGGGAGCTTCAGAGGGAAGAACAAAGGACAAAGTGCAGAAATGAATCATCAGTACTCCAAGCAAATGGGCATGGAACGGCCCACACGGATGAGACCTATCGAGGTCCAACGCGATCTTTGCAAGCCCCCCGATATAATGAAGTGGCTGGTGATGCCCCTAAGGGCGTTTCTGGTAGAAAAGCATCGTGGAAGAAAAAGGCCAGTCGGATATTTATTCCTTCCCAATTGAGAAAACCCTAAGTCGGGCGAAGATTGTGCTTGTTGCTATACTTCTGGCTATTTTAACCTTAGACTTACAATTATAAATTTATAATTCATCATAGAAAGGTTTCGACGAGTTCCAGCTAGAGCCACTCACAACTTCGCAACTCCTGGCCTCTTGCGGTACGGTCAGCAATATCGCATCGCAGAATCTTCCCCCTGCGGCAAGGTAGCTGCAGCGATAAAAACGATACGATATCGCAGAAGTGCGATACCGTGCCCAGCCTTACGTACAATGTACATGTGAATAAAGAGTACTCAAATTTCAATCGTTGATTACTTGTATGTTACGTACTTTCTTACTTGATTATTGACGTGCTTGTTGACGCGCTTTGCTGGATAAACTTCGACCCGTGGATCGCGATTGGCATCGGAGTTGTCGCGATGCTAACTATAACATATAATATTTGAAGGCTCTAACAAAAGATCGGGATGTTGAAAGAGATTGCATTGGACATAATATG
Organism: Penicillium coffeae; assembly: GCA_035985395.1. Classification (NCBI taxonomy): domain Eukaryota; kingdom Fungi; phylum Ascomycota; class Eurotiomycetes; order Eurotiales; family Aspergillaceae; genus Penicillium; species Penicillium coffeae. The sequence goes on along the minus strand of CP142594.1, from coordinate 886,418 downwards.
GACTACATTATTAATTAATTTTTACGCCGCCATCTAGAAAAATTTACCGAGCTTTATTGGCAATGATGTCCTCCAAGACCGCCTTTTCGCCACTCTGATTGACAAGTTCTCGGAACTCACCCCCTTCATTCTTAATCAAATCCTCTGGAGCACCAAATTCGACCACACGGCCATTGCTCATGACCAATATTCGGTCAAAATCAGCGATCGTACTCAGTCTGTGAGCAATTACCAGACATGAGCTCATTGAGCCGCCAAACTCCGACCGGATGGTCTGTTGAATCAACCCGTCTGTCTCCATGTCCACAGCCGAGGTGGCTTCGTCCATAATCATGATCTTTGCGTTTTGCAGAATTGCACGCGCGAGACAAAGAAGTTGTCGCTGCCCCTGAGAAAAGTTCGCGCCTCCCTCAGATACTTGGACGTCCAGGAATGACGCATTGGGCTTCTTGCTAGGAATGCTCAGGTGTACGCGCTCAAGGACATCAGTCAGCTCTGTCTCTGAGTACCACCCAAAAGGATCGAGGTTCGTTCGAACTGTGCCTGCGAATAATGTTGGATGTTGCGGGACGATTGCAAGGCCTCGTCTTCTCAATGCCTCAAGCTTGAGTTTCGACGTGTTCAAACCGTCAATTAAAACTCGTCCCTCGCTCGCTTCCATAAGTCTGAAAAGCGCAAGAGCTAAAGTAGACTTCCCAGAACCAGTGCGACCGACAACTCCAACTCGCTGGTTATTTTCAATCGTGAAGCTCACACCGTTCAAAGCAGGTGGGAGCTCAGGTGCGTAGCTCACAGTCAGATTCTCGACCTCCACACGTCCCTGGGTCGGCCATGCGGCAGGGGGCTCTAGACCGTCCTGTGGCTCTGTTTCGATGCTTGCATAGTCGGTAACTCGCTCAGCCGCGTTCATCTCCATTTCAAAGCTGGCATACACGCGAACCATGGTGGATACAGCTGTGTTGTACTGCAGGACGAAGCCGAGCGCGAATCCAGCAAGTGATGCCGAGACACCAAGCTTCACAACCAAAACCGCCGTAACGGTGGAGAAAATCGCCCCGAAAATACCGATGCGCAGTTGGAACCACCAGTTGAACAGCCAAAGATGTCGCGATACGTTAGCGTATGCATCGATGCGAGAAAACATCACGTTAATGTATTGCTGCGCTTGGTTGAAGGCGCGAATGGTATTCAAGCCAGCCAGGCTGGAGATAAAGCAATCGAGGATTGGACTTCTTGAGATACTCTCTAGTCTCTTCAACTCCCGAGCCGCGGCAAGATACATCTTCGCTAACCGGAGTGAGGCAGCCAAGAGGACTGCTGCAAGTGCGAGGATGGCGGGCGAGACGGAAGTACTGGCAACCAAAACGCCAATAATTTGCAAGGATGATTGAACAAGTTCTGAAATGTGCGTTCCGAGAACATAGTCTATGATGTAGACGTCCGCGGTGAAGCGATTCAGCAAGCGTCCCAGAGGAACTGTATCAACCCAACGGAGCGGCGCTGCCAACACACTCTGCAAGAGGGCCTTGAACAGCGTGTTTGATGATCGCATTGCGGCCATCCGGAAGAAAAGAACCTGAAGCGTGGCCATGACTGCAGCAGACAAAGACAGTGCGACATAAACTAAAATATACTTGAACAAGTCATCGGGTACGTCCAGCTGCTGGATTTCCTCGATTGCAAGAGTGACGACAGCTGTGATGTAACTGGGGTACTGTGTGTGACGATCTTGATAGGAGCCAGTCCATATATGCAGCCACCATCCCTGATTGATATAGGTCAGATTCATCGATTGTCACGAAGGCTTGGACAAAGAAAAAGACTTACCCGTCCGAAAACCGAGAATGTGTAAAGGAGCGACACCGTAAAGCCGAGAAGCCACAGACTTCGAGAGTTCTTACTGGTTAAGAGTTTTTTATACACTTGAATGGATACAGAGCCAGTCGCACGTTGCTCCTCGGGACTGAACTTTTGAGCCTCAGATTCGTCGACTTGCTCAGCGACGGCATCGGACTGAGAGCGCTTATTGCTGTCCTCGATTCGTTCATCCGTCAAGTAATTTAATCCGCTTTTTCTCTTCAGTTCCTGCGCCGTGCCAACAAAAGATGCTGAGTTGTTTTCTAGGACAACGCAGTAGTCTGCCTTGGGCAAGCACAGACTGATGTGATGAGTTGCAAGGATTCGAGTTCTGTTATTTGCGAGGTTGCCTGTGAGGCCGTACTCATACACATGTCGACTAGTGTCCGCATCGAGAGCACTGAATATGTCATCCATGATTAGAATACCGGCACGCGAATATAAGGCTCTGGCAAGTGAGACTCTAGCGCGCTGGCCGCCGCTCAAATTCACACCATTGGCACCGATGTCTGTTCTGTCGCCGTCACTCAATATTTCGAGATCTCTTCCGAGGCCGGTTGCAAACAGAACCTCTTGATATCGTCGCCAGTCAAGAGGCAGGCCGAAAAGAATGTTGTCACGAATACTGCCATTTTCCGTCCAAGGCTCTTGGGCGACGTAGGCTATGGCACCGTCCACAATCCAATCATAATTACCAGCTGGGGGAAATCTCCATTGTTCATTACCTGAATATGGAACTTTAACTGATCCAGCAGGGATGTCACACTCCCCAAGAATTGAAGACAAGAGTAAACTCTTCCCAGACCCTGTTCTGCCACTGATTATACCTAGTCCTTTGCTAGGGAAATTGAGGGTCAAGCCAGATAGAAAAAATGCCAAATGCTCTGAACCTTCATTCGACGGCCATGAAATGGTTGCATCGTCAAAAACGATTTCAGAACTGGAACTGCGTTGAGAATCTACCTTGTCAGGAGTATGCATGTACTCATCAATTCTGTCAACACTCATCTTCGCTTCCAAGGCAGTAGCAAAGAGGTGAGGCAAAGCAGCCAAAGCCACTTCCAGCGACCCGAAAATAGAGATGGATGTAAACGCGACAGATGCAGATAGACTGCCGTATTGTAAAGCGTAAACAGTGAGAGAAACCGCAGACAGTAGCAGTGGTGTCAGCGTCCAGACAGCGACGAAACCAGTCTCGCGGAAACAAGCCTGAAGAAGGAGCTTTAGTTCGCGTTTACGAGATGCGAGAACACGCTCTTCCCATGCTGAAGAAGTGGCAGAGAATTTGATCTGGCGGATGTTTTGAACCACTTCATGCACAAGGGAAGTCCGGTGATCCTTGGCTTGCATCATCCTCACTTGGAAGGATCTGTACTCTTGGGCGATTCGAACATTGATGGGAGACATGGCGAAGACGGCAAGTAAGCCCGCCAGAAGACTTCTGGCGCCGATCAGGAAGAGGAGACATATGCATGCGATGATAAATTGGGCGACTGAAGACGGAATGAGATGATTGTAAGAGGCATAGTCAGAAATTCTCCTGGTGTCAACAGTCACAAGATTGATAACTTCTTGTTGTCCTTGTTGTTGAGCAGGCTGGGTGTCTTCCTTACTAGCATCGAGATCCTCTTTTGGCTGTTGGATATTCTTTCGACGCATTGTCTTCTCATAAAGCAGTGCCTGCAGCTCGGAAGCGATTGGAACAGCCAGTTTTGAGTAGGTAATCCACCAAACCCATGATGTGAGAGTTGAGCTTAAACACAAAGAGACGCCAAGAAATACTGCCCATACACCTGGGCTTCCCAACGATTGGTCTTCTAAGCTCTTGAGAATTCCAAATAGGGCAGCATGAGGACCAAAGCTAGATATGGCTGTTCCAAGTGCGAAAAGAACCTGAAGAGCCAAGGCACCCTTGTGAGCCCTGCAAATAGCTTGAAATAGTGAGATCCCTCCCGATCTCGTTTGTTGAATGGCCTCATGCAGACTTTCTGCACGTGCCTGGTAGGGCATTTGCGGGAATTGGTCTGTCGACATAGTACTCTGTCTCTTGCCGCTGAAGCGGAGGAAGGGAGTAACATAGCCAAGACTAACTCTGTTCCATAAAGTAGACGTATGCTCTCGGTCTACCAATTTGCCTTGATGGAATACATCTGGTCGACGGGGGATCGCTAGGCAGAATATGCCTCTTAGGGCAGAGCTAATGGCTCCCGTAAGATACAGAACCCAAATTGGCTCGCTTTCGTTCAACATTTGGACATTCAGTTGCATAGTAGCGAGAATGAAAAGGCCGATACTAGTCCAAAAGCTGCAATGTGCGAGAGCGAATCTCCGGAGGACAGCACCCTCTGTTAATAAGACAATTGACTGAATTGCTGAGAGAACCTTCCAAGCTATTAGCCTTTGGCATGGCTTTTGTTGAATGAATACATACCCATCCAGCAAACTGACACCAGTAAAGTGGTGATTCTCCATATCCATTCTGTAGACTGAACAGAACCGTCGTGGCTGATCCACATCCCAGTCCAATGGCTGATAGCACCAAGATAGAAATCAAAGACCATTTGCCTCCAAGCGCCTTAAGAGACTCGATTGTCGCTTCTCCGTCTTTATCAACATAACCCTGACCGGACTTTGACGATGACTTGCTGTATTTTGTCCAGAGGAAGGACAGGTTACTCAACCCGATTAGGGCCAAGCCTATCACAAGGCCACCGATAGTGAGGCTGTCCATATCAGACTGATAGATCAGAGAGGATAACAGAAGCAGCCATCGAAGCCTTTACTGCGAACTTGATGGAAGAAAAGCAGAATGGAAGATCAATGATCTATCGATCGGGGAACCGGCAGTCCGGGTATTGGATTTCCAGACCCACTACAGCTGAGCGAAAGAGCAGATCCGAACGTCAAGAGGGGGCAGATCATGGCAGGGATCTTACAAATTTCCGCAGTACATACAATACAAGGTGCTGGAGGTGGATCCTGAATACGCTAGTGTAGTTCGTACCACAATTTCGGTTTCGTAGCCTGATTACACTTGCCGTGCCGTGTCGGTGGCGTGCGTGGAGGGGTGGATCATCATGCATGAGGCGAGAGTTTTGTAGGATCAGGCATGGAGGGATAGGCATGGAGAATGGAGAACCCTCTCCGCAATTCGCATTAAATCCGGTTCTTGAGAGGGTGGTGTCCATCGCTGCGGACTTTTTTTTTGTTTGGGGTTTGTTCTACAAATACACCGAGGTCCGTCTTTTCACTATCGGCTTTCATACAATGCACGGCCCAGGCGCCATGGCCCGAGATGCAGAGATGGAGAAAGGCACGAGTCAAAATGCGGACGAGCAAGCTCAAGGACGAAGCGAACTTGCTGCCCAATATGCTGCTTTCGAAGAAAACCTGACAGTCTATCAAACTATTCGATTATACTGGCGGTCGATTTTGTGGGTCATTTACGGATTGGCCCTGGTGTTTGGGTATGGAATCGATGGCAATGTTGCTGCGAACTTGCTAGCTATGCCAAGATTTCGGATCGATTATGGTGAACAGCTGAATAACAATGGCATTGTTTCCTACATCATTCCTGCAAACTGGCTATCGCTGTTCACGGGAATTTCGCAGCTTTGCGCGATACTCGGCGCGTTTGCCGCAGGTTGGCTTGCTGATCGCATTGGTCGAAAGTACACAGCTTTGATCTCTTGCGCAATCTCTATCGGCGGGGTAGCAGCGCAGTATGCATCTCACGGATCGCTGGGCGTTCTGGCTGCAGGAAAAGCGATCAACGGATTACCGACGGGGATGTGGCTTGTGATTGGGCCATTGTATGCATCCGAAACTGCGCCATGGAAGCTTCGAGGGGTGCTCATTGCAATGACAAATATTGTGTCGCTGAGTGGCGTTCTCCTCTTCACGGGCGTTGTCTACAAAGTCGGAGCATCAACCACAGCGGCGGCGTACAAGATTCCTCTCGCTTGCCAGTGGATTATTCCAGGCCTTGTGTTCTTGACTGCACTGTTTTGGCCTGAGTCTCCAGTATGGCTAGCTCGAATGGGAAGAACAGAGGCCGCAATGCAGTCAATTAGAACGCTCTATGGAAGCGATAAGACGAAAGTCGATGGTGAAGCACTTTTGGCGCAAATTGAGGAGTTGATAGCTCAGGAGCAGAAGACCTCTATGGAAAAAGCATCCTATCTTGAATGTTTTACGAAGGGCAGCCGACAAATTACGCTTATTTGTATGTTTGTCTACGCTTGCCAGTTCCTTTCTGGCGTCGTTCTTGTCCAGGGGTACCAAGCCTATATGTACGAGCTTCTCGGATATTCTGCGCAAGATGCCTTACTACTTGGTTTGTTGAACATTGCTTTACAGTGGATCGCGAATGTATGTTCTTGGTTCCTCATACCAACTATTGGTACGCGAGGATTGTTGGTCTGGGGCCAACTGCTCGCTGCGATCACTTTATTCATCATTGGAGGAGCCTGTACGGGGTCAACGCAGGTCACACACCAGGTTGCTGTTGGATTCATGTTCATTTGGGTAAGCTGCAAGAACACATGTTTTCGAGAAAGGAATGCTAACAGAGCTGGATCCATAGGGGGTAGTTTATCAATGTTCTGTTGGTGCTGCCTCATGGACTGTCGTTGGAGAATTACCAGTGCTACGACTTCGATCTAAGACACAAGCCTTATCTAACATGACTTTGAACTTCTTCCAATGGTTGATTGGCTTCGTATTTCCCTACATGTTCAATCCAGATGCAGGAGATCTTGGAGGCAAAACTGCACTTGTTTTCGGCGGAACTACCCTGGTTGGTTTCTTAGGTACCTTTTTCTTCCTCCCAGAGTTGAGGAAGCATCATCAAAAATAAACGAGCCATTCCAACTTGAAATCTATAGTAGAGCAATTTGTGTCCAACCATGATATTTCCCTTCGAATTTCGCTTAATGATAACTGCCTCTATTCTGGGATCTGAATGGATGTATGGCCTACAGCACAATTGTATTGTCTATGAGGATATGGCCTCGAGATTGAGCTCTTCTTGGCGCCTGCGGACCTCAACCTTTGCGCCATGATTCGCCATCAACAGAACCCCAACTCTCACGATGTCGGGCTTTTCTCCCTTTAGCGTCAGATCATATTTGAGAAGAATATGACAAAGCATAATCTTCATCATCGCAGCTGCGTAGCTACGTCCAGGGCATCCGTGACGGCCGAAGCCGAAGCCCATGTGATTGGTTGTAGTTGTCGATAACTGAGAGGCTGTTTCTTGACCGGGCATCTTCCGTCTCTCGAGGAACCGATGACTTTGAAATTCCAAAGGATCAGAGTAATGCTCCTCATCCCACATGTTCTGTGAGTGGACCACAATCTGAACTCCCTTTGGGATCACGATCCCATCAGAAAGCGTAAGTGACTGCTCCGCATAACGCTTCATCGTAACTGTTAAAGTCATTATGTAAGTGTAAGTTCGCTCAATGCAATATTCTTGGCATACCTAAAAACATGGGCTTTAGTCGTTGACTTTCCTTGATAACGCTGTCCATAAGCTGTAGGTTGTTTAGAGAACCGACTGTCAAACCTTCTTTGCCTATTACGGAAAGGACCTCAGCCCGCAGCTCCTCCACCAGCTCTGGGCGCTCGATAATATCAAACAATGCTTGGGTAGTCAGATCGGCTGTGCCATGAATCATGGCCTGAGCAATCAGCAATTGAGCCAGACAGGCATCGAAAGGAACACCTTTAGCACGTTGCTCCATCCAATACATCATATCATCGTAGACCGGAGGATTTCCCCCTTCTGAAATGGCCTTTTCCTTTTCGGCCAGTCGTGTTACAGCTGCAGCATCATAGACCTGACGGGCCTCTTCGATTTCTGCTCGAAGCCTCTTCCAGGACGGAAGAAACCAGTGAACAACGGGGCGCAATAAACGAGGCCAAATGTCAAGATCTGCTGCGGCTATAAAGGTGTGAACAGTGAAGGAAATACTGAGCCGACGCCACGCAGGGCTTTTGGCAAGATCTGGCCCCGATCGCATTTCGGCTGTTAGCTGCGATACCATGTCCAAGACCGTTGGACTCAGCGTCAAGCTATGCCAGTCTGAACTGTTAGTCCAAAATTCATCGAGAATTGAAGTCGTCTCCCTAGACCAGGATTTGACCAGTGATTCTTTGGGGGAAAAGAATTAGCTTCAACTGATAGGATGTCTATGGGTAGATCTTTTATCCAACATACCTAAAGCACGTCGAATGTCCGTCTTAATTGCCATATTCCCCATGTTCTGGTCTGGGAAATATCCAATTTTATATCCTTCCATACCTGGAATGGTTGAATGCAGCTCATCTTCAATTGCCCTTGAAATGCTGAGATGTGGGCTATTATTAACTTCACGAGCATATTTATTGGCCAGAACAAGCCTAGGTCCCTTGTCTGTACAAAGATAGAAAGCATCGCTCTGAGTCGCATGTTAGCTTGATCCTGGGCTACTATCGCTAGCTAAATAGTCAATCAACTTACCTGCTGCAGCCCAGATTCAAGCAGCTCTTTTGCGTTTGTCCGGTATCTGTCTTTCAAGCCCTTGTCGCTAAATTCAAATAGTTTTCTACCATTGATTATAGGAAGAGATGTCGACGAAGTCCGCAATTTGAGCAGAAGACTCAGACATAGCGCCAATGCAAGGGTCACTGCCACCCCCGCCGCAGGGAATTGATGAAACATCGCTTGAGCAGCTTTTTCTAACGCCATAGTTGGCGACTTTCGACTGAGGGACTGGATTTTCTTGGGAAGTGCGCCCCAAGGTACGGTCCTAGGGCCACGGTAAAGATGATCGTGTAAGGCCCTGCACACTCAGCATAGTTTCGCCCTTGTTCTTCATTGATGAATAGCTAGCTTTGGCGGGTCCACTACTGCCCTGTGCTGCAATGCCGTAAATCCGGTAATCTATGCAGGGGGATTACCCTACCCTCGACCCCATTATCGCCAAACTTGCCGGTGTGTATTGAAGCTCGGGAAAAAAGAATTATCGTGGAAAAAGAAAGACGAAGAAGTGTAAATCGGTTATTGCGATCAATGATTTCGGGTTTCCTCGTACGAATACCCCACCCTTGACTAAAGAACGTCACAGATCTCGAACAGGAGCCAAGCGGCTGGGAACAATCTGTCCCGCTGGCACAGCTCCACATGTTTAAGATCGGCAACAGGCAAGTGGAATCGTGGCCTGTGCGTGGTTTTGATACGGTCGGAACAATGGGTCTTGCCGCCCGGTATCTTTCTAGGAAACTATATTCATCACAAAATATAGTAGGTCCACATGGCTAAACTCAGCGTGATACGGTGGATAAGAATGCGTCAGTCTACAGAGCTCACTCGTAGCATTCGGAAACTTGGAATCTCTTTGGCCCGTACGTTAGATGAACGTGAATATTACAACCCGAGCAGGTCCACTTGAGAACATGACAAAAAGACAACCTTCTTTGCTATTACCCTCCCCTATCTCCATGTTCCCGAAAAGCCGCAATTTTATGCAATCTGCTCACGCCTTCGCGGCGTCTGGTGTAGGCTCCGGTTGGAAATCAGGGTTGATAATCTTGATGGGATCGTCCCAATTGACTAAACCAACACCAGGTGGGAAAGACCCGTAACCGATGAACCTTTGAATCGGAAGAGGGTATTTCAAGACACGCTTGGCATCGTTTGCAAGGTATTGGTTCTCCTCCTGGCGTAGATAAGAGCAGGTGGTGCCGCATGTCAATACGAGACGGTGCTCGTTTTCCGTAGTATTGGCGCCACCGCCGTGATAAACACTGCCTAAGATGATAATACCATCACCCCGCTCTACCTCGGCGTCAACGATGCTGTGTGTGTCGTCAGCTGCGGGAGGGGGGCGTGTGTAGTCCCAGAGGTGGCTGCCAGGGACGATCCGAGTAGCTCCATTCCCCTTGTGGGTCTTGTTGCACGCGGTAAAGAACGTCAGGGACTTGTCCCGACCGAGGACATATTCTTTCGCTTCGGTATTGAAGCCCTGGTGAACTAGATCGTCACGGTGGAGGCCTTGGGCCTGTGCGCCTGGTCGGAGCTCGAGACAAGTAGCGGACCCAAGCTGAGCACTTGTCTCGTGTGTTCCTTGATTTTCTCCCACCTAAACTTCAGTCAGTCGGACATGATCGCCGCTATGACGAACCAAAGCGCTTGGGTATGGGATCTTCATGGGTCACTAAACTTACCCAGAATGTTCCGTTTGAATAGGTGAGGAAGTGATCTCGCACTTTGGTCCACATGGGATTACCGATCACCTCAAGCGCGTAAGTCTCTGACTTTCCTGCTAATCCTGTGGCGGTGACAACATTCTTTTGAAAGTCTGCATTATTTCCATAAAATACGCTTCAGCATGAAGACCAGAAAGCGATTCAGAGTGGGACGACAAAACTTACAGGTGAGGTTGCCCGCCTCGGAGAGGTGAGGCTTAACCTCCGCTTCAAATTTGTCAATTGTGTCTTGGCTGTAGAGATTCTTGATTATACAAGCCCCTGCAACTTTCAGCCCTTGAATAACTTCATCGGCAAGAGTATCAGGGGAGGTAGACGACTTAGCATCCACGCTAGGGATAGTAGGTTTTGTGCCGTTCTCAATCGCCATGGTTGAGATAAGTTAGGGCGGGACTAAAAGGAAAATGTAGTGACTTTGATACTCTCGACCAGGTATAATACGACAAGGCCTTTATAACTAGAAGATTTAATATTTGTGCCTCGTGCCAGGGATCAACCATTTCTCAGGCTAAAGGCTTGACTAATAACAATGCACACGGAAATGTAAATTTCGATGGCACCGTGGCTCCGGTTCGATTTAGGCCCGAAATTGACCTCATAGATAGTAAGTACCCACTCGAGCTGCAAGCTGCCCCTCATGAAATTCAGCAAAGGGGATGATGGCTTGGGTAAAAACAAGTTGCATGATACAGGACCTCTTTTCGGCATGAGATCTTGCCCCACTTAGCACAGCGGTATCAGATTTTCCAACAGCAATACTTACCGTATTCGTTTTATCTGCCTATCCATTGGTGCTAAAGACTTGAGCCTACCGTCCGCGATTGACAGACCGGTTAGCGGATTGCTCCAAATAATTGTTGGGTCCCAACCTAAATCACAGAAGTTCACACAATTTTGCCCAAAGGCCGCAGTGTTTCTTCGCAGCTGCTTCGATTTCCATTGCGAATATGGAAATACCATATAGCGAGAAGCTGGGATTTGTGCGCATTCCAGAGATGGAGTCGCACTACCTTACTGCAATTGATTTTCTTCATGCTCACAGACTTTGGGTTGCGTTGTTTCTGATTGTCAGTGTTGTTGGAAGCGCCAAATTCTTTACCAGTGTCTCGAAGAAACTCAAAGTAAGCTCATGAAGGAAGCCCTCTCAAATCATTTACTATGTAAGGGTACTGAAAATTGAATATCTAGATATACGGCGCGAATTTCCCCCCTATTGTTAAATTGACAGTATGTCATGACTGGTCCGCGAAATATGGCCGATTACTGAGAGTGCTTAGAACGATCAAATTTTCAATGACCCTATCAACTCCTATAACCAGGCTATTCGAGAACATGGAGATATCATTGCAGTTAAGAAAAAGGATAAGGTTGGTTCTAGCCATGAACATTGTGATATGAGCTTTATTTTCTCATAAGAAATATTTAGATGGAAATTATGGTTTCTGAAAAATACGCCCAGAAAGTTCTCACCGACGAGAAAAATTTCAGTTTCGAGCATGGAGTCGCCGATGTACGTAGTGCGGGTCTTGTGAAAGCATGGATCATTGAAGCTAATAATGTTTTCTAGGCCATGAATATGCAGTTTCTTCTAGATGCAACCAATGGAAAGATCTTCAAGATCATGGCCGACGTGACCTCGGGGTTACTGTCGAAGCGAATGGACGTGGTCGTGCCGCAGGGTATCTCATCAAAACACTATTATGAAAAGCGAAGAAACAGACTGACCTGGCAAAGTGTCCTCGATTTTCTTTTCTCGGGCCAAGGAGCTTTCCGAGTCCAAAAACGACTCTATTGATCTCTTCGAATACACCCAGAGTACCGTATCAGATGCCATGGTCGTCCTTCTTCTCGGAAAGGTTCGTCTTCGGGCTCCTAGCTATGGAAAATATCTAACTGGTGAATAGAAATTTCTGAGCCCGTCGTACAGCCATGCCGTCAAGATGGCAGCGAACGACGTAGCCGAGCTCGGAGGCATTTTCCAAAACCGCTCGTATTTTGCGAGAACATTTCCTTTCTTGTGGAGGATAACGACCATGTAAGTTTTCGTCTTTTGAGATAGCGCGTGATCTAAGCTAATTGCAACTAATACCTAGGATCAAAACTGTTTTCTTAAGACTAATGATTGGTTTGTTCATGTTCATGGGTCGCCCAATCTGGCGTGAGATGACTCGCCTAGTGGAAGACCCTAAGACATACACCGAGGAAGAGGACGTAAGGGTTTACTTTTGCTCACCAAGATCGTATTGACAGGTACTGATATGATTCCTAGATCACTCTTCTCTTGCTTTTAGTGAGGAAGTTTGCCAGTCCAGAGCGCACTCTATCATGGGGTGACAGAGGAAAGATCTTCCTTGTTCTCATGAGCACAATGTTTGCATCTGTGCATCAAGTGTAGGCCAAGACCCCAACTGATTGATTTTGAATATATTATTAATCTTTTTTCCTGTGACATAGAGCAAGCACTATGGTCTGGGTATTGTGCGAAATTGCCCTTCGCCCTGATATGCAGGAGGAAATCCATGATGAAGTCCGGTCCTTCCTGAAGAATGGCCCAGAGAACTTAACGCATAGTGACCTTCAGAACGCCTCTCTCACAGACTCGTTCCTTCGTGAAGTTATGCGAACAAAGGGTGACACCTTCAGTACGGTTCGTATGGCTATGAATGATGTCCCTCTTGGTAAATACATTGTCCCCAAGGGTAAGACTCCACGAATTTCCCATATAACCGATGCATTTCAAATCCTAATCTCATTCATTTAGGCTATACGGTTCATCCAAATGCTTCCCTGGCACACAACGCAGTCGAGCAAGCTGGTGAAGATCCTGAAATTTTCGATGGAAAACGCTGGCTTGAAAAGGGCAAACCTGCTGCTATGGTGGGTCCGGGCCATCTTGCCTTCGGTCTTGGTCGATGGGCTTGCCCCGGTCGCTATTTCGCCGTTGCTGGTGAGTTATATCAATCTAATAACATTTTCTTTGCTAACTTTTCGTCGCAGAAATCAAGTTGATGGTCTTCTCAGTGTTAGCTAACGCAGAAGTGGAACTTGTGAACAATGAGTACAAAATTGTTGACAAGCTCATGATTGCAAGCGCTCCCCCTGATGCTTACTTCAAGTTTACGAAGAGAAATACCTAGAGCCAAGTTGGGCCAGGTTGAGAACGGGGAGATTTGACTTGTTATCTCAAGAGTCGTGCGAGCTAGATCGGGTCAAGCCTGGATGGTTTACACACATACAGCTAAGCTTAATTATGGATAAATGATGCCGCAGAGCCAAAACAGCTGAGAAAGAAATGAAAGTGATTCACCGTTTGTCTGGTGTATTTCTATTTCCCTACGGAGTAGGTAGAAATCATATTCTGAAAAATTTTAAAGCTGGAATTTTTTTGAAATTTTGGGGGCAATCACTCCAGGTCACCATGTCTAACATGTACCGCACCTCGCGCTGTAATGCTTCGAAAATTCCTTTTCAGGAAACACGGGCCAGCTATCACCTCCAGCGCTTCAGCGGGGTAGAGGAATAGTAAATCTCCTAAAAATTCTGTGGCTGATTTCGCTTAACTTGCGCATGGCCTGTCTATCAATAGGGTTTAGTCGTCCTCCTTTAGGTCTCTTTTGATGCCACCCGTGTCTTCCTAAAACTACTGTTTGAAACGCTCAGAGTCAGCCAGCCACGTAGTACGTATAATGGAGCCTTGAGATTTACTTTCTTAGCTTGCGCGGGTAGCATTCACGCAGTGATGCACCAGAGCTCTGTAAATGTACTAGCTCGAAAGACCCCCACCGGCCTCATCGGCACGCCAGATCTTAAGAATTCCTGTGACGCAGATCCAAAATGCCGATCAACCCAGCCTTTCTCTCGGCAATTTAGCCAACGTACTAGTGCATTACACGTGCGTACTTTTGATGCCCCAGCTCCGCCATTCGGACGGTTCCGTCTAGTTCCCTTCAGATTTCATGTTCGGTTTTCATTTTTGGTTCCAATTATGAATGGGAAAAAAAATAAAGCCCTTAGTCTCAAGTGCATTTTTTCACAGGTGGGTTTCTTGACGTAAATTGATTTTTAATGACGATATTTATCCTCGAAAGGTAAACATGTGCGCCACAATGAATATTCGCCGTGGGCCATGAGTAACGCAAATCTGAGCTACACTAGGTACCCTGTTTTGGGCCCTCAATGTGCAGCCTAGTATGGAAATTTTGTGACAAGATATAGAAACGGAATACGGAGACCTTGGCCCATAATTCATCATCAAATCAAGCGATGCGTATTGAATTATCACCGCACCACATGCGAAGGACCTGGGACCCACAAATGGTATCTGCCAATGTGGCCATGATGTAACGAGGTATTAAGCTCTCTTTTCAGCACTTGTTTGACTTATAATTCTTCTCAGTTCAGCAAGAGCTACCAACGGCTGAGTGGTCTACTCTAAGCCTTGAGGGGACAAAGAATTCCAGAATGGCCTTGCTCTTTGACATCACTATATCAAACACTTGGATAGCTTTATGCGCATGGAGTATTGCGTATACTGCTTGGCTAGTCATCTACCGCCTGTGTTTTCATCCTATTGCAAGATTCCCAGGATCTCCTTGGGCCAAAATTACCTTCTGGTACGAATTCTACTATGAATGGATCAAACCAGGAAAATATCATGAGCGGATTTATGAGATGCATCAGCAATATGGTAAAAAGCCCACAATCTCCTTGCAAATTAATAATCTAACAATTCTCCGGTTTCCAGGTCCAATCATTCGAGTTTCTCCCGATGAAATCCATATCTCCGATCCGTTGTTCTACCACGAGCTGTTTGTCCCATTCAATGTGCGGAGGACGAACGCGTATAGCAGATATGCCCAGGGTACTGGATTTGAAGGTAGGAGAAAACATCAACGGACGGGTATCAAGTTCCAATTTCTCACGTTTCATTCATGCAATTGACAGATATCTTTGCTATAATTCATACTCATGAGGGTCATAAATTGATCCGAGACCCCGTCGAGAAGCTTTACTCAAAGATCGCTACGCATGAGCCACTGGTTCTTGGATGTACAAAGAACTTCCGCGAGAGGCTTGATCAAGAACGAGAGACAGGAAAATTGATCAATCTTTCACACGCATGCCTTTCGCTTGCCATTGGTATGAGTCTAATATAATCATCTCGCGACCGTTTTTTCTTTTTTATTGTGCTGACATGACAATTTAGATGTCGCCACGACTGCGACTTTTCAGGCCCCCTCGAACTATCTAGAGGAGCCAACTTTCAATGAAAATCTGTCCGTATTTCATTTTCTACGCCTGAAAGCCACTGACATCTTTCAGATTCAATATCCAAAAATCAGGACTTATGCACGTTCCATTGTTTGCTCATCTTCCTGGCCCTTTACGGTGAGTATCGCTCACTCCAATTGAAGACATCTAGCAGAGCTAATTCATGAAAGAATGATCGTTGTTCCTGCTATTCAAAGTCTGGCATCTCGAATTCCTGAATTAAAAGAATGGGACGAGGTAGGTCTCGAAAGAGGATCTCTTTTGTTACAAAGCTGATAGTAATCCAGAAAACACGACGTCAAACATTCAGAACTGAGCTCCAGGAGCCAACTATGAAGCTCCAAGGACGAGCAAGCATCTGGAAGCGAGCAAATTTCGCTTCTCGTATTGGACAGGTGAGCTGTGGTGCCTGTCGCTGCGCCCCCAGCTTAACTAACAAGTGTCTCAGCTCATTCAACAAAACGGAATTTTCCACGTTTCTCACACGATCGAAACAATTATTACACAGCTAGCCTTGGATCACACTCAGCTCCATAAGCTTCAGGGCGAACTCGCAGCATTCTGGGAAGAGAATCCCGATGAGGTGACTTCGTGGTACGCCTTGCGAGAATTACCGTACCTTACAGCCTGTATCAATGAGGGTCTTCGTTTGGGCGCAGGCTCCATGAAGCGATCGCCGCGTGAATTTCCCGACGACGAAATATTTTATCAAGGCTGGGTTATTCCGAAAGGAGTGAGTGCAATGACCAATGTTACAACCGAAATTTGCGACAATCCACTAACCCACCCCAATAGACACCATTTTCAATGACGACATACTATATGCACATGGACCCAATTGTTTTCCCAGAGCCTGATACTTTCAACCCAGATCGATGGCTTGGGGCAGACCCAGATGGATTAATGCACAAATATCTCCTACCATTTGGGAAGGGTTCTCGAGCCTGTGCGGGACAAAAGTAAGTGCGAAAGTACGAAATCTCCGCAGTGCAAAGCTAACTTTGTCGGTAAAGTATCGCATGGATGCAGATGTATTTTGCCATTTCGCAGGTCTACCAGCCCGGTGGGCCAGCTATCGAGCTTTTCGAGTCCGATGAATCGGATATTCGGTTAGCTCACGGTTATGTCTTCCCCCAGCCTAAACTTGACTCTCCCGGTGTGAGAATCTTCGTTCACGACGCTTGATATCCTTACTCGCTGTTCTTTTTGTCCGTGAATTCCAACCCTCTAAGCGACAGATAGACGGATAATAGAAGAGAAAGACAACTCGAATAGAATCACGCTTCACATTACGATTGATACTTACATTGCTTCGGGTAAATTTTAGCCGCCGCTATAGTTGTAATTTCCTCGTTCCTGCACTCATGCATACAAGGATGCGCCCGGGATCGAAGATAGCCTAGTTCGTCGCCCCGAGACCTGTCAACTACAGCTAAATACAGATCTCGTCAGCGACTTGTATCAGGCTTCGGAAACCTTCAAATGATGATGGGCCCGAGCCCACACCTCGGAGGCTCCACTTCCAAGACTCGGCATTAAAAGACCTTGCAAGGTTCCGAGCTGCGGCAGCTAGTCTGATTACCTGCCTCTTTCCATTGTCATCAAGATATTTGAGGGTTATTTTACTTCCAAGTTTCGGGGTCACGTTCCCATTATCTCCCAAAAGATCTCTGCTAACAATTGAATGGCGGCCCAAAATGATGAGTATGATATTCAAGCGCTTCCGATGGCTTCTGGTATGCGATCATCGGGCTCGAGGTTCGCGGGGGAGTGGACTCCAGTGCTTGCTCGATTAGCCAAGATAGCGTCGAAGCTTTATCTATTGGTCCGAGTGGTGTTCTTAATCTTTTCAGAAACGAATTATTGGTGCTGGGTGATATTCTACGTGGAATGCGCATTTGCCCGTAAGACCTGAGACTTTATCCAATGTAGCACATTACTGATACTCGCATATAGATGAGTATAACCAAGCCCAATCTATCGTTATCGCTACTGAAAATTTTGGTGATGCCAATCTTGGCCAACATCGCGAACGTCTAAGATTGACCAACAGCAAGGATGAGAATAAAGATCTTCCATTGGTCGATATTCTTATCGCTTGTTGTGGCGAGGAATTAGATGTTATCCTCGATACTGCGCGGGGTGCATGCCAGGTTGACTACCCGATCAACCGCTTTCGTGTCCTTGTCCTTGATGATGGTGAATCTTCCGAACTCCATCGCAAAATTCTGGAGATGCAGAGAACCTGGAGCAATCTTCACTACCATTGTCGGGGTAAAGCTGCAAGTAAAGGGAAGGTCTTCAGCAAAGCTGGAAACCTCAATTATGCTCTATTCGATATTCAGGAGGCTATGAAGCAACCCCCTGAATTCATCGCTGTACTCGATGCCGATTTTATTCCTTCGCCTGAATACCTTCGTGCTACATTGCCACATTTGCTTCGCCACCCGAAGCTTGCCATTGCAGGAGCTTGTCAAGATTTTTATAACCTTCCAGTCAATGACCCACTGGCACAATGTCTCGACAACTGGCAGCGCAGGCTAGTCCCCCACTTGAATCAACTAGGCTCATGTTTCCATGCACATTCAGGTGCTGTCATCCGGCGAAGTACTTTGATGCAACATCAGGGCTTCCCAACGGTCGCGCTCAACGAGGATGTTCTACTATCTAATATTCTTCTTGGGACCGGTTCACAAATAATATCTCTTCCTGAAATGCTACAGATGGGTCGCTGTCCAGAGTCACTACAAGGGCACGTCTCACAGCGTACTCGATGGGGGATCGGGCTAACGCAGATGATCTTAGGCCTGAGGTCTACATCTAACAACACTATACCAAAAGAGCTCCGATGGGGCATTGCGAAGCAAGGTATAATGATACTGCTGAGTATACTCAATCGTGCATTACTGCTCCTCGTTATCCCATTTGCCCTGTTTAGCTGTCAAACTTTAATACCAACACCATCCACTCTATCTTTGAAGATACAAGGAACGCTGTCTTTGATTTCTCTCAGTCTAACTTGGCTCTTTGAATTGGGACTTACGCTCAAATCTGGATTTGGTGGACCTCCTTTTGGTGACCTTGAGGAAATATGGTTGGCTCCGAGTAAGTAAGCCGCCTTTGATGATGAAGTGCCGACACTAATAGATCTTTTGTGCCAGGGTATCTTGTAGTGATATTCAAGTACTGTTTCTGCAAGCCAAGCTCCAGCGGGTCGTCTATCACGGGTAGTATGCTGAATTCCTGGAACGGCAAAGATTACGAGGGACTCCTTCCTTGTTTGAAGCGAGACATTTGGGATGCGGGGGTCATAGTGAATCTACTGAGCTTTGGCATGACGCTTTGGGCGATGGTATATGCGACGATCAGTAGCTATCAACGCGACGCGCATATGCTCTCGAGCCCAGCTTGGCCCCCTATCTTGCAGCTCTGCTATCTTATTGTATCTTCTGATTGGATACCGATCGCATGCACATTCTCACCACCCGCATGGATCAACCCAATGACATTGGCCATGCGTCCTGGGAGCATGGATTCTCATACGATGTTCACTCGTCCGGGCCTCCAAGCTCCCCTTCGACCCTCTCGTCGGCCTCTTGGGTACGCCAATCACCAGGCAATTGTGCCTGTGATCCTTGTTGGCCTTTTTTTGTCATTTATTTGGCTTTGAACCATGATCTGTGTACCTAGAACGAATGCTGAGGTCTTTGCATAACTTTGGTTTAACCAAGCTGTCTCATCCTTTATCAATAAAAGAAGTTTGGAATTATGCCTAAGTACATTACGGTCTATTCCCTCGAATGTGCCCTTGTGGAGTATAAATTGGCAGTTGACCGCCAGTCTCCATCTTGCTAGCTGTCACTTCGGGGAATTTGTCCCTCGGAAAATGTATACGGCATCCGTGAACATTTAATTTGTGAACATCGTGTATTGTGACAATACGACAACAGGAGCGGCCCGTGGACGGCAGGAGCGACCCGCAGTTCCTTCCAAGATTTGGGATCGCCCCGCTTGCAGGTTCCAATCTTCGCTTCGTACACTAACTTTCTAGCGCAGAACTAGCGCTAACCGGACGCCACCGTCTCCTGAGCGATAAACTAGCAGATGCCAACTCACCGTCACAATCCCGCATTTCCGTAAACAACCCCATACATGGTCTTAAGGTTTGACTGACACGGCTCGGATTTGAAATAGCAGCACTAGTCTGTGCGTTTCAAGCCGAGCGGCGGGTCGATATGCAGTCTTCAGCTGGCACATATTTCTACCCCTCTTGACAGTATCGTTACAACAATCCTTTTACAAGACAGGTGTTCGTATCTTGCAAGTCGATCCTGTGGAAATTTTGCTGCAGAATCGCAAAGCAATGGGGCCCCGACCCATCGGGCTGGGTCCTTGTTTTTTGGTTCATTGATGTCATTTCGAGCCGTCCATGGGGAGGAGCATCGACCCTGTTGAAGACAGTATCAGCAATTCACGTCATGGCTATTATAGTATCAATTTTTCTCAGCTTTAGTGGAAGTGTTCTTGGGGGTAACATTGATGTCTGCTGCAGCAGATGTCGTTTAGGATAGGATTTGGAAAGCCTTGGTAACCTTGGAATCACTGTTCTCCGAGAAGAACCAAGCTAAGACGATGATTCCTGCAAATAAATGGTCCAAAGTGAGCCCTATAGTACTATCGTAGGTCTAGGTGATAGAGATTCATTGCCATTGCATGATCCAAATGTCCTTTGCTTGCAACTCTTCGTCGATTCCTTATGGTGCGAGGCTCCGCCTCTACCATGCTTTCTATAAACCGGGGCCATGTATCCAGCTTGTTCAAATCCCTTGGTGACAATTCGATAATTCTCAATAAAGCTCGTGTATTCCCGTCAAAAATCCATTGATAGAGATTCATTTGCCGGGTGATCGTCCAAAGAACAATCTGCTCTAAGAAAATATCGAGCTTGATGCAAAGCTCTATCTTCATAACATAACCAATCCTACTAGCGTGAGACAATTTAAGTTGTGCCAAAATCATTGCATGATGATGACAAGTCAATTGTTAGAGCATTTGCATAACAATAAGAAAACAGAAGCTATGCCATGACCCTAGCGATGGGAAACTTTAACATTCATTGTGTCACCATTGACGCATGCAATGTAGAGCACCAGATGGTTTCAATGTTGGGTAGTAGAAATATTAAATCAGTGGAATTTCAATAATAATGTGTGACTTATACTCAATACCCATATTCCAAAACATAGACCTAATGTAGGAACTATAAACGCTTGGGAGCAACAAGACTTTCACGAGGATTCCCAAATACAACCATCCATTGATTCGCACAGAGTACACTCTTAAAATACAGCAATATGCCATATTACAGATAGAAAACAAAAGAAGTTCTAGAACTAACATCATCCCATTTCACAACGGCCTCTCTGCATACAAGATTTACCTCGCAGGTCCCACTGGACTCAGATCGAAGATCGGAGCGGAAGCGACATTCTCAGAGCTTAATTGAATACAAATTTGTTTCAATCGGAACGAGCCGATTCGCTCATCGCATGCATTGTTGCACAAAGCATCTGATGACGTACCGTGATATGCGTGTCTAGAAATTGATGCCGGTCGTCTAGCCCGCCAATCACGTCTATTTTCGGAGATAGTCCATCTCGCGCCTATATCAAGCATAAGGAGATCTGCAAGTTAGAAATGAGTCGATTTATGAAAAGCTGACTCATTATATCTTCTGGGCTGTGGTGTGATGTGGAAATCTGCCACCCGGCGAGTGGACGCCGACTGAACCAATGCTGCTAATTTTACTCGCACACGTCTACCAAACTTCCCCTGCAATGACAGGCAACGTGAGTTCGAATATTTTTCATGATAAGCATGATTGTAATATCTAATCCAAGTAATGGTAATGTACATTTTCATCCAAAGTCCTAATATACAAACGTGGGGTGGAGAGTCCAGAGGCTAAAAAACAACATTCAATAGTTTTCCTCCCTTCACCACAATCACTCGCCGACGCTTCTCCCAGTCATTTTTGACCTGCAACCACTGCTTTCCCTCTGGAGTCTCCAATACCCGATCAACAATCCAAGTCTGCTCCTCTTCAGAAGTGCCAGACTTTTTGGGAGTGCTGCTAGACTGTTGCCAGCGGGGGATGGTGACAGCGCAGCGCAGCTTTCCATTAATCTGGACAGCGACTGTCTGTCCTCCCCGGGTAGACAATGCATTGGCTTGTTCTGGAGTGAGGAGAGGCGTTGGCCAGGGTGAAGAAGTGACTGGGGTACCTTGTTCCGAGGGGCTCAGAAGAGACTTGTGCAGTACTTCCCATGATTCGGAGGCAAGTGCCGGGGCAATTGGAGCCAAAAGCCGGAGTAGAGAGGAAACAGATAAATAGAGGATTGGAGATGAGCTTGGGGTTGCTGATGATAGGGCGTTGCTGAGTTTGATGAGATCAGAGATCACGGTGTTCAGACTATATGGGTTGCTCTCGATGCAAGTGGTGATTGAAGAGATGGTGTTGTGTGTTGCAAGAACTGAATCTGCGTCGGAGTCACTGAAGTCTTGTAAAGATGAAGGGAGGGAGACCGCATGACCATTTGGAGTATTCAAATTGGCCGTCGTGAGGGTAAAGGACGACGCTGACAATGTTTTCTGGGTATCCTGCACAAGTTTCCAAAGTCGTCCGAACCAGCGTTCAACGCCAACGATCTTGCTCTCGTCCCATTCTAAAACCTCACTCACAGGTGCCGAGAAAAGGACGTGTGCGCGAGTTGCATCGGCTCCGTAACTCGATGCACAAACTGTTGGGTCAACGCCATTATGTTTACTCTTTGACATCTTCTCATAGGAAACATTCGGCGTGACTTGTGTGCCTTTGATCAACGGCGTGTCTGGATTCGTGAGATCAACCTCATCCGGGAGCAGGAACCGTCCTGTAGCGGGGTCGCTCAGCGTTTTACCATGCACCATCCCTTGGGACAGAAGTGTCCTAAATGGCTCATGTACTGAGTTCTCCGAGGAAAGGGCCGGGAACAGTTCTGACTGAGCGAAAAATTTGTAAATGAATCGCGCGTACAGAAGATGCAAAATGGCATGCTCAACACCTCCAAGGTATATGTCCACGGGCCGAGCAACGGATGATGAAAATGGAGCTTCCTTGTTGGCGGCATCGAGGAAACGCATATAATACCAAGAAGAGTCCACGAATGTATCCATAGTATCCGTATCACGCTTCGCTGGACTACCACAGCTGGGACATTCTGTGTTCAACCATCCATGAGATGACTCAAGCGGGTTTCCCTTCTTCCCTTTCAACCAGTCGCCCTCAATTTTCGGTAGCTTCACAGGTAGGTCTTCTTTGGGTACAGGGACAGGTCCGCACTCGTCGCAGTGGATGATAGGGATGGGTGTACCCCAATATCTCTGCCGACTGATCAACCAGTCGCGTAAGCGCCAGCTCTCAACAAAACTGGCTTTCCCACCCTTCTGGAGATCGGACACTATCTCCTGAGCTGCTTTCTTGGAATGCATTCCCTGGTATTTCCCACATCGCGAGGTTAGAATGCCTTCTTGGGTGAAAGCTTTCGCGTCGTCAGAAGGCATAGTGCTGTCTGCCTTTTTGCCTGTATCTGCTTTTGAAGAAGCAAGTTCAATAACAATAGGTATGGATTTGGGGTTGACATTCTCCTTGAAGAATGCCATGTCTCTAGAATCATGACCAGGCACACCCATCACAGCACCTTCCCCGTAATCACTCAGCACATAGGGTGCGGCAAAAACGGGCAACTTCCGCTGTAAGTGCTCGGTATCCTTATCAACGTCAAGAAGAGGATGAGAGGCATGAACATCATTGAGAAGATACCCAGCCTTCGAATCTGGCGGAAGAGATGAAGCCTTCGCCAAGGCCTCGCGGAGTGAAGGGTCTTTCTCCGCAGATTGAAGAACAATAGGATGGTCCAGTGAGAGAGCCACATACTCTACGCCATACAACGTGTCTGGTCTCGTGGTGAACACATCAACGTGCACATCGGTTCCGCTGGCTGTTACCGGAAAGCGAATCTTCGCTCCTTGTGACTTTCCGAGCCAATTCCGCTGCATCGATAGGACGTGCTCCGGCCAACCGCCTGAAAGTGTATCAAGGTCTTTCAACAAAGCCTCCTTGAATGCAGTGATCCGGAAGAACCATTGCTTCAGGTTGAGTTTCTCAACCTTTGCGCCAGATCTCCACGAGAAACCATTTGCATCTACCTGCTCATTTGCCAGCACAGTCTTATCGACTGGGTCATAGTTGACAAGAGCCTCCGCCTGGTATGCTAGTCCCTTCTCATGCAGCATTAAGAATATTCGTTGTGTATGTTCGTAGAATTCGGGGGCGCATGTTGCGACTTCCTAGAGAGCAATTAGAGATCCTCCAGGCATGTAATCTTCCGAGAAACCATACCCTGTCCCAATCAAACGATACCGATATCCGCTGTAATTGCTCCTTCATCTTCGCGATATTCTGCTCCGTCCACTGAGCGGGATCCACGCCTCGCTCGATCGCCGCATTCTCAGCCGGCAATCCGAAGGCATCCCAGCCCATTGGATGTAATACATCATGACCTCGCATTTTGTAAAACCGCGATAGAACGTCTGAAATTGTATAAACTCGGAGGTGGCCCATGTGCAGTGTGCCAGAGGGATACGGAAACATCGAGAGGATATAGGACTGCGGCTTCGTCTCTTTGGTCTGTTCGAGTAGGCTTTTCGAAGCCGCTGGCTCCGATTGCCATCTTTCTTGCCATTTTTTGTCGAGCGAAGGGAGGTCTAGCTTTGTAGAGGTCGAGGCTAAGCGGGTGAAATGTTTCGGAGCGAGAGTGCGCGCGAGCTGACTTGCGCCCCCGCGGCCTCGCGCCTGCGGGGCCAAGGATGTCAATCGAGCGCGAAGGAGGGCCTGCATATCTATCGTTGTCTCATAATGTATTGAGCGGACAAAGCGACAATTCCTGTTGTGGCGCCACTGGACTGTTGAAGTCGCGTTGGATTCTTTTGCGTCTCCGAAAGTTCCCCGATAGCTTTATGCCCGATCGGGCTTAGCGCCTGGTCTCCAATACTTCGAGCCTCTGAAGCGCAACAATAAGCTACAAATGACCGATAGGTACTCTTGATTCTATATGATTCTATATTTTTATCTGCTATTGTACACTAAGTGAAGATGCTCATGTGCTCTATAACCTCAAGATGTCACCGCTCCGATCAATGCCTCCGCGGAAGTGATCAGTGACAACTCTGCCCCCAAGAATGGTTTCATCTACAATGCCCTGCACATGGCGAGGCTCGATGCGACCGTACCAGATCCCCTTGCCCGCTAGAGGATGTGGCTCTCCATTTCCTACAGTCATGCTGGGCGGAATGTAGACAATAACATTGCCGGCGTACTTGTGCCCGCCAATGTGGCTGATACGACCGATGTTGGCATGGTCTGGGGCATCAATGATAGCACCGTCACTTCCAGCCGTTTTGTATTCTTGGGATAAGAGAACACGCTGGAACTCTTGTTCAAGTAAAGGGGCCATGACACCGCAACGCATATCACGACCTCCATGTCCACATATTAACACAGTGGGCGACTGTTCAATGTCAATGATACCAGCAAACTTCGAGGCCAACTCTGGCGACTTCGTCATGTCGACTTGCTTCTCTTCGGATAGCCCATTATGCATGCTATTCAGTTTTTCGGGTAGGAGGAACGCGCGCACAAATGTTGTTAAGTTGGTCGCCTCGTCGGAAGACTTTATTTCTGCTGGAATCGATGGGATGTATTTGAAACTGGGAAATAGTAGCGCAGATGCAGTAGCCGGGCTTTTAGATGCAGGAGCAATCGAAGTAGCCGTGACAAGCACATTATTAAAGGGCTATTAAGCAAAGCAGTCAGTATCAACGCATAGTTCAATTCTTGCTCGGGCGGCATCTTACGTCTAGGTATGGTCCCCCGCGACCGAGGAGCTGCTTCAAACCCCTTACGAGATTTCCCCAGCCCTGGTTTTCTCCATCATTCTCGATCCGACTCGTCCAGTCCGGCTGGCCCGTGCAGATCAGTAGCTGCTGTGTATATGCCGCCATGGTTCCATTCAGCGGTTGGTCATAATCAATCGGTAACCCCTCCGGCATCGAGGGCGTGGCGGGGCAGTTGCATGTCGGTTCTGGGCATGATTTTGTCACTGGGAAGGGAGGAGGTATATCGAGACGAGCGCGAAGTCTGCTCCGATCGGGAGAAGTGCTGGACAGCAGTCGCGCAAAGCTGGGGTTCTGGTAGCTCCGCCCGCTCCAGTCGCGCACCAGCGCGTGCGCAAAACTCGGTCGCAGTCGCATCAGGGATAAGAGGACCTCCTTAAGGAGTGACGATAAAGATCA
This sequence comes from Penicillium coffeae, assembly GCA_035985395.1. NCBI lineage: Eukaryota > Fungi > Ascomycota > Eurotiomycetes > Eurotiales > Aspergillaceae > Penicillium > Penicillium coffeae. The sequence goes on along the minus strand of CP142594.1, from coordinate 860,645 downwards.
GATCACGGAGACGAATAGCCAGGAAACATCTTGCGCAGAGCCTGTAGGAGTTCTGGAGAATCTCGAAATGTCTATCTCCGAGCAGTTCGGAGCGGAGTTGAGGCGGGCCTGACATTTGCGCGCGGCTGATTCGCGCGTCGCTAAATGTGGGCTCGGAGTTGTAGTCACTGCGCCAAGAGCTCTATTTACATGGCCTATTTGCAATCATGGCTCATTTCGGAGCACAAATAGAGTGTTTCAAAGCCTGTTATACTGATAAACTACATGATAGTCACCAATTGATCAACCCGGAGCTCTCGATTGTTGCTCCCAGGTGAGCCGTCATAGTATGTATTCCATGAGATATATTTTCCTATTCTCTCGGAGTCTTGAAGTTTTTGGCGTCCAGTGGGAAAATATGATAGCGTTAGCTTCAACATCAAGCTCAAAGCAGCGAATTGGATGAATTCTACGTGTAGTGGTCTCTAAATGCAGACATGGTGTTGTGATAGCGTCAAAGTTAGGGCTTGATGTCGCTAAAGCAAATTATACTGCCGGCGGGCGGCAACGTTTGAAATATTAATCTGTGAGGCCAACCTTGGGGAGAAAACCTTGGAAGCTTTAAACACCAAGAATCAATTGTGATGGCTGTGTTTATTTTAGAAGGAGCGTGGTGCCTTCTGTACATAAGTGATCTGTTGATGATTGCGCACTTCAGCTTCATATTTGGTAAAAGTAGCCCCTGCGGACTGAATATTGTGCTCTGCTGCGAAAGACGAGACGATAAAACACATTTCGATCTTGCTTCTCGCCACAAGTCCACCCTTCTACATGGTTTCCTATAGGATGGTTTGCGCATTTACATTGCTCTACCTAAGCGGCCGTTCGGTCACTTTCATCCTCGCCGAGCAAAAGTGGGGGCTGAAGATCGTGTCGGCGCGCTTTATCCGTAGAATGCCAATCCTCACTATCCGGGGATGGTGGAGTACATACGGAGTACGGATAGCTTTTATTGCATTACTAAGACCTCATGGCTACCTTCAGGCTGTACTTTGATTGGATTTCTCGCTTGTCAAGGCTGCCAATTTCCGGAGCTTGACATGATAGTCAGTAAGAACCCTAATTTTAGCCCTTTAAGCATGGGCCAGGGAGATCGTATATGTTTTTTTATGGCAACTTTAGGATGCTAGATTCCCGAGTGATTCTTACCTGTGGCAAGAGAATAAGTGCGATAACTCCGAGGGTCCTAGCTCCGGAGGTTGGCCTTATCAAAGGCGTTGAATCGACCTGAAAAATTGGGACGCTGCGAGGGGCCCATCGCGCATTGCTCGCATACCGGCTAGAACGGCTCGGCCCCCGGTGTCGGACGTCCGACAATGACGATCTGCAAAACTTGAGCGAGGCGGATTCTTTCTTTCATCGCCAATTAGCTATTCGGAAGCTCCTAAAAAGTGTCATCAGGCCATAGAAATAGTCAGATCTACTGACTCACTTTAAAAAAGGCGTCGTTGACGTCCTGGCCGACGCAAATCTTCAGAGACAAGCTCTTTTCTCCAAGTTCTACCGGGATCTCCGCATTCTTTTTTTCCGGCGCGCCCCTCACCGATTGCTTGGCTTTGTCAAACAGAAGATATATCCATGAATCCATGAATCTCTAAAGGGAATACAGACTGTCAAAAGAACTGCATGGTTGCAATCACACAGCAATGGCTGAACCAAAAGAACACGACCACCGGTCAAGCACATCCAGCGCAGATATCGAATCGCAAGAAGCCGGAATCAATAGCAGCAATGCCAATGGATCTGTGCCGCTAGAAAGATCATCAACTGCTGCATCAGGCTTATCTGTGCTTGAACAGCGAACACATTCAGTAATCTCGCGCATCCGCAGCCGAGAGCCCGGACAGACTGCCAAATTCACACATCCATTGACGCATACCAAGACCAGCGAAGATGCTTTAGTTGATTTTGAAGGTCCAGATGACCCTTATAGGCCATTGAATTGGGGATTCAAGAAGAAGGCCGTCACCACCGTGCTATATGGGCTGACAACTATGGGTGCTACATGGGCAAGTTCTATCTATTCGACCGGAACAAATCAGATTGCCGAAGAGTTCGGAGTTTCAGCAGAGGTCTCTACTCTTGGTACTGCACTGCTACTGTTTGGCCTAGGCCTGGGGCCATTGGTGTGGGCGCCGTTATCAGAAGTCTTCGGCCGGAAGCCAGCGGTGCTTGCGCCTTACTTTATTGCTGGGATCATGTCGTTTGGTACTGCCACAGCCAAGGACCTGCAGACTATCATGCTGACTCGGTTCTTTTGCGGATTCTTCGGCTCTGCACCTGTCACTAACACTGGTGGCGTGTTGAGTGATATTTGGACCGCAGAAGAGCGTGGGGCTGCCATCGTTGGTTATGCTATGGCTGTGGTGGGAGGCCCTGTACTGGGTCCAATTGTCGGTGGCGCAGTTGTCCAGAGTTACTTAGGGTGGAGATGGACCGAATACGTGAGTTTCAAACTTAAAATAGCCCAGTTCATTTGACTGACATATGCTGACGATGACCTAGCTTACTGGTATCATGATGATGTTCTTCCTTTTGATGGATCTGCTTTTCATCGATGAAAGCTATCCCCCGGTCTTACTGGTTTACAAAGCTCGTCGCCTGCGTTTTGAAAGTGGCAACTGGGCTCTTCACGCTCGCCACGAAGAATGGGATGTAACTTTCAAGGAGCTGGGTAATAAGTATCTCATCCGGCCGTTCCAGCTCCTCACCACACCCATCTGCTTCCTCGTCGCCCTCTACGCCTCCTTCGTCTACGGAATCCTATATCTCAGTCTCGCAGCATTCCCAATTGTCTTCCAAGAAATCCGCGGCTGGAACCAACTAGTCGGTGCCCTCCCTTTCCTCGCATACTTAGTGGGAATCCTCATCGGCGCCGCCCTCAACCTCTTCAACCAGCGCTTCTACATTAAGCGCTACCGCGCCAACAATAACCGCCCTGTCCCCGAAGCCCGATTACCACCTATGATGGTGGGATCTGTGCTTTTCGCAGCCGGCATGTTCGTCTTCGGCTGGACCAGCCCTAAGCACATCCACTGGATTGGACCGATCATCGGAGCTGTCATGATGGGCTTTGGCTTCTTCACCATTTTCCAGGCAGCATTGAACTACCTCGTCGACACGTTCCAGCAGTTCTCAGCGAGCGCCGTCGCAGCAAATACTTTCCTACGGTCCATGTTTGCTGGTGGCTTCCCGCTCTTCACGACTGCTATGTTCCATAATCTCGGTGTGCCTTGGGCGGCAAGTGTTCTTGGCTTTATCTCTATTGCGCTGATTCCTATCCCCTATCTGTTCTATGTCTTTGGACGTCGGATTCGTGCGCGTGGAGTATGGTCGCGTGCTTCGCTATAGTAGGAATTGGGGTTTGACTTGTGCTTTTGTGCTTGCGATTAAGATGGATACCCGCTAGTCGACTGGTCGACGAGGCATGACGAAGCATGGATAAAAAAGAAGATAGACGTGAATAATTAGTTGAACGCCGTTCTGGATTGCATTATAATCGCTCATGAGCTTGACCCATAGACTGGCTATGCATGCGGAGTTGAACGACCAGGCGACTGTGGGTGACTGGCACTTCTTACTTTATGAACAAACTACACAGCTGTGGAAGATAGAGTTTGGTAGACGACAATTTGCATTATGTTATAGGACAAGCGACAAAGGAGTTTGATGCAACAGATGCAATAGGTTAAACGACAACAAACAAAGCCCAAGACAGGAAAGAAACAAAGTAATGACGCAAGCTTGCCGGGACATCATTGACACAAATACGCCCGGGATAGTAGATAGGTGACATAAGAAATGAATGAGAGACGAGAGTATAGTAATGACAAAAAATCAACATAAGAAGCTAAGCGAAAGATTTAAACAGTTCTTCTAAATGCAAAACAAACACAAACATTGTAATTTTTGTTTTTCCTTTTCTTTTTTTCTTTTTTTTTTGTGGCCTCCTTTCCGGGGTTCGCTTCAACCGAGAGAATATCATGCCCGACTTGAGACAATCTGATTTCGGCGAGTGAACTTCCGAGCAAGGGTCATGGCCTTTTCCCAGGTCTTTTTCTTTTCGACGCGGGTGTTGGCAGCTGGATCGGGAGAAACTGCACCAGTGGCAAACTCCGCAGGGAAATGCTCTTGGTGGCTGGTGTTGTGAAGTGCCAAGACTGCCATCTGGCCCAAGAATGAAGGGTGTTCGAGGAGGTCCTCGAGACGAACCTTCAGGCCTTCTTGTTCAAGGAGCCAGGTGAGCTGAGCCATGTTGAAGATATCACCTCCCAAATCAAAGAAGGATGAGTCCAACTGGAACGCACTCTTCTGAGAAGGTTTCTCATCAGCATCTAGATCCTCGTCCGCAGAGCTGGGGAGGACTTGGTGCCAAGAGCGAGAGAGAATTTCAGAGTTCACCAGTAGCTCTGCAATTGAGCGAGATTTGAGATGAGAGCTGAGGAAGTGCTCATCAGAGACTCGAGGAAGATCATCAATTGCCTGAGATGGGAGAGAGCACAGCATGCTAGGAGAAGGCAGAGCAGTAGAAGGGTTGGCGACTAAGGACTGAGCGGTCTCGCAAACCATGTCAAGAACCTTTTCAGCAAAGTCGGGGAGAACGGGGCCCTTCTCAGAGTATCCAAGGGTGACACTCAAGTTGCGGTCATCTTCAGGGCGGGAAACTAATGTGAGGTCGGTAAAGTTATCGTTGACGCCAGCGCCGCCCATGCGGTACTTGTTGTTGTCAAGGTCTAGAGTTCCTTCATAGCCGACATTTTGGTGGAAGACAGATGTGGTGAAGTATGTCCACGAAGGCCAGTCGCTGCAGTGCTTGATGATCTCGCGGAAGCCTAGAGACTCATAAGGCATGTTAGAAACCTGTTGATCCTGAAGGAATCTGAAAAGATCAAGAGCCGTCCACTTCTCAGCAAAGTTGACACGGACAGGGATAACATTGACACAAGGCCCAACGGTGCTTTCAATACCAGGGACAGTAGCGTTCCGACCACTGATAGTGAGACCAAAGACAACATCAGACTGAGCAGACAGCTTTGCGAGGGTAAGAGCCCAAGCTGCTTGCATGACAGTTGCGATAGTGACGTTTCCTAGGGCAGTCGGAGGGATCTCAATGGTCTTGCGGATCTCGGTGAAAGCGCCAATATTCTGGAACATGGTGGTTCCCTTGCGGCGAACAACTTGTGTCATATGGGAATCCTTGAGGAGCTTGGACCAGTGGGTGTAGTGATCAGGGCCAATGGTGCCAGGCAGTTGACGCAGGTAGCTGGCATAAGGCGTGACCGGAGGCAATGGACTCCCCTCGTATCCAAGCTTGATCGCAGACATGATCTTTGAAAGACACACTCCATCGTACTGAGTGTGCGAGAGACGGATCATGATGCGGTGTTGATCGCTTCCCTTCTTCTTCACAACATAGAATTGGACATACTGCTCACCCTCTCGGGGCCCGTGCTCACGGTCGCGTTGCTGCAGAGTCATAGTAAACTCATCGAGACTGCGTTCGGTCTCGTACACGAAGATGCTGGGTCGAATCTTTCGCAAGACAACCTGGAAAAACTGGTCGTGGAAGCAAACGAAAACAGTGCGAAGGATATCGAAAGCATCAACGACCTTCAGACAGCTCTCTCTCAAACGGCGGAGATCCAATGGACCGTTACCTTCCAGGAAAAAGTAATTAAGCATCCATCTCGACTTGAACAATGTCGCAGTCAGAGACATGGCCTGGAAGTCAGTCACGGGCAGGACATCAGCGATGCCACCCTTGAAAACTCCGATCTTGGGACAAATGCCGTTCTGCAGAGAAGCGTCGTCCATCGCCTTTGTAGGTCGTAGAATGGAAACACTCTCCGAGGACGGAGTGGGTGCTAAGGTAGTTGGGTTGCTCTCAGGGAAAACCTCAACTTCCTTCTGAGCTGACTGGAGCTCAACATTCAAAATTTGCTGCGTCATGTTGGCAGCACGAACAACTGTAAGCATGTCTTCGAAGACTGGGTTGTTGAAAACATCCGCCACGGTAAGAACCAATCCCTCCTCTCTAGCAGCACTAACCATCTTCATGGCTGTGATGCTGTCACCACCTAACTTGAAGAAACTGTCTTGGTGTCTCACAACATTTGGTGAAAGACCCAAGGCAGTACTCCAAAGACTCCAAAGCCTCCTCTCCACATCTGCCAGAACCCCCTCCTCACTGCAACGCGAAGTTGCAGAACAAACACCAGAATCATCAGCCCCAGGATTTCCGTCCAGCGGATAGGGCGAGTCAACACCATCCTCAGTGTTTCCATAACCAGACAAGCCACTACTTTGAAGGGAGGGAACCATGAGTTTTCCATCTCTCAACATCTGCCCGATGATCTCATGGACACGGGCATCGATCATCTTTTGGATGGACGAACCGTCGATAGCATCCGTACCAGGGCTCAGGTTTCCAGTATCAATGCTAAGTGGTGGTCCTTGGACTGTCTTTTCGCCAAGCTGGAATGCCGTGATGGTGGCATTAGGTGACTCGATGAAAGCATCGAATACCTTTGCAATAGTATCAACCAGACCTTGTGCTTGATCATCTGATACAACATCATTCCAGTATCGCAACATGATCCCTTCCGCACCGCGAGAGATATCAACATTGACAGTGACGGCATACTAAAGAAACAGTTAGAAACGTAGCAAAAAGGCGTGAGAAGTTTTACTTACCTCACTAGGATCGTGAGCATGCTGGAGATCAAACGAGAGACCCTTCTCCTTTGAACCACCTGCCACGGTGTGGTTTTGGATTGAAAGGGTTGTGTTGAAAAGGGCTTGTCCCTTGTTACCAAGCTCATGCTGGATGGTTGCAAGTGAGCAGCTTTGGTGTGGAATGCAACTGATATAATCGGCATTGACTCTCTTAGAGATCTCTGTCAGACTTTGCTGTGGGGCAAATTTGACTCGGCAGCAGAGCATGTTGATAAAGATACCAACCATGTCTTGAATCCCATTGACAGGTGCATCCCGGCCAGCTGACAGGTAACCGAAACAAACATCGTCGGACTTGGTCAATTCTTTGAGAACAATGGCCCAAGCGGACAAGGTTAGGTTGGCAAGTGTGACAGAGGCAGTTTCACAGAACTTGAGTAGCTCGGGGAATCGCTGGAAGTTCATTAAAATGCCCTTGAGTTCTCGTTTACCTTGCAAGGACTCGGCGGAAGGCAGATGAGATTGCTTGACACCACCAAGGTAGTTCTTCCAGTGCGAGATTGCATCTGCTTGGCTCTGTGTGCGAATGAATTTGATATAATCGCTGAAGCGAGGACCTGATCCCTCTGGGAGCTTGCGATCATAAGCAGAAGTCAGATCACGGAGGAGGACGTCAACACCGCCACCATCAATGATGGCATGGTTAATTTCGAGCTTGATTATGACACGCCCGCTGCTTGTTTTGCAAACAGTCATCTGGTTGGAGAGCTTGGCCTGACGCATGGCATTCAAATCACGAAGAGAGATGGCGTCGAGCTTTTCTTGAACCTGGGAGTCAGGGCATTCCACACGGAGGACATTGCCAGTGACCTTCTTCAAAACAAGCTGATCAAACGAGCCACCGCTGTAATTGCTGTCAATGAACACGGTACGAAGGACCGGATGACGATCTACGAGCTGTTCCCAGGAGCGAGCAAATTTCTCTGCGTCAACCTTTCCAGTACGGGCATCGGTTATTTCGAAGACCGTGTGGAACATGTAGGCACTGGGGTCACGGAGCTGGCTCAGGAGGAGACCCTCTTGCATGGGGGAGCAAGGATAGATGTCTTCGACCTCGTCCTTGCTTCGAACACCAACTCTACGGAAAGTGTTGTTTGCGAGGAGTTGAAGCCCGTGGTAATTAATGGGCAACAGAGGGTAGTCGCTGAGTGTTGGCTCTGGGGATGCGTTTTTCAGGCCAGCGATCTCCTTCTCAAGAGTTCGCTTGCATTCCAAAATCCAAGAGCGGATTTGACTTCCACGTTGCATATTCTTGTTATAAGTAAATGCGACCGTCAGACGGTCCTTCACCACAATCGCGGAAACTTCGAAAAGAGCGAAACGAACGGTTTCAGGGCCCATGTCTCCAGCGATGGCAAAGTCAGAGCTGTCGAATACACTTCCCTGGTGCTGGAACAGGGAATCCTCTCTTTCAAGTTGCTGCAATTTGCCGAGGTAGTTGAACAGAATCTCCAAAGGCACTTGGAAGTCATCGCCGGTGCCCTGTAGAATATTCTTGGCAAAGTATGGTCGTCCGTTATCTGAGATCTTCCGCCGGGTGTCTTTCACGCGCTTGATGGTATCAATGAGAGTGCCTGTTTGATTCAAAATTAGCAAGTATTACAAACAAGTTAGACGGAGCACATACCGTTTTCTCCATCAATGAGTAGGGGTGCCATTGTGGTGAACCAACCGACCGTCCGAGAAAGATCAATATTGGCATCCCACCCTTCACGACCATGTCCTTCATTATAGACTGTTGGCATTCGGCGATCTTTGAACACGCGAGTGAAAGAATACATGATCGAGGCAAGCAGAACATCAACCGCATCCGTGTTAAAAACTCTGTGGCAGTCATCAAGGATGAAATTGGTGGAATCTTCGCTGAGCGAAAAGGACTCCATCTTGATATCCCCGTAGTGATTGGACACGTTAGCCATGCCCCAGTAGGTTAGATTAGCTTTCTCGGGGACGAAAGGAAGTTCCAGGTCGGAATCGTGTATCTTGGCTCTCTCAACTTGCATAGCAGTCCAACTCTGGAATGAAAGTGCCTTGTCATCAGAAAGAGAGCCAGAGAGAACAAGCTCTTCCAGATCGGCAAGGACAATACGCCAAGAAACCATGTCGATGCAGAGGTGATGAGCCACCAGGAAAAGGACCTGGCCACCGGTGCGCAAGTTGAAAAGGTCGCCCGCAAAGATAGGACCTCTCTCGGGGTCAAGACAAGACTGACTCTCGGCGATCTTGGGCACCATTGCTCGAATATCATTGACTGAGTGAACACGGAATTGATAAGAGTCCTCCATTTCCTGCGAAAAGAAGTCAGTGCGTGTCAAAATAAGGGCAAAAAGAGACATACAGAGGTAGTGCGTTGCTGCCATGTACCATCGACGGTCTTGCTGAATCGCGTCCGGAACATTGCGTGCTGGCTAGTAACCGCCTTCATCGCACGCCGAAGAACTTCCGGTTCGATCCTGCGAGAAATTCTGACGGTAATGCTTTGATTGAAACGGGAAGCCCCCTTGAAGGACCTCGAGGACTCCATGTAGAGCTTCTGGACAGGGGAGAGAGCGAAGCCCTCTCCGGATCTCTCTTCACGCTGCGAAGTAATGGGAGCATTGAGCTTGGCTACCTGTGAAAGTTCCTTGAGGCTTCCACTTTGAAGGATGGCGTTCAAGGTCAGAGTCAAGCCCTGCTTGCGCGCGCGTGAAATGACGGCCATGCCTGTAATACTGTCGCCGCCTAGTTGATTCTGTTAGTATAACCAGAATTTTAAATCAGCACGGATCGGATTTGAAACTCACCTAAGCTGATGAAGGACCGGTCGACATTGACTTTCTGTAGAGAAATGTTTAGCACCTGTGCGAAGATTTCCCTCAAAGTCTTCAAGGATCCCTCATGTTCAGGCTCTTTCGGCTTCGCGGTAGGACCGCGTTTCATCTGATCGAAGTCTTGCATGATTCGCTCATAAGAATCATCATCAATGTCCTCCAGCCAGCCTGTGATCTTCTTCCGGTCCAGTTTGCCAGAAACAAGCATGGGGAGCTTCTTAATCAGAGCCCAAGTTTGTGGAACCATGTAGACGGGAAGCTGGGTTTCCAGGGTTCTTTGGATTTGGACGAGGTCACATAGACCTGTCTGCGCAAATTCAGACTCATCAATCAGCTCACATGCCTTGTCGGATATCAGCTTGTTGTCAGCCGAAATTTTGTTGAGAGACATGACTGTAACCAGTCGTTGTTTGAGAGGCCCAGTCTTGGGTAAAATGACAACAGCATGACGAATAAGTGTATTCTCATGGAGACGATGTTCAATCTCGCCCAATTCCATCCGTTGGCCGTGGAGTTTGACCTGGTGATCCTTGCGACTGATGTAGGCAATAGAACCATCGGGATTGTAGTAGCAAAGATCTCCAGTCTTGTAGATACGACGTGGCGCGGGCAGCGAGGATTTGAAGTGACTAATCCATGCAGGATTATCCACGAAAGCCTCGGCATTCTTTTCAGGATTCTTGAGGTACTCTCGCGCAAGTGGCGCCCCTTCCAGGGCCAGTTCACCAACTGCACCCAATGGGGCAAGGCGATGATGATCCTCCGCATCGACGATCCATGTTAACGTACTTGGGATACCGTAGCCAATGCGTGAGGGGTCTCGATGAGCTGCGACTTCTGTATCCACAGTAGCAAAGACAACAGTCTCGGTTGGTCCGTACCCGTTCATGAGCTTGACGGAATTGGCCCACTTGGTGATAACTTCCACTGAGCACTTTTCGCCTCCGACGATGAGTAACTTCAAGGACGGCACTGAAGAAGGCTCGATGATGCTTGCAATAGAGGGAGTGAGGAAGGCCCAATTGACATTCATCCGTCGAATTGCACCAGCGACATCGTTGAGTCGCTCATCCTCACTTGGAACACAGATACAGCCACCTCGCATCAGGATGGCAAGTGTCTCCATGATGGCAGCATCGAATGTCAAGGAAGCAAATTGGAATACGCGAGAAGTGGCATCCATGAGAGTCATTGGAGCGAAGGCCATGATACTGCTGACGGCGTTTCTGTGCTCAACGATGATACCCTTCGCACGGCCCGTGCTGCCAGACGTGAACAGGGCGTAGGCCATGTTGGAAGCCGTGACACGAGTCTGAGCCTTAGCAGAGGAGTGAAGAGAGCCATATGCCTTGAGGGTGTCTTTGCTGATTGGAATGACAGTTCTCACAACCTTCTGGTATCTCGTGGCGTAGTTGGGAGTGCAAAGAATCATGTTGGCACCGACCTCGCCGAGAATCTCTTCATGGCGTGTTACTGGGTGGTGTGGATCCAGAGGAACGTATGCACCGCCGGCGATTAAGACACTAATTAGAGCGACCATAGCCCAGGCTGATTTATCCAAGCACAATGGAACAAAGACCTCCGGACCAACACCGCGAGACACCAAATAATTGGCGAAGGAGGAGGCCAGGTGCCAGAACTCTTGGTAGGAGAGCTCACCATCCCAAGCAGAGACGGCCAAAGCATTTGGAGTCTCAAGGACCTTTTCGTGAATGAAGTCCTGAACGCAGCGATCGATTGCAAGAGGATCGCGCTTGTTCCAGTCACCAATAACCACCTTGTCCTCGGGACTGATTGTTTCTAGCGTAGCCAACGTACTAACACTGTTCTTGGGAGTGGAAACGAGCTGGTGTAGAACATGGCAGAATTGTTCGATCAGACGCTTGGCTTTCCATCCATCAATGACGAGCTCGTCGTGATGAGCAGTGACTTTGATTTGTGATTTGGAAATTCCACACTCGACCACCAGAGGATGAGTGAAGAAGTCTTCACTGGTCTCACCCTTTTCATCAATCCAAACTGTTTCGTCCAGGCTACCCTCAGTTGGTTGGATGACGAGTAGATTCTTGAAGTTGCAGGCAGACGCGGTGTCACTGTTGAGCTGACGGATACGCTGTAGGCCAGAATGAAGATGAGGAATCATCTCGGTCGTAGATTGGTGGATTTTCTCCAAGAATTTCACAATAGACGTCTCGTTGTCAACAGGAACACGGGTAGGCATGGTCGTCAGAACGGGACCAGCTATGTCGCCAACACCGGGGAGGTCAATGTTGCGGCCAGAGAGAGTTTCTCCAAAGCAGACATCGCCAGATGAAGTATGAGTGGCGAGAACAATGGACCATGCGGCACGTAACAAGACAGGAAGTGTGTAGTCAACACAGTTCGCACCACGAGAGAAGTCGAGGCTATGATACTGAGTGTTACCCGCACGAATCGCATCGGGTAGAGCATTCTTGTTGTGTGGGAATGGAGGGCTTGAGATGTCAGCCAGGTAGGACTTCCAGAAAGCATCTGATTCATCTTTGTCTTTCTTAGTTAGATACTCGATGAAAAGAGCATAAGGCCGGGCGGGTTGTTTGGGCTGGGAAGAGTGGTAGTTCTTTTCGAGAGTGCGGTAGACAAGAGGAATACTCCACCCGTCGTAGAGGGCGTGGTGAACAGACCAAACGAAGTAGCGACTAGATGAGTCACGCGGCCGAACGATGGCAAAACCAGTCATCGGACCACCGTTAAATTTGGGCAACTCAATAGAATCATTTGGTAGCTGACTGAAAGATTCGACATGCACCCATGATATGGGATCCTGCTTCAAGACCGCCTGAGCAAAATTCATAGCTTCCGTGTGAACAATTCTGGTCCGGAGTATGTCAAGGTCCGCGACTGTTTGCTCCCATGCAGCCTTGAAACGATCCAAATCGGCACCATCAGCAAGTCGGAATGTAGGCTGAGCTACATAAGCTCCATTTTGCTTGACGGACAACGTCAAAAGACCCTCTTGAACGGGACTGCAAGGATAAACATCGATTATTGAGTTCTTCGAAATCTCGCAGCTCTCGCTGACTTCCTCCAAGAGACCCTCGAAATCAACACCTGAGGGCAAGAGAGCAAAAGGCTCGACGACCGAGCGCTTGGCAGTTGGTACCACGGAGGCAGTCATAGTTTGAGCCATCTCAATAAGGACAGGCGTCTTGAAAATTGTTGCGACCGTCAATGAAATGCCTTCAGCCTCAGCAGCCCCAACGAGATTCATAGCGGAGAACGAATCCCCCCCAAGAGCAAAGAAACTGTCTTCATTCGTGACAGAGCCTGCCTCCAGGTCAAGGATTTTCTCCCATAAGCCTCTAAGCTGTGCCTCGATACCGTCGTCCGATAGATGTTCGGACTTTTCCGCTGTGTTGAATGTGGTGTAAGACTTCAGAGTCTCCTTAGACAATACTTGCACCATGGAACGGAGACGTCTGCGATCGATTTTGGCCGAGGATGTAAACGGAAGATTATGCAAAGGGAAGAAAAGACGAGGCATCATGCTTTGAGGTAAGTAATCCGGCAGGGAGTTCTTGAGGTTCAAGACAGCATCCATGTTTGAGACTGAAATGGGCATCAGAAGAGGATCAGCACCCGGGATCGTTGGTGTGTATTGATCATTGGTACCACCCTGCTCTGAAGTGCCATCATGTACGGTAAAGAAGACCGCAAGCCCCTTTGCGACACTCTTCTCTTGAGGGGCGACGACATCAACAGCGACTTGGGATCCCTCAGGAAGACAGCGGAGGCATTGGTGTTCAATTTCCTCAAGCTCAATACGCTGACCGTTGAACTTGATTTGAGTGTCTTTCCGCGAGATGAAAGCTAGAGTTCCATCACTGTTGTATCGTACGAGATCGCCAGTTCGATACATTCGGTCGTTGCGCTTGAAGACGCCGTTCAACCCGGGATGATGGCTCCACGATGGGTCTTGAACGAAAGCCGCCTTAGTCTTCTCTGGATTGCCCAAGTATTCACGGGCAATATTGCTTCCCTCTAGCAGCATCTCTCCGATCGCTCCAACGGGCAAGAGACGGTTGTAATCATTCGGATCAACAATCCAGACTCTGCAGTTTGCAGCGATCCCAATAGAAGTCGGGTCATCATTGACTCGTTGACCCTCCCAGTCAACTTTGACACCGACGGTTGCCACAACGGTTGCTTCTGAGGGTCCGTATGCGTTGATCACAAAGCGATCGTGCCAGCGATCGATATGGTTCGCAGGCATTTTTTCACCGCCAGTGATGATTGTCTTCAGTGTCGGGACGCTCTTTGGCTCCAGCGTGTTCACAATGGCTGGAGGGGACGCCATATAGTTCGCCTCCATTCGGCGAATAGCACCTCCAAGGTTGTTCATTCGTTCCTCCTCACTCGGAACGCAAACGCAACCGCCATTCATCAGAGTCATCATGATTTCCAAGACGCTTACATCAAAAGTGTAATTGGAGAACTGCAAAGCACGGGTGCCGGAATTCATGTGCAATGCGTCAGTCATGGCGACGGCGGTGGTGCTCAACGCGACATGATCCACGACGGTCGCTTTGGGTTTACCAGTAGTTCCAGAGGTAAAGATGGCATAGGCTGCGTTGTAGTAGCTAGGGCGGTTTCCGGCCAAAGCGAGAGGGGAATCGGGGAGCTGCGATATGGTAGTCTGAGAGACCGCGAACGCCTTCTTGCAAAGATTGGACATTTTGGATTGGAGTGAAGCCGAGCAGAGGACAAGATTAGCACCAATCTCATCTATGAGCATTTGAAGTCGAGAATCGGGGTGCGATGGATCAATAGACACGAAAGCACCACCAGACTTGAGGATTGCTAACTGCGCAACAATTGCCCAAGCTGACTTCTCAAAGCAAAGAACGACAAATACCTCTGGCTTAACACCGATACCGGTAAGATATCGTGCAAGGCGACTAGAAACAATTTCTAGCTGACCATAAGTGAAGTTCTTGTCCCAAGAGCAGATCGCTTCTGCCCTTGGGTGAAGCAATGCTTGCTGCTGGATGAGCTCATCGGCGCACTTTTCAAAGCGTGGCGGCATGGATCCATTCCAGTCGCGTACCTGTCGGCAAGATCGTTGAGGGAACAAGTCAATGCTTCCAATTGTCCGCTTTTTTGGGTCAGCAGAGATGATATCATTGAGGATATGATCGAAGGTATCAATGACATGTGTGATTTGGGTCGAAGTGAGAATATCCGTTGAATAGTTGAACAGAACTTCAGAGACTGAGGGTGATACTTGAGCTGTGATGGCTATTCCGTAAGGCTTGCAGAAGGTTGTGTCACGGCTGCGTCGTTGAGGAAGAGAAGACGCTGTGCGATAAGTGAGAACCGTATTGAAAACTTCCGCATCATCGAGACCAAGATGATGCTTAACAAGAGTCAATTCGGCAAAGTTTTCATTGCCTTTCTCAAAGTCGGCTCTGCACTTTTGGAGAGTTTCATCCAACTTCCGATCGTTGGATAGCAACGCACGAACAATCGCAACGGAGGCTGGGTCATCAATTTCAGCAGTTGAATACCCGAAACAAACATCATCATTGCCAGTATAACAACGTAGAACCAGACCCCAAGCGACTTGGAATAGGATTTCAACTGACACCCGAGCCATTCGGCTGAACGCATGCAACTGCTGAGTGGGTTTGTTCAATGTCCTAGTTGATCGCCGTTTCTCGCGTGTCTCTTGTGACAGGTTCGGGAAGCAGCAGGGCTCAACGTCTACCAGATGTTCTTTCCAGAATGCAAGATTGTGGTTAGAGAGAGATTGGCGAGAAGAACGACTGGAATTCTTTGATCCGATCCAGTGAGTGATTTCAAATGCGCTGACAGTCTCTGGGCTCAAATTTTGAAGCTCACGCTTGAGGGCACTGTAGTTAGTTTTTCCAAAAGAATTCAGTGGGAAAGAGGAGATAGGAACATAGATACTCGGGACCTTGCTGCCGTCTAATTTGGTTCCCAGATAAGTGTGGAGACCGGGAGCGATCTTCTTGAATTCTGGAGAGGAGTTCAATATCACAGACCCACTTGACGAGGACGTGGACTGATTAGCCATGGTGACGAAGGCAGCTAGTTGCTTCCCTACTTTGTTGGGAACATCAACCAATGTCACTGCGCACTGTGGGTTTTCTCCAAGGTGGGTGGTAATGTGATGAGCAACCTCGAGTGTACCAGATAAGTCGATATGGGTAGCATGATTGGCCTTGCAATTCACAAAGGTGACAGAACCCTCGCTATTGTACCGGACCAGATCACCGGTCTTAAAGAAACGACGTGGCCGACTGGATTGCGATGCCTTCTCTTGACCCAGTTGCTGCAGCCAGCGGGGGGCCTCGAACAAGTTCTCATCGCTGATGCTGTGCTGACCTAAGTAGCCTGATGAAATGATCGGGCCCTCGAGGACAAGTTCACCGACCGCACCGATGGGTACCAACGCATCATGATTACAGGGATCGACGATCCAAGAGAGACACGACAGAGTAGAGCCGATTGTCAGTTGGCGGAAATGCTGGGACAACTTCGTATGGAGCGAAGCTGTAGAGGATTCGGCAGTTCCATAGAATCCATGAAGCTCAAGGTCCTCGACATGCCATTTATCAAAGCATCCTGCAGAGATACCTTCGCCGTGAAGAGCGACTACTTTCAATGTCGGAACAACCTTTGGGTCGACGGAAGTCGCCAATGAGGGCGTCATGCAGGCCACATTCGCGTGCAATGCGTTAATTGATGAGACCAGAGGAGCGGGTGCGGTGGTCTTAGGAACACAAATACAACCACCATGAATGAATGTACCCACAACTTCCAATAGGAACAGGTCACTCGTGTATGCAGCGAGCTGAATAACCCTCGACAGATCAGATAAGCTGATTGCAGACGCGAAAGCAGCCGAGCGAGTGATGATAGTCGAGTGATCCAGAAGGACTCCCCTTGCGGGCTGCGATGATCCAGCAGTGAATGCCACATAAGCGGTATCGGTAGCACATGAGGAGGACGATAATGGCTCATCATTGAGGTACTCCAGGAGTGATTCTGTAACAGGAACGACATACGGGATAGTCTCCTCGAGCAGTTGAGCCTTCTCCGGGGACGCTAACGCGACCTGGACTGCATTCTCAACAATCCACTTTTCCACGACCTCCATTGTGTTGGCATCATTGATAGGGATACAACCACCGCCGGCTTTCATCACGGCAAGGATGGAGACAACGTTCCAGATGGAGTTTTCGAAGGAGACGGGAATGAGCGTACCAGGACCAACGCCGAATGTAACGAGGTAGCTGGCAAGGCGAGAAGAATACTGGTCAAGCTTCGAGTAAGTGAGGCTTGCGTCTTCGGATGTCATGGCCAAAGCATCGGGGGTTGTCGTAGCCTTCTCCTGGACGATCTGCTGCACGCACTTCAGGGCAGGTTCGGGCATCTGGTTATTCCACTGGGAGATTGAATCCTTGTTCTCCTCACAGACAATCTCAATCTGACCCAAAGCAGAGTTCATTCGCGCCATAATGCTGTGCAAACATTCAACATAAGTATTTGCGACATTGATCGCTTGGCTGTTTGAAAGATGAGTTGTCCAGTAGTTCAGGTCAATCCGGGCCTTGGAGTCCATGGCTTCAATGTTGATGAAGACGGGGAATTCAGCGGGGTCATGAATGGATCCAACCTCGACACATTCAATATCACTCCGCACTGCATCCTTCGCCCCTGGGAGACGGCGGTATGACACACCAGTGTTGAAGAATTGGGCATCTGGTCTCTTCAGAGCGTGCTGAATGTCGATGAGCGATGTGTGTCGGAAGGGGAGACTTTCCATGTAATCGTCCTGGATCTCCTTCAACACATCGGAAAGGATGATGTTTCCAGAAATTCTCATTCGACAGATCATCAGATTGATGACCGGACCAACCACGGACTGGACTCCATCGACAGCGACGTCCCGCAGTGAAGCCATATAGCTGAAGCTCACATCATCCGAGCCACAGAAAAGGTGCAATGTCAAACCCCAAGCCGCGTTGAAAACATTGGATAGAGTAATTCCTTTCTGTTCACAGGCTTTTTGCAAGTCAGGCAGAGGACCAAAGTTAACAGGTACAGACCGAAGTGCCTTGTCCGTAACCTGCACTCCATCTGTGAGAACGGGGAAAAGGCATTGGGCTGCGCCATCCAAGTATGATGTCCAGTAATTCATGCTCGCCTTCTGGGCAGCACCCTGCAAGTGGTGAACATAGTCCTTGAACAGTGGTTTGCGACTTTCTTCCAATCTACCCACATAAGCCAGTTGAAGATCCCTGAGAATGATCGAGATAGAGTTCCCATCCATGGCAGCGTGGCTCAGCTCCAACCGACAGAAGAGGCGGTTTGTAGATGTCTGGCATATACTGAACCGGTAAGCGGGGGTAGCATCATTGTAAGTCTTCGGATCCTGAGCATCAAAGGTAGCCAAGACGGCGCTGTCTCCTGCCGAATGAAGAAGGACCGGTGAAATGTCATACTCCTTGAGCACAATTTGACAGAATGGATCATTGGGAGTGAGATTCTGCACAAAGATTGTACGGAACATGGCGTGATGTACAACAACCTCTTTCCAGGCCTCAATGAGTCGATCCAGGTTCGGAGACGTTGCCCCCGTTCCCCGGACTTCGAAGGTATCATGCACAGCATAGTACGAGCTGTCCCTTGTTTGGCCGAGCAAGATTCCCTGTTGCAATCGAGAGCAAGGGTAGATATCCTCAATGAGATCAGTTGAAGTAATACCGAAACCCGGAAGCTTCTGTGTCAACATCTTGTCCAGGCTTTCATAGTTGAGTGACAGCATTGGGAAAGAGCTGAGGGTGAAGCGTGGCGAGGCTTGACTGAGCTGTTCTGAGAGTCCGATGAGTTGCTCTTGGCAGTTTGATACCCAAGAATGGATTCGGTCTTGATGTTGCATGAGCTTGTTGAACGAAAAGGTGAATCGAATCTTGCCAGCGACGACCATAGCTGAGATTTCAAAAAGACCAAATCGGGGAGTGTCGCGACCGAAGTCCGCAGCTTCGCTACCTTGCCCAGTTTCTCCGGCCATTTGATCAACGAGCTGGAAAAGGCCATCCTGCCTCTGAAGATCACGGTGCTGTCCGACGTAATTGAAGGACATTTCGAAAGGATGTGGATGCTCGGAACCCTGAGTTTCTCCATTTCGCAATACCCTGCTGGCAAAGTCGGCGCGACCATTGTCGGATACTTGGCGTCGCATATCCTTGACCTTGATTAGAGTATCCATGGGGTCTTTGGAATTGTAATTGTTGATCAGAATCGGATGCAAGATAGTGAACCATCCGACTGTGTGCGAGATGTCAATCGACGGGTCCCAAACTTCTCTTCCATGGCCTTCGTTGTAAATGACTGGCAGCGATCGATCAGTGAAGGACTTGCCAAAAGAGTGCAACATCGATGCAAGGAAGAGATCAATGGGCTCGGTATCCAAAGCTTTGTGACATTCCAAGAGAATCGCATTGCTATGGGCCGCATCAATCTCGAACGAAGCACAGTCGACATCTCCATATGTTGTTTCCTTGTTGGTGAGTCCCCAATATCCAAAGTCAGATGGTGGCAATGCCGTCTTCGGGGTCCGTTTTTCCACAGCGAGGCTGTCGCAGTGGTCACTCTGGAGGCGACACCAGGTTTGGAACGGAAGAGAGCCACTCTCAAATTCAGTCTTTTCGGGATTCAAGATGAAGTCCTCCAAGTCTTCCAGAATGATCTTCCATGACACAATATCGACAACCAGGTGATGAGCTGTCATGGATAACACATGAGATTGACACTTGTCATGGAAACAGAAATAATCCACAGCGAGCATGGGGCCAGAGAAGCAGTTGATTGAAGACTGACTGTCCCCAATGAAACGTTTCGTGTCATCCATGCTGTTAACAGTGTGAATGCGCCACCTGTACGAGCCCTTCACGTCAGTAGTAATACGCTGCGAAGAGGCAGTTGCGTCTCCAGCATGATCAAATCGGGCACGCAACATCGAATGGCGAGACACGAGCGTTTCAATTGCTTTTCGCAAAGCAGCTTCATCGATGGGTTTGCTCAGCTTGGTCAGGATTCCTTGGTTAAAGTGTCCCTGGCCTTCTTTGCGAACGCCAAAATGGAGAACTTGGATTGGCGACAGTGCAAATGCCTCATTTTCAGCTTCTTGGTACGAGGTCTGACGGTCAATCGCCTTCGCACGAGTGGCGAGGTCTCGGATAGACTTGCTGCGGAGGATGTCTTGCACTGAGAAAGCAATGCCTTGCTTTTTGCACAATCCAATACAAGTCATTGCAGCGATCGAATCACCGCCAAGGCTCAAGAAGCTCTCTTCCAAGCTGACATGAGTCTGAGGGATGTTGAGGACACGACTGTAGACGGCCGACAGAGCTTCCTCGGTCTCGTTTGCTGGCTGTGAGAGTTCCACACTTGACGATAGCTGCGCGCTCATGCGAGACACATCAGGGTCAGATTCCATATTCGTCACCCAGTTCGCAATTCCTTTCCGATCAAGTTTTCCAGAAGGCAGGAGCGGCAAAGCTTCAACACATAGCCAAACGGCCGGTACCATATAAGTGGGAAGTTTTGCGGACAGTCTTCCTCTGATACCAGGAACGATTTGAGCCTTCGAGGAGGAAGAAACAAGGCGAAGTGGCTCGAGGTCAGCATCGGACTGCTCGGCTAAGAGCCCTGCAGATGCTATAACAGCAGCAAGTCTCCCTTTCGAAAAACCAGACTTGGGGAATAGTACAGAGCAATGCGTAACATCAGCGTCACTGCCCAATTGATTCTCAATTTCACCAAGCTCGATGCGTTGACCGTGAACTTTGACCTGAGTATCTTTGCGACCGATGTAGTTGAGTGAACCTGTGTCGGAGTTGTACCTCACCAGATCTCCGGTCTTGTAAAATCTGCGATTCATTCCTCCGTTGGGATCTAGCTTCGTCCAGCGAGGGTCGTAAATGAAAGACTCGTTTGTCTTCTCGGGATTGTTCACATAGCACCGGGCCAGGGTCGGTCCTTCGAGGAGAAGCTCACCTGGACATCCCACGGGCACCAGCTCGTCGTGGTTTTCAGGGTTTACAAGCCATACTCTGACACCGACCGGGAGGCCAATGTCCTTACAATCGGTCTCAGGGGTGACACCTGAGTTCATCACCGACGCAACACTAGCCTCGGTAGGGCCGTATCCATTGATCAATTGAATTCTGGACCAGGTCTCCAGTTGTGACTGTGACATGGCCTCTCCGGCCAAAACGAGAGTCTTCAAGTTGGGCACACTGTCAATATCGACAAACCCAATGAATGATGGCGTAAAGCAAGCTTGGGTAACTCTCATGTCGTTGATTACGCTCACAATATCGTTCAGTCGAGCTTCATCACTGGGAATACAGACACAGCCACCATGAATGAGCGGTGTCAGTGACTCTGCCAAGCTTGCGTCGAAAGTATGAGCTGCGAATTGAAGCGCGCGAGTCTCACGGAAAAGGCCGAGAGCAGGGCCATGGGCCATCGCGCTCGACAAGAATGCCCTGTGCTCCAAGAGTGTCCCCTATCCAGATCGTCAGCTTCTATTTACGGTCGGACCGAACATTCAAAACTCACCTTGGGCTCGCCGGTCGAGCCGGAAGTAAACAAAACATATGCGGCATTCTGACTAGTAACACCCGATGCAAGGTCAACACTTTCCACAGGCGTCGGTAAGCGCTCCAAGGTGTCATCGCAGAGGGGGATGACTGTTTCAGCGATCGATTTGAGGGCATCTAAGCGACCCTGGGAGCACAGAGCAACCGGGGCCTTCACGGACTCGATCAGGCGCTGTAAACGCGAGGTCGGGTGCGATGGGTCCATGGGTACAAACGCGCCTCCCGCCTTCATCACGCCAAGCATCGCCACAATGTTCCATTTCTGCAACAGTCAGATCGTGCGCTCGAATGGGAATTGGACGATTTGGGCCTTAAATCATAAAACTTACTGATTTGTCAAAGAGCAAGGCCACGCGCACTTCCGGGCCGACGCCCTGCATGCGCAGATGACAGGCGAACTTGGAAGCCAAACGATCGAGTTCGCCAAAGGATAAACGACCATCCCAGGCACAAACAGCTTCACGGTCTTCGCCGCTCAGAGCCTGGTCTCGAATCGCTTCATGGATGCATCGGTCGTACTGTTTTGGGCAGTGGGAGTTCCATTTCTGGATACGCGCCCAGTCGTTCTCTGAAAACAAATTAAGCTGGCTAATAGCGGCGTTCTCAGCAGAAAGGACCTTGGCGAGCATCTGGTCGAGAATACTGGCGACACTCTTCATTTGGTCTCCAGACATATCTCCATTGCGCCATTCCAAAAACATGCCAATGTCGCGGTGCAACACCTTGACGTGGAGACGGACCTGACACTGTAAGACAGTTAGATAGTTGCACAAACGCTGGGGATTAGGACCCAGTAAAAACAAACCTCGTCAGGAATGGCTGATGCCAAAAATGGCTTTGAGGGTAATTGTGTATCGGTGGCCTTTCGGTATGTACGGAGCATCAAGATCGTGTTGAAAGGCAGGTAACCGTCGGAAGCGCCCTCCGCGCTTCCATTTTGCTGTGACTCTGATCCATTGCGTTTCCACAATTTATCTACAATGGTCTGGATAGTGTCGGTTTCGTTGATAGCAAGTCGTACTGCGGCAATGAGGTCGTTGGATTTCTGTACAGGGTTTCGAGATGGTGCCGAGTCACCGTCGATGTGTTGGTAGCCGAAGCATATATCTTCTGTTCGCAAGTAGTAGTGCAAAACCAGTGCCCAAGTGGTCTGCAGTACCGAGTTGAGACGTCCCTCATGCCATGCGGTTAATAACTGCGCATGCTGCGAAGGAGTCGGTTTCATCTTCATTGAAACTGGGCGTTTTGGCCCGTCAATTGCGGCGGCGAATCGAGGGAGGTAGCATTGCGAGGATTGAGCCATGTTGTCGTATTAAGTTTGTAACCTTTCCCTCTCCAGAAGTTCTCTTTTTGTAGCGTGTCGTAGGTAGGTGATTTGTAGAACGAGAGAAGGTGGCGGGCGTGGGTATACTTGTGTGAGACCCTGAATTAGGTTGGATATGGGTAAATTAGATCCAAAGGTAAGATTAGCTTCACACAGAAACGCCCGCGAACTCGGATGTCTTCAAAGATTTTAAGAGAGGAGTACTTTTTATTTGTCTCAGCCCAAGGAACCGAAATAGTTACGCCATCGGTCATCGGCACTAAATGCTGCATGGCCATGCTCCAGCTCGTTCACGAACATCAATGTACGGGCAAAATACGGTATTACGTTGAGCGACCAATGATACCACTAGGGCAACTTGGTGATTTCAGGATGTCCCATGTAACTTCCTTGCATAGGTTCGGATCTAGATGAGGAAGGGTTGGAGACGCCACGCTGCATAAGAGCCCAGTGCGCTCCTAAGTGGATCATTGCTCTTAGCCCCTGTGGAACTGGGTCAGACAAACCAGGCCACTTCCTGCAGGCCATTCCAAACCCAATCCTGGCCAACCTCGATCTCTAGATTCTAGAAAAAGCACTAGCGTAGGACTTTTGGGCTATGCTCGCAAATCATGGCCAGACTGGAGTCGGGAGCATATCCGAGAAGCAAAGATTTTCAAGCACAAAAAATCATAACTGAACAGACGTTCCATGCGTTGAATATTTCCCATGCGGTTTTAGTCCAAGTTTGATTTCCTTGATTGGATTCATTACCTGATTCTTCTCCGGGGACACCTCGGCAATCGCCGTTTCTCTGTCATGTCTTTCTCCAACTATATCCACTCGCAATTTCCCGATTGAGCCCCCCTGCGCTGCGGTCTCGAACGTGGTTCAGCAAGGTTGACGCCAGGCTGCTGAGAGCCGTGGCTTCTCCATCTGGCCTTACGCCACCTGTTTATGACAAAAACGCGGGATTTTTGTACATTCCTGCTGACACATTCTGCTCTGGCAGGTTTCCCTGGTCAGCAGACTTTGCCTTCGTGGAGAAGCCAGTAAGAATACGATGCCATACCCGGGGCATGCATATGGTCTGCTGAATAACAGGCACAGGCCAGTATGGCGGATACGGCCTCATCTTGGTTAGGAAATACACTAGGAGTCTTTTGCTAACTGTGCATCTATTGGCCCACGTCGAGCCTACTGGTTTTTCGACGCGATCACACTTCGTTACACTACCTACATGGGGTCAAGATGCACACATGGCAAAGCTCCACCTAGCCCAAGAAGAAAATATCCCCGGAAAAAGTAATACAGCCAGTGCGTCTCACAAACCTTCCGTGAAGGCTATTTCTCAGATCTCCAGCAAGGTTCATCACGGCACGGGAAGATCACTAGACACTCCAACGCGCGGTTCGGAGGTCAACCGGAGGTAAATCACTAGTCACGGTTGATTCCAAGTTACGGAATGCCTTTCGGTTACTTCATTGTCTCGCATTCGTATTTCAGCATGGTCGTAATTTGTCAGAGTCGATTACTGTGGGGGTTTGTGACTAGTGGAGTCGACTTGCAGTTGAAGGAATTCTGCTTCCCTCTCATCTCGGTTTTGATTTTTCTTTTTCTTTTTTCTTTTTTTCTATTTTCCTTTCCAGGAAGTCATACCCCTTCAAAGTAAGACTCACGAAGCTACTCTACAGGCAGGTAATCCCAAATTGAGAGTAGGATACTTGCGTTGAACAGTGCATTCTCGTATTCGTTGTTGGCCTTACCTATGCTGCTCACGAGTCATATGTTCAAATCAACTTGCCGTTCTACGAGCACATCTTCAGTCTTGATCTGTCCATTTCCCCAACCTTATTTCCTATTTCAGCGTAAAATATCAGATCACCCCAGGTTCCCTCTATTCTGCTGGCGGCAGTGGGGCTCTTTGACAGCTGGGAGGTAATTCAACAGGCAATTGAACAGTCAACGCCGGCATTGAGATGCTCGTTGCTGCAAGGGTCCATGGGATTACTACGGATCGATCCGTTTAGTTCAATCGATCAATCGTCGTCAAGGCGACAGCAGCCCTTGTTTCTCGGGAGCTGTCATATTTTTTTCGCACCGGCGACTTGCCCATGCGCTAGAGCATTTAGCGCCCGTGCCCTAAACCCCTTCCTGGCGGGTGACATATCAGATAGCAGGGATCCACGACTAGCAAAGGGCTACACAAAGAAGTTGTCGGGTAAGGCATTGATCGGCTAAGCGGAAGGCATCCCAGCTTAATGCATCGCTGGGCATGTCTTCATGCAGGATGAAGGTGAAGCGTGGCTCGGTTAGAGAAGCAAAAAGGGGCGATTGTTCAGGAACCGGAATGCCCGTTCCATGTGGCTTGAACCTGCCCTGTTTTCACGTAGTTTTGCTTCTTTCTCAGAATCGTGCGCATTGGTCTAGTTCGCAAACAAGAGCGATCGAGAACGTCTCCAGAAAAGGCAACTAATTGTTATCGAGTCGTTGGGGTTGGAGACTTTAACCTCAGCCACTTATAGTATGAGGCGTGCGCTAGTGAGATCCCTGCTCGGACCGCTGTGTCCGCCCAACCATATCGACAATTCGACAGGTCCAGCTGCGGGGGTCGGCCGAGAGAGACAAAATATTGGCTAAGAGGTGAATTAAATGTGGAGTGCCCCAGCTGCAACAAGTACGAATGCTATTGTTAGTAGTGGAAAAAACCCGTTAGTGATGACTTGTCATTGCCGTTGAAGCAACCGGTGCCGATCGGATTGGGCTTTCAAGACAGCAAGCAGTGCTAGCTTCTATGAAGTTAGGGCCGCTTGAAGGATGCAATCCACCTCGCCACAGGCTATTTTAGTTCCGTAGATGGTGCCAGGTCTAGCTTTACCGATCAGATCTGTTAACCTTGGTCCCGATCTGAGTGAGATTAGGTCGAGTTTCCAACCGCGGATGTGGTGAGCTAGTCTAACGTGAGGCTCAGATATATATTGACAGCGTGGGTACCTGGCTGCGGGTTATACATGTCGAACTCCTTTGGCACGGGCCCCGTGTTCCACGACGGAACAAGCAATCCCTGAAGAACATGGATGGGGAACAAGACTGGCCCCAGGGAAAAAATGGTCACTTCATACTAGCACAGAGTGAAGAAGTACGCACCTGCGCCCAATTGGCGCACGCCACTCGCCAGGCATCGTTTAACGCTCCGTACGGCACACCCGGATGACCCTTGTCGAACTATTCTTCGCTTACTAGGATCAACCGTGCTCGTGGACTTTGCAAAAATCCTCATACTCTCAAAATCTGAATGCTACGGGGACATGCGTACTCTATGCTTCATGTCTTGCGAGATCCGTTGCGATGGCAATTTTTTCAGGACCGGTCATAGTCAGCCCTCTTGATGGCGCCGAACCCGGGAGGCATTTTGAAGCGGACCGGCTTGCCACCCGTCGAAGGAGAATAGCAAAACAACTTGGTAGACGTACGTACTCTTGTAGCAGCCGGACTCATTCCGCCACTAGTTGAGTTGATTCGGCAAAATAACGGGCCCTGTCGGGTGGATCTCGGCCTCCAAAGACGGACAAGACCCGACAGCGACAAGGCTGATTTGTTCTTGCTTACGACGCAGAGAAAGCAGTCCATTGTACGATGAAACGAGCCAATGCACTAACCAGCGACTCCAAAGATAGCACATAGCCAAGTTGAACCAATGAGAAATTATTCGCAAAACTCCAAGACTGCTGAGGCTACGTTCCGAAGTTTAGGAAACACCTGACACATGATTTGCATTTACACCGATGTCTCGTGGCACAGAGATCTATCAATATGTTCTTACAGCTCACAAATACTCTAAGAGCTCTCTTTCTATGCGGTGAGAGTTTTCGCGCAAGAAGCTTCCCGTAGTCTGTCCCGCTGCGGTGTTAAAGTCGGTGGGGGCGGCCTAAGGAGCCTCTAGAGGCATGGAGCCAGCGTACATGTAGGGTATGTACTCCCTCGCATAAATATGGTTTGATTACGTTCCAATACAATGGTCCTAGGCTTGAGCCTTCCGTGTAAACTTACACCGTATCCAAACCTCGCATCGGTATTGGCCAATGGGCAAGGTTCTTCTGCAAGGCGTCACGTCTAATCCCTCGTGCTCGCCCGTCGATCTATCTGCTGGGCGGATCGCAAGGCACTGCTTACTTGATGTTATTTTCCTTACTCCAGGGGTCGATGCTTTATCGATAAACTAGCACCCCCCACATCCCCAAGGGGGTGGATTAGAATTAGCCGGCACTGGCTCAGCTGGAATACAATTTATCAAACAAAACACAATGACAACATAACATGCAGCCAAAGTAGATGATTCCGGTCAACGCCGAATAAGATCAAGCCCGGCTTCTTTTTCAGGCAAAGAAAAAAAAAGCAGGAATTTTCCAGTTGCCCGCGCTAGCATAGCCTTGGCCACAGTACACCCACTGGGCAGCGCCTAGAATTACAAGGTACTAGGGTTGCATCAGATGCCCACTTGCTTGCAGGGACCCGGAAAACACTATCATAGGAGTTCAGGGAGCTTCTCTCCTGGGCACGGTAGTTACCTCCTGCAGAGGGATGCGCAAGTAGTAAACCCGAAGGACCTGTCTGATCGATCTGATCTGGACCCAATACCAGGTGCCCTTTCCCCCCAATATCAAAACATATGACTCCTCCTAAACCTTCTTTCACTCGACAAGTCTCTCGTGGCATCTAAATTGACTACCTTCTCTCAACCATCTCATTTTGATATTTGATGGTTCGTTGAGAGTAGTCATGGTTCCCTCGAGCTCTTCTGGCCCGTCGTGCCATGATTTCGATAATTCCATGCATGCCTGGGCCAATTCGTGTCGTGGAGGATTCGACTTCACTTTGTTATTTGAGGAGACAGTTCTCACTATCCTACCAATTTCATTAATCCTAATTCTCGTCCCTTGGCGCCTATGGCAGCTGTTGCAACGCAGCCGCAAAGTTGAAAAATCGGCTCTTCTACCACTGAAATTGGTGAGTGACTCATTCCATTTGATAAAGTTGAGCGACTGTACAACAGTCGGATTTCAAAGTGTCTCCGTCTAACATGGGCATTATGCGTTTTCCAGATTGCTTGGGTATTTTACTTTGGACTTCAGGTTGGACAGACGGCTCTATGGGCACTTCCTTCAGCAGATGCGACCAGAGCGTCTGTCGGCACCAATGCTCTGCTAACATTCGGAACACTCCTTTTCGTCGCCCTCTCTTATGCGGAACACACCCGATCCATTCGTCCGTCCTTCATCCTCAATGCATACCTCATCTGCAGCTTACTTTTCGATTCTGCGCGCGTGAGAACATTGTGGCTTCGCTCAATCAGCCACTACAATGATGTTATTGCAGCAGTTGCAAGCGTTGGACTAGGATTCAAAGTCGCAATTACTATCTTGGAAGCCATCGAGAAGCGCAGCATATTGAAGCCTGAATTCGGTGCATACCCCCCTGAAGCGACTGCAGGCCTCTACAGCCGATCCTTGTTCTGGTGGATGAACCCAATCTTCAAGCTCGGATTCAGCAAAGCTCTATCGGTTGAGGATCTTTTTGTTCTGGACAAAAACTTGAGCTCCGAAAAGCTACTGGCTGCTTTTGAGGAGCAATGGAACAACGGTAACAACGATACCCGCACAGGCTCCGTATTGCCCACTAACAGCGATCAGTGAAATCTAAAACCGCAAACACCCTACACCTCGAATGCTTGAAAGCATCGAAACGACCCCTGCTGGCAGCTCTGCCTGCTAGAGCTTGCGTGGTAGCTTTCAATTTTGCGCAGCCGTTGCTTCTCACACGGTCGCTGGATTTCTTCAACGAGCCCGTAAACAGTGAGACGACCAATGTCGGATATGGCCTTATTGGCGCCTATGCCTTGGTATATCTGGGCCTTGCTGTAAGTCTGAAACTGAAATGCTTATGAGGGTTCTCTAACAAGAACACAGGTTTCTATGGGTCAATATCAGCACATGACCTATCGGGGTATCACCATGACTCGCGGTATTCTCGTTACGATGCTCTACAAGAAGGCCAGCCTTCTTACAATGAGCAATGCCGATCCCGCTAACTCATTGACTCTCATGAGCGCAGACGTCGAGCGCATTACCCAGGGTTGGCAGACTATGAACGAGATCTGGGCAAACTCAGTAGAGATTGCGCTGGCAATCTACCTCCTTGAGCGTCAGCTTGGGATCTCGTGTGTTGTTCCAGTCGGTGTTGCGCTTTGTAAGTGACTCTCCTTGCTTTTCAGTATTCACTTCTAATATGCTACAGTCGCTCTCATCGGTTCTCTTGTGGGAATGTCATTTGTCGTTGGTCGACAAGCAAAGTGGCTCGAGGCTATTGAACGTCGCATTTCAGCTACCTCGGGTATGCTTGGCTCCATCAAAGGAGTCAAGATGCTGGGATTGCAAAACTCATTCATGAAGTTTGTCCATGGATTGCGAATTGACGAGCTGAATATCTCCAAGAAATTCCGCACCTTGTTAGTCTGGAACATGGCCTTTGGTGAGCAACTACGAACCCTCGGATTTGAGTACAGTACTGACTTTCTTCCAGCATGGTTGACTCGCATTTTTGCACCCATCTTCACATTCGGCGTCTATGTTGCTATCTCCGATAATAGCCTCACAGCTGCTCGCGTGTTTACCTCGTTGTCACTTTTCTCGCTGCTCTCTGACCCCTTGTTAACCCTTGTCATGGCACTTATGTCTTTTGCTGGCGCCGTCGGCTCGTTCGCCCGCATCCAAGAGTTCTTGGAGAAAGAATCCCACCAGGATAATCGTCGCCATTTACCTCCACTACCATCACTCGCGGATCTGGGGGAGAAAAAGCTACTCTCCAAGTCCGACATCGCGAAAGCGGGAGAACTCGATATAATGTCCAACAGCTCTAGCTCTGTGGAATCCTTCCATCGCATCTCTACCTCTAGCTCATTGAACGCTGTCATGATTCAAAACGGTACATTCAGCTGGGAGGCTGGTCAAGAGCCGGTGCTCAGTGACATTACGCTCACTGTTCCTCGTGGTAGCTTCACCATGTTGATCGGTCCTTCCGGGTGCGGCAAATCTTCGCTTCTCAAAGCTATACTCGGTGAAATCCCTTGTTCTGATGGCAAGATTGAGCTGTCCTGCCCAAGTGTTGCGTTCTGCGATCAGACTCCTTGGCACATGAATGGAACTATCAAGGACAGCATTGTTGCCATGTCAGACTACGATCCAAGATGGTATGCTACTGTTATTCAGGCTTGTGCTCTGGAGGAAGACCTTGGCCAGTTCCCTCGTGGTGATCGAAGCATCATTGGAAGCAAAGGTGTCGCCCTCAGTGGAGGACAAAGTCAACGCATCGTAAGTTTCATCACAGTTTTGAATTTCAGAAACTTTATTAACAAGTTTCCAGGCCCTTGCTCGTGCTGTCTATGCCAGAAGAAAGGTTATCATCCTCGACGACGCTCTGAGTGGCCTTGATGCTACAACTGAGAATCACATCTTCCACAGCTTATTCGGTCACATGGGTCTTCTTCGCGAAATCGGTACATCTGTTATTGTGGCTTCCTCCTCTGGTGAGTTGACCTGTATTGAAATCTATTGAATCATTACTCACATGCTTCTACGCAGTCAAACGTCTTCCCTTCTGCGATCATATCGTCGTCCTCGATAATGATGGTCGCATCACTGAGCAAGGTGGTTTCACTGCTCTTAACAAGACCGGTGGTTACGTCTCTAGCTTTGGACTTGGTTCCGCCGACTGGGACTACAAGCCCAAAAGATTCTCTGACTCGCCCAGCTACAGTACCATCGACTCAATTGAGAAGGAGAAAGAATTCATCGATCTTGAGCCTGTAAAACGGGACACTGGTGGTGATCTTTCTATCTACACTTATTATGTCAACGCAATCGGCTGGTTCCCCGCAATTATCTTCATTGTCGCCATGGCAGGCTTCACTTTCTGCATCTCCTTCCCTAGCATCTGGCTCGAGTGGTGGGCCGCATCGGATACTGCCCACCCCAAAGCACGCATTGGGTATTACCTTGGTATTTACGTCATGCTCGGTTGTGTCGCGATGCTCACGCTGATTCTCGGCTGCTGGCAAATGATTATCACGATGGTACCTAAGTCTGGAGAGAGCTTCCACCGCAGACTTTTAAAGACTGTCCTCAGCGCTCCCATGGTTTACTTTGCTGGAACAGACAGCGGCAACATTCTGAACAGATTCAGTCAGGACTTACAGCTCATTGACATGGAACTGCCTATCGCCGCAATCAACACGGTCGCTACTCTCTTCCTTTGTATGGCTCAAATGGCTTTGATTGGAGTTGGCTCAAAATACGCCGCTATCTCCTTTCCGATCGTTCTTGGACTCCTGTTTTTGATTCAAAAGTTGTACCTCCGCACATCTCGCCAGCTTCGTTACCTTGATCTTGAAGCCAAGGCTCCTCTGTTCTCCCATTTCACCGACTGCCTCCAGGGCTTGGTTACCTTGAGAGCCTTCGGCTGGCAACATGGAATGGAGAAGAAGAACATTGAGCTTCTCGATCATTCTCAACGCCCCTTCTACTATATGTTCGCTATCCAGCGATGGCTTACACTCTCTTTGGATCTTGTCGTCGCCGGTATTGCCATTCTCTTGATCATTCTCGTTGTTATTCTCCGAGGCACTGGTATGAATGCGGGATCTATTGGAGTAGCGCTTCTCAACGTCATCCAGTTCAGCCAAGGCATCAAGCTTCTTGTTACCTTCTGGACCAACTTGGAAACCCACATTGGATCCATCATGCGCGTGAAGGAATTTACGCAGACCGTTGAGTCTGAAGACAAGCCTGGAGAAGATGGTGAAATTCCTCCTAACTGGCCATCAAACGGCGCAGTCAGTTTCCATTCCGTCTCAGCTGCGTACAGGTATGTCAAAATTCGTCCATTGGAGACTCAAGCTAATAATCTCCCATCAGACCCTCCGAGCCTGTCATCAAAGACGTTTCTCTCTCTGTGAACTCGGGTGAGAAGGTTGGTATTTGCGGAAGAACAGGAAGGTAATTCAATCCTCTCCCGACTCTATCTAGTCCTGAGCTAATTTAATGGCAAATGACAGCGGGAAAACATCAATGATTATGAGCATTTTCCGCATGATTGAAGTCTCTTCAGGGATAATCACTATCGATGGCGTCGACATTGCCAGCCTCCCCCGACGTGAGATTCGCGCCCGCATCAACGGAGTCTCACAAGACTCCCTCCTGTTCAAGGGCAGTGTCCGACTCAACGCAGACCCACTGGGCACCTGCAGTGACCAGGATATCCTCAATGCACTCAAGGCTGTGCAAATCCTCCCTGCAATCAACGAAAAGGGGGATCTCGACACCGACATCGAGGAGATCCACCTCTCGCACGGCCAAAAACAGCTCTTCTGTCTTGCGCGGGCCATCCTCCGCCCGGGCAACATCCTCATCCTCGACGAGGCAACCAGCAAGTAAGTGACTCCAGATTATTGTCTCGGCCCCTGGCTTCTACCCTCGCATGTCAACTGCCCCACTCTTTTATTTCCGACTTTTTTTCCTTTTTCGAACTGTTTCCTGTGGTACCTGTCAATCATCCCCCTGCATATGCCGGCCGATCCGAGCGCCACGCTTTGATCGGCGCATCTCGCAAGCCTCATCCAACCCCTTCGGCCCCTTGCAGTTGTTACAATCGCTAACATGCGAAAAGCGTCGATACCAAAACAGATGAAATCATGCAACGCGTCATCCGGGAGAAGTTCTGTAATCACACGATCCTCTCCGTGGCCCACAAGCTCGACACTATCCTGGACTATGACCGCGTTGTGGTCTTAGATGCAGGCAAGGTCGTTGAGTCAGGCGAGCCTTATGCCTTGCTCATGGATCCGAAATCGAACTTCAGCAGACTCTACGCGAACTCGATTGCGTCAGAGGAAACTGACTAGATTTTGCTTACGAGTCTTTGTTTCTCCTGCATTCTGACCTTGGGAAGGTTCACTCTCCCCGTTTTCTCTCAGCGAAAATGTACTGCACAGACCGAACAAGCATACGGCGAGGTCATTCTTTGGCGCGTTTATCAGTCCCTCTCTAACGGTACATATCGATGTCGGCTTCATGCTTGACTGCCAGGCGTTTTGTAACTTTCCCCTTTACCTTGTTACTACCGTTTCTTCTTGACGCTCGTTCTCAACTGTTTTTGAAAGTCTGGTCTTTATTTCTCACTCTCGTTAAGTGCAATTACTCATGAGGGCGTTTTCCGCGAAGTGCGGACTGTGGTGGATTGTTCATAATATTGCATACAACATGAATCATTTTAGTATAATGATAATCAGGCTAGACCTTGAATATCGAATTCAGCACATTTTGATCCGTTTCAAATTTCTCATCTTGAAAATTGCATTCTCTGGTAGACTGTTCTCGTATTCACACTAGGCTTTTGTACCCTGAAGTCAATCTTGGAACCTTGGAACGTTTGAAGAGCCATGTTTGGCGGGTCGCCTTCAAGACTCACCGCGACTACCATCTACGTCCACGAACAAAATGAATCTCACCTCTTCCGTATAATCAGCTTATTCTTTGCAAATACATGTTCACATAAGTCTCTACTAGATGCGAATAGTATGTTTATCATTTCAGTAGCAAAAATGCGAATTTACCTTGGTGTCGCCCATTCCGTCCTCGACACCTGCCTTGGAAATATATAGCTGGTGCACCGTCTTCCACGCATCAAAGTCGCCAATATTGAAAACAGTTTTATCCCTGGGAGGATTTCTGCTTCTGAATATCAATTAAGTACATCAGACCTCCACACAGACTAGATCGAAAAATCTTAGGCCTGAAGGCGATATTTCCAAACTAATTGTTATGATTGTGCGCAAGTTCCTGTCAAGGCCCACCCGGCGCACCGCGCCGGATGTCCTCCAAAACCCCCGAGCTATCGATGCTGATTCTGAGCATGGAAGAGATACAAGGGCTATCAAAAAGGAACAGCGATTGGAGGTAATGAAGAGAGGTATAATGAGTTAAGTGATCAATATTTACGTTTTCGTGATCTCGATATCCCCTGAGAGAAGAAGTAGTCTTTGAACATGTGCCGAATCAGATACGCGCCTCTATTTACGGTGCGTCGAGCATATGGCTCTATTGGAATTGCTAGTCCTGTTAACCATACGATAGGATAGTGAAATTTGTCTTTTTCTATGAGTAGCATCAATACCTTCAGTGCAGCGCGTTAAGGCTAGCCCGGGCGCCCTTTTCGTGTGCCTCCACGGTCGCGGAATGCCAGCCTCACTCCGCAATCTCAACAACCAACTTCTTACAACTTACCCCACGAAGTATCTCATCAACAGCGGCATTTACAGCGGTCACTCCTTTGCCTACTACCCATGGCTCTGGACTCGGTTTGATGGCTCCCTTGGCCAGAATTTCTGTCAACCATGCAGAAATCCAGTAGCGGAAGTGCTCCAGCCGCACTTCCTCATCCCCGGACGGCATCACGAAGATCGTTTCCAGCCCCTCCACGACCTCTGCATCCTCTGGAAGTGGAGGCGCAGAGGCAATCTTGGCGGCATGTCTAGTACCCTCCTGTTCCACGAATTCCTTGAGGACAGCCTGACATTGCGCCAGCTGCCCGATCGCGAGGAAGCAATGACGGATCGCCAGCCCATCTGCCCTGGCCGCTGATACGATTCCATCTACCACCCCTGAGTCTTTGTAGTCGAAGACGCGATCTGCTCCCAATGATTGCACGTAAGGAAGATTTGCTAGCCCAGCGGTCGCATATACTGCGCCAAAAGCAGAGTTCGGATCTTCTCGCAGAAGCTTCGCTATTTGAACACCCATGCTGCCGACGCTAGATGAAGCGCCCCATATTAACAGAGCTTCCCTCTTGACTGAATCTTTACTCTCGGCATCATTATCTGCTTTAGCAAGTGCTTCTCCCAGCCGTGGGATTTTCATTGCATCCCACGCGCTCACTGGCACCTGCACAGAGACCGGCAACGTCGCGGCATGGTTCCAAGTCATATCGTTAGGAATGATCGTAGCATGTTGCCAGGGAATAAGACACAATTCTTGGAATATGCCGTAGTCCGGGTTGCTAGATCTCCAGACAGCGGCTGAGTAGGCGGCAATCCGAGTACTTCCCGGTCGGAACGATGGACGTGTCGAATCGCCGGTATGTTCAGTAGGGACATTGGCACCAATTTCCATAACTAATCCGGACACGTCAAAGCCTAAGACGGTAGGGAAGGTGCTGACGAAGAGCCCGCTGTCACGCATAATGGCGTCTGCTGGGTTGATGGCGACAGATTTGACAGCGACAAGGAGGTCACCTGGTCCTGGTTTAGGGGTATCACGTCTTTGAACTTCGAAAGGATCCCCTTGTGCGAGTGCGACGGCAGCCATATGGGTAGCCATGATGGACTTATTTTTGATCTTGTCGCTTGGAGTGAAATGGGTGGGCGGCGAATGGAGGCTCGAAAAGCAGACCGCTCATGGAAATACTTGACTTGGAGTGAAATGAATAAGGATATTCGGAGCATGCTTGCTTTTTATAGCCTCTGATATCACAAAAATCCCCTCACTGAATTGTTTGGAAAAACCAACACCTCATAGTAGACTCGTCGCCAATGAGAGTCCAGTGCATCCGACTTGCGGTTAGCGCCGTCGTTCCTTTCCCAACAAAGTTTAGCGCAGCTCCGTGGCGATTTATGGGGGCCGCATCTCGAAGCATCACTACTTTATCTCTTCCGAAATCAGTCACTGCAGACGACCTTGAGACTCAGCAGATGGCTAGCGATGCTACTAAAGTTACACCTCCTGAGACTACGCACCGTCGGGCTGTAAGAAGGTCGAGATATGGTTGCCGAAATTGCAAGCTCAGGAAGCTCAAGGTAGAGATGCTCTCGACCCTTTGATGTTGCTTAGCTGATCACAATATCTGAGATTAGTGCGACGAGACCAAGCCCAATTGTAGGAAATGTAGATCTTTTGGTGTCTTATGCAATTTCTCATCAAATGTTTCCGACCTGCAACCGATTGGTTCCGCCACAGGGAAGCGATTAGCAGCGCGGAAGATAGACCCTCAGCCCTCTATCTCTAGTGCTGTTTGGACATCCGATGCATACACATTCTATCAGCTCAATGCTAAGTGTCAGGATTTTATCACACGTTATCTTGGACGCAGTCTTGTGAACCCCGAAGACCCCAACTTGGTCTACGTTAACCGCCGGATGCTGAAACTAGCCTTCTCTGTAAGTCCTGTTTCTGAATTCCGTTAAGCCCTGATCACATTGAACGAAATCGGCTTGAGACTATACACTAATGCATTTTCCTCAGTATCCTTTTTTAATGCATGCTTCGATAGGCGTAGCCCTCGCATATGACCGGCATATTAATGGACCAAGCGGGCGTCGCCAGACTTTAGAAGAATGTTTCCATCTTGCTCGAAGTACAACGCTTCTAAACAAACGTCTCAAAGTGCCCATTGAAGCGAAAGATAAAGATCCAATTTGGGGGACTGCAGCAGCTCTATTGACTCTCACCTTCTCTTCCCCCGACGCGTGCACACTAGACGATGCATGGCCACTGAACCCCGGCGCATCGTCCGCGCTGGACTGGCTCCCTATGAACAAAAGCAAAATGGATCTCATGGGTATCATGAATCCTCTCCGACCAGACAGCTTGTTTCATATCATGGCTACGACCTTTGTTCACATGAATATACCCCCGCCAAAGATGGGTGTAGATGGCATACCAAGAGAGCTGGCCTCGCTATGTCATCTCGACGAATCGTCGACTCAGATCAATAATCCATATTTCAATGCAGCCCACGGCTTGTCCAGAATTATTTGTTTGCCTGACGCCGAAATCACGACTGGGCTGACCCAGCCTTTTATGCAAAGTATTGAAGGCCCTTTCGAAAATTTACTCCGTGAAAGAGATCCAACCGCCCTGCTGATGTTGTATCTTTGGTATAAGAAGACCAGACGCAGCACGTGGTGGATCGAACTTCGGGCTATAGTGGAATGTACATCTATTCGCTCTTACCTGAGGACAAAACATGGAACCAATGGCGCCATACAAGAATTTCTCGAGCGGGGAATATCATGAGCTGCGAAACAACATAATTTCAACTAGGAAAGGTGCCCAGGTGAGCATCCCGTCCACCCTTGTTCAAGAATCAAACATGATATCCAGCGTCTACCAACTGGTCTCAAAATATCATTTTCACGGTT
The DNA here is from genome assembly GCA_035985395.1 of Penicillium coffeae. Lineage (NCBI taxonomy): Eukaryota > Fungi > Ascomycota > Eurotiomycetes > Eurotiales > Aspergillaceae > Penicillium > Penicillium coffeae. Next base: position 823,835 of record CP142594.1, on the reverse strand, counting down.
ATTACCGCACTCCTACTAACAACACACCATAACGATAAACAGAACCTCATCATGCCAAAAAGAAACACAATCAATCAAAAGTGTAAAGCACCGCCTCCGAAGCCGGAATCTCCACATTCAACACACCCCCCTCAACACTCACCACCTCCTCCCTGTCATCAAGAGAAACAGCCCGACCTCCCGCAACAGCATAATCATACGAAACCGCACCAAACAAAACATTATCCGTGGAGTCACTCCCCGGCGCAGTCAACCTCTGCACCCTCGCGCTCTTCGCCCCCGGAACCCGGAACTCATACGCCCGACTCGGCCTCTCACCATGCGTCGTCTCATTGAACGCATCCATATTCAAAACAACCAACTTCGACAAATCACTACCTTCGTAAATACCATACGCAGCCTCGGTATCATCCTCAAGCGGGACGTTCACGATCCTGACATCCTCCGCCTGCCCGAGAGCACTGGCCACCATGATCTGGCCATAATAAGGCGGCCTTGTGGTAGGTGGAACGCCCTTGCTTGTCAGCGGCTGCCAGGAGGCGTAGCGGTAGTCTAGGCCTTGGTGGAAGTAGAGGCGCTTAATGTTCTGCTCGAGGGGTGGGACGAGGTTAGTTATTGTTACTTGTTGGGGGGTGGCGCGCTGGGGAATAAGGTTTTCAGAGCGTACGTTAGCGGCTGCCCAGAGCGAATAGTCGACGAGCCAGAGGGCATCACCGAAGACATTTGTCTCGCCGTTGCGGCCTTGGTTGGCGATGGAGTTGGTCTCGCCGAGGGTGTATGGGTGCCCAATGTGGGCGAGGTTGTTCATTCGCTCGATGTGTGGGGCGATACTTTCTACAATGCTGGTGTGGTTCATTAAGATTCCTTGGAAACCAATTAGACTGGTTATTTTTTTCTTTTCTGGAGCACGCGCGATGTAACTAGAATGAGATGCCGACTTACTTTGGAGATCGAGGGAGACGGGACCCAAAGGAGGGGCGAAGACGCCTAAATAACTGTTGGCAATTAGCAATGCTCATCAATGTATCGTGTCAACTAGGTCAGGATATTATTACTTGTGGAATGAGAGCAGCCTTGTCAAGTTCTTGGGGTCGTATCCCAGATTGTACATCTCCTCGGCAGTCCATGTTGAGTTGACAAGATCGCCGGTGACCAAGCTAGGCGCCATGAAATTCGACGACACGCCCGGGCATGCGTCATTTACGGCGGCTTTGACAACCTCGGATTTCTTGTTCCATTCTTCAACGTAATCAGAAATTGAGTAATTGGCTGGTCGATACTCGCCGGGTGCAAAGTTCCATTCATTTCCAAGCTCGAGAAGCTCCAACTGAGGACCGATGGAGGAGCATGCTATAACAGCAGAGTCTTGAAGCTGCTGGATAGATTTATTCTGATTCATGTTGAGACCATGAATGAACATGATATCACCTAAGGTGTGGTACGAGTCGAAGAAAGAAGGCCCATAGTTGATCTGGTTTGGCTGGTCGTCGCCTTCTTCGGCGAATATGAGTTCCACATTTTCTTCCTGGTCGGGAAAGTAGGTAGTATGGTCTCTGGTTGGATGTTAGCATGTTCTAAAATAAGCCATTGATTTTCATACTGTGATGTGCCTCCAACCCGAACCTTGGGCAGGATTCCGGTAATGTGTTTGAAGTTGTTTAACAGATTTCGGGAAAACACATTGGGGTGGGACTTGTTGCCTGCATAGTCTGGGAAGAAGGCAAACTCGATAGAGAATGATTGAAGATCACGCGAAACTACTTGGGCCTTATCTTCAGGCGCAGGAATGGCGAGGGTATTCGCGGAGATGAGAGGCAAACCCGCAAGCAAAGCCAAACTTGCGAGAGGAATGGTAGTCTTCCACATCTTGGTAGAACCTGTTGACTTTCTGTCTGTCTGGGGTTGAATATCTTTCTCACCTTGATTTATAGTGAAGCTTCACGGCTATTCAAACCATCGGGCTTTGAACTCAGGGTCCAAAGTGACAAGAAGTCTTGTTTTCTGAGTCTCATCGTAGGCGCAGCAGGTAGTTCCAGTCCTTCGCATGCATTTCTCAAGCCGTGTGTCTCATCTCAGGGCTTATATTGTGTATACTCGATATCAAAATAGTTTGTAAATATCATGGTCATTAATTTTATCGCATTAGTTTCATACATCATTAAATCCTCAACATCAACACCTTCCCCAGCATCGGCAACAGAACTTCAAAAGCCGTCCACGCTAGAGAATAGAGTTGCAGAAACTCTAACCGAACAACCGAGAATCACCCCGCAATCCCCAGACTCATAAACAAATAGTCATCATGAAAGGCCCCTTTCGCTGTAGTCAAGTGCTCGGCAAATTGAGTTTGATAGCCTAGCCCCCGCAAAATGCGGAAGAGGCCCAAGTGTCCAAACTGCCGAAAATTCCCTTGTATATGCCGGACAGCGACATCAAGTGCATAGCCAAGGCCACTATGACTGATTGTGATCACTCATGGTTGTCTTGTGATATGGCCCAGTGCTTTCGTATGTGCTGCGTCATCGGGTAGCATTGCCCCCGGGGCCTCTGGCATTGTCCGATACACAATGTGCCTCACGGAGACGGCTGGGGGTCTTTGGCCTGAAGGGTAACGCCTTGTTGCGAGCCCGGATCATGGCACAGGTCTCGTTGTCTGAGTGGTAAATATAGGTGGTTGTGCTGATACCATCTTTGTCAAGGTGCGAGTATTCCTCCTCGGTTTGGAGGTCCTCTACTCCTGTTAGTATGATTTAGTCTTGAAGAATAATATGTTGATTAGCATACCGAGAATCTGGATTGACACATGAGAGCTCAACACCTGAGGGATCTCCGGGATCTCAGGAACATCGGGAGCAGAGGGATGGTTTGAGGGCTCGTCAGAGTGACTTCCAGCCGACCAGCGGCCCCATTTCGGAAGAGAGAAGTAGTTGCGCATCATGATCGCTATATTAACGGCTCGCACGGCCAATGCTTGTACTGAATAGATTGAATAAAGAAAGATTGGAATAAAAGAAAAGAAAAAACGAGAGTAAGTTTGTTCCTCACAAACTGGCATTTCACACCGTTATAACACAGAGCCCTGCGTTCTAGAACCAAAAGACCCCAGAGCCGCCAGGACCATCTTCGCAGACCCTGTTTCTATCTTTGTATACAATAAGACACTTCAAACAGCGTCAAGGGCAGACATAGTGCGATTGCATCAACCTCAAACACCTGATATTGCCGCAAGTCTAGACCCGACAGACCCGCGTGCCAAAGGATTCTCAGAAAAACTCCCCTCGGTATAGAATACAGACAAATCAAAACCCTCCCAGTCCGCAATTGCAGACAAAATAAATTAACGTCCAAGACACAATCCACCTTAGATCGAATCACATAGATCGCCCGATCCTGCCGAACCCCACCCCGCCAGCGCCACATCAGCGGCTACCCTCCAGCCCGTCAATCTACTTGCTCAACAGAGTCCTCCTGCACGTCTTACGTAGATCGAAATGCCCCTCCATCCCACCCCTCCTCCTCTTCCCTAAACCCCACCTCAACCACTCTTTCCTTTCAAGAATACCAATACACTCTCACCAACAATCTTGAATCCACACGATGCCGCTCTCACCCCCCACAATCCTCCTCCTAGGCACCTGCGACACCAAACTCCCCGAACTCCAATTCACTAAATCCCGCCTCCAATCCCTCGGCGCCTCCGTCCTCCTCCTCGACACAGGCCGCTCCCAATCATCTTCCCCCGATATCTCCTTCCCGCAATCCTCCCTCTTCCCTTCTTCGCACGGCCAAGGGCACAGGCCAGACATCTCCTCCCTCCCGCGGTCAGAGTACATAGCCACACTCGGACCAGCCGCGAGCGCGAAAACGCGCTCTCTGCTCGAGTCAAGAGCCATCCATGGCGCACTGGGTCTAGGCGGTTCCTGCGGGACGGCGCTCGCGGCTTCTGTCTTCCGTGAAGCGCTGCCGATTGGGTTTCCGAAGATGATTGTTTCGACGATGGCTTCCGGAGATGTTAGTGCTTATATCGGGGAGGCGGATATAAGCATGATGTATAGTGTTGTTGATATTGCGGGGAGGAATAGGGTGTTGGATAGGGTGTTAGGGAATGCGGCTGGTGCGATTGTGGGGATGAGCAGGGTTTATTATGATTCTTTACTGAAAGCAGAAAAAGGAAAATCGAAAGAAGGAGAAGAAGAGGACGAAGGTATCAAAATTGGAATCTCGATGTTCGGTGTCACAACGCCAGCTGTTATGGCCGCCAGCGAGAGATTAACATCCACGATCCCGGGAGTCGAGATCTATACATTCCACGCGACGGGAGCAGGAGGGCGAGCGATGGAACGCTTAATCGCCGAAAACCACTTAGATGCTATTCTCGACCTAACGACAACAGAGCTAGCAGACGAGGTCGTTGGGGGAGTGCTTTCCGCCGGCGAGAAGAGGTTGACGGCAGCGACGAAGCGAGATATCCCGCGCATCGTGAGTCTGGGTGCCTGCGATATGGTGAATTTCGGGACCCCAGATAGCGTGCCGACCAAGTTTTCGGAAAAGAATGGAGCTGAGGCAAGATTATTCCATCACCATAACCCTACTGTTACGCTGATGCGGACTACGAGGGAGGAGGTTAGGGAGATTGCGAAGCTGATTGCGAAGAATTTACTGGGCGATGGGGGGAACGGCGCGGTGTCGAAAACGAAGGTTATTATACCTACGGGCGGATTGAGTATGCTTGATGTGCCGGGGCAATCGTTCTGGAATCCTGAAGTGGACGAGGTGCTATTTTCAACGTTGGAGGATGAGCTTAAGGGAAGCAAGATCACGGTCGAGCGTGATCCGAGACAGATCAATGACCCCGAGTTCGCGAATAAGGCAGCAGATGAGCTGCGGAGCTTGCTCGGGCTGTAGATGATCAAAATCATATTTCGGGCTAAGGGTTTTAGAGGCTACTAAATTTACTACGCTTTGTAATCGAAAGAGAGTCTTCTCATGAGCATAGCTCGCATATATTATATTTCATGTTTCGGTACAGCAGCTCATTGAGCCAGGCTGCACATTATTTCGGTATCAGAGGAAACCCATCCGTACGCAGTGTTGAATGCAAGACCATCCCGGGTCGAAACCACGCCAGTAAAAAAATAAACAAGACACTCCCCATGTGGAAACCACTTTTTATGCCGTTGAAGGACAACCACTTTTGAGTTCTAAGTTGATAAAGAACCCGATATGCCAATCGTAACATCGTTGAATCATGTTGAAAGTCTATATCTCAAGAAAACCTCGTTAAGAGGACGCAATTGGGGAGTCGAAGAGGAAGGAGGTAGGTGAGAGTGCGGAGGAAATGTTTAGGGTGAGACGCTTAGTAGCGGTAGATCTCGGCCTTGAAGGGACCGTTGACGTCGAGGCCGAGGTACTCAGCCTGGACGGGGGTGAGCTTGGAGAGCTTGGCGTTGACGTGGTCCAAGTGCTGGAGAGCGACCTGCTCGTCGAGCTCCTTGGGGAGGACGTAGACGCCAACCTCCTTCTTGCCGGAGGTGCCGAACTCGACGTACTTGTTGGCGAAAACCTGGTCCTCGGACTTGTACAGAGAGATCTGGGCAAGGACCTGGTTGGAGAAAGAGCAGGACATGACGAAGGAAGAGTGGCCGGTGGCACAGCCAAGGTTGACAAGACGACCCTCAGCAAGCAGGATGATGTGCTTGCCGTTGAGGAGGTAACGGTCGACCTGGGGCTTGATGTTCTGGACGGACTGAGCGTTGGCCTTCAACCAGGCAACGTCGATCTCAATGTCGAAGTGACCAATGTTGCAGACAATGGCGTCGTTGCGCATGGCCTCGAAGTGGCGGCCAACCAGGATGTCACGGCAACCAGTGGTGGTGACAAAGATCTGACCGACGGAAGCAGCCTCCTCCATGGTGGAAACCTCGTAACCCTGGACAGCGGCCTGGAGGGCGTTGATGGGGTCGATCTCGGTAACGATAACGCGGGCACCCATGGAGTGGAGAGCCTGGGCACAACCCTTACCGACATCACCGTAACCGGCGACAACGGCGACCTTACCAGCAATCATAACATCGGTGGCACGCTTGATACCGTCGATGAGGGACTCACGGCAACCGTAAAGGTTGTCGAACTTGGACTTGGTGACACAGTCGTTGACGTTGATGGCGGGGACCTTGAGCTTGCCATCCTTGAGCATACGGTAGAGGTGGTGGACACCGGTGGTGGTCTCCTCAGAGACACCGAAGCAGCCCTCGAGCTGCTCGGGGAACTTGGAGTGGACAAGGGCAGTAAGGTCACCACCGTCGTCGAGGATCAGGTTGAGCTTCTTGCCATCCTTGAAGGCACCGAGCTGCTGCTCGAGACACCACTGGTACTCCTCCTCGGTCTCACCCTTCCAGGCGAAGCTATCAAACAGTTAGTTCAGCTCGAGGCTCTTGATATGGATGAAAGCTTACACAGGGACACCGGCGGCAGCAATAGCGGCAGCGGCGTGGTCCTGGGTGGAGAAGATGTTGCAAGAGGTCCAGGTGACCTCAGCACCGAGGTGAACGAGGGTCTCGATGAGGACGGCGGTCTGGATGGCTGGATAGGGGGTCAGCTTTTGGCCGCGGAAAATTTATCAATCTGCCGAGACGTACTCATGTGAAGACAACCGGCGATACGGGCACCGGCGAGGGGCTGGTCAGCACCGTACTTGGCACGGATGGCCATGAGACCGGGCATCTCAACCTCGGAGAGCTCAATCTCCCGGCGGCCAAAGGCAGCCAGGGACTATAAACAAAGCTGTTAGCCAGTGTCGAGGCAGCGGGGAATTGCAGTACATACGATGTCAGCGACCTTGAAGGTGTGGGCGGGGGCAGCCATTGTGTATGGAGAAGAAATAGAACTAGGAGAAATTAGAGAGAGAGAGAGGGGATGGAGAGGTAAAGGAAGACAAACCGAGAGGGGGGAGGGTTGAAGATAAAGGAGAAAAAGAGGAGGGGCGTGGCAGAAATGCAGATCGAGGGAGGGGAAAAAATATTTCGGGGGCCACTTGACAGGGGCGGTAGCGGTACTTCTTCCACTATTGTGTTTACCGCTAAAAAGAAGTACCGGTACAACTACGGTCAGCCCACGTTCAAGCGCTGGTGGGGTCCATCTTAGTCAGAAGCTTTATCGGCTGCCGACTTGCGATAATCAAGAGGGGCCAACGCGGGTCTAGTCGAATAGAATCTCCAGCTGGGGACCTTGGACACTTTACTGGCTTTGGGGCGATTCCTCCAGAGAGCTCTCTGAGGGCGAAGGGCCAAAGGATTGGGGATTTTTGGCGTCAGAGCTTGGGGGCGAAGGCGAGTCTACTGCTTAATTACGGGAGCTCAAGCTGCCCCGCCTTCCCAACCCTATTCTGCAACTCGCCGTTGGGGAGGGGTTTACTGCCATTGACTTGTTCAACATGGAGAAGCTGCACAGAGAAGTGATATTCATATTCTCATGAAGTAAACGTGGTCATATTCAATAGAACGAGAGACATGCAGAAATCAGAAAGCAACAGCCAGAGTCATATCGTCGTGTTCATCATAAAGAAACCCCACCGCTAAAAGCCCCACCGCAATAACAAACAGCACCACATCCATAACTTTTTATCCCAAAAGACTAATAAGTGGCCTGTGGGGCCTCAATAGAGCCAACTGGAGGGCTGTACTTCCAGGACGGAACTGGGGAAGCAGCACTCTCAATCTCATCAGGCCAGCGGTGTCGGTGTGAAGGGCCTTGGCTGCGAGCTCGACGCAACCTCCGCTCACGACGGTGAGTACACTCATCCTGGAACTCACGCTGCTCCTTGCGCTTCTCATTGACCTCTTGCCATTCGCTATAGGCACCCTTGATACCCAATGCAGCAAGCCCGATACTCGCAGCGTCGAGAGTGTTCGCCTTGATGCGGCGTCTGCGAGCTTCCTCCGGCGTAATCTTTCCATCCTCCAGGGCCTGCAATCGCTTCTTCCGCTTCTCGATACCCTGGTGAACATTGTGGGCGGCGTGGATAGTCGCCACGGTCGCTAGCCCACTCGTCACCAGCATATCACGCTTCATCTTCTTGTGCCTCTCTTTTTCATCAGAACTGTCGCCTAGGTCAGAACTACTCTGGGAGCTTGAGCGTCCGCGCGACCTCGTGGACGCTGCTCGGTCAGGTCCGCCGCGCGGTGCGCTCCTCGGTGGGTTGGGGGGTGGATTCCTTCCGATTGAACGGTATCGACCTACATCTCGCGAGCCTCTCCGGCCTCCTCCTCTCGATCCTCTGCTCCGGTATTCACTGTCATCTGCGTCCGAGTCCGAGTATGAATCGTATCGCTTCGAGCCCCGACGGCGACTGGACGACCGCTCGTAACCCCTATCCCGGCTGCGACTTCGTTCGCGTCGACGATCATCACCGCCTCCTTCCAGCCCGAGGGCCGCCATGCCCTTGCTGATATAGTCGGAGACACTCTTGCTGCGCTTCTTGGATCCACGATCTCGATCGTCACGGCGGCGACTCCGGCTTCGATCGCTTTCGGAATCGTAACTATCGCGAGACCCTTCACGGCCTCGCGGCCGAGAACGTGAGCGAGAGACTCGATCAAATATCTCCTTGCCCGCTGCCGCTATAGCACCCGCCGAAGCGAGGTCCTTTAGCCCGCCACCACCAGAGGATTTGCTGCGGCCGTCACGACCACGAGACTTGGAGCGTCCTCCGACGAAATGGCTGGCAGCTAGACCCGCGAGCGTAGACTCGATCATGTGGCGCTTACTGTGCTTGTTTGGATCCCTATCCACGAGGCCATCTGTTCCTGCCGCAGTCACGGCGGCTGTGAGAATCGCTTTACCCTTATCTCCCTTCCAGGGACCGGGGTCCTTGCGGGAACGGAAGGCTTGTGCGGCGCCGGCTGTGAGGGCTGCGCGAGCAGCTTGGGCGATGCGCTCTTCATTCGTCGCGCGGTGACGGCGGCTGCGATCGCGGCTTCGTGAAGAGGAGGAGTACCGGCCTCGACTACGAGAGTAAGAGCGAGCTCGGCGATCACGGTCACGGCCGTAGTCTCTACCACTTCCTCGATAGTCACGATCGCGGTGGTGGTCTCGTTCATGCTTCCAGGCTGCCGCAGCAGCACCACCGCCTAAACCGAGAGCACCAAGAGCCTGTTCGCTAAACGACTTGCGGCGTTTACCACGATCACGGCGATCACGGCGTTCAGGGGATGGGCTATATGACGGGGGAGAATATCTAGAGCGGCGGGAAGAACCTATTTAGACGATTGTTAGATCTTTCCTCGTAAGACACGCATGGTAGTACAAAGCCGTAGCCCGTCACTCCTCTTTCTCCCATCTACTTACGGCGATCATCATAACGGCGAGATCGGCCTCCAGATCTCCGAGGTCTTTCATCGTAATAGGGATCATAGCCGCCGACCGAAGAAGCACGGCGCACAGTTTCATAAACAGGTCTTCCCGAGCGTCTCGAATTGTATCCACGCTCATACATATAATCCTCCCCCGGAGGAAAATGTCGCTGGATTTCTTCCACAGATTCTCCGGGGTAGATTTCTCGCTCAAAGCGTGAAGGTGCGGCGCGGGGCTGGTCGGGGTGATCATCGAAATAGTCCGCAGCGGTTCCGGGTTGGCGGTCGCGGCGGTCGCGCGGGGTATAGTAGGGGCGGTCGTCGTAATAAGCCATCTTGGGCAGATGGGCACGTAAGGGGTGGAAACTCAGAAGCAGTCAAAAAAAAGGTGTCGAATGTTTGGACTTTCTACCGGTCTTGGGACGATGAAGAGTAGAAGAAAGAACGGACGAGGCAGATCTGAGTGAATGGCGGGGCAGGTGGCGTGACGTCGATGGAGAGAGCAGGGATCAAAAGTGGCGAGTAGCTGAGAGCCTGTTAGCCTGTTAGGCAGAGAGTCTGGAAGCACTATTAGTGACTTGTGGGCACTGCCAGCCGCTACTGCGTACTTGGCAAAGTATGTTCAGGCGCTGGACTCCAGGTACTTGTGGACCTGGGTACATGTCAACCTGAGCGTTTAGGAGATTCAATGTGTGACTTGTGCAGAGGCTTTGTCTCCGGGAACCCAGAGACTCTCATATAAGAGCACAGACAAGCATGATGACGTCGGGGTAATATACTGGGATGGCGTGGAAGAGTCAACTACCGAATGAGGCGCTCGGATGCGCCGCTGCGCTGTCAATGGCGTCATCTGTGTGATCCCCAAAAACAAGCTCATCGCGATCTTCTAGAAGACGTCCGCAGCGCTGATCATAGCACAGTGCCAGGCTCCGGTCCCTCCCAATGCTGATGATTCTACGATGGCCGCCTCGATCTATGCCGCCTGCTGTCAACAATGCTTTCCACGGATCACACACGGCTAGCCCCGCCGGCGCCAGGTACCAGGACCAGGGTTCCTGATCTTATCGAGATCCAGCAAATCCCATCGTGCGGAATTGGCCTCCTGGGAGAGCGCATTACGTATGGTGCGCTGGCGAACGCTGTCAGATCAGACTGGTCACACCGTCATTCCGGCGGGGGTATCCCGGTCTCGCTAACTACTATACAAGTACACAGATACGAGATCCACATAATCCATCTTGGATGCGCGTATCGCACAACTTGTGCAATAGTACAGAGAACATGGAACTAGAGGCTGTAAACATTGAACAGAATTGTTATTGCAAGTAGAATTGAAATTGAAATCGCTATGGTATCATTGGTGCGGTATGTGTCATTGGACATCATCCGGTGAACTGGGAAACTTGCGCCTTCTGGCGGCTGCTATATACTGTATCCTTCACGCCAATCTCTTGCTTTTGCATAGACGTGGATGGCTGAGATGCTCTGCAATGCGGTCGTGCCTGAGGCCGCGCAGGATCGTCAGGGGCAGTGGAGGCAAAAGTCCGAGGACTATGCCGGGTTATGAATCTCTGTCGCAGATGGCAACGGTCGGAGTCATGTTGATGAGGGTCCCGTAATAAAGGGAAAAGAGATGTCTTCGCTCAGTCTCAAGAAGGATGCTGCGGTCCGCTCGCAGGTGGCGGTGGCGGAGGCATCGCAGCAACCTCTGTGCTTTGGACGCCATTCATCTGATGTCCTGTATTGCCGTATCCAGAGTCCTGTCTAGAGACACCCCATCGAGCTTCAGCGTCTGTCTCTGACGCTGTGGTGGAAATGGAACGCATATCTTCCGAGTGCGTGCGGTGGGTGCGGATGTGCTGCTTCATGTTGTCTTTGCGAGTAAATGCCTTGTTGCAGATGGGGCAGTGCACGCTCTTCTCGCCAGTATGCTTCTTGCCATGGCGAGCAGCATGTCCGGAAGTCGTGAATGTCGCTGTACAACCATGGCTCGCGGTGTAAGGACATGGGTACTTGTTTTTACGGCCGGTGCCGCGAGAGCTGCCTGTGCCGCCAGACGAGGAAGACTTCGCGTCTGCTGAGGTACTGGCACTAACCTCTGGGGGTGTGCGAGGGGGCAAAGGTCCCCTTGATCGGTGCTGATATGAGTCCCGTCGCAGGTCCTGCCGAGCGTACGGGTGGTAGCCAACTGATGAAGGCTGGCTGGAGATATAGTCATAGACAGAGCCGTCTGAGGAGCCGGGTGAGGTTGGTTGAGCTACCTCGTTCACCGAGTCAAGCTGGCTCCGGACGTCTTTCGGAGAGGTTGCTGGAGACTCGGACGAAGGTCGTGGGAAGACGTATGATGGGTTGTTGGCGGGGGGCTGGTGATGCTCTGATGTAGAGGGCAGTGAACTTCCGCTCAGTCGAGGGTTGGATCGAACAGCAAACGACGGGTTGTCGTCGTTGTTGAGGATCGACACCACGTTCGCCTTCCTCCCGCCGGACATTTCCTCTGAGCCCTGATGCAAGGGCACCGGGGCTAGGAGGGTATACTATAACAAGCAGTCAGCTAACAGGGTTCATGACGTCGCACGTTCCCGGATTATCTTCACAGACTCCACGGATCACAATGCGAGGTAATAAGAGGATGGGAGATGAAACGGAAGGAAGAAGGGATCCTGTTTCCGCTCATGTCCCTTGGAGGGTATTGGAAACGTACCAGCGGTTCTCGAAAGATGTTTGCCCTCTGTGTCGTGTAACACGTCGCCAACATTAGGCCCTAAGGAGGCACTGGCCTGCAAACTTGGCTAGGAAAGGATGGAGACCCGAGCCGTCACTCTGATTTGTGCTTGCCGATGAAGCACGATGATCGCTCCGATTCCTTTGGTTCTCGATTTGGAGCCAAAAATGCTCGATCGTCTCGCTCTGACAGTTTGCGATTGCTGTCGAAGAGCAGAAAAATGGAAAAGGCGGTTTATCGGGCTTAGCTGCGCCTTGCGGGGGATAACTCCTCCTCGAACAGTCTGACGATGTTTTGCACCCTGGCTCGCTTTATCTTGGTATCCTTCAGTCTCCCCTTTCCAACCCAGTGCTCGGAAAATTCAACGTGGGGAACACAATTCTCAACGGTGGTTGCAAACCGGCCTGGCTGTGTTGGCCGGGGGTTAAAAAATAACGCTGGTCGTTAAACTCGTAACGAACACAGAGCAACCGTTTCTAAGAGCAGTACCAGGCTGCTCAAACCAATGAAACAGGCGTGTGACAGTGGAGGGCGGTGCTGAAAATACAACAGGCCACTGGCAAATGTTCTCGTGGTTCTATTCGTATAAAGCCAAGCAAATCAGACCAGCCGAGCCCTTGGTGATACTTGGAGGTCAACTGGAGAGGTGACGAGAAGAGGGGAAACAATCAGAGCTGTCAATGGTTCGGATGGCAGTCGCATCAAATAAGGAAAGGATAGAGAGATCCAGGTCCGAGTTGAGACAAAGGCAAAAGTTAAATATCAAACGGGAAAAAAAAGAAAAAGCTGACAGTTCCCAAACGACCCCAGGTACTGATCCATATATGCGAAAAGGGCCAAGCTTCCAGGGTCTGTCGGGGAGGCTCCAGAAGCTCCATGTATTTACACACGCAAGAGAAGCACGCTATCGCACTAGCCGTTGCAGTGGAGCCCCAGGGTATTAATACCGCGCCAAAACATGTACAGTAAAGTAACCAGGACCCCTACCTGGAACTGTGTAGACCCGTTTTCTCGACTCCGTTTCTTCCGGCCCGCAAACCCTGGCGGGGACGGCATTCGTCAGCCTAGATCTACGGGGCCGCGGCCACCAGTCTGGCCTTGTCTTATTCTCTCGTGGCTGTGCTTGATTAAGCGCGGATACACTTGTAGCACCTCTGGATCAGAAGGCAGTGCTCTCGCTGTATCCTACTGCAGTATGTCTTGTGCAATCCTCTGTTGCATAGCGGTTTCGTTTTCGTCTCGAGTTCCCAATGGGACTAGGGCTTCGGCTGGCCCAAGCGAAAAAAGCGGGCCAGGACAAAGGATGCGAAAGCATATCGGGAGAACTACGGGAATTAAGAGCCGTACACAAACGCAGGGACAATGGGACACGAATCATCTGAGTGATCCCTATCTGACGCTAAGATCCCCTGTTTCAAGGTTCGTGGTGTCTTGGACCCTGGATAGACCAGACGAAGTTTTAGCCGTGGCTTCATAACTCCGATCGCTAGAATTGTACAAGTATGCCAATGGCGATGTGGATAATGCTATACGGAGTGCTCCATAGAAGTGTACTATAGAACAAGCGCTATAATCAATTATACTCCGTACTCATGCAAAGCGCCGAGCCTGCGCGTACGTAACTGATGATGCTGGTAGTCTCCTTAGTCGCCTTACTCATCGGGCCCTCATCTCCGATCAGCGCGGGCGGGTTCTTTGCTCCTCTCAAGGCCTCCCTTTCCGTTACGCCTCGTTACAAGTGGCTTTCGCGCTTGAAACTGCTTGGCAATACTCAAAAGTCTCTTCTCCCTGGGGTTGTCTCTCCATATGCTCTCCCATCGCTGTAGGAGAGAAAAAGACTGAGCCCTTAACCGGCTGGTCTGGCCAGCCGTGGCGCTCCCGCCCTCGGATCTGCATTCCACCTTTCTAGAAACAGTACTTCAGGCCGAGCCTGCGCCAGAGCGAAAAAAATAAAATAAAATAAAATAACTCCCCGAAGAACAAGGACTCAAGGATTTCATACGGAGTAGTATCAAAGGGATCCGATCAGTAACGAAATCTCTTCACAGGGCTGAATGTTAAAGGGTGTACTGTACGCTAGCGCCGAAATAAATTATTATTAGACATACTTCTCACCGAAAGCTTAGCCGCATTTGCGTTGCCGTGCCAGATCATCAGGACCCTTTGCACGTACGCGTCAGGATGGGCAAGATCGCCCTGGAACTGTCAGTCTTCTCCATACTCTATAGGGCTCAGCGGAGGCCGTGCAACCTTTCGTACTCGTAAGACTACAATTGCCGCCCCGCCCCGACTGGCGGGCTCCTTCCGCTGTCTACGTAAGTCGCGGACGTATACTTGCAGAGTCGCTCTTGCTTGTCCTCTCCACGTTTTGCCCTACGCCGCCCTGTGGCTCTGCCTTTGATAACATCTCTCCGTTATCTCTGATCATCTTATCGTGTGCACATGCATGTATTGCGTTGAGTGGTCCCCGAATGGCATAATGGGTCAATCATTCCACGGGCGCCTCGCATCTCGGTGGGGAGGGGTTTGAGCTGCTTCTCTTCGTCCCGGGCCCAGATCGAAGACCACGCACTCGCCCTCGACTGCTCGCGTAGATTCGCCAGCTCTGAGCATGGCTCGTCGCTTCAAACGAGCTTTCAGTGATGAAGGACTGAGGCATACGTATGCTGCCTACGTATATCTGCTGCCGCGTAGCCCTAGCCCCCTCGGATTAAGCTAGAAATAGCGCTATGTTTCCGTGCCTATCCCTCCTGGAACTGGGGGGCTCGCAGTGGCGTCCATGATTCGTACGCCCGCCGGGGTCAGGGAGTAGCCACATGTCTGACTTGTCAGCGAGCCCTACCTTTAGTGCCAGTTCCTTCGTTCCGGACCCTGTTTTCCTTTCTTTTTCTTGAGGGGGTTTTTTCCTGGCCATGTCTTTCGTGGCGTTTTTTTCTTATTCGTGTATTTTTTACCCTTTTCATCTGGATCTCCGTTCAGATGGTATCCAGCTACTGGTATTCCCGTTTCACGTTCTGTCTGTTTCGTTCTCAACACCTTCAATACAGGGACTCGTGGCCGGTCCCCTCTCTTAACCAAGACTGTGTTAGCTTGGGATTTACCCGGCCAATCCCTGTTCATCCGTCATCCAAGCCTTCCTGAATCGTCTCTAGCGCCCTGTGGCTTCTGAGTTACGCCCGCTGAGTAAACCGCACATCAAGCCCACCCACGCGGCCTCTTCTCGCCATTTTGCGCCACCCCGTAGGATCGGTTCATCCTCCAGTGGCTAGTTAGATTCCATCTATAGCGCTTCGCTACTAGACGCAGGGACTCAGTATTCGACCCTGACTTGATTTTGGCCCCAAGTCGCCCTTACATCATCCATGCGGCGAGGAACCGAACTTTGCTCCAGCATGCCGAGGTAGCCGGTATCTTCCTACGCCGCAGTAGTTAACTACTGTAGGTAGACATCATTCCCAGTGCATCTCATTCGCGGAGACATGGCATGGCCCTAGGCGCTTCCCCTCCCTTGGGCGGTGCAGTGCAGATTCACAGCCACAGCCCCATTCCTCTCCATGATTCTTAGATTGCTGCCTATTAGTGGATGCATTTTTGGCACTATTGAAGCCAAACTGTCGGCAGCTAGTCGCCAAGCTCCAGGATGATCCGGCACCGGCACCGTCCGTTCAAAATCTACTCTTTGAAGTAAGGAGCGTCCGACTTATGCATGTTCATCAGTTCATAAATCCCCGATCCAGCTGTGGCGCATGTCATCATGCTTCTATCTGAGCCTATCAAGATCTGGCGTCTGACTGTGGGTTCAACCAAAGCGCGGAGTCGTCCAGAGAACTCTGGTAGCTTTACTCCACGCTCCACGTTATGCGTAGTCTGGTAGCCGTATTCGATACGATGTGATCTGAAGAATGCAGCATCCGGGCGTTGTGTGGATTTGCTTTTTTTCGACACGTACAGTTACGTCGTCGGTATTCGCACTCTTCTTGAGGCCGAGAAGGAGCTTGTCTAGACCAACCCCGGTCGCTGAGCGATCCTGGTTGATCTACTAGGCCTTCGCACGGGACTCTCAGAGCCGTGCAGTATGTACAGTGCGTTCGCTCTACTCCACAACTTCGCCCAGCCACGGCACATAAATAGCCTAATATCAAGCTGCAGGTCTTGGCAAAGCCTACGATTTAGTCTATCGATGGATGCACCGCATGATCTTGGCTCGTCCTGACGCCCTTTGTGTCCAATGCCAATGGAATTGTACCGGTACGTTGGATGACATCCTCGACCGGCGATAATGGCTAGCTCCGGGCATATCAAAAGTGGTTCCATTCCCCGCAAGGAACCCAAATGTGAAACCTCACATAGAAATCCCAACTTTAGCTTGTTCTCTCCAGCCACCGCCCACTCTCTATTGTTATCAGACCCGCCGAAGAACCCGCAGTAGCTCCTCATTTGATCGGTGGCTGTATCAGGGTCCGGCCGAGTGTAAAATTAAGTGGGGGCGAGCATAAACGAGGACGTAGACAGACTACGCAAGAGCAGGAGGGAGAGCGAAGAATGTCGAGACTACTCCGTATTCCTGATCTATATGATCGAAACAGGCAATGGACGATACAAAGCCAAGCCTTTCATGAAGGAAAAATACCCCGCCCGAGAACCCTGCTTCCAACAGGGTAAGATAAACGAAGATTTTCTACTCCGTGCTTGCCATGCCGCAACAGGAACTAGACCGTTACCGGGCCCTGAACCGGGCCCTGCGTCTCGGGAGCTCGGACGCTGATCTAGCGCAGGGAAGATGACGAGCTGCGTAACGACCTGACGCCCTGCAGATAGGAATGACCCAGTGACAATTCCAGCTCAATAAGTTCGATTCGGTATCGTGGCTCTCCCTAGCCCTTTGGGGCAATTGATGCGGCGGCTAAGCTGAACACGGCGTAGGGCTGTATTGAACGTTTGCTCGCCATGTAATCTAAATTCCAGATTGGTTGCCAGGGATTCCAGGCTAGGCTTGTTAGGGGGATTCTGGCGTGGGCTGCGTAAGCGGAAACGTCATGTTGGGGGTGAAGCTGAGGTGGAAGTGTTGATAGTTCTGTATTATTTCGGGGATGGGGATAGATTGGGTTGTGTTTTGTTACGGGTGTCGCGGGGTTGGGGGTTCGGATAGGCGATGTATTGCGTGGCTTGATGGGTGGCTACGAAGTTTCTTACGTGGCTGATTTAAGGGTCTTTTTTTTTGGAGGCGCTAAGAAGATCGATGGGGTTGACTTTACTTTTTGCGAGTTCGGTGATCATTTGGGAGTGCGCTGATAGGTTTGGTATCGATAATTGTTTTTTTTTCGGATTATCCGGGCTTCGGATGTTGACCGAGCTGATTCTGCGGCTGGGATTGTCGACTGTGCATTCTTTAAAGATGCATCATCTAGATAAACAGACGTAGAGGCTATTCTAGGGGGTTGCTTTGATGAAATTATTGATTTGTTCATTAGTGTACTCGTGCGGAAATGGTTTTCAGGGCCGAATGGACCTGGGTTTTAGAGATAGCGATAGCTGTCTAGACACGCAAGAATTAATTTGAACAAAAGTTTGATTAGAATGCTTTCCTGAGATAAATGTAACGTACTTCTCAAATGAACAGTCTAGTTGCTAGAACCATGCAAAGAGAGCCTGTAAAACGCACGCCCGCCGTCCTCTGGCATGGAGCTTTCCGATCGCTCGTGCACTTGGAGACATGCTCTGGATCGTCATACTCCTAGCGAGTGATTCATGGCCCATTGAGCACTTTCGTTGACGTATGAATCACAATTATGCGACATAGAAGGAATCAAAACCCGTCTATCAATGAAGACGATGGCAACGGCCTGTCTACTTCATAGCACCTCCCCAGCCGAACTTAACAACCCATCCTGAATCAATCACCACATAGGTAAGAAACCAACATCCGGATTCGATTGACAGTCAAGATGCTTCCTCCTGTCGCTTCGGATGCTAAATAATCTGAAAAATATCAGTAACGACACCGTCTATCCTCGTCCGTTCCTTGCCTTCCCTCGGTGTATCTGCCCTCTGAAGATTCGACCCGCCCGCATTCACAGTGACCCTGTCTGAAATGCCGCCCTCTGGAGAAAGAATATAACACAAGCATGCAGATATCCGGGGCGAAAGCGATAAGAAAGAGCTGCGAGCCACGCAATTTCAATGTATCCGTCATTCATAAATCTTGAAGATCGTAAGGATGGATGCACGGAATCGTGAACAATGATGCTATTATCACCCTGGAGTGGTGGTGACGTGAGGCCCGAGTCTTTCAGCAGCGAACTGTTTGAGTATCTTGTTGCCCAACATCCAACGCGACAATACAGCCATCGCTTCACGGTCGGAGAGCCACCAACTAAGACTGTAGACAATCCTGCAGGTACCTGTGTTGCCCATGTAGCCTTGTCAGATGGAATAATGCATAAATTGGGCTCAACACATACCATGTGTACGCCTTTATATGTCGGAAATCAGCTGTTTAGAGCCCATACAACACTGAGACTCTGTTATAGGTTGTTATCATGATCGCTTCTAATGGAACCATTGATCCAGCCACATCGGCATTTTAGAGAACGCCTCAACCGATCACGATACTATCATCGATTTTGAGAGAGTTGAAACAGTACAATGATTCATTTGTATAGTTCTTATCACCCGTTGCGTCGATCAATAGCAGCACTCCGTGGGTGAGGGATTCTGATCTGAATGTCTTGTCGTGTTGGGGCGGAAGTGAAGCATCTCGCAAAACACATCATACAGTATAAACGGGGACCTTGATTCATCGCACATTAATTACAGATTCTCAAAGTCGAAGATGTTTATTATTGGAGCTCGGCTATGTGTACCATAATCGGCGCCTCTCCAAAACAATCCATATCAACTCCCGAGGTCACTTTTTCGGGTATATCTACAGGGAAAACACCGGAGCTCGCTTTCAAGGTCGGGCAAGATACATTTGTTGTAGGTTTATTTCAATATTTTCTAGGTGCGAATTAAACTCAGATCCACAAGAATATGAGCACATCTTCCGGTCTGCCAATTTCCCAATAGTTAGATGTTTTGGATGATGGGTGGCTGGGAAAGATCCTAGCAGCCACATCAAACTCCAACGACAGCTCCCGAAGTCAACCGTATCGCTAGTCCTCAAACTAACGAGCGATTTACAGCTATCGCCTGATATGACTGCTGCTTACCTTTCTCTCCTTCGCTTACAATGGCCAAGTTTCAAGACACATCACAAGAACAGTTACTTGCTTAAATGCCAACCTTGGAATGGAAATTCGAAAGCGCTTCTGAGAATTAAATGGCATCATTGAATGAAGCAAGGTGTCGTTTTTTCAAACGATAGCTATTTGGAGCTTAATCTATGCAAGAAATTTTGGATCCAACCTGGCGATGTCCAATAAAGTGGTTGAAAAGTTACCGAGCGACGAGTGGGGTCCAAAATAGCTGTGCTATTCAAATTGAGGCCTTCGAAATGAGGGATAGAAACAGCAACTTGGAGAATCAAGTTACATCACATCAATGCGCTTCACTACCTGAGCCTACCGACAGTTTATATGAAAGCCGAGCGTATTGCGGGAATTCAATGAAGTCATGAGGCTCTCGTTCACCCTGTGGGTCTGGACTCGGCAATCTCCCTGCCCATCAGGCGTCCACGAACCAAAATTTGGCGACTCCCGGTTCCTGCGAAAGTGTGCCTGACCACACTCTAGTCAAATGCTATGATTGGGTATGTTCCAGATTTAGATGCATTAGTAAGGTTCAACAATGTACTGAGATTTCTCCGAGCGCAAAACGACGGTCAGCCTACCAAGCGATTGTCCCGACAACACCCCCGACGTTAACCTTCCATAGACATAAGAAATTGACAGTTGGGCGCTTAATGGCGCTCGAGACGTTTGGGGTTCTCTGACTAGAAACTTTTAATCCCCCAGAAATCTCACTGACCTGGTGACCATTTCATGTCGCTTGCATGGCGCGCCAAACTCTATGCGGCCTAAGTTCCGCTGAGCCCCGACTTTAGCGCTAACACAGAGGGGTCTGTTTGGCGAACTCAGTGATAAATGCGCTCACAATGGGGCTCTTGCAGTGCTCTAGTCTGATTTCGCAGTTAGGTCCCATTTTCCCGCAGAAGGTAATTGGCCACGATGAGCAGGAGGCCAGTGATTTCTTGGTTTGGAGTAGGATCGAGATGGTTAGCACAGTGCTAGTGGCAAGACTGGCCCCGGGGGCAAAGCGAGAAAAAGTACAAAATCTCACCACCCTGCTGACCCAGACCCCGGTCTCTTCACGCTCGTTATTTGTGCCTGGTAGCTGACGAACTCGTGGTTTGCGAGCCTGATTATCGCGGCGCCCTATTTCAATTATATCATTGTCAGCCTCATCGGATAGATCACTGTCGATCTTGACCTCCGTGGAGTTAAACATGTGGGGATACATTGCGCCGATCGCGGCCTTAGCTGCTCTGCCTTGCGCCGATGCTATCACGCTGCACAAGCGAAGTGATCCAGCGGTCGTTGGGCTTCCAATCGCTCGCAGCGAGCACTCGCCAGCTTTGCGAAAGCGCGATGACACTGTCAACGCGACATTATACAATTCGGTATGGAGCCATTGGCGTTATGCAATATAGCTATTTGCCAGATGAATTGCCAATGGATAAAGTCTTACTAATTCACTCTTCTAGCAAAACTCTCAATACTTTATCAACATCACTGTTGGCACTCCTCCCCAGGAGCTCTCCCTGACCCTCGATACTGGAAGCAGCGACATTTGGGTCAACGTTCCAAACTCCACATACTGCTCGGCGGATGATGATCTCTGCTCATCCGATGGTCTGTTCACGCAGAAGGATTCGAAGACGTTCAAATTACTTGATTACGAACTAAATGCTACTTACGCCAGTGGCTTCCTCGCCGAGGGCCCCTACGCAACTGACACCATCAGTGTTGGAGGTGTTGATGTGGACGACCAGCAGTTCGCAGTCGCCTACAAGAGCAAGAACCCTTGTGAGTATCAATTGATCACACCAGGTAGCATATTGCTAACTTGAAATTATTTAGCCGGTATCTTTGGAATTGGATATTCCAAGTCTACCTACGCTGCCAGTAAGTATGACAAGCAGTACAAGACTTTCCCTGAGTCATTGGTCGAGAGTGGAGCCATCAAGTCGAATGCTTATAGCTTGTGGCTGAACGAATTTGATGGTAATGGAAACATCCTTTTCGGAGGTGTTAACAAAGCCAAATACAGCGGCGAGTTGAAATCTGTCCCTGTCTTGAAGCTGCACGGCGACTACTATTCCCTTGCCATTGCCTTGACCGATATCTACGTGAAAGACAAGAGCTACGGAACTGGCCTCCCCTTGGCTGTCAGCTTGGATAACGGCAGCCCTTTCATTGCTCTGCCCAAAGAGATCGTGGACCCCATCTACAAGGAAGTCAACGGCGGTTACTCCTCTACCGCCCAAGTTGGTTACGTCTCCTGTGATATGGCCGATTCCGACTACAATGTGACCTTCAGCTTCTCTGGCGCCAAGGTCTCAATCCCAATGAGCCAGTTGGTTTACACTGGTTACACTGCCGAGGGTCTCGACGACGATGACTGTATCTTCGGCATCACTGAAAGCCAGCCTGGAGTGAACCTGATGGGCGATCCATTCCTGCGCGGCGCATATGTGGTCTATGACCTCGACAACAACGAAATCTCTCTCGCAAATGCCAACTACGACGGCGGTGATGATGACATTCACGAGATTGGTACCGGATCAGACGCTGTGCCTGATGCAACCAATGTCAAGTCCCCAGTCACCTCAGCAACTGGTAATGGCGTTGAGAAGACACCGACCGCTGGGTCTGAGCCAGCTGGAACGACATCTTTCGTTGTTGCCAGCACCACTGCCAGCGACAGCACTGCTACTGAAACTGCCGACGGTGGTAGTGCCACTAGCACCTCATCCACAGGTGCAGCTGCATTGCCCACCAGCAACCCAAACCATCTCATTCCTGGTATTCTGGGCGCTGGTCTGCTGCTTGCTCTGTAAAGGCTCTGAGGGGCTTTTACTTAACACGTTATATCTCAGTCATAGATTTTCTATGTCTTAATTACCTCCAACTTCAGACCTACAAAGGTTCTCGGCCTAGCATATATAGTCAATAAATACCCATTTGTCATTCCTTGCTTGAATTAACGAGAGTCCCCAGTGTAAATAATTGAACCGAGGAGCGTTTTCAGCTGTGAGGGTATGCGCAGAATGGCAACCTAAGTCTGATGGGCATTATAATTGAGTGGTTGCAGAAAATTCCACCAGTCTGCAAATTTAAGAAGTTGAGGGGAAGTGTACTTGGGTAGTCGCACAGCATCTGTATAATGAGGTCAGTCGTGGGGCAGTGAGGGGCACCTCTGCCAACCTCCAAGTTCCCGCCAAGACTTCCCAATGAACCATTCAATAGTCCTTCAAGCCAACTCGAAGACTAGGAAATACCTTCCATCATGCCTCAGCCAAAGAACAGAGAAGAAGTCCTCGCCCGGCTTCGAAAGACCGTCGCAGATGGCTCAATCATCGTGGGAGCCGGAGCTGGTAAGCTACCATGTCTACTGTACCGAGTACAAGCATGCTAACCCTTCCAGGCATCGGATTATCAGCCAAAGCAGTCGAGCAAGGCGGCTGCGACCTGATCCTAATCTACAATTCAGGCCGCTTCCGAATGGCCGGCCGAGGCTCCTTAGCCGGCCTAATGCCATACTCCGATGCAAACAAAGTAGTCGTTGAGATGGTCCGTCCCTTCCCCCTACGAAATCTACGTTTTACAAGTCTAACCTGCCATGACAGGCAAGCGAAGTCATCCCAGTAGTCCAGCACACCCCCGTTCTAGCAGGAGTCTGCGGCACCGATCCCTTCCGCTCCATGCCCACATTCCTCACAGAACTGAAGCGCCTCGGCTTCGTGGGCGTGCAGAACTTCCCAACCGTAGGCCTCATCGATGGCCAGTTCCGCGCGAACCTCGAGGAAACAGGCATGGGGTATGACCAGGAGGTTGAGATGATTGCGACCGCGCATCAGCAAGGGCTCGTGACTACCCCTTACGTGTTCAGCAACGAGGACGCGGTTAAAATGGCGAAAGCAGGCGCCGACGTCGTTGTCGCGCACGCGGGCCTCACGACGTCTGGGACTATCGGCGCGCAGACCGGGAAGAGTCTGGAGGATTGTGTGGGCTTTGTGCAGGGCATTCGAGATGCGGCTGTGGGGCTGAACCCTGAGATTCTTGTATTGTGTCACGGCGGGCCGATTGCGAGGCCGGAGGATGCGGAGTTTGTATTGTCGAGGACGAAGGGGGTTCATGGGTTCTTTGGGGCTAGTAGTATGGAACGGTTGCCGGTGGAGATTGCCATCAAGGAGAATGCGGCGGAGTTTAAGAAATTGAAGGTGTCGAAGTAGAAGAAG
Organism: Penicillium coffeae; assembly: GCA_035985395.1. Taxonomy (NCBI): domain Eukaryota; kingdom Fungi; phylum Ascomycota; class Eurotiomycetes; order Eurotiales; family Aspergillaceae; genus Penicillium; species Penicillium coffeae. Next base: position 800,302 of record CP142594.1, on the reverse strand, counting down.
CGCGAGTCGGGGAGCACCTTCTTGGTGGACTCGTCTCGGTGCTATTTAGCCGGATTTCCCGATCGGGCGCAGAAAGGGTAATTTGACTCCGCAGGCTGTGGAGCGCGGGGAAAGAAGTGGTCGGTTAAATTATGGATTACTCTGTCCACGTCCTCGTTTCTGATAAATCCCTGTTTCCTACCTTCACTTCAATTCGAAATTCAAATCTTTCTGCACACACAAAATGGCAAACTCGGGCATCTTGAAGGGCAAATTCGGCATCGTCACTGGCGGTTCGCGGGGTATGGAACCCCGCGTCACTAGAAAGCAGCATGGACGAGACTAATTGCGATCTGTAGGAATTGGCGAAGCTATTGCGCGCAATCTCGCTGCAAAGGGAGCCGATCTCCTTCTGAATTATACTTCACCCTCAAGCAAAGGACCAACAGAGCAGCTGTGCGCGGAGTTGTCATCGGCACACGGCATTCGCGTCGAGTACGTGAAGGCCGACCTAAGCAACGCCGAGGAGGGCGTTGACGCGATCCTCACAGCTGCAAAGGAGAAGTTCAGCTCATCAGGCAAGCTCCAGATCGACATCCTGATCAACAATGCCGGGGTGTCAGAAGACCGCAACTTGAACGACCCGAAGGGCGCAATTAAGCCCGAGCACTTCCACTGGCAGTACACGATCAACGTCCTCGCACCCCTCCTCCTCACCCAAGCCATTGCTCCTTACCTCCCGAACGACCGCACCGGCCGCATCGTGAATATCTCAAGTGTTTCTTCCACATTGAGCTTCGTGGGCCAGTCGATCTACGGCGGGACCAAGGCCGCGCTCGAGTCCATGACTCGCACATGGGCGCGCGAGTTAGCTGATAAAGCCACCGTGAACGCTATCAACCCGGGTCCTGTTATCGGCGACATGTACTTCAAAGCGGGCGAGGCTTTCTGGCGCGACCTGCAGGGTTTCGTGGACAATGCGCCGCTGAGCAAGATGGATTTGAACAATAAGGATGTGACAAGTCGCTTGACAGAGGAGCAGATCCGTCTTATCAATGAGAAGATGGGCGGTCGGAGACCTGCTTTCACTAGTGAGATTGCTGGCGCTGTCGGCATGCTGTGTACCCCTGACGGTGCTTGGACCACTGGCAGTGTTGTTAATGCGAATGGCGGTATGAAGATGGTTGAGTAAATAGAATAGAAGAAATGTGATTAATCAAGATTCAAGCATGGATCTCACCCATGAAAGTTGGAAAGAAGAATATCTTGCTTGGCGCGATCTAACTATTGCCTGGGTGCTTTTTCGCCCGGGGTTCGCCTAGTACTTTTGTAGGTACGCTGTCGCACAAGTACCGATATGGAGGCCTTGACAGGTAGGTGGAGCACTGCAAGGCCTGATTCAGGTAAATCAATCCTCACGCATCTCTTACCTGTTCAGGCCTCGTACTTCACGGGTGTCGCCGTATCCAGTAACTGACAGTGGACAGCTGGGCCTGATACCTGGATCCCACGAGTATCACAGTGGGGTGGTGGAGAGGTGGGTCCTTTTGACAGGTCTACTTCAACAACTTCGAGAAAGTGCCTAAAAGCCTAGCGTGCTGAATCTCGCCAGGGACCCTTGACATCGAGATTTGCGCTAATGAAGCCAGCGGACTTCCAGCCTTGCCATGTGTGATCCGAAGGTCCGACGTCGCCGAACTGCTGGCTCAGGGTTGTCGTGGGACGAGGATATGTCGAGCAACTCAAGTGCTTGGGCAGACAAAAGAAATTATTAGATTGATTGTATGTACTAACTTCATTATATGTAAGACATTATTTTTTATTCCTGCGGAGTCTCAAGGCTCGCATTCCTAGTTCCTTCGGCGTCCGCCCACGTTCCACTCTCCTGAATGATATCAGCTTGGCTGGACTGGCTGCCCACCTCCCAGTTCCGTGTGACGAGGATCTGGTTCGACTTCGATCTTGCTAGAGGAGCGCCTCTCTGGTATTTGGAGTCTCTCGCCTTGGAGTTTGTGAGGGACTGGCCATTAGATTTTGCGTAGGCGCTGTTGTAGGCGTTCGTCATGTAGTCGACATCTTGAATTCTTAGGCCATTGGATTTCAGCCACGTCAGGAAGGGCTTGAGCTGTCCCCAGCAGGCTGTAACAACGCTCAGGCACTGGGTGAGCATTTGCAGAATTGTAACATCGCAGATGGTGTATGTGGGATCGGCAGTGACAGCGGTCCGTCGCGTGAGAACCAGCTCAGCGACAACGGTTCCAATTACGCTTGTCAATGTTAGCGATAATCTGGGCCCAGAATTCTGCCAGGAAGACTCACAATATTCGCGGTAGAAAGAGACTTGTAATTAACAGGCGCTTCGTGAGCGATGTTTGAACTCGGTGCGTGAGGATGGCACCCTGGGCTAAGATGAAAAGCTCGGTGACTATATTTGAGATTCCGACAAAGTATTTCCATGCCTCCTTTAAAGGGCAGTCGTTAGCAAATGCAAATAGTGCGAGGGTGAGGGGAAACACACTAGATCGAAGCACTTGCCATTCCAAAAGTCCCATGTGTTTGGCACTGAGCACTGGAAGGCTGTCCCAAAGATGCTGACAACAGCCCACGTTGCCGTCGCAATTGCTGCGAAGAGTCCAAAGAATCTATCATTCGCCGTTTGTGTGAGGTTTCGCATGAAGAGTGCCAGCGATATTTTGGAAAAGCAGACGCTGGCAATATAGAAGATTGAGCTCGAGTATAGGTACTAGACAAGAACATCCATTAGTATTCGCCGGGAATTAAAACTGGACAGCAACGTACCTTCATTACAGTATCGAATCGCTCTGGAGATACTTCTTTAAAATGGGTTCCGTAGCCCGAGTCTACTGCCATGGACACACATATGCTTTGTATAACGCAGAATGTCTGTTTAGGTCATTAGTATCCCGAGCTGTGCTGAGGAGATAAGAACCATACCAAAGACGCAATTATAGAGTAGTCATCGCTCGTAAACCTATGGAATATCCGGAACTTTGTCCCAAGCCGGGCGAATATACTCAGTATGACCGTCACCAGCAACACCCAGTTAGTCACATTGACCGCGGGGTCCTTGGTATCGCCTTTGAACCTGGTACCCATCTTTGACAGCTTGAAGAGTGCGGGGTGGGAACAAAACGCATGTCACTCAAAAATCGCCGAGCCCTGTTTCTATTATATCGAGGGCGCCACGCTGACCTTGCGCTATCGGCACCTGAATTCCATTTATCGAACGCACTGCCGCAAGAAAATCAAATCCTTGTCCCAACACAAAGCGCCATAGCTTGCATTATTCGTCCAATCACCTAAAATTAGGACGTGCAGGGATTGCCACAGATCCACCACTCACTGCCGACAAACTGTCGCGACTTACGACTTACGGCCCCGAATCATTCAGCTCGCGACTGTTTGTCTCTCTCATAGGTCATGGTGCATTGGCCCATCAACCATAAGCACAGTCCAATCATCGTCCTATGTGAGCTATCAGAACGTGGCCCGATCGACCGGGTGCTGTCCCCCGGGGCGAGACCCTCAGGAACGCGGGAGCTTTTCTTTCTCAAATTCCCCTTCCCCGCTTCCCACGCTACGCTTTCTCTAATAACGATTTCGCCGCCACTGGCCAGTGGGCGGCCTTGCTGAGGGGCCTTGTGTGATGGCAGGCCCACTCTAAATGGCTTCAGCAGGGGTTGTTTCGGCATTGCTGCTTGTTATTGGGCTGCCCGCCACCGATCGACAGCCCGTGGGGCCGGCGCTGCATGGCGTCCCGGCCACCCAGGGATGGCCCTGGGGGGGTATAGCTGCAGGCGTGGGTGAAATTTGTCAAAAGCTTTTTTGACCGTCCTTTGTTTGCTATCAGGTTCTGGACTTGGGGATGCGGTTAACTGCCGCGGTGTTCCATCCCTTGCCCCTTAGCGGAGTCGACGCTTCCCTTTTGAATTGCATGTTTCCCCTCTTCTGGGCGTTTTGATTTTTTTCTTGATCGCTCTGATTCTTATTACGGCCTGCAAACATGGCGTCATATGAGATGAAAGATAGGACTACCCTCAAGGACCAGGAAACTGGGAGTGGCGGTGGGAATCGCGATGATCTCCAGCTTCAGCGTCTGGGCAAGAAGCCTGTACTCAAGGTATGTGAAGATTCACGGAACAGCATCCCAGATGAACTGAAGAACACTCCTTTGTTAATGATTTATCATCACTTGGCAGAGAAACTTTGGAATTTTGTCATTATTAGGATTTAGCTGTACTATCCTCTCAACTTGGGAGGGTCTACTCGGGTATGCCTGTCTTCTCTGTCTGATCTTGATCACCTTAATCTAATCTGGATACCAGTGCGTTCGTCGAGGCCCTGCAGAAGTTTGTGTCACCCCAGCCATCATCAAAGAAAGCCATAGCTGACTTGACTCTTACAGTGGCGGCTCTGCCGGAGCAGTCTATTCGTTCATCTATGCGTGGACGGGTACTGGCTGCTGCTTCATTGTCTTGGCGGAACTATCCTCGATGTAAGTCTTGCTCACCATGCCATACTTCCACGTACTGATTCTTGAAGGGCGCCTACGTCAGGTGGGCAATACCACTGGGTTGCTATGCTGTCCCCATTGAGCTGCATGAGGTTCTTGTCTTACGTCACTGGTAAATCCAACCTCGTTGTCTGGTATTGTCGTCAAACTAATCAATGAATAGGATGGCTTACTACAATTGGCTGGCAGGCTGCCTTTGCATCCGCGTCATTTATGTGTGGCACGCAGATTCAAGGCGTTGCTGTTCTCGTATACAAGAACTACAGACCGGAGCACTGGCAGGGAACACTTGTCGTATGGTGTGTTCTTCTAGTAGCCCTGGGAATCAACCTAGCGGGAGGTAAATTGTTGCCGCGACTCGAAAGCTTGATTCTAGTCGTGCATATCCTTGGGTTTTTCGGTGTTATGATCCCTTTGGTATACATGTCCGACCATAACACCGCCAAGGAGGTCTTCACAGAATTTAACAATGGCGGTGGCTTCCCGACTGACGGCCTTTCATGGTTCGTTGGCGCCACCGGCTGTGTGTTTGCTTTTGCCGGTGGAGATGCAGCAGTTCACGTAGGTCTCCTTCTACTGCTTGAGAGATGAAGCTAATTATTTTAGATGGCTGAAGAAGTTGCGAACGCATCCACTGCTATTCCAAAGGCTATCATCACCACAGTTCTGATCAATGGCAGCCTGGGCTTTGGAATGTTGATCGCCGTCCTGTTCAGCCTTGGTGATATCCAGGAGGCCTTGATGAGCTCAACCGGCTATCCATACATGGAGATATTCTACCAAGCTACTGGATCTGTCTCTGGCTCTGCAGGGATGATCTCAATTATTCTCATTGTCGGAGTAGCATCTAGTGTTGGTATGCTTGCCGCGACATCTCGCCAATTCTGGTCTTTCGCTAGAGACAGAGGAGTGCCCGGATGGCAATTGTGGAGCCAAGTAGGTTTTTGAAAGCAGGTATTCAGTATTAGCCAACTAATCCCTTCTTAGGTCTCATCACGAAGCCTACCAATTTATGCAATCCTTCTCACCATGTCGGTGTCGGTGCTACTTGCATTGATCAACATTGGCTCCCAGACTGCTCTTAGCGATATTCTTTCAATGGCTGTGTCCGCCATCTACACATCATACCTCGTCGTTGGCTCACTACTCCTATGGCGCCGCTCCACCGGATTCATCTCACTGTACAACGACAACGATGATATGAAAGTCAACTTGCCTGGCGCAAAGTTGGTCTGGGGTCCATTCCGCATCCCAGGAATCTGGGGAATATTAGTCAATGGCTACGCTGTGATCTATATGATAATCGTGATCTTCTTCAGCTACTGGCCAAGCACCATGAAGCCACCAGTCAGCGAGATGAACTATAGTGTCGTTGGCACAATGGGTGTTTTGATTCTGGCGATTGTTTATTACTTTGTATGGGCGCGTCGGGGATACCAAGGACCGATAGTTGAAGCGATCCTTTGAATGGTCTAGCGACGGGATTTCAAAGGCATGCAGGGAATGCCGGCTCGCACGGACATCTGGAGAAAATGTAAGAACATTTCAGCCGGTCGGAATGTTGAAGTGCAGGGGAGCTATTTTCTTGCAGGTTACTAAAATAGATACGACAGTTTCTTTCTACCGGGATAATTATTATTTTTTCTTTAATTTCAATTTGACTGTTGAAAACTCTCGACGCGGTCATGTCGTCACATTACAAAGGGAGCTAGCTATTCTGTCTCTTGTCTTCAGCTTTTCATTCCAATGCTAAAAGCGGACATGTTTGTTCTAATGAGAGCTTGAGCCGCATATGCAGCTATTTCACGTCACGAGGGGGCCTGTACTCGAACTTCGTATTCGCGCATCGACAAGCCCCTGGCAGTGGCGTATTTGTAGCCAATCAACAAGGATCGTATAGTTTGTTTGCAGATTGACATCACGTCTCGCGCGATGTTCTGATACGAACGTAGAAATACGAGGAGCCGGGTGTTTTCTTTGTTCTGATGCACACTCAGCAAGGGGCCGTGTCGGGCCTTCCACGTGGTGCATTGAATAAAGCCACGTCAACGTGCATTCAAATAGCCAAAAGAAAATTTGAACGCCTTATCCTCGACACAAAATTAGATTCTAAGCCGCTTACGCGCATCTGTACTTGTGCTTTGATTGGATTATGTTCATTAGATTTATTCATAAGTGACGATGACAATGACGCATCCCCCGCCTCCTGTGTGGCCTCGTAGCTTGGAATTACTAATATTCCTGTGTTTACGTCGTTATTTTTTCTTAACAGTGAAAATTAATCTTCATTGGACCTTTGACTTCCTCTCTTATTCTCGCTGAAAATCTCTCTTTACAGATTCAGCAAATTCGTCATCCACAAGCATCTGACAGGCAACAACAGCCATGCCAGCAGCACATGCAATGCTTCTCTCATGTCCTTCGGGCGATCCCGCTCCACTCGTAAATTCCGGGGTATGATTGACCCCATCGACAGGGATACAGAAGATGCCATGAAAGCCCGGGACGACATACGATACATTGCCTGTGTTATTTTTAGCAAGATTAATCCAGCCTTTGAAAGCAACCGTGCTTACCCATGTCTGTAGATGCTCCAGATAAAGCGCCTTTCTGAGTTGAATTGTCAAGTAATGTGTGGTGACCCATTGACCTCATTGCCGAGACGTAGCTCTCGCAAATCGGGATATTGCTTTTCAAGTCATCATATGATGTACACCTACAAAGAGTCATGAGCTTTTTCCCTTTTCGAACTTTTCAAAGGATACTCTCAAGGAATCTTACCATTCAAAATCCACTTTGCAGCCGGTAGCAGTCGCCGCAGCTTCGAAGCATTTCACAACCCTCTCAGTTAATTGCGATAACTGTTTCTTGTTTGCCGCTCGGATGCAGTAATCAACAGTAGCAGACATTGGGATGATATTTGGTCGATCTCCGCCATTGCTGATCGTACCATGGATCCTTTGGTTAGGCAGGATCTGCTGCCGTAGGAGTGAAATGTTGACATATGCGGAGACAACGGCGTCAAGGGCATTTAGTCCCTCCCAAGGTGCAGCAGCCGCGTGGGCCGGTTTCCCCGTAAAAGTAACTTGGAGTTTATGATTTGCGAGAAATCCACCCTCAATGACAGTTGCCATACTTAGAAGGTTTGGGTCTCCTGGGGACATTGGGACAGGGTGTACCATGAGGCATGCATCAACATCTTTGTAAGCCCCGGCGTTGATAAGCTTTACTTTTCCGCCGAAGTTTTCCTCGGCTGGAGTCCCGAGCAAGCGAACTGTGAATCCAGTCTCGGGGGATGACTTTGCATGTGCTTTCATTGATTCGCAGGTGGCGATAAATGCAGCGATCGAACTCGTTGCGATAAGATTATGGCCACAAGCATGACCAATTCCGGGCAGGGCGTCATATTCAGCGTTGAAGACAACTACACGTCCGCCATTGCCATGCTTATACTCGACCTCTAAGGCAGTGTCTAGACCATATGCCTTGGGAGTTATTTGATACCCGTCAGACTTCACGCTTTCGAAGAGCTCGCAGATGTGATCGTGAGCTTTGTTTTCCTCATATGCGAGCTCTGGATTAGCCCAGATCTGTGGAATGTCAGTAAATACTCAAGACCCAATATATCGGCACCGACCTTGTGGTTGATGTCTTTAAGTTGATCGTCGTATCGGCGCAAGGCTTCTTGGACGCGATCGAGAAACGCTCTTTGTGAGTCCGGGACATGCATTTTTTTTTGAGATCTATCTTTCAATAAACTGATCATATAGGGGACATTGAGAACCGTGTTTCTTTTATACGAGACTCGGTGCCCTCGTTACTAAGTGATCTATTGAAAATAGAACTTCCATCCGGAACAGCGGCTATACTACATGAGGTTAGCGCTTGTTTGCCGACTGTGCCAATCGGCAGCCTTGTTTCTTATCGCCCCCGCTTGGACTAACCGGATCTGGTCAAGCGCGGCCTGCTCGGCAGATACAGTCGCGCCTTCCCCGGTTTCCCCTCAAAAGAGGCACCTTCCTCGTTGGAGTCTTTGGCCTCTTCCCCGCCGTACGGTTTATTAGACGCTACTTCTTCTTAACAGTCGTCTCGCACATAAGCGATTGACTCAATGTAGCCGACAGCTCGCCATCGGCAAATATTCAGGATGGACCAGGTCGGCAAGACACGTTCCAAGACGGGTATAGATCACCTCTCCCAACCTCCCAAGAAGCAATAACTAAGCGCTTATGCAGGGTGCCGTACTTGCCGCATTCGCAAGGTGAAGTGCGATGAAGAAAAGCACAGGGTGCCGGGCCTTGAAGAGCCGCAGTGCAAGCGCTGCAAATGTGCACGGATTCGGTGCGAGTGGAAAGGTGGCCCTGTGCCTCGCACGCCAGCAGGCCATTCGCCGGGGTCAAAGAAATCCCGTCGTGGATCCTATCAGCTAAAGCAGGATCCCAAGCGGATCAATTGCTGGGAACCCTTGCAGTATCCCTCTCCGCCGACGCGGGAGAAGGTCGCCTTGCTGTCCCCATTGCAGAGGATTGCCACTGAAAGTTCGAATGTTTGTTTACAGGCGGCCAACTCGCTGAGTATTACGAACATCGACCGGGAATGCATTGACTATCTTGAAACTTCCACGTTGGTCATTCTTTTGGGGAAGAATTGGCGCTGGTCCCTTGTGTCGTATGTATATCATAAAATTGCTGCTGCACAGCCTATGGTCATGAGCATGCTGTTAGCAAGCGCCGCGAGAGAAATACATCGGTCTCGTCAACATGATCAAAAGTACTCTTTGAGCGATCCAGTTTCCATCGAAGCTTACGAACTATCGGGTCAATCGCACTATGGCCGTGCCTTGTCGATACTTCGGGAAGACCTCAAAAAGGATGTCAAGTCTCCGCAACATGTAGAAGCCATCTACATCACATTATGGCTTATGATCGACTATGAGAATCGATTTGGTGGGGGTGACCCCGCGATCAACATTCACATCCGAGGAGTAGAGAGCATGCTTCATAACCATGTCGTTCCTTCTCTTCCAAGTCCCCCATGCGGTGACAAGAGATCGTCGACAGGGCTACTAACTTCAGCATGTTCACATCTTCAAGAGAACGATTCTCAATCTTCTAACTTTTTACGACTTCCCGATATACAAGACACAACAAGCCTTGATGCGGCAGAGCCATCTACAAGGAGTCTATCGCTATACAAATTCAACAATACAGCAGTGCCTATCTTTTTTCTCCTGACCTTGTACCATTTTACCCCTGCTGCTCTGGCATTTGGCCCAGGTACTCCTCGAGTGGACACAGATATCTGTCGATTCTTTCTTGGCACCGAAAGCTGTGGCAATGGTCATCTGACATTGCCTGAACTCTATCGGATTAGCAGACAATCTGCCTCCCGTTTCTGGGGCGAAGAGTATCCATTGTCTGCCCAATTAGATGAGCTGGAGAACTTTCCCGGTCTTACGTTGTACCACCATAGCCATGTCATACAATTCAAAATCACCGAACTGTACCACCAGCGCCAGGCGACAAACATGGATACTCAGGGTTCATTCCAGTACCAGCGTATCATCAATAGCATCAATGCTGTGACCAGCGTAAGACAGCTGCGGCAAACTTTTCCGACCTCGTCTAACTTCTGTATCTAGGAATACGGAACTGTTCTAGCTACCGCGCAGCTGGCATCGCCCTGTGATGCCGTCGAGGATGGTCGTCGGGTCATGAACACGGTTTACTGGGCTTCCACAACATTCTACAGCGTCATAATTTACTTTCACCTTTGTTTCAACGACTCCATAGGATCTGATATGGGGAGTCAGAAATTTCCAAACTTGATGCCTCTGCATACTGCTATATCACATGTCCTTGAATTGAGCTTAAAGCTGTATCGCAGCCGCCCGCGCGTGCTAACAAGAATCACCTGGCCGCTTTTCATTGCTGGAATAGCGACCCCGGATAAAATATACCAAGACTGGGTATCACTACGGCTTTGCGAGCTCGGTCGATATGGTCAGAACTTTGCACGTATAAGTGAGCGATTTGATGAGATTATCCGAAGTGGTGCTGATGAGAATATACATCACGCCATACAGCCCACACTCGATCTGTCAACAATTTGAAATTTATCAAGTTCTCACATATACGATGGTAACAGTGAAGAAATAAAAGACCATCACAAGTATCCTCGTACATAACACTAATGACCGCGGGAAATCTCCTTCGTGTACAACCTCGGTTCTACTCCGTAGATAAGCCGCCGTCGCACTGTGCACGAAAGCGAAGCGGGGCGGATGCCGCAGCCAAGCATTGCTAAGCACCGCCGATCCGCCCCGTAACCACCCTTATCAGCAGAGAATTTTTGGCTTCTCATTTTCGTTATTCACAATCAGAGGCAAAATCCGACGCAATGGCGTCCTCGTTGCAAGACGAGGAGAGAGGGATTCCTCCCCAAGACCCTAAGCGACTTTTCGGAACCGACGCCGTCCCCGCTGATCCTGGCAGCAAGGAGGCCCCTAGCGGCATTTTCGCCCGCTTGAATGCGTACCTGGACTCGACGGGCTTTTTCGAGGAGCGGGGTGTGGAGCGTGTGCCTCTTCACGAGCGTCATGCTCTCAAGGCTTCGGATTATATGCAAATGACGCTTTTGTGGTTCAGTACCAATATAACTGCAAACAATATGGCGGTAGGGATGTTGGGGCCCTTGGATTACTCGCTGGGGTTTGTTGATGCTGCGCTTTGCGCAACTTTTGGAGCGCTTCTAGGTGCTGCTGGTGTCGCTTATATGGCGACATTTGGGCCAGCGAGTGGAAATAGGACAATGGTATTTTCGTTAACTCATTGGTGTTTTTGTTTGAATGCTTATTTGTTGTCCGCCTAGGTGGTGGCTCGCTACTTTATGGGTTATTACCCGAGCAAAATTGCCTGTTTGTTGAATATGGTCATTATGCTGGGGTATGGTATGATTGATTGCCTGGTCGGAGGGCAGGTGTTGTCTGCTGTGTCCGGCGGCAGCATGTCCGTCGTGGTGGGCATAATAATTATCGCGATCATTTCTTGGGCAGTCGTCTTGTTCGGCATGAAAGTATTTCACATATACGAAAGGTGAGCTTCAATGCCTAACTTTTCTTACCAGGTTGGCTGGCTATAACCTAACGCTGCTTAAGATGGGCTTGGCTCCCCCAATTCATCGCAATATTTATCCTGGTCGGCAGTGCTGGTCCCAAGTTCGACACATCAATAACGTCTACCGGGACAAGCCAAACAATCGCTGGAAACAGACTTTCATTTTTCTCTCTTTGTCTGTCCGCATCTGTAGCTTGGGCTCCTGCAGGCGCGGACTTTTATGTCTACTTTCCGCCCACGACATCAAAGTGGAAGACATTTGTAATGACGTTCTTAGGAGTCGGGCTGGCTATTACCTTCGCCAACCTTGTCGGCGTCGGCCTGGCTTCAGGAACTTTCACTCACGATTCTTGGGAAACAGCATATGAAACTTCATCAGGAGCTCTAATTCTAGCTGGTTACGAAGGACTAGGTGGATTCGGCAAGTTCCTTGGTGTGTTGGTGGCTCTCGGATTGATCGCAAACAACATCCCGGGAACATATTCTGCATCTCTCGGCTTCCAGATTATGGGCCGCCATCTCGCTCGGCTCCCTCGATGGTTCTATACATGCGTGGGTGTTGTTATTTATACTGCCTGTGCACTGGGTGGACGAAATAGTCTCTACGAGATATTTGAGAATTTCCTGGCTTTGATGGGATACTGGGTTACGATTTATCTCATGATCGCGTTCGAAGAGCATATTTTTTTCCGCCGAACAAGGGGCTTTGACTGGGATGCTTGGGCCGACCCTTCTAAACTACCGATTGGAATTGCCGCCTTGACTGCTTTTCTTGTTGGATGGGCAGGCGCGATCGTCTGCATGTACCAGATCTGGTATGTTGGTCCGATTGCTAAGATGGTTGGAGAGAACGGATCGGATCTGGGTATCTGGGTTGGCGTTTCGTGGGCCATGTTGGTGTTCCCGCCCTTGCGATGGTGGGAGCTGAAGAGGTTCAACCGGTAGATTATTGTAACAATAATTCGGCATCTACTAACAATTTGAATTCATCTACTGAAGTTGGCCTTGGTTCGTATAATGGAATGGGATTCTATCTAGTGGAACAGAAATCATGATTCGTATGTCATCCAACCATTTACCGTAAATCATCATAAGTCATGGTCAGAATCAAAGAGTTGCCTTCAGGAATTATGGCATCCTCTTCAGAATCCCCTCTTTTGACACCGGGGGTTGTAAGAAATCGATCGGTGGATCTTCGGGGAGCTGGTTTGCTTTTGCCCAATCCCGAATTTCGTCAAAGTTCTTGCATTTGTGATTCGTGTTGAGATCGACAAAGGGCTCTGGATTTTCTGGGTAAATCCAAACTTGACCTATGACCCCAGTATCTACCGTGCACATGAGTTGTTGTCGGAGGACGTCGAGGCAGTGGGCTAAGAAGAGGATTGTTAGGATAAATTTGTCTATCTGGGGAACGATGTACTCACAAACTTGTCGTCGGGCAATCAAATCATTATTGACGAATGCACCCTCCTTACGAGAATGATAGTAGTCATAATTGTAGTAAAGCGCTTGACGAACAGCATTCTTTCTGATGTGAGCTTCCGGTCTCATTGTAACTTGAGCTGAGTACTTACCAGACAATGGAGGTGGTGTAGTCCTTCCACGTTTGCTGGAAACCCACCGCCATATTTCTCATTAATCTTGACTTGATCAAAGGTAAGACCTGACTCCGAAGCTTGCTCAGGAGCTACTCGAACAGCACGGTCTGAAACGAGAGTTTAGCAACCAATCCGGATACCATTAAGAGGCGACTCACAGTTTACACCTAATGACTCCCAAGCTTCATCTACCTCCGGGCCGGGATCCTGTCGGAAGATGTTTTCTTGGAGAAGGGTCCCATTAAACTTCTGAGAGGAATAAGCGATGCCAACTTCTTTCGTGATAGGCGCTATAGCATGTTAGCGAAGTCGATAAACCTGGTATTGCTTGCTCACAATATTGAGACACATAATCGCTGCAGACTCCGTCCAAGTCACCTCTGAAGAAGAAGCCAAAGAGTACCCCAACCAGGAAGATTATCCCCAGAATGGTAAAGTGGAGGAGTGTCACTGCTACAGAGGTGCATCGGTATGACTCCTCGCTCTCAGTCCAAAGACCTCCTTCTCCGACACCCAAGAGGCGCTCGTTTATCCCGAGCTCTTGGTCTTCGATATCTCTGGACTTATTGAAGAACATAACGAGTCAATGTGAAGGTAACAAAAAGAGATCATCGTTCGCCAGGGAAGAACCTTCGAAAACACTGCCTGGTCAAACATGCGTTGCTATTTCCAGCACCAACATTTCCTCCGCCGGCACGCTTAGACCGCTGTTTTGGTTGAAAGATATTATTAACACAGACAGGCTAGACATTATCTAGCTTGCCAGTGCCGAGCTTTCAATTCTCCTACTTTCGCATTGTCCCCTGACGTAACTTTCTGCATGTCTTACACGTTTTCCTGGTCTCATGAGCACACAGAAAAAGCATGGTCTTATCGTGGGCGATCGGAGGAAACCCCAGAGAAATGACAAGAATAGAACATCTGAGATCCATGGCGTAAGAATGTCTTGTCTACTTCGAGACGATCTGCACGTTCGAGCCCCAGGCCATTGTCTGGAATGCGGCTAAGCCCCTTCAGGGACTGATCGACGTCGCTCTCCCGCTAGCTCTGCACGTTGATGCGAGGTTCATCATGCAAACCTTCTGAGCGGTCATGTAAGACATCCAATGCGAGGGCACGATTTCTCATGGACTTCTATTTGCCGCATAATAATAGACTATTTCGAGTCCTCTGAAATCATCTTGCAGCTGCTCCCTCGCAGAAGTTTCTATCCCCCGCAAGGCGGGATGTTCTTGGGCTGCACGTTCAGCCTCCGTCCCTTGCAGGATGTCGACATCTCCAATGAAAATCAGAAGTGCAATCTACCGTTCAATGTCAGACAGCAGCAAGACCTGCTGGGGAGAGCTCCTCCGCCATGGCAAGCTCGACTTAGCTACGTAATCTTGAAAACAGACAATTTGCCGGCATTGCTCAGCTATAAATATAGACTCGAATCACCGTCCAATCTGTTCTTCATCACATCGATCCATTCCCCTCTCAAACAATCAAAAGCCTTTCAATCAGAGGAACCAGACAAAAGCACACCAGTTGATTGCAATCAAATCATCAGAATGCGCTACACTCTGATCAACGGCCTCCTGTTTTTGGCCACGCCTTTGAGCTCCCTGGCCCTTCCCCTTGAGCCTAACCCCAATGACCAGGGCGGCGTCTGGGATCCTAGCGGCCAATACCGCAAGGGCCACTATGATGGTGCCGGAAACTTTGTCGCAAATGAAGGCTGGAACGGCAATGACCAGCAGAACAATGGCCAGTACAACAATGGTCAGTACAACAATGGCCAATACAACAACGGCCAGTACCGCGGTAACGACTGGAACAACGGTCAGTACAACAACGACCAAAACAACGGCCGCTGGCAGCGACGTTCTCTGAACTCTCGCCCATTCGGTGACCACCGCATCAGTGTTGGCATGCCCGGCGTCGGTCTGCCTGGTATCCATGCTCGCAATGTCCCTAACGACCAGAACAACAACGGCTGGACTGATGCCAACGGCCAATGGCACTCCAACGAGAATGGCCAAGGCTGGCGCGATTCCAACGGTGACTGGCACAAGGTTGCCCGTCGTGCTCTCACTGCTCGCTGGGAGCCTAATGACCAGAACAACAACGGCTGGACCGACGCCAATGGCCAGTGGCACTCCAACGAGAATGGCCAAGGCTGGCGCGATTCCAACGGCGACTGGCACAAGGTTGCCCGTCGTGCTCTCACTGCTCGCGGGGAGCCTAATGACCAGAACAACAACGGCTGGACCGACGCCAATGGCCAGTGGCACTCCAACCAAAACGGCCAGCAAGATGACGAGGGCTGGCGTGACGCCAACGGTGACTGGCACCACGTTGCTAAGCGCAACATTCCTGATCTCAATGCCCTCAACGGCTGGACCGACGCCAATGGTCAGTGGCACTCTACCGACTACAGCCAAGGCTGGACTGATGCCAACGGCCAGTGGCACTCCAACAACAACGGCAACAACAACAATGGCTGGACTGACTCCAACGGTCAGTGGCACTCCAACAACAATGGTCAGGGTTGGACTGATGCCAATGGCGACTGGCACCAATCTGCCAAGCGCGGATTCCCTGCTACTCCTGCTGGTGCCGCTATGCCTGGTGCCGGTGCTATGAACCCTGGTGCCATGAACGCTGGTGCTATGAGCTCTGGCAGTGCCAACCCCGCCGCCGCCGCTCAGCCTGGTGCATCAAATATGGGTACTGGCGCTGGTGCAAACCCTCTCAGCAAGGCTGCCACCGGTGCTTCTGCTCTCCGTGCTCGTGACTATCGCGATGATGACTACAACCGTGACGACGACTACTACGGCAACAACGACTACAACCACAACGGCGAGTCTGACCGCGAGCGCGAGGAAGACCGTGAAGACTACGACCGCAACCGTGAGGAGGACCGTCAGACCGCTAAGGATGTTGTGAGCAGTTTGGGTCTCGTTCCCCGCTGGTGGCCATTCAGCAGCGGTGACTGGCACCGCCACCACAACAACGACTGGGACAACGACAACTACGACAACGATGAGTACAACGACAAGTGCAAGAACAACAACGACGGAGACCGTTCTGGATTCGACTGCCGCCACGACTGGGATGTCAACCGTGCTACCCCTACTGCTCGTGCCGTGGCTGCCCGCAGCTACCCTAGCGGCACCAACTGGAACCACAGCCCCCAGAGCTCTGCCGCCAACCCTGGCACTGGCATCAGTGGCAACTCCCAGGGCTATGGTGCTAGCCAGGGCTACCCCAAGCTCACCAACGACATGACTGACAAGACCACTGCTACCAAGAAGGAGTAAGCTGGTATTAAAATATCGGGCCCTTTGAGACCCATCTGGTATGTCTTGATACAATTATTCCACTGCCACTATCATCCACTAACAATGGAGCAGATTGAAAGAACTTTGATTGCAAGACATTGGAATGATCTTATGCATTTGACGAGTTTTTAATGTGAAACACGAACTGTATACACTCTTTTACCCTGCATAGCTTTGCAGCATATTGGCTTTAGGAATCAGCATCAAGAATGGAAGAAAGTGCGATTCGATAGTTAGATAGATGAATGAATACAGATGATTATGATACGATTATGAAGATTCAGTATAGGTCGAGCCGATCTCTCCCCATCGCACATTCGAGAAAGTTACTGAAGTCTCAGGATGCTGCGCCTTGATCAGATCAGGGTTCCCTTGGGTTGTTGAACATGGGCCGGCATTATAACTGTCCAACCAGTCCAAGTAATTTCCTGCATCATTCCAGATGCTGAAAATCAAGACCATGCCTCGGGCGAGTGCCTTTCCAATGGGCTTGAGGCCCCCCATCCTCATGAACACATCGGTATAGTCCACCTGACAGAAATCGTCGGTCATGGTGTTCACATCAGCGCCTCCGATTGCGACCAATGCGTTCTGGATCACCAACCCGTTTTGCACATATAATCTTCGGATTTGACTCAAAGTTCCCTGGTCGGTAGAGTCTTCTGTCACAAATTGCGTGACAACGGAGAATTTGCCCCTAGTGTCAACAGTTCCCTGCTGGCCATAGAAAGTGTGATTGCCCAGCCTGTAAGGGTTCCAGCTGCAGCCAATCTGGTCACAAACTCCAGCGCTGCCAGTCCCGCACTCCTCACCTGAGCACTGGTACAGCCCTTCTTTCGTACAAGCATGTGGTGTGAATGTAGTCGCTTCGGCATTAGCTTCCCAAAGATCGATCTCCGCACAGCAGGCACCCTTATTCTCCGTATTCGCAACGCCATTAATCCAGTCCGACTTGATACACTGCGTATCGCAGTATCCAGTTCCATATTGCGCACCGGCAGGGTTAAGATCACTCCTCCCGCCAGACTCAAGCATCTCGGACAGGTAAAGCGCGCCGTTCATTCCACACCCTAAGCCGGACACATCGACATCGAATGTGAATTCCTGATTCAGCAGCTTGACCATGTCATAGTTCTTTCCACTTTCGTCGAGCATATACACCCGCGGTGACATCGCGTCATAGCCATCGCTCGATTTCATATAATTGTGAAGCGTCAGCGCATCGCCATCCACATGTACACCGTGCGCCTCGTAGTCGGCGCCTTCCACCACACAAGCCTCAGCGCAGTCCTTCGCGCTAGAGCAGCCGATAGACTTCCAGTCGGTACATGAGGCACTGTCGTTGCCAGCCTGGTGCATCGGACGAGACGAAACATCCAGCACAATCGAGCTTTCCTGCTCGACGCATCCTTTCGCGTGGGTGCATTTGTATATTTGTAGTTTCGGATGCACCTCGGGTATAGTCCCGATCTTTTGCGCGTTGATTAGCGGCAGTAGAGCGATCGCTGTCGCGAGCGCAAATCGTGCCATTGTGAATTAAGGATTAATTTGGAACTCAATTCATATGAGTATTCTATCGGTCATTTAAATAGGACGCGAGCAGTGTGTGTCAAAAATTGGATATGTCGCGCGTCTTGCTCTAAAACAGGGCTCGTTTCATATACACGGCACGCCCTGTTACAGCTTGTGATCAGTGGTAAGACGATTTCTCGATCTGAGGTTTGTTTGACAGTTAAGTTTTTGGATTTCAGGGGTAGTTTGGGCCTTTCCTCGAGATTCGTTGTGGAATGTTCGCGACGCGCATTTTTCGTGCCGTTAGATCGCGGGAATGTGGTCTTCGGCGGGCACCCACAAGTGACTTCATAAGAATGATCCAATTGTATGGATACTAGATAGAATAACTGACATTCTACAAATATCCTTGCTTGAAATCATCTAGACTGGTACATGGGATCTGAGGAGAGTCTACAGTACAAGTCCAAGCATGTTGGGATTAAATGAGTGGGAAACCAAACTTCGAAATCGGAAGCCTTGTTTCAGTAGAATTGCAGGACTACAGCCTCAAGCTTGGATCACCAAGGATCCACCCGCCCGAGCGTGGATCAGGGATCAAGATCACATCGACCCTGATCGACATATTGCAAGTTAACGAAGCAGTAATCACGATCGCTGATGCTATGCGGTGGGCCTCGACGCTAGATAAGGCTGCATTGTCGCCGCTTCATGAGTGCCATTGGAAAGCAGAATGCCAGGTCCCAATTCCGCATAAACACGGGATACCCCCAAAGCAGGATCCATGGATGCCGAGAAACGTCCCAATGGAGTCTCAACGGGATCTCAGAGCCAAAGCTAGGACCATAAGTCGAGTAATGTAAACACCACATCGCAGGAATCTCCCTTTCGATTCAACGGACATGCACATCTTCGCTTAAACATTATCTAAAGCAACCATCGCCGTATATGGGCTAGCGTACTAGACACGTCTACTTCTACGTTGATGGTTCGCAGGAGTCAAAACAAGGAGACAAGGGGCTGCCAGGGGATGGGAAGTCTTCGAGGAATATTTGATGAATTGTTCATGCATTGCCTAAAAGAGTGATACAATGCAGTTTACCATAAGAACCAAGTTAATCAAGATGACTTGCAGGCTCGGAGATTTTACACTACCAAAGCCGCACAGTGTCAAGTCAAGAAGCACCATGTTGAAGGCGAAGATGAATCTGTGACGCGATTTAGCCATGTTGGATGGCTTCAAAGAGAACATTGCAGAACACAAAAACTAAAAATGTCACCAGTAGGTTGCTCCCAGCATGACTCCTCAATAGTCGTCGCCGCGGCTTATAACCTCTTTGCTGGATGCCCCAAGGAGAATAGTCTAGCAATATTAGCAACTGACTGTAGTGAAGCTAGGGAGCAGAAGCATACATGTTCGAATTGAGCGGAGTAGGATCCCTCAATGTCCATAAGAGGAGGGTAAACATCCATTACTCCTTGAGATACTAGATTGTTCATCTATCACTATTAGTACAACGTCACTGCGTCGCGGGCGGCGAGAAACCTACAGGAGCCAAGTAGCGTTCAACTCCCAAGCGCTCAAGATTGCGACGATTGAACACTATCGTGCCAAAGTTGTCACTGATCTTCTTGTACAGAGCTTTTGCTGAGGTGAAGGGGGTAGTGACTCTTCTCGGGGCCTCATAATTCTTTCCGTATCCGTAGACACCAGGCTACAAAATCGTTAATATCGCATGCAGTCGCTTTAGCTGAGATCACTTACCCCGTCGAAAGTATACCCACGGCCGGTTGTTCCAAATGTTTCAATGGCAAAGACTTCACCTTCTTCCATCTTGGTTTGGTCTCTGGTCTTGACGAAGGGGACCGACTTTCCGGCGTGGATTTTGTAAGGTCTTATGTTATGACCGGTGATGTTTCGCACGGGCTTAACAGGAAAGACCTTACCGCCAATATCCACTTCGTAGCTTTCCATTACTTCCTGGATAGCTGCACTGACATCGCTAATGCGGACATCAGCTCCGGCATTCTGCGTCTAGATTAGCGGATGTTAACTAGATAAACGGAATTAACGCACTCTGATGCCAGTATTGGTTGAGTCTTTGACAGCAGCAAGCAGATTATCATAGGTCGGGTCAAAGGACATGGTAAAAGCACTATCAACAATCCATCCGTTGATGTGAACTCCAAAGTCGACCTTCATGACATCGCTTGACTTCAAGACGATTTTCTTTTGTCCAGGATTAGGGGTGAAATGCGCAACGCAATTGTTTAGCGCAAGTCCCGTGGGGAACCCCAATCCAGACTGTAGGGCACTTCCATGCTCAAGCCCCGGGTTGTCAAGCAGCGCTCTCACGCCATCATCAACTCCAACGGCGAGCTCGGTAAGAGTTGTCCCTGGACGGGCAGTCTCCTGGACCCAGTGACGCACTTGGCGGTGCACCTCCGCTGCCTTGCGGTAGTTGTTCCGCCACTCGTCATCCTGGGCCTGCCGGCGAGCTTCGTACCGTGCCTCCTCGGCGGTCGTACGAGCCGTGTTGTCAACAGGAGTCGTGTACTCCTGAATTTCACCGGCGGGAAACTGTCCTGCTCGGAATAGCTGGTCCAATGGGACACGGGGTGGGAAGGACTGCTTCGAGGCAGCCTTCTTCTTAGACTTCTTTCTTCTCTTCTTTTTAGAAGCATTGGAGGAGGGGGGTGGGGTCGTCAGCGAGTCGGTGACAATGCCGGCCTCGTCCCCATCACCACCGTCGTCGTCACTATCGCCATCTCCCAGGCTCCCATCGCCATCGCGGGACAGATGGGCACCTCGAGGTTCGCCTCCAGCATTGGGTTTGGTTGTCTCTGACGGGTCGTCTAGTCCAGGTCAGCATCCATCGATATTCATCATGATATGGCCACGTACTACCGCCATTTTGGCTCTCGTGCTCAGGAGTTTTCGAGCCCATGTCGACATCAAGAGAAATTTATGGTCACACGATCACAAGATGGGGAGAAGGAAAAAGGAAGGCGTGGCGCACGAGATTTGATCGGCGGCGGGTCACGCGGGGTGGGGGCCTTTTTGATTGGATCGTTGCTGGAGATCGGGTTGTATATGTACTTGACGGACAATGGACAAACATTTGAATGTGCAAGTATGATTGATAAACTATGTTGAGCCCCGTTAATTGACAAAAAGAAGGGCTGTATGCACAGGATGTTAATGAACCATTTAACAAAACCATCCTACCAGTATTGGACCGATTGATTGACTCAAGCGAAGGGGAAACTAGGAGACTCCATCGGGATATGCTACCTATGGGTATTGGAAGTCATCTATTGGATGCGAATTAATAGTTGTGTATCTCAATTTGGCTTCAACGAGAATGCGAGCTTAGAAGCAGAGGTAACTACAGCGCGGGTACATGCCCTACAACAGCCTCACGTGACCAGACATGATCGAAGTGCTGTTGGAAGTCACGCGGGCAATAAACCGATTCTTCCTCGAAATCAAAAGAATAAGATGCTCTGATTCATTCCTAGCCGATCAATATATTGGGCCACGTATGTATTTTAACCAACAAGCGATTGATGCCCATAATGCGTGTGGCAATGCAGCTTGATGATAGCGGCAGTATCCATCACCGCCTTGCCCGCACTGGAATTGATAGACGGCGTCCTTCAATTTAGCGTACACATCCCTACCGCCCTCTTAACTTGACTTGCGTCTGTTCGTCCCTTATTGACTCGGGAATATTTCTGCCGTCGTTGAACTGCCTGTTATCTCAAGCAGCGGGCTTGCCGGCGCCCTGGGATTGATCCACCCAATCTCTGTGCCTGTCGCCCAACCCACCGTTTGCTTGCGCGAACCCGCATCCAAATCGAAATACATTTCCGAAACACGATCGCCACAATGATGGAAGATTTCAACAGCGAGACAGACAGTGACTACACTAGTTACTGGAGGGACTGGGTGAGTGCGTTCTTGCGAGCCAGCCGCGACGCTTGTGCCCCGCAGGCGGCTATCTCGGTCAGATCGCTGGCTTTGATATTGCCGCTGCGAGGACGACCGTGCTGAGCATCTTCGTGTTACTTCGTGCGGAGTCTAAGGAAACACATGTGAGCTGCGAAGATGCGAGGCTGCTGTCGAAAAAAGCGATTGCTGGTCTTGTGGATGGTTTGAACCTCGTTTTTCCAAAGTGAAGCTTGCTAACTTATTTGCTTGCTAGTTTGTCTCATCTCGTGGCAACGAATATTTTTGTGAAATTGACGAAGACTACCTAACGGACCGATTCAACCTGACTGGCCTGAACACCGAAGTTCCATACTATCAATATGCGCTTGACTTAGTGACCGATGTCTTTGACTTGGATGCCGATGATGACCTCCGCGAGCAAATCGAGAAGTCTGCTCGCCACTTGTACGGACTTGTCCACGCACGTTATATCGTTACAACCCGAGGCCTGGGAAAGATGGTATGTACGGCCACAGACCTGTACACACGACTTGAACTAAGGAAAGCAGCTTGAGAAATATAAGAAATGCGACTTTGGGAAATGCCCTCGTGTTATCTGCGACGGGCATCCTCTCTTGCCGATGGGCCAGTCCGACCTACCCAACATGAGCACCGTCAAGCTCTACTGCCCAAAATGTGAAGACATCTATAACCCTAAATCCTCCCGCCACGCCTCTATCGACGGTGCTTACTTCGGTACCTCCTTCCACTCTATCCTATTCCAAGTCTATCCCGCCCTCAGTCCCGAGAAAAGCTTGCGTCGTTATGAGCCCCGAATCTATGGCTTCAAAGTTCACGCCGCCGCGGCTCTTGCACGCTGGCAAGATAATCAACGAGAGGATTTGCACTGGCGCCTCGAGAACTTCGACATGCCCTTCAAGTTTATCGAGGATAGCGAAAGCGAAGAGGAGGAAATCGATTACGACTTTACTGAGAAGACCTCTGATAGAAAAGACGAAAAGGTCGTGGGCGAAACGGCCTCAGGTCGCATGGATCTAGGCAATTGATCAACCGCGCCATGTCTTTTACTGCAAGCATTCGGCGTAACAAGGGATTTCCCAGGATCTGATCTTTCATGATATGCGTTAATGAATAATGGCGTCTTTCGAGCCACGCGGCCGATCTCCAATGTATTTACATAAATTCACTAGCGACAGTCGAAATAAAAGGAGATGCCAATCCGTTCTGTCGGTTACATGCAACCCATCCCTGTAAACCTGTACACCGTACTATACTCTCTCGCTGCCGCCCAAATGCTCTGGCTCCGGCGCGATACCCATCTTCTGCAACTCGACGAAGGTGAACTTAACTGCCCGAGCAAGTTCTTCTCCATGAAGCCAAGCGTCGTCATGCTTCCCACTAATGGGTAGCACACGCACATGTCGGCCTTTCCGCGACAACTCCCTGACAGGTATTTGCGCTGGCTGTGCCTCCCAGCCCTTAAGTGCCTCCCGCAACGAAGTGAGCTGTTCTTCGTTCACGAGTTCATCCTCTTTCGAATGCGCCAGCACCACCAGCCTCCCAGTCGTCCACCCACCTTCTATTCCCCTCGACCCGACCATCTGTGCAGGTGACACCGCATCCCACAACAGCTCGTCTTCACCGAAAGCACCTTCGATGAAATCCCGGTACGCAGAGATACCCCGATTATCATTCTGAAGCTTGCGCAGATCGTAAATACCAGCCACTCCGACAATTGCGGTTGGATGCGAGGAGAGCTTCGGCGGCAACGGCCCAGGAGACATAGATACCTGCTTTGCGTCTAGACCAGAGTCCTCCGCGCCACTGTAAGATTGCTCACGGTGCCCCGCGACAGCTCCCATGACAGCTTGGAAAGCTAGCGTCGCGCCGCAGCTGTGCCCGACCAGAACGTAGCGGGGGCCGAAATTGTACGTATTCTGCAAGAATGCAAGAGCAGCTTCCACATCGCGAATATGATCAGGATGTTTCGCGCCGCGGTACTTTGTCTCTGGAGTCTTGTCTCTATTCTGCGGGTGGCTTGGGTGTGGGCTGAGCCGGTAGCAGATCGAGGCGAAGCCAGAGATTGGCAGGCCAGGGTAGCTTCGGAGGAGAGTCTCGGTAGGTTCGAAGGAAGCGCTTGTGATGGTTGGGTCGCGCCAGGCACCGCCATGAATGTAGCTAATATTGGATGTGAGCTCTTGTCGCACGATCTGGCTTGCATGGGGTCGCATGTGAGGGGTTCAACTCAAGGCACGTACATTACCCAGTAACCGTCTGGATTTGAGTCGACGGGGGAAATCGACAGAGACTGGAGCTCATGGTGTCGACCGTAGGTCACAATGCGCTTTTCTGGCGGGCTGGGCATTCTGGAAGAACTTCTGTAGATTCGATCCAGAGAGCGCGGAATGCGAACTGATAAACGATCGATATCGATAGGAAGCGGAAGCGGGACCGGATCTCCACGTTCTGACTAACGGGGTTTTATGTGCTGCATGGTGTGTTTGTGATAAGGCTGGGCTTGATAAGGAGGTCTTTCGCTTGCTCCAGTCAAGAACAGCATGCGAAGCATTTATCTTACTTATCGCTGATTATTCTATTGATAATACCATCAGAGTGGACGGAGCCAGTAAAAAAAGCTGCGGAGCACAGATAGAGGACGTTAAATTACAGTAATACCCCTCCAATGCCCCGCCTGTCAGCCAGGGGCGCATGTACTGTATTACCAAATCGACGTATCAGACTAAGCCTAATCAGGATTTGCAGGTCGAATTATCTCACACAAACCGCTCGTCCCCGTCAAAGAGTGTCAACCCACTCCTCTTTCGGTGCAACCACTATCAACATGGCTGAGTATGTTTGAAAGAACCTGGGATATTTGAAATCATGCTAACCGCCACTTTAGAGCACAAGCCCCCATCGCGGCCGTCAAGGTCGAGGCCCTGGTACGAAATCCTCAAATCTCGAAAATCTGTCCCGCCCTCGCCAACGACAAATACTAATCTTCACCGCAATAGGTGGTTATGAAAATCATCAAGCACTCCTCCCAGACTTTCCCAACCACCGCGACCGGGTCCCTGGTCGGTCTGGACGTCGACGGAACCCTCGAGATCACAAACTCTTTCCCTTTCCCCGTCGTGGAGACAACCACCGAGTCGCACTTCGACAATGCCGCCCCGAACCCAGCTGCCGCTGCCCCTCGTGCCAAGGGCAATGCCGCCTACCAAGCAGAGATGATCCGTATGATTCGTGAGGTCAACGTTGACGCCAACAACGTCGGCTGGTACACCAGCGCCAACATGGGCAACTACGTCAACATGAACGTGATCGAGAACCAATTTTACTACCAGAAGGTATTGAACGAGAGGACAGTTGCGCTTGTGCACGATGTTAGCCGCAGCGCCCAGGGAAGCCTGAGCTTGCGCGCATTCCGCCTCTCTGCTAAGTTCGTTGAGGCCTTCAAGGAGAACAAGTTCAACTCCGAGGAGTATGTATTTCGTCCTGCCAGAGGATGACTGGCCAAAAGACGGTACAAAATTTTCTAACAAGCTCCTAGGCTCCAAAAGTCCAACATCCGCTACCAAGACATCTTCGATGAGCTCCCCGTGCAGATTCACAACTCCCACCTGATCACCAGCTTCCTCCACCAGCTGCAGGGTCCTACTGCTGGCCCCACAGACCTCCCACCTTCTCTCAGCGCTCTCGAGACCAGCTCATTCGCTAAATCATCCACCCTCACCCCCAACTTCGATAACCTGACCCTCAACGTCGACCCATTCCTGGAGAAGAACTGCGACCTCTTGCTGGACAGCATCGAGGCCCACAACACCGAGACCAACAACTACCAGTACTACCAGCGTGTGCTCGGCCGTGAGCAGCAGAAGATCAACACCTGGAAGCAGAAGCGCACCCAGGAGAACGCCACCCGCTCCGCCCTCAAGCAGCCCCTTCTCCCCGAGGACGAGTGGCAGCGTCTCTTCAAGCTTCCCGCCGAGCCCAGCCGGTTGGAGAGCATGCTCAACACCCGCCAGGTGGAGCAGTTCTCTCGCCAAGTCGACAGCTTCGTCTCGTCAACCACTGGAAAGATGTTCGCTGTTAAGGGCAACCTTCTGCCCGGTGAGACTGCGAAATAGATGTGCCTTGTGAGTGCGTGGAAGTGGGTCTGAGGCTTTTGGGATTGCATGACCTTATTACGGCGTAGGGACGGAAAATGTTCTCTGGATGTTTATACGACTTCCTCTTTTGTTTCTTGTATCCGTGACGACGTCAAGTCTTTTCTTATTTATGTCTTGACATATATGGACTGGCCTCTGTTCATAGAAAACAATATCTTTATTGCAAACGAATCTTATTCTCCTAACATTGAAATTATATATGTCTGGCCCATATTCTCTACACTCTAAATACTACCAGGTGCGCTTTAGCCTGGCCAGCACCCGCTGGATTTCGCTCAAATATCCATCCCCCTCCAACCTTGGAATTCGCGCCCTGGCTTGCAGCCTTATTACGCGACGTCATTCCCCAATAGATGCATTCTGATCGGAAAGGCCCGCCCGCAAAATTCATTGCAAGTCTCTCGAAGTATTGGCTTGATGCCGTACAGGGGTAGTGTACTGGTTGCTGATACCGCGTAGCCATTGTAGTCGCCCCTGGTAGGGTTGCTGAACATAGCCCTAACCCGCAGCGACAGCGACCAGTCGTTGAAATTGAAGATGTAGTCGCTCGGGCAGTCCAACAGGTGTTGTCAAAAGACAGTGTGATCGGCGGGCTCCGTCTAGGCCGTGTCTGGTTTAGTGCGATATGCCAAGGCAGTCTCGGGCCCCTCGAAGCAGTCAGGGCTGCAGAAGACGCCTTCGAGCGTTACGCTGGGCGAGGATTCTGGACTCCTCAAGCCGCTGAGCCAGCTGGCTGACTCGGGAGAATATCTCCCAAAGTGTCCCACATTGATACGACACTTGATGCGTGTTCGTATCTGTGGGACAGGAACGGTTTGTCATGACCTCTGTGGGTTTCATAACTAGGAGTGGCAAATCAGGCGATTGAAAATCGCGTTGAATTTGATTCGATAGGGAATTCCCCTCGTCGACCCAGCATAGCCAATCCCCAGCAATTTGGATACGGATTCCAGCTGTCTGTCGATAGGTTTTCAGTTCGCTGAAAAACACTGAAAGACGAGTCCACATGTGTTCAATGTCACCAGGTACCACAACAGCTGGTGAACCGAAATGGACAGTGACGCTGAATCTCTCCACAACGGAGTAGCGGTTCAGCAGTCTATCTTTCGTATGTCTTACATGGAAAATGCACGGCGCAAAACCCATGCTATTGTTCTAGACAAGTTGTCAAAAGGGCCAAATGAATTCTCAAGTGCGATCTCGTTGCCGATCATATCAAAGAGCCAGCCGTCTCCAAATCTCAAAACTGCAGGAACAGCACATACTTCCTAAATGTTCCAATCTAGGTTGTATGGCTAATGTGCGTCATTGACATCCAAAATGCGACTTCGAGAGGTCTGCTTTGCGAGGATTCTGGCAGCCTCGAACTGCTGAGACAGTCAACTGACTCGCCAGAATATCTCGTACAGCACCCCATATTGATAGGAGTGCTGCTATTTCCTCGTGTCCGTTTCCGATGAATTGATGGCCATCACTGGTCTTGGGGTCATGACTAATAGCTTCAAATCCCACGATTTGAAATCGCGGCCGATCTGATTCGAGAGACCATTACTCTCGTCGATCCAGCGTATCCAGTCCCCTGCGAATTGAATTCGTATCCCAAGTGTGAGTTGATAGGTGCTTAGCTCGCTAAACAATACCAGCAGGCGCGACCAAATGTGGTCAATATCGCGCGGTATCACAATGTCCGGTAGACCGAAATCGATATTGACATTGAATCTTTCAATAATAGTGTGCCGGTTGGGGAGATTCATCAGGAATGGGCCATCTGTCTGGAAAATATGCTCGATACTAGGTGACTGTTGTCCCATAAGACTCCACTTCAAAGTGGTGTCGTCTCCAGGCTGGAGTCCGATCGAGAACTTGAATGTCCTCAGGTATTCAAAGAGTACCTCTTCGTAGACCATCGAGCTAGTGCAGAGAAGTGGACATATGGCATTTCGTATGGGCTGTTCTGTTGAAAACGCGTCGAGGAAGATGGCCTGGTATACCACCACACGGATTTCAAGGGGAAGTACCCCAAGATTCCCGAGCTGGGGTCTGTCATTCACAACTGAAGAGTCCATTTCTTTGGAGATAAAATGAACTTGGTATGTGTTGATGTCTTTGTGTCACGATATTGTGCTAGATATCGATGGAAATGAACGAGTTGATTGAAAGAAGAAAAGATGGCGGAAAAAATCAAGATGCTCTGAGCTGAGGGGTGAGTAAAGAAGGAAGATGAGAGGGAGAGGCGGAGGCACGGAGGACTAAGAAACTGAAGGCATGATAGCCGCTTTGGAATCCAACGCGGAGAATCAGTAAATGTCACTACGTTGAATAAGACGGAATCTTTTGGTCCACCTGTTATTTATTTTGAGGACTCACATGGCTGCCTATTTGCCATTGCCGTCTGAGTAGATATCTATCCCCTCTCCATACCAAATGTATTACGAACGCACCGAATGTTTGTTTAAGAAAGGTCATGAGAAAGCCGCATGGATTTGTGCTCGATATAACCGGTCAGCCCCATGGGCTTTGAAATCAATTTTTCAAGGTCTTGCAGTTGGAAATTGCCTAAAGCTCTTGGGTGAGTATCTGTCGTCGGTGATGAGATCCAGGGTATCTTCCATCACCACGACGCGTACAACCGGAGTACGCAGATGCTTTTTTACCTCGTCAAACAGCACGATCAACTGTAGCCACATCGACGAGATGTTAGATACAGTCACTTTTCTGGCAACCCAAAATCGATTTTGAGCTGAAATCTTTCCCTAACGTCGTGCCGATAGGGGATCCCCGACAGGAAGGGACCGCAAGGATCGAAGCTGTGCTCGATGCAAGCCGGCATCGCATCTAAAACGTTGAACTATACACTTGTGTGACATCCTGGCTTCACCGCAATCATTTATTGACATATTCTAATGTACTCGGACCATACTTCCTTGTGTATGGTGAAGTTTGTACACATCAGTGGCCATATCATTCCTCGGATTGGAATGCCTATTGCGAATGGCTCACGGAAGAGAGCCCGCCAGATGAGGAACCGAACCTCAGAGGGAAATGTCGCGAAGTCTGCTAGCGATTGCCGGTCGTTCTGTTTTTCTGGTAGACAGAAACGCACTAGCAGTTTTGGGGGGACTGGCATAAACATACATGGGGATTTGCTATCCGACCTTCTTGCTATGATGGCCTCGGAATAGCTTTGCCATTGGGTGAGCAGGGAAGTGTCTTGAAGAATATGTCAAATGATCAAATAATAACATGTGCTAGTTGTCGTTCCGAGCCAGATGCAGGTCTCTTCCAGTCCCAGTATCAAGAGCCGATCAAGGAAAATACCGAAACTAATCGACTGCAAGGTAAAAGGTCCAAACTGAGATCGCAAGTAAGCTCTTCCGTGATGATCGTATGTCTCCAAAGTCCTTGTATGCACATCTGCCTCGCCATATCGGTAGTCTCCTCCTTTCGTGAAGACCTTTAACGAAAGATAATCTCGCCGCAAAAGATATTTATCGTTCTCTGACCTTTTTGCCAATTAGATACTGGATTCAATTGAGAAAACGGCGCGTTGTGCTTACCAAAGATGAAGCTTTCAGTAGTCGACCTACTCAGCGTCCAATTTCTCCCTTGAAACCTCACCACGCATCTTTGCTTCGATGTCTGCGAGGAGTCTCTGAGCCACGATATGGATCATAATGTCACCAACTTGCGAGAAAAGATTGTTAAGGTAGCAAAACGGGGCTAATATCTGGCAGTGGGGGTCGGCTGCAGGGATCTAGAAAACACAGTCGGACAGGGCTACGGGTTTAGAGACGAGTTTCCCAAGACCCTGCAATCGAAAGTAAGCTTCAAGGCTTCTTGCGCGGCAATCCACATCTGAAATTCAAATGTCAGAACAAGCTCACCAACTTTCGAAAATCAATCAAAAAGCAGACCACATTGATGCGGCTGCGGCGGGTGCGTGGCACATTTAGTCAAGGAAGAATCGTGGGTCAATAGCGGCGTGGAAGTCGAAACAAGTCACCTCAACCCATGTCGGCCAAAGCAGCGGGGTATTTCAATGAATTTGCTTTCTGTGATATCAATCCACCTAGAATAGTCTCCAGTAATTTCGATGTAGACACCAGCAATCAATGGGAGAGTCTCTAGCCCGTTGATTATTACCAGTAGACGAGACCAGATGCAGGAAATATCGTCAGACGTGACCCTGCTTGGGCATTCAACGTCAATGCGAACATGGAAGGTCTCTCTAACAGCGTGACGATTAAGAAATCCCGTTCAAAGTGGACCTTGTACCTGATAGATAGTCTCGATCACTGGCAGAAGATCTAGTAGAGAGCAGTGCAGAGTGGTTTAACCCCCAGGGTGGAGTCCAATAGAGTATTTGAATATTGACAGGCATTCAGAGAGAACTTCCTCGTCATCGAGATCTAGAACACGCCTTCGAGCATTGCGCTCGGCCAGGAGTCCCGGGGCTAAGCCAATCAATTAAACAAATTGGCTATCTGAGGAGGATGAGTTCACATACTAAGTGAGTTGATCCAGGTTGGATGCCAAATTCTCGTCATCGACGCCCAAAATGCGATTTCGAGCTTTCCGCTTCGCGAGAATTCTGGTGGCCTCGAACTGCTGAGCCAGCTAACTGACTCGTGCGAAAATATCATATAATACCCCGTATTGATATGAGGTCCCTTGCTGCGTGCTTGTGTCCATTTCAGATGAGCCGATGATCATCACTGGCCTTGGAGTCATATCCAGCAGCCTGAAAACCCGCGATCAAGCCACTCAGCTAGTGCAAAATAGCGGGTATATCGCGTTGTTTGGGGACATGTCTACTGCAAACGCGTCACGGAAGATCATGTGGTAGATCATGAATCTGATTTCCACAGGGAACTTCGACAACGATCCAAGCGCTAAGCAGCAGCTGCTTTTGCTGTTTCGAAGATTCTATTGTATTTTGTGTTAGATTGGATTCTCGTTTCATGATATAGGAGATGCATGTAGCCGAAGACCCACAACAGACGTCAATACCAGATTTATTGAAGACCACTTGCTGCTCCCTGCTAGTAAGATATGGCTTCAGTAGATTCTCCTCAACTAGCAGAGCGCTCGGCGCTGAAAGTTGTCCATAGGGGGTGCTGAAGCCCGTACAGAACCTGACAAAGTCATCCCATTCACCCTCGGGGCGGGAGTGGGCTGGAGAAGCGTGCTTCAGAATCTGCTCTCTCAAAACTTTGATCCGTTGGAAGCTTGTATGGGAGCCTCGGGTTAGAGCTGCAAGGACACTATGGGAGTCAGCATGCGCGTATGAGATGGGGCCGAGAGACGTACAAGGATCCGGGGTCGCTCTGGGAGCGGAAACGGGGGTTCGATGCCATGATGATAGTGGCTGGGCAAGGCTGGAGGGTGGAAGGCCGGCTCTTTTCACTTGCGAGGTTTGACAGGAACTCATCTCATAGTTAAATTTAACTCGAGGCTTAAGTAAACAAATAGTGAAGGATATATAACAAATCAATACCTTGAAGAAGATATATAAGAGTGAAGGAGCTATTTGGCGATCATTGTCCGCGGACGAGAATTTATAGGGCTCCAAGGCTTGGGCATCAATGTTCGGGACGCTCCGAACCGGGGATACCCATCATGCATGTGACAAATATCAGTATCGAATTGAAACGCGAGAACCTTGAAAGGCTCCAATGATCAGTAATTCAGTTCAACATGCATTTCAGACTTCCTCGTCTTTTGTTGCAGTAAATTGAGAGTACCTAGCTTCAAGCTGGCTCTAGCCACGTCTTTGCCTTGTGATGACGGCGTCGGGTAGCCTAGTAGTCAAGGCGTGGCGTAGCCAAGCGGCAATGCTAGTGTTATTATACAGTTGCCCTCGGGCTGCATCTCAATACTTAATTACAACGCTGAATGCTACACGCTTCTGGAATGTCCCGAGAGGAACTTTTAAGGTCATATATCAATGCAACACCTAATTCCCTAGGGATATACAAGCGTTCCATCCGCCATGGCCATTGCATCTGCCAATCCAAACTACTTCAAGTCGGTTGCCTCGAAATTCAAAATGGAAAAAAAAGTTATGTAGCCCATAGAAACTTGTACAAAGCCTATTTGTCTCAGATACTCAGTAGAACAACTCTCAAGCAATATCATTGAATCTAGGTAAGCTGCTATGGGACATGATGAATGAATAAATCAATATTCCTGGCTATCTCGAACGCCTGAGTAAGAGGGTCGTCCGGAACGCTGTGGGATACTGCATCAAATGGTACACTGCATTTAGATGAACGGAACACCCTGCTAGCATTGACAATCTTCGAAAAGCTTTAGAAATATCTGACCGGTATTAATCAGCCCGAGGATGTTTTTCCAATGCTTTTTAGCATCTAAGGCTTTTCTGGTCATCCCCACAATCGAGGCCGAACTCAAGACTCTCCTCCCCAAGCATGTCCAAAATATTGCCTTCAACCGTCACGACAAGCTGCGTTCGCTGACCTCGTCCTCTGAGCGCTTGAAATAGCTGCTTTATGGCCTTCTGGAAATCTAACAGGTCGTTGCTTGTAGTAGTTTCAAACATCCAGAGGTTTATCTGGAGGGCCAGCTTATCCGTGATACCAAAAGGGATGGCTTCGATGAACCCTTTTCCTTTTTGATAGAAGGCGTGCATTGGGGGAATTGCTTTCATGCCCATGAGCCTTGTAGCTCTAAGAATATGCTGCCTTGGATAGACATGGAGTGTCCATGTCACAAGTCTGCGGTATTCTCGCAGAACTTCGGCTTGTGTCTCCGAGTTGACTGCGAGCAGAGGCCAAATAGCTCCCCTCATGCCCATGTCTGCCACAAATGCTTCGGCAATTATTGCGTTCCAGATAAGCACCCAAATATCGAAGGGCAATTGGATCAGTCGACCAAAGCTTCTTTGGTTTGGGGCCATGATGGCCCAAAGGCTTAGGTTGACTCAAATCAATATAGCTTTACTGACAAGCTTTCTTGTTCCACGAGAGATCGATAGTTCGCAGAGGTTGTAGTTGAAGGTCCAAAAAAAAGGATGAGACGCGTGGTGAAAGGTTGTCAAGATAGTAGTAGGAGAACTATAATGAGGAGAGAATCGGCGAGAATAGTTGGCGCGCGGGGGGGGGGGGGGAGAACTAACGCGAAAAATTCACTCTGTTCACAAAAACCTTCAACGTCGTCACTTTAATCCCGGACTCCAGGAGCCTCCTGCCCACCTTGACTGGTAAATATTATGGTATATTCGTTAGAACTTAAAGTCGTAGGTGAAGAGTACGTAACATTTAGAAAGAATATCTGAAAGTATAAAGTTCCCCGGATATTTTCCAGAGCATACGATTCTGGAGCCTAGGATGATGGGCTCAGGCACAAGATTCCAGTGAATAACTCTATTTCTATCTAGAAGAAGGAAGGAGCAAGCATCTGGAACGCTGCTATATACTCGAAGGGATGCGCAGATCTCCATGGAGATATCCGGAATACGCTCATCAAAAGGCACTGATCGCTTGCGTGGAGATATCCTGATCACAATTCAAATAAGATACTTGCCGTTGTGATTGTGGAACAGGAGGCTCGGTTACCATGCCATGCGGCTTCACGGTCTATTCTCTAGTTGTAGCAGAACACTTTATTTTGTTGAAAGTCCTCAGTACAACAGAGGTCGTCTCAGCGGTCTTACAGACCTGAATATCGAAGATCACAAGGTTTTTGAGAGGTTAATTCGCTTTGAAACACGATTTTTCTTTTTAAATGCACTGAAATACCATCTCTGACTTTACTTTTCATGTTTCAATGAGAGTCCGCTCCCCGTCCGATGAAAGAACGTAGGGGGAGTATGAGACGTCGTGTGTGTGAAATTTGAAGTAACCTCACATGCTGCGCTAAGCCCATGGAACATCTCTCAAGATTATGAAACCTAGCCGCGAGATCTATCCGACATGAAATTTATAGTCTTTACCTCGTACATGAAGAACGGTAAGAAGGCTGGGCAGCGAAAGGCCAGCTAGCGCGGATAACAAGTCTTTCTTCCACCGCCGAGGATTCAAAACATCTAGAGCTCCGGTAAAATACATTCCAACATGCTTGGCTTTCTTTTGCGCAGTAGAAAAGTTTCATTATGTCATTTGAACATTCGAGTGGTTGGTATCGATTGTAAGGGCTATTCAATGAGCTCGTTAGAATTAGGCACAGGCTTTTGGGCAAAGGGTCATGTTACTGACGGGGAGGGTCGTGAGAAAAAGAACCTGATGCCTTCGCAGGGCTCATGAAGAATCTCGATTCCCACAACCCTCCACGCGAGCTGCAAACTCGCTTTGGCATCCGTTACTCTCGATTTGTTTTCCTTCCGCGCATGTGACCCTTGGTGGGTATCTGGACGAGTCTTCGTATAAGTAAAAGTTGCCTCTAAAGCTCTTCGGTCGGTAATTTTCGTCGGTGATGGGATCCAAGGTGTCTCCCATCACAAAGATGCGTACGCCCCGAGTACGCCGATGCCTCTTCAGCTTGTCAAAAACCACGATGAACTGTAGCCGCATTGACGAAATGTCGGCTAGAGTCAATTTTTCTGGCAACCCAAAATCAATTTTGAGCTGGAATAGTTCCCTCACGTCGTGCCGATAGGGTATCTCTGACAGGAAGGGACCGCAAGGGCCAGCACCGAGTGGCTTGCTGAATCTGTAAGTACGAGCTAAATGAGGAATTCCGTTAGCTCCCGATCATATCCGTGTAGTCTTTAGTAGAATGGCATACCAGGCTTCCCTCTCGTGATTTTCTTGTCCACGAAGCTAGCGTGTATATATCTATAGCCTAGATGATGCTGCTGTGTAGTGTCTGTATGAACCAAGGTGTTTCTAGCCACGTTCTCAAGGGATCATAGTGGCTAGAGGCCGTTGAAGTATGTAAACGCAGTTGTACAGGGGGTCTTTCATTTATGCATTTATAGCAAGCTCAAGAGAATGCAGACAGTGGCTATGTAAAGGCAAACGGTCGCTCGAAGGAGGTTCTAAATGAAATTAGCATCTCACGCCTGGGGTGCAGTTAATTTATTCTCACTGTATATAGCATGGTATTCTGAGGAGTGAGGAGGCATGCAGAGGGAACACAGCGGACGCAATGGAAATGACGGCCCAGATCCGCAACATTCAATAATGTGTGTATGTGGGCTGGATTGGCTATGTTGTTCCGTCGAAGTCTGGAATGACGGTTTCCGAAAAGAGCGTTTCCCAGCCAAAGTCAAATGCGAGGAGGGGAAAGAAACAATGTAACAGGTCCGGTGTTGGTATTGTTGGGCCTCGATAAACGGGGTTGAGAGGTCACTGCTATATGAGAGCATGGCTTGTGAAATGAGTATCGCGAAGGAGTTATATCTTTGGTAGCAAGTGGCTGAAAAGAAAGAGCGACAAAAGAGCGGAAATCGGAGTGGTTTGTTCGTGTACTTTTCGCGTTTGCTAGATAGCCTCACTCCTAACAGCAGAATCAGCACGTGCCTAGGTAAACAGACTCACCACCAGCTCATTTCTCCTCCGATGGTAGTGAAATAATCCCATCTTATCGTGAGGTTGAAGCCCTCTTGACTTGCTTGAGTTCGCGCCTCGCCAGATCGTGGGCTCTAAGTCTCACGCCGGGGAAGGCAATCAAAGACCAAGAGCACTCTCGTCAATACCATCTCGACTGCGACATTAGGAGCCAGCCTGTCGCTGATGTCAACAGGGAAAGCCTCTCCGTGAAGGTACGACGCGAAGCCTTGCAAAATAGCAGCTTCAGCATTAGCAGGCGTCTTGCAGAGCTCACAATGGCCAACATGCATGACGATCCGAACATCTATCTTTTGGCATCATGAACTACGTTCAACTCCGATCAGCAAGCTTATCTCAACAATTTTGATGCAGTAAAACCTTCCAAACTGGCGGCTCCAGGCGAACTAACATCCGCGATGTTGCCTTCTGAGATATCGGACCTCTACAACATCTTCTGTGGGCTCCTACCTGCTTCTTAGCTAAGGCTTGAGTAGTTGGAATTCCCTTGACTCCTACCACTTCGACTTGTGTCGAGCTCGAAGCAGGGCTAGAACCTCTCCTTCAGCCTTTCATCTTGTCCCTGGTCAGCATGCTTCATTTCCCACCAACTCACCTTGAACCAGATTGCAAAGGTCTTTCGAGCTAGCTAGATGAACTGCAGACTTCTATGTCTCTGATTTCCCTTCCCTTTCTACGAAATAAACCATCAAATCTCACGAACGCTCTTTGTGCGCACTGACTCTAGTGGTTAAAATACCGAGAGCCCCGGCTCATATGGCAGTGGATTGGCACTTACTTCAATCACTTCTGCTAGTCTGGTGGAATCTACAAAGTCCAAGTGCTCCCTGGGAAGGGCTCACGTGCTACCTCTACGCAAAGCAACCTTGATATAAGATTTGGAAAAGAGAAATACGCTAGTATTTGCATTATTTGTACAGTATAGAGCAAGTGCTCTCCTTTTCATGCGTCCAGCAATTTCTCGGGCTCAGCTCAGCTAGAATGCTCGAATGCTCGAATGAAGTTGCTCAAATTAGTGGGGTACCTTGACAGCCAGTTTCTTCGCGACAACCAATGAGGTACTTCTAAAAAGCCTTGCTTTTTCTTGAGAAGAGGAACAATGTCCTATAATAAGGTTCTATTTTGAGTTGGCTTGAAATTCCTCGGGAGATCCCTTGCCGGACAAACATAAACTGTTGATGTTGCGAATCTGTGGCCTTTTTGTCTCAGGATTTCATTGCAACTTCCAGAGTTTACTTCAAGGAGAGACCACGCACGTCTCTGATTTTGTCTTCTGCATCTCACTTTGCTTATAGTGTCATGATGCTGGGCGAACTTTCAATGATGACACCGACCGTATCCGCGTCATTGCAGTCAGGGTATCCTAGGTAAGAAACGGTTAGCCATGCATAGCTCTAGCCTCGCTAGCTAAAAATCTCTGTACCAGTGATGTTTCAGACATAGTTTTCTTACCTTAACCCAGTGCAATGCATAGTATTAGATTCATATGGTGCAGAAGATACTTTGGACAAAGATGGAGAGTCTTCTCACGCGTCTGAGGCCATCCCCTCACGACTTCAAGATGCTAACCATACTCCGAGTCTCCTGCAGACTGAAAAAACAAAGCCAAACGTCTGTCGATGCACAATCCATAGTAGCATCTTCACCTGGAGCATCTGGATTGCCCGTAGCTTGCAAAAGGTAGAAGCGAAGCTGCCGTTCCGGTCTGCTTCATATAAACTGAATATAAACAGTTCTTTGATCAGTCTTCATCGACTAACCGTGTGTAGATATATTGAAATACAAAAAGATTCTGAATGTTGCAAGAGTCCACAATGTTCTTATATACTTGGTATGACATTCGGTACCTTCCGCCGCCAGGCTCCAAGCCTTGGAAGGCGGGTTTTTCCAGAGGTCGTAACTAGGTACTCCTACTCACTCGATTGGTCAAGGCCTGACTCTAGGCATTTTTACATATCTAGATATCTATTCCAAAATTGCTTATATCATGCTAAATCAACTTCAGTGACAACGGTATCAATGTGGTTAGTGCGGCTCCTTATTCAATCGAATCAATTGTGAGTATTTTCTATAGTTTGGGTAGAGACCACCACATCTCCTTCTTTTCGGCTGCTATGAATGTGTGTCTTATTAAAAACACAAAATGATTAAGCAAGGAAACGACTTGAGCTTGACATCAAAGATCTGAGGTTATTTTGTCGGGGCTTTGCAAGGTCACGTGATATATATGAGGTCATCGAATGTCATGCTCAACTCAATCAGGCCGGAGTCTCTCATGTCTACTCGTTATGAATTTCCACTTTCGCGTTAATGCATACATGAAATCTTTTGAAATATCGTTATTCCAGCGACAGATTCCATGTACAACACTCACACAGACATATGGATCGTAAGTCGCTCCACTGTCGAACATATATCCGGCACTTGCAGGCCCACTTCGCTTCATACAATAATCGTCGGTGTCAAAACTTGGGGATAGGCCACAAAAGCTGACCTCGAAATACACCCATTATCTAGGCAGGTGCATTCGCAGCCGTCGTGGTCGACTTCGTCGTCTACCCAGTCGACACACTGAAGACCCGAATACAATCCGCAAACTATGAACAGCGCTTCAAAGACGCGCGGACCGGCGCACTGAAGCGCAATGTCCTATTCCGAGGACTCTACCAAGGCGTTTGGAGTGTTGTTTTCTCAACCATTCCATCCTGTACGTATCATGGAACGTTTGAATATCAATTTCCAAGGCTCTTCCAACGGCTGATGCTAATCGATGGATAACAGCTGGCGCATTCTTCACAACATACGAAGCCGTCAAATCGACATTATACAAATCTTCGGCTTCCGTAAGAGCTACAAAACCAGTCTCGCATTCAACTCCAGCATTCCAGCACTCACTCCCAATACCGATAATTCATGCAATAGCATCATCCTCTGCAGAAGCAGTCTCATGCCTAATCCTCACGCCCGCAGAGGTCTTAAAGCAGAATGCACAGATGATCTCGTCAGAGAACGCATCTTCAAGATCTCCAGGCCAGAGAGAGCAGAAGGCAATGGCCCAAGTACTCTCGCGCTTTAAGGGGAAGCCATGGAAGCTGTGGAGCGGGTATTCTGCTCTTCTAGGTCGGAATTTACCCACGACTGGTATCCAGTTCCCGTTGTTCGAGTTTGTGCGCTCGCATATGGTTGAGTGGCGAAGGAGACGGAGAGAGACAACGGGTGTTAAGAGGACTGGGCAGCGGGAGGTGCTGATTGAGCGGGCTGGGTTGACGGGGCTTTCGGCTGGGATGGCGGGGATAGTGTCTTCTTTTGTGACGACGCCGATTGATGTGGTTAAGACGAGGATGATGTTGTCTGCTACTGATGGAACTTATGGAGCTGTGAACGCTAATGGTCGAAAGAAGGGGACGGTCGAGCTCGGGAAGGAGATATTTCGTACCGACGGCGTGAGAGGTCTCTTCAAAGGTGGTGGGATACGGGCTGGGTGGACAGCTGTGGCGTTGAGTCTCTATCTTGGTATTTATGAAGGGGGGCGTTTGTTCCTTGAGAATCAGCGCATGGAGCGGGAAGGACATAAAGAAAGACAAGATGGCGATCAAGCTGTATAGCGTTGAAATGTTGGATTTGGAAGAGACTTGTATTTTGTCAAATGTTGTCAGATTAAGAGACAAGAACTTTTGAGACTAATAAACAGGTGATATATAGCGGTCATTAAATCGTGTCCATCGTCAGTGGCATGTCCTACTCCAGACACCTGGGTAGTGTATGTAAAGGATATCACAATGGCCAAAGCCCACTATCGTGTACAACGCATAGGAGAACAAATAGAAAAAAGAAGAAAGGAAAAAAACAAGGCAAAGGAAAAACGTAACAAAATAACATATGGGAAAAATCCTCCAATCCATAAATACGAGCAAAATGTGAACGCCAAATCCCAGACCAATAGACCACCCAAACTGGTTATAGGTTGGTCAATTTCCGAAGCCAACTTCCAGACTTTTTAGCTCCAGAACTCGGAGGTGGCCCTCCATGTCGACTGCCAGTCTTCGACCGCATTCCACGGTCACGCTCATAGTCTCCGCTGCCAGAGCTGCTCTTCACGCCATCCCGACGAGACTCGCGGCGGCGAGGTCGCATATCGTCACCCTCGTCATCTGGGAGTTCTCCCTTGGCACGTCGTCGAGCGCGGCGGCGGAGTGCTCGGCGAGCTTCCTCATCCGAAGACAGAGATTGGCCGTTCATAGCGTCAGCTGCTGCTGCAGCGGCAGGAGGCATGTCGATGAAGGTGGGGACGATTGGTGGAGGCTCAGGGGGCTCGTCAGCTTGAGAGTACACCCATGAGGAGGTCTTGTCTTTCTTCTCTCCGCCAGTGGCGCTTCCGCTACCATTGACATCGCGTGTCATCAGAGGTGTTGATGCTTTCTCGGGGGGAGGAGGAGCGACCTTGGAACGTCGACGACGATCTTTTGCATCTTTTTCTGCGCGGGAACCACGACGCCGGTCACCTTCATCTTCAAGGACTTCTGGGGGTGGCTCTTCGACACGCGATCGACGCCGCTTGGCCTTTGCGGCTGCTTCTTCGTCTCGGAGACGTCTTCGTTCTTTGCGCTCAGCCGCTCTAGCTTCTGCAGCAGCCTCAGCCTCGCGAGCTGCTTGTTCCTCCTTGATGCGACGCTCCTCTCGTGCAGCACGTCGGACACGTCGACGATCTTCTTCTTCGTCCTTGAGCTTCTGTTGCTGCTCCTTGATTTTCTGCTCACGGGCTCGCTCTTTTTCTTTGCGTCTCGCGCGACGCTCTTCTGCCTCTCGTGCTTCTGCTTCGCGCACATCGGAGGGAGCCTGGCGGGAGCCGCGCTTAGCTGCTCTTCGAGCGGCTCTACGAATCTCCGCATCCTCGGGCTCTGTCTCGCCTGCTGCACCGCCA
Source organism: Penicillium coffeae (assembly GCA_035985395.1). Lineage (NCBI taxonomy): Eukaryota > Fungi > Ascomycota > Eurotiomycetes > Eurotiales > Aspergillaceae > Penicillium > Penicillium coffeae. Next base: position 759,663 of record CP142594.1, on the reverse strand, counting down.
GCAGCGTCCGTTGTGAATCCCTCGCCATCGGTATCGGGCTTAACAGAACGGCGGCGACGGTCACGCTCATCGCGACGGGCCTTACGTTCCTCGCGCTCGGGCTCTGTTAGATTCCTTGACTCTTCGTCGCGGGCTGAGCGGGACTTCCTCCGCTCTGGGACATCTGCTTTTGCATTCTTTCGAAGAGATCCAAACAGACCCATAAGACCACCAGACTCTTGCTTCTTCGGCGGCGCGGTGTTGGAACGTTTCAAACGGCGTTCTCGAGGGTCTCGCGGAGGGGCATCGACGAATGCGAGGTCATCAGGTCCTGATACAACGTCTGGGCCCGGTTGCGCCTGCTCGGCATCGACCATGACAGCATCATCCTCATCCGGCTTGGCCCGAGACTAAGAAACAATTGTTAGAATTTTTCTCACGAGGAAGATGAAGTTCACTTACCTCTCGCTTAGACTTGCGTTTAGAGCCCTTGGAATCTTCTTTAGGAGACTGGCGATCCGCATCTTCCATATCAACAACAACCATGTCATCATCTTCGATAGCGTAAGGGTCCGGAGCTGCAGAATAGCCAAAGTTAGATGGATGCTCGATTTGCGCGACCCGATTGAACTTACCTGACTTGCGTTTTTCAGCGCGCGCACGATCCCGCTTGGACTTCGATCCCTTCACTCCCATCAACTTGGCTGCCTTATCGGGCATGTCGCCCTTATCGTCTGGTGGTGGAGACATCATTGCAGCCTCATCATCAATGGACGGACGCCGGGAGACTGGCCGCGAAGCTGATTTGGATGTGGTCGGCTTACGTGTCGCCTTAGGACGCGAGGACGGCGGGGGAGCACCGAGGATGAAGTTGGACAATGTTGTGGCACGTTGCTTTGAGGCGCGTGCTTCTCGATCTCGACGCTTCTCCCGGTCTGACGCGGATGACTCCTTGGCTTCCTGGTCAGACTCCTTTGGTCGCGATTTAGAGGACTTAGTGCGCACGGCACCTTCGTCGCGGTCCTTCTTTCGGGATTCCTTCTCTTTGGGCGCTTCGGCTTCGGCGGGAACCTTGCTCTCCCGTTTGCTCTTGGATGATTTCTTGGGCGGCGGGGCACCAGCCAGGAAACCCCAAGCAGATGTGTTTCCACGATCTACTCGAGCGCGGTCTTTCTTTGATGACTTTGCTGGTTTCTCCTCTGGTTCTTCAGGGGGGGGAGTGGGGGGAGCTCCATCGTCGGCAGCGGGTTCCTCGGTTGCCTCAGGCTCAGGGGCTGGTTCTGGATCTTCTGGGGGTGGGGGCGGGTCCTCCGCTTCTGGAGCTTCGGCCTCCTTGGCAGCTTCAGCCTCAGCTGCTGCTGCTTCCGCGGCGGCCGCTTCAGCTGCAGCTGCCTTATCGGCCTGGGCTTTCTTATACTTCTTCAATTCCTTCTTGGACATCTTAGAAGTATCTGGCTCAGGCTCAGGCTCCGGTTCTGGCTCGGGCTCGGGCTCTGGTTCTGGCTCAGGCTCATCGGGGAAAGCCCCTGGGAGAGAATCCTGCTTCTCTTCTTCTGCTGGAGGCTCAGGTTCAGGTTCTGGCTCCGGCTCGGGTTCAGGCTCAGGCTCAGGCTCGGGCTCAGCCTTCTTTTTCTTAGATTTCGAGCTCAGCTTCGCGTCCTTCTTGTTCTGCTCAAGAGCCTTGATACGCTCTGCAACTGACAATTTCTTAGTCTTTGATTTAGCTGGCTCTGGTGCAGGTTCAGGTTCAGGCTCTGGTTCTTCAGCTGGAGGCTCAGGCTCGGGCTCAGGCTCAGGCTCAGGCTCTGCAGGAGGTTCATCGGCAACATCAATTAGAAGATCTTCCTCTTCTTTAGGTGCTTCCTCAGGCTCTTCCTTAGGTTTTTCTTCCTTTTTAGACTTTGTCTTAGCTCCGGAGCCACCGGTCAGACTAGCCCAGAAGCCCTTGGCAGCTGGCTTTTCTTCCTTAGGAGGCTCAAGTGACTTCTTCTTCGATTTTGAGCCCTTCGGAGCGAGATCTGCCCAGATATCATCCCCATTGTCAGCGGCAGGTTCTGGCTCTGGCGTCAAGCCCTGAGCAGGCGGAGTAGGCGCTCGAGGTGGAGGTGCTTCATCTTGCCCCTTCTTCTTCTTCTTTGTCTTGGTAATTCCCCAAGCTGCCCATGCGTCGTTCTCAGCTGGTTTTTCGGGTTCAGGCTCGGGCTCGGGTTCAGCCACAGGCTCTGGCTCTGGCTCCGGTTCGGGTTCGGGCTCGGGTTCTGGCTCTGCAGGAGGCTCAGGCTCAGGCTCAGGTTCTTCCGGCTTATCAGGTGGAAATTCGAAATCTTTGCCAGGAATTGGAAGGCCCTTCCGAATCAAATTCTTCTCACGCTTCTTGCGTTCCTTGGAGGATATAGTATTCCAGTCTTTGTATAGCGGATCGTCAGGAACAGCTGGCGCAGGCTCGGGCTCGGGCTCAGGTTCTGGTTCTGCTGGAGGTTCGGGCTCCGGGTCTGGGTCTGGTTCTGCTGGAGGTTCGGGCTCGGGCTCTGGCTCTGGTTCTGGTTCTGGCTCGACTTTGCCCTTTTTCTTCTTCTTTTCCTTTGCAGGAACTCCCCAGCCTCCCCAGCTGTCTTCTTCCTTTGGTGGATCAGGGGCTGGCTCTGGATCGGCAAGAAGATCAATCTTCTTCTTTTTATCTTTCTTGGCAGAGCCACCCCAACCCCAGGCAGTATCATCCTCTGCTTGCTTTGGTTCCTCTTCCTCCTTCGCTATCGCTGCTTCTGCTGCTTCAGCTTGTTGAGCTTCTCGCTCCTCGATCTCCTTTGCTCGAGCCTCTTGTCTTGCTGCATTCTCGTCCTCGGCGTCCTTGACACGCTTCTCCCAATCCTTTTTGTACTTCCTTTGTTCTTTCTTTGACATGCCGTTGTAGACAGGGTCATCGGCAAGTGGACCGGGGACTTCGACAAGCTCCAATTCAGGAAGAGGCTCTAATTCAGCAGGAGCTTCAGCCGCTGGTTCTGGTTCTGGGGCAGGTTCGGGTTCAGATGGCTCCGAGTCAAGTAAGTTTTTCTTCTTCTTGTCTTTCGAAGGTAGTCCCCATGAACCCCAGTCGTCATCTTTAGCATCTGGTAAAGGTTCGACTTTCTTGCTTTTCTTGCCGCCGATAGCACCAAACCCCCAGCCAGTATCGGCTTTCGTATCTTCCACAGGCGCAGGTCCTAAGTCTCCGAAGTCAAACGCACCAGGGGTCTTATTCTTCTTCTTAGAATCCCCCCATGGGTTGGTATCTTTTGGTGCTTCGTCCTTGGGCGCTTCGCCAATGCCTCCGAGACCCCATTTGCTGCCGCCTCCAGAGCCCCAGTCTTTGCCCCAGCCTCCAAACCCAAACCCGGCTCCTCCACCGGCCTTAGAGCCCGAGTCAAAGTTTAGATCCAGCTGTGGCGCGCTGGCATCAAGACTGACATCTTGGAAGCCACCGGCAGGTTCGTCCTGGATGGAAATTAGTCTTTGCCAAATTCAAATACAAATTTTGATATAAATATATTCCTCTTACCTTCGGCTTCTTCTTCTTCGCACCTCCAGGATTAAACCACCCATCATCATCCACATCTGCATCATCAGCCCAGCTGAGATTGTTAGCCGCAGAAGCCTCTGCCGCCTTTTTCTCCTCCTCTTCTTTCTCCTTGGCGGCTTTCTCAGCCTCCTCCTCTTCCTGCTTCTTGCTCTTCTTCCCTGAATCCCATCCATTTCCCCAATCGTCATCACCACCGCCTCCAGCATCTCCCGCGCCTGATCCTCCATCACCACCACCTTCAGCCGGCGGCGCATCCCCATTCTCATCACCGCCACTGTTATTCGTCGGCGCAAGCGAAAGCGGAACAGCCTTCTTCGCGCCCTTTTTCTTTCCACCCTTGTGCTCGCGGACTCCATGAGCACTGCCGAAATCCACATCACTGTCTCCTCCATTCTTTTCCTCTCTTCTTCTTCCAACAGCAACAGGTAGCTCGTTCACACTCCTCCGCGCACACTCAGGTAGATCCGCACTCCAATTCAATGACTCATTGTCGTCTCGAGCCGGCGATCGGGCAAAGGGAAGTGGTAGCGTTTTCGGAGTCCTTAGACCTATATCCTCGCCTGGCGCAGAACAAGCCTCTCCTGTCCCGCTCTCCAGCACTTCGGAGACATCTTCAAGCAGCTTCTCCAGGACGAGCTGCCATGTAGCCGGCGGAGAGGCGCTATGCTGAGCGCGCGCGTATAAGGGCGCTGGCGCGATCGCGACGCACGCCATGGTGACTTCGCATATAAGGCAGACTCTACAGACCGGATCGCGTGGGCGGGTAGGGACTCATGAGGTTGTCGCGGTATCGGCGAATGTTCCCCGCGCGGGGTGGGATATTGAATTTGCGTAGGAGCGAGAAAAGGTTGCGAAAGAATCGTATTGGAGTAGTAGAGAAGCGTAAAGGAGCTCAGGGGCTCAGTAAGGAAAAAGCAAAGGTACAAGTAATCGGAAAGGGCGTATCAGCAGATAAGTGTTCCTTGGAGAGCAGTTGTACAAACAAAGGGCTGAACAGGCGATAAAAAACACAATAACCACCCTGGCGACCGGCGCGAAGATCTGGGATTCGAGGGATTCAAGGAGGTGAGGGTGTTTCGGAGCTCAGTGGAAAAAAGTTGGGACGGAGCAAATGAGGAGGAGGCAGGGATGAAAAGCGTAACTCGTTTGGGCGGTGGACGGTGATCGCCCGGAGATGGCCTTCTCCACTGGTGGTTGGGTTGCCACTGGGCCTGTGGCTTACACTTGCGATGCCTCCTTGGATCTACTTTCACGGACTGTGATCCCTTGTGTTTCAATCTCGAGGATTCAAGGTTTGGATCGGTGAACTGCTGTTCGGGGCGTCCCGCGGTACTCTACCGTACCGGCCACCACTTAAAAAAAATATAATAAATCGGAGGCTGGGAGGAACCGCGATCGACCCTCTCGTCACAAATCCAAAAGGAAATCCGGAGTAGAGCTATACTAAGTACTACACTACGCTCACAGGGACTCGACATAGCAAAGCACAGAGATTTCCGTGGCACAGACATGATATGCGCAACGTACAGCACGCAGCAGAGGCCGCCTATCGATAACGCAGGCGCCCCTCCATCATCTCCAGCACGGCTCTGCGATGGCGCTTACTCTCTCTCCATCTACATTGGCCGACTCGGAGAACCGCGCTGTGCCTTCTCCATAGCATCTCCATTCCTCCCACCTCTCACATTGAGCTGTTGACTGCATCTATATTTGCATTTCCCGGTCCACGGTTCACCGCATCCTTCAACCGCGGAAACGCAGACGCCAACCCTGGAAACAATGCCCCAGAACAACAATGGCCTCGCTGCCCGAAACGGCTATCGGCCTGAGATCATACAATGCATGAAGCGCTAGCATACTAGTCCCGAGTACGGAGTAGAGTCTATGGATCCTGCCTTGGGGTCCATGTGACGCAGGCACGAGGAGGAGCTGCGGAGAAAGCTTCCCTGCCACGGGAGGCCCTTCCAAGATTGTCTGTGCCGAGTAGTCTTCATAGAATATAGTTCTAGTCCTGTACCCGCGACCTACACTTTCGATTCTGCAGAACGAGCAACATTTGAATCCCTGTGCTTGCGGTTCTCTGGGGTTCTGCAAAATGCCGCAGATGGCTTGGGCTGCTCTGCACGCTACACATCGGTTCTCTCACCGCTACTTTGCGATCGCGGACTCGCAACCCACTGCGGGGGGTGGGTTTCCGAGACCCTCCTGGGGCTACGGGCAAGGGATCAAGGCTGCACGTAAGGTCGCAAAATGGTATAGACGGGTCCGCGTGCAGTATTAAGCCATATCATAGTGGAGCGAGGTAGATGCTAGAAGGAAGGCTGTCCTGACATTGCTATCCGATAAAGTAGACTAAAATACAGCGACAAAGGAAAGGGAATCGAGAGACATGGAACGTATGAAACACAGGCGACACAAATCAAAAACAATCCGATCCCACCTTTACCCAAACCCCGTTTCGAAAACAGTGACCGCCGGCGTGACTAGTACAAGGAAGGAACGTGCCCTCGTGCCTTTAGGCTGGGGAGTTCGACTTCGACTTTGAGCGGGCGACACTCAGGGCGGGTTCGCCGTACACCTCGAGGTGTTCACGGTAGTATCGCTCGAGGTCTTGGGCCGATAACTTTACATACGGCTGTATTCAGTTGTTAGCACATGTTTCAATGGAGCAACAGATTCCACTCGGGGTAGGGATGGACACGAACCTCCTTCTCTTGCGCTGTCATGTTCTTCCACTCCTCCGCGATGCGGCTGGAGGTGTCTGCGAGTTCAAGGTGCATGAAGTCACCGCTCTCGCGGCGGCCATTGCTGAAAAGGATGTAGGGGTTCCTGGGACGCGTAACCAGGCGGTCGTCCTTCAGTGGTAACACGCGCTTGTTCAGCAAGCGGCCAAGATTACGGCGAGCCTGGTTAGCCTCCTTGATTTGGAACGGAGTAAAGGTCTTCACCCAGGCATCGTATGCCAACTCGTTGGCGCCGCTGTTTGCCTCGGCCTGGGCTTGGAATTTCTGGGGGATATGTGTCAGCGCACGCACGCAGCGAGATTGTCGATGGAACAGGGACCCACCTCATACTCATGTCGAGGAAGTTCCTTGACTTGGTTAACAGTCTTGACAAAAGATTCCTTCACAGACGGTGTTGTTTGTTTGTTTGCGGGATACAGCTCCATAAAAGCCAAGTTGTTTGGTTTTACCGAGAGCTTCTTGGGAGGCTGCAATGCGGTTTCCTTGAGAGCCTTGATATGCTCACGCTCTTGCTGCTTCGCTTTGTTTTCCTTCTGCTTCTCGGTCAGGACCTTCTTGGTGGGAGCGCGGGCCTTAGGCTTGCGCTGCTTGTTGCTCTTGGTTTTGCGTCTGGGGCGAGCAGGAGTCTTGCTTGTACTATCCGATAGACATGCACCCTGGGTCGAAAACAGACGAGAGTGCTGAGACAAAATGCTGGACGAAGCGCCGACTGGCCGGATCAATTGTCGGGGTTGAGTAGACAGCGTAAGTTGACGAAGCTGGCTCTCAATGCCAACCACACGACCGGGGCGGCCCAAGCCATCGGCGAGGCGCAGCTGTCGAACACCCACTCGGGCAACCCGCTGGAGAGACATGACACAGTACTGGGTCGTAGATAGTGAAGGACAGCAGTAGTCACAGGTAGTTGATTGCAATGCGATAAATAACAAGCTGCCGAAGGGGCTCCTGACGCAAGCGGGAGGCTGGTAAAGGGTCGCGTCCCGAGCTTCGTTTGGGTCTTGCCGTTTACGGTTAGCGGCCGTGAGGTTCGATATCACGTGATATGTGCGGCCGTTGGAAAAAGCGTCACTTTGCGACGGCCTCACTGAGCAGACAGACTTCACTGTCAGAATCGCAGTCACCGTCACCGTCACGGCCACTGTCACCGCCGAACTAATCTTCCAGCTTTCGGAGGCTTTTTGACCGGCGCAAAGATCCGCCGCGCCATCATTTGAAAGGTCTACTCGCCTCACATCTTGGTTCCTTTTGAGTTCCTGTAATACTCACTTACTGTTCGCCTGCAACAATGGCTCGCCGCGGGGATACTCGCTCACCCTCTCCTGTAGGCAGTTCTTACTCTTCATCGCGCCGTAGTCGAAGAGATGACGATCGTCACGAGAGAAGTCGACGGGATGATGGACGCAGCTACCGCCGCTCCCGCAGCCCAGAGGTAGGTCGCGGGGAGACACCGCGTTCAAAGACTGGCCATGTTTCTAACAGTGACTTCAAATAGCGACGCTACCGTGACCGCAACCACGGCCGTGACAGAGATGTCTACCGCCGCCGCGACGCTCCCTTAGACAGGCGAGAGGACGATAACACTTATCGGCCTGGCGCTGGCCGCCGCCGATCCCGCGAACGAGACTTTGACCGCGACTATCGTCGACGAAGCCGAGACAGAGACTTTCGATCCAGGCGAGATGACTCTCGTGATCGCAATCGCAGACACACAGATGACTCCGCTGACTTGAACCCTAAGCTGAAAAGACAGAGTAGTCGTGACCGCGAGGTGCGTTCTTCCCCAACCTCGACGAAGTATGGTTTCGTCCGTCATACTAACTTGCAGCAGTCTAAGTCAGGAACACCTGCACCCGCTCCCGCTGGCCCTCCGGACGCCGAGAAGCAGGCCGAACGCCTTGCGAAGATCGCCGCATGGAAACAAAAGCTCGAAGATAAGAAGAACCAAGAGGATGCAAGTGCGCCTAAAAACATTCTGGACGCCATTGCTCGCAAAGCAGTTTCGTCTCCGGCCATCTATTCTTCTCCGGCTCCGGCCAGTGATTCTTCTTTAGTCGTCAATCCATCTCCAACCCCCAACGCTCTTGCCGCTACACCTACGGCTAACGCCCCGGTAACGCCGTCTGCTCTTTTCCCTCTAACCACGCCCTTCAAATGTACACCGAGCGTCAAAAAGATGCCTGCTGCTCGATTGAAAGTCTTTGAATCATCATCTGAGGAGAAACCACTTCGCAATAAACTTGGGATGCCCAAGGGGCCCAATCTCAGCCCTGATGATGGCAAATACAGCGTTGGTGACGATGCTGGTGATGATCTTCAATTCGATATGCAATCCGAGGAGGAGGCTGCCGCGGCGATCAGAGCTGCCGCGGAAAGCCGAACCCCTCGGAGTGTACCTCTGATTGCACTTCAGGAACCAGCCGTTGCGTCTGATGCCGCAATCGCACCAGCGGGGACCACCCAGATGGATGTCGATGAAGAAGAGGTTGATCCGCTTGATGCGTACATGGCCACATTGACAGACAGCGTGGAAAATGCATCTCCGACCCGTAAACGTGACATCACAGGGGACGCCAAGAAGATGGAAACACAACCGCAGCTGATGCATGGAGAAGATGATCACATCACAGCCGTCGGAGAAGAAGATGCTGATGATGTTCTCGCAATGGCCAAGAAGAAAAAGAAGAAGGAAGTTCCAACTGTCGACCACGCGACGATCGACTATGAACCCTTCCGCAAAGACTTCTACATTCCCCCCTCGCATCTGGCTGAACTGACACCGAACGACGTCCAAGATCTCCGCCACGAGCTTGACGGGATTCGCGTGCGCGGCTCGGATGTCCCAATTCCTGTGTCTAAATGGTCTCACTGTGGATTAGGAATACAATTTATGAACGTGCTAGAGCGTCTCGGTTACGATGGTCTCACATCCATCCAAGCACAAGCTATACCTGCAATCATGTCTGGCCGTGATGTTATTGGCATCGCAAAGACTGGTTCAGGAAAGACTATGGCTTTCTTAGTTCCCATGTTCCGTCATATCAAAGATCAACGGCCGCTGAGGAACATGGAGGGCCCTATCGGCTTGATCATGACTCCCACGCGCGAGCTTGCTACGCAGATTCGTAAGGACTGCACGCCTTTCTTGAAATCTCTTGGGCTGCGTGCTGTTTGTGCATACGGCGGCGCCCCCATCAAGGATCAGATCGCGGAGTTGAAGCGAGGCGCTGAGATTGTCGTCTGTACGCCAGGTCGCATGATCGATCTTCTAGCTGCAAATGGAGGCCGAGTCCTCAACCTCAAGCGAGTAACTTACATGGTTCTCGATGAAGCAGATCGAATGTTCGACATGGGATTTGAGCCCCAGGTCACGAAAATCTTGGCGAACATTCGACCAGATCGCCAGACCGTTCTTTTCTCAGCCACCTTTCCTCGGACCATGGAAGCCTTGGCACGCCGAACTTTGAAAAACCCTGTCGAGATCACTGTTGGCGGAAGGAGTGTTGTGGCTCCCGAAATTACACAAATTGTTGAGGTCATGGACGAAAATGATAAGTTTGTGCGTCTGTTGCAGTTACTCGGTGAACTCTACAATGACGACGCGAACGAAGATGCGCGGGCGCTAGTCTTCGTCGATCGTCAAGAGGCTGCTGATACTCTGTTGAAAGAGCTTATGCTCAAAGGCTACCCTTGTATGTCCATTCATGGTGGTAAGGATCAGATCGATCGTGATTCGACTATCGAGGACTTCAAGGCTGGTATTTTCCCTGTCTTGATCGCAACATCAGTCGCTGCACGTGGCTTAGACGTCAAGCAGCTCAAATTAGTCGTCAACTTCGATGCTCCTAACCATTTAGAAGATTATGTCCACCGGGCTGGACGAACTGGCCGCGCCGGGAACACCGGTACCGCCGTCACTTTTCTCACCGACACCCAGGAACGATATGCAACTGACATCGCCAAGGCCCTCAAGCAGAGTGGTCAAGAAATTCCCGAATCGGTGCAGAAATTGGTCAACGCGTTTTATGAAAAGGTTAGTGCGGGCCAGGAAAAGAAAGCAAGCGGTGCAGGTTTTGGCGGCAAAGGTTTGGAGCGTCTCGACCAGGAGCGCGAAAGTGCTCGCAACCGCGAGCGCCGCACTTACAAGACTAGTGAGGACAACGATGACGAGGAGAACTATGACGAGGACAAGGATGCCAAAGACCAAGAGCGATTCTCCAAGGCTCTTTCTCAAGTCCAATCCGCTGCTGCTCCTCCGCCAGAGCTTGTTGGCGTGCCCAAGGGTATCGATCTGGATGGCCAGATTACCGTGCACAAGACAGAGAGGGATCCGAACGCAGGCTCGAAGGATACTCTCGACAAGGTCGACTCAGCCGTTGCGAATATTCATGCCCGCCTGAGTCGCGCAGGTGTCATGCGATCTGGCGTTCCGATCGACAACCGCGGACCAGACGCTGGTGCGTTCCATGCGACTATGGAAATCAACGACTTTCCCCGTGAGCCCACCCCAGATTCTTCCCCCCCTGTCACCCCTCCTTATCCATATGGCTCTCGTCCATTCATTTAATGCTTACAACATTTCTATTACAGAAAAAGCGCGTTGGGCCGTCACCAACCGCACGAACGTCGCCAAGATCCTCGAAAACAGCGGCACATCTATCACGACAAAGGGTAACTTCTATGGTGCAGGCAAAGAGCCTGGGCCTAACGATCTTCCGAAACTTTACATCTTGGTCGAAGGCGAGACCGAGATTTCCGTTACGAATGCTATGCGTGAGCTCATGCGTCTGCTCAAGGAGGGCACCATTGCGGCTGCTGAGAGTGATGCTCGTGCTCCGGCTAGTGGTCGTTACAATGTGCTTTAGTTCGCCTGCCTTTTTTTTATGAGTACGCAAATCGACCATTCGCGCGGGGAAAAACAAAAAAGGAAAAAAAAAAAAACTAATCAACTATTTTTAGGGAACGTCGACCGATCATCCGAGCGAGGAAAAACGAAAAATGGGAAAAAAAAAATCAACCAACTATTCTTAGGGTAAATCGATCGATCGTTCGCGGAGGAAAAATCTGTTATTATCAGGGGAATCATTCGATCATTTGAGGAGGGAAAACAAAAAAATATCTATCCATTATTATACTGTAAATTAGCGAAAATCAAGAAATCATTCGATGAATACTGTTTCTCATGACTTCGTAAGCTCGTACATGTTTTCCAGAAATGAGTTATTTATTCATGGCGCCTACGGGTGCCGGGATCTCGGAGAAACGTGGAGATGAGCAAGACGGATGAATGAATCCGAACGAATGATGCAGATGCAGCGCTCTGGAGCGCTATATACAGGCAGGAAGGCGGAGACCTCCAGTATGGAGATCTCCATGAGTTATCTATACTCTGGGTGTACCTCGGCATGAAGTTTTATGGCAGTTCTCCATCAGAGGCGCTTTACTACGGGATTGCAATGGGACTATGCATGGCAGATGGAATCGCCAAGTCGAGCACCTTACGACAAAATAATTGCATTAACAAATTCAGTCTTTCGCCTGCTGTGCAAACTCGATGTGATCGCTCGAACCACCCTTCGCAGTCTCTGCAGAAGCAACTTGCTGAGGATCAACTTCGTCCAAATTCTTCGCCACGGGCTCAGCAACATAGTCGCCAAACTTGGCAGCGATTTCCTCCAATGTCAGCTGGTTGGTCTCTGGTAGCCAGATGTAGTATACCATCAAAGCGAAGAGATTGGTTGCAATGAAGACAATGTAGAATCTCCACGAGATCCTATCGAAGGCAATACTTGCAGCGAAGGTCAACCAGATTGCCGTCACGGATTGAGCGAACATCGCAAAGCCAACACCCGTAGCTCGAAGCTCTAAGGGGAAAATTTCCGAGACGATCACCCAAATCGCGGAATTGAAGAAAAAAGCGTAGAAGAAGGAAAATAGAAAGATGAATGCGACGCCGGCTCGGCTACCATTAAGGTTGTGGCTGTCTGGGTATTGCTTGGAAAGCGCAGTCAGGATGGCGAGGCAAATTGAAACCGTAGCTTGGCCAGAAATAACTGTCCGACGTCGTGGCCAGTGGTCAGATATTGTGAAAATGCTAATCAATTGCCCGAGTAAAGAGCAGAATCCGTAGAGAGCGGTAATTAGAAGAACTTGGCGCCCTTCAAATCCAAGAGACTTATACATAATCGACTGATAGTTCTGGATGACGTTGGTACCAGAAAGTTTTGCCATATTGACAATCAGACATCCAAGCAGTGTTCGTCGTATATAGCGTCTGGTAAATAGAGTAAGGAAGCGTATCTTCCCCTTTTGTGCAGTCTCGAGGCGGATTTGAGAATACATTTCGGAATATTCGTGCTCGATGAACCCTGAGCCGCGGTGCTCGTGCAGATAATACATAACCTTTTTGGCATCTTCGAAACGTTCTTTCATCAACACTGGAAGTATCATTAGCAACTAGGCCATGTCACAATATGCAAAAAGGTAGCTTTTTCTTACGCCAACGGGGAGAATATGGTAGCACAAACGTAAGAATAGCCAATAGCGCTGCTGGAGGTGCCTGCATAGCAAGTGGTATACGCCACTGCAGGTTACCATGCGCAAAAGCACCAGCATACCCAATCCAACCAGCAAGGAAGTACCCAACTGAGTTCATCAATCCTTTCAACCCAACAAGAAATCCTCGGTTTTCTGGCGGTGCGAGTTCTGAGAGGTAAACTGGCGCCACGGAGTATACCATGCCAGTTGAGAATCCCGAAAAGGCTCGACCGATGATGATCATCGGAATGTTTACAGCTGTAGCTTGTAGTATAGCCCCGATGATTGAGACAAATGAGCCGAGAAGAATGGACCAGCGCCGTGAAATTGAGTCCATTGACCAAGAAGACATTGCGCTTCCAATGCATGAGCCGGCGTAATACCCTGCTATGATGCCGCCGTTCAGAGCTGCATCGTCTGATGAGCCATTGAAAAAGTATTGCGTGAATGTATCGTGAGCGATAGTAGAAGCGATGATACCGGTGTCGAGACCGTAGAGAAGACTTTTTTGACGGTGGTTAGTGCGAAAGAAAACCTGTGGCGAAGGGAGCTCGCAAAGAACTGGACACATACCCAGCTAATGAGATCCCAGTGGCTATACTCAAGGAACGAAGGGAGTTGCCAAGATGGCCCCTCTGCTCAAGCATGTTGCCTCAAATGTGCAAGCCAGATGATTTTTAAGTGATGTGTACTATCTTTCTGTTAAAACGAGAGACAGGGAGGGCTTGGAATGGACCCAGCCTTGAACTCTCCATGAAAATCCTGGCATATTATATATTATATAACAAGGATATCTGTAAGGTTCGTACCAAACCACAGAACCTTGTAATCATAATCTCCACCCCTCGGCATGTCAACCCCAGAATTACCCCACAAAATCTACCCAGACCTGATAGCGCAGCGAACAGAGCCGGAAATACCAATTGTATACAGAGGTGCACAATTATTAGCTATGGGCATGCCCATGCAGAGCCCCATATCTCACTAGGTGACAGACCAGTCGGATCAGACGTAAATGTAAACTATGGGGGGGCAGCTTTAGTGGGTGGAGGCTGCTGCGCAGTCCTTGACTGTTATACCCTGCACGAAGATAGTATCTGGTAATTCAATTGTCAGATCCATATGCATCAAAAACGAACCCCGCATTCTCGGAAGGGAGTACTCATTCTCGGCAAGGCTTGAGTCTTTTCCGAGTGGACCTCTCTGGAACAAGCCGATTTGCCCCCAAACTCTCAAGGCAATCGAGTGTGGAGTTTTATTTCGGATAATTCCAGATAGGCGTGGAAGAGTATCCGAGTGGTCGTGGTCAGACTCCTCGTGTCACACCCAGCGATCACTACCCATCCTGGATGTCTTTCGCAAAAGTCATAAAACGAACACCGTCCGACAAAATAGGCTTTCGAGGTTTTATGTTCCGAATCACCTACCAGTCAGTCATAGTTTTATTTACGCTACACTTTGCCAGCGCATGTCAACGAAGCGATAGCAACATGGCCATTTCTTCTGCGGAATCTCCACCAGAGCGGGCGGCTTTCATAATTTTAGCAGCCAAGGTCATATCAGCACTGGTCTTCCTGACGACTCTTCGTAAGATCACCCTTAAGACCTTTCTGTTTTTGAAATGTGTCCTCGATCCTAATCACTACACTAGAGATATGTTGGACATACCGCAATAGAGGATTCTGGACATCATTTTCAGCAAATTCAAAATGGATACCTAGTCCAAAAGGCAAAGCTTTCAAAGGCAACGTCCAAGAGCTTCAGACAGGTGGTGCTGCTAGTTGTAAAGCCTGGTATTCTCTGCATCAGAGATATGGCCCAGCCTACGAGATGACCATCCCCTTCTTTCGCATGCACATCATCAATCATCCCACCTATCTTGAACATATTCAGAAGCATAACAGTAAGAACTATGTTCGCGGGGCATTTACTCGCAATGTTTTCGAAACCCTTCACAGATCGAGCATATTTGTGTCAGACGGCCAAGCCTGGCAATTACAGCGTAAAGCGGCAACTAAGGCTTTCAGCAAACAGAACTTCGATAAACATATAACAAAGTCACTACATTACTGGCTCGAAATTTTGATGCGACTCCTATCGAATCTGGTCGAAACGGAACAGGAGTTCGATTTCCAGGAGTTGATGAGTCGCTTGATGTTTTGCCTTTTTCTTCGCGTTGCATTCCACGAAGAGGACATGGCTCTGGATATTTTATCGGATAACCCAGAGTGCTTGAAATCCATGCCAGTCTATGTGAAATCTTTTGACGAAGCACTGTTCCGTATGTTGGGATATCTTGCTCCATATAATGCTGATGCGCATGGTCTAATTCCTTCTTCTCTTAGTGTTCGATCGTAGACGTCGTGATCCCTTGTGGAAGATAAATGAAAAGCTATCTGGCGAAGACAGAATTTCTCGCAAAGCGGTGGATCTTTTCTACGAGCAAATCGATGGTCTGATTGTCAAACGAATCAATGCAATGAAGAACGGCTACAAGACCGACCCAGACGCGGGTATGGACCTACTGGACCTATTTTTACAATCCACGCAAGATGTTCATACCCTTGGGGGGATGGTATTTGCTTTCTTATCTGCTGGTCGTATGTTTTAATGGATCCGAAGTACAAGAATATAGCTGATCTTTTAGGTGACACGACTGCATATAGCCTCTCATGGCTCATGAAAGAAATCCATCATCAAGATAACAAGCATTTGGATGCTGTTAACAGAATTTTAGCTGAAGCAGAAGAGCTAGGGCTTGCCAATGACTTTCTCAAATATGGGGACGCTCCCGTAAGGCTATCTATCCGCGAGAATCTCCCTAATCATATTTGATGTTTACTGACTAATTTAATCAATAGAGATTGCGATTCGCTAATGCAATGTGGGATGAGACAGCACGCCTAAACACTGTCTCTCCAGCAGGCCAAATGGAAGCTGCGGATGATGACACTCTTCCTGCTGTGCCTGAACTCAATATGCCCCCGCGGCACATCAAAAAGTAAGATCATAGATATTGCCTGTGAGAATATGGACTGACAAGAGCAATCAACAGAGGAGATATAGTTAGCTATCAAAATTATGTCCTCGCGCGAATGCCGCAGGTATGGGGAGACGATGCTGCTGAATTCAAACCATCTCGATGGTTCAAGGACAATGGGGAAAGTATCTCATATAGTCCATTCAGTGAGTACATTTTGATCTTCCTGATCCTGCTACCTGCTGATTAAATGTTCAAGAATATCACTCCTGGAATGCCGGGCCACGCAGTTGCCTCGGCCGTGCACTTGCCACCTATGAAGGGATCGCAATCAGCACCGCAATTCTCCAACGATTTGAGATCGTATTGTCTGACCCAGTGAAAACCTACGAGCCCCTGGCAGCTTTAAATATGGTACGTATTATCTCCTAATCAACATCAATGAGTGTCGAGCTCAATGTAAGTTGCAGGGTATTAAAGACGGGTTGCCGATGAGGATCAAAAGACGGGCTCATTAGATGCAAAGAATATTTTCCATACTTCTATTACGTTTCTGAAAAATATTTAAAGACATTTTGTTTTCTTATTCTCTTCATATATTAATCCTATCACGTTTGGTGTATCAAACAATCTCTTTTTCTGCTTGGAAATTATTTGTTTCTGCCTCATTCGAAAACATAAAAGCTAGGTCGGCAAGCCCTTCAACATTTAGATTGAGCAAGATCTCCCTGGTCTCTAGATCCTGCAGGTACCATGGATCGCATGTAGTAGTATATTCATCTTGTTGATTTGAATTAGCAGAGCCCCGAGTAGTCTGAGGGTTTAATTCGGGAGCAATTTGTTGTAGAGCCTGTGACAGAACAGGATCCTCGCTAGCATCAACAATTGGCTGAGTTCCCGCGTTTGAAATTTGCTCAAAATGTTCAGAAGGCCGAAAAAACGATTGTCGCGATTTATCGGAAGTGTTCACAAGGTGATTGCCGTCTTCGATCGGTTTGATAGCCTCGTTTTGTAGTTCTGTTAGAACAATAACATATCTTCGGGCGTATGAAGTCTCATTTGAGCAGTTTTCCAAGTCGCGAAGGCCTTGCTGTGCAAGATCTAAATATGGCTTCCATATGTGAGCCGCCTTTGAGCGACTCTGTACAACGAATAGATACAGTGCAACCAGGGCAGAGAAAACGTAGTAATGAGTAAACTGTTCACCTGTCAGAGTATCGCAAAATAGCATGACAAGCGATTCACTTACCCAAAAAGCAGAATACATCTGTTTCTTATCGACCAGATCCCGTAGCCGTTTCACAATAGTAGTCGCTGCATCTAAACATCTCAAGATGCTATATGTCAGGCCGTTCCGGCAAGCATCTTCCTGTCGGCTGAGAGATGAAGGTGCCCTCATCAGAAGGGACTGGCGATGAAGCAAAATGATAGCATGTGAATATGCCATATTCAAGACTGTATGCTGTCGTCGAAAGGTGGTTGCGAATATTTCAGTTTTGCTAATATCAAGAAATTCTTTCATTTCATCGTGCCACTGGACGAGGCGAGCATCGTACCCTCGTACTAGGCCCTCCTGACGTTCTGGAGTTGGACGCTTAATCCCGTACAGATCACGAAGAATTCCGCTCACTATTCTTAACAACCTTCGTTGTGTTAGATTGCCCAAGTGGTTCAGACTAAAATTTGGTATAGAAAGCTCACTTTGCATGATATATTGAAGCCTGTGTCAAGCTTTGCCCAGCAACTTCATAGGAAAAAATCTTATTCGTTGTTATCTGCCAGTCATCGACACACAGTGGTAAATCCTTCGGTAAGATTAGTACAGAGATAACCTCGGGCTTTTTGAGAGATCCCTACCTGATCAAGGTCTTCCTCGTGAAAACTTCGCGGTCGGCCAAGCCCAACACTTAGATACCCGTCAAGTGTGTAGGCACTCCAGAACACACGTTTCCGACATTCATGCTCAATCAAGTCAACTCCGACAGGGGTATCGCGTGTTTGGCGGCGGTGCAGTCCCAGTGCTAGAACAAGGTTTGCTACAGTTCCGAAAAGGCTCCAAGCGCTGTTCACTCTAGAAAGCGACAAGAGATGGAAGCATTGCACTAGCCGTCCTTGAATGCTAGTGAGACGAATTCCACCAGACTCTAAAGTTAGGTAATGCTCGGAAGCAGCGAAAAATGCGGCGCTAGATTTATGTTAGTCTTCATTTACCTAAAGAAACGAATACTTACCTGTTGACCACTGTATGAGACTCTGTGTTTTCACCTTGATGATATTGCTGTGCCACTGCGAGGACAGCTAGTATTATAGCCCGCCGTTCATGGGCACCAGGGCCGAGAGGCTTGGGGCTTTGTATAGTATTGTAAAATTCTTCACACCATCTCTCGACTGTCGGCTGATGCAGATATCGATGTGTAGGCGAAGCGAAGTCGAAATACCGCCGGATCAAAGTATCGCAGTCAGCCCTTGTGGGTAACATGAGAAAATATGGATCATATTGAGGGACAGGGGCATCTGCAAAATTGAAAATAGATGTCTGCTTTGCTGAGGACTGACTACTTGTATGGAGCTTTTTCAAAGCGCGAGATAGAAATGAAACACCTGAGGCTGGTCCAACATAGTGCCCTTCTTGGTCAGTGTTCGTGGGCTCCGGTGAATTGCGGGAAGAACGCCCGATTTGCTGAGTATATGGAAGAGCTTGGGCTTCTGGGATGGCAGTGTTTGAAATTGCACCAAGAGAGGCTAGATTGGTATTTCCTTCATGATGAAATGGCCTTGAATTAGTTCGATGAAGCTGCTCTGTCTGCAGTTGTGGGCTCAGAGGCTCGGTAGAGTCGCTCAACAAGCTTGCCCCTGTCATTGGGAAGAGTGAACTTCCTTGCTGAGATGATATCGCTTCATGGCTGTGTTGAATTTCGAGCAAGTCCGTATCTCCAGCATTCTTGGAGCTTTCGTTTTCTGCGGATGTAATTGAGATGCGTGGAACCTTCCCTCTATGGTAGTCAGAAACAAATGTGCAGTCTTGCTTGGATTGGGCACATAAAGCGCAAGGCTGAGTTCCGCTGCACCTGAGCTTCTTCCTGCCACAAATGACAAGTCAATACAGAACCATTATATACTGTTTACAGAGATATTCAATACCCACTGACCTTTTGCATAGATCGCAAGCACGAGTTACTCGGACTCTTTCGCCATTTCGGCGGCGCTTCTTCGTTCCCGGTTGAGCGTCGGCATTCATTTTGTCGCGGGTCGAAATTTAAATGTCACCGTCTTTTGAGTATTAAGGACCCGAGGTTGGTCGAATAGAACTTCCAAAGCTAGTACGGTGCTAAGGTCGTGTCTTCAAGGGATTTCATCGGGCCGTTCGGCTGATCGTGTCTACGGGGACCCCCTCGGTGACTATTCGCATCTCCCTAGGCATTATCAGCTCTGTATGTAAAGCCCTTTACCAGTGAGACCTCAAGTCAAAGTAATTTAAAGATCCCTCCACGTACTACATCGGATACAGTCTAGAGGGGAACAGAGGGTGTCAGCGTACACACCGTCGGGCGGCTAGATTCTTTGAGCGCTTCCCCGCATTTCAACCCCAATATTTGATCTTGGTGGCGTTACGGTAAGTAATTCCAACCATTAGATTACCTCGCGAAGCTTCTGCGATTGGATGCGCAGTGAATATACGAGTACGGTATAATCGTTAGCTCATGCCAAAGGGCTCCTTCCGAGGTTGACGTCTGCCCAGGTGCTTCCCTAATGGATATATTGCTGTTTATCCGAGGAATAAAGTCTCAATATTCACACGAGAACGTTTAGCGTGGCTTGAATTCCATACACACCAATCGGATTGTCTTTGAAAGGTTCTTAACCCTTAACACAAGCTATTAGGGAACTGTCGAGAGGGGTGAATCACCTTCCGCCAATAGGAGATAGGAGGCGTATTCTGGTTAACTATTGCTGATGTGCGCCCCGGTCTCGGAAAAGATCAAAACACAAGCATGCGTAATTATACTTCTCTAGAGACATTTTCCGACAATACCAATCCTCGTTCCGACGGAATCATCTGGTCGCTCAGCCAGCATGCTGATAACCCCGATATCGTCAAGGACACATTTCTACATGGTAGGCTTGGAGTATTAGCCGGTTCTTGGTAGCTTCGGTCTGGAGGGAGAAGAGACCATGTCATTCATATAAAGGCCTAACCCCATGCTACCAACTGGGACACTATTCGGCCGCAGTTAAAAAGAGCACTAAGAGACCTGGATATAGTCGTCACCATTGACATTTGTGGATTGATCCTCTTTGTTCGTCTTACTGTACTCAGTTAAGATTTGTGCATGCCATTGCCGCATTCCACTACAAACATCTTCTTGTCATCCTCCAGTTTCTAAACCCCGAGCCCAGCTTTCATTTCAGAGAAAAGCCTGTGCGCTGCATTCGGCTTTTCGATTTCTTTTACAAGTTTTGTTGAAGGCCAGGGAAGCTGATCAATTATCTCTGCAATGCCATACGCCGGCGTCCAAACACAATTCCTGCGAAATGCATCGCCGCTATCACCGAGTGATGCACCCCCCTTAATGACAACACCATTACAGGAGACAAAAGATAAATTCTATCGACTTGAAGAGATCTTGATTGAAAGATGCCAAACCAATCCAGATCAGCCAATGGTCGGGTATCCTGCGAACGCTCATACCGCGGAGGAATACATCTACTATACCCCAAGACAATTCGACCGATTTGTTAACGGAGCGATTGACGACCTGCAGAACAAAGGTTTGAGTTTTGCTAGTGAGCAAAAGTTGCTGAAACGGACACCGGTCGTGGCTCTCCTCGGCCCCGCAAACCTGGATTATGTGGTGGCGGTCTTTGCTTTGGCTCGCTTAGGCTATGCTGTCTTCTATCTGTCAACTCGACTGAGCATAGAAGCCTACATGGGTCTTCTTAATCAAACAGACTGTCAGCACATCATATACGCGGAAGTTCCGGTGCTATCAAAGATTGTCGCTGAATTGCATAACCGAAGGGAAAGCCTCAAGTCATTCACCTTCACGTCACAAGAAGCCTACTCGCTTTGCATGTCCTCATCTGAATACGTATTCAAGAGCAACTTTGATGACTCCAACAAGACGGCTTATATCATCCATTCGTCAGGGTCAAGCGGGCTGCCCAAAGCAATTCCCAGCTTGCATAAAGCTGGCATATCGAACTACACCTTCAGCAAAGGCTTCGAGTCTTATTACTTGACACTGCCTTTTTATCATGGCCATGGTGTTAGTATGTTCTTTCGAGCTGTTTTCAAAGGCAAGCCTATCACGTTGTATAATGCATCCTTGCCACTTACCGGACCCCACCTGGTGAAAGCCCTGCAAAGTACAAAACCAGAGAGTCTTCACTGCGTACCTTATGCCTTGAAGCTCATCGCAGAGACGCAAGGTGGTATCGAAGCACTTGCAGGCCCAAAGCAAATTTTATTTGGAGGCAGTAGCTGCCCAGATGATCTGGGTAATTTGCTTGTGGAGGGAGGCGCCCGTATCATCAGCCACTACGGTGCTACAGAGCTGGGCCAAGTGATGACCTCTGATCGTCCACTGGATGACAAAGCATGGAACTATCTCACCCCATTGCCTACTGCTGCGCCATATTTAGTCTTTCAACCTTTTGGTGACGAGACCTATGAATGTGTTGCATTGGATGGCTTGCCGTCTAAGAACACAAGCAACTCCGATGACCCACCCAATTCTTACCATACCAGCGATCTCTTTGTGAAGCATCCTACCCTTGAGAACCGCTGGAAATATGTTAGTCGCTTGGATGATCGCGTGAATCTGGTGAATGGAGAAAAGGTCCTGCCTATACCAATAGAGCACCGTATCAGACAAAGCAGGTTTGTCAAGGAAGTGCTCATAGTTGGCGTTGGTAAGTTCATGCCAGGGTTGCTCATCATGCCAAGTGAAAACGCCCGAGGGCTGGATAGTCAGCATATCCTGGAGAAAGTCTGGCCTGACATTAGGGATGCAAATATGAACGCAGAAGCGTTCAGTCAGATCTCCAAAGACATGGTCAAAATTCTTCCGCTGGATGTATGGTATCCCCAAACCGAAAAAGGTACCATCATGCGGAAGGCATGCTACAAACACTTTGAGGACATGATTGAAGGGCTATATGGACATTCCAATGATACGAACATTTCCAATGGCACCAATGGCACAGAAACAAACCAACTGAAGTTAGCCTTAAGTGCCACTGATATCGAAGACTTTCTGGTTGACATTGTTCAAAATGATCTTGACTTGAACCATGTTGAGCGTGAGACGGATTTCTTTACAGCCGGGATGGACAGCTTGCAAGCCATCAAAGCGCATGGAAAAATCCAGAAGCACTTGGATATCGGGGCTGGGAGGCTGAATCAAAATGCTCTATATGACTTTGGCAACATCAAGTCTCTGGCACTTCATTTGTATAATCTCAGAGTCGGGAGAAAAAGTGAAGCAAATGATGATTTGAGTATAATGGCCGATCTGATTAAGAAATATTCAGAGTTCCAAAGGCCCACCGATAATCACCCGGAAGTGGTGGTAAGTCAAATCTCAACTCCAATCTTCTGAAAGGAATACCTGTCACTAAACTGGTTAGCTGCTCACTGGTGCAACTGGATCCCTTGGTTGCTATGTCCTGTCGAAGCTTCTTTCAAAGCCATCTGTTAAAAGAGTATATTGCTTGGTTCGTGCCTCGTCGCCTGATGCTGCCTTGGATAGAGTTATCGCTACTTTATCAGCCAGACAGCTTCCGATAGCCAACATCTCCAAGATTCGCGCGCTACCCTCAGATCTATCCTTGGCTAGCCTCGGTCTCCCCTCGGATGTGGTAAATGAGCTTCAGAATACGCTGACTAAGGTCATTCACAGCGCGTGGGCAGTGAACTTTAATATCGGTGTTCAAAGTTTTGAGAAACCACACATTCTAGGCATATACAATCTGATAAATCTGTGTCTCTCTTCAAGTCGCCAATCTCCAGCGGAGTTCTACTTTTGCTCCTCCATATCTGCTGCAGCGGGTACTCCGCTCCCAGCCACGATTGCTGAAAAGCCTGTTCCAGAGCTATCTCATGCTCATCCCATGGGTTATTCCAGGTCAAAGCTTGTCGCTGAGCGCATAGTGCAGGCGGCTGCCGAAAAAACTGGAATGATTTCTAAAGTTCTTCGTGTGGGTCAGATTGTTGGTGATACCATCTACGGTCGATGGAATCCTGATGAGGGAATTCCGTTGATGATCAGAAGCGCGACAACACTGCACGCCCTGCCGGCTCTTGACGAAACGCCATCGTGGACCCCTGTTGATATCGTCGCTCAAGCCGTCCTTGAATTGAGCTCGATAGAGCCGGCAGCGAAAGGCAATGCGGGAAGTCTTACACAACTTAATCACGATTCATCGGTTGTGTATCATATCGTCAACCCCTCTGTGTTTCATTGGACAAACGATCTCCTTCCAGCTCTTCGTGATGCGGGTCTTGATTTTGACGTGGTTGATCAAAGAGAGTGGATCAAGCGCTTGCGAGAAAGCGAGCAAGATCCAGTCAAAAATCCCACCGTCAAGCTGACTGACTTCTTTGCTGGTAAATACGACAATGATGGCAGTCGTGCTGGTTTGATTTATACTACCGAGTTGACAGAGAGAGTCAGTCCGTCTTTGAAGGGAGGTGTGGATTTGCTTTCTAATGGACTTGTGCAGAAATTTGTAGAGTCATGGCGGAATGACTGGGCGGTAGTTTAAGAATATGATTTTCTGAACTCAAGCTTTTTTTCGCGTGAAAATTGACCAGTAGAATGCTATGCAAAACCTGGCTGTACCAAAAATCCAAATAATTGAGACAATCCATAGTATGCTCAGTCAGTACATCTTTCTCCTGGTTCTAGAAGCTAAGTCAAGTTTAGAACGTTACGGTGTGGTCAGCAGAAGCCACAATAGCTTAACTGTTACTTTATACTACTAAGGCTCCAGCTAAATCTTGGAGAAATACAAAACTTAAAATTATCCAGCGAATAGGGAGAATTTTTGCTCATTCCTTCTTTCCGGCGTTATTGAAGAGAGTAGTCATCTTTGTTCGCATCGAGACATTGGTTCTTGAAGGCCCCGGCGAAGGGTATGTGGATCGTTGGGCAGAGATAATCTTTCCAAAAAGCCCCGCGTATCGATGGTCATTCTGACCAAGTATGGCCTCGAGACCACTTTGGGCTCGATTATACATGGTCTGTGCCTCCGCTAGTCGCCCTTGGTCTGCATAGAGGAGGCCTAGATTGTTGAATGTATCGAGCGTGGCAATGTGTTTTGGTCCCAATACCTTCTCTCTGCCTTGTAGTGCTCAACTATACATTTCCTCTGCCTTCTCAAATCGGCCTTGATCTGTGTAGAGATTACCAAGGTTATTCACTGTATCAAGTGTGAAAATATGTTCTGCACATGTGGCCCCCATATTATTTCGTACATGTAGCCTTGAAGTGCTCAATTGTATACCACCTCTGCTTCCTCATGCCGGCCTTGATTCTTATATATATTGCCGAGGTTTTTGAGTGTTTTCAGTGTAGATGCATGCTCCGGTCTCCATATCTCCTCATAAACTTTAATTACTCGTCTGTACATCTCCTGAATTTCCTTTTACATGTAAGCATCCACTGTGTAATCTGAGATAAGCCATGTACATGTCCAAGGCCAAACGACCTTCACACATGACTGTAAATCGTGTTCGGATGCAGCAATATGTTTATAACTATAACCTCTTTTCCTTGTATGCTTCTTCCTAATAGATAACTGTCTTCAGATGCTAGATTTTCAGAAATTAATGATCTTCGCGAATTCCAAAGGCATAGTGAAACAGCGGGAGCGCTCATGGCAGATCTCCTGGTGTGATCGAATCGAAGAAACGAACCTTGAGCAAGACCCAATAGCCAACGCCATCGAAATCGAAAGCGTGGCCTAGGCGCGGAAATCAACCCGATCAAAGAAGATACCGACTCGATAAGTCGAGGACTGAAGAGCAACTGGGTCTGTTTGCTCTGATT
The DNA here is from genome assembly GCA_035985395.1 of Penicillium coffeae. Taxonomy (NCBI): domain Eukaryota; kingdom Fungi; phylum Ascomycota; class Eurotiomycetes; order Eurotiales; family Aspergillaceae; genus Penicillium; species Penicillium coffeae. The sequence goes on along the minus strand of CP142594.1, from coordinate 734,817 downwards.
GACTACTCGACTTCATGGATGCGAGCTCTACCTACACCAACGCGGTGCAGTCACTAGTAAGTGGTACTCATGGGCAGAGCCCTTGGTTTCTACAATAGTCTCGCGAGGCAGTCTCACGGGAGCTAGTCTACATTGCGACTAGTGCAGAAAGGCACTTGATAGGGCACTACTAGAAGTACTCGCTCTTACTTCCAAGGTTAAGAATACTGGCTCAGGACATCATCAATTGATATATATTGTAGATATCTCTCTCGTAGAGGATTCCAGGGTGATAGAGGCCCACTACCTGCTGCATAGTGCTTTTCTGAACAAGCAGGTATGAGTCAATACAAGAAGCATGTCAATAAACGTCCACTAGATCACAAAAAAGGCTAATATAAGTGCTAAAGCAAGCAGAAAAAGTATGCCAATCACCCGTGAACTACTAAAACGATCAGATCTTCTCATATTTCCAAAGGCTATCGTATCTTACCATGAATAAGCATTCGTAGGCAGGCTCTTCGGGATCTTTTCATTCGATTCTGATCCCAGATACTGCCAATTGTCAAAATCAGCCATCTGCGAGCAAACCACAATATTGCGACATGTTGTATCACTCGAACTTACGTCTGAACAAAAGCCGACGAGGTACTCTTTCATCAACTCTTTTGCTTCTTCGGTGTGATTGACGTCCTCAAAAGCCTTCGTTGCATCCTTCCCGCCTTCCCCAATCAATACCAAGTCTCCGCCAGGATGCTAATTGCATTCGTTATCGCCATGCTCTGAAGCATACAGACTTACGAAGCGTCAGGATTGAATGATTTTCTAAGAGGACTCACCTCATGTACGAATTGATGCAAGTCATATACCTTGCCAGCGATCAATAAATGGAGGTTCTTCTTGTCCACCAGCTGTGAGAGCTGTGCTGTTGTAAATTTTTTAGTTTTGCCATCCATGATGAGCTCAGTTTGGGTACCAATAATGTCTCCCAGCTCGCAGAGCTCTCAGTCTTTCAATTTACTGCTCGTAAGTGAGAATCGGAGATGCATTTACTATTCAGAAACTCCGATTGGGTGGACTACGAAGCCCCGAGATGCGGAAATGCTTCGGATAAACAGTCTCCTTCCGTAGTCCCTAATGGGATTTACTTCATGTTCCATATTCTGCCTTTCCACGATGTAGAATAATGAGCTTTCGATAGATTAGACTTATTGCGCTCTGAGAAACTTCCAACTCGAGATAGGCCTGCTATTGCTTACGTGGGTCAATTGAGCACTTTAGGATTCAAGTCCATATGATGATTTATATTCATAGATCATTTATCGGAACATAATAGCTCGTGCAGCGCTAAATAGAGCGACTTCCTTTTCTGATCCAGGTTTTACTTAATCCCGATCAGGCGTTTCTCTTTTCGAACTCTACGAAATCCACAACTTTGACCGCATTCTCAAAATTGTCATCTTCGCGAAACCCCAACTCAAGAGCAAGAGTGTTGTCAAATTTCCAAGCAAATGAGTGGAGCATCTTTTTCAAAGACGGATCGTCTATCTCTTTGATTAGGTGTAGCTTATCCTCACCCCTAATCTTCGCCAAGGCATCCAGCATATCTTGAATTGTAACCAAAAGACCTGGGGCATTTATCGCTCTCTTATGGCTTGGTAGAACATCAGGGGCCAATGAAAGTGCATAAATCAAATTCCAAACGAAGGTCCTAGGAGAGCATACCCATGAAGGGAAAGTGCGGTCTTTAATCGGAATTACACAGCCGTAAGAAGATTCCGGTGTTGGGAGAATATCTTCCGTGATTGTTTCGGGGTATGGTCGCCCGTAGACAGCTTCGCTGCTGGCATAGATGACTCGAATTCCTGGTGTAGCCCGGCAAATTGTATCAAGAATTCTATATGTCGTCAAGAGGTTCGCCTTAATTCCTAGCTCATAGTCTGCTTCTGATCCACTTGACATGATCCCGTGAAACAGGTAAACAGCATCAAGATCCTCCGTAACGACCGATAGGTCATCTGCTAGATCCGCCTTCAGGCCTTTTGCATTGTGTGGATTTATACTACCTCGGGGAACCGTTAACTCGTTTATATCTGTGACGACAAGTTGGTGTGATGGAGTTTTCAAGAGCTCCCGCGCTAGAAACTGACCAACGAAGCCACCCGCGCCTGTGATGAGGATCTTCATGTTAAGTATTTGCCAATATCTTGTTGGTAACTCTGGATATTCAATTCACACAAAGCGTTTGGCTGAATGTTAGACTTCCCAGGCCAAGGGTTCGAGATATTCTATAAATCTAAAGATGCCTCGGCGACCTGATTGGATCTAGTGACTATGAAAATGACAGGACCGCATCGGATCCGGCTTTTTGTTGCTTTCCCGATACCTTTACAATACTTTGACAACATATCCGAACGCTGAATTGGAAATGCTTTACATTCGGAAGTGTATGCGGGGTACTATGCTGGGGCGTGTGGGCTCGCAGAAGCCCACCCGGCTACTTTTCCGGGCGCTGACGCAAGTTTCCGCTCGAGATTTCCTTGATATATTGTGATATTGGAGGAAATATTCATAAGTTATTAGAGCGATAAATGATATTTGTTGTCCATCAAGATCCGATTGGCCCCTTTAAGTGACGGCATACCAGAAAATTCAATTCTCACATATTGCCCTAAAGGCTACATCATAACCGGCCGGTAACAACTCAAGGCATTCAAACTGACAGCGGACCTCCAACGGCAGCTAATGAGATTATCGCTCTCTGGGAATCACAATGATTGATTTGAAAAATAACAAGGCGTATCGCATTGTTGCTCACGCGGCCACCAATAAGTATGCCGTGCCAGCAATGTGCTGTTACAACCTGGAGGGAATAATCGCCTCAGTACGAGCCGCCGAGGCCAAAAGATCTCCAGTCATCATCCAACTGTTTCCCTGGGCCGTTGAATATACCGATGGTCTCCTTGTTCATGCTGCAGCCGAGGCAGCTTCAAAAGCAACAGTCCCTATTGCCGTGCACATGGATCACGCCCAAACACCAGATATGATAAGACGAGCAGCTGATCTTGGTGGTTTTGATGGTATCATGGTGGACATGTCGCACTATCCGCGGGACGAAAACCTCGCAAAGACGAAAGAGCTAGTTGCTTATTGTGCGGAGAGAGGCATTATCACCGAGGCCGAACCTGGGAGGATTGAAGGTGGCGAAGATGGAGTGGCAGATACCTCGGGGCTGGAGGGGTTATTGACGACTCCTGAGGAAGCAGAGCATTTTGTGGCTACTGGGATCCAATGGCTTGCGCCCTCTTTTGGCAATGTGCATGGGAAGTATGGGGCCAATGGGCCACAGCTTGACTTTGAGCGGCTCGAAAGAGTTCATAGGAAGGTTTCTGATCGGGTCTGTTTTGTGTTGCATGGTGCTGGTACTGATTGGTTTGGCGAGGAGCTATTCCATCGAGTCATTGATGCTGGAATGGCTAAGTGCAATGTGAATGATGGATTTAACACTTCATATTTGAAAATAATGAGTGAAAAGGCTAGCACTACGGGTTTGACAACATTACTATTGGATGTTACGGATGCTATGCAGAAGGACGTTGAGAAGCATATGGACTGGATGAAAAGTACAGGGAAAGCTTGGTAGAATAGAATGGTACGCCTTTGAAGAGGACGTTCATGTTATTGAATCAAAGCGGCATTTGAAAGGATGGTCAATTAATTCTAAACGCTAGAGCACCCATAGCCTGCTTGAGTATACTCAATACGTCCATAGATGTAGGAAATGTTGTCTTGTGTCGACATAGTCAGGTATGCCCCCAAGGGCCAGTGCTAAGAGGATGATAACTGTTGGTGACTTGAAAATAACTGCCATTGACTGAGATGTCGAGGGGTCTTCAATGCCAGAAAAATCAAGGATCTTGGTATAATACATTCGGTTTCTGCCTCTTCGTAGAGCTCTAGTAAGCTGGGACAACATCCTTGATTCAATTCAAAAGACGCAAGATGCACGCCCGTCAGGCAACAATCATCTCCGGGTATATAATCGCATAATGAAACCAGCACTCCGACAAATATATTCCTGACCATAGAGCCCAGCTTTTGACTTGAAAGCGCTTCAATTCCACTTGCTCGCTTCGGCAGTCTGATCCGCATCCCTAGCCCCGCGCTCATCCCTGCTGACTTCTGCCAACGTCTGTGTCTGTGTCTTGGCCTTCTGCGCCGCTAGTTTTGAGCCCAGCTTTCCTTTGTTCGCAGATCCGCTTTCGGCTCGTTTCTGTTCACACGCATAAAAGTTAGAAACTGTCACTATGTGGCTTTCTTCTCCTCGGAGATGAACGTAGCGGTGGAGGGTGGGCTCACTTGTGCTGCAATGGCGGCATTTGAACGTGCTTCGTCAGCACCCCCTTGCGCACCGCTCGGCGAGGTGTCTCCTAGGGTGCGCCCAGGGGACTGCTTCCAGTTTGTGGTTTTGGGCGGCGCGGACGTCTTGCGGGAGCTATCTTGGCTTTGTTGATTTGAGGTGCCGAGGACTCGGCCTGGGGAAGTTGTGTCGGCTTTGTTTGCCGACCGGGAACAGATGTTGCCCATGGTTGCGACGATCTGAGCTTTGGGTGCTGATTGTATTTTGGTTTGCACAGGAAGTGCTATCCTGAGTCGGAGACCAGTTGTGAATGAGCGATAGAGAGCAGGCCAGCGAGACCGCCGGAGCGGGGAGTTGTTGATGTTATCGATAAGAAGCGCGATGACGATCCGGGGCACGTGGAGTCTTTGTCAGCTCGTGGATCCGCGGGAGTAGATCTCAAGATTAAGTTGTTAGATTGTAAGAATGGAATGTTGCCAGGATTGATAATGGGGCTTCAACTGTTCTACGACTTGGATTTGTCTGGTGGGGCCTTTCTGGTTCCTTCAGGTGGGATTCACAGTTCCTAGGTATACTGCAAGGGATCTAAGTGAAATGTGCAGTGAGCATTGTCAATAGTAACGCTACATTGCAGGGTTGAAATTACTGGTTCCAAAGATAGGAAGAGGCTTTTTGAATGCTAGAGCTCGTTTATTGTAATGGAAATTGTTCATCTGTGGTTCTTTCAAGGTTTTTAAGGTGCAGCTTAGTGCCTTTCACCCGGGTGATTTGGCGATTTATAGATCCGATATGCGTGCAAGGCTACACGTGAGCCCTGTTGATTGGTCGAGACATCCCCAGCTGAAAAGCGTTCCTGAGACGATCAGTATGGGTGCTCTCTATTTAAGCAGCATTTTACTCAAGCATCAAGCATCCACCGTGGAAAAGGTTTTTGTTGCGCCTTCAGGCCCACTTAGTCAGCCGCCGCGGGGATGAGAACCTTGGGAGAATGGAAAAAAAAAAAAACTTAGTCCTTAGGAAACCGCAGCCACACCTCGATGCGAGGGTTCCGTCTCGCCTTCTTTTTCCCTGGAACGATGCGACCGAGTCCCGCTCGAAGATTATTCCAATTGACCGCTTGGCAACACGCGCGACGCCATTCGCCATGACGACTTGGCCAACGGCCTAACCCCCAAGGTCCTCATTGTCGATCCCGTCCCAAAGGTCCTCATCCATTCTGGGGCAGTAGCCCCCCTCCTGCAGGGCAGTTGGATCACAAAAAAAGCAAAATCGTTTCCCTTGCGTTTACGACATCTCTCCCAAGGTCCTCGTCGTCTGCCTGGAGCTGCACGATCGTCGCCCTTTTTCTCCGATTGCGTCGTTGAGCCCAGTCCCACGCTGCACGCATCCCGCCCGAGCGCATGACACAATCGTGAGACCATCTCCGCCGTGGAGGGGCTTTTCGTGCAAAAAAAGGCTTTTGAAAGTCCTAGAACTCGTCAGTAACGAGAGATTTCAAAAGAGACCGAAAAGCAGGTGGATGCGTTGACGTCGTTGGCCGGTTAGCGCGCCTTTACCTCCCAGGCGGCATAGGGTTTGTACCTGCTCCACGACAACAAGATCTCAGCTGCGGTCGCTTATCCCACCTTCGGTTTTTCTTCCGTTGTCCCGGAATTCCTGCTTCGTACCTTACTGCGCGGCAACGGGTCCTGTTCTTCCCGGTCCCAGTGCGCTTTTTCTATCCTTTATCATTGCCTGCCCGACCTGCCCGCGCCCACCATGACTTCTCAAACTCAGGGAGGCGATTTCTGCCTCGAGTGTCGGTGGGAGGATCTTCATATCGACAGCAGCGACTCACTAGGCGCTTCTGGTGACCTGTCCCGGCCTCAGTGGAACTGCACAGACCAGGAGCATCACACCTCCTTAGCCCCAGTCCAAGTCAGTGATCCCTGCTGTGATTTGGATGATTGCTCTGTCGACTGTCAATCTGCTTGCGAGGGCTCTGACGACTGTGATGCTTCAACGGCTTGCTCTGCCGCCCACTGCGATAAGACTCACTGTGACGAAGACCACTGCGACGAGGAACATTGCGAAACAGCAGACGATTTTTGCTTGGAAGATCACTGCTGTGACACAAACATAGATCAAAACTGCGGCTTCGATGCCTTCTTCGGTCTCACAACGCCTCTGTCTCTCGATACAACAGGAATGTTGCCTTCAGCCGCCATGACTCCCCAACCTTACACCGAGCCAGAGAAACCTGAGTATATACTACCATCCATGATTGACCCATGCTATCACGAGACATTTCTATCTTCGTATCAACAGCACTCGTCACACTGTGACCAGAATGTCACGAATCATTTCGAATGCAATGATTTTCAGAAAGACCTTCAGGGCATGTTCAACAACCAGCATTACCCAATGCCGACTGAGGTTAATCCATCCGACGTCTTCCAAATGCTGGGAACCTGCCCAGACTATTCTGAATGCAACGAGCCGCATCTCCCTGCCCCACAGCTTCTCCCTGACTCTCTCGAGAAGCCCAAGACCGACCCTGCGGCCGACGCCTTGAACTGCTTCCATCCCGAGCACCATCATGTTCACGATCATGACCACTTCAAAAACCCTAATGACCTGAATCTCAACATTTCTCGAGGCCCTCACCGGAGCCATCATCGATGCCGCGGTCATCACCACAGTCATGTCCATCATTACTCTCCATATTCGCGTCAGTCTCGATCGAGCATCAGCTCGCATTTTCTGTCAAGCCCAAGGGATACCCCACCACCACTTGAAGGGGGCGCATCATCAATTATGACAACCCCTGACTTTTCAACAGACGATAACGAGCTGCACGTCTGCAAGTGGACACCGAAGATTAATGGCATTAAGACTCCATGTGGAGCAACCTTTTCCGATGCGGGAACGCTTCAAGATCATCTGATGGCACACCACATGAACACAGTCGATGGAGCACGAGGAACTGGATATTACTGTTGCTGGGCAGGATGCCATCGACCTGACGAGCCATTCTCGCAGAAATCAAAATTACAAGGTCATTTCCTGACGCATAGCAATTGTAAGCAAGCCCCTCAGATCATCTTGATGTTCCATGAAAGTTACTAATACATGTATACAGATAAAAACTTCAGTTGCTCTGTGTGTGGGAAGTCATTCGCTCGTCAAGCGACATTAGACCGCCACGAACGAAGTCACCGCGGCGACAAGCCATACAAGTGCGAGGAATGTGGCAAGGCCTTTACGGATAGTAGTGAACTCAGTAAGTACTCCACTGCGTACCACGTTGTTCTCACTAACATATTTAGAAACACACTCTCGAACACACACCGGCGAGAAACCATTCAAGTGTGACTGGCCAGGTTGTAATTTCCAGACAGGCGACGTGAGTTATTCCTCTTGTCTCTTCCATTCTTCACCGTAGCTAACAATCTCCTAGTCTTCGAATATGTCAAGTCATAGACTGAGTATGTTTTTGCGCGACTAATATTCTCGAAATGTAACATTTCTAATCCCCATCAGCACACGGCGAACGGAAACATAAATGCCTTTACCCTGGCTGCACGAAGAGCTTCACTCGGCCTGGTATGACTGTATCAATGCTCCACACAATACATATACTAACAGTCTGCACAGACCAATTGAAACGGCATCAACGTTCAACCCATAAAGACGGCTCTTCCACCCTACCTTCGCCGAGTCCGTCAGCGGATCACTTTACAATTCCTTACGCCATCGCCTGATGCAACTGATCAATTACACAACGCAAAAAGTGCCAGTGTGCATTAAATCTCTCCTCGCGCGGTCCTATGACTCGAATTTTCTCTACCTTCGAAGTGCGTCTCGCAGATCGATATCCACCGCATTGATTTTTCAAATCATGCCGTAAACTTCGAATTTGGTCTTATCTTCTGATGTAATTCATGCCTTTTTTTCACGAAATGTTTGGTGACGATCAACACTGAAAGACGAAAAGTGTTTGTCCAGACTCCGATTATCTGGGCCCTAGGTACTACTACCTAATTCAATACAATTGATACCCCCTTTCCACCATTTGCACCCCTTCTCCTACTCACCACCTGTAACCGGCCAAGCAATTGGCCAAATCTCAAACCTTAAATGAATAACCCCTCCATCCGTCCCATCCCCCAATATCCCAATCTCACTGATCCTCCGCGTCCCAGCCGAGAACGCCCCAAGCAAAAAAGACGCAACAACCTTCCCCAACTCCGTCCCCAAAACCCTCTGATACCCCTCCGAGCCATACTGAAACACACAAGATTTCCGATCCGAAGACTTCAATAATTCCCTCTCAAGCACACCCCTTGTGTCCTCGTTCCGAACATTCATAAGGAAAACAGTCCTCAGGTACTCGAGCGGGTAGAAATGCTGGTAAATCGCATTCGTCATTTCAGAAATATACGGCCCGCCTTTATCCTCACGCCCGAAGTATTCGATGAAGATATGGCCCGGCGCGACTAATCCAGCCCAGATACTTTGGTGCTCGATTCCGGGCCGGCTGGCTGATGTGTAGATCTTGTGGAAGGTGTTGTCGCGGTGGAGGATTCCTTCTGATTGCGCGAGGCGTACTGTGTCGGGCATTGACTCGTAGGCTTGGAGGAGGCTGGAAGAGGAGGGGACGACTGGGGTGAGTTGGTTGTATTGGAGGGTGGAGTGTTGGACGGGGCATGGGGCTGGGGCATTGCCTTGTGGTCCGTTGAGCCATTGTTGGTAGAGTTTGCCTTGGGAGATGTGGTGGTCGTGTTTGGGGTGGTGTGAGCGTGTCGGAGGTTGTTGCGAGGAGGACATGTTGAGGGGTTTGGCGTGGAGTTTTGATGGAGTTGAGTTTGGAACTGGAGGAGGTTTTTGTGTTGAAGATTGATGTTTTGCGTGAATTTGTTTGTTGGTCTGTCTATCGTAGATAGTGGTGTACAATGATGGTATCGCTCACAAAGTTGCCAAGGATTGTGAAGTATCGTGGATGCAAGATTCCATCGAAGGTTTCAACTCGCATGTCTCGACGGCAGTAATCAGAGGCAAAATTCATAGTCTAGTCGATATTGAGGATTTTTATTTACACAGCTTGGGAAGATTGGGGCGCCTTTGCCTACGGGCTAGGCCAATGGATAACACATCTGGGTGAGTAAAAAGGCTACATTTATGAATCTTGAATAAAGGAAAGCTTCACATCGAACAGATAGTTTAGCGTCATTTATTCCACTATGTATAATGGCGGAGAGCAGTCGCTCCTAACTCTCGACGTAGTACTAAACAGCCTTGGTAGTTTCATGAAGCCAAAGCCTGAGCCAGTTCACTATCGCATTCTTAGCTCTCTCCATTCCAGCAACTTCGTTCTTCTTTTCAGGATCCACGCGAGTAGCGAATCCATGAATCAGGCCAGGATAATGTTGATAATCAAACGCAACATTCCGCTTGGGAATTTCCTTCAGCGCAAACTCCTTCAACTCCTTTGTGAACATCGGGTCGATCTCTGGTGCATTGATTTGAACCGGAACAGCAATCTCAGTCATCTCTTGCTCTGTGAGGAAGGTTGGATGCGCGAGTGTCACGCAGTCGACAAGTGGGGGATTGTGCTCCTGGGCTCCAAGGCGAAAGACCGCCCATCCACCGTAGCAGAAACCAACAGCGCCGACGGAGGAGAATTTGCGTTCGGATCGCAGGGCCTTTACGCAATTAACCATCTCTGGCTCACGGATCTCTTTGGATTGGCGATAAATGTAACCAGGGACGTCGAGCTCTCCCCAGCGACTCTGATCAAGGAGAATGTCCATGGGGAGCTCCTCTCCTCCAAAGCTGGATGGTCTAATCAGCTTGAATCGATGTAATCACAGACACTGGACATAAACTCACAAGTCTGGCATGAAGACTGTTGCACCGACTTCCTCCGCATAATGGTCTGCAAGCAGACGGAGGTTATCGAACTTCCATCCATAGAGGTCATGAATGAGCAGAATGGCTACATCTCGGTTAGACCCAGTCTTGTAGGTATTTCTTTCCGCCAAAGTGGTCTCATGGCCCTGTGGTTTGCCATTCCACCGAAATCCTCTGATACAGCATTCGCCCATGTTGGAATCGGCAAGTTCCGCACTTAGTTCGCGTCTCGGGTTGTGGTTCGTGCAATGTTTCTCTGGGTAGAGTCAGCAGCAAAGCTACCCCGGTTTATAAGAAACGCGACGCGGTCACTAAACCTCGTGGCCAGATCGTTGTTTGTAATCCAGAGCACTTTTTCGTTCTCTCGGCCTTTCGGTGAACTCGGATGCTGGCTGTTATGATGCTCGGTCTTTAACAGAGGCAAAACCCGATGGCGGAGATGGATTTATGCAACGGAGAGACTCCACTTCTCCAGATCGTGGACCGGGAAGGGCAAGATCTACTTTGCAGAACAGCTAAAAAAGCATCGTGTTCCAGGCCCTATTACCCAAACCCCGTACAAAGGCCGCAAAGATAGACCAATTCTAGCAGCGAATCTGATTATCGCCATCAAAAATGGGTTTTCATGACGAAGTTCCCCGCTCGGAAAGAGATCGTAGCAATTCTCTAGAGGGCTCGGCCTTAGGATGCATAAAATTCGGCAGTATTGAGAAGCCGTATACTTTCTTTGGTGAACTAAACCAAGCTCTTCGGAGTACTAGATGCATAAAATGAGCGAAGTCCTCAACCCCCACCAATCTGACAAATAGAATATTCTTTAAAAATAAATAGATTTTGGAGTAGAAGATTGCATTGCGTGCTATAAAATGCGAAGCGATCCCCTGGTTCATGGGTTTATTCAGCAGCAGACAACATTGTCATCTTCAGCTTTGATCTATTCAACTACTTCATATTTCACCTGTCTTTATAACGTGCTTTCTATATCTGAGCTCTCCTCTCTCCATCATGTCAGCGCAGCCAGACATAGCAATTGTCGGTGGTGGTCCCTGCGGCCTTATTCTTGCCGGAATTCTGGAGCAACAAGGAGTGAACTATATCGTCTATGAACGGACTGCAAAGGATACCCCTCCTAGAGGAGGTTGTCTGGATATTCACAAAAGCAGTGGCATGCATGCCATCCATGCGGCAAACTGCTTCGAGGAGTTCAAGAAGTATGCTCGTGGTGGATATGCAACTATTCACAATATCTACAATGCTGCTGGCGAGTACCAGCTTGCCTTCGGCGAAGGTCGAGAGTCTCCTGAAATTGATCGATCGCAATTGCGCAAAGTCATGGCTTCTTCGGTCCCAGACGAAAAAATTCATTGGTCAACTGGCGTGGAGGAGTCTTTCAGAGATGAGAACGGGCAGGTCGTGTTGAAGTTAACTGATGGAACGACTGCCTCTGGTTTCAAGCTTGTTGTTGGCGCTGATGGTCACCATAGCAAGATTCGTCATTTGGTATAGTTGACCCCCTTCTTCTAAAACTTGTCAAAGTCTAACATTGTGTAGGTTACCGACGCTGTGCCAGTTTTTTCGGGTCATGTCATCAGCACCATGTTCATCAGACCCTCCAATCCTTTCCACAAGACACTCGAAGAGCATTCTGGCCAAGGACCGCTCGTATATATCGGTCGGAGCAGTTTATTCTGGTGCCAGCGACAGGGCGACAGTCATTACCGTGTCGATTTTGGCAAGCCAGTCCCCGCCGACTTCCCGGGCCCCGATGGACCTGACATGGCAGATGAAGAAGCTGTGAAAAGATTACTCCTGCAAGATGAATGGTTCGGGAAGCACGACCCATTCGTGCACGATGTCATTCGAGCCGCCGAGGGACCTGTTCACCCATGGGCACTTTACCATTTCCCTCTTGACAAGCTTAACTGGTTTACCTCGCCTGGTGTCACCTTGGTTGGAGATGCTGCACATATCACTACGCCATATGTCGGGGATGGGGTTAACTGTGCTATGCGCAATGCGATGGTGCTCGCTGAAAAGATCAAGGCCTTAGGTATTAATGATCAGGCTGTATCTGAGTATGAGGCTGAGATGTTTCCCTATGCGCACGATGTCATCTCACGGAGTGTTCAAGCGGGCAAGATGTTCTATGAGTTCGATGCGCCGAGGAGCCTGATGGAAAACATGGCTGGCCCCAACCCCTTGATTCGTGTTCATGCCGATTACTAGAAGTATATGGATGTTTCGCAGATGGAGTTCATGTCATAGGAACATATCAATGCATAATTTTGAGTTATTTTGAATTTTCGAATGTACATACAACTTAATAAAATCGAGTGAAACTACCAATGAGGCAGGGTATCCACAAGGTCGAATGTCTGATACGCTCCTTCGGGCAGAGCTCTTAAGCTCACAAACATTTCGACAAGCATGTAAATCCTGCCAAGAACATAAAGCAAGACAATGGGAAGAATGAGTCCCACCTCCCACCATAATATAGGCTTGGCCTTCTGTTGTTCTAATTCGAAAGCATCCATAAGATCCACAGTAGTCTGTCTTGGGAGACCTGACTCGAGCTGCATATTATAAATGAGGAGTGTCGATCAAAGCAGGTCAAGAGCAGGGATTCGGATCCCTCGTTCGTGGTCCCCTTTCTACCGTTCCGAACGCTTGTTCAAATATTATATACGATCAGATATTTGCTTGATATCAAGATGATTTATCATATTTTCGACCACTTTTTACGAGACAATCAATCCGTGGGGAGCTTTGAGAACAGCATCTTAGAATAAATAGATCGGGCGCGAACGCGCCGTCCCGCGTCCCTCCCGGCGATTTAAACACCCGTGCACAGCTTCATCGCAGGTGAGCGGGGGCGTTGGGGCTCCAGGGCTTGCATGGGCGTCTAAACGGCGTGTGGCAGTTCTAGCCCCAGATTTAATCTTCTTTTTTCACATCCCAGTCACAATCAGACAGTCTCATCCTCCCGCGGTTCCAATTGCAGAGATTCAACCAGCACTGCGAGGTCGACTAAGAGATCCGCCACCAATGGCATCCAGCACATTGAGATCGTCCCTCCCAGCGGGATCAAAGTCTCAATCTGGAAGATCGCCTGATGCCCCCGACAGCGAGGGGAAAGATATCCAACAAGGTTATTGGCCTGCGATCGCAAGTAAAGATCAAATCCCCGGATGGCTTCGTGACAATGATTTTATTATCGAGGGGCACCCCATGCCCACGTATTCATACCGGCGTTCCTTTCGCCTATGGCGCTGCTGGCATATGGAGACCATGAACATTTGGACTCATCTCATAGGATCAGCTGGGTTTATCACTGCAGGCGGTCTCGTCTATTATTATTCTCTCTCTCGTGGGATCAAGCCATCGTATGGCGATATTTTTGCTTTTGGGACCTTCACAGCCTCGGCGGCAACTTGCTTCGCCTTCAGCACTACCTTCCACACTCTAAGAAGCCATTCTTACAACATTCACCACCATTGGGGCCGAATGGATATCCTCGGCATCTGTGTCCTCGCCTTTGGATGTGGAATATCTATGACATATTACGCATTCTACTGCCAGCCAACGGTTCAGAAACTGTACTGGGGATTGAATCTATTCCCAGCTCTCGCTGGTGCTATCACTCTTTTTGATACAGGCGGTGGTGGCAATAAAATGAGGACTCTACGCGGTGGTGTTTTTACTCTTCTGGGTCTCTCAGCTATGCTTCCTATCTTCCATAGTGCCAATCAACTGGGCTGGGATAGGGCTTGTGTTGAAATAGGTACTAGTTGGTACGTGACTGAAGGTCTCTCGCTCCTAGTTGGAGTTGGATTCTTTGTCAGCCGGTGTCCGGAGAGATTATGGCCAGGGTCATTTGATATCCTTGGGCATTCGCACCAACTGTTTCATACATTTGCTGTTATTGGCGGTGCGTGTCATCTGCGCGCCCTAATCACAGCTTTCAATTACCGGCAATTGAACCCGTCATGCTAATCATGATGAAGCAACTCGAGGTCCAAGAGAGCCTTTGCAAAGTATAAAGAGCAGAGTTTATTTCCTGTTTGTTACAGACTCTAAATCAAAAACTTCACTCTCCACATCAATCACATCCACCCTAATGATGATTCACCCGAGCCAGCAGATACCCATTCAACAACGCATTCGCAAACATAGGATGACAAGCCGCGGTAGTAGCCAACGTCGCCGTAACCCTATCATCCCTCCCAATTCTCGTCACAATAGACTCACTATCCCTCCCAGTTTCTCCATCCTTAATCATAGTAGCAACAACATCATCCAAAAACACACAGCCTCCCACCCGAGCCAACTTCACAGCCCAGTCAAAGTGCGCAAGCTGATTATCAAAATCCGCATCAATGAAAACAATATCAAACTGTCTCCCCTCCTCCGCAAGTCTAGGCATGACTTCTTCCGCAGAACCAAGAAGAACCTCGACGTCCAGACTTTCGGTGTTCTCGCGCGCGACTTCGGCATGCTTGGCATCGATTTCGATACTTGTCACTTTCGCTCCGCCTTGAGCAAAGCAGATGCTGGAGTATCCGCCAAGTGTTCCGACTTCGAGGACCGATTTGGCTCCCATGAGTTGGGTGAGAAGGGTCAGGTATTGGCCTGCACCGGGTAGAACGCTGACGGGTGGGAGACCCTTTTCGGCGGAGTTGGTGATTGCATGCTCGCGTTTAGGGTTTGGTGGCAGGAGAGCTGCTTCGGCTTGGGCGTTGATGGCTGGTGCCAGCTGGAAATTCTCGTATCGAAGGACTCGCTCCATGATAAATGGTGATATATGCAATTGAATAGTTTTGCTGTGGTATTCAATATTGCTTTCTAGCATGCTATGGAAGGCTAGTATGAACAGAAGTATTTATGTGAAGTTGTCCGTGGAAATTCCGTGCAAGATCCGCGGATCATGCATGATAAGGTACCGCCAGCCAGTAGCTCCAACGTCGATGATCATTGGGTTGCTCAACAGCCCCAAGAAAAATCCGTAATAATAGCTCAATGCCTGCAAAAAGGTGGCCTGACATATTTTCTTGTGGTCTATTCCTCGGAAGGAGCTGTTCCGCGTTCGGTTCCCTCTTGACCACTAGGGAGGTTCTACAACATGTTAATCGATGCCTCGGAATGAGAAAACAGGAATTTACCAAGTAATCAGTAGTAATAAAGAATGTTTTCCTTCACAGAATACACTGCTTTTAATCCACCCTGAATCTCACTCCACACATACATATACAATAAGTACACTCAAACGGCAGAGGTCCTTCTCATAAGCACTCGCCATTTCAAGTCCACCGACAAAATAACACACCTCTTCAAGGCAAGATTACTCCTCAGTAGCCCTCTCCTCCAACAACTCCACCGCACTCCTCAACTCCCGAATCCTCTGCGCAATCCTCCTCCGCACCTCATCCTTAACCTCCTGCGGCACATCCTCCGTCTTAAAAGCCGTAACCAGATCCAGCGTCGGCCCCTCCTCACCCAACTTGCCCGCTCCACTCAACTGGCTCCCGCTAACAGTCTCGCCAGAGCGAAGCAGGATCCCCGTCTCTTCCTCGCCGGGCTTCGCGGCGTAGAGGTAGTAGATGGCGCAGAGCTCGTTGAGAGCGTCGCGGGCGGAGTCACGGTCTGAGGCGGCGTAGATAGTTCCGCCGTCGGTGCTCTCTGTTGCAATTTCGAATTCGTCTTTGGCGATTTCGTAGGCGTCTTGGATTTCTTCGATTAGGGCGTCGGCTGTTGGGGTTGCGTTTGTGCTGTAGGGTTTGGTTTGATTGAGGGCACGGGATTGGTTGGTTAGACTGGGCAGTTTGACGCCAGTCAAGGGTGTTCGGAGAGTTTGAACTGCTGGGCTTTGGCTAAGGATAGCTGTCGAGACGCCTCGGGTGATGTTGGGATGCGAAGTTCGGATAGATGCTGTTGAACGAGGGATTTGTGTGCGGCGGAGGCACTGAGTGACATGCTTGGAACGCATTGGGATTGACATGTTTGTAGATGCAAATTGATGCGTAATCTTCGAAACGTGTGATGTTGAAGAGAAATAAAATGAGGAGCTTGCTATGATCATTCTCCGCGCCGAAGGTACTCCGATAAGGAAGCTGCGGATGACGTATGGTCACGTGTCGATAAGATGACCCGAGGTCCCCGTCGCTCGAGGACTTCATGTTCTCGTACAAGTAGTGTCGACAATTACTGAGGGATGACAATTTTGAAAGAATCGAGTAATATTGTTGAATGTAGAATAAGACATCACAATAAGGAAATATCAAGTGAGTGGAATGGTATCAGCGCTATCATAGAGTATGTCGGCATACGGCCGCGACCTTAAAACATTAAAACAAGAAAATGAAAACAATCGCGAAATATCTAGCGTCGAGCTCGATCGCATTCAGCAAGGAATCTATGAATGCCTTCAACTCCGTCGTAGTCGTTCGCAGCCTCTGGCATGCCTGCACTAGGTGCCTCTTGGAAGAACGTACGATCACCAAGCTCACTGATATTAATGCTCGAGTATGCTGAGCTGGGCGAAGCATTCCATGGGTTATTGCAGAAAAGCTCTTCATCATCAAAACTGAGGGCGTTTCCAGAATCGTAGCCCGATTTGGGCGATAGCATATGGCTCTCCGGAGTCAGCATGCCCTGCCAATCTAGGTCATTTGAAGGGGCATGGTACGACTTGGAAGGCTTCTCAAACAGGTACTCCACATCAGATTCAGATGCAACACTAGGTGCAAACGGGAACAGGAGAGCAAGGCCAGCTCCTGTGCGAAGCTCGAAGTCCTCATCTTGAATGACCCGACCGCGTTGAATGCCAGCTTCATCACAAAGTCGTTCCACGGTTTCTGCGTCGCAGCCAGGGAATCGGACTCGGATAGTCGAGCGATCATGGACTGTGATTGGAAGATCACCAAGTGCAGAAAGTCGTTTGAGATCGTTCAGAACGATAGCGAACTCCTTGAAAGCACGGGCGAAATCGGCCGAGAGCATGTCCATCAGGCCATCAGACTGCAGCGTCTCGGTAGCAGCGCCATCCTTCTGGTTGAAGGCGGCAAGAGCACCGAAAGCAGTGATGGTGGGAGAGACCTGGAAGTCAAGGCACGAGCCAGCAGCGCTCTGGGGGATAGCGGTCATCTTGCGGCCCGCCTGGTCCTGCAGCGCGCTGACGGCCTTGTATCGCTTCTCGCCAGTGTGAGGGTCAATTCCATCGAAGCGGATTTTCTGACCTGAGAGAAAGAAAGCTCGCACACCTTGCGATACATTCTGGATGACCTGGGCCGGGGCCGCGGGGCCATGGGAGAAGTACCGAGCGCCTCCGAAGCGGCCAGCGCCAATTGCGTACCCTCCAGCAGTACGGCCGAGGGTTCCTCCAGTCAGGTTCGGGCGAAGGGTCGAAGAGAATGGAGCACGCGTTGTGAGGCGGCTGATGTTGGAGGCAACTCGAGTAGCCTTGTATGCACCGCCGTCTGCTTGTATACCCGACTTAACTGCGGAGACGAAGGCGCCAGCCGCGCGAGTCGAGAAGTAGCGGCTTCGGGCTTGTCGGATGGCAGCGGCCTTGCCGATAGGCTGGCGAGTGTTGATACGAGCGTAAACAGGCTGGTATTGGAGAGCCGACTGTTGCGTTGGTTGTGGTAGTTTGGACCGTATGACCCTGGATGCCTTCTCATAGGCAAACCTGCGATAAGGTCAATCGATGAGTCAACGGGGACAATCGTGAGGGTTTAGACGAAACGTACCTTGCTGCCCTCCATATTTTGGGGAGCAGCAGGTGCCCATTCGCAGGCGCCATGCTGAAGATTCGAATAAACGATAACCTTTGAAGTGAGGTAGTACGAAGAGGGATGGAGTGATGCCAGATGATGGGGGTGTCTTATCAGTGGGCCTTATTTTGCCTGAGGCATGAAGTGGCGATGCACCGCCACACATGTGATCCGCGCAGCGTCATAGTGCTGTGTTCTCGTCGTACTGTCCATCACAGCGAAAAGGCCTTGAATGATGATCCCAAGGGCCAAGTAGATGATTATACAAGTAATTCTATGTGGATACCGAATCGAGGAGAATATTTGAGCTTCGTGAAGAACGGATACATATATGAGCATGCTCAGGTGATGACAGAGCCTCGCCATAGGTAATTTGTTACAACCTTGGAACTTTGGACGCTTCAGGATGGGAAAACTCCCGATGTCGACCTCGATAGGAACAATAAAATTTACCATCTGTCTGGAAATCATCAGATGCGACATCGGGAACTCTAATGATGATTCCAGCGGCAAGGGCCTCGAGGTAGAGTCGCACGAGAAAGTACAGACCCGCTACAGTGTGTCACGAGCGAAAGCTTGGCAATCGGCATTGGAAGTATAGTCATGGGCAGCAAATGTTCTAAGCAGGAGTACAATTATCTACAGAAAAGCTTTAGGCATTGAGATTCTATCATATAGTCTCGGCAGTACAATTTGAGAGATGTTCAGAGTGTCTTTTGAATTGCACATGTGGGTAACTAATATTTTTCATAAATCTTCGTCTCTCGGGTTCTATATTCTATCCCGCTATTCCCTTACTCGTCATCACCGAAGAAGACCTTGACAGGCAACCAAGCATCACCGCAGACCTTGAAGCGGTCCTTAAGGTTATCAAGCTGGTTAACCTCATCAGCAGTCAACTCCCATCCGTCAATGTCAAAGTTGCCCTCGATGCGAGCCTTGTTCACAGACTTGGGGATGACACTCCAGCCCTTCTGGATACCCCAGACCAGGAGAACCTGCTGGGGGGTCTTGCCCTTCTGCTCAGCAAGCTTGAGGAGGGTAGGGTCCTTGTAGAGGGGAGAGTCGGTGGAGCCGAGGCAGGAGTAGCCGGTGGAGTGGATGCCCTTGGAGGTGTTGTAGGCGACCAGCTTGGGAGAGGGGTTGTTGGGGTGCAGCTCGATCTGGTTGACAGCGGGCACGATCTTGGTGCTGGGGTCGTTGAGGAGTTTCTCGAGGTTCTTGATGCCGAAGTTGGAGACACCGATGTTGCGCACCTTGCCGGTGGCAGGGAGCTTCTGCATTTCTTGCCTGTAATCTATATGAGTAAAAATCGAAGTAGAGGCGAAAAGTATCTACTTACCAGGTCTTGATGAAGTCCCAGTCGGGGAGGTGCTTCTTCAAGTCGTTGGGGTCGGTCGAGCTGGGCCAGTGGACCAGGTAGAGGTCAATGTAGTCCACGTCCAGATCCTTCAAAGAGGAAGCAATGCCCTCTTGGACACGGTGGTGCCATGGGTTGTCCAGCTTGGTGGTGATCCAGATCTGATCGCGGGGCACGCCGGAGTCCTTGATTCCAGCGCCAACCTCGGCCTCGTTGCCGTAGGCCAGGGCAGTGTCGATGTGACGGTAGCCAGCGAGCAGGGCATCCTTGACAGCCACGCGGACTTCGTTGGGCTTAGATTGCCAGGTTCCAAGGCCAATGGCAGGAATCTTAGCGCCCGTGTTAAGGGTGAAGGTCTTCCTGAAAGACAGCTGGTGTTAGCTATCGACACTCATCAACCAATCGGTGGTTCATTGAACTTACTGAGTGTTGGCAGCCATTATGAAGATGTGTAGGGAAGTGTGAGAAAAAGAAAGAAGAGGGGTAAAGCGAAGTGAGATAGGGATCTAATATACGATGGACGAGACAAGGCAGGTCCAAGCTAGCGCGATGATGTCGTGCCCCTCCATTAAGGGAAACTGTGGGGAACCCTCCTTGACGTGATTTGTCTCGCCATCGTATTTAACAGTTTATCTTACAGCAATTGGACAATCGATCTCGGTAAAAAAAGGAAGAAAGGGAAGAATAGTAAAAATGATCATCCCTACTCCATCTGGTTCCAACAGGCCGCGCTCGCGGGGGTTTATTTCCTCTCCAGTCGCGCATAGAGTTATTCGGGACTTTGGAGACTCAGCATTCTGGCTAAACACCGCATTTTATCCGAGATCATTATCCATTAAGTCTGTACCAATGGAAGTGCTAAATGGAACCGGGAAAATAAGGCGGCTCCACTGCCGGCTAAAGCGCTACTGACAACGCTAAGACCTGCCGTTGCATTCAAAGGGTTCCAGAAGCTTCGCACTATTAACTCTAGACTAATATCCGTTCTGCTATCGTACCCCTGCAACCGAAATGTACTCGGCCCGAGGCGGTTTAAAGCAACCAATATGTTCAGACCCGATCGTGCAGCTGCGGACGCGGGGCATTCTACTCCTATCGAGCCGAGCTCCTTATACGTGCATATGAACTGTGCGGTTTCTAGGCCCAGAAAAGTACATTCTTGCTGTAAGGGGGCCGTTTGACGGGTAAACGGACCGCAAATAGGCTACATCAAGATTTATACAGTGTCTTCAATAGCTTAGGTCAGGTCAAAGGCAGTTGCTCATTTCGTAAAGGTACACGAAGTGGAAAGGGATTCAGTCGTGGCTCGTCACATCTTATCGTGGGTGCGCAGCACGGCTCCAGTTGGCTAAACCCATTCAACCAAACGTGACATTTTGAATGATTCCATCCTCGTCGAGATGAACGTTGAGTCTATTTATCTCAATCATTAGTGTCATCATGCAAGATCGCCTGGCTCCTTTCTGCATACCGTTCGGGGTTGTGATCGGTGGTGGTCATGTCACCGGGCTTGATAACTCGATGAGTTTCGGGGAGGTCCGTCTTTGCAAATGACTGTCTTCAGTGAGTTAAATCCTGAACCCTTAGAGCAGTGAGGCTCACAATCTCGTCTCCAGAGAATTCGCTGATCTTCTTCCCCATCAGCTTGTTGATCCACTCGTCCTTTCCGCCGACGGAGTTGATTCCAGGTACGACAAGAGGCATATTGAGTATTTTAAGGAAGAGAAAGGAACTTTGTTGTAAATTATCTAGACGTGTGAGTATTGTAGAGTTGAAGAGGTCTATTGCAGAGAAAGGCGGTTGCGAGAGACATCTTTATAACCATCGATGACGTAGGTGCCGATAAGCCTTAGTCAACCTGCCCGCTTGATTGGCGACTGCGATAAAACCTTGGAAGCACAGATCCGATGTCATTTAATCTATTTATGCTCCCGCGATGGCCTATAGTATTATCGTGTGATCGATGCAGATCGTAGGTGGCGATTTAGGTGCATCTGGCGACTGGGAAAGACCGATGTGGGCCGCTACGCAACCCGACGTCACAACAAAGGACGTGGATCATACACACTTGGATTTGAGTGTTTCAAAGACAACTAAACGTCTAGTCATGGTCGTAGTGTGAGATCATATAGTATAAGGATGTATATTCTCCGTTAGGGTAATCTTCCAAGGAATCCGATTCTGCTTCTGCCCCGCAATATTGATTGGGAATGAATGCGCTCGCTGTTCAAATGCCACGGAAACCCCCACACTTCAAAAGTGGACTTCTTGTATCTATCAGTATACTTCGCTCCATCGGAATTTCATAATTCAAATGCCTGCTATACCGCCACAATCTGATCAAGTCTTTGCTACCGTTTAAAACCGATGGTCCTACAACGCAAGAATACGCCAGAAGCAGAAACGCCTTCCACAACACCTTGGCAGAGAATTTTGGAGAAACTCATATCCATTCTATTCACTTGCAAACGGGATATGAAGGCCTGATGCGGATATCTCCATGAGATATTTCGCTCCATGATCTACATAGACATCCTCTGGGCTCCCCACTTCTATACTTCATCATATCCATCTCCAGATTCATCGTGTTGCTACCTCTAATCACTTCCCTTTATATTGAAAGGCCTTTAATTCTGTCAACCTTTAGTCGGCCTGTTTGCAATAAAAATTGGGTACTATTTCTGTCCAGGCACGGTTGTCCTTTGTAAGGCGGTCTTTGTTTGAACCATCCGCGTTGGGCTATTTGATGAAACTAAATAGTCGTTAGTCCGCTCCGCCTCTCAAATAATCTCCTCCAGAGCCCTCTTTTCTAAACGAAACATATCATACTGAAAGTTAAGCACTTGCCTGCTCACAACTGTCCAATATCGGAGATGACTTGGAAACCATTCCCCGAACCCGCATTCGCCCTGCCACTGGGGGACGAGCATACACACACAATAATACTGCTCCATGATGCAGACACCGATGGGAAGGTATTTGGGAAAGAATTCCTCGACGCAACAGATCTGCGAAAACGACTCCCGACAGTAAGATTCGTCTTCCCAAGCTCCCGAAAACGACGTCCACCCCGTATCGCAAGACCACCTTTCCGCCAGTGGTTCGAGGACTATTCTATCCATGATCCAGGCTGTCTAATGGATATTGACACAAGCACCCTCGAACAGAGTGTTGAGCGTATCCGGGAGATAGTCACCCAAGAGGCGAAATTACTTGGCGAAAACGGCTATGAAAGGATTATCCTAGGGGGGGTTGGCCAGGGCTGTGTTGTGGGGGTTTTTAGTTTGATTGGTGGCTTTCATGGATTTGAGGACAAGGAGTTCAAGGAACCAATGAAGGTTGGAGCCTTTTTCGGACTGAGTGGATGGTTGCCGTTGCAGAATCTGCTAAATGGAATTTGGGAAGGGAGGTCAGGTGAAATGAAGCTTTGGCGCTCATACGACAGGGAGAATAGTTATCGGCGTGGGAGAAGTAGGAGTCAGAGGGGGGCTGGAGGTGGGAGAGGAAGAGGCAGAGGAAGAGGCAGAGGAAGAGGCAGAGGAAGAGGCAGAGGAAGAGGCAGAGGAAGAGGTGGAATGAGGAGGCTACAACACGACGATGACGGCGATGTTAACATACCTTCGGCTTTTTCTGATGAGTACTATGACCGTTTGAGACCACGCGAGGATACAGACGTCTGTATGCATTCGGATTCCGAGTCGAACGACCTTCCTACCCCCCGTCAATTCAATTTTGAATATCTCAGCCCCTTTCAAAGCGATAGGAACAAATGGTCGAAGAGACGTGAAGTAACCAACTTCATCCGGAGAATGGTGGGTCTTTCAATTGTGCATGACGATGATAGGGAAATAGACGATCCGGCACGCTTTTTGCCCCATCTCCAAACGCCTGTTTTTCTCGGTCATGGAATGGATGATGATACTGTATCGGTGAGCCTAGGAGAGAAAATGGCCAAGTCTTTGAGTGAGGACTTTAAAGTTCCAGTGACCTGGAAGACATACCAAGGTTTACGCCATTCCTATCGTCCTGAGGATGAGATACAGGATGTGTTGACCTTCTTGAAAGAGCATACTACGCTACCATTGGGGGAAAGCACCCATCAGGACATCGGGCCATGCACAACTAGAGAATAAAGGATGGGAAGTTTCTTTGGGAACTATTGTTTCAATTGCAGAACATTTGCTAGAGGTCCTCGTGAAAGAGGTCGTCATGATATGGAGGTGGAAACAAAGGGGCAAACTCATCAAGTGCAAGCAAATTGTTTCTGCTCGAGTAGCCAGACCAATGTAAATTTTCCGCAGCATTCGATCCCATTCGACATGCCATCTCCATGGAAGGGACTAGCTCCTCTCCGGCACTAAGATAGAAAAGCCCAGGTGCGATTTCAATTTTCCTTTCAGTCTTTTCGCTAGTGAATTTTGGAAACGCGTTCGGCCAAGCCTCCCGATGAACCCAGGTTATATTATGGTCAGTTATATCTGACCCCTCGTCGTAATGTTCTCCAATAGCCAGAATAATATCCCGGTCCTCCAAAGGTTTCCTTGTGACGATACGGTAGACGTTATCTTTCTCCCACGAATCGGCATCACAACCAAAACATCCTCGCGGGCACCAAAGATCATCTCGACTGATGCTCGAAAAGGCAGGATTTTCATCATGAAACGTCGTTGTCAAGAGGTCATCAGGAATAGAGATCCCGAACGGATGCAGATTCATCGTTTTAGGCGTACTGACGATAGTTACATGGGCTTCAACGTACTCTGTTACAGCTGGAATGGAATCTGAAGATATATCGTCAAGATTGATCGCGCTGCTCGTCAGTGGCGTTGCGATAAACACAAAATCGAAATCTTCTTCTCTCAGTGTGTCTTCGCCTTTGCTATTATTTTCAACGATAGAAATCCGATAGAGCTCGTCTTCTGTCTGACTGATCTTTGTGACTTGAGTTTTGAGTCGAAGCTTTGCCCCCGAGAGCTTGATTAATCGATCGATCAAGCGAAAATTCCCTCCGGCGACTCTAATTTGCTTTCCTGGCGAGGTTGCTGTCAAAGCAGCAAGGCCGGTGACGTCGACAGGGTTTTGAGTGAACAACATTCGCGAGCAAGGCTGTACCACTTCGGATATAAAACGGGAAGAGATGCCCTCATCTCGAAGATAGCTTTCAGCAGAGAGTAGTGCAGCTTGGTGCAGGTCAGTCCCCTCCACGGCCTTTTGCACAGAAGTATGGCTCCTGATGGTAAATCCCTGCCAATTATATAGGGCCGAAGACAAAACCCGTCGATATCGCCAAGGAGACAGTCCATATTTCCACGTGGAGGCTATCATGTTCCAACATGAATCGGATGCTGGATTGCAACTTGGCGCCGGTGTGGTCAAGCTTTCGCCGTTCCATAAGCCTGATGATCTGTATTTCTCGCCGTATCGGTCACCTTCAGGCTTTAAGCCGACATCCTCCATGGCGCGCAACATGCACCAGTCATTTTGAGAGAAATAGGAAGCGCCTGATTCATAGACGACATTTTGGCGTTTGGGAGGCCGGAAGGACTTGACGCGACCACCGACTTGGGACTGCCTCTCGAATATTGTGATTGACGGCATGCATTCTGAGCTGCAGTCCTCGGCAAGGGAAAACAGCTTGAAGGCAGCTGAAGCGCCAGCGATACCTGCGCCAATAATGGCCACACGAGTCGGCTCGGTATGCGCGGTTGTTTCATCGGGCATTCTGGGAAGAGCACTTTGACTGCACAACGCTGATGGTATTAACAGCACCAGAAAGAGAAGGAAGTCGGACGTCGGGAATCGCAACATATTCAGCGATCGACGGGTCACGCTTGGCTAGTAGAGAAGGCGAGCCCGCCTGCAGGTGCGGATGTGTTATGACAGCGAGTCGGTTCCAAATTGCTGTGCTGTTGCCTAAATATAATCGAGGGGAATGGATTGATCTTTCGAAGGATGGTAGCCTGAGCTCAGGATTCAGATGGGCTGGGGCGGCCCCATTAGCGCGTGCCATGATCCGCTGCTCTATCTAGTAACTTTGCTAGATGAATCTTCCAAGGAACATCGCACACATTGAGGCTTTTCTAACAAGAATCTTGTCACAGGCCGATCTTTTGTAACTCGAGCAACTTAGTAGTCAATTGTTCTCATAGTTTTTTTTTGATGTGAGACTAGGTGCAGTTCGCTTCCCGTTATGGAAAGCGACAAGTTCAAAGTAGCCCAACGATTAGGTACCTGCAAGTTGGTCAGCTTCCTGCCTTCTATTATAGATTGGCCTTTATGATTCACTACTGTTCCACTACATGATGATCAAAATGAACAATTTTGGCCTTTTCACTAGCATGCTGAACCGAGCAAGCATTGGGCTACTTGACCAATTTCCATACACTGTGTTCGCCTCAAGTCCCAATTCGGTTCTAGAAGTTGCGGCTTGTGTCAGCCCTATGGAGCGCTTTGTCCGGATGCTCCGGCGCTGTGGAAAGTTCGACCCCAAGGATCTCTCGTGGAAGGATGTCTTTGTTGAGGCGGCGATACCAACGACCAGGCAACCTAGTGAAAACCTACCACCATCACCCCCGGCCAGTCCAGAAGAACACACCTTACCTGGTGCGAGTATCGGATCTGAACAAAAGTCTTCCTTGGAGCATAGGGAATCCTCATCGGAAGATGGGACCGAGAACCAGAAAATTCAGCATACCAGTTCAGCGCGAGATCCAGCGTTTGAACCAGGTAACATGGCTTCGCTTATAGCTCCGGATGAAAAACCAGTGTTTCATGGAAAGTCTGCAGAGAACATCAGTATCTTCATTCGTCGTTGTCGAGTAAAGTGGAGTGCCAATACTGCTATTTCAGACGAAGAACGCGAAATTCAGCAGTACATGACCCTTTTCGCTAGGCTGCGAGGTGAAGCCCGGAAGTTCATTGTGGAGAAAGTTCGACAAGATGAAGAGTACATGGACCATTTAGGTCCAATATGTACTGACTTGAGTGCCCGATTTCCAGTACGAAAAGTTAAGGCCAAGAAAACGATGTGAATGGAAAAGATTTCATCCTTAGCGCAAGGCACTAGTGACCTTGACGAGTACTGTCGCGAGGGCAGAAAACTTCAAGCAGCACTGCCAGCTATTACAGACTTGATATTCTCCAGATGTTCGTTCGCGAAGGGTTTGATGTGAACGACTTCTATCCATATCCTATTACGCGATCACAGGGCCGGGGATTCATATATTGTCCACCCAGAGAGACGCAACATAAGGAAAGATACAGACACTCTAGAACCCTGTTACA
This sequence comes from Penicillium coffeae, assembly GCA_035985395.1. Taxonomy (NCBI): domain Eukaryota; kingdom Fungi; phylum Ascomycota; class Eurotiomycetes; order Eurotiales; family Aspergillaceae; genus Penicillium; species Penicillium coffeae. Next base: position 708,173 of record CP142594.1, on the reverse strand, counting down.
TCGAGTCATACGGACCCCATGCTCCGAACATGCGAAAAGTATGGAAAACTCGCGATGGTCAAGCTTATCCTTGAAAGTAGCTTTGACGCTGACCGCTTCAACATTCTGAGAAAGACTTATATGTACGAGAGGCCTTCTAAAAACAATGAGTAGGCCGATTATCAGGAGTGCGAGATTCTAAAGGCCCTACTCGAAAATGGAATGGATCCGCTGGATACCAGAGGCTCTTTAAGCGGGATTCAGGCTGCTATCATGCACTGCGAATATGCTGGCACACGACAACTCTTACGATCATTGAAAATTGACGACCCACGAAACCAAGCCTTCACAAGTCAGATACCTTTTAAACTGAAACTATGGGAAAGCGTTAAATACGGTGGTGATCGTTGGAATCGTGACAGGTGGCACAATTTGTGGAGACTGGACAGCAGTGCTTTTGAAGTCTACCCAACACTCGACTGTCAAGTCAGACATTATTCAGTTTGCTATCAAAAAAGGGAATATGAATCTACTTCATCTCTTATATGGGACTCATGATTTTGGGTTCTACTTTCAATCTCTCAACCCGCGCCATAACGACAGTGAATCTGAAGAAGAGGAGCCCTTTCAATACGAGGCGGGCGAGAGGTACCTGACTCGCATTAGCCGAAAACATGCACTTTATATGCCCCTGGCGTACTCTAATATCGGTACTTGGGAGCAGTTTGGGAAGGACAATATTTCGTGGGCTATATCCGAAATTGAGGATGAGGGGCAAGATCTTGGCCTCTACGCCTACCGACCTACTATCATGGCTCCTCTCATCGCTGATTTTGAGTCAAATTTGACGTCATTGATAATAAGCTCGCTACTCGAGAGGCTTTATCCTGGCCAAGACACGCAGAATATTGCTCCGTTGGATGACATGAATAAGTGAGGTACCACCATGTTATCTGGATTTTACGCATGGCTTGGAGCAAACTTTGATGGCAACCACCCCTATGGAATTTTCCATGTATGAATTTCTTTCAGAACATGGAATTAAACGCATTGGGTGGCAGCGAAACACGTGGTTTTCTTTGATCCAGCAGCTAATCCGTATGGATCCTGCGTACTACATGGTATACGCCTTTTTTTCGACCGGACCATGCGTACCGCCTTATCTCCTATTCTTAGTACGCCAAAAATACACTCCCTGGTGAGGCTACCTCATTTAGCCATATTGATATCAATATCCGCGACTTTGTTGATACTGGCTGTGGTAATGTCTACCAGGGATCTGTATCTCTGACCGATGAGGATAGCAAAAATTGCACGGAGATTTTGGCAGGAATGCATAAACCTGGCAACATGGCGGACTGGTATGGAGTACTCAGAAGCCGTGAAAGCGAGCGGGAAAGAACGCAGCCTCGGAGATGGCGTATGTGTTGCTGTGGCCGGCTGGGGGCATCGGCTTCCACCGCAGGATAGCGTGGCACGGGATCAACCCAAGTACACAGCGAGAGTTTCCTGGCAACGGGGTTAGCATGGTCAAGTACCTGCGCTAAATGATCTCTAGGCGGCCGGGCAGTCATATCCTCTTACTTCGCTCGAATATGCTCTTCCAAATTTTCGTGGTGGATGGATGGATCGACCGCGGCTAAGGGGAATAAGCTGGAGTACATCCGGCGCCACCAAGATACCATCCGCCGCTACGACAGCTCCCACGAGGCAGGTCTAATTAAGCTCCCCACAAGTCTAACGGGCTCGAAGATGTGGCTGCGAATGAAGTTCCTAGACTCCATGGCAGTACCTAGGCATGGGCTACTAATCATGTGTGTTAACCAGCTTCCAAGGTCATCGGTTGCCACATTTATCGTTCCACATGAGACGTACGATTCCAATGATCATCGTACACCGAGTCCTTCCTCCTTAAATTTTATTCCTAGGAATGCAATCGTATCTCATTATGTCACAATACAAAATTGCCAAGATCTGCTTTGCGGAGCTGAACGTTGATTCAAAAAAGTCATGAATTCGACGATGACACCCAAAGTAGACTGTGTATTTTAAATCTCCCAATCTACGTCTATGAATCTCATACAATTCGAAAGAATAGAATTGCCACTTTCCAAATTCCTTTTACCCACTGCCTTCCTTCAGTTTGTAGCTCCACCATGACCGACTGTAATTCCCTTCATCTTCATCATCAAGCTTCATAGGCCAAACACTCCTCCAAATCTTCTTCAAATCCTCTCGTCCCGAAAAATTATCCCGCAATCGCGCAGCACCTCTAGAAAACTCTAAAGCCCGCTCATCGTTGACGAATTTGTCTTGTTTCGCCTTAATACCACCCAGTCGATCTCTTCTCACAACCCACGGGTTCCCGACGTACTTCAGAAGCTCCTTCATATGCTGATCTTGTTGAAACATCGGTCCAGTTCTGGATGTCGCGAATGTAATTATCGAAATCTCACCGGAAATATTACTTTGCGCACGTTCAGTCCAAAGCCAGTCTCCGCAAACCGAGAGACTCAAAGACTCAAGATTCGAGCCTTGTCCAGCGACGATATCGAAAATAGACAAGGCGAGATTCGAGTCGATGGCACTGTTGATAAGACATGCACGAGAGGTGGCGAAGTCGACGTAAGGTCGTCTCACGAGACTAACTTCGTCGTCGTCTACACCTCCACCATCTTTTAATGCCTCGAGTCGTCGTGGATGGAACTCAGAGATATCCAACGAGAGCCTTAGATATTTCAATCTCTGGATCCAACTTAAAGTACGGTAAATGGCAACCTCAGACTGATCGCCTTGGCTTCTCGCTATCCCAAGGTTCAGTATTTCAAGTCTCGGACAGAACTCTGCCAGAAGCCCGATCTTGCGAATCCATTCTGCGCCAGACATCCCTGGCTTGTGACGGCCACGATCTAATCGGAGATTCCGAAGTGAGGCTCCGTGCTTGTGCAGAATTGTTGTGAATGTGCGATCTGTGCTGCAGATTGGCCCTGAAAGACAGAGACGGCTCAGGGGTCGGATGTCTTCAAGAAAGATACTCAATGCTAGATCTAGCTCCGGCTTGTTTCTTCCCGTGAACGGCCCGTATGAGAACGAATTGAGGTCTTGGAATGCACCCTCTCGAGCCATGACGGTTAGTTTCTGGAGGACAACGCTGCTATTGTTGCATACAATTTCGAGGTTGCGGATTTTGGAAAGGTCAATGAGTTCCCATGCACGAAGGGTATTGGATGGACCTGGTGTGTAGACAGAGAAATTCGAGGAATCAGCAGAAGAATTCAGTGCTAGTCTTAGACTGTTTATTCCTCTGCGCTTTGGCTCAGTGGCTTCTTTGCTTGGCAAGTAGTCCGGCCATGAAAACACAGGCTGTGGAAGCCATCTAGATTGCCTGTATGTTTCGGTATGTCCAGTGTGCCGTATGATCTTGAGATTAGGCGACAGGCCTCCCGCCATGTTTATCAGAGCCAGCTCTTGTTTACTATCGGTATAGTGACATGCTATGCAATGCAGGTTTGGGGAGGTGATGAGATCCCATTCATCCTGGCCGATCTGCTCGTGGTCCGCGGATGCTGACGGCGGTCCGTTGTACAAAGTCCGGAGATGGAATGTATGGATGTGTAGCCGGGTACGAGGTAGTTTGGTGTGTATCACTTTGAGTATACATGAAGGTACCTGTCGAGGATGATGCCATATTATGTCGCGGAGGCCAGATAAAGACTGGATAAAATGTGCGATGTAGTCCCAAGACTCGGTCTCCCTTGATCCCAGGTACCGATGATTGACATCGGTTTTACTGTACCATTCACATGAATCATGCGATCCCTCAATCCAATCATGCTGCGAAAGTTCCCTTTGGGCTTTCAGGGTAGTGAACCATTCCGTACCCTCATTCCCCCCTGTGATTTCCAAACGCCGGACCCAGGCGCGGCGAGTGCCACTTAGAGCCTTTTCAATGTCCTCAAATCCAGTTGTGATATCGTAACTCTTCAGCTGGATCTGAATATTCTCAAACAGATGTCTTTCTGAAGCTGCGCGCCAGACTCTGCTGACTTGGGCAAATGCAAGGAGGTCGCCATGATCAAAGCCAAAGCAGTTGACAAAATGGCCTACTAATTCTAACAAGTGGAATGGAAGTGTTTCCATATCGAATCAGGAACGGTCTTTTCAAGAACACAAGTAGCTCCGTCTTTCCAATTCCTCGTCGTCATATGCCAACTGCATGTTCGCGAGGTTGGCGGGGTAATGCATGGTACAATTGCAGGGGTCTACGCGGAGTCGGGCACCATCACGCTGGCATGCAGACGATTGAATTTGACCTGTCTTATTTGACACAGTCTGGGTTAAAAACGATGTGATAAAGTTTGAACTTGGTCGTGTTTAATAGAGCTTGGTCCATGATAGCCTGCATAAATCGCTGATGTGATTTCTGATCGTCATGGAATGCCCCTTGCTGGACATCATTCCTTTCGACTTAGACACACACATGATATTATTGCAGAAATGCACCCTGAACCTACAGGGAGTGATTATTCGGTCACTTGTATTTGTCGAAAGTAAATTTCTGCGCTTGCAGTCCCCACTGGAAGATGTTTCCCTCCGCCCCGCCTCCGCACCAAGCCTCAGAGAGCACAGCCCCTTCAGAAAGATTTTACCTCTCGTGAAAGCTCCTCCACGTTCACAACATCATTGACCTTGAACTCGCTGAGAGCTTATCCTTATACGCATCCTATCTCTCGTGATGTCGTCGTCTACTACCAATCGCCCTGCCAACCCCGTGGGGGAATCGGTCCCAGCGGACGATCAGCTCGGATCCTTCGTCGATGACATCGATGCGGGCAGGAGACAGTTGGACTCTTATGGGATTCAAGTCAGTATGTACAGGAGCTCACAGACATGTCCATTATTGTTCCAAGCTAAGACAACTACCCAGAGATCAGTACACTCTACTCGCTAGCTCTTACGTTGAACCGAGCTCTGTTCACCTCGGCCGATCCCTCTCGGCAACTCCAGGGCGAGCTAGTACCTTTGATCATAGCTCTTAGCCACGCTGCGCATCCAAGCAGCCCTAGGCCAGACCATGAGTATTATCAAATGGCTCCCGATCTGGGACAAAGCGGATTCATTTTACAAGAGCTCGGAAAATTCAAGATCGACTGCGATATTCAGGCTCAGTCCAAGGCCGGGGAAACCCCACAGTCAAATCTCCAACAGCAGTCGGATGAGATCAAATCGGCACTAGCATTCAATACTCAAACATTGAACCGGTGGAATGTTGAGTCTATTCGGTTCGTTCTTTCTGCTTGCTCTGGCCAAGAATCATTCTAACCGAACCCAGGACCGCACAAACCGAGCTTGAAAAGCCTCTTCGCAATTTTGCGGACGGTATCGCATGGGACAAACTGAACTCCAGTAGTTCTGTTGTCTGGAACTCTTCTCTTCTATCTGGAGATCGTAATGCATGGAAACAATTACGTGCCGAGCTCCGAGCAGCTGGAGTCAGCGACGAGAGCTATCTTGTCAACATGGAATTCATCATATCGCATTTCAAGGACACCGAGTTCGGGGGTAACATCCCAGACATCGATACTGTCCGATACGCTTCCATGGACATTAATGATTTCACGAAGGTTGAGCCCCCAAACTTCCGGTTCTCAATCAGCAGCGCACCAAATGGATCCAATGATTCCGCCATGGAGGACTAGATTTCTCTTGATTTAAAGAGCAGCAAGTTCGATGCTCGGCAACTAAGGAAGGAGCCGCCAGCATCGGTATTGGTCGTTCCTGCCTTTCCAGTGCGACGTCCAACCACAGAATTGAGTGAACGCGATGCTTCGACTAAAGTGTCTCTAACAACAACTTTCTCCTATTCCGACAAAGCCCCACATGAATATTTGGCCTTCGCTGCGTGGGAAACATCGTTTGGTGTACCTAGGCGACTCGCCAGGGGAGCCTAGGGCACAGTATCCACTGTCTGGTTCTTCAGATGAGAGTCCAGAGAAAGAGATCCTCAAACCGACACGCACATCTCCCCCACTTCCAACGCCGAGTATACCGTCAAAACATTCAGGCTCCTCCAAGGTCGCGAAGCCATCCATCGCAGCCGCAACCATCGTTGGCATTATATTCGTGGCAGGCATTGTGTTTCTCTTTGTCTGGTATATCAGGCGAGAAAGGCGAGCTCGTCGTCTCCGCGCCATGCAATGCCAAAACCAATCCCAAGACCCATTCTGCCAGTCAACTCTGACCTTGAACGGAGACAGCGACAGAGCGCTGAACGAATTCCTCATGAAAGACTTGCATCCTGAACGAACTTCGCTCATGTTCGGTCGCAGTCGCTCGCCGTCTTTCACGTTCCTTGCGAACAGCAGCGAGCAGCCCAGCACATCCTCCAATAGTCTGAGCAAAGTTGACTCCAACAATACTCTCACTCGTCTCTCAACGGCACAAACTGGACCCAGTTTCGTGATCTCAGATGCGACAGAAGTAAACATCCCTACTTCTCCTGCAGAAACACCGAAATCATCCGCCACTCCTCGCCTCTCGATGGCTTCCACGGCACCGCCAACTGCGAGATCCTCGCAGCTATGGACTACTACGACAGGGGAAACGACATCGACGACGATAACAGAGCAGAGCTCGCTTCTCAGCAATCCTGATCCTGGTAGCTCGCGCACCTCGGCCTCGATACATCGGAGTACAACGGAGCCCAACTCCCCGAGGACATCAGATCTGGCATCTCGCCCGTCTAATGCTTCTCAAGCGTCTAGTCGGCTCTCGCGCTCTGCTATAAGGGCTGAACCTCGTGATATCAGCGCAATGCATACTCAAAGAAGGGAAAGGGCCAGTTCGCACCGAAGGAGTGAGTCTGCGGTGTCCTCGCCATTGGGCGAAGAGTTGAGCGCCCAGTCGTCAAACTTGCCGCTTATACCATCAACTCCTTCGCCATTGTTTCGTCTTTCTGAAGCTTGAATTGATGCAGCTCGTTTAATTGGAATTTTGGAGAGTTACGAGCGCCGTCTTGGATGAATGCATTCTAGACGCCCTTTCTTACGTGTTTCTACGTGTCAGGTCTACACTATAAGCCAAGCCTCTATGATTATCCCCGCAATCTTAACTTATGAAAAACACACCTTCATCATCTTCATCGTCACATTTAGTTCGCTCTCAAGCTAGCGTGTATATTTAAAAATAAAGAAAAACGAAAGAACCCTGCCATGCAGCCCGCCAATACCATGGTCCCACCATCAAATACAAGGAACCCAGAAGCAAACTGAAGCAAATAAAGCAGATACGTACCCGAACCTTGGAACCACATGTTCACCATGAAATATACGAAGGGATGAAAACAAGCAGACAGATTACCGATTGAAATAAAAAGTCTATCCACGAAATAGATAATAGCGAGAACCCCTCCTTCGCCAAATCTTATGACTATTGTTTCCCGATCTCCCGCACGCTATGCAAACAGCGCTCCATGCGCTTCCCGCGCTCTTTCTCGCGGACAAGCGTGTCTTTAACGAAAGCGCGGATCGCTTCCCGACCTACCCGCTCGCGCCAGGTCGTCCAGCCAGCTAATTCGCTGACGACGACGTCCTTGTTCCACGAGACCTCCTTTGCGAGGCGGGCGGAGGCTATCTCGCCATCGCGGACTTTCTGCTCGAGGTCGCGCACGGATTTCTGGCGCGATTCTTCGAAGCCGGGGAGGTTGATGTTGAACTTGCGTGGCAGGGAAGAGGAGATCAGGGATGAGCGGGAGCGGGAGATCGCGCGGTTGGTGGAGGTGAGATCTGACATGATTGATAGGGGGCGGGAAAGGGAGAGGAGAATTGCGGCCGTTGTGTTGTCGACTGCAGTCAGAGCGGAGAGGTATTGGAGGAGAGGGGAGGAGTCGGATCTGGAAGTAGAGAGGCAGGCGGCGTAGCGGGTGAAGGCTTCTATGTGGGAGAGTGGGAGGGCGTTGGTGGGCTCTTGGAGGGTTGAGAGAATGGAAGCGCAGAGGGAGACTGAGTCGGCGAGATCAGAGGCACTATTCTGGAGGGTATGGCCGCGACGGATGAGATTGCGGGTGTTTGCGTGGACGCCACGGACCATGTCCTGGGCGTGCGAGACGAATTGTTCTGTGTCTCGCATACCATCAAGGGTAATGGGGGAGAATTCATCGGCGATTGTCTCGCTCAGAACGGCTGCCTTGCTGCGAGATCGATCTGCCATCATCTCCGGCTGCAGCTCGGGCACGAGGAAAAATTCCCATAGCATCTCGTGGGTTGAGAATGTGGGATGCGTCAATAGAGTCTTCAAGAACCGGTCAAGCTTTTCTTGGAGATCATGCAAAACAGATCTAGATGGCTTTGAGTGTATCTGGAATGGGTTCCGGAAGTCTGAAAGCGAAGGCACATAGGATGCAGGGTGCTCGACAGAAAGCCATTTGGCCAGATTTTCGAAGTCGGCGAAGCTGCGACGGCAGGTGGTGACGGTGTAAGTGGTCGATCCTGGCCGAGATGAAGCCATCGATTCGATTGGAGACTGTGGCGCGCCGGATTTCAGGATGAAGCGCACTGTTGCATCCTCGACAAAGAAGGAACGGACCACGGTAGTGACACGACCAGATGGCTCCCCAGAAGTCGAAGGTGGGTGAGATAATAAGATTAAATCATCGATCCGATTTCGTACCTCATCGTCTTTGGCTAATTCGACAGCCGTCAAGCCACGAGCTTCTTTGACATGAACATCAACCCGGGGGTCCAAAAAGAGGATCCGAACCTGTTCAATTCGGCCATACTTGCTAGCCATCATCAATGGCGTGAATTTCTTGTCGTTTGTGGCATTCGGATCGCAGTCACTTTCTTGAAGTATACGAGTAGTTATCTCGGGATCTCCGACAATGTGTAGCAGCGTATTTCCTTTTCCATCAACGTGATCGTCCAACTGAAGAGCCGTAAAAGGGCCTTGAGATCTCTGAGCGGCCGTCAATGCCAATTGAACCATCCGCTTGTATTGTGGGTGGTCATAAGACCGACACAAAGCAAACAGAGGGGTTTGTCCGTGCTTGTCACGCTGTCGCCAGGGAAGAAGTCCGCCGATTCTGCTGAGAAGGGAGGGCGAACTGAAAACGTAGTGCGCAGCAGTCCGGCCGTGCACGTCTGACTTTGTCAGGTATTTTCCAACGACTCCATCGTCTGTTCTGCTAAACAGGAAGTCCAAAATTATGTTGACAACATCAGCGTGTCCCAGTTGAACGGCTGCGTTGAGAAGGGTAGTTCCATCTGCATTGGTGTCCTCGAGGATATCTTCCAGAGGGTAGTACTCCTCCAAGCTCAGGAGATATTTCAAAGCCTCATTTTGGTGGCTTTGTACTGCCATCATGGGGATGCTATCGCCCGCTGGATCTTGCGTCTTGGTCAGAGTTTCAATAGAGCTATCTCCTTCAATTCCACTAGCCATAGAGTTGATGGTTGTGGATCTTGAAAGGAAAGACACAGCGGATGATTCAGAGAGACTTCGGACATCCATTGACACTTTTTTGACTGGTCGGTATATGTCCCCGGACGACGAATTTGTATGCCAGGTTTGGAATGGGAACACGTGCGATAATGGCGGAGCTTCAGGCGCGTTTGGATCATCAGGCACGGGTTCACCATTGGTGACCGCTGAGTTGCTGTACACGGATGATGTCTCAAAGAGAGACTCATCAGGTTCATCAAAGCTATCGGTCTGGAACAGGACTGATTTACGCTCCGGTTCAGGCGGTGCCGCCTCGTCGATTGATTCGTGGTCGCCGTTGGGCTCCAGGATACCCTTCATGTCTGAAATTCTACCATTTTTGGTGGCCTGCCAGAGACGTCGGTTTCGAGCGCTTGCACGGCGCAAGCCAGCGGAGTCAGTCACCAAGTACATAAGGACTGCCTCAAATGTGCTTAGGGCATAGCCCATTTCGCCGCTATCGACATCATCAATATAGATGAAATGTTGCATATAAAGCAGACGCGCTTGGAGATGTCGTATCTGTGATCGAATCACGACTACAAGCAACAGAGATACCAGAACGTCGGCATTGATAGTGATTGGCGAACGACCCTTCTCTGAGGCTGGGCCGTCCACATGATCGTAGCTTCCGGGGAAGGAAACCACTTTGACGGTCTCCAAGAGAATGTTAAGCATTTCGTGCGGGCCACGAGCATCGCCGAGTCTGCGAAACTCATCCACGCCTCTGCTGAGTCGGCGGATCAACTCTCTTTTCCCTGTTCGACCGCCTTCCACAGTAATTCCAACTTGAGTCACATCAAGGCTTTCCATGTGACGAATTCGAGAGTCCAGCTCCGAATCCTCAGGTTGTCGGAAGGCACATAGACGTGGGAAGACAAGAGTCTCGTGCACTTGCTCAGCGACATAACGCTCGATCAGTCTTTCTACCAGAGGCCCAGTGAGGTCGGTTGTGGCACCAAGAAGAGACAGCTGCTGTTTATCAACAAGCCTGAACAAATCAATAGCTGCTGTCACTGCTGTCTCCAGGCTTCTCCTCATCAGGTCTTCATCATCTTCGAAGTATTCTTCTGAGTTGAAGGGCAACCGGCTTCGACGCGAGGACCAACTTCGAATGGATGAGCTCTCATCAGCAAGAGTCTCGGTGCGCGATAACTTATGATCAAATTCGCTGCTCGATGCAGAAGGCGACCGTGAAGGTGGGGGAGGTAGTGGCTTTCCAAGCTCCTTGCCAAATTCGCGAAACAGTCGTTCGAGGCCCGGCTGCATCTGTCTTGCGATCATAGGAAAATTGGCCAGCAGTTCGCCGAATGATCTGATCTCCTGCTTCGGTGGAGTCGACACGGGCTCTCCATTGCTGCTCTTTTTTTTCGAAGGTGGGGGCTCGACTTTCGCAACGCTCCCGGGTACAGCTGCCGGGATGACCTTGGCTGGATCATGTGTTCCGATCAAAGGGCGAGAAATGTAGTAGATGAGCCATGGTCGGGAGTCATTTGACGGGACGTAGTAGAGGGCATCGGAGAGAAGCTGGGCTTGGGTGAGGGACTTGAAGCCTAGGGGTGATCATTGTTAGCTTTGAATTGGTGAACATGTCATCCTATCATACCTTTATTGCTATAGACGGAGTTCTCCTTGATGATAACTGTCCTCCCATTGAATGTGGTTACTTGCTTTGCTTTTCCCCGATTATCCCGCACGTTCGATTCATCTTTCCCATCTTTGGAGCCTGGGTTGATGGGAATGCGCAAGACGTGACTCCCTAGAAACTCTTCCGAAGCAACAAGATCCGAGTAGAATAGGTTAGACTCTCGGTCTCGCGAGCCGACAAGACATTCCGTGGTCGGTACGAGTAGTATCTGCACATATCAGGGTCAGTAACGCTCACTCGGGTGTTTCCTTGTGAAGGGTAAGAGGAGCTTCGTACGTGATTCTCCACGGGTATACACTGCGCCGGCACAGTGCTTCGAAAGAAAGCACGGAGGAAGGGGTTTAGGGGGTGCATCCAAACGGTATTGGACGGCCCAGTAATGAGATCCCAGCAATCATCAAGTCGTGGTTATCGAAATATTGATCGCGGCGCGAGGGGTTTGCACATGCGTTGGAGTTTCGCGGGGAAGAGCTCCGGCGCATTCGAGTTGCACGCGGCAGTCCGGGGTTGTGTGAGGTCCGGGGTATACACGTGAGCAGGTTCCGGTTAGGTATAAGGGGCGGCGAAAGATTGGAAACAGGACGACAAACGCGAGCGCTGAAACAGACTGAACAGGCACCAGGGAGGTGAAGCAGAGGTTGTTCCAGAACGTGATCGCTGCGGGAGTTCAAAGACGCTATGCCGTGTTTGGCAACAGCGGGCAACGCGATTAAACGTCCGGTTTGCCGTTGACGGACGGATGGAAGTGTTACTTTTATTTAATATAGAGACTGATGTAGTATTGTTTAGCAATATTTTAATTTTTGGCGAGTTCTTATTTAGCTCTACTGTGCGTTTGGAGACCAGTCGAGTGAACACGTGGAAGCAACAATTGCTGTGTCTATTGATAGGACAGCTACGGGCTCGAACGCACCCTGAGTAGACCTCGGGAGCATCTTTGGGGGCAGGATCAGTTTGCAAACAACGTTGGTAAAGACTTTCTTCTAATCACACCCCTTATGAAGTCCTCTACGGATAGTCGAGTAAAATGTTTGACAGGAGGAAATTGCTATTGTACATTTATATAACAAGCAGTCGTGAGATAGCTATGACATCCATGACTATTATCAGAGATTCCCTAAGACAGCTGCTCGCCGAGGGAAAATTGCCCCAACCCTGATTCCACCAGTACCCATAATAACCAGCCATAGATACAGCTGCTTTTAACCCAGTCTGCGAACTTGGCGACTCCGTGTACCACCGAACTTGATGCGAGTAGAATCAGTCACTCGAGAAACCAGTCCTCGGATGCTTTGACCCTCATTGCCCAAAAGGACCTTGGTGAATGCTTCACGACCGTTTCCAAATCCACGGTATACAATTTCCAAGCGCTTAATTTCCAGCAAGTGTCCTCGTTCCTGGATCTGGGCCAACGCGTGAGCCGACAATTGGTATGCTGGGTCAAAGCCTTTGCGTCCACCCTTCCGGAAACCAATTTGCCCACAGCCAATTGACATCATTGGGTTGCCATTGGGACGTGTCAGAGTAATGATTGTGTTGTGTTTGTGGCTGTAGACGTGGAGGTGGTGTGGAGGACTGCGGTCTGCGTAGGGTTGCTTCAACAGATCGGACTCGAGGCTCTCGGCCAACCTGGAATAGTCGGAGCTGACACGAGAAGAAGAGTGAGAACTATCTCCTTGCATCATTCTTGTGATGGCGGACAGTGGTGACTTCTCCTTCGGGGGTTCGGGGGTTCGGTTCAAGATCTGGTTCTCGATGGACCGGCCGCGGTCTGAGTGTTCAGAGAGAGCGTTGCTAGTCGATGAAAACTGGCGAACCATGTGCCAGGTTTCTAGGCCAGGTCGCGACTGCCGACATAGTGATGGCAGAGCTTTCGCAAGTGTGTTCATGGAATTCATTGCGGCGAGAGACTCGGGAGGCTGCGATGGTGACCCTCACAGCTGGGTTTCAACAGTTCCCAGTTACCGTGGACAATGTTCCGACAATGTTCAAGAAAGCTCAATAGGTAAAAGAGTATCCAACTAGTCACAAGTTCATCGAATTGAGAGAGCTTGAGGCGGAAGCCGTGATCGGAGGTCGGGAACGCGAGGCCACGGACGGAAACACTGGAAGTTTTTCGAAAGTCTTGGCATCGCGAACTTTTTCCCTTAATCATTCGCTTTCCCCGAACCAACCTCCGCTTCTTCCACACTTCACCCCCAACATCCCCAACATCCGGGCAGGGCTGGATCTACCATTTCTCTTCATCTCCTTATTCTCCGATCCTCCCTCACCTACCACAGAGCATGATCTCGGCTAAGATGGCGTCCGCTGCGCGCGCGGCTGCCGTTCGGTCTCATGCCCCGGCTGCTCGAGTTGCCTCCCAGGGATCTCGACCAATTTCATATTTCACGGCCATTAAGCTTAATGCGCAAGCTTCACGAACTCTGCTTCACTCCAGTCCTCTCCCCGTCTCACAACTCGTGTCACCTTTCGCCCTCCCCTTGACCCGATCTTTCCACAGCGCGAACGCCCTCTTCCAGCAACAACAGAAGGAGGAAAAGAAATCTGACCAGGCCAAGTCTGAATCAGAGGAGGGTGGCAAGAAGGAAGAACAGGAAGGAGAAGAAGGCGAGAAGAAAGAGAAGAAAGAAGAGGCCCCTCCACCACCTCACGGCGATAAGTCCCCTTGGCAGGTGTTCCGCGATACTCTCCAAACCGAGTTCAGAGCGTCCAAGGAATGGAACGATTCTACAAAGGCTTTGGCATCATCTGCTCACCAGTTCACCGAGAGCGAGAACATCAAAAAGGCCCGCGCTGCATACGAGGCTGCATCTGGAGCTGCTACTACCCGAACCGGTGCCGCTCTGAAGTCAACCGGACAAGTCATCGGAAAGAGTGCAGCATGGACTTGGAATACTGGTGTTGTCAAGGGTGTCCGGAAGGGTGTCAATGCCACTGGATCCGGTCTTGAGAAGGCCACGCGACCTGTCCGTGAGACCGAGGCCTACAGGAGTGTGAAGGATGCTATTGATGATGGCAGCAGCTCCCGCTATGGTGGCTGGGTTGAGAAGGAGGAACGTCGCAAGCAACGCCAAATGCGCGAGGCGCAAGAACTCAAGGCTGGAAAACGCCGGGCCGAACGCCTGGAGGAAGACCCCAAGTAAGTTTTTGTATCACTGTCCATGTCATTTGACATGTCACTGACTCCCATAGCGCCGGTACCAACGTTACCATCCACAAAGACTCGGCTTGGCAGGAGTCATGGCGGTCCTTCAAGGATTCAAACCCAATGATGCAGAAGCTCTTCTCTGCACGTGAGGTTTATGAAGAGTCCGAGAACCCTCTTATCAGCACCGCCCGTAGCATTACCGATCGCGTTGCTGGTTTCTTTGCCGAGAACGAAACTGCACAAGTCGTGAAGAAGTTCCGCGAGATTGACCCCAACTTCCACATGGAGGAGTTCCTTCGTGAGCTTCGCGAGTACATGCTACCCGAAGTCCTTGACGCCTATGTCAAGGGTGATATCGAAACCTTGAAGCTCTGGCTTTCAGATGCCCAGTTCTCGGTGTACGCCGCTCTTGCGAAGCAATACACCACCGCTGGTCTCAAGTCTGACGGTCGTATCCTGGATGTCCGTGGTGTCGATGTTACCAGCGCTCGCCTGTTGGACCCTGGTGACATCCCCGTTTTCGTTGTCACATGCCGTGCCCAGGAAGTCCATGTTTACAAGAACGTGAAGACTGGCAAGCTGGCTGCCGGTATGGAGGACAAGGTTCAACTTGTCACTTACGCCATTGGCATGACTCGCATCCCCGACGAAGTCTCCAACCCCGAAACCCGTGGCTGGAGACTTATTGAGCTGCAGAAGGCTGCCCGTGACTACATTTAAGCTCTCGGGTGTCCCCAGTTCTCCCTGTATGATTTAGCCCTTCCCGGGCCGCTCCCTATTTCTTCTCCTCTCGACATCTGGATGAAGCCTTTATTCCGTCTCTATTGTACAATATTACTGCTTTGCATGACAGCAGGCAGAATTGGCGCTTGTTTACGGTTATGTCTGTGTTAGTAAACTTTGCGCCTGGTCTCGATCTGGCCAGATCTATTTTCATGTATTAATGTTCGCCTTTCCCATTCTCCCTTGTGTTCCTGTTACTCTTTGGGCTGTTTCAACTTTCGTTCAGTCTATACCCAAATAGTCATGGATGAATTTGTCCACAGCCCTCTTTCCATAGACTCGGAGGCAGCTACGCGTTGAATGGAGTTGATCCGATCGCATTTGGGTTTGTGGTGTTCTGCGGCGTCTTGCTGGCTGTGCATTTTCCTCTCTCCCCTCGACACTATTGATCAGCATGCGAATGTTCGCTCGTGGCCGATAGGCATTTTTTTCTTCTTGATTTGCTGGATGCAGATTGGACTAAAAGTGCTTGTGTGGAAGCTGTGTGTATATATACTCCAACAGAAAATTTAAGACGTCATAATCGATTAAATCTCCAAGCATAGTACTGCAATATTATTCCAAGCTAATCCACACCCCAGGTGCACCTCTCAGCACATTCCCAGAGTCAACGCGCAGGTGGACTGGTGCCTTTGTTATGTTCTCCGAACGCCTACGTAATGCCCGTGTTTTTATTCCCGAGGTCCCAGATTCCAAACAAATGAAAACTGATCAATTCCTCATAACGCTAATATTGACGTAGCTCTAGAAGAAGGATCCATGAATAGAGATAGCAATGACAGCTAATTAACATTTGAATGAATGAATCAAGAAAGTTGCAGAGCCCTGGCGTGCTACATTTGGGACTCAAGGCGGAAAGCTCCAGGTGGAGATCTCCATCAATTCATTCACGATACCACTACATATGTCCCTAGCTAGTTGTAGTCATGGCCCCATGAGGTTAAAGTGTATTCCAGGGGTATTTCAGGCGCATATTCAAGTTCAAAAGTGTCCTTAATATCATACCAGTTGACTGTCATTCAAATGTTCCAACACGTCTGCGCTGCCGGCCCCCGATATATATCAGATCCCCGCCCGACATCTGGAAGGACCCAGGTAAAAAGATTGATGGATGAATCAGTTGATACCCAGGTACGCACTGCGCATGCATGGCCCTGGTAACCTTGGAACAAGCTGAAGATGTACGAATATAGCGTAAATCACGAAGAAAGTCCAGTCCTAAGCGCCCCCGCGATCGTCAAAGAGTTACGCAACTACAGAAGCTGTACTTAATTTTGGCACTTGGGGTCGGGGCCTGCCGTCTGTCAAGACCCACCCTTGAGCCAAGGCGCCGAGGAGCTTGGGGCTGTTCAATGCTGGCATACTAGGTATAACTATGCTCAGACGAATTACGATGAGTATCTAGTTGGATCTCTCGCTATGCTGCCAGGCTGATCTGAAACTGGCCCGATCTATTGACTATTTACGACAGAAGGGGTGTGTCGTCGTTCTTTGGACCAATAATGCAGGCCCTTGATTGCGGCGATGAGGGTTGGGGGCGATCAAACTGAAAGCCCCCAATGCCTTAGTGCCGATGAACTGAGGTACAATGACTCTATGGGGCCTGGTCCTGCATAATTAAGAGTGTATTTTTAGAGACGTTTGCTATGCATCGGCCATAATGAACTATTGTCTACGAGGCTGAATTGAATGATGTACGATTTACGACTGTCTATAAGGTGTCTGAGGATTCCTCGTCATTTTCTGCCTATTATCCCTTCATTATGAGATTTACCACATTATTATGTCTTTTGGCTGTAGTATCCGAACCAGCCTCGGCTAGATCTTGCCGATGCAGTCCATCGGACCCATGTTGGCCTTCAGATTCAGAATGGCAGCAGCTGAACACCACATCACATGGCAGATTACATGCGCTACGACCAGTCGGTGCCATCTGCCACGGACTTCACTATGATCCTGTTGCATGCAGCACCGCCAGCCATGGTCAAAACAGCTCTGTTTGGAGGACAGCTCGGCCAGGTGGGTACTCATAAGAATGGCATTAATGCCAAAGAATACGAGACAACATAGACTGATATTGAAAAAAGCTGCCGTTGAATGGCCAAACTGGGAAGCATGGCCTGAGAATAACCAGTCATGCTATATCGGCACTGACAAGTCCATTCCCTGCGGCCAAGGGCGTGTCTCCTTCTACTCAATCTTAGCTGAGACTCCCGAGGATATACAGGCAGGAGTAAATTTTGCCCAGAAGCATGACTTGAGATTGGCTGTCCGAAATACAGGCCATGATTATGCTGGTCGTTCAACGGCTCCATATTCCCTCCAGATCAATACTCATTTGATGCAGAATAAGCAAATGCACCAGAACTTCAAACCCGCCGGTTCCAATGGAACAGGCAAAGGGCTTGCGGCTACATTAGGCGCCGGAGTACAATTATACGAAATGTATAAATGGCTTGGTGAACATGATATCATGGTTGTTGGTGGTTCGTCCCATGGAGTCGGTGTCACTGGGGGCTACATCCAGGGAGGAGGACATTCCATGCTTGCTGCTATAAGAGGGATGGCCTCTGATAATGCATTGGAGTTCAATATTGTCACTGCAGATGTAAGTCACTGCTCAGATAACTGTTTCGGACTGTGCTAACTACTCCAGGGCAAACATATCATTGCCAATGCGTATCAAAACACAGATCTCTTCTGGGTTCTCCGTGGCGGCGGCGGAGGCACTTGGGGCATTGTTACCTCAGTGACAGTCCAAGCTTTTCCTGATCCCCCGATTGTGTCCTTCACATTGAGTGGAAGTGCAGATTACCGCTCAGATCGCTACTGGAAGGCAGTTGAACGCTTCCATGCCTTTCTTCCTCGGTTCAATGACGCAGGGGGTAGCATGTACTATGAGGTGGTTCCGAATGATACGGATTCAAAACTTGGTCATGTCTCTTCGATCAATGCCAAGGGAGGTTTTGGCAACGTTTCAAGCACGAGAGCAGTCGACCGATTGATGAAACCTTTCATTCGAGAACTGAGCGAAATTACCGGCACTCAGTTTAAATACACAGCAAAAACTGTTCGAAATACCTCATCCTATTATGTGACTGAGCACAAGGTTCCCGATCTAGTCGGGCAGAATGGCATCATGGGGTCGCGCATTATTACCAGGGACTTCTTAAAGTCGAACGAAGGCCCAGGAAAAGTGGCGGATGCATTACGAAGCATTCGCACTTTCCCCAGCAACACTCTTCTAGGCAAATATGGGATACAAGGCTTTGTCGTTGCTGGTCCAGCAGTCAGGGCTAATTACGATAAAGTTGACAGTGCTTTACATCCTGTTTGGCGCAAGGCAGCGGTGCATCTTATCCTACTACGTAGCTGGGACTTTGATGCTCCAGACGACGAGAGACAACAGATGCAACGCAACTTGACTCAGGTTGAAGTCCCAATTCTCAAGGCTCTTGATCCGACTCCCAACGGGGGATCTTACCTGAACGAAGCCGATGGATATGAAGAGAACTTTCAGAATAGCTTCTGGGGATCGAATTATCCTCGTCTTTATGAACTGAAGCAAAAGTGGGATCCTCGCAACCTGTTTATTGTGCGCCGGGGTGTTGGTAGTGAAGATTGGGATGAAGAAGCATCATGTCCAAGAAGAAGTCGAGACGTGTTCGACCCTACTTTATAGTAACGACAAAGCCCCACAATTAAGCACAGTACCGCAAATGGTTGAATGATAAGAGATTCTACTGGAGAACCGAAGCAGTTCTAAATGTTTAGCAATTGCGTTAGCTTGTATGCTTATGCAACTAGTATTGTAAGGACTACAAGGTAAGCTGCCGAGAATGGAATCTCATCAAAAAGAGGTCATATACTGAGGAAAATCGAAAGAATGGTTCATGTCTAGTTATCGCTCGGCATAAAATGACATCGAATCGTGTTTTTTTGTGTGAACATCATCCATCGTAACAGTTCTCCAATTACTGGTCACGGTTAGCGCCTCCAGCACCGCCGGCACCGCCACCACCCATCATGTTACGAGCCCTATAGGAAAATATATTAGCAAGGGAAGAAAGAGCGAGCGACATGTTGAGCTTACATATCAGCAATGTTGGGGTCACTCATCAGGTTTGACATGTCAGGCATGCCACCACCCTGGCCGAAGTTCTCAGCCATTTGGCGCAGGCGAGGGTTGCTCATCAAGTTGTTCAGCGTGTCAGGGTTGCTCATGAGGTTCTGGGCCATACTGGCGAACATGGGGTTGTTCATCATGGAGCTCAGATCGGGCATACCGCCGCCGCCTCCGCCAGCACCGCCGCCACCGAACATGCCAGCCAGCGAGGAAAGATCAGGCATACCACCCGCACCACGAGAAGCGCCTGGGGCGTTGTCCAGCTCCTCTGATGGAGGCTCGCTGGCCCGACTAGCCTCTTCAAGCTTGCGCTTCGAGGTCTCAAGGCCACGCTTCATGGCATCGCTGCCACCATTACCTTCAGCTTCAATACCCTTCTCGTAGGCCTCCTTAGCAGCATTGTAGTCACCGCTGTCGAAGCGTGCGAGACCCAGACGGCTCCAAGCCTTGGAGTATTTGGGGTCCACCGAGACGGCGAGCTCGGCATCTTCGGCAGCCTTGTCATGTTGACCAGAGGCAGAGAAAGCAGCAGCACGGTTTGAGAGGTAGATAGGATTGGCGGGAGCAATTTCCAAAGCCTTGGTGTACTGCTCGATAGCGGCGGGATAATCCTTCTTTGACATGAAAGAGTTACCCTCGGACTTCAGCTTGTCAGATTCGGCAGTAGGGACACCAGCCTTGGTCGACTCGGTTGTTGATTGCTGAGCACCGGCGCCTGCACTGGCAGCCTGGGGAGTGGACTTGTTGCGCAATTTCTCGTAGACGCTATAGATAGCGTCGAGGGACTGTCCACCCACGGCCTCCTTCACTGCAGCTTCATTGGTAGGGTCGACACTGAAGGTATCGGCGATGCAGGATGAGGCGATTTCAATAGACTCAGAGTCCTCAGAGGTGAGGGTGCCATCCTTCAAGCTCTTGTTGAGGAAGTCGATAATGGCCAAAGCCAAGCGTTTCTTGCTGTCGTTGGGAGCCTGCAGCATATGTTAGTATGATTGCCACGGGACATACATCCAGAAATACGGCTAGAGCGCACCATTTCAGCGAGTTCCCGGAGGTAAAGAATTCAAAGGTGAATTTGGAAAGACCCAGTCAGCTCAGGGGAAGAAGCCCCTCCACGTTAAACAAAAAAGTGACAATGCGGGGAGCTGCACGTGATGCCGCTTATCGTCTCTGTTGGATCAACGTGTTGGCTCCAGCGCTCCCCGAGATCGAGTTAGTCCGGTCCTTTACAGCTCGCAGAAGTGGGCCTCGACGCTCGAAAAGCCCCTTTATGGCTCGCAATGACCCTATGTGAGCTCCATTGGCAATCATAAACCCCATTCCCGACCGACGCCATGTATTGGCCTAATGGAGTACCCCGGGTCTACGCGGTCAATGGCCCCGACATCGCCGAGATCTCAGCGGACGTAGTTCCTGAGCGTTCGTTAAACACCCCGCCGCATGAACATAGCTCTACGGAAGAGCAGCCTGATGCAGCAAATGAGCAAGCCACGGAAAGACAGCCTCAGGAGTCAGCCTCGGCAGTGGCTGCAAAGGATGCGACGAAATGGGAGAATGAAGCTATCATTGGGCTATGTGTATCTCGATCAGGGCATATTTTTGCAACAATCACCGAGTCATCTTTGTCTTTATGGCAGACAAGGGTTCGTTATTCTACAAAGCTATTCTATATCTTTACAAACGGGGTCTAACTCACTTGCTAGCCGACCGCGGTCGTATCTGCAATCGCACGATCTGCATACTCCCTTAAAACATACGGACCCAATGTCGCGATTTTGATGCACCCCGATTCAACCATACTCGTTGTCCAAACCCTCCATGGATATCTCCTCACATATGCAGTCGCATCGGACCTCTCCACTCGAGTCTACCAACAGCGATTCGACCACTCAACACACCCCCGTCGCCAGCAATTAGCCCATTTCGCCGCGGTCGAAGAAGCCAATGTCGTCGGGGATATCAGTGTCAGGTTTAGAATGGCTATTAAAATTGAATCTGGAATTCTTAAGGCGCTGGCGCTGGACAAGGAGCTCGTTGTTGCAACTGTCAAGCCCCCTGCGATCCAATGCATCAAGTGGACACCCGAGGCCGGTGGAACACAGACTACCTCAGAGATGCTGAGCCGAATCCTCGGGGTCCCTAAACTTGTGACAATCGTGGAAATGGTGTATGACCGTGCCATGAATCTGTTGATTTGGTTGACAAGCAATGGCCAAGCATTTACGGTCCAGCGATACACCGGGCCGCAGGAAGACGATGCTCATCCAAAACTTTTCCACGGTCATTGCTTCCATACACCCAAGGATGACGGTGAAAAGGCATTGAAAGTAGCCGTCAATGCGCGGTTTTCCCTTCTGACAATTAGCTGTGCCAATGGTGAAGTGTTGGTCTACACCGCTAAAGATTACACTGGAAATGTACCGCTTTCTCAGAAGCTGCAGCTTCCAGCAACCCCTAACACTACTGGAGCTTTGACGTTCATGAACTACTCGCCGGACGGGTATTGTCTGTTTGCAGGCTATGAAAATGGCTGGACAACGTGGAGTGTCTTCGGTAAACCAGGAGGTGACAGTTTCACTGTTGACCCTGAATTAGCGAAAGCAAATAAAGAAGATTGGCTCACAGGTGTTTCCGCAGGCTGTTGGATAGGAGGCGGGTCTGACATCATCCTGTCGGGGAGAAACGATCGTCGTCTTTGGATTCTGGAAACAGCAAGGAGTGCATTGACAGGTTGCTTTTCTGCTTCAAACTTAGCTCGTGGGCTACTGCAGACTGGCACAGAATTTATTCTTTACCGTGGTCATGATCTTCCGGATCTGATGACCATCTCGGGAAAAGATTCATTATGGCATCACGCTCAATATCCTCCTGCATACCTTCATTCACAGTGGCCCATACGCTCTTCAGTGGTTTCCCCAGACGGTCGGTACGTTGCAATTGCCGGAAGACGGGGTCTTGCACATTACAGCGTGAATAGCGGTCGCTGGAAAGTTTTCGAAGATGCCAAGGTAGAAAACTCATTTGCTGTGCGCGGTGGTATGTGCTGGTACGGGCATATTCTTATTGCTGCAGTGGAGAGCGACGGATCATACGAGGTACGAGACTTTGACTGACATGGGAAACTAAGACTAACTTGCACTAGATCCGCCTTTATTCGCGTGACGCAGGTCTTAACAACAATTCGATAATGTTTATCGAATATCTTCCTTCGCCTGTAGTGTTCATTGGACCGTCAGGCGAAGACTCTCTTCTCGTCTATACTTATGACAATATCCTATATCATTATATCATCAACTCCACCCAACCACAGATCACCCTCGTCCCTGTGGGACAAATCGCTTTCAATGGAATCGTTAGAGCCCCGACAAGAGTTCGATCAATCAGCTGGGTCCTACCAGAAGAACAGATGCGTGAGTATCCAAAACATTCCCCTTGAAGCTCCTATCTCATTAAGACCAGGCAATGGCGATCCTTCGCAAGATGTCAAGGTTGCATCTGTTATTCTTCTGGTCGACGGCAATCTCGTCCTTCTACAGCCAACTGTGAGCGAGGCGGGGGATTTGAAATACGATATGCGGGTGATATCCCATGACGTGGAGTACTACATGTTAATGCGCGATCAATTATCCTTCAACTTCTCCCCTCCGATCGACGAGTCCCTTCCCGCTAGTCCATCGGCAGAAATGGTCCTCAAGCCATCTTTCAGCAATTTGTCTTTGCGGGACTCTCTATGGATGTTCCGAGGCAAGGATTTACTCGCATGGAATGATGTGCAAGATGTTCTGCAACAAGAGACGGTGCCGGCGCCGCTCAATATACCCCTGGATTTCTATCCACTTTCTGTGATTTTGAACAAAGGAATTGTCTTGGGCGTGGAATCCGAGTTGACACAACGGAGAGACGTGACGTTCACTAGTTTGAAATTCGCCATTCGAGTAAGTATTTCAACCTGTTGCTTCGGAGATATTGATTTACTAACATGGTATCTTGTTAAAGACGCATTTGTTCCTCCCTTATTTCCTCCAATACACCTTGATCAATCTGGGCACGCCCGCTGCGCTATCTCTGTGTCGGCATTTCTCCCACCTCTCATATTTCGCCCATGGCCTTGAGATTCTTCTTCACCACGTTCTTGACGATGAAGTCGATAACAAAAGCCGCGCCGACAAATCAGACGACCCCACCGCCAGAGATGAGCCTCTACTCCCTACAGTCATTGCATTCCTGCAAGCGTCTCTACCTACTCGCGACTTCCTTGACATCGTCGTACAATGTACTCGCAAAACAGAACTTCGGTTCTGGCGCACACTTTTCACATACTTGCCTACACCAAAGGACTTATTTGAACAAGCCCTGAGACTCGATGCGCTCAAAACAGCCGTTGGTTATCTTCTTGTTCTTCAAGCCTTTGAGGATGAGGACCACCACCATGACGGTCGCATAGAGGAATACGTTGTCCGCTTGATAGGTCTTGCATCACAAAAGGGGGATTGGGAACTCTGTGCTGAGCTTGCTCGCTTCCTCATTGCCCTTGATTCTTCTGGGGAAATGTTACAAAGAGCCATTGGGCGCGTTGGCCTCCGCTCGAGGCCCACAATAAATGGAAATGGACCTCATTCGAGGTCTGAATCGGTTGCAAGTGTCAAGGGTCTTGGACTGAGTCTTCCCAGCCGCACCCCATCTTGGTCATCGTTGTCCCCAGTATCCTCCCTCTCGGCGCAACGAGAAGGAGAAGTATCGGATGATTATGCTCGTTCTGCAGATAGCAGGGATGCCTCGTAATGTGCTGTGCGGCTTGAATTTTAGAATCAAGTCGATGGTTTCCCATTCATATATTTTGTTGGTCTAATTGTACATACTCCGGAATCAAAAACGGTACAAAGTCATCCCAAAAGGGTTCATTTCGGCATTATCTGTTTGAGTTGATAGAGTGACTGGAATCCTATACACATAAATTACAACATAAAATAACTAGGCTTGGGTAGAATGCAGTCGTAAAGCGCCCAGAGCTTCGGAGATATCGATGACCTCGTCTGCCCTTTCGGCAGGCCCTCCCCAACGCACAATTCCTTCTTGGTCAATCGCCCAGTGTCCACTAGCCTGCCACCGGCTTCCGCTCTCCGTTGGGCGGTTCCAAATGTCCTTCTCTTTGCCTAAATTGTAGATCGCCTGCAATCCAGACGGACTCAGAACATGCCCCCAGGAGACAACCCCCAGTCCCCACTTAGCGTAGACCTCGCGCTCGGCATCAACAATGACATTCACAGGGTCTGAAATGGACTCTTCGTCTTTCCTAATTGCTTCCACCCATTTGTCCGTTGATTCCTGGTCGCTGTGCGACACGACAACAAAGTTAATATCCCGGTGCTGGGATGCTGCTGTACGCATTTCAATGAATACAGCTTCAGCAACTTTATCCAGATCCCGTCAGTGTCTATACTTATCACTTATACAGCTAGTATGACGAACCTGGACATCCGCAATGGCGCAGGAATGCAACGATCGTTGGCTTGCCGTTCTCCGCGGGGAGAACCAGCTTTTGGCAGGACGGTGCCCTATCTCCTGCCTTGGGTGGGGGCGAGGTTTCGATATGCGGTGGCGCAAACCATGAGTTGAATTCTTGAGACAAACTCATGATGATCTTTGTGGTGAGAAGCTTTAGGGATGTTGCTTGGTTCTGTCGATGTTGGTGGAGAGGGGAGACCAGGGTTACGTCATAGGGCTTGGAGCTCCCGCTGGTATATGTAGATTCGTTGCTTGCATGTTGATGATTATCACGTGTAATGTATGATATTCGCGAATAGCGAAGAAGCGACTTGGGCAATTTCACGATATCAAGGTTCTTATGCATATATGGCGGTCTCCGTGGAAGTCTGGAAAGTTCCTTCAAATAGAGGAGCTTAAAGTCCTCGAGATCACCAGTGATAAAGATCTTGTCGGCTAAAAGCCTCATACTTTTGGAATAAGGAATAAGTCAGTATAGAAGGCTTTGAAATATTCAAAATGTATTCAATTCCTAGAAGGAAGTAAATACAGAAACGTGGATTTATCAAGATTCTCTCTTCATATGAATCCGGCGAAAATGTGCCTCTGCGTTTGCCTTGCGGCTAAATCTCTTTGAACAGCCCATCTGAGAACATTGAAATGCCCTAGGGGCAATATGTTGCTCTTTTACATGCGTGAGAAGGGATTCTTTTGTTGAAAAGCTCCCTGCTTGACAGTCTTTCCATTGGCACACTCGACGACTGGTCTGTGCTCTGAGTTTTATGACAGCTTCGATCACCAATTTTCCGATGAGGAACAGCAATATGAGGCTCAAAAGCTGATCAAACAAGATTTCTGAGAAATTAATTGAGTTAGTTGTCAATTTTTGATTTCGCGTTGCGTAAGCTCGGCGCGTACTCTCGGTATTGCTTGTCTCCCTCGAATTTGCACAGACTCGACAGATAAGACACCTCTCCTCGTTGTTCCTAATAGAATAGGCAATTCGTTTGATAATGGCGAGATCCAAAACAATCAAAATGAGAGCTAGGACATATTTGTTGACTATTCCTTTGTGGGCAAGATGCCATAGATATGACTTCAGCCATCCATTCATTGTGTTCGAGACTTGTGAGGTTTAGAGTTGAGGCCAGATAGCTGCTTTGAAAAAGAAAGCTCAAGGATCAATTTATGCGGGATTATCCTTCATAAAGTACATTTCATTGAGCCCCATATTCCCATCTCTATTTTACATCTACCTCGCTTCTTATGAGGGATCTCTTCCTCATTGATAAGGCCTTTTACCATACAGGCATCATGAGGTACTTTTATTGAAGTATTTCTTATCCTTAATTGAACTTTTTGATTGCACAGTCAACTTGAACCGCTAGCGAAATGCCTCTTGACCTCGAAATATCATCAGAACGAGCTTCGGAATCATACAACCGCACGTTTCTCTCGGAAATCATGAATTCTCTTGCTGAAATTTCGAACGAGTGTGGCATGGGTAAATATTTACCTGCTATTCTTGTTATGGCTTTCTTGGTTGCTATCATGCGTACCTTGATGACAATACTTGGCATCCTCAACAGCGTTCGACGACTCTTGGAGCCAATTGCTATCTTAACTTTCCGCCTGCTATACTGGGGTACTTGCATTTTCGCAATACACAAGATCTCCGACTTCTTGATGGAATCATTTACAAAGGACAAAATAGCTCGCTCATTTCAGAAGACGCAGTCACTGCCTTGCGGAGGTCACATGTCGGAATACGCGATTTGAAACCGACCTGGAAACGCTTCGGGCCATGGCACCGGATCGAGCTGCTCTTTCGTGTAATTTTCATCCAATAAGGCAACGGCTTTAGAAAAGAAAATTGATAAATTCAAGCAGGCGTATTTTACTAAATAGAGTTCCTTTATGTGGCTGTGATTGGGCTGATGAGATCGTAGAAGGGAATGGTGAGGGTCGTACCAAGGATAGAAAAGCGTTTCACTGCAGAGTTATCGTAGTAAACTGGTCGTTCAACCCCGCTATTTTGTTTTAATCTACTCAACAACATTCTCAGATCCATGTAGCATTTTTTTCGATATGATGCAAAACACAAGACCAATGGTGTTCGAAAGGACGATCAGAAGGGAAAGTGGTCCATAAGCCATCATACAAGTACGTATAGTTTTAGAATTTTAGGGTAAGGCGTGTCCAGCTTTACACTATCATATAGCATTCTAGGGCAATCCAAACATTAGAATATTGTCTCTCGTGTTAAGAAGGGGCTTTCGGTAAAAAGGGGTGGCAGTACCGAGCTTACAAGGATACTAGAACAGATCTCAATGACATACGTTGCGCAATAAGGCTATTATGTTACATTTATCTTCATCACTGGGAGTTCTCCAAGGCAGGCCTCGATTTTCAATCTGCCTCCAAACGGCGTCATAGCCTTGCCAGTCCGTGCGGGGTTTATTACGGAACTCAGGCTGGCGGGTTACCCATTTGAGCTGCTAGCGTTTGGCTAAAAGTCTAGTTCAGACTTTTGAACATTTAGGTCTTGTACTCCGTACTTCGTGAATTTGCAGTGGCATTGAGCTGCGCTTGGTCAGCGGAAGTTTCATAGCGGGTGATCTTGCGGCTTCCCCACAGAGGGCGCTTTTGCTTCGTTCGATATTGGAGAAGAAGGAAGATCCACACGGCCCCGATGAGGAAGTAGATTAACACAGCATTTCCTTGACTTCTAATGCCGTGTTAGCCGGGCTATCACTAAGCGGAGGTTGAGGAAGCAATGCAAATTCCGAGAGACCCAGTTTTCTTCACGATGAGGCCTTATTCCTCCCCCCCCAAACTTTCGTTCAGACTTGGCAATGGGGCTAGCAGGGAGTCCACATAACAGTTCAGCCAACCATGCAAGGCTTGGGTGATTCATGCAGAAAGATTGCCGGGGGGCACACGAGATAGGTAGTTTTATAAAGCATAATCATCATGTTCATCATTCGCCGCAACTTATCTCGTTGAATTTTACTTTGCACTCCAGTTTACCTTCTCACGATGGGGCTCACTGTTCCAGGCGTGATTGCGATATCTGTCGGAGCAATTGTTATCTGGCTTTTAAAATGTATTTTTGATCCCCTACGAAATATTCCTGGACCTTTTTTCGCGAGGTTTACCAAACTGTGGTTGGTTAAGCAAGCATGGTACGGGGATTTCCATACCATCAATCTTGATTTGCATAAAAAATATGGTAAGTGAATAGACTCGTTCAGACTGCAATGGAAAGTTCTGAGTTTTTCTTTCTCAAAAGGGCCCGTTGTGAGGATTCGACCGAACGAATATAGTATCGATGACCCTTCCGCCGTGAAGACCTTGTACGGTGCAGGGACCAAGTTCATCAAAAGCGACTGGTACTTTGGCACAGCATCTGTGGCGTTTAGTCACATGAACATATTTGCATTGCAAGATACAAAACAACACAGCAACCTGAGAAAGAAATTCAGTTCATTCTACTCGATTTCTTCATTGGTCAGATACGAGCCATACGTGGACACCAACACCACCAGACTCGTGCAGCATCTGCGATCATATGCTGAATCAAAAGACCAAATCGACTTGATGCAATGGCTTCAATGTTATGCATTTGACGTTATAACTGAAATGACAGTAAGCATTCTGCCATTCGCCGTGGACTACTATAAATACTAAGACTACTATGTTTCTTTGTGACAGCTTGGCTACCCACTGGGATTTCTTGAGAAAGGCCAAGATGTTGACCACTTGATGTTTTACGCTGATCGACAGTTGACCTACGCAGCTATTGCTGGATACTTCCCGTCAGTGCATTATTTTATCAACAAGTATCTGAAATTCGATCCTTCCGGCACGATCTCGGATTACGCTTTCAACACACTCAATTCGCCTCCATCCGAAAGCACGAAATCATCTGAAGATGGGCCAGCGCCTTTCGTAAAACTCTACATGGAAAAGAGATCTGAGAACTCCGATATGTATACATTTCAAGCTGGTGTGGCTTTACTGGCTCAAAATCTTGCCGCTGGAAGTGATACTACTGGTATTAGTCTGGCTGCGACATTCTTTTGGCTGCTTCAGCAACCTCGGTGCATACAAAAGCTTCTTGACGAAATAAACTCAAAATATCCCGAAAAGGCCAACGACGAGTTTTTCACTTTCCAAGAGGCTCAAAATCTACCCTATCTGCAAGCTATTGTCAAAGAGGCGCTACGAATCCATCCTGCAACCGGTCTACCAATGGCTCGCGTGGTTCCAGAAGGAGGCGCTACAATCTCTGGCGTGCATTTCCCACAAGGCGTAGGTACTATGTCAGACCTTCTTTGATCAAAACTAACAGCATTCCAATGACAGGCTAAGGTCGGAATCAACACATGGGTCGCACATCACAATAAGGAGGTGTTTGGTGCAGACGTCGACGAATTCCGCCCAGAGCGTTGGTTAGAAGCTGAACCAGAAGTACTTTCGGCTATGGAAAGATACTTCCTTGCCTTTGGTACTGGGTCAAGGATCTGCATTGGGAAGAACATTAGCCTCCTGGAGATCACCAAGTTGGTTCCTTATGTGTTCCGCAACTTCGACTTTACTCTACGCGAGCCGAAAGAATGGCTAAATTCATCTTGCGATTGGTTCGTCAAGCCTCATAGCTTGCAGGCATCGGTGAAATTAAGAACGGCCTGAAGATTGGTTCTGGATGTTTGAATTGGTCAAGAAGTCGAGGCCACAGGAAGTGCAATATAGCCTCCAATTTCACAATACGCATACAAAACGAAGTAGCCACAATATCATCTACAAAGAAAATCGTACATGTTAAGTTTGAGAGCGCATGGTGCGCCTATAACATTTTTCAAGTCATCAACAGCATAAAGCTATAAGTCGTTACTGAGGTATATGCATCCCTTCATCATCACCACCCTTCTAAGACCAACCTCGTCGCCCCCAACACCTTGATTCCGACCCCTGTTTATTATTGAAACCGAATTTCTCTTAATCCAAATGCATCTTCCACAACCCATCACCAAGATAATGACCCTCATCCATGACAATACCCTTACCCTTAGCCTTCATCTCCTCGGTGCCAACCTTCAGTGTACCAACAAGGCAAACTTCCTCCTTGCCCTCGGCCTTGATTCCAACGACCTGTCCAGCCTCAAGCGCATGCTCAGCATCTGGCAATCTTCCACCAGGAGATGTAAGACCAGGCGCCATAAGCGCAGCACCAGAAAGCACGAAGCGGATGGCGCCGCGGTCGATCTGGATTGTGGGAAGAGCGGATGGGTATTGGTGAACAAGACGGAGGTGAGGAATTGGAGGGCCATCCATCGGCTGGAAGAAAAGAGGTGTTGTGTCGATTGTGTAGAGGGTTACGCGATCAGGCCTGGTTGGAGAATATTCAATTAGCCTCAAGTCCTTCCTTATGTCTTCTGCGCGGCGTAAAATGGCGAGTTTGCAAAACGTACAGCTTGACGACCTCTAGAGAAGCCTTCTTGGGCATAATCTCCTCGATGAATGGCTCAAAACCGGGGTATGTCTCCAGCAGCTTCTGGCGCAAGCCTCGCTGCACGGAGGACTTGACCTTGGAGCGGTTGCTCGGTGGGATACTAGCGGTTGTCGAATTAGCATATGCACATTATACTCAGGACCATAGGTATTGGCATTGCGAATCCGACTGAAGCTCCATGCATTGACACTTCGCCCATATCAACGTCAAGTCTGGCTAAGAAGCTTTCAAAGGCAGGTTTCTAGCGCATTGCGTCGGGCTGAGACGGAGAAAGCGGCCAATCTGTAGCGACAGTCGGGTCCTTCGGGTCGTAAAAATCCATCAAGGCTGTTACTCACTCTTTTTTGAACATGGTGCTGGCTTGGGAGGAGTAATTCACCAGAACTGCTGTGCAGGTGGGATACGCGGGGCGGTCACGTGTGACTATCTCATCTGCCCGCAATTTTTGGTTGCGCAAATACGTCAATCGTTTTCATAGGAGGTATTCCTAGAGATAAAGCAGAAGGGAAAGTGTATCACGTGTTTTTATACTACATTTTACAGAGAATTGGGAAATATCGTGAATTCAATCATGTGGAACAGTTCATATATTTTAGATCTATTCTGATTCTAGGCTTACGCCTTGGCAGCACCGGCCTTGATGAGCAAGATGTCGCCATCCTCGACAACGTAGTCCTTGCCCTTGGTCATGACCTTACCGGCTGACTTGACCTCGGCTTCGTTGCCAAGCTCCTTCAGGAGGTTGTAGTTGTACACAATAGCCTGAATGAAGGTCTTTTCAAAGTCGGTGTGAATGACACCGGCGGCAGCAGGGGCCTTGATACCCTTACGGATAGTCCATTGACGGACTTCATCAGCACCAGTGGTAAAGAAGCTGGCCAAGTTCAGGGCTTGACGCATGGTAGTGATAACCTTGGGCAGACCAGACTTGGTGCCAAGCTTCTTGCACTCTTCAGCAGCAGCAGCGTCATCGCCCATGAGAGTGAGACGCTCCTCGAACTGTGCGGAGATAGGAAGGACAGGAGCACCGGTGGAGTTCTCCTTGATCCACTCGAAAAGCTTGGGGAGGTACTTGTTCTTCTGGCGGATGTAATCCTTCTCGCTCAGGTTGACCAAGTACACCACAGGCTTAGCAGTGAGGAGGAACAGAGGGTTAATGACCTCGACCTGAAACCCAAACAGTCAGCAAAATTGTTTGCAATGGTTGTGTGGTTTGAATAGAATGCAAGTCTCCAATGATTTCAGATAGTACTTTTATCTCAAAGTGCCCTCGCGTGAGTATTATATGAGGACACTCAACGAGCTGGGTTATATTTCGAGCAAAGCTCTTATTCATCATTGAATGGAGATGGGGGATGTGTGCAAAGAAACAAGAACTTTCCAACGTACCTCCTTGGGGCTCCAGTCACCCTGGCGAATATCCTTGCCAGACTGCAACCATTCCAGGATCTTAGCAGTAGTGGCTTCCTCCTCCTTCATCTTCTTCATCTCAAGAGACTGGCCTCCACGGCGGGTCTGCTTGGAGAGAGCCTCAAGAGCCTTCTCAACGAACTCGATATCCTTGACACGCAGCTCCTCGCTGATAATAGTCAAGTCGCGAACGGGGTCGACATCGCCCTCGACGTGGATAATTTCGGCATCGTCGAAGCAGCGCACCACCTGGAAGATGGCATCGACAGCGCGAATGTGGGACAAGAAAGAGTTACCAAGACCAGCACCAGTCGAGGCACCGCGAGTCAGACCGGCAATATCGTAGACAGTCAAGTTGGCGGGAACCTGCGACTTGGGCTTGTAGTGGTCTACGAGCCAGTCGAATCGCTCATCGGGAACGATGACGCGAGCCTCCTCGGGATCAATGGTGGCATAGGGGAAGTTGGCCGGGTTACCCAGAGAGGACTTGGTAATGGACTGGAAGAGAGTCGACTTGCCGACGTTTGCAAGACCAACCTACAATCATTGTAAGTAAACCAATCAAGGCCAATTGGTGATTGAGGCTGGAATGCGACGTGCGTGAAAAGAAAAGGGTGAGAAGGGGGTTGGGAAGGGGATTAAATAGTCGTGGAATTAAAAAGTGGACTGTGCAGTGCGAAAAAAAAAACAGCAGAAAAAAGGACAAAGTGGGGGCGCTGCTCACATACGATACCGCTCTTCAAGTTGTTGCCGGGTCGGCCCAGGAGGACCTTTTCTTGAACTTGGGCCTTCTTGGGAGGCATTTTATTGGATTTCTTCTTCTTGGAGTAGAAGCGACAAGAGACCAAGGAAGATGGAAGGTGGGGGGTTGTGCAAAGGCGGAAGCGGGCAGAAGGGAAAGCGCGTGCGCCTAAAGTAGAAGCAGAACCAGCTGCGGATCGATCGACGACACCAAGGAAAAGAACGGAGGAATTGAGGAGAGACGTGATGCCGGCGCCCACAAATATGTGGGCTAGGTGATTTATATAGACAAAAATGAGCGATCAAAGGAGAGACAGGGACTTATAACAGCGAGAGAGACTTGTCGCAGCTCAAAGACAACATGTCATCGGAGTTTTCTGCCCGAGTTTTCCACACCGCTCACGTGAAGCCCCAGCCCTGCATTGACGTCAGTATCCGAATAGCTTCTACTTGTACGTAACAGCCTTAAAGACCTTCGGATATAGGCTATGGACACTAGTATAGCAATTGAAGTAAGTGTTGATTGGCTTTTACGAGAGTAATGTATGGTACAAATCAATCCAATCAAACAATTCGTCTCGCACCCATCCAGGATATCAATATCGACTAAATAGCAAGTCACCCACCCCCGAGCCCGAGCCTAATGAGCATACCAAACGCCGAAAGAAATGATCACGATATAACTAAGAGGCTGTTATCATAGGTCCATCGCATCGCTCTGCTCCGTGCTATCCATCATGTCCAAAAGCTTGGCATACGGAACTGTCACTCGTTGGAGCTCCCGGTATTTACCTAGAGGTAATAGTCAGCGTTTATTCATATCGCAATTGTACCCTGATGAGCAGGGTAGTAGATAAATACGTACCAAGAGAAAGAATGACTTCTTTCAGTAATGTCTCCCGTGGCCAGCCACATAGATCCTCTGACCCCTCTCGCCAGCTGCGGCCTTCAACTTCGTTGGCTTGGAGTTTCTTGGTCACGTCTGCGTCGTCTTCGTCCTCGAATAATCCCCCAATCAAGCCCTTGAGTAGTTCCTCGACCTTCATCTTCAGGCCTTCGGCTCCGATACGCTTGGCGTACATGTTGAGATACAGCCTGAACTCTTCTTTAGCACCCAAAGAGAGCGCGGCAGCCATACGGTTCTCAAGGTGAGCAATAGAAACGCTAGACTCGAAGGTCTCGTAGCCTTCGCGGGACAGTAATGCCTTGATAAGGCGTTGTAAGAAGTACGCACGACCACGCAGTAAAGTCTCGTTGGTTGTGTTGCGTTCCAGGAATGGGATGATACCGGCGGACACAGCTGCCTTGGCATCTTTCGTGTCTTGCTGTGCGTCGCGCGACTGGAGATTACCCACCGCTGCTTCGGTCGAGTTCCAATATTGACTACCAACAGCCCACCAAGCTTCAGAGACGCGCTGCCAGGCGAACATCGATGGGGAGTAAGTGTATCCCTCGCCGTTGGTGAGAGACACCACCACTCGACCTTCAGAGTTGATGCGAGCATCAGTCACGGCCGGGACGGCTGTTGGGTTTGCGCCCATCACGTAAATTGCAGCATCAAGGACTGGCTGGAGTGAGACTGGTGGGTGAGGCGACGACAAATGCTTCACGTTCCAGACGTAGCACATGCCGACAGCCGAGATGCAGAGTAACCATGGCCCGTTGCTTTCGAGGATCACTGGCTGGGCTTCCAGTACGAGCGCACTTACAAGCCTGCGGCCTGCTGGCGTCCATATGTAGATAGAGCCATCTTCGCAGCCAGCTGCCCAGAGGTTCTGATTTCCAGTGACCAGTAGAACAGACTTGGGAAGGAAATCTTGCCATAGTGGCTGTTCTCCGCGGAAAAGGGTCAAACGGACTGGTTCTCGATCCACAGCTCGACCAGTCAAGCTTGCTACTGACGGGTTGCGTGCTTCAAAAACGACATCAACTCGGGATTTGCTACTTGAGTCACCACCGCCAGGAGCTGGAGCCTCGGTGGGCTTGCCATTCGAATCGAGCGCGCGTATGATATGGCTGCGAATCTTCGGTACAGAAAGGCGAACCTGGCTCACTGACATGCATGGATTTGTGACAGCAGGTCGAATGAATTCAGGTGTTGGCTGTTGGCCAACTGCTCCGGGTTGCGATTGAGCGGGCATTAGGCCATCAGCCGTGTTTGCCATGATTGGAGTCGCGCCGTTCTGGCTCGCTGTTGCGACTCGTTTCTCAGCCTGGTTTTCTTCGTCGTCGTCAAGCTGAGCAAACTTTCTCTTATTGCCGAGGAGTAAAGCAGCAAGGCCTCCCTTTGGTAAGCCATCGAATGGTTTTGACAAATCCACAAGAGATGTGGGAGTGTCTGATTTCACTTGATTGCTAACTGAAGCCATGAGACGTGCCTGTGGGAGTGAGGATTCTCCAGCTCCGGCTCCAGAAACGAGCAGTGGAGCAATGCGTTTCTTTCCCTCCTTAGTGTATGTAGGCCGTTGTTTGAGTCTTTCGAGTTTAGCCTGGTATGGATCGGGTTTCTCTTTCTCTGCCTCAGTCGCAGTAGCGTTCGATCCTGTCCCATTTGTCTGGGATTTTGTTGCATCGGCCTTTGGCGAAGAAACCTGTGCAGGAGTAGTTCCGTTCGAGGGTTGACCCGATGTGCCATTCGTAGTAGGCTCTGCCGAGTGATCATCTCCCATTAGAGCTCCCATTCGACCTTCTACGCCCTTGATTTCACCGGCCTTGCTCTTCTCTTCTAAGAGCAGGCTGTCCGTTGTCTCGGTGATGCCAGCACCCTTTCTATTAGTACCGAATTTTGTCAGCGACTTCTCGTTCTCTTCCATCTCGGTGGCGTATCCAAGTTCGCCTTCCTCGAATCGGACAGCCAAGATCGTTCCATCTAAGGCTGTTGCGTAGAGAGCCCTGCCATCAGGACTCCACGCAAGATCTGATATCGACTTGGCCGCCATTTCTTGGGCTACTACCATCGGACGTGGATTGCTTGTGATCCAGATACTCAATGACTTGTCAGCACCAGCGCACGCAATGACAGTAACATGGTGTGCCCCGTGGTTTTGGCCATCGGCCTGCGGCTTTGACGGAGGTTCTCTGGAGTAAAGGCGAGGGGAGAATGAGCAAACCTCAACCGGGGCTTCATGCCCGATTAGATTAATATCACCGTCCCATGAGCCACGGTTGATGATAGCAACAGAGCTGACAGGACCATTCACGGCGTTTGCAGCAGCAATATGCATTCCATCAGGCGACCATGAGCAGCGGCGGAAATAGGCTGTTAAGGGCGAATTCTCGAACGGCGAGGTAATGGTGTGCTCCAGCACAAAGTTATTCATCTGGTCATGGGAAGACGAGTTCGGTGCCGGTGAAGTAAATCGGAAGATGCGCACAGTGCGGTCATCACTCGCAGTTGCGAAGTATTTATTCGCGGGGTCGAAAGTGATTCCTTTGACATGACTAGAATGCACGGCGATTGTCTTCAACTTCTCGAATGTATGTCCTGACCACACGACGACTTTCGAGTCCAATCCAACTGAAACCAAAACTGATGAGTCGAAGGACCATCCGAGATCCTGAACGTCGTTGTCGTGTCCGATTAAACGTCGGATTGTCCGCCAATTCTCAACGGGCGGTGCCTCGTCTGAGCCTATAAGTTCCCCTCATGCATTAACAACAGACCCTGTATATCTCAAAGGCGTTCAACCTACCGAATGTGGAGTGAGTGGGAGGATTCGAGTCGAGCGTATACACGCAAACAATCTTGTCGTCAGCACCAGACGCTAGGTACTTCCCGTTTGGCGAAAAGCGAACAGTATGGATAGTGCCGGAGTGATTGCTCATAGACGCCAGTTGCTTGGGTTTGCTCGCAAACTCCGGATTTCCAGTGTTTTGAATAGCCTCGGTAGACCAGATTCGCACATACCCATCTAAGGAGTTAAAAATCGCAAGTCAGCTTTGTTCAATCGAGATACAGACCACTCCGTGTCTGGCATCTGTATCAAAGTTGTCCTTTAGTTAGGCCTCTCACCTCCAGCAGCAGTCACCAGCCTCTTTCCATCTGGCGAGACATCGCAACTGTAGACTTCGAAATCTTTCCTTTCTCCTCCATGGGTAAGCCAAACTGGCTTGATGATATGCATGGCGCGGGTCGCTCAGCTCTTTCTGCGATGAATGTAGCGTTCCGACTAGCACCTGCGAACACTATCGCCCAATTACTAATATAAGACGAAACAACAACCAGCTAAATCAAACAGGACCGCGCGCGCGGTGGTCGGCGAAGCGGAGGTCGTGATCGGGTAACAATTAGGTGTTTATCACTGAGGACATGGCACAGCGCTCGAACAACAGGCCACCGCCGCTGAAATCCCTAGCGGCAGCTTCAGAAGGCTCCCGACGAGGTTTTATTCCGAGTAGAGGATGGGTGAGATGGTCGGTGGGGAGGGCGGAGGAGGGTGCAAGGACACAAGGGGAGACCGCGAAATCGAAAAGTCGCGATCTCCAGATTTGGCGCGTGGCCCGAGCTCCTTTTCGCGTTGGTTCAGCCGTTATACTTCGGGGACTACAATGGCCGCATGTACTATTCTACAAGTGAGGCGATTTCGCATGCTGAACAGTGTAGTTTTTGAATTGGAGTTTTTTCAAACTGGGAGAGTCGCTGCTGGCGATTGACTATACTATCATACACGCTGTCCTTCCACAGGTCCATCACTATGTACAGATACACGCTGTTTGTATTGAATTCCCACACAGTAAGAAGAGTTGGGACTGATTTTTTTTTTGGTCTTTTGACTCCTGAGAAATGCTGATAGTGGAACATTGTAACAAATGAAATGACAGTTTAAAACTGGACATGAGCGGAGGTGTGGTACAGACAAGAAACCGGCGACTGCCTACGGACCACTGTCGATGGAGGTCGACAAGGGTATAAGGTGCTCATGAATTTGATCGTCATCAAGGACACTCAAATTTCACAACTTTATCGTGCCTGAGTATTGGAGTTGATCTGGTCAAAGCCCTCCAACACACTGTCTTGGACGGCATTCGCAGCATTTTCATCATCCGAGAATTCGGTGTTCTCCGAGATCTCCTCACTAGTAGCAGGGGATGTCTTCTTACCCTGCTCATCAGCCCCGATAGCCTTAGCCGCGATGCTCTTCGCTTGCGTCTCGCTGACCTTGCCGTACACAGCCATAGCATTGGCGATCATGCCACCCATATCGCCAACATTACCAGGCACAACCACCGCAGTGCCCTCACGAGCAAGCTGTGAGAAAGCATCGACATATTTCTCAGCAACGCTCAAGCTCACGGCATTATGCGCATGCTCCTGTCCATCACGGATGGCCTTCGCAACAGACTCAATTCCGCGCGCCGTCGCCTGGGCCTTGAGCTGGATAGCTTGCGCCTCACCATTCGCGCGGTTGACCTGCTCTTCGCGCAGAGCCTCAGAAGCAAGGATGACAGACTGCTTGCGTCCCTCGGCGATATTGATGGCGCTCTGGCGCTGACCCTCGGAGTCAAGGATTTCGGCACGCTTCGATCGCTCGGCTGTGACTTGGCGATGCATGGCTGCGACGACACCTTCGGGTGCGTGGATGTCCCGGATTTCGTAACGGAGACACACGACACCCCAGTCTTGTGCGGCTTCGTTGATAGCCTGTGTAATGTTTGTGTTCAGAGTGGCGCGCTCTTTCAGGACGTGGTCGAGGGTAAGCTGGCCGATTTCTGATCGCATGGTTGTCTGCGCGAGTTGGGAGATGGCGTACTCGGCGTCTTCGACACCGTAGCTAAATCGCGCAGCTTGTTAGCATCGTCCTCTAAGCGTGGCCAGAGATCTCGCATATATGCTCTGAAGCTCCCCCCCCCCCCCCCACCCCTCTCTTAATGGGTTCATCTACTCACCTAGCCTTGTATGCATCGAAAACTCGGGTGTAAAGCACACCATCCAGTTCCAACGTCACGTTGTCCGCTGTAATAGCATTCTGGCTTGGAATCTCCAAAGCCGACTCCTTCAAGCTCTTCACGTAGGCGATGCGGTCAACAAAGGGGTAAAGAAACGCGAGACCAGGCTCGAGAATTCTATTGAACTTCCCCATGCGCTCCACAATCCATGCTGTCTGCTGCGGCACGAATCGTACGAGAGTGTTGACGGGAAGGGATTGCCGGCTGGCGAAATAAGAGACAGGCGCGCCGCTACCCGACTGCTGAGATGAGACTGCGTTTGACAAGCCGCCGAAAAGCGAGTCCTGTGCGCGGTTTGACTTGGAGTTGGAAAGGGCCCGGCGTTGGCTTTGCGTCACGCTGGATGTGATGAGTGCTCGTGGTAGGCGGCTGTGTGGGGCGAGGAGGCCTGCACGGCGAGACTGGATGAGCCTCGAGGCCTGGCGGGTTGCACCCTCCATCTTGGTATGTGATGATGGGGGATATGGGGATTGAGGAGCTTGGCTGCGGAGGAAATGGGAGAGCTGGTCGTGAGCTCGGAATCATGCGCTGTCCGGCGGGATGCCTGAGGCGGCGATCTCTCCGCATTGGCGAGATCTGTGATCTGGACCTGCCGGGCCCCCGGCTAGCTACTGTTCCTCAGGTAGCTGTTACTGTATGAGCTTTTACCAGTGAGAGATTTCATTATATTATTTATATATAGATAATTCGCTTCTTTATTTACGGCTCCCATGCCCCTGCAATGAATATATTCTGGATAGGTTCTGGCAATTCTTGGTCTTTTCCGAAGCACCCGTGGACCCGTGGACGTGAAGGAAGCTTCGAATATTTATATAGAAGATCATAATGGCATCTGCCGTTGGGAGATGGATCAGTCTTATAGTACTTAAATAACCGGCATTTGTCTTTCCTTTCTACACTGTCTTGCACATGTGCACCCTCACTGCCTCCATTCGCCACCAGATCCATCTTTCACCAGACCGGTTGCTGTTTGCTCACTGCCTCCTTTCTAGGTTGGGTTGAAAGATGCAAAGGATGTAGAGGAAAATGTAAATAAGAATTCCAATACTAGAACTGCCTGAAATTCCATTCCTATAGCTAAAGTAGAAAATCCTACTGAAGCTACCCAAAACAATATACACACGACACTATTCCCTATACGAAAATTCTAAGCCTACTCCGGGAATACTTCGATAAAACTGGAGCCCGTGGACCTTCAAAGTTACTATAAAATCTGACAGCGTCTATTCGGTAGGTATCTCAGCTTGCGGTGCCAGACGAGCAATATATCTGAAACGAGGCCCCTCCCAATCAACCAAGCCGGAATGGGCTGTGACCCGATTATCCCATACAACAACGGAGCCAGGCCTCCACTTAACGCGGCACTGAATATCTTGGCTCAGTGCTATATGTTGGTATAGAAAGTTAAGCAATGCATCACTCTCTTCCTTCTTGTACCCCTCTATTGAGCGGGCGAATTGAGGTTGGACGTAGAGCGCCTTCTCACCCGTCGACGGGTGGGTTCGGACCAGAGGATGCACAGAAGTAATAGGCTCCCTTCTCAGTTGCCCACCATTCCTAAGTGCAGTCTGAGCTTGCTCATGTCCAGAATGCAATACCTTGAGCCCAGCCAATCGTTCTCGGAATGCAGGTGAAAGTCGCTCATACGCTTTGACCTGGTTGACAAATAGAGTGTCCCCGCCACCCTCGAAAACGTCGATGGCGAACAGGAATGTGGTCCCTGGAGGCTGCAGCTCATAGCTCACATCACTGTGCCACGAGACGGAGGTAGTTCTAGCCTCCAAAAATTTATCATGGCCTACATCTTCGGGACCGCGGTAAACCATGTGAAGCTGAGGAAACCCTGGAACAGCGCCACTGCAAGCAGAAGTAATGAACATTGATACGCTTTCTCGCAGCTAAAGCTGACCTTGAAAAATATCAAATGAGAGATCATACCTGACAGGATGGACATGGAGCTTGCCAAAATAACTAGCAAAATCAACAGCCTGCTGGATCGGAATAGTGTTGAAGTCCTGATCATGGAAGACCACGACCTTCGATATGTTAACTAGGCATGCTTCGTGATCTTGTCGTGGGAAAATACCTTCTTCTGTGCCACAAATAGTGCAAGCTCGTCTTTTGCTTTGTTATCTAGCTGAGACAATTGAACGCCCGTAACCTCTGCGCCAATTGATTTGGTGATATCGGAAACTTCGACTCCTTCTTTTAGCAATGAGGCGAACGTCGGATCTGCATCCTTGCCATGCTCATAGTGCTCAAAAGGCTCGAGAGGAGCCATTCTGGGGTCTATTAGCATTTGGTGTCATTTTGGCTAGCTGAAATGATAACCCACGTTTGTCCACTCTCATTACCCCAGTATGGTAGGCCATATCTGTCGAGGTTATCGCATTAGCCTCGAAGTGTCCATGGTGGAAGTATTCAAATGTGTGCATTCATACAATTTGAGAGCTGAAGATGAAGATTTATCATTTTCTGGGCTGTCTGCCTGATCCCGCGGCTCCGGCTGCGAATCGCTGCCCAGCAAGGGCCGTTCAGTAGTTGCGATACCTACCATTTTCGTGCAATGTCTCTGTCTAGAACCAATCCGTATATTAAAATGAAGGGCTGACTTTCTTCCTTGCTTAAGTATATTTTCATTTTGACTCTAATTCTAGACACGATTGCGACACCGCATACTAGCTCGAGCCATGCTAAGCTGCCGCATAATGGGTCTCAGGCCAACTGTAAACCATATGGACCGAATGAACGTTTCAAAATTAGAAATTTATTGTAGTAAGACTTCGGCTATGCTCCGCGATGCTGACATTTCCCCGCCTGTATTGTAAGATGTTTGCTCCAGTCACGCAATTGTAGTCCAAGCTGATCTTATCCAATACAGCCAAGCCGGACATAACTATTAGGGTATCCACATCGGCCTCGCTCCGCGATGCTGGCAACTCATGCCTGGCTTGCCATAAAGCCATTACCAGAGTGCGTCACATTTCACAAAATGACATTCATTCGCGTGGAATTGAGAAAGTACTGCGATGGCACCACCCACAGCTCAGCGCCCCAAGAGCCTTCTCGGTCGTCACCGGCTGCTGGCTCCGACTGCTGGGGTCTTTGTCAGCCCAATATGCCTGGGAACAATGAATTTTGGAGGTGTGATGAGCGATTCGCTAGGCGAGTGTACGAAAGAGACAGCCTTTGAAATTCTCGAGTACTTCTACGAGCAAGGAGGTAATTTCCTTGATACGTAAGTAGGCATTCTATCTAACTATGCTCCGCCTTCTGCTTTCATATCTGTAATCCTAACCCAATTCTTAGTGCATCAAGCTACCAGGGAGAGGAGTCTGAAAAGTGGTTGGGCGAGTGGCTTTCCATGACCGGTCGGCGAGATGAGTTTGTCCTGGCGACAAAATATACTGGCAACTTCAAGTCCAGGTCAGAAGCACACCGGCAACAATCAAACTTTGGGGGAAATGGCACAAAAAGCCTGCACCTATCAGTGGAGGCTAGTCTCGAAAAGCTCCAGACTACTTACATTGACCTTCTGTACCTCCACTTCTGGGATATGACAGCAGACATCCCGGAGATCATGCAGTCACTGAATCACCTAGTTGCTTCACGCAAGGTCCTGTTTCTGGGTATCTCGGATACGCCAGCCTGGATTGTAGTCAAGTGCAACGAATACGCGAGGCAGCACGGGCTCAGACAATTTTCGGTCTACCAAGGGCGCTGGTCTGCAGCCGATCGGGATTTCGAGCGAGACATCATCCCTATGTGCCGGGCTGAAGGTATGGGCTTAGCTCCATGGGGTACTCTTGGCCGTGGTCTGTTTAAACCCCAGAATGAGATTAAAGAAGGGGGTCGAAATATGCCTTCGATGAACAACGGCCGTGAAGCGATAGTCTCGAATCAGCTTGAGGAGATCGCGAAAGATAAGGGGGTCACTATCACAACTGTTGCCCTAGCGTACGTCCGACACAAATCGACATACGTCTTCCCTATCTTGGGCGGTCGAAAGCTCGATCATATCCGGGACAACATTGAGGCACTGAGTCTGCGCTTGACACGCCAGGATATTGCCAGAATAGAAGCCGCATACCCGTTTGATGTCGGTTTTCCACACAATTTCCTCAGTGGTGACGTGAACCACGGACCCAGAGGACCTGGTGATATTCGACCCGCAAATTTACGCGGACTTTTTGATTTTGTCGAAGATGTGCACCCTATTTTACCAGATTTTTGAGAATGGGTTAGATTTGAAATTCCCTGATTCAATTGACTTGACTTAAACACATTCAGCAACCTTTGTATCTTTATCCGCGGTTATGGCGCCAATCGATCATTCAATGTTGAAATCATCAAAACATCTTTGTCCCTCGATTGGGTTTAACTTCCCAGAGAATTGATGCACATCAAGCTACAATTTTACAATGTAGCTAGGAGAATGATCTGAAATAAATATGGATAATCGCTTCAAAAAGAAATTCACAATTCGCCCTGCTCAGCTAATGTCCAAATAGATAGTATAGAAGCACCTAAATGCATTATTTTGATCACGCAATGCAACTAGTAACAAAACCAACACAAGTGGAAATGGAAAAACGGAGAAGTCTTCTTATGCCCCGGTGCTTACTAGCTGACATTTGATGGTGTTACAATCTCCAAGTCCCATTATTATGTGCAATGTTTTAGTGCCAGGTTGAAGTAGGGATCGACTCAGCCCGCCAGGTAATACAGACCCATCACTCCGAGGGATGCTATTCACGGGCAAGCATAAAAAGGAGAATCATATTGTCAATTTTTGAAACCAGTTTCCATCTGCTAAAAGGCATCAAAGATTTCCATGCCCTAAGGCCAGCTATGCCAAGTCTCGTGTATGTCACGAATATCGATCTGAGATGGGTCTCTCTTCAAATACGACGTAATATCAAAGTTTTGATCCGCCTCTCTGAGTGTTCGGCCATTTCCAAAGAATGCAAATCGATTCTTACTGTCCGACACATACTCATACTCAAAATCCTCCCAGCGGGGGTTACGGCGGATAAAAGCTAGATGTGAGGCGC
Organism: Penicillium coffeae; assembly: GCA_035985395.1. NCBI lineage: Eukaryota > Fungi > Ascomycota > Eurotiomycetes > Eurotiales > Aspergillaceae > Penicillium > Penicillium coffeae. The sequence continues at coordinate 664,859 of CP142594.1, read as the reverse complement.
TTCCAGGCCAGGCACCGTGTATCCGTGCTCCGGGGCGTCCGCCATTAGCCCAAGAGCTACAGTTCCCGGTCATAACAGTCGTCGGAAAATATGCGTCGGCGTAAGATATGAAATCGTCGACAGCCGCAGCAGACGGCGTGATGGTTTTAATACCCTCGCTGGACACCTTTCGCAGGACCTTAGAGTAATATGTGATTTGGTTCTCAATACTGTGCACAAAGGTCCCAGCGATGCCGTTCGTGTGCACGGTGCCAGTGAAGAGGAGGTTGGGGAACCCGGCACTTGCCATTCCAAGGTAGGTTTTTGGGAAACCAATCTCTCCGTCGGGCTTCCACGCTGTCTTCAGATCTACGCCCCGTGCGCGGATGGAAAATGGGGGCGCGAAGTCGATATTATGGCCTGTCGCACAGAAGATGGCGTCCACCTCACGATGAGTTCCATCCGTCGTCTCTATACCTGTTGCTGTAAATTTTGCGATGGGCTGCTGGATATATTCCAGGTTATCCTCGGTAAGCGCTTCCAGGTATCCCGGGCCAGGGGTTAATCTTCTGCAGTGAGGTGAAAAATCGGGTATCATCTTCTCCGCCAGGCCAGGCTTCTTCTCCAGCCGCCGATGCATGATGTCGATGAAAGTCTGTCGATAGGAAGTATTCTCTTTGCTCCCTGCTTTCATGGCGTTCGCGCCTCTCCAATATCGGTCCTCTGCATCTTTACGAAACTTGAGGTAATTTTCTGGGTCGGCAAAAGACTTCATTGTCTCTTCAGAAATATACTCAGGCCCGGCCTGGCGTTCGCGCCCTCCCCATCCAGCAGCGATCCACGTCTTATTGCGTGCATAATGATCGGTATGCTTCGCGACTTTTTGAAGTTCTGGGACCAGTTGTATTCCGCTGGCACCATTGCCGATGACTGCAACAGTTTTCCCAGTGAGATCATAGGCCGGGTCCCAATTGGAGCTGTGTCGGAGGTGACCCTTGTAATCATTGATACCAGGATAGTCAGGTAGCTTCCACTTGTTGAAGCGACCGATGGCGGTTATGACAAAGTCAAAGCTTTCGACCGAAGTGAGCTTCGAGTCTACATCCTGTAGAGTGAGGGCCCAAGTGGACTGCGCATCATCCCATTGCGCGGTCTCGACATATGTGCCTTTGCGCAGGAAACGGCCGACATCATACTTTTCGGTCAATTTTTTCCAGTATTCCAGAATTTCAGCCCCCTCGGCAAATTGCTGAGACCAATTCAAGTTTGGGGAAAATGTCGTTTGATAGACATGCGATGGTATGTCACACCGCACACCGGGGTAGACGTTTTCAAGCCAGGTTCCGCCCTAACAGTAATGGCGTAAGCACTTCTTGGCCATCCTAGAATAGAAAATTCATGGAAATGACTTGTAGGGGGAATTTATAAGGCTACAAACTTACTACTTCTTTGTTCTTCTCAAATATTGTCAGCTGTATATTAGGCACTTTAATAGGCAGTAGAATTCCAGACAAGATACCCGAAAGCCCAGCACCGATCACTGCCACACGCAAGGGACGGAACTCGTCAATACAACGATCCTCAAGCTTGAGATCTGAGATAGGATAGGAGGCTACCGTCTCGAGGCGCGACGACTGATCAAATTCCTGCGCTCGGGGGGTGTGGCCGGCCAATGGATCTATACCATTGACGCCCGTGTGAGTGTCAGTGACTTCGTTGACCTGCTTGGAGATTTTGATGAACCCTGATGTCATAGCCTCGTCGTTGGCTTCAACCAAAGGTGTATCAGAGGAATTGCCATTAAGCTGAGCATTAGAGACGGTGGCCATGGTGCAGTGTGACGAGGACTTGCTTCAGATAGAAAATACACTGATAGTGCATCCTTGCGAGAAGAAGTATTAATTATTTTTGATATGTGTCGGTATCGATTGACAATCCATACTAAACTATTGAGCTACTTGCGTTCGGCCGAGGATGACGCGATCGCTATAGATACGGCAAATTCCGTTCGACTAGCGAGTGGAGCGAGCCCGTCCCTTCATGAATTGGCTAGCCACATTTTGTAGGCTCCGCTTGTCGTCGGGAAGCTCCCCGATGGCTACCAATCATGCAGTTCGTCCGGCTCCATTTACTCCTCCACCAGCTGTAAGACCTCACCTGGCGGGGATATTGGGTCACTTTTCCCAGGAATCACGCCTCTTCAGATATTCTGGGAATCACCAACGCGGTAAACCTCTGTTTAACAAGGACTTGCGTGAATTTTCGGGGGGAGCACGTCTTCTGTAGAATACAGATCATAGATAGTAGACAACAGTTCTAGAAATGGCCGGACAATGCTAGTATATGGGCCCCCTTGAAGACCCTTCAAACAAGTGGAATCACGAAACCGACCCGAGTCGACAAGGGAACATAACTATCGACATAGAAATAAGGTTCCTGCTTGGCGCAATTTTTCACAATGGCTGGTCGACCGTGGTGGAAAATCAAGTGGTTTGCGGACACTGATTCGCCGAAGGAAAGGAAGTTGATATGGAAGCTCGATCTTCTAATTGTGCCATACGTTTTTCTCGCGTACTGGGTAAAGTACATTGACCAGTCAAACATCAGTATGATCAGACCATGACTTGCAAAGACAATCATTCTCACGCGATGACAGACAATGCGTATGTTTCGGGCATGCAGGAAGACTTGCAACTCCACGGCAATGAACTCGTCCAGATTCAGGCTCTATATACCGTTGGGGCTACAATAGGCCAGCTGCCCTTCATGTATCTGCTCACCCATGTGCCGCTCCAATGGCTGATTCCAGGTGCCGACATCCTATGGGGCCTATTCACCCTTCTACAGTTTCGCGCAACGAGTGCCTCAGAAGTCATGGGATATAGGTTTCTTGTCGGCTTCTTTGAGGCCGCATTCTATCCGGCAGTTCATTACATGTTCGGATGCTGGTACAAAAAAGATGAAATATCTCGTCGTGCTGGTATTTTCTACAATGGAACCACCCTGGGTGTCCTAACGGCTAGTTTGATCCAGGCTGGGACATCAGCCCGCCTTGAAGATGTACACGGCTTGGCTGGCTGGCGATGGATGTATATCATATGTGCAGTTACCACTATTCCGATTGGAATTCTCGGCATCTTCGTTATCCCCGGTACTCCTGATATGCCGAACCGGCTAGTTCTGAAACAGACCGAAATTGATCTTTCGACCTCACGGCTCGAGTCGGCTGGCCATTCGACATCTCAGAAATTTGAGTGGAAGTTACTGGGAAAACTTCTAGCAAATCCAATATTCTGGGCGCTGCTAGTTGTCTTGACTTTGTTCTGGAACTCAGGTGGAGCTCAAAGTAGCGGAGCCTATCTTCTTTGGCTGAGGAGCTTGGATCGCTACTCAGTACCTAGAATCAACGAGCTGGGAACTTTGCAGCCCGTCTGTGGCATCTTCTTTGTTTTAACGACTGCGTTCGCGTCTGATCTGCTGGTTGGACCTGTGTGGGCTCTGACAGGCGGCCACCTCTTCAACATAATCGGTCTAGCCATCCTGCTTGTATGGGACGTCCCAGAAGGAGCTAAATGGTTTGGTTTCATGACTAATTTTGCTGCATCATCAACCTCTACCGTTATATATGGCTGGATTAACCATGTCTTGAGACACTCTCCGGCCCAGCGGGCCATCACGCTCGTCATCGGAACTGCCTGGGCGCAATCATCGACGGCATGGGTCGGCATTCTCACTTTTCCTACGGCAGAAGCCCCAAGGTTTACCAAGGGGTATGCTTTTGGTATCGCTATGTCGTCCGTCTTGATACTACTGGCGCACCCACTGAGTTATTGGATCAACTCCAGGGAGTAAGACCTCCATACCACTAGATATGGGCCTTGAATTGAATTTTATACTGACACAATCCCAGGAAACATGATACAGATGAAGAGAGCGCTCCAGATTCTATCAGCCACGAAAACGAATGGTCCAGTCAATCCAGTGGTGAAGATCAAGTAGCTCGCACCCAAGTGGTTCAGAAGACATGAAACAAAGGCATTGTGCCTACTTGCTATTTGACTCTAACTTTTGACTTCGTGTCAACTTCTTGAATGTGGTAGGAGCTCGGTGGCACAAAATTATCTGTCGATTAGCTATATATGAAAACTGAACCATATACGCCGTTCTGATTTAGTCTTAAGCAGCCCCTGAGATGAAATTATCTCTTGTAAAATTATTTACAGCCATTCTTCATTTATTCATAGAATCCCGTGGTAAAACTTTGCGTCTTCATTATGGACCGTAAAGTGAATAGTTTTCATAGATATTTCTAGATATTCAAAGCTTGCTCTATCAGGGCCAATAGACCTGCCCCTCCGCCACGATTTGAGCCCCAGTACGGCCGTAGAGTCTCTATTCCATTTGAAACGCATTGTCTCCAGTTAAGCGGAATCTGAAGTTTTTCTGCGCCAGCCAACACCCCCTCACGCTGGGCTTTCTCCGCCGCAGCAAATCGCAGACATGTGCCAGTTAAGCTGCGTAGATTAAACCAAGTCCCGTGGTGCAACTTTCTGCTTGTTCGCAGAATTTTGAGGTAAGAAAATCGTAGATTTCGAGACGCCATAGTCGCTATTTTGCTTCGAAGTGGCGCGTCATACCCTTGCGAACCTTCCAAAGGAAAGTCGGTACACACCCGTAGCAAAGGTCGGTATGCCAATTCAAGACTCGATAAGTACCGCTGCCTTAATACCATGCTCATTGGATGGTCTAATTCCGACAGAGCCAATTCGTCAGTTAGCTTGAATTGAAGTTGATCGGGTAAAGATAAGTGCCACTCGTAGATCTGAGCCTCGAATAGTTCGATGTGGCGTATCATTCGCGCAACATGCTCCGGTTGGACATCTTCAAAGTCGTAGATATGATACTTAAGAATATCATTAATTATGTGACGTATAGCAATCTCTGCTAAATAGTAGTACCAGCTTAGTTCGCTGTCGATAGAAGCTCCATCAAATCTTGGATCACCAAAGTCTGGCAGTGCTGGAAACGAACTAAGAGCTCCACGGTCCTCCAATCCCGTGGGGGGTAGCAACAATTCAGGATGCAGCTCGCTAGTTCCAAATCAATAAGCATTATTTGAGTGACCAGGCATAAGGAAAAGGCATACCAGATTGATTTCCATATCGTAAAGCGCAGTGCATCCTCGACACATATAGGACCCGAGTAAAGTCGCTCAGGAGACTTTCGGAACGGATCGCTGTTAAAATAGTGAGCATGTTTCCTTTTTCCTGAATTTTGGATATGCCTACTTGCGCATGACTGTACAGAACCATGCATTTGCGGCATGGGTAAAGTACTTCCACGCCTGTAGTGGCTGCAGGTTATGCATATGCCATATCCTTATGCCGAGTTAGCTCAAATGAATTGGGAATCCAAATGCTCAATAAGCTCGCATGGATAGGTTGAAATTCTTACCCTGTCAAACATAGACATTGCACGGCCTCTATATCGTTACGATCAAGGGCGGACCCCAGGCGTTTAGAGGCTACGTGCCAGTAACGAGTGGCTAGGTTGGGGTCACTATAATGTTGAGACTTTGGTGAATGCACTTCATCAAAAACGGGCGACGAGCATGATTCCTTCAAAGGCTCGGTCATAGCGCCAATGGCACACACGAGTGCAGCGAGACATGTCTCAAGTGACCAGTCAAATTGACTCTCTGCTAAGCGGAGGATCAGGTCGTCCAATGTAGGAAGATTTAAGATAGGATTAAACAAGTGCACATTTTGGATATACCTCAGTTTTAGGTCCGCTAGTAGCCTCATGTCCGTACTTGGCACCGAATGATCTAGAGTAGTCAGTGTATTGGCGTCGGGGTATATGTCGCCCGCCACTAGTTGCGACTCGAAGATGCGCCATTGCACGGTACTTTCAATGTTTTGAATCCGGCCTTGAGAGACTACTGAATTTAGGCAAATATCGCTTCCAGTAGTAGCCAGCGGAGGCTTTAATGCCGCGACTGGGGTTTGGACAGCTGGCGGAGAAGAGCTGTCTGCGCAGCTCCCAGTCACCTCCCAACTATAAGCTGGCGGTGACACAGTTGGTAGCTTCGATACTATGTGACGAAGCTCATTCAGACCTTTCAAAATCTCTCTCCCGAAGGAATGACAGCTGAGAGAATATCCTTTAGCGCGATTCATTCCAGTGGCGATGGGTTTGAGCGTGAAACTACTTACGAGGAGCTGGGTTCCGCTTCATACACACAAATTCCACCGATTCTAAGACAGTAGCTACAGCTCGGGCGTTGGTTGTCACATTTTGTTTTTCGAGAACGACATTTCCGGCAGGCAACTGACCCCCGGGTTCGAGGCAATTGGGCAGCATCTGCAGGCGGCTGTCGTTGTGCCGCAGGGTCGTCTTCGACCCCGGTCTGGATGGAGCTCGGCTGCTGATATGCGTCATTTGGAGCCTGCTGATTTTCTAGACCCTCTGATAGACAGGGCTCCGCTCCAATACGGCGGATTTTGTGGGGTCTCTGGTCTTCCATCAACAGAGATTGGGATTTTCCTAAGGTACTTCAAACGGCCCGCTCTTTCGTCGGAGCTCCGCGATGCTGACGCCGGGGTTTCTTTTATATCTCCCAGACTTTCTCCACTTCTAGCATCCATCCATCGGAGCTGCTAGCGATCCAATCATTTTCTTTTGCGGGTGGTTGCGTCAATTCGTTCGTGCCTTTGCTCATTCGTTATATCCGCTAAATCCACCCGCCTACAAGTAGTTTGGGCTTTCGGATCCAAGCCGTTTCTAGACTGCCCCACGCAGATAAGGGCTCCTAGTGTCAGAGCAGCAATAATAGTCCCGATCCATGGGAACCTTAGGCTGTCTTAATACAATGGCGCTTGATTCTACGCTTACAATTACCTGGTTCACCCTTCGAAACCCACTAGGCGCACAGCTGGGCAACTGAAAAGTTCCGGGAATGATCACGCCATCAACGCTCAGAAAAAAAAGGGCTTGGAAACATGCCCTACAGTATTACCAAACTGGGACTTGGTTTTTTGTTCTTGTACAGATAAAATTTGAAAATGGTAGAAGGCCTAGTCTATAAAATATCCGTGAGCCCATGTGCGACAATCGCAAGCAATTGAACTGAAAGGAGCATTGACTCCAACATCTGAAATCCGAAAGATCACATTGTTTCCGCAATCAACCAGAAAGAGAGAGATATAGATCAAAAGCATGACGACGGCGAATATCTCGGGGAAACCCAAGAAGCAGATTCTGCTCAATGCCTTCGACATGTCAACAGTTGGCCATCTCTCAGTCGGACATTGGAGAGTATGTAAATCCATACCCGATACTCAAGCGTGAAAAACAAATTAATTTTTCTGGCAGAATCCTACTGATAAATCTGGAAGCAAGCGAAAATTGACTTACTGGGTCGAGCTAGCAAAGCTTCTCGAAAAGGGGGGGATCAGTGGTCTTTTCCTTGCGGACACAAATGGAGGATTCGACATCTACGGCGGAAGCGTTGAGGAGAGCATTAGAAAGGCTGTCCAATGGCCAGTTACTGATCCAGCCATAGTATGCAGTCGTTCCTTTCTTTATTTTGGTGTTAGTGCAAGAAACTAACAGCTCGTTGTAGCCTATCACTGCTATGGCGGCAGTGACTAAGAACCTTGTCTTCGGCATCACGACGTCTTCGTCTTTCGAGCCTCCTTTCGTTGTAGCAAAAACATTCTCGACCTTGGATCATATGACGGATGGACGTATTGGGTGGAACATCGTCACCTCATGGAAAAAGCCCGCATTCAACGCCATTGGTATGGAGCCGATTGAACATGGACAGCGATATGCACAGGCAGACGAGTATATGAGAACATTGTACAAGTGAGCCTCAACCACCTTGCCAGATCCCAATAGCAGTTGTCCATTTACTAATCTGAAAGCCCGTAGATTGTGGGAAGGCTCGTGGGCTGATGATGCACTGCAGCCTGATGCGACAACCGACACATACGTTGACCCGTCTAAAGTCCGCCATATCAATCATCAGGGCAAGTATTACAACTTATCCACGCGCCATATCGTGGACCCATCTCCCCAAAGAACCCCATTCTTGTTCCAGGCGGGCTCTTCAGCCGAAGGTATCGATTTCGCAGCCACCCATGCAGAGGGCATATTCGTTTCATCACCTTCTCCAGAGCTCTTGCGAGTACAGATTGAGAAAAACCGCAAAATCGCAGCCGAGAAAGGACGTGATCCGCAATCCCTCAAGTTCTATCTCTCTTTCACTCCTATCCTGGGTAGAACGAATGAATTGGCAAAGGAGAAATATCAGGAGCTTCTGAAGAACGCGAGTCCCGTTGGCGGCTTAGTTCTTTTCAGCGGATGGACTCGTATCGACATGTCGAAATTCTCACTCGATGAGGATATCAGCAAGATAGATTCTGACGATGCCAGAAAGCTTTGTAACATGTTTAAGCCTACGGCTGAGACGCCTGTATGGACGCCACGTCTTATCGGCTTAAGGGCCGCGATGAGCGGAATCTCCCCCTCTTCTATCGGATCTCCAGAGGCTGTGGCGGACGTCATGGAGAACTGGATTAATGTCGCTGATGTCGATGGGTTCAATCTTGGATATGTAACGTCGCCTCGTTCCTTTGAGGATGTTGTGGAGCTGCTTGTGCCTGAACTTCGGAGGCGCGGTATCTATCCCGAAGCAGTTGAGCCCGGGTTGACAGCGAGAGAACGGGTTTATGGAAAGGGTCAAACCCGTTTGAGAGATGATCATATTGGGAGCAGATACAAGTATGAGGTATATCAGGAAGAAGAGCCATATATTGCTGATGGTCAGCTAGGACAGCTGAATGGTTAGGAGCTATGACCGACGATGTTCAACTCCCATAGATACTTGTAGTTGCAACATCCAATTATTGATTTCGGCTTTCCCTGTATCAGACTGGACATATTTCCGTTTATCCGTTATATTACGCACACTCTTTTCCTACAAGATTTGACCAGTACTGGGGACAGCACTAATAGGACGTACCGGGTTAGTCGAGCTCAACTATAAAACCCAACCCAGTCCCCTCCATGCTCTTTAACGCTCCAAATTCTACACTCAGCAGACAAACCACCTCTCAAAGTTAGAACGCAAAGACCCTCGACCTTCTTTGTCACTGAACCTTATCCAACTTCTACAAGCATCTCCACACTACTGGCATCCGAGTACAGACTTCGTGTCAAATCCAACATGCCCGAATCAAAGATCGTCTCAAGGCAAAACACCAGTGTCACGCCGTCTACAATGACCTTCACCGGCCATGTCCTTGGCAATGTCATGCATCTAGACAAAGATGCAGGCATTGCCAACGTGACATTCACGCCTTGCTCTCGGACGCACTGGCACACCCATGTTGAAGGGCAAATGATCCATGTTCTCTCAGGCAGCGGGTGGATCTGTGATAGAGGGGGCCAAGCAAAGCAGATCAGGGCTGGGGATACTATCTGGGCATCTCCGGGGACAACTCACTGGCATGGGGCTAGTGATGATTCCCTTATGACACATCTGGTTATGGTTACTGGAGAGACGGAATGGCATGAGCCTGTTACCGAGGAAGAGTATCAAAATCGGGGATGATGAGGCTGGTGATGAAAATTCTCGGTATTTGATGAGCTAGCTGGTCTATTCATGCGAGTGGTCCTTGGGTTTTCTCAGCTACGTTTCATGGAGGTTGCTTTAGGGGAAACTTCAGGCAGGGCATAGGTCAATAAGCTATGGAGTGCTAGCAAAAAGCGAACACGAAGAGAAAATAAACAGAAAATATGATCTAGCCTTCTAATGGTGAACCGATGGCGAAGTCTAGCAAACGCAGCGCAAGAATGCACTGAGGAACCGAGCAACTAAGAGCTCGCCCGCGCGAGCCCATCAACTATCTACGCAGCCGAATGTATCTAAGCACCACCACCTCTACACCTACGAGACAATGTCAAGAAAGCAAGCACACAAGAGAAACAAAATGCATTATTTTCAGCAAAAGCCCATGGACACAGCCTGTACCGAAGTAAAGACCCAGCCATGCCCACGCAAGAGAGCACCTATTCATACAAACCCATAAAATGCAACCAGGAAACTCCGAAGACCATAGACCATTTAGGAACCGAGATGTCCATTTCGAATGCGAGCGAGCTGCAACCCGACGAATTGCAGAGAGAAAAGAGGAGCGAGTAACTCATACAAAATATTTTTTTTTTGTTTTCATTTTTGATCTGGACCAATTGCGTTGCTCTGGTCCTGGTCAAGCTGATGGGTGAGAGAGGACTCGCTAGGAACCCAGAGCATAAGACATGCCTGGCTTGGGCATCATCGACGCTCTGGGCAGATAAAGAAGAGACGAATTCGAATTCACAGGATGGGAAGCATTGATCTCTATGAGCTGGAAAGGCGAAAAAAAAAAGAGAAAAAAAAAAGCAGATAATTTTTGGGGGTGCCTGATCTGTTAAGAATCAGGCGAAGGGGAGTGGATATTTCCCTGTAACATGATGCCCGAACTCCGTAACATTTTGTGAAAGAAGAAAACCCATGGGTAAAAACAAGAATGGAACCACGAAAAAAAAAAAAGTAAGAGTGATAAAAATAGAAACGGAACTTGGGGGAAAAGGTCACAATGGGAAGTGGAAAGGGAGACAAGCCCATGATAAAGAGAGAAAGAAAGAGGCAGATGGAAGGAACTCCGATGTTGCGAGATAGACGGAAAACCATGCCGCCATGTTGCAATGGAAATATGACCATTCGATCGACCCAGAAAAGGTGACGATGCATGCAATACCCTTTAAACAAGAACCGAATAATAAAAGATGCCGATCATGAACAGATGAGGAGGCAAGGCCCACGAAAAGCGGAAAATAAGAATAATAGAAGGAAATCGCAAATGCTCAAAGACGCACCAAGAGCAAAGAAAACTAAATCACCAACCGGTGTTCTCAACAGGGCCAGTCGACGTATCCCAATTTTCCGATCCGAACACTGCGGCAAATGCAGCGAAAGCCCGGTCATAATTGCGCCACTCCATCTCCCCACTCCACAAGGCACGTTGCAGAGTTTCGTATATGGTAGCATCGTAATCATTCTTGAGCTTTTGAGACAGGTGAATGATATCCTCGATGACAGGAGTCTCGAGTCGGCGGTCACTGTAGAGAGCCCAGCGGTAATAATCCATGAGAGCGTGGAAACCATTATCGACGTGGCGTGAAGAGAGGTCATCAATGGCGAGACGCCGAAATTCAGTATACAGTGGTAAAGAGAAGTCATGTTTCAAGCAGAGTGCCCAGTAGTTGTAAGGTGGCGCGGCTGTGCCTCGGTGATGATCGAAATCCCAAGACTCGCAGTTTCCCTCATATGTTTTGTTCTCGTTAAATTTTTTTCGGTATGAGGAATTGCCTTTTCCCTTGTACTCGTGCGGCGACTGACGATAATTTCGAGGCCTATTAAACGGACGTCGGTCGTTATCATTGTTGTGATGACGGCGCCAGTCGGAGCTAGAGTACAATGCATTTTAGTTTCCGAGCTCTCATCGGTCAGACCTAAAATCAGAAACTTACCCTCGTCGAATCTCGGTCGCCTGAGAAGAGGAAGTGGGCGTCGTCGTTCGTTGCGAATCTAATCCACGCGCTGATTTGTTGTCAATAAAGGCCTTGTTCAATGGAAAGTTGGAATCCTGGGGGTTTGGCAGATCATCACGGGCGGCGAATCGATCACCAGAATTGGTGGGGCTTCCTACATTCGAGATTTCACTTGGCGCTACCGATGGGGGTCCTGATGGCATGAACTCCGGTGCGGCAGTGGAGAGCGAAGTGCGAGAGTTGCGAGGTGCTGCTCCGTTGGGAACGAAAACCGGGGCACCGGTGTGCATGGATCCATTCATAGAACCTTCGGGGTAAGTGTTGAACGGGGCATTTTCGTTGTTCTTGGGGGGGAAGCTCGCGGGGGTAGGGCCGTTGTTTTGAGCAGGCTCGTCGCGTTCACCCATGGGGAGAACCCACTGGGCCCAGTTGTCGCGGGTACGTAATCGGTCGACGCCGTCCTCGCAGTAAAGGTATTCGGTGTTACGCAGGGTGCGAGCGACGTGGCGAAGAAGTTCGAAATCCTCGGTGAGAGCCTGGACACGCTTAAAGTTGGCAATTACGCGGAGGGGAACAAATCCTTGGGAATCCATTTGGCGGCGGAGGAACATGTCCTTGCACATGTTGTCGACAGAGAAGTAGTATTCAAGTTGGACAGTCAACATTTGAACCAACGAGTAGGGCTCCATGTATGGCTGGAATGGCACAGCAGTCATGGGAGCCGTGTTCATGGGGTAGTTGTACATCGTGTTCATGTTTGGCACTTGGTACATGTCGTAGGGGGATCCAGAAGCTTGCATTGAAGGGGATCTCATAGGCAAACGGTTACCCTGTTGATTTCCATTGGCGAGACCGTGTTGTGATCGTTGGCGGTCTTGGTAGCCAAACGACTTGTGGTTAACAAAGGAGTTATTTGGGACGTATTGGTTGTTGCCATTGAATGAAGGGTAAGCACCGCCACGGCCCCGGCCAGGCCGACCAGGTCGGTCGGAGCGCTCGCGATTGAAGTCGGAGAAGCCGGGTTGATCACGGTTCACATCAGCGGACTTGGAGCCAGACTCGAAACGACGCTCATTCGCACGGTTGGCAGCCTGGGAGTCAACGCCCAGCTGAGATGCTTTGTTGTTGCGAGCATCATTCTTGTTGAACTGCTTGCCCTCACGCTGGGGACGAGGGAAGTTCTCGCCGCCATTGACTTGCTTGCCGTTAGAGCCGGGGGTGGCCTCGTCGGCACCACGGGGAGTACCCTTTCGCTCACCACCCTGGGCCTTGCGGCCTTCGGGAATGGCAGTGACATCACTGCTAACAGAGCGCCTGGTCTGCGCAGGGAGAGAAGCGGCACGATTGGGGCCAGTCTCGTTGCGACCACGATCGCCTGGAGACTGCTTACCACCCTGGCTCTGAGGAAACTGTCCAGATGAAGCCTTCTCATTAGGAGCACCAGAAGCATGAGATCCACCACGGCCATCGCGTCTGCCTTGGGCGGGCTTTCGACCTGTGCGGTTACCAGGTGTGGGAAGTGGAGTGTTGAACACAGCGGTTGGGACGTGTTCGACTGGAATCCACTTCTCCTTTCCATGCGAGCGACTGACGGGGCTCTTTTCGGTCTTCTCAGTCTTCTCGGTCTTCTCCTGTGCTTTCTTCTTCTCTTCGCCTACTGCAACCTGAGGAGTAGGCCATGATACGGCATCCTCAACTGGAGGAAGAGAGTCCTTGTTCTTTCCGTTCTCGCCCTTCTTGCTCGATTTGTTGTCATTGTCGCCCTTCTTCTTGGAAGCAGGCTTAACATTCTCCTGCTGTCCTTCCTCTGACTTTCCGGAGGCGGCCTTGGTGGCGGCAACAACTGGGGCAGTCTTTGACTTGGCGGCCTCCTGGGCCTCCTTTCGCATTTGCCAAATGTTCACCGATGGCACAGGAGCAGCCTTCAACTCCTTTGGTGGCACATTCTTCTCAGCCTTCTCGGCCTTCTCAGACTTCTCTGATTTTTCCTTGTTCTCCGAACCATTCTCAGACTTCTCGGCCTTCGCGTCAGTTTGCGACTGCTTGTCGGTCGTGGTTTCGTGAGTGCCATTGGGTGTATTTGATGAGTCGGTGTCTTTCGACTGGTTGTTGCCCGATCGAACACTGGGCGAGGAAGTTCGGGAGTGCGCGGCCTTGGAACGCGCGGAAGACTTGCTGGTGACAGTAGTAAATTCTGATGCACCGCTTTCAGTCGGTGTCACCTTCTCAGTTTCCTGTGGAGCTTCAGGCTCAGGAGCAGTTGTTGATTCTGCGGGAGCGAAAACAGGAGCGCTTTGCTCCTCGGTCTTAGCGTCGACCTTTTCATGGTCCGAAGTGACTGATTTGGCGGGAGCTGGAGTGCCAGCAACGCCCTTCGCGGCTTGCGCGTAGCTGAATGTAGCTGCACTCATTGTAGATGGATGGGACAAAAAGTCGAAATTGGGTTCAATGACAAGATTCGTTCGGCGACGCAGGATGGTCTGCTGTGGAACGAAAGCTTCGGCAAGCCAGAAGATCTCGTATTACCGCGCAGGCGCGAGATACCTCCGGCACTGAAATCGTGTCAAGAGAATCTCAAGAAAGAAAAAAAAATGATCTGCCTGCTTGTAACCCCACCAAGCGGCAGCTTTCCGATGCTGGGAAATCACTCCCACTCTTCGGCGATATGGAGAAAAAAAAAGTTGGCGATCCGGGTACGACACGAGAAGTATGTCGAAACGCGAAGCTCACTTAACCGGTGTACGAGGGGACTGTCTAGGTCGCGAATCGCATCGGTAAGAGGGCAAGGTCGCGTCGAGAAGGATCGAAGGGTTGTGACGAGAAATCGAACCCAGAGGTTGTGGAGGGAAATCGGCGAGTAAAGGGCGTTTCGCACTAACACGCACAACAGAGTTGAGAGTGAATACGGCACTGGCCAATCAAACGTTGTCTTTCAGTCCAAGGACGAGGGCCTCAGGCTTGAAGCAGTCTGTTCACTTGGAGGCGAATTCCGCGGCTGTTGGCGTTTCCTGTCGGACAATTCCACCTCGGAAGCTCGGGCGGAGTGAAGGCGAAGGAAAATGGGATGGGCACAACGAAGGCGGAGACGAGTGCTAGAGAGGAACACAAGGCGCGCTCAGAAAATCGAAACTTATGACAGCGTTAACGAAACGAGAATCGCACGTGGGGAGTTCGGTAAATCGTGAACGGTAGATTGTTGATCTCGCGAACGAGCCAGACGAGTCACCTCGGATCGGTCTCAGACGAGTCGACGAGAAGACTAGCCAGACCAAGACGAACGGGAGGCAACAAACGGGATGGAGGTGGAAAGAGAGCAAAGGTGTGGGAGGAGGGGTGGGAGGGGAAGAAGAAAGGTAGGAAGCAACGGCAAAAATATTATTTGGGTAATTTGGGTAATTCAGGGCATTGTGGTAGCGGGGCCCGGCACTCACAGGTCTGCAAAATGACCACTATGCACACTAGGCAGAGGGGTCGAGCAGGAGGCGCACAATTCAGTAATTGGTCACAATGGGATTTCCAATGCGAGTAGATGATGCTTCTCCAGAGCCGGTGATTGTGGAATTTCGCATAAAAATCTCTTACTATGGGGAATGGATGGAGCCCAGCGGGTTAATCTCTCTCGGTGCCGGACGCCCGCACACTGTAACTTATCGAATTTACCATTACACGCTTCCCTTTCGCACGAGGGTCTATTGATCAGGCGCTTCTAGAATACCTGCGCGGTCGTACTCGATCCTACCGAATGTGCGCAGCACCGCGTCACACAGAACACGGGCTTCTCAAGGACACGATGGAGAGTATCTCCATTGGGTATGGCTCTTCCCTTGTTACCAGCCCATTACCACAATTACATTCGGTCGATGTTCGGTCTTGGCTGGAGGATTCCGATGCCCCGTGGGAACTGCTGGCCAAGGTTCTATGGTGGATTGTGCCAATTCAATTGCCAAATACACTGTGAATTAGGAGTGACAGCTGCGGCTACAGGTGAATCTATCCTAGCAGCCTGGAGCCTCAATGGCCAAGGTCAAGCCAATTATAGTTCTATGGCCTGATCTCAACTATGAAGCATGGGCGCCTGAGTCTATACTAAGAAAAAGGCCCCAGGTCGATTTATACATAGTCAAGACATGGTAAAGCACTAACAGCCGTCGCTTAGTACCAAACACAAACACAGCACTTGAGGGCAAAAGCCTCCATACTCAAGTCTCCAACCAATACCCTACACTGTGAATTACAAAGCCTTCACGGTTAACATGCAATGCGGGGTCCACCACGAAGCCGTCTCTTACGGTACGACGGCAAAGTCAACTCTTTCTACTCGTATCTCCTCCCATTCATCCGCCTTGCTTTCTTTGACCCTCCAGCCCCTACTTACTCAACCTTGTAAGTCCCTTTTACCTTCCGCACCCGACATCAACCCTATCCACTTGGCACTCCCCCTCTTTATAACCCTTTATCCTCAGAACTCTCGCCTTTCTTCCAAGTTCCTTGCCTACTTAGCTCCGTGGGGCCCTCGGATATCCAGCCCGGCTCACGCCTCGGGTACCTGGCGGCTTCTAAGTAGCAGATACGTAATACAGACCCCGAGTCATGAAATGCACGATCCCTTGACTGCCGTACTGTATGTACGGGCCCAAGTACGCCCTCGAATCTCTAGCCTGTAGCCAGCCCTGAAAAGCTAGCCAAGCTAGCCAAGCTAAGCATTTGGCCAGCCCTGGGGCTCTCCTGGACGCCCTGTGCGACCGAGGAATGTGATGCTGTGCCATGCATGTACTTCTGCCGTGCTATTGTTAAAACATAGAGGAGAGGAGAGGAGCGAACTATGCGGTCGATCTGTCGATAAAATTACGTCGAACCTGCAGGGTACTTTGTACTCGACTCGTACGGGGATTACCTCACATCCTGACTATCTGACAAGTATGCAGTGGTGACGGCAGATTACTCCGAGTTTTGGAGATAGATGTTCACGCTGATACGACTCATGCGCTTTAGTCCCCTTCAAGCGGGAGGGCAGGGCACAGTTAGGGCAGGGCAGAGGGCACGCGGAATCCCTCGGGATCATTGTGGAGTTGGTAATCCCAATACCGCAGACGGGGACCCTGGAACGTGCGATGCTGTATCTGTATTACGGCGAACTACCTTGTGCTGGGGTACTCCCAAGGTTGCTGCATAATGTACTCCAGACTGGTAGAACGAACTGATTGGTGAAATGGTATCTAGACAGGATCCTGCAACTCCGCGCTTTTCTAATAACAGTATTCATCGTAGCCATAAGGTTTTCCAGCTTCTCGGCAATTATTGGCCTTTGTACTTTCAGAACTTCTCTGCACTGACTACCAATGTCGGACGCTGACCAAGATTTGCTCTCGCGGGTCCCCATCGGAGAGTCCAGAGAATCCGCCAGGGGAGTTGAGCCGCGTGAGAACTTGCCAGACGAGTTTCCGTTTGAGGTTCTCGCGGACGGGGATTTTCTCCATGGCGTCGTGGCCGTTGAAGTATTTCAGGAACGAGGGCCAGTACTTCTTCGTTAGATTGGAAAGGTCGATCGACATATCTGGACTGATGCTCTCGAGGGACTGCTCTTCCGCCGCAGTGTCTGGCAACCGCGCAACGATCTCATCCAACCACCGCGATTCGAGCGGGGACGCACGGTGTGGAGAGATGATTAACGATGAAAGACGAAGAGTAGTCGACCTGTCGAGGAGCTTGTGAGAGCGCCGGAGCTGGGCATGTGGGTCGCTGCGGCCTGGCATTGGGGTCTCTTCGCCACTACCATGGCTTCCAAGGGAAGAGGATGAAGAAGAGGAGACTTCATTCTTGGAGTCTGCAATGCTCTGATCGTCTTTTTCGTCATTCGCAGAAGTGGACAGACCCCTCGCGAGATATCGGTCAACTTCTTCTTTTCTGAGAGCAAGTTCGACAGCAAACTTGATTTCTGGCGTGACCTTTATGCGCGAGAATGTTCGCAGCTGTGTAACCCAGCCTCCGCGGAGGAGCCATGCGAGAATGGAGAAGTATATGTCTTTATGGTCCTTACTAGGGATAAAACTTCCATAAGGACGAGGCGTGCCGCTCAGAGAAGACAGCATCTTAGGCAGACTAGGAAGCGTCGGGAAGGCAGCTTGGTAGGCTATCGTTGCAACCTCGAGTTTGCTGAGATCACAATTAGGGGAGACGATATATGTGTCCCGCTGGTGGATGGGAGGAATGGCTCGAGCACGTCGCCAGTACACGAGATGACTGGCCAGCATTTGGATCGTTGCTAGTGAGATACCTGAAGTCGCAGAGATTTGGGCAAATGACTTGGTTGGCTTTGAGTGTCGAATGTAATGCGCCAGCGCTGGAGCAAGCGTACCGCCTGAAGCCTCGACGTCTTTGATAATAGCCGCTTCGCTGTCTAGCAGCAGCAGAGCGAAATGCCTTGCCAAGACATGATGAGTGTTGCCGTCATCGTCAGTGGCAGGCTCATCGACTGGTGTCGCGCTGTCTGCGGTTGTTAACCATAGACCTGGGTATGCCTTGTCACCTGGGCCAGAGACATAGGAAGTAGATGTGAGCGGTGGTATTTGCAACGAGATCGACACATCAGGGCTCAACGAGACAGATGAGATCTTCGATGCTGAGATACTGGTATACACAGTATAGATAGCTCTCGCCAAAGACGACTTGTTGATCAAGTCCGAGTACAGATTCGAAGACAACGATCCTGGGCTAGCAGTTAGTCGACCGGTCAATCAGCAATCAGAAGAGCCAAACTCACTGCTCTCTCGAGCATTTCGCCGCATTTGCAAAATGTTCTGAGACTCCTTCCACACATAATCCGTGCGAGCCTGCTCCCATTTCAGCGCCTTCGCAAACTTCTTGATCACATTCTCATAGATCTCCTTCACCCGACCCGAGTACTCCAGCGTCGGCGGATCCATCACAAAAACAACATTAAACATCGTCATATGATCCTTATCCTCCGGATCATCACTCGGCTTATGCCTCCACCCCGTAGACGCCCTCTTCGAATCCGTAGGCGAAACCACCGAATCCGCAAGCGAAGCAATACTAGCTCCCAAATCCGACACCGGCTGCTCCCCCCCTCCCTCCTCCTCATTCCCCCCCTCCACACCCTCATTATGCCCCAACTCCCCTCCATCCCACTCAGACTTCTTCTTTTTCTTCTTCCGCCGCTGCTTCCTCCACGTCCCGTCCTCCCGCATAAACACCGGCCACCCGATCAGCGCAAGATCATTAATCCCCACTTCAAACCGCCGCTTATGCCATGACCGCGACGGACTAAGCAGCTTCTCCCATACATTCCCAGGTAATCCCAGCAACGACTCCCAAGGCGCCCGCAAGGACCCCCCAGCACGCCCATCATCCGACGCATCGTCGTCGATATCAGACCCCGCGCCCACACGCTTCCGATACGCTGACCCCCGCCCTGATCCCAAAGACCCGGGCCTCTGCGACTCCCCCGCCGTCCCCGGAGAGCCGGAGAGAGCGATATGATCCTCTAGTCCGAAATTGCTCGCGCGGCGGCCTAGAGGCGGGCCGGATGGAGGGGGGTGCGGATCGGAAGCGCGCTCGCGCTCCTCTTCATCTTCGTCTGAGGAGAGCCCGCTTTCGTCGCTGGAGCTGGAGTCGGTGTTCTTTTGCCCTTGTCTGCTGCGGGTGCGGGCGATGCGGCGGCCGCCCTTTGTGGTTGTTTTCAGGCGGTTTTCGTGGAGGGGGTTTGGGGGCCAGTGGAAGACGAGACGCGGGCCGGTGCGGGAGCGTACGATTAGGATTATGGCCACCAGGCAGGGGTCTGGCGGCCGGGCGATTGAGGACATGGCGTGTGTTGGGTGGGAGGAGGTTGTGTTGCGGTCGTTGAGCTCGGGAGGGTTCCCCGCATTGGAGCTTGAGCCAATGGTAGGCTGGGATGGGGTGCAGGGTTAAGAAGTTAGACTATGCTGGATTGCTGGGATTGCTGGGGTATACGGATTATTGTTTTATGGATTTGCAGGGTATAGTGAGAGGAGTATTATTATACAGTTTTAATTACTCCGTACAGTTCTTCGTAATGCCTGAAGGGTGCGCCCTACTTAAGACATCCTACATTTGGTATTGTACAGCGCTTTTCCTTCATTTTGTCCTTGTCTAGGACTTCGGATTCGATCCAGATGCTTCTGATGAATTTGAGGCGGGCTGATCTTTTGTCTCATCACCTTTGAATACGAGGCCGAGGTTCTTGAAGTCGTCCGGTGCCATGAGGTTCCTATGAACGCAAAAGGTCAGCAAACTTGCTCCAGATGCCAATTCCTCGTCATCCTTCAGTCACTGAGCACTAATTTCTCGTTGCCGATCTCCAATGTGCTCGTATGTTCCATGGTTGGGAAGCTGCACATACTTGTCCATTCGGCATCCGAGATACTCTTTCGCTAACTTTCGGCAGGCCTCATCATTGGTGCCCCGGTTCGACTTGATGCATTTTAAGTATCCGGATATGATATGCTTGCATTCGCCTAATGTTCCGAAGCGCATCAGTTATGATTGTTCTTGTCGGGTTGCTATTCATGATCTGTCGTTCGAAGACTTGGCTGCCATACCTTCATGGTCGAGAGGGAAGCTGCCGCGTTCCGGCCTAAAGATTCAATTCTGTTAGCACATCTGTCACAAAAGCGCAGTTTCATGGATATAAATGGCGAATGCGCAAAGCAGCTTGGCCGGATTGGGGCGCAATCGGCGCCGCATACTCACGGCGAGGGCTTGTAGTTCACTGAACCACCTCCAGGGGCTCCGAAACTCATGCTGAGAAGTATTGATGGGCTAAGACAGCTAATTGCAGAAGCGTCCTGAGCGATCAGACGATGATAATCGAATGATGCAGTCTGGATTTCGGCGAGACAAATAGAACAAACTAGACAAACACCCGCCGGGCCAACCAGAATTGCAGCCCGCAGGAGATGATGTACTTGCAGCGAAAGAGCCACCCGCAAGCCTGTAGTCGGGCGAATCAGTGTTTAAAGGCTAATCGTAGCTTGTGGCTAGTTTTTTGCCTGGTCTGAGACCTGTTTAAGCTGTTTGGGCTGTTTGACGACATCTGGATGATAGCAGGATTTGAGGTTTCCCCGCAGAAGCAGCCGTTATATATTGCCATCATTCCCGAATCTGTTCCAAGGCTCCGAGTACACTTTTTGAAATCTCAAGAAATATCTTCACCCCGAGTCCAATCTTTATCTTGCTAGTATTTTGTCAATCCTCTCGCCGATCCTATCTAATTTCAAGCCTTGAAACTACACGGTTCTTCAGAATGCCTATGTAGGTCCCGTACTACGTACCCTATCCGGCATACCCGCCACTAACAAGTTTAGGAAACTGGAAGGAAGCTGCCATTGCGGTGGAGTTGAATTCACTCTCCAATCTCAGACACCAGTCCCATACCAGCTCTGCGCATGTAGTATCTGCCGCAAAGTGGGAGGGCCCTCGGGGAGTGTGAACATCGGCGGCATTGCCGACAGCCTGCAGATCCACAAGGGCAAGGAATTGATTAAGTATGAGCTCCATTCTACAGAGCGCAAATAATTTGACTGGAATGACTGGCTTGGCGCTCAAGTTCGAAGCATCTGCTAATACTCTGCGTGAGCAGGAAATACAACGCTGTCAAGCACCGTGGAAGTCCCGAGGTCTACTCGTCGGAACGCAACTTCTGCTCTAATTGCAGCTCTATGCTTTGGTTGTGGGACCACCAGTGGCCTGAGCTAATTCATCCGTTTGCGTCGGCTATTGACACTGAATTGCCGGTCCCTGATGAGATGGTTTGTATCATGAATGACTCGAAGCCTGCGTGGGCTCGATGGCCGGAGGGTAAAAAGAGCGTTCATGAATCTTACAATGGGGAAATCAGTCTGGAGGGTTGGCACAAGGAGCATGGAATTTTTGTGGAGTGAAGGGTTTGTGTCGGTTGCATTATTAGGTGTGGTGCGAGAAAGCGAGGTGTTGGGGAGTCGGAGTGTGGGAAATTGCATGAATATGGAGACTTTGGATGGCATGGAGTTGAGTGAAAGTAACAAGAGAACGAGTACATGAAAGCAAGATCAAGAATGAAGCAGAGCAAAAGCTACTTTGAAATCATACCCTATTGCGATGCGAGCACGTAATGAACAGGGATTTAACCCAATGTTACAAGACTACTTTGCGCCAACGATCCTTCGTCGGGGACTTATGATGAAAATTTGTACCAAACGACTACTGCATACAACAACTCAAAGATGTTACGACTACGGGTAAACTTCAAAGGTAGTGAAAATAATCAATTAGAACTATGTAGGGTGTCAAGGGTATCAATCCTGCGATGCTTATTAGCAGTCGTTCAAAACACAAGCGAGTGAATTTCGTGTGAGTGTGGTAAGAGATCAGTTCTCCAAGGTGAATCAAATGTTTTATCCTCAAGAAAAATAGGAAAGAACACAGCGAATATTTGAGGTTCATCAGGCAAGGTGGGTTCCGTTAAGACAAAAAGGACTACTCACGGGAATGGCGACATGGTATACAATAGGCAGTGAGGTCCTATATTACCGATTGCATCGAGTCAGCGATGGCATTCGATAACAATGCAAGTGTGAATGCAAAATAAAGGCATGGCAAATTGTCAGGCTGTAAACGCTGTTAGCAATGACTCGAGAGAATTCAAGACGGTGACACCAACCTCATTAAATCAGAATTTTTGTTTAATGTTCATTCTCGCGTAAACGAGTCAAACAGTGTGAATAAGTGATCATCATTATAATAGAAGACCATGATGGAACAGATGTGCAGTGATGGGAAAAATTTGATTACCTATGATCAACCAGTTAGACAGATGTTCGAAAAGTTCATCCTGATGAAAATTGGTGATCATGGGCATATAATCAGGTGACGAGTTCTCAACAAGTAATCCAACTCCCACACAACCACAGAGTTTGTACGCTCTGTTGTTTAACGGAAGCGAGGAGAAGGATACGTTATGTCCGCCCGTTCGTTCAAATTTTCCTCATGCAAAGCACATGCTGCAACCGGAGATTGTGATGATTGGAAGAGTAATTTACCTAACCAGATTCAAAGTTAGCATGTTGCAACCAAAAGTAATCTGGTGAATTCATGAAATGAAGGTATAGTCAGACAAGGCTGAAACTTAGTATTTGACAGATTCCACACGATATCTTAAGTTTGAGGAATGCCTTTGCATGTCATAGAGTCATCATCCAAGGGGAGGGGGCTGGTGCCATGAGTGAAGCTGAACTGTCGCTTACCTTTTACGAAAATATTTTGAAAAGGTCGAGGTCGAGCAAGCATTCATGCCAATCCTGATTTCATGTCAGCGATATTCTTGACAAGCTTCTTAAGCAGACAGGTTACATGAAGCAAAGTTCAGTGTAATTCTAGAGCTTTCTTTGGGTATTCCTCCATGATAGGTTCGGAAAGTTTGGATACAAAGGATTTCATCCGCAAAGCTTCGACAATGCCGGTGACGGGAGAGAAATAGCTTACCTCTGAAGGAATAACCAGGGGAATTGGCAAGATGCTCAAATTCCCACTGGCAAGTAGCTGAAGCTGAAGCTTGCAGCTGCTTGGAGTTGCGTGAAAAAAAATCGCAAGCACGGGAGGGAAGAAAAAAAATTGTGGGTGGAGAGCGGCATATAAACCGGTCCGAGATTTCGGCGGGCGCGTGGAGCTACAAGTGCAGTTTGTTTCGCAGACAAACAGTTCTGCCTTCGAGCCTGAAACATCCATCTGCCGGGCGGTGTACACGACTATTTTCAAAATGGCCTGTTGTAGCTATGACACTGCACATGAGATCGCTGAGTACCTTGGAAATCGTGTTGAAATAGATAAAAGGAAGCTTTCAAAAGATCCTTGCTCATTGGCGAAGGGGATCTACTTGCCAGGACAATGGCAAAGCGCGGTGTCTAGCTTTTACTGACATCAACCAATAGCCTCCTGTACGAGAGGACACTGTCTTTGGCTGCGTTCAGCTTTCCCCCCCGTGGAAATCATTCTTCTTCATGTAGACAATTGTTACTAATAGTGAAGATTTGTATCTGGCAATTTTGACGACCTCGACGACTTGTCTGCTACGGAGAGGCTGCACTGTAGTTTAACGCCAATAGAAAATCAATAAAGAATGGTGGCTAACGAACCGCTATTCCTCAACCACCTCATCTCAACGTCATTCAGACGGATATTTCCAATAAATGCTTTTCACCTAGAGCAAAATTGGCTCATTGCAATATATTTTCTGCAGAACTCAATTAATTCCGAAGAACATTTGAATCATCCTGCAACAGTGAAACTGTTGCCCTTGACTGACAATATGACTAAATTCAAGCTGAACACCGGAGCTGAAATACCCGCAATTGGATTCGGTACGTGGCAAGACGCAGACTCACAGGAAGCTGCTGTTCTCGAGGCCATAAAGGCCGGGTACCGGCATATTGATACAGCTCATGTGTAAGTGATGGCTAGTTACTCATACACCGGCTTCATCTAACGACCACTCGTAACACAGTTACGGCACCGAGAAGGCCGTCGGCGCGGCTGTCAAAAAGAGCGGTATCCCTCGCAAAGATCTCTTCGTCACCACCAAGTTGTGGAATAACAAGCACCACCCCGAGGATGTTGAGTCGGCCCTGCAGAAGTCTCTCGATGACCTGGGCTTGGACTATGTCGATCTCTATCTGATACATTGGCCTGTCCCATGGAAGCGTGGTGATGAGCTTTTTCCAAAGGAAAATGACCAACCAGCAATGCAGAAAGGCGTTGAGCTTGTCGACGTACGAGCTTACATCAGACTCATTCTAATTGACACAAGCTGACCCATGTTATAACAGACTTGGAAAGCCATGGAAAAGGCCCTGAAAACAGGCAAGACTAAGGCTATCGGTGTTTCTAACTGCTCCAAAGCCGAAGTTGAACGCATCCTCAAGGCAGGATCTGTTGTGCCAGCAGTTCATCAAATGGAATGCCATCCTTGGCTGCAGCAGCGTGACTACACTGAATGGCACAAGTCCAAGGGAATTCATATTACGCACTACTCGCCCTTTGGAAACCAGAACAGCTTCTACGGCGCCAAAGGCGGCGCTGCAAAGCTCATTGAAGAACCTGCTTTGGCGGAAATTGGCGAGCCGTACGGCAAAAGTGCCGCTCAGGTTGCTCTTGGTAAGTGCTATTTCATTTTCAGGCTGATCTCTATGGTCTATCTTCCTTGTAACTAACCTTACTTGAAAGCATGGGGAGTTACGCAAGGCCATTCCGTTCTTCCGAAATCGAAGACACCCTCTCGAATCAAGTCTAACTTGGAAGGCGACTTTAAGCTAAGCCCAGGCGATATGGAAAAAATCTACAGGATTAACCGGAAGATTCGTTTCAACGATAGTAGTGGGGAGTTTGGAAGAGATTTCTTCCAAGATCTCGAGGATAAGACAGGCTAGTAGAAGATGAAGCTGAGATGACTGTATGCCATGTCACAGAAAAAATGTTTTTATGTCGAATGAATGGAAGTAAGGAGAATAGTTCCTCATGCTGAAAGAATGAGATAACCTTCCTTCATTAATTTGATGAAATTTGAAATGGAATTTTATGAATCACGCTGATAACCAATTACTATACATACAACAAAGAGCAAGATGAAATCATCATAGGTGAATCCTTTGAAACAAAGCCCCTCACGGTCTAACTTCCTCGCCCTTCCAATCCCAACATCTTCCCCTACCGTCTTCGAATCCAGGCTGGAGGTTCACAAGGAATTGCAAAAGGCGATCAGCAGAGTCCAGAGGCTCCAACATCTCCCTCCCTTTCCAGAACTCCTTTGTAAAATCCGTCTTGACAGTACCAGGATGCAGCGCCACAGCGAGAGATTTCTGAGCACATTTGCCCCGAAGGTACAGATCAAAGGTCTTCGCCAACTGATACACAGCCGCTTTGCTTGCGCGGTATGAGTACCAACCACCAGAGCCGTTATCAGATATCGAGCCAACACGGGCTGCCATCATAGCGTAGATCGCATGCGAAGGTAAATTAAGCCCGTTGCCCTCTAGTCTCGAGAATTCTTTCGTGGTTTTAGTAGGAAGAAAAGGAGATAGATGCTTCATGAGTAGGAGCGGACCAAGAGAGTTCACCCTAAAGCTATCTAGTGCAGATTCCGCATCAATCTGAGATGGTGATTTTTCGACATGTAAGATCCCTGGAATCGCCAAGGCAAGACGAAGATGTGTATCCGGGTAGTCTCGGCGGATCGTATGTGCCATGGATGATATCGTGGATTCATCTGTCCCTCTTAGCTCAGACCCATTTTATATGCCAGGAGTAAAGATACCTGTTACATCTACCTCGAGTACGCGTAGTCTCTCTTTTGCATCGCTTGGTACTCCATCGCTGGATAGTAATCGGTCTCTGAGATCAGAGCAGTTATTCCGAGCTGTCGCCACGACAGGTAAGGGTGTTTTCGTGAGCAATTGCTGCGCGAAAGCAAATCCTAAGCCTCGAGAAGCTGGAGTTACCAGTGCAAATCCAGGATTGACCCCCATTATCGCTGAATATAGGTTGTATTAGCTAGGTTGAGACGGTTGATGTCAGGATTGTCATTCTCGCCCTTGAATCGAGGCTAGAAGCGAGTGACGTCATGTTCCGATCGATCTAGATTCGATTCGCGATTGACACCGACTTGCGTCGCATGAAGTTCAAGGTCGAGATGCATCTTCAGGGGCGTTTGCATACATTTTACTGCGTACATTATTTGAAATTCACGATGTTTATCTTCTATTTGCACAAAACCCCTTTATCGTAAAAAACATATCCAGAGTCTATCCAACGGCGCCTATCTTCAAAATCATCAATCCGGAGACATTTAACGTGATTCTAATCTATGCGTTTAATCATTGTCCACCGCGGCCGCGACCTCCGCGTCCGCGTCCACGCCCTCTACCCCGGGATTTCTCAACACCGTTCCGGTTACCCCGACCAGCACCGGGAGATAAAGCGTCCCGGTTGCCATTACCGCCGCCACCACGACCCCTGGAGTTATTGCCCCGAGGAGGCCTGGCACCGGAGTCGCCTCCAGTCGCATAGTTGAAGCCCGGAACACCCTTCAGACCCATCTTATGAATGACCTTTTTATCCATAGCGGGAGGCTCGGGACAACCCATGCCGTTGATTGCCAAATCGTTAGCCAGCTGCACAAGACCGGTTTTGTCGAGTCGGAGTTGTTTTAAAAGACCGGATCCAGCGAAGAAGCCAATGTAAGATGAGTAGGCTCGCTGCTTGGTCTCCTCGTCTAGTTTGTACATGGCTTTCATAACTGCGTCGTGGTATGAAGGGGCTTCAGCGTTGATTGCGTCTGTCTGGGGGTGAGGGTTGATGGGTAATTTGCGGTTGTTGCGAAGGAAGAATGTTTCGCCTTCTGTTAGCATGATAATCGCACGGCCGTCGTTGCCTGCACGGGCGGTACGGCCTACTCGGTGGACGTATTGTTCGCCGCTGGAGGGGATTCCGACTTGGATCACGAGGTCGACGTTTGGGAAATCCATTCCACGGCCAATGACATCTGATGCGAAGAGGATTCCGGCTGTTGCGGATTTGAACTCTTCGGTGGTTCTCGTGCGCACGTTTTGGTTCAATCTGGAGTGGATCTCGAAAACGCGCAGGTTTGTTAAGCCTTTAGAGAAGGCCTTGGCGAAGAGGGCCACAAGGTTGGCTGTGACGCCGAAAACGATAATCTTCGTGTTTGCTTGGGCTTCGAATTTAATAAGGGAGGCAAGGGTGGTGAAGGTTTCGTTGACGGAGGGAATGAGCACGTGGAATTGGGGCACTCTTTCGTGGGTCGGGGTTTCGTTTTTCTCGAGGGTCGAGATATTGGAGTATCCGGACTTCAAGACAACGCTAACAACGTCCTTTACCTTAGGGGGCAAAGTAGCTGAAAAGCACATGCCTTGCCATCCAGTGTTCTTCTTAGGGATGAGCTGGAGGATTTGCTTGACATCTGCCAAGAATCCCTTTTCCAGCATGGTATCGGCTTCATCAAGAATCAAAGTTTGAATGTTCGAGAGTCTCTCGGCAGTGTACTCGTCGGAAAGATAGTCCTTCAACCGGCCGGGCGTAGCAACAAGAACGGGTGGCCTGTTGTTCATGAAGCGCTTGTGGGCAGATGCCTTAGCAGTACCACCGACGGCAATATGGCACTCAAGAGTCTCTCTCAATTGAGAAGTAAGCTGATCGCATTGTTTGGCGATCTGCTGGGCCAGCTCTCGGGTTGGAGTAATGATCAAGATGGCGACTTGGCCCTTGGGGACGGTCATCTGGCCGGTCAAAAGGCAGTGTAGGGTGGGCAGCAAGAAAGCTAAAGTCTTTCCCGTTCCAGTCTTTGCTTGAACGAGACAGTCGCGTCGCAAGTCGGGCAACTCGGTCAGCACACGGTGCTGGACTGGTGTCATCGTCGTGAACTGCATCGCATCAAGCGCTTGGAGCAGGCGGGCGTCCAGCTTCCCAGCCATGCTTGAGTATGGCTGGCCGGCATCAACCATGGTAGTGTCTTCCATTGCGAAAAAACAGGCCTCGATTACAGCAAATGACCGAGGACAAAATATTGCAGAGCTTTCAATCGCAAGGAGACCCGGTGAAAAGCCAATGTTTTGTCACGGTGAATGGCGGCAGAACATATTTTTGGATCCTTATCTAATCTTATCGCCCTATCGTTTATCGATAGTGTCACCTTATTTTCGCCGTGGAAGAAGGCAATTGTTCAACAATTGAACTGTATCACGAGCAAACATTAAATTTTGCTAACAAACGCGTCCAGATGGCCCAGTGGATAATACTGTAGGCATGTACTACCGTAGGCGGGGTTACTCCTAGCGAGAAACCCCAACCACATGGCATCTCGGTTATTACCCTCTTCTCAGGTGGCAACCAGGCCTGGCATAGAGCGGATGCGTAACTGGGGGGTGGGTGGCATCCCGGTACTTCAGGGTCTAACCTGGAGCCGGGGGTTCTCAGACTTGCGTCTGAGGTTTTCATTTTTATCTTTTGGTCCTTAGGAAATTGAACCGTACTATTTCATTTCACTAATTGCTTTCCCTTGATTTATACTATATCTCTCGCGGCCGCTGAATGTAGTTTGGTGATGATGTCCCGCATTGACATCGCGATGCTTGAAAGTCATTGAAGCTATGGAACGAAAGGTACATAGGGAATTCAGTGGTCGCTGTTTCGATTCCGACAACGGTCGTATTTATTGATCTCTTTCTTTTTTTCTCGATCTTAACCTTCGATATGCGACTACCGACCGTGCGCTAAAACAAGACTGGGGAAATTTCTTGTACAGCTCAGTAAGTTCTTGACGGACTCGCCCTCTCATTTGCAAGTTTTGTTCAAACAACGCGTTGAGGCATTTTTGCCTAGGCTAACAAACCTATCTTGAGCAAGCAGAGCTTGTCCTTTCGACATTGATAAGAGGTGCCACCTGGACAGACTATCCTTAACTTGAAAGAGTTTCGTGTCTTTTTCTAATTGCCTCAAGTTAATTCAAGCTCAATAGCGCCGCAGTTTACAGTGCCCTCGTGAATTATTTAGATTTAGACATTAGCAGGCCTTGCCGATTCCTGTATGTGCGCATTCCTGGTTCGTGGATCGACCAGGAGATGTGTATACACTTCAGTGCACTGAACCTAAAGAGCATTTTGCGTAGTCTTTTGCCATGAGGCTCAGGCAATTGAAATGATTAACTAGTAGGGGACTACTCTAAATATCGTCCATCAAGTCTTTGGCGCCCAAAGCTCTCAGTGGCCTAAATGGAGTCGCAAATTGTCACCGATAGCCACTGGCAGCGGTCCACCAATGCCGCTACGAAATAGTCTCGAGCTCCGAAACTCCTCGTGTGGTGGACCGGAAATACTCCAATCTCCAAAGCAGTCGGTAGCGATCGTCGACGCAAATGCCGGGCATGGGCCCCTGAAACGTCACTATTGGGAGCCTTCCCTCCAAACTAAGACCCTGTGCAGCGATCGAAGCTCGAACAAGCAACTCGCTGGCCAATCCACCCAACCCCTGCAGCTCATTTTTTCGAAAAGCAAGGATACTTCGGACCACCAAGAGGCTAGATCAATCCGAAGCATTTCAGCCAAGACCAAATAGCTCGAAAAACCACCGAATAGACTTTCCCCAGACGCCACTCAAGTCTTAGCATATCTGTGCAACCCCAGCCAGCGCCTGTGCGACCCTTATACGGCCTCCAAGCAACCCCATATAGGCGAGATACCGATGCAGCCGAATCAACGAGACAGGAAATAGCCTCGGGCCCAATTCTCTTTAGCCGGAGCAAGTGCCAGATCTGGGGTGACTGTCAATCCCCCGCACCGCATCTCCACACTGTCGCTTGGGTCTGGCTCCACACGTGGAACAGAGCAATGGCGGAGTTGCGCCGATTCTGCGAATCAGAGATCCTCGATAGCGACCTCCAATTGCCATTGACCATGGTGGATGGAATACGGACGCCATAAGACACTGCGGCTTGTTTTGGAGTAGCTCCTCCGTTGGTGCGGACCCGCTGGTTGAGCGTTTCTGGGGTAAGCGGGAGGATTGGGGATTTTGGCTTTGCGGTGGGTCGGGGAAGTATAAAGCAGGTTGGCCCCGGGGTGGATGGGACACTCAGATGATTCTGAGCTGGTTTCTGTTGCAGTTGTTCTCTTGAGCTTTAGTTCATCATGTCTGACGACAATATCAGTGAGAAGAATCAGTCGACGACTCATGAGGCGCTGCGGCGCATTCAAACTGCAGAGAGTGTCTTGCTTCCTATTCCACGCGATGCCTTTGAGAAGCTCTACTTGACGCCCAAGAGGCCTGCTGCGGGCAACCTGCGGAATACATTTGGAAACCCAACGCCCATCGCGCTGCTGGGCTTCTTGCTCGCTGCGACGCCGAATTCAATGCTGACAATGGGCTGGAGAGGATCTGGAGGCAACGGAGGTGCTATACTGTGAGTACTAATTAGTCTTATCACTATAGAAACACTGACACTTATGCGTTCCCTAGGCCCGTCTTCATCTTCTTTGGCGGCATGGTCCAAATCCTCGGTGCAATCGGCGAATGGATCCTTGGTAATACATTCTCGTGCGCTCTATTCTTCACTTATGGTATGCCATCAGACTCTATCCATTGCACACCTTTCTCACAGATTCAGGAACTTTCTGGATTGTGCAAGGCACCACGCAAATGCCCTCATTTGGAGTAGGCACAAACTACTCTCCGACTGGAAACACAATTGAGGGAGCAGAGACACCCGAATTCTACGCAACAATCGGCCTATACTTCGTCATATTGGCGGTTATAACATTTGTCTACCTGATTTGTTCAATTCGGACAAATGTCTGTCTTTTCCTTGCTCTGTTCCTGCTGGTTTTCACCTTCGCTCTCACAGCTGGCGCAAATTTCCAATTGGCGCTGGAAAATGTCGCCGCGGCCGCAAAGTTGCAGAAGGTATGTTCTTACCACGTATGTAAAAGAAGAAATCTTGCGCTAATAAATATCGGTATAGGCTGCTGGTGCATTCAATTTCGCCCTTTGTATTCCCATTTGGCATATATTCATTGCACAAATTAGTGATGCTGTAGACTTTCCGATCCCGATTCCCGTTGGAGACCTCAGCACAATTATACTGGGGAGGAGTCAAAAGGCTCGGCGGCAGGAGCGACTGAACACGCAGGATGCAAATAATTGATCAAAAGGTATATGTCGGGCCAAGAATCTCAAATGGAAAAATGATCGCATAACGGCCAATGGGAGGCTTGTTCGGTTGTCGACTCATAGCAATTGACTGTTTATAATGCTTCTAATATTGCAGCCGCGATGATTAATCCATAATCGATGGTATATAAAAGCGTAGGTCTATTCATGAAGTCGTAACGGCGTATAATCAACGCCAACCACCAACCCTCCCCTCATCCCACCGCGCCTTCGCCTCCTTTCTCGCCGCAAGCTTCGAAGCCTCGGCACGTACCCGCCGCACCCAGTCCGATATCTCCTTCTCCGTAGCACGCCCGTGGTGATCCTCATCCAAAAAGCTCTCTTCCACAGCATGGCATACAGCCTCTTGCTCTGCGATTGCGGCACTGAGGCGCTGGTACAGCGCCTTAGGCGACCAGGGCGCTAAGGCGGTATCCATCTCTGTCTGCTTCTTCCGCCAGGATACCTCGAGCGATTGGTGTGTTAGGAGGAGTGTTTCGGTTGAGGATCGGAGCTCTTCGACACGGGATTGCATGTCTAGGAGCTGGGTTGCGAGGGTTTTGTTCACTTGGATTAGCGATTCGAGGCTTTCTTGGCGTGCGGCGTGAGAGGGGTGTTGGCTGGCGAGGGCGGATATGAGAGCTGGGTCTTTGAGGATTGTTTGGACGTCGAGTGTTCTGTTTGAGTGTGAGATACGTTCTAGAGGAGCTTGTTGCGGCTCTTACGATTTGTCTTTCACGATGTCGGGGAGCCAGCCCTCTTCAACGGATGGGGGAGCTGGTGGCGCAGCTGGATATTGTGCTTGGTATGCGCCTGGTGTCTGGCTGTCTGGTCGATAGCCAGTTGGTATTTGTTGTGGCGTGGGCATGGAATTCGTGGTCTGAGGGGTGCCGCCTCTGCTTGCCTCGTGGCTGCTGGGTTTCGGAGGGGGCGGAGGTGGAGTATCAGCATACATGGCTGGATTTAGAGGCGGCGCTGAGTAGAACGCTGACTGTGCTGGGTGTGGTGAGTTTGATTGGGACATCTTGTTGGTGTGGAGGAGGATGTTGCAGAGCAGAGTCATGGAGGGATGCGGGATGCGGAGTGCATCTTGGCGCGGGACCAGGCCTATCGAGCTATCAGCTGTAGACCGCAACTTGTACAGTGTACCAAAGTTCTCTATTCAATGTTTAAAAAATTGGCGGAGTGATTTTGGGTCATAATATATTCATATACTAGCTTAATTACAGGATAACCGAGAATAACCGTCCGGTGCTCGCAAGACGTCCCAAGGTTGGCTCTATATTTATGCGCGCGCCTGTAGTTCTAGCCATGTTCTTCAAAACTTCAAGGTTGCAGCAATCACTCGGTGCGCTGCCTTGAATACTCGCGGTCCGCGTTATCAATATTTGACCCAGAAATAGCTTCCATAACGAGTTCTCGCAACTGATTTTGAGTCGCCTCGCTATGGAAATCTTCGCGTGCTGCGAGCTCATCAATCCTCCTCTTGAACTCAGGATCAACCTCAGCCTCGCCGGCGCTAGCTTCCTGCTCCGACATAGTCCCAACGTTGACCTGCATATTATTTGGCACAGGGGGTGGTCGGTTCAATGTCGCAGCCACAGCGTCTTCGCTCGGAGCAGGCGCACCGACAGCCTCGCGCAAGTATGCGGCGACCGGGGGGAATTCCTCCTCGGCCTCAATCTTCTCAAGCGCTGTCTGGCCCTCATCGTTGGTCTTATTATAGTCCACTCCAAGCTCTTCTACCAGACATCTGGCGATCTTAGTTTGTTCCACCACGAAAAGACATGTTTCGCCATCTTCGTCCAGCAGATTGACGTCGACATTGAACTCTTTCACGAGGGCGCGGAGAAGATCGGTGTGGCCATATGAAGCGGCAGCATGAAGGAGAGAGTAGCCGTGTTCATCTTGATTCGACGCGATCGAAGGATTGGAGCGCAGAAGCTCCAGGAGGGCGTTGGGCTGATCGCAGGCCAGAATGTAAGGATTTGGTTGGGCCATCGCTGCGCCGCAGTGAGTCAGAGGTCGCCGAGTGGGGTTGAAATATGATTCACAGTGTATCACCAGTGATGCGACTGGGTCTAGAGGCTGGAAAAGGAGGCTGAATTGTAGTCTTTGCAGTATGCGAAGAGTGGAACAAGATTTGGAGAAACCAGGTTGGAGCCAAAGAAAAAAAAGGTTGCGATAAGATTGTCCGCTCTTTACCTTTTTGGTTCCCCGCAGGTCGCAGGCTGTGACACACTTTTTTTTTTGTTTTGCACACAGAGAAATCATTGGCAGCTAAGCAGGCTGAACGTATTTAAAAGAGAAGCTGTGATCGTTCTTTGAACTGCCATCCACCTCAACTCAGCGACTTCCTGCGCATTCATCGCCTGCCACCCCACTTCCTACCCCTCCTCAAATTCGCACCGCATTCCGCGACTCATTCTAACACGACAATACTCGCTGGTCGATCAAAATACACCCAATTAAAACAATCGAAGAACGTCCCAAGACAATCAGTCAATTGTGCATTGTACCAATGGCGAGAACAAAGACAGATCAAGACCCCCACGAGGTCGCAGAGCTATGCAAAAGCCTGCAGACTGCTTCCCAGTCCACCAAGGCTGATAAGAGATCAAATTTCAGCTGCAAAAAGTCGACATTTGCAGTATCCGGAACAAAAGACAAGCAAGTCCATTCATGGAAGTTTTTGGACCACGAATACAAACGTTCCGGCCTACCAACATATGCGCGCGGGCTTTTCACCACAAAGCGAAAGGACGGCATCCCCGAGATTGCAGTGCGAGGGTATGACAAGTTCTTCAATATCGATGAGGTAAACAACACTCGATGGCGGAATATCGAGACCAACACAAGAGGCCCTTATGAGCTGAGTGTGAAGGAAAACGGATGTATCATCTTTATCTCTGGATTGGAGGACGACACCTTGCTCGTCTGCAGCAAACACTCTACTGGAACTCGATCCGATGTTGAGGTCAGCCATGCTGCGGCTGGAGAGAAATGGGTTGCCCAACATGTGGCTACTGTTGGTCGTAAGACTAAGGAATTGGCACGAACCTTACGGGAGATGAATGTTACCGCAGTAGGAGAGCTATGCGACGACAGCTTTGAAGAACATGTGCTTGCCTATGACGAGGCTGCTGCTGGTATCTACCTGCATGGTCTCAACTTCAATGTTCCTCACTTTGCGACCTTGCCTGCTGAACAGGTGCACCAATTTGCCGATGCTTGGGGCTTCAAGAAGGCCAAGTTTGAAGTCTATCAGGATATCCACTCTGTGCGGCAATTTTTGGAAACATGTGCTGAGACAGGAACATGGGACGGTCGTGAGACCGAGGGCTTTGTTGTTCGTTGTCAGATTCGCGAGGACAATTCTGAGCCATATCGGGACTGGTTCTTCAAGTATAAGTTTGAGGAGCCCTATCTGATGTACAGACAATGGCGCGAATGCACCAAGGCTGTTATTTCCGGTAAAATGCCCAGGATTAAGAAGCATCAGAAGATCACGGAGGAGTACTTGGCATTTGCACGCAGGAAGTTCATGAGCAATCAAGGTCTCATGCGTGCGTACAACCAAAACCACGGAATCATCTCACTACGCGAAGAATTCCTCAAAGAGCGGGGAATGAACGGCTCTGAGATTATTGCCAAAGAGGAGAACGAGCAGCAAGAAGAAGTAAAGCGTGATATTATTCTGGTGCCCATCGCAACTCTGGGATGCGGGAAGACCACAGTCGCGCTCGCTCTAGTTCACCTATTCGGATGGGGTCATATCCAGAATGACAATATTCCAAAGCAAAAGGAAAAGCCAAAGAAGTTTGCTTTTGAAGTTGGCAAAGAGCTGAACCAACATCCTGCCGTCATCGCAGACCGTAACAACCACCAACGACGTGAGCGGCAGCAGCTGATGGACGACATGTTCCCTGTATTCCCCTATGCAAAGTTCGTTGCACTGCACTACGTCCATGAGCCAAAGAACCAACTTCTGCCTCAAATCAGAGATGTCACTCAAAGGCGAGTGCTAGACCGTGGTGACAACCACCAGACTATTCGTGCCGGCTCAAAGGAGGATAAGGAAATTATCGGCATCATGGAGGGTTTCCTCAACCGCTTCGAAGGAATAAACACCTCGCGCAAACCCGATCAGGACTTTGCCCAAGTCATCGACCTCGACGTCTGCGCTTCCTCTCGTGAAAACCTCGAGACAGTCGTCGCAGCACTCCACTCCTCCTACCCTCACATCGTGCCAAACATGCCCTCCGCCTCAGACCTCGACGCCGCCATCGACGCCGCAATCAACAACAGAGTCGACGTCGACCTAAGCCACGGCTACTCGCAAAACAAGAAGCAGAACCAGCCAAAACAGAAACAAAACCATGCCCCGCCACAAACCCAAGAAGCAAAGAAAGACCGCTCCCCGTCTTTCCTCGCTTCCAAAATCGAATACTTCCAAATCTCCCTCCCCTCCTCCGAAATGACCTCAACTCTCAACGCCCTCTTCCCCCCATCCTCTAACCCAGACTTCTCCCGCCTCTACAAACAACTCATCGGCACACGCCGTCTCCAGCCCTCTTTCCACGTAACCCTCATCCACCGCGCAGCGCAGTCTACCCGCCCAGACGTCTGGTCCACCTACACAGACCAGTACATCTCAGCCCTCTCATCTCCAGGCGCAGCAGAGAGCGCTCTCCAGAAACCTCCCCGGTTAGGCGCTTCCCGCGTCCGGCTAGAGCGCCTTATTTGGGACGCGAGGATTATGGCCTTCGTGGTGCGCATTCTACCCGAGGAAGGCGAAGAGGAGAACGCTGGCGCTTTGCCTTGTGCGAATGCTATCCCGCATGTTACTATCGGTACGGCGTCGCCGGATGTCAAGCCGAAGGAGAGTAATGATCTCTTGCAGAGATGGTTGGAGAAGGGGTCTGGTGGGGAGACGGGGATTTTCGAGGCGGAGGTGCCGGGTGTGAAGCTTGTGTATGGGAATGTGGGGGTTGTGATGATGAGAGGGAAGTATTGATTGATTATTATTTGGAAAAGGATTACAAGGAGAGATCTCTATGTGTACTGGTCTATGGTTATTGGGAAGATCTGGTATGATGCTGATAATGTATGGATTCGAGTCTCAAGACTTTACTATGAACTAGCCCCAGCTATGATATCCAACGATAAACAGAGAGCATCTATCTATCAAACTCCGCTACATGTACAAAGAAGACTTCGCTAGAAACAACGTACCGGTCTGCTGTTCACCAACGCACTCGCATTCAACCAGATACCCAGGCAGAAACACGAGAGGCGCCGAACCGACCCATATAAGACAACCCGGTCGTGCCCATCGGGAAGTAACTAACGAGATACCAGATGAGGGCGGCGATCTGGAAGATGGAGGAGATGAGGGTGAGGAAGAGGCTTTGGAGCTGGTCGAGGGTTAGCATCTTTCGCATCTATAAAAAGCATTATGTGTGGTGCGGACGGCAAGGTAGGCTGATGCAACGGTCGTGGCCAAGCAAGACAGACACGCAGAGATCCCGAAACACGGCTTCGGGGAGCTGGTGACACCCAGCTCGAGGGAGGGGCACGCTTGGGTTTTTGGAGAAGGGAGATGGTTGCACGGAGGCCTTGTATAGACAGGGTGATATGGGGAGTAAGAAGAGAGGGTTTTTGATCGAAAGCGTGACGAGGCAGTCATGTCGTACGCGATAAGGCGTAGGAATGCAAGATTCCCCTTTCCCCGACGTGTGTCGTGCAACCCTGCTTTTTTACGAGATGATGGGGTGGTGCGGGGCTTTGTGATCGACAACGGTGAAGGAATGCTGGGGAGATGAATGGAATGGGCTGGGAGAGTTGGACTTACCCCGATGGCAAAGTAGAGGGTTAGACCGATGGAGCCGAAGTAGGCCGCCGTAAAGGGGAGTCGGGGTCCCGAGACTAGATGTCTAGCGTAGGACCACGGTCCCATGAGGACGGCCCATGATAGCAGGAATAAAGCTGAGCCTACAGACCACCTAAAGAAAGAAGTTTTGTTAGCATGTTGGATATACTCGTTGCCTGGATATCAGGATGCTTGGCGCGAGGCGCAGAAATGCATATCGGCGAATGGGAGAAGGGTTGCGACGAGGTATTCGCACATGGCCCAAGCCCCAGCCTACTCATGACCAGGTTCATGCTAGAAGTGATATGACTGGCTGGAGACTGAACCCGATCTTTGGTGCAGAAGGAGCAATATGGAGTGGGTCTTGCAAGCAAGACAAGGACAATGACCGTGAAGCCCGGGTTGCGCTAGGACATGACTTACAAGACGGCGAATTTTCGGGGCTTGAGCGTGAGGACTGGGAAGAGGAAGAAACAGATCATGAAGCATACGGCTGCACCCAGGTTACAGGCACCGAAGATGAGCATGCGATCCCAACGACTCACTAGATAAGGCACCCGTTAGCGTGTGTTATCTTTGCCTCCCTGTCGGGTCGCATCCGTATAGACAAGCATGGCCATAGTGTACCGTCCCGGCGCAGGAACTACATCTCGTCACCTGCAGCAGATAGGAATGTAGAAACAGGGAAGGACGATCCAGCAGTGGCCACGGGACAAGACACGGAAAGTCAAAAGGTAAAACAATGGAAACTTACAGGCAAAAAACCCCTCCTCTTCCTCCCGTCGAGTCGCTGCAGGTAAAGGCGCGCCGGGAGCTTCGTTGTGAGTGGGGAGCTGGACATATCCACCCTGTCCAAACGGATTGTAGGACTGCAAGCGCGAAAGAAACGGTGTGTCCGCAGAGGCATTTGTACGAACTGGGAAATCCGGGTCTCTGCGCGACCACCCTAGCGAGTTAACAGAGTCGCGGAAGCTGTTGTTTGCCATGACGGAGGTTCGCCTAGTGGCTTCTGGAGTGAAACAAAAGCTGGGCTAAAATGCGAAGGAACGTGCACGGCTGCGTCCGAGAAGGAAAGGTCCGTGGCTCAGGATTCAAGGTCGAGGAAGAGGTGGTCTGCAGGGACTATGCACGATGCAAGCGCAGATGATCTGCGCCGGCTGATGAGCTGATCTGTGCAAGCTGGTTGGACGATATGGACTAGATCAAGGCTGGGGAGACGCAGATGACGTTGGTGCTGAATGAGGCTTGGAGCGCAGCGCTCCGACTCGTGTCGAGTATACGATTAGATCTAAAATCGAGGAGCCCTACAACGGGCAGACCGCCAGCCACGGGAGGGAGGGCTTCAACGGGGTGATGATGCGCTAGGCGATCGCAAAGCTTACGGGTGATCCACCCGTTCTGGGGAGTGGATTCTTGCCTTATTGCTTTCTGAAGCCGCACCAAACCACCGGATCTTCAGCGATATGCTGGGACGTGCACCACACAGGCAGCGCGGAGGGCGGGGGGGTTGTAGTTTCCACCTGGGTGAAGGTTTGGCGAGGTGGGGGTTGAACGCCAGGCGGATCGCGATGGGACGCGAACGGGACGCGACGGGGCTCTCTAGGCGGCGGTGACGAACGTTGGAACGGGCCCGGGCTCGATCTAAAGGCTAGGATGAGGGGAAGCGAGTCGATCCAAGACACAAGGCCGTGGTGATTGGCGGAGGAAGCGCTGCACTATCGGTGGGAGGGGATGAGAAGACAGAGGCGGATGACGAGAGAGCAGAGGGATCCGATGCGACGAGTCCCGGATCGGCGTTGGAGAAGGAAGCTGTCAGATGATGTCGTGCACGTCCACGGTTTCGGACCGAGCGAGTGTCTTGATCGAGCAGGGGTGGGAGGTGTCCTGTACGGAGTAGAGGCAGACTTGATATTCCCAGGAGTTGAGGAAGATCAGCCAAGCCGCGCTAAACTGCAACGGAGGCCACACGGACCAGCCCCTCCGCAAGTTCCTCCACTCGCACTACTTTTGGCGTCTGCCTCTCCGCACTGAGCAGCGTTATTGGTTTGTAAAAGTAGTAACTTTGGTTGACTGGTTTTCTCTAGCTCGAAACCTTGCCAGGATGTCTCCTAATCTGGCATGCCGCAGTAGCGCGGGTTAGTTCTACGGTAGCTACGCAGCACTATGAGACTACGAGCAGATTCCGGAGTATATTCCCCCGTATCCAGCGTCATCTTGATACGGGCGTCGATCGCCCCCTCAGCATTTATCATAATTACTCACTACTAGCTACTAACTAGTACATACGCAGTGGGGATCGATGATGTCGAGTGGCTCAAAGCAGAGAGAGCCCCGGAGACTATCGACTAGTCTGCAGAAAGTCATCTTGGGTTTTTGCCGATGCTCCCTAATAGCCCATCTTATAGACCCGCTGCAGCCTCCAGTCGTATCGGAAGCACTCCTGAGTCTATGCAATGTTGCATGCCCCAAAAGTCGTCAACCGTTGTGTGCGACCATTTGAATTATCCGACGCCAGGAGATATGGCTGCACTCCGGACTGCAGGGCTTGGGTAACATCTGCGCTAGCCTCATTCTTGGTTTTGCTTTTGACGGGATTTGATATTTGCTTTTTCACTATCGGTCTGATCTGGGCTAAAAACAGACCACATACATACTATGTATTGTCCCAAAATCCATTATATCTCCGTAGACCCCCGGCGCCGCCCGCATAACGTCATGGCAAGGCATGAATGTAAGCTGAACGAGGTCCGAGAACGGGAGAATGAAAGAACGTGCGAACAAGCCAGTTCAAGCACACGTAGGACTGGTGCGATGGCACTCGAAGCATCGCAAAAATGAGGCCTCCTTGCATCAACCGTGGGAGTCTCGGCGATACCCTCCGAACCTTGACGGGACGGCACGACGAGATCCACGACCCCCTCCTCTGGTCCCTCCATGCATGGGATATCATATCGCGGCCGTGCAGCATGGATCCATGGATGGAGCGATCGACAGAGGGCGTGGAGTGCAGGGAAATGCCATCACACAGGGCGTGCACACTCCGCAAGTGGCTTAGACGTGATGCAGGAAAGTTTGGCGATGTGGCTCAGTAGAGAACTGTGCGAAACTGGTTCAGCCCAGCGTGATGGTGTGGGCGCTTTGCCAGTCTTATTGGCCCTTGCTC
This sequence comes from Penicillium coffeae, assembly GCA_035985395.1. Lineage (NCBI taxonomy): Eukaryota > Fungi > Ascomycota > Eurotiomycetes > Eurotiales > Aspergillaceae > Penicillium > Penicillium coffeae. Next base: position 624,522 of record CP142594.1, on the reverse strand, counting down.
TCAGACACATTCCAACCCCTCCAACGCTGAAGGCGCCACATTCTCGAGATCGCGCGAGTACGACCGGAAGGCGACAGCTGGAGCCTGGCTAAGTACGCGGTGGTGGGGTATATGCGGTAATGTATATGCATAGTGTAATCAGTATACTGTCCAAACATTTGAAGAGACAAGTACCCTCAGACTAGAGACTACTGTACAAATCGACTGGAATAATAAACCTCCAGCACGGCCCAACCGCCTGGCCGATCAGCCCCATCATGATCGCCACTTTCTGCACGACATTTCCCCGTCCACGCACTGATCTCTTGGACTTGACCAGGCTGCTGGGCTGCTCAGATCGAGGAGTGGGATTTCTGCGGTCCGCGATATCCGTTATATTCTCCGGCATCCTCCGGAGTGTTATGGCGCGTCGCGCGTCGCGTCTTTACGTCGAGTCTGCACAGTCCAGCACAGGCCGACTCACAGTTAATTATTCTGTACTGTATGTACATGCCTGCGTCGATCGTATCCACTCTCATTGGGGGATCTCTCTGTTCGCCTGTGATCTTCGTGGCCTCCACACCCCCCTAAGCACTTACAAGTACTACACGATAATCTCGAGATTAGGGTTCTCCTCTACATCCATGGATCTCTGCTATGCGGGCCTGTAACCCTCGACCATCTGATACATTCTTCCCGGTCCTGTTCCAGGCGCAGTTACCAGCTTGTCGCCCTGAGTCATGTATCAGGCACAGGTGACAAACACCAGCGGTATCATGGGATGGCTGTAGTTTACCCTATCCGGCTGTATCACCCTTCCCTCCTTCGTCCTAGTTTCTGTTTTGACCTGGGCGTGGGTGTAGGCATAGGCGTTCAGGCGGATATCGTATTAATTAGATTTATATTTATCGATTTTTATCGATTATTGGGAGAGGCTCGGGGGTTTTACCGTTGCCACCCCTCACCACACGCTCAAGTGCTGCCCACCTTCTGCTGCCCTCCATTACCTCTTGCAGCCCACACACCCCTTCTCAGCCCGCCCAAAAGCGTAATCATATGTAGTCCCTCCGCCCAAAACGTAAAATAATTACTGTTTTCTGAAATTCAATAATTTCCTTAATTTTCCCTCCAGAGTACACCATGTCCGAAGCCGAACGCCCGGCAAGCCTCATCGATTCCCACCGATCGACGGGCTGCATGACCGATGTTGTAATATATCAAATGAGAGGCGAGGGGCTTGAGTTCTTAAAGTGTCCGTCTCCTCGTTCTTTCGACCTGCAAGTGCTTTTCCCTTCTGCGCCATCTCTGCTGTGTTGTCACTCCATCACTGGCTTCCTGTCCATCCCGCCCCTCCCCTCTGCACCCCATGATTCGCAAAGGTTCTCGAGTGGATCAACTAGACTTCCTTCCGTGAACTGCTTCTACGCAGGTACGTTTTGCTGTGTTGTCTTGAGCAGCCCTGGTTCCTGCATCGCTGTGCCCGTTTGCCTGCGCCGCCACGTGTAGGCAACGGGGCTCTGCGGATGCAAGAAAGTGGATGTCTCCAGGGCTGTCTTTGTTCATGGCAGCCTTGCGGTCTTGCAATTTCTATGGATATATTCTGACTTCTCGCAGAGTTCAGCATTGAGCATCCTTCAGCTCTACATACCCAGCATCGGGCCTATCAGGTAAGCACTGTCTGCAACTGCCCAATTTGAGCCCTCTGTCTGTGTCCCCTTGGCCGGTGAGGCGATGACGTGGCATCGTACTGCCCAGAGCCTGCCCGAGCCCGAGCCCGAGCCTGAACCTTGAGTGTAAACTCGGGAGCCATAAACGTGGAGAGCAAGTCTGGAGAACAAGCTGGAGAACAAGCCCGGAGAGAGAGCGAGTGGAGTCACCGCCATCGCGTTCTCCAGATCGCCACTGACTCACCGCCTGCTCTCCACCGCTTCTTTTTCATTCCCCCGCTCTCCACTTCTTTTATTTGTTGTCTTGCATTGGGAACTGGCTTCAATCGCTGAATCGGAGAGATTCCTCGGTCTCTACTCGATTCGCAGTCTTGTCTTCGGACTAGAGCCTCCCGCTTATCTGCACCCGCCCTTCTACTTCCCCTCCCCAACTTTTCTTTCATCGTGCGCCTCCGGGTTTCGCACAGATTGCTTATCGAGGACTCTCGTGTTATAGCCTGCTCTTCACTGTTTCATCCTCTCTTATAACCCGGTCTCTTCGACCTGGGCTCCTCCGACCTTCGAATCCTCTTTTCTCCCTCGATCGCGTCCACTCACCAACTCTCCTCCTACGACTCGGACCTCCGCCACTTTCCCGACAGGCTCCGAGATATTCTCCATCGCTGGTTGAAAAGGTATTGATCTCCCTTCCATGCGCGATTTACGCCCCCTGGGGGCCAAGGCAGTTGCCTCAAGGCGTCTTGCGAGATAGACACCCTGCGCAACCTAATTTGCCGACGCATCCACCCCTTCCCGGTGAATCCGTTCGAGGCTAACATTTTTGTCTCCTTACTCCAGATCCCGGGATTCTTTCACCTACAGCAGATCATACTCATCCTGCTACCCCGGATTTAACCTTGCATCTCTTAGAGAGGGTCAGTAACAGACGCAACGACTTCTCTGCCACGCCGACCCCACGTTACCCCACATATCCACCTGAAACCCTCGTATCCTCTCCTGCAAAATGGCAGAAGCAGCTCTTTTCATAAAGCACGAATCTGACGAACTTAGCAATCCTTTCATGATGTCTCACTCCGGTTACATGGGTAACCAATTTGGGCACTCCGATGGAGTGGACCCTTCAGACCTCACAATGCAGCAGAATGGTTTCATGCCGTTCTCCTACGGCTCCCAACAGAACATGTCCTCCAGCTTTAACTTTGGAAACTCTGGAATCGATACCGATGAACTCTTGGACCTGGAAATCAGCGCTCCAAACGGCCCTCACCGCGGAGACAACGTCAACTATATGCAGGACCAAAACGCCGGTGGCATCGCAATGAGTCACCAAAGCCAAATGACCAACATGTACTCTAACACTCCCGACAATGCGCCCATGGCCAGCCCTTTTATGCAAAACAGCTTCAACTATGAGCAGTACCGCATGAACCAGAACCAGAACCCACACCTCCAGCATGCCAGCTCCTTCGAACAGAACTACGGAAACTCAAAGTCCCGCCCAGGCATGCAACAGATGGACCGCACTTCATCCGAGAACCGGACGCCAATGACACCTAAGACCCCTGCCATGGGGTCCTTGAATCTTGGCACTCCCGAATCTGGCAGTTTCCCTGGTCAGCCTATCCGGACTAACGGATTGCAACATCGACACCAGAAGACCTTGTCTGGTCAATGGGACGGAACCCCAGGAAGCGCTCACTCTTATATCGACTCCCCAATCTCCTCGCCCAACCACCAGCAACACGCTGGCATCTCCGAGATCCTTAAATCCGGCAAACATGCTTCTCTCCCAGCCAAGGTTGATCTTCCCGGCAGCGCACAGGACCTCGAATCCCAAGAGGCCAAGCGCAGACGCCGACGTGCTTCCCACAACCTCGTGGAGCGCCGCCGTCGCGACAATATCAATGAGCGCATTCAAGATCTGTCGCACCTGGTTCCTGGACACCGTCTGGAAGATGATAAGGTGCGCAAGCAACTTGTCAACAACAGCGCCATGTCTATGGCTGGCGCAGGCAACACTGCCGCTACCTCCCTCCTTGCCGGTGGAAACGGCCGCAGAGCTACACCCGGTAACATCACAATGGGTCTCCCTATCGAAGAGAAGGAGAAAGGCCCAAACAAGGGCGACATCCTCAACGGTGCCGTTAGCTGGATGCGCGATCTCATGTGGGCCTTGCATGTCAAGTACCAGCAAGAAGCCGAGCTCGCCGAGATGATCAGCAATCTCGGCGGAAACTGGCCTTTTGAGCCCACCGAGGAAGAGAAGCGCATGCGCTCCGAAATCCTTGAGGCTCTCGAGCGCAACGATCCAAGCTCTTTCGCCTACACCCGTGGACCAGGCAGTGGCCTCCGAGTCCCAAAGCACACCAACCTCGCTGGTGACCCCGTCTCAGGCGGAGAAACCGGCCTTACTCCTCCCAACATGAGCCCGTCTTTCGGTGGCTCGAACATGAATGGTGGGCCGGGCCAGCCTCAGTACTGGAATAGTGCCGGCCATGCTGCTATGAGCTTCAAGGAGGAGGACGAGTATGGCATGGAGATCTAGATTCATGACTTTCTCTTCAGCATGCGAGACGGCTTCTTGCACCCCGGCGTCTTTGAGTGCGACCTTTTGGCGTATCAGGAGTGAAAGACTTTCTATTGGATTCTTGACTACGGACATGGATTATGGAATTTTTTTCTTTTCTTTCTATATCTCCTTGGATCTTATCTGTCTCATCGCATTTTACGAGTCTGATCTACTCTGTTCTTTTTACATGTCTTCCAGATTGACGAGTTATGTTAATGGCTGAATTGAGCTACTTCCCTCTGTTCAGTGACCGTGGTTATGGAAACCCACTACTTCCTGATGTCAACATCGGAAGTTTTCAAAGCTCAGACACCGATACCCCGGGATTTTCCTTTTCATCTGTGCTTCTGCTGGGTTCTTCCTATCTCGGATTGATCTATCTCTTTTTTATTTCCTCTTTCCTATATTCTGGATCTACTGTTCTGATTTACTGTGCCTTTATCGATACCCTGTTCTTGTTGAACATGTCTTCCTGATTTTACATTTGCATGTTTCCCTCGGTGCTTTGATTTACTTGGTCATATTGATTTTTTATGAGATTTGGACTTTTTGACCTTTGAATCCTGACTTTTGACTTTTGACTTCTTTCCAGCGGGGCTGTGTCGTTGCTGTCTACTTTTAGCTATGCTTCGCGCAGCTTTGGCTGGTCGCCCTAATACACCCCCTATTTTCCGTCTGCCTGGTCTTCCCTCTCCGACTGCATTCATATGGTAGTTTTTGTTCGGGTTTGTCCGGTTTGCAGATAGCAACATGAATCTGCACAATATGCCGTTCCGCATTCTTTATCTATGAACGTAAACTTAGTAGTGTCCGAGCTTGCCAAGTGTGGTAATCTAAAATGGCGGAGCTGTGAGCATACGAGTAGAATATTGCTCGGCTTGGCAGATTCTCGAGCGTAGATGTTTTTACGGGGACCCTTGTCTTGACACAAATCTTACCTACATGAGCAGTCGAAATTAGCATAACCCCCACCCTATCCAGCTCAAGCTCACTAGGATTTGCGTTGGAATTTGCCTAAAGAATAGTGGGTGATTATTATTCGTCGTGATGATCTAGGAACACCCCGGTCATACTACCGATTCAAACCAAACTGGGCTGGTGTTTGCAACAGAGTCGTCAGTACATGCCCCTCGAAGAAATGCGAACCCTACCTCAACCTGCAATGGAAAAGTTCACGGCCTTTTAGTTTCTGGGATAGCCGGTCAAAATTGGACTGACCATGAGCAAACGAGGAAATGTATCTTCTACATGCTGATCGTCGAGAAGTTGTCTATAAGTGTCATCGCATCGTTGCCGTAGGAATTTCGCCGGCGTGGGGTCGGCGCAGCCACTTCATTGTCCGATCACTCTTACCCTCAGCAAATTCCCAGCTCGTACAGGGGAAGGAAAAACATGTTTAACTACGTAGTCGAAACCACATGGTCTTCGTATATCTATACCAAAGAGTATGAGACTCTCGGAGAGACGTGGGAGCTAGGCTCTGAAGACGTTATGCTAAGTGAAGCTATTGTTCCGAGGCTGCGAGCTCAGATAATCCAGAAAGTTCTCAAAATTATGATAGTATATTGAGTCTGTGAAAATCTGGGGCTAGAAGTCATACAAATATAGCGGTTACATGTTATTCTGCTGTCTCTTCTCTCTTACAGGCCACTTCAAAGTATTGATTTCTATTGCCGTTTTTCACGTCTGCAGTACAATCAGGGCAACGTTGTGCTCCTCGTCGTCTTTGCCGACTTTGATTGTAAGCGTCATTTGGCTTCACGATAACATCATTCGTTATTGACCATTGTTCACGTTCTTGCTCGTCCCAAAAGCCATCGAATGTTGTGGCTGATATCACGAATTTGTTCAAGCATTCATGTCTTCGACGACATTTCTAGAAAAGTCCTCAGCATCTCGGGAAACCCCTTAGGTATTCTACTATAACTGAGCAGGACATTCAGTTTAATCACGATTTGAAAGTAAGTAGTCCCTTTCTGGACGTAGAAGCTGGTCACTTGGATGAAAGGAGCGCTGAGCACGATTGTGATCGTAGTTGCGAGGAGTCGGTTGAATTACTCGAAACGGCAAAGAGGCGATATTATAAGTGATGGAAGGCCGAGGGTGAAAGGTCAGTGGGCTTGAAGAAAGAGAAGGAGGGAAGTGTTGATAGAAAACTTGCAGCCAGAAGTTGCTGTTGCGATTCAGACTTATGGTATGTAAGATCCTGGGGGCTTTCTGGCAATCTTTGAAGGATGTTACTGGATAGGTCGGAATCGAATCATTCATTTTCGTCTATAATTATGCCAACATGATGATTTCTTTTGGCATTGCCTGCTCTTCCTTTTTACATGTTTTCAAACTTTTGTAGAAATGGTCTCTTATGTAGTCTCTCTGGGAAAAGATTTGTGAAATACAAGACGGAATAATTTCCTCATTTTCATGATTTTGAATTTGGCAGTTCCTAAAACTTCCAACTGGTGACTGAACTTCTTGCCAGCGGCAGCCACTCCGAAACATTTAAACACCGATGAAACTGATGCAGTTATTCTGAACTTGCTTTCTGCCCCGTTTCAACCATTTTACCACTCCCTTATCTTGTCACTTCGCTTCTCACTACATCACTTACTACCAGGTGAGAAAAGAGCTCCTATTCATCAAATTCAACACTTTCACACATCGTTTTATCTTTACACATCTCGTCCACTCTTTCTTACTCTTTGAAAGCCAGACTCATTTACTCTCACTTACAGTTCATTACTTCACCTGTCCACCTCTTCAACACACACACGCACCTTTAAGTCGTCTACCAAGTCTTGTCCTCTGACTCCCTTTACTTGGATCATCAGATCAGCTGGCATCACTCAACTGCATGAGCTCTCGAAGTAGTACAAGTCGCATCAAAAGAGCCCAGTGGAAGAGTCACAGTATCAACATTTGAGTATTTGCGCCGATTTAACTTGGAACCGTTCTTCAACCATTTCTCACATCGGCACCAATCATCTGATCCCATTCACAATGCAAGGCATCGAGGATCTGCATTTTGGTTCATCCGATGATAACTCACAGCCAGCTCATACTCCTTGCTCATCACGATCAAGCATGGATCCTGGTGATCCAATGCCAAATCGATCCAACTCAATCATGACCGACATGATCATACAATCTCCCACAGTCAAGGCGGAACCTGATGCTGACATTGAAGACGCCTCCCAACGTTCAGGTTCCACCGTGACCAGCATTATTCCACAGCTTCCCAAAGTCAAGGCAGAGCCTGACACAGACACCGAGGAGAAAAGTTTTGAGTCAGCAGGCGCTATTCAACCAACTAGCCCTAAAAGACAGCCTGTCGAGTGGGCTGATATTGATAGATTGGAGCCACCACTTCGAAAGGTCATCATAGAGCTCAATCAACTTGCCTCAACTATGGATGTTTATCCTCTGGCTCAGGACACCAACAGTAGTCTGCACAGTCTCATCGGGGAAACAAAAAAGCTGACGGAATTCCGCCATCCTGATTCTTATCGAGTTGGATTTGTTGGTGATTCGGGAAAGGGTACGCGGACCTACCAAGGCAGCTTTGCTCACCGAGAACATTTCATCACTAACTTCAAAACAGGCAAAAGCTCCCTCATAAGCTCAATACTGAATCAGCAAGACATCGCACATTCGGTCAGTATTACTAGCTATGTCGTTTGATTGTAGCATACGCTAATTCCATGACCTAGGCCTCTCAAGGAAAGGCATGCACCACAGTTGTGACAGAGTTCCGGAATGCCGAACCCGGTCAGACGGGGACATACAAAGTCGAAGTAACATTCATGACTGCTGAGGAGGTCAGAAGTCTGCTATCGCAGTACTTGACGAGTTTCAGAGAATACCACTGCCCAAGCAATGACGGCAGTGGTGATGATGAACCGAGGGAAGCACAGAATCACAGTCTCAAGACACAGGCCGACGAGGCACAAAAGGCCCTCGAGTTTCTTTTCGATGGATGTGCTGGTTTTAGTCCAGAGTTTCTCAAAGACACGGCAGATAATGCATTCGAAAAGGTCCAGTCTTGCCTGTCTTCGTGGGCAAACGAAAGAGTCAGGAAGGTCGCGGGCTCATGGCAATCATTAACCATCACCGCAACTTTAGATGACCTCCACGAGTGTCAAAACTTCCTGAACAAGATGCAGGCTGATATGAATGACGAGACAGAAGAAGTCTTGTGGCCGTTCATAAAGCTGATCAGGTGAGTAATCAAGTAGCTGTCTAAACAATGCTAAATAGAGATAGGGTCTTTCTTTCTTCGTCCGTCTTGAGCACCGGACTTTCTTTAGTTGACTTGCCAGGTATATCTCACTGCTGCCAGACTAGATTTCATCGCTAATTTGTCAATCAGGATTCAGAGACAGTGACAACCTGAAATGCAGGATTGCGGAGAGGCATATTAACCATGACTGTGACGAAATATGCGTAGTGGAAGAAGCAGAACGATTTAGCTCAACACAATCACTGAGAGAGAACATGGAACGCTCGTTAGGAAAGGCGAGGACAATTGTCTGCACCAAGGCAGAAGTATTTGACTTTCATCTAAATTTCAATTTAGTTGACGCTGACAAGTGTTATAGGAAGCGCAGCCGAACGAGATAGCGAATGGCGTTGGTCTATTCGCACAGGAAATCAAAAAGAGAAACGAGGACCTGAAAAGAATGAATAGGGAATTGAAAACGACACAGCGAAGTGTCAATTCCTACCTCTTGAGAAAGTCTAGTCGTAAACCTTGTGGAAAAAAGATCAACATCGAGAAAATGCAAGATAGGCTTCTAGATCTCAAGTCAGCTTTTCCTCGTCGCTTCATTCTGCTCAATACTAACATGCATACAGGATAAGCGTGGAGAAACTACAAACAGAGTAAGTGCTCGAGGCTTCACGAACGAATACGGGAAATGCTAACTCATTTCAGACGAACAGAACGTTTGATAGTTCACAAGAGGAAACAAATCAGAAGAAGCCTTTCCGACAAAATGAAGAGATTCAAGACCTTCTTCGTTAGTAATCTCATGTACTGGAAGAATATACAAAAAGAGCAATCCGAGGCGGAGAGTGATTTATCTAGCTCGCCTAGCACTAGCGACGAGGAGGTCGCAGCTCAGAAGGTGGAATCGGCAAAGACGCTTGTCAGACTCAGTGGAGTTGAGCTATTAAGAGAGCATTTTCAGTCAATGACAATCAAGGCTAGACAGCGCGCAACGCTTAGTTTCATCAACCAGGATGTGGCGGCCCACTTGAACTCACTAGGTCTCTGGGCAACGGACGGGAGAGACCAGTTTAGCCAAGCTAAATTGCAAGAATTCCAGAAGCTTATAGATGTTGTGTGCGAAGGATTTCAAAAGGTATTTCTAGTTTTTTTGGGGCTATATGTTGGCTAAACCTCTGACTAAAGACCACAGGATCTTGATTCCCAAGAGTCATGTTTGACGCACGCCGGTGGATCTTTGCACAGGAACGTTCATGATTTGCTCATATCATATACAGGTAAGCCACTCACTTCCCAGAGACTGTATACTAGAAGTTATATGTCTAATTCGCTACAGACGACAAAAGTGACGAGCTCAGAGCTATGTTGAACAAACCAGTTACAGAATGGTTAGATGTGAGACAGCCAAATGGAGAGAAGAGCGTGAGGGATTCCCGATGCTAATATAATACACCTTCTTAGTGGCACCATGGGACTTTCAAAGCCTTCGTAAATCATTCAGGTGACCACAAAACAGGTCGAATGGCTCGGCAGTCCTGGAATGAAAATTTGGCAAAACAAATCAATATTTTTCTAGAGCCTAGGACAAAGCTTCTTCCGGCAAAAATCCTATTATTCGAGAGCAGTCTACGCGATGAGATCGAAAAGGTATTCAGAAAACACTGCGAAGCCCTCGAGAGTCAGTTTTTCCTCTGATTTTCTAGCTCTCAAAGATGATGCTGATAGCTGCAGGCCACCGAGGAAGTTCAACGGCATGCTTGAAGGAACTGATTAAATGTATTGATTCTCGAAAGACGATCATAGAGAATGCAGTCACCAAGGCAGTAGAGGCCATGAACAAAGGCATTGAGTAAGTCTTCGTCTACCACTGCTGGCTTTGACTAACTAAAGTTGACAAGACCTTTTTGCGTGGATCTTCTGCAAGGCCACTGCAGTTCCTATACTGCAAATATTATGCATGATCTTTATGATGATGCGCGAGAACTGTCAGGTAAATAAAGCTCAAGTTCCGTCTTTGGAGATCGCTCCGTGTTAATCTAATTCAATTAGGAGCTGGTTCCAACAAGGAGCGCAAATCCAAAACGAGAGATTTCATGTCCAATGACTTCATCAAAAAGCTTTGTCAAAATATTAAAAAAGGAATCCGGACATTGATAGACAACCATATCAAAAGATTGACAACAAAGGTTACTGGGGTACTACGGATGATTCATTCTGACTTGAGCAACGCAGTGACTAGCCTCTCAGATAAGTCCGAGTCGACGCAGCATCCTGAGATAACGGAAGACCTACGAAAGGGCATGAAGAACGTTCAAGATGCGTGTGATGAAGCTATTGAGAGCCTAGGGCTATCAGAGAAAACAGCCAAAGATAAGTCTTCGACAATGGAGGCCAAGCGAAAGCAGGAGGCGGAGCTGGATGATGACAGGATGACCAAAGCTGTAAAACGTGAGATGAGCACACCGACTGGAGACTAGTCAAGTGGGAGATTATGCTATTGCACAGAATGCCAAGGATCAAACAATGTGGGTATTGCATCGACTGGGACAGAGTGATCACCGTATGACACATTAGCCTTTTGGCTTTTCGGCGTTATTCAAGATGCTCAATAGAGATTATTCAAACCAACATACGCAGAGTGTCTTGATCAATGTTTGGACCCCTCTAGATTTCCTCTAGTCTAGGAGGCAAATATTGATCGAAATAGGTCTATGTGTTCTGGTATTCCCATAATCTCTAGAGATTCTCTTTCTGTCAAGGATCTTCATAGTTAAGAATTCAGTGTTGGTCGTGAAAAAAAGATTATTCATTCTTTATATACATGGATATCATGATCCACTCGAGTATCACTCTAAGTCATATTTTATCGTTGCCATATCAACTCTGTCATTGAAGTTGTACAGGTTGTGTCTCCAATTATTTGTTGCTCTTAATAAGAGTAGCGTTGAAGCTCGATCGGAAATCACGGCTGCTGAATCCAGCCTTGAATTCGAAAGAGCCAGTAGGAATGCGCCAGTCCTGGGCAACAACATCCCAGTAGCTGACATCACGGCGCATCAAGTCGAAGGTCACAGTCTTCTTCTCTCCAGCGGTAAGCCAGACCTTGTCAAAGCCACGGAGCTGGTTAGGAGGAGTGCCTGCGGGGGTAGAAGCAGGGAATCCAAGGTAGAGTTGAGGAATAGCGTATCCGTCAACATCGCCGGTGTTAGAAACCTCAGCCTCAATAGTGTAAACAGTGTCCCAAAGAGCTGGGTTACCACCAGGCTGGATGGGGCGCTGGACTGGGAGAGCGGAGATGTTGCCAGTAGAGGAGGACTTGGCCTTGAGGCCCTGGAGGTCGAAGGTGGTGTAGCTGAGACCGAAACCGAACTCGTAGCGGACAGAAATGTTGTGAGCATCGAAGTAGCGGTAGCCAACTTCCAGCTCCTCGTCAAACCAGCTTTGCCAGTCCCAAGTGCCGTTGGTCTCGACGCCAGTGGTGACAGGTGCGTTGTAGTCAGAGGCGTTGTTGGCAATAACGTAGGGCAGCTTAGCAGAGGGGTTGACTTCTCCGTAAAGAATATCGACAATAGCATTTCCAGCCTCTTCGCCAGGGTAGTGCTGAGCGAGAATAGCGGTAACGTTGGGATGGTCAGCGAAAGGCATGGTGTTGATGCCACCGGAGTTAGTGATCACAACAGTGTTGTTGCAGACATTTGCCACAGCCTCAACGACGGCGTTGCCGTTCCAGTCTAGTTCGAGAGAAGTGCGGTCTTCACCCTCACTTGCGTAGGACTTGAGGAACACGAGACAGACGTCAAGCTGCTGAGGGATCAAAAGAGGAGAAGTCAACTCAGCTGTGGTAAGCAGAGTGTTGTTCAAGATAGACTGGACCAAAGAGCGGTCCTGCTTGGCACGAGCATTGATGGCCTCCAAGGGAGTGGAAATGGTAGCAAAGCGACATGAGCCAGAGCTACCGGAGTTGGCAAGAATACCGTATTCATAGTCGCCTTGGGTGTCAGGTCCCTGGGCCTGAGGGCCAGCATCATTACCGGCAACCAGGATGTTGCGAGGCTTCTGAAGAGGCAGAGCGTTACGCTCATTCTTGAGCAGAACAGTGGAGGCAGCTCCGTGCTCACGAATCATGGCGCTGTGGTTGGCACGAACGTCACGGTTGCTCTCGCCAGTGAACTGCCAGTCGTACTCCCAAGTCCACGGAGGAGAGTCCACGTTAAGAGGACCAACAGAAGCGTCAACGCTGGGGTAGTCCTTATCTTGGTCAAGCAGGAAGTAAGGAGTCATGATACGAAGGATCATATCATCCAAACGGCTTTCAGGGATGGTGCCATTCTGAACAGCCTCAGTCAAGTTCTTTCCGAAGTAAGAGCCCTGGCTCCATAGTTCGCCATACTCGGTGAATCCACCGGGCATGGTCATGTCCATACCACTCTCGGCAGAGGCAACACCACTGTGGGTAGCACCCCAGTCAGACATAACGTAGCCCTGGAAGCCCAGCTCGCCCTTCAGCAGATGGTTGAGCAGGTATGAGTTCTGGCAAGAGTGAGAACCGTTGACTCGGTTGTAAGAGCACATAGCGCTGGCAACACGTGCGCGAACAGCGTTAGCAAATGGCCACATGTAGATCTCGTGAAGAGTGCGGTCATCAAGGTTAGATGAGACGGAATCCTGGATGTATGTGGTAGCATTGGCGTCGGGCTGGTAGGTAGGGTTGCGCTGAGTCTCCTGCTCGTTGACGATGAAGTGCTTAGCGTTGGCCTGCACGCCAGCATCCTGCATACCGTTGATGCTCTCCTCCATGCAGACACCAGTCAGGTATGGGTCAGCAGCGAAACCCTCCCAGGTACGGCCATCGTAAGGGCTTCGACCCAAGGGTCCTCCAATGGGTCCAAGAATGACGTGAGATCCCTTAGCCTTGTGTTCCTCGCCAATACCATATCCTCTGTCGTATAGTAGCTTACGGTCCCAGCTAGCAGCAGCAGAAACACCGCTGACGAAGACACTGCTGTAATCACCTTGCTGCACACACTGAGGACCGTTCTGAAGACAGAGACCTGTGAAGTTCAGACGAGGGATGGGGAGAACGTTGCCAACGCAAGGTCCTGGCTGTCCAGTTGCCATCCATGCCTTCTCCTCGACGGTAAGCTCTTGCACAAAATCCTTGGCCTTGGCCAAAGCGGACTCCCAGCCTCCATTTCCGGTGATGTTTGCTAAATGAAAGTTAGCTGAGAGCTCTCAATTTTTAGGAATGTCTCAGGAGATGTGAAACGACGTACGTGAAGGCAAAACTTCCGGGGAGTGCCCGTATGTGCTCAGGATTTTTGTGTCCTTAGGCTGGATGTTCTCAAAAGGCGCACCGGGGTGGTTGATCGGGGCCTCGCAAGTATCAGCACCAAAAGCTGGAGCTGAGAGAAGGAGACAAGCTCCCAGCAGGGAAGATTTATGTAACATGATAATCCTCAGCCCTCGAGCTACTTCCTTGTCGATGGAGCAAAATGAAACCCTGATCCGGGTCCCGGGAGACTTTCCACCTGCTTTTATAATTTCTCTCCAGCAAGGACGTGCTCAGTCTGCACCCCAGATGAAAATGGTACCCACTTGTGGGGATTTCGTGTTTACGGCCAATTGAACCCCGGAAACTCCTCGTCTCGAGTCCGTGTTTTCCCCATGGGCTCATGAATGCCAAATCCATATAGGATCGGCACCTCCATGTGGAGCAAGGTGCTTTGCTGTCGGCTAAATCCCGACAAATATTCCCTCAGTTCCTGACTATCCCTCCTTTGCCGTGCTGCTGACATCGGTATGCCGATAGGCCTCGGGCAGCTGGACGTCATCCTGATCGTCTCCAATATTGTAGACTCAAGCTCTACGTATCAGGAATCATCAAGATTACATGAGCCCAAATATCTTCATCATTCTGCAGTACAATTGATTAAGCTAAAAGCAATGACGTCGGGGGTGACACCCGTGCCACGGCCTCGCCTGGGGAAGCCGGACTAACTTCGGCTAAACCCCCACATTGCCATTTAACAGGTCCCTGCACTGCATTCCGTACTCGGAGCAGCATCCGCACTCATGGGCGCAAACGTTGAGGCTTTTAAGACACTCGAATCTTGAGGAGTCAGAAATATACAGTCAAAATGCGGGCAGATTTTCCCAACATGTCCGAAGCACCCCTGAGGACAACTTTCAATCCGCCGGGGTTTCAATTGCATGCTCCGTGCCCTCCGCAATCTTGCTATGCGGGTGAGGACCCGACTGAGGGGCCCCAACAAGAAGCGAAGCCTTGCCTACCGGCTTGAGCTCGGAGTTGTGGGGGCTGCCATCTTCAGCGTCCTCACCTTCCAAGTTGGGACAAAGACCCAAGTCGCCGAAGTTTAGCCACCCCAAAATCCGGCTTCCCGTGTACCCCGTACCCCACAAACTCCCGCCGTCCCTCCGACACCGTTGCCGAAATCACCCAGCCCGACATTCTTGGCTTGCCAGGGAACCAGTAAGACGAGTCTTGAAGTGCGCTCCATACTACATACGGCGGAGTCATGTTGAGTGCAGTATTTGTGTCATGATTCACAATGTGCCCGGAAGTAGACCGAACGGTTGATTCCGACAACGGGTGCCACGTACGTAAAGGCAAAGTTTAAAAGAGCTGGTTAGTATTTTAGATTACTGCAGCCCAGCCCTTGCTAATTGATGAAGGAAGTTCCACTTTCAGAATACTCTGTTCTTACTCCATGGTGCATGGCAAGGATGAGGATCTCTGCGTGTGAACCTCCCTCTATCGTAAAACCTCAGGGAATTTTGACTTCTGGATGAAACCAGGTAGAAGAACACTGACGATGAAATATCCGATACGTCAATGAGATCCTACACTCGTAGTTTCTCTTGGAATTTCCATCTCTCTTCCCGCAGCCGCAGAATGCTACAAGGGAAACCACCCACAATGCTATTAGGCCAGCTGCGTATTAGCACTGTTGACCTCATGACCAGGCCCAAATATCTGTGTCATTAATGATACCTCGATGGTAAATGATACCCTCCGTGAATCAAACTCACTCTAGTCATGAAATATGTCAATGTCCCGGGATTAACCTCACATAGGTGCCGATCGGTGCGGAATCTTGGCAACCCTTGATAGCCATACTAAGAAATGCACCAGGTGATGAATGGCTTCTGTGTATAGAATAGTTAAATACTCTACCTTGACCAGCTTTGGCTACGAATCGCTCTAAATACGTCACACTCCATGGCACAAAACCATTTGCATCAATGATCACAGTCGGTGCGGGCCGGGGTTCGCCCCCCTTTAGAGACAATTTGTTCGCTGGCAATAGGGCCATGCTTCCAACATGAACATCGTTCTCACTCTCAAGACTCAGTGTCGCGTTAATCGAGAAGTGGTACATTTGACTTGGTGGCTCGCGAGGTGTGATACCCGCGCGGCTCAGCCTCTACGAGCCGAAGACGTGGGTGTTCTACAACGTGGCTTATGAAAACCGGGGACACGCCAAATGGCTCTTTTTTTCGAAAGATTATTTTGTCGTAAAGGAGTATTTTACTGCCAATATTGAAAGCATCATTGTAGTATTCGAAACAGCTATTTTAACTCCTGATTGAACTTGACTCCCTCGGCTCGTTGATCACCATCATCGCCGAGGTTCAACTTCATTTTTGATCACGACAAAAATAGAATCTGACTGTCGTATATGAAAGCACGCAGATATTTGCCTTATTAGGTCGAGTTTGATGCCTCCTTTTGCAACGAAAGGCCACCTGATGGCTTATCAATCCCGAGATAACTCCGTAATATGGCGCCTCGGCCAATGAAAAGCCTCCCTCGGATCCGACAGCCGCGAGTTTCCGCTTGATATACAAAGGATCCTGGCAGGGCCATGTGCTGTCGCGCTAAATAATTGATTTGCCTCTTTCTCGCACTCAAAACCCGGGCTCTCAACTTCGATAATTTCTCTGGCTTTGAGTCAACAAATATATCACAGCAACACCCTATTCCAAGTCCGCTTCAACCTTCTTAGGGCTGCCTGGTGCTGTAAATATATCGCGCGGCTGAGGTACTGGGCTTCAACTAAGTGCCTGAGAGCGATTGTCGCGAAAAAAAGGAGTTGTGAAAGTTTTTGAACGCAGCCCGTACAATTCCGACCGTATGTGATCAGTATCATGAGTCTGAAAATCCTGAATCCTGTCTAACGAAAGAAGAAACAATATGCTTATCACCCGTGGCTTCTCATTGACGAACTTCGTCATCGCCAGTTCAGCTCTGTGTTTTCAAGTGTGTGTCTTGTATCCATGGCACGAGAAGCTAGATGAAGAGTTCCAAAATCTCAAGACAGAGCACCTGCGGCTGTTGAAAGAAAGCGAAGACAACCGACTTAAAGAGCTCAGGAGCATTGAGAGCCGCCTGCGGCTCATCTCTACCTCCCAGAAGGAGACTCCTTAGGATTGAAAAGTGAGGACCAGCCAAGCTCACTTATGCGGATTATTCAAAGATTTCTCTTTTGAAGACTGCATCATTCACTCCTTCGCTTTTCAATCTTTCGTCTACCATGTCTTTGCTTTTGAGATGTGTTGTTTATTGCCCCCGAGGGCGAAAATGGATTTCCAGAGATGGAGATTTGAGATGAGCAGATAGAACCCATGACTTGATACAAGCAGATCTTAGAAATATTGGACTATCATAGCAAGTTTATTCATGAAAGTTGTGCTGTAATGATCATGATGTAGCATCAAAGAACTAGCTCGTAGTAGAAAAAAGTCTTGGTTTAATATCCCTCAGGTATAACAGAATCAGCAGCCGAAAGTCCTCACGCTGTCTTATTGTCCTCTAAACAGAATGCATGTCATGATGAACGTCAAGTCATATATCATAATTATCTCGTTTCCTTGGCGGCCCCGTGTTCAATGTCATCTGTGTCATGAATCGACCGAACTCTTCGATGACCCAAGTTACGAATGTTGCCAGGATGCTGTGGAAAGAGCTTAGACCAATAGCCCCAAACAAGACAAGTAATGGCAGTTGTGGGAATTGTGATAGCCCAATATATCCAAAATTCGCTCGCGAGATCAAATCCAGTAGAAGCATCGTAGGCGAAGAATTGCATTCCAAAGATAGTTGAAATGAAGGTTGGTGGCAGGAATATAAGCGTGACGAACGCAAGAGTCTTCATAGTTGCGCTGTCTGCGCGAGCTGCCTCGCCGATTTTCACGGTAGCCGCACCAATCTTAACGGTCTCTGCAGTATCACGGGCAGAAATCAGATTGTATGCTAGCTGTATTTCGTTCTGG
Source organism: Penicillium coffeae (assembly GCA_035985395.1). Lineage (NCBI taxonomy): Eukaryota > Fungi > Ascomycota > Eurotiomycetes > Eurotiales > Aspergillaceae > Penicillium > Penicillium coffeae. Next base: position 606,788 of record CP142594.1, on the reverse strand, counting down.
AGCCGCTTCTCATTTGCTTTAGCGCGGTGACCAATGCTTTCGATGTGGCTCTGGAAAAACTCCAATCGACGACTGATACCACGGTGCACGTTGAGATCTTTCCAGAAAGCGATATCTTGGCTGCTGTCGCGAGGAGAGCCGCCTTGTTGTTTATTGTGCCAGTGTGTGGTGTATGTTTGATGCTGAGAAGTCATCTCCTTCAAATTACAAAGCGTGACATCAACAGACTCTGTAACATGGATCGCATGCCGAGCTATCTCGTGCAGGTTTTCGTAATGAGGCTTTGGACTTTCCCCCGTGAGGTCTCGCTTTGTCTCGATGCGTCGGACAGCATCTCTGATGCCCCATATAGCTTCTTCCTGGAGGTTTGAAATTTTATCCAGGATAGAAGGGTATAGCCAGAATGGATCTTTGAGTTCTCTCTGAATTGGGGTGAATAGAATTGATGAATCATGCTCCTTTGAGCTCAGGAGAAGAATACCCGTCTGCTCCGTCGATGGGATCCATCTTGAAAAAACACCAATTTTAGTCCAATGGTAGTATTTGCCATCTGGCCCTTTCGTGTTTCGAAGTTGCTTGGCCTCGAAAAATGCCCATGTGTCTGGTACTCCTTGTTAGCATTCAGTCTCTACACATTGTTCGAATGTCTTACTGAAACCATCAAAGGCCCCTAGATCATCGGTAGCTTCGCATCCAAAATATCCATTGGCATTGTCGAGATAATGAGCCCATACCAAGTCGGGGATCTTGAAGGCGTCTTGAATTACCCGTCGAGTTTCCTGACATACTCGAAACTTCTTGGCGTCGGCGGTACTGTTGAGCGCATAGGTCAGCAATTTGTCTGCTTTAACGCTTTTTCAAGAGACTTACATTACAAAAACCTTCGTTTTCTCCGGAATAGCTCGAGGTATCACACCCGGAGACTCTATCAGGAGATCCTCAGGGCTGACCGACTCTTCGCGCCAACCATCTTCTGCGGGAGAATTAGCAAACTTCCTTTGTGTCGCACAGAGCCCTATCAAACCTTCGTTCCAAAGCCTAACAGGGAATGGCGGGATCTGAACAGCCATCGCAATCTATGAAGAGAGCGATCGAAAAATAGCCTCGAGAGTCTGGCTGCGGAATCCAACACCAGTTATAATCGGTGGGGGACAATTGCTCCGCCCTCGCCACCCCAATTTTCGTGACGGGCCTCGAGCTTTGCGATTCGCAGATTTCGAATCGGTCTATCCTAACGCGTCATAGCGCGCGGGGCTGACTCGAGCGAACCGCCTTGAGCTTTCGGTTGCCTTGGTCGCGCGGAGCCTCATCTATTTTCCATATTATCTGTGATATGTTTTTTGCATATTGATTCGATACGATTAGTTTCTCTCCCCGATTTGTGGTAAATAGTTCATTTTTGAATGGCGGGACTCAGTTGTCTGAACATGAGAGACGATCCCGCGACCGAACACCCCAACAATTTTTAGTGCCATGGTTCGTATAGAGATTTTGTGCGCAATGTCTTCTGGGCCAATGGATACTCATTAACAGACCGCATTGAAATTTCAGTTTGATACAGGGATCACGAGAAGTTTCTGGCGTCGAGAGCAACCCGGGCGATGCATTCAACCCCGGCTGTCCGTCGGTACTTTTGTCTCTGTGGCTTAGACCTGCAGACCTGCCGCTCGTATTGAGTCAAGTGTTTCCGAGCTGAAATATGCCTGGAATGTGTACTTTGATTGGATTTCAAGGTCCAATATTGAGATGAGCTTGCACCCAATGTTCATACTACGCAATGCGTGCCGAGATACTTGGTTTGTGGGTGTCCTCGGGACGGCCCTGTCTTCCCCCACTTTTCTGATCCATGGTTCACTGAGCTTTGTTCCTGGGATTTCGCATGCTTCTCTGTTGCACTGCTGGTTTGACTGTGAGCGTTTCGAGACTGGTTATGGATTTGCCATCAAATGAGCTGGACGATATGAATAGATACCAGCGTCCAGGGGCACATTTAGTACATTTTTGCAAGCCATGTTAACTTCGACGCAAGACACTTCTTGCTCTTAACGCATCGATTTGTTCATATTCCTCGTAAATTGAACTAGCGAGATTATCATCAAGCCTCACAATAAGGCTCTGTGTCCAGCTCAGGCTGAAAGAGCTAGTCTGAATAGATAAAATGTCGAAGGCTTGATAATAGCCTTTCCTATTACGAACGGGACGCCTGAGATTTCCAGCAAAAAGTTCAAGTCAAATACTGAAAAGAAAGAATTGATGGAAGAGAAAACTGCGTGGAGGGCAGAATGTTGAGCGAACCGGAGTACATCATATGATGCGTTCATCGCTTGTATACAATTTTGCATAAAATAGCACCCACGCCGAAAAGGTAAAACGGGGCGCGCCATTCACACACCTTTTGACGAATGCGATGGAGAAGCAAGATCTATAGATAAAACACTTGAAATAAACTCGTTCACTGACCCAACCAAAGAATGAATATTGCGGATGCCTGGAGTCCGGGTTGGGGTTAGGCCAGCCACGCTGCCGCTGGTGCAACAGGCACCAGCAATACAAGCATTGATAAGACCCTTGTTTATAGTATACACTCCAGCTCAAAGTCATATCTCAATCACCTATATTGTCTGGTTTATCCAGAGAGGCAAGAAACTAAGAGTCTCAGTCAAGCCCACTCTATACTCAAATCCCAACCAAGAACCATCACGATGGGCACCCAAGCAACCACCGAGGAAGTCCCTGCCTACGAGGATCTCTACGACGAGCGCCCCCACAACGCAGCTACAGGGGTAATCTATCTCTCCTCCCGCCCAAATACCTTCAAAAGCACCATTCGCTCATTATTTTCTTCGATGGGGCAGTATTCTCGCATTGCCACGGATCCTGGTGCCGACATCGAACGCGAGGCCCACGAGCACCTGGCTCCACCTAGCCCTATCATGCTTGCACCTCAACCCAGGCCAGAAGGGCATGGCCATTGCGAGGTTTGTGATAAGATGATGGAGAAGAGTCGGGCGCGGCAAGGCCGGGCGATGATTTGCAGGATTGTGTCTAGGACATTGATCATCGCGGGCTTGTGGTTGACTACTTTTGGGATCTTTGCGGTTATGTTCTTAGGTGGGCGCCACAGATATTGATCTGGGATGATGTAGATATGATGATGTTTCATTTGTATTTGAATTGGATATTGAATGTGAGAAGCCATCTGTGCACGGTTAGTTGTTATGATCCCCTAAATTCCGAACTTATGTATGCCAAGTAGAATTTGAAGCTGGATCTGTGTTAGCCGTTTTCGATAGTGATATTTCCGCAGCGAGAGATATACCTATCGCCTGTGATGTCGCTGATATGGTGCAACTTGTTAGAGCTATGAGCATGGACACAAGATTCGTGCCAGGATTGAAAGCCTGACAGGGGCTTAATCGATGAGCCTCACTCCGCTCTGTTCGTTAATCTTGAGCCACTCCGAAGATTTGCTTTCTCATGCAAAGAATATTGTCTGAAACTCCAGAGTTTCTAGTTTGGAAGATGGGGCCGCCCAGGCCTCATGTTGACACGAGGCGACGACAGATCGGACATAACCGTTATAACGGTCGAAACTTTGAGAAACAACTCAACTCAAGAGCTCTTATTAGCCATAAACTATGTTGTTGAAGTCTCCTTGACTAAATTGTCCATTTGCAATCGAAGCAGCGTGCCAAGCCAGTGGATTGCGGAGCCGAATGAGCAAAAAGATTGTCCACGGGTCCGATCGATAAACCAGACTCACCTGGGCAGATTTCTGAAGTATATTCACACCAATGCGTTCTGCTAATAATATAAAAGTTTCGTAGATCATTTAGTCATATAGAGATAGGTACCAATATTGAATGGATCAAGAACCCCTGAAAGTATCAAATTGTGAAATATTTGGAAGGAATGCCTTCATAATCGCGAGTCACGGACATGGACGCAAAAATTTGCGTCTGGGTCGACAATCGAAGAAGATGTCATCCGACTAGCTCAAGTCTATCTGCTTCATCAAGATCAAGCCACCGAAGAAACTTCCTTTGTGAAGTCATAAATAAATGTTCAAATTCTTGGGCATCTGGAATCGGAGGCTGGGCCGCTTGTAATTCCTCTTCCTGCCAATCCCAGATATGGTCTGCGAATTCATTTGTATCCCCAAAGTATGTGCTCAAAGTGTCCTCCAATACCTGCAGATAACCAAAGAACATTAACTTAAAATCCTCTTCGTTGAATAATCCATTTGCCGTGAACGAGTTGTCCTGGGCCACTAGATGGTAAATCGTGCCGAGAAGATCGACTATCCGATTGAGAAACCAAATCCAGTATTCTCCTCCACGGTAGGACAGAGTGAGGGCTCCCTTCAGCGCGGACCCCAGAGCCTCCAGGATATCGTGTTGGTGTACAGAAATTGCTCCGTAGATATGTGGCAGTGGAAACAATCCCTTAGGCCACTTGCCATCAGTGAACACCTTGCGGGCCACGTGGTCCAAGCGTTGCCTGATTGGCCGTTCATCTGCATACTGCGTTCGGAGGAAATAATTGGGACCTATGATCCCTGCATGATCACATAGATCAAAAATGGCATCGTTGTATCTTCCCATTATCCACCCCCTCGTACGAGCCCTCTCTTCAAGATCCTCGATTTCTGCCCGACATCTCCAACCTGTGTAATGCATTAGAGCCAAGCGAAAGAAAGAAAAAAGAAAGAAAAAAAAGGTTGGGGATGGGTTTCCAATAAGTACTGACAAATGCACTCGAAAAACCAGCCAAGTATTGTGTCTAATTGCCGAGTAAGAAGAGAGAGAGAAGGGTCCACATAGGCGCAAGTAATTTCTTCTCCCGATTCAATTAGGCGCAGCGCGGTGACCCTCAAGTTGCGGCCATTGGACGAAATGAACGCATTAGGATCGCAGGAATGGTTGATGAAGCTGGCAGCTCTATCGAGTGCGTAGCCGGACGAAAAGACACTTTTTGGGAAATGTTTTGCACGTGTCATTCGAACCATGTTCACAGAGATCTAGGGTGAAATTAGCTTTCCCTTTGAAAAGATCTTTGAAGGAGAGTGCGTCTTACTGCACAGTAAGCCTTGTAAACGGTGGACAGAGGCGTATCGGTGCTGACAGCCGCGAAGGCGCAAATAAATCTAGCCCCTTCAGGATCTTTGCCTTTTTCAAAAAATTCCGCATGACGAGAAAGACTGTTCAGGAAAGTGATTGTCTCTCGAGATAGCAAGCCAGCCTTGTGCAAGACCAAGATCCTGAACAGAATCCTTGCCGCCTCAGGGATGGGGGATCCATGGACCCGAAGAAGTGGACATTCATACTGATGGTACGCGTCCCATGCTGAATGACGGCACTTCTGGAGACGACATGTTAGAGATTAAAGCAATCAGAATGGATTGTGAAAAGACTTACTTGGGAACAATAAGAGTAGACCTTGCATCGATAGCATCCGACATTGCAAGGTTCCCTTGCGAAGCACCACTCGCAGACACACATTTCAAGACCTTCTTCCACGCAACATAACTGTGAATAATTTTCGAATATCTGTTCACCCTCATCGTATTCCTTGGCCGCAAACAGACCTCTTCCAGCATCAGGAATCTCGGACAGGCGAATGTGAATAGTGGGGGATCCGGGGGGCTGTTGGCGCTCTTGGACAACCGCAGAATCACTTTGTATGAAGATGGGACCATCGGGATCGGTGCAGAGGCTTCTGAATCGATCAGAGGAAACTTCAAGGGCGTCCATGACGAATAGTAGCGTGAGTGCGTCAGGTTAGTGAGCTACAGAGATGTCAGGTTTGAATCTACCTTTTCCCACAACTTCGGTTGAATCATACCTGGTGGTCGTCTCACCGGCGGGAAAGAAACGATGGGTGGGTTGAGATAAGAAGGGAGCAGCCTCTGGGACTCGTGGAGATGAAAGTTGATGCGAAGAATGGAAAGAAAGTTCAATAATTCTGAGTTCTGGCTCGGACTAAAACGCGTGAGGATAGCTTTAAGTCGGCTGTGGAGATGAAGAAACCGAGCTGAGGCTTTGAAAGGACGCGTTGTTGGAGATCAGTCGCGACACGGGGAAGTTGAAAGGGAAGAGAATCCATAAAAGGGCAGAAAATTTATACGAGGTGTTTGTACATGCTCGCCAGAAGGCTTTCGTGCGGGAAGTGAATGTCAGTCTTGTAGTTAAGCCATAGTATAGCAAAAGACGCTAGCTAGCACAGATTATTAGGTCGTAGTAAAGTTGACCAGCAGAACTTATTCTCTACCAGTATATTACTGTATCATTAGTGGGATTTTTTTCAACCAAATTCAATCAATATTCTTCATTGGAATCGTGCCAACGGATATCTGTAGTAAAATTAATGTTTCCCGTAAGGAATGTATGATTTGCATTTTTTATGGTAAATTAAGCCCTACAAACGATGAATAGAGATATGCCAGTGCCAACGGCCGCAAGAGCGCAAATAGAGTGGACCCATTTACTATCTGAACTAGATGTATTCCTTGGTGACAAATCAGATGGGAAGATGATGAAGGGAAACCGCCGCTTCATTCGAGTATAGAGCACCAATATTGTTAGCTGTGAGGTTCACATGTAATGTCGTTGGCAATAGCCAGCTCTTGAAATTTATGCAAAGGGAAAAAAAGCGTCATGTACCTCGTCGACGCCGTTAGTTGTCGTTGAAGCCGGTGCGATATGAGGTCTCTACTACAAACTGAGGCGCAGGAGGGAGTAAACGTGAGAATGTATGATCTTTTCTATATCCTGCAGTTCTGCTCTATCCTGCCTTGTGATACAGTAAACAAATAAACATGGGAAATAGCACAATCACCAGCATCAATCAGATATTCTCGTCTGATTGAGCTGCAATTGGAAGATAGGGTATATCAAGGGCCAGCCATGAGTTCGATCGAGCTACCAATCCGCAAGCTTTAAATGCTCAGCGTCGCGAGCTCGACCTGATCAAACCCATAAATTGTGTTACCAAGTACGATCCAACGAAGAATCGCCTACTGCTCGCGCATGTTGCGGAAGAAGTCCATCACGCTAGTGAAGACGACGAGCAGGATACCACCACCGGGTCCGAGACGGAGCACCTTAGGAGTGAAGCCCTTGTACAGAGCTCCGAAGCCCTCCTCGCGCATCACTATTCCAAGCGAAGGCCAGGCCCAGTTGTACTTGCGCACCTGGCCGGCAACCTTGGTGGTGTTCTGGATACGGGACTTGACAACGTCCATGGGGGTGTTCAGGATAGTACCGGCGATACCACCAATGGAACCAGCGATCAGATCGTTACGGGTCTGCTCGCTCTTGTTGCCGGGGGTAGGAGTGGGAAGCTGGGCGCGGACCTGGAAGATACAGCCGAAGTAACCGGCGTTCCAGAGGATGTGACGCCAGAGGGTGGACTCGAGACCGTTGTACATGGCGAGAGGGCCCTCGGTCTGCACGATCTTCTTGACCACGTCAAGCATGCCATTGTACTTGCCGGCGGAGGCCTTGTCCTGCAGACGGATCTTGACCAGCTCGAAAGGAACGACGACGAAAGCCTCGGTGGCACCGGCGGTAGCACCAGTCAGGGTGGCCAGACCCTGGGTCTGCTTCTCAGCGCCGAAGGCATTGCGGTAGAACGCACCCCAGCTGTCGTTGGCGGCGAACTTGGTGGCACGCTTGGGCGCCTCCATCAGAATGGGAGCGGAGATACCGCGGTAAAGACGAGAGAAGCTGTTGCGCGGTTGTGGGTCAGCTTGAGATCGCGGTTATTTGCCTAATATGGAAGGCGACTGCGTGATACGTACCCCTCATTCTTCACGATCTTGCTGAAGCAGTCGAACATGCCATTGTAGTGCTCGGCGCCTGCGACGGGGGTTCCACTCTGGAGCTGACTGTGGGCTCGGGTTAGCTGGAGCTTTTCGGCGTTCTGCATTCGGAGATCCGTCCGATCGGGGATGCGCTTACACTCGAGTCTTGACGACGTCCAATGGGTACCTGCAGCACACAATTTGTTAATTCAGATGTCCCTCTAGCTTCTTGTACCCGTATATCGATTCGTAGGATCGGATTCATCGTCGGGGGTGCGATTGGGAGTCATACATCACCAAGATCTGCTCGTGCGGGGAGATGCATTAGTCAAGGCACGATACAGGACATCACGGGGGCAATTCGCAGGTCGGAGGAAATGACCGACGCAGGAATTCGCAAGAAAACATACCTCAGAGACACCAGCCACCGCACCGGCGGCGAACTGGTAGATGAAGGGGAGGGGCTGCTGCGGCTTGTCGGACATGATGGCGGTGGTCTGTGAGGAGGGGAGATGGTCAGAGATCGCAAGGCAACGCCAAAAACAGGAGCAGGTTCTAGAGACAGCTCTCTGCAGATTAAATATGAGAAGATATAAGAAAACGTACCAAGCACGTACAAGATACCGGGGCAGGTGAAGAAGAAAGAAGAAGGTTGTTCCGAGCGGAGAAGAGAATGGGGGAGCCGGTGTCGGTAAGAATCGGTGATCACCCGAGTCGCTCTCATTCTTTCTCACCGGCTAATCTTGTCCCCGTGGGGCAACCTGGGGGCTGTTTGATTTTCCATCTGCATCATTCGCATTTATCATCATTGCTCATTTCTATCGTGACTACCGAGTAGAAGCTTCGTAATGCCCAGATCCCCATCCCGATTCCAACAACAAGTCCCATTCCACCATTATTCATCTGCTTTCCACCACCGCCCGTCGCAGTCGCTTGCTCCTTCGCTACGGTCGTTTCAATCGCTCGGGTCGCTGTACAGCTAGCTCCACAGGCAAACCCCAAAGGGCAACATCCTCCGCCTTCTGCAGCAGCGCACTCAAACCAGCCTCCAGCACATGACCCAGATCGTCCTGATTCACCCGTCGCAACTGGCTCAACAACAGTCACACCATTTGAGACAACCGTCGTCGACGCAACAGTCGGACAAGAAGTTGTGTCGCAATTTCGCCCCGTCTGACAACATCCTCCATGATACACTGCCGAGCACGCATAGAAGCCGGTAGGGCAGACGTCGTTGCGGCTGGTTGTCGCATGAGTCGCCTTGGTGAGACTGGTCGGGCGAGCAGGCGGAACAAGATCATTGGTGTTGGTAGTTTGGGTCTTCGTCGTGTGCACACTGGCAGTCGTCGAGGTCAAAGTATGGGGCGCAGTCGAGTAAGTTACGGTCGACAGAATGACAGACGAGTGCACAGTCACAGTTATCACGGCAACATATGCGCCTATGCGAGGTCCAGTTAGCTTTGTCTGGGTGTCAACGATACCATCGCGATCGCAAAATACTTACAGCCACCAGAGACACACTGATAGCCAGGTATACAGCACCCACCACCCAGTTCCTGCGAACACGTCTCGTATTTTGCCGGACACAATCCCACCTGGCTTGAGCAGGTCAATCCCTTCCGACAGCACCCTACATCTCCAGAGCCAGTATCTTTGACGATCTGGCAAATATCCCGCGTCCCACAGCAGCGATCTGATCGGTTGATGGATGTGCACGCATAGGTATCAGTAGGACACTTGAAATCCCTGCGGCCGAGCAGGCCATTTGAATCGGCTTCCTGAGGGAGGGAAAACTCAGGAGGGAAGTGCCTGGGAAAGACAAATTCGTAGTTGCCGCGGGACTCTAGCCCAAATGTCGTATTATCTGACAGAGGATCTTCAATCTGGGTATTTGGATCATTCGGGGGCACCGACGATGCGCTCTGTGACTCGTCCAGAAACCTCCAATAATCCAGATAGAATTTCTCGCCCTCATCGGAGCTCATTTTCCTCACACCCTGGACAGGCGTTTGCGCCAATCGAGCTTCGAAATCTGCATTGCGTCGTAGAATCTCATTCTCCGAGTAGCTTTCGGTCGAGTTCACTAGGCTCTGATCGCCTAATCTCTCCAGGTCATCGTGTTGTGCAGCCGAACATGTTGAGCCCGAAAGTAAACAAGCGCTAAAAAGCGATAAGAGCCGCATCGGAGCAGCAGCGCTGAAATCCTTGCAGGTCGCCACGTATTTGTGGAAGCGATGTTCATGCACCGAGTAGAATCGGATGAAGACGTCACAGTTAGAATTCAACCGGGTCAAGAGAAAATTGTTACACCGACAATGTGATCGAGGGCGTGGATATGGAGCTTAATGAGGCTGGGGCGGAAGTGGCGGTGATCTGCCATGGATGCCCAGACCAACTGAAACAGTCACCCAGCCTTCGCAATTCTATGATGGTTGGGCACCTTGGTGGGTCGAACTCCAGACTGCATTTTTTGGTCATTCCTGTTTTCTTCCAGTGGGATTCTTGTAATGGGTACGGAGTAGTTCTGAAGCTTTAAGTGAATATAATAAGCATTGAATGTTACGTTGGGCGTTTAGTAAACGGTAGGCGGAAAAAGTCTTGAACGCGCCCAGAATGATCCTAGTATCGACTTTATAAATCAGTCGATCATGATCTGTGTTTTCATTTAAGTTTTAGCTCCCAGCCTTTCCGGTGCATTTTCTGTTTTTTTGTTGAGCTAACACATATCCACGAGTAAACAGCCGGAGGCGCAGGTTACTTAGCGTCTATACTCTGTAGAGAGCCGAGATCTAGTGATAAAGTATCAGAACAAAGTTATAAATGCACCAAATCTTTTAAATCATTAATCTAAATTGATAGCATTTGTTTCAGCATCTGCCTTGGCACCTCTGGCGGTGGATAGGCGCCCGTCCATGTCCGTCCCCATCTTCAATGAACGGCCAAATTCATCATTGCTTGAGAAGGCATGCCGGCCCAATTTCCGTGGAACCTAGAATGACTGTCGCCGAAGAACCTGTCGCGGGTCTGTACTGGAGTCCTCTAGCTTCAAATGAATAGCTTTCGCAGCTTGCTCCATTTCACTGAGCGAAGAAGGCACATTAGCCGTCCCTAGCTCACATCCAGGGCCATTGAAAATCAACGGAAGAATAGACGTCTTCCATAAATTAACTTCCCTTGTATTTGTCAAAAATATCGTGGAGCAAAGGAGAAACATAGTCAACAAGACCAAAACAGTAGGAAAGATAAACCAAAGCCAATTGACTGCAACGAATGTCTTGCTCAAAGTCATTGTACCGTACAATGTATAATCACTGTTATCTCTTGCAAAATTTGACAGGGAATGTGCCACTCTGGCCATTATCGTATCCAACCCCAAGTATCCCGTCTGAACGATCAGGTCAGACTTGGATCCTGTCGTTTGGACCCCAGCCTCCCATTCCCATATACTCGTGTTCAAGGGCTTTCCCATAAACAAACGGTGTACTTTACCTGTTATGTTTGGAAGCGTCTCGAAGATGCCCGAAGCATCAGCTGGCCAGCAAAAGCCGAAATCAGATATATTGGTCCAGCCAGGAAGTCATTCGAGATTTTTTGAGTCTCATCACCGTCGCTCATTATATCTTTGATTGAGTCATTTGGTTTCCAGCAGGTTGGACTCGTCTGACTGAATGCGTCCATCTCTGGGTCGTAAAATGTACCAAAGTCTTCCCGTACTATGGTGGTTGACTTCCGCCCATAGGAAACAGAAACTTTGTATGTCCTTACGCAGAATGCCATTGCACATTGGGTGACATTCTGTACATGCAAGCTCTCTGTAGGTGGGTAAGTTCTTGGCCAGTCGCTTTCATCCTGCAATACCAAATCAGCGTGAACAATCGCATAAAGTGGACTCATCATTCCAAGAAAGCTTTCTTTAGGGAAAGGCGAGGCTGGGGCCTTTTCAGTCTCCACTACGCTCTGAGCAAGCCAGCTGAGCTTTGCAGGCATCAATAGTGCAAAGGGTGAATCGAAATCCAGCGTGCCGAAATAAGGGTCCCTGAACCCGACAGTTGTACCCTTTTTCGAGGCTATAGAGACCGGGATAGATGACCAAAGACCGTGCGGAATGCTGACATTGCATGGAATCTGATGGTAGTTCTCAGTGGTACTGCTATTGAGTGAAGTTGGAACACATCTATTGAGTGAAGTTGCTGCGAGCCAGGGAACTGGACCTGTCAGCCCGTATACCATCACCCAGATGATAATTGGGCTGTACGGAGCTGTACTATTCAATAAAGTCTAGAAGTGGAATTTTGTATATAGTCTCTAGATATTAGCAAGGATTGCATTATTTGGTCAAGAATCATTGTAATCAACTGCAAGATAGCCAAGTCTATCCCTTTCTCTTTCTCTTTTGCCCTTTTTTCTTAATAAATTTGGTGTGGCTATTTTTGGCTCGAAAGGGCCTTCAAAAAGTTCTACATAAACTAGTTTCTTTTCTTCTTCTGCCATTTTCTAAGGTCGGCATCAATTGGTATGTTATTTATTCCATACTATAATTACCCACGCTTCAACTTTGGAAATATAACTTGTTTCTAGAGCCTTAGGATCGTCTATCAAGAATTGAGCATGAGATTCCGTCGTATCATTATGCGTAAGTATCTAGCTATCCTTCTTTTGGATCATACTAACTGTGAAAAAGCTTGGACAAAGGGAGCAAGCAAGAAATCCCGCACAAAGGCGAGAACCCAGCCAATGCCATCCCCCCACAGCCAGACACGGGAGAAAAGTCCTGCGGCTGAACTTCCCCAGGCGGAGCTGCCATTTATTTTGAAAGTCTCCCCAGGTCTTCCACAGTCGACTCTGGATAAAAGATTATTTACTCGGTTGCGTGCGGATGAATGGGAGCTAAGACGAGGCTAGAGAAGAGTTCCAAATGGGACTAGACCTTTCTTTCAAAATACTGAGACTGGGGAAATACAGATGGATTCTGTATTGGACAACGAAAGAGGTAAGGAGTATAAAGTAAGCCCAGATGGCATATACTATTATGTCGAGGGGCCCTGGCTCGGGATACCCTTGCCTTACAATTGGAAAGAGCAAGAGAAGGCTGGCTTCAAATTAGACTTTAATGCTGGCCTTTATGATAAAGAAGTCACTAAATAAGTGCCATTTGGTCCTTTGTTGGATTTGTGAGATATTAAAACTTGTAAATTTACGGTATTTAGAATAACACATCTCAAGTGCACTAGTTAGTGCGTACAGCTATTTCTTGCTTACATAACAGACTAAAATGCAAGTGTTAGTTAGTTAACTATTTTTTGGCTCTACGGAGTTATTGTGGGAATGTACACTAGGTTTGCGCATATCTTCTGACTGAGGACTGCCTGGCAACCAGACCGCCTAGCAATCTGTTATCCTTTGGACTCAGAGAGTCCCAAGCAAAAGAAAACGGCTTCTGACGATAATGAGGCCTTGGTGCAATGACACTATGTTTTGTCGTGCTAGACAGTTTACTCTCCTCTAATTGGAGTCTAAAAACGCAATCATTCATCACAATGGCTGTCTGTAATGGCATTGGAGGGTGGATCTATTCTCGAGACACATATTTTGCACATGGTGATACCTGCGGATATCACGTTACGTTCCACTCTATGATACATTTCTTATCTCTGATCGGGTCTCTAGTACACGCTTACTCCTTCGTTTTATTTATCAGATATCCAATAATGCAAAATCTCTTTGGGATAAATTGGGCATACAGAGGTACGATAGACAAATGTAGCCCTAGAGGAGATGTTCAGACAAGAGGCGAAGTTAGTTTTCATTTGAGTGTGCCTTCTTCACACTACTGTTCATCTAAGAACTTGACCCATCGTCGGGTTTATCTATGTTGCCACGCGATGATCTCGTGCGGTCTTTGTTTTGCTTGGTTCTTAAAAATTGGTACGACGTCTGGACAATCTGGCTCCTCGAGGATTACTTGCCAAATTCTTTCGCGTGATTGGAGATTCATCACGCATATTGGCGAAACACCACCGACCTCCGAGATCGGACCCCCAATTCCAGCTATATGGGGGCTCTCCAAGGTACGTATCTTAGGCTTTCTGTAGAAGGAGTACATTGTTCTTAAGTGATTTTCTTCAAAGAGCTTTCGAGAATTTTTCTTCGTGATCTCAAGTTTTTCACCACCCTGCACAATGTCACGGACATTTAAAATGATCTTCGGTATAATGACTTGTTGGGATTGCATGTCTTGCCATTTACACTCAGGAAAGACCACCTCGTGAGTCTTTGGGTTATAACGATATCTTTTTCTGAAACTTTGACGGAGACAATCTATGCCATCGTGAAAGGTATCGCCTGAGAAATCATTGGCGTGCAAGATCACATATATTGGTTTTCGATCAATCCCCTGGATACCTATTCGATCCAAACAACACCCAATAAGCACGGGCTCGGCTCCATGACTTATAGCTTTGTTAAGCCATACATCATCCTTGAAGATAGATCGCCAGATCCGGTTGGATTTTTCATCGTCGATGTAACCAAACGAGTTTGCCATGTCCTTCACCTCAAAAGGGTGCAAAAAGGTACTGATAAAATTAAGTATTTCACGAGGAAGGTGCATAATTTAGAATGAAGGATGAATGATAAATGATTCCGATGATCTGTGTGTATTCGTGGCACTGTATGGGGTCAAGGCCATATATATCGATCATCGAGCTTTCTGGAACCAGACTACAATAAATGAGGACTCAAACTCGTTGCTTGGAAATTTGTACCAGCATACTAATGGTTTGTCCGCAACTTCCTAGAGCAATAAAATTCAAAGATAATCTCTGAATTATGAGAGCAAGGCCTATTGTTACTTGCGTGGGGTATCAATCGAGATAGCACCTCGTAAATTTGTAAATGCCACATAACATCGGACATATCAAATCAAACTATAAGGATATGTTTCCTAGCGAGAAAGCAGTTGAACAATTTGATCGGGCATCAATCGACACCGATAATACTTCCACTCTTTATGACTCGAGTTCTCATTGATGGTTGAACGGTTGAACATATTCTGCCGCAATAGGGAGACTTCGTTCCTATGCTTGATTTCGGGGTCTGGGCTCTATTTTTTACTGCAGATTTACAATGAACAGTAGTCGATTCAATGCGACTAACTACCGAAGATGAAGGTCCCACTAATTCAAAATTTCATTTGCGAAGTGCTCACGTTACAGTAGATGGACATTACTTTATGTTGTTTATTTGCTTTGTAATTACCTCTTAAATATGGTATTGAATGACAAATAAATCAGCAGACACTTTCTTCGTGGAGCAGCAAGTTGAACAACTAAGATGGAGTAGCCCAAAATTTTCAGATGGTATTTCCTCTGCTAACTATTGGATTCTGGATTATCAAACCCCATATCGAGGCCTTCTTATATACCATACGCGCTCTGTTAATCTGACTTGATGCTCGTATATTTTTGACATCTTCTGATAGCTGTCCATTTGGACAATGGCTCGCGCACAAATAGTCCACTATCATAAGCATCCTTCTGATCTGCCCACTGGTGATCAAACCAACCCTGCTGAACTTCAGAAAGCTATAGATCGAGTGACATGGAACTACTACTTGTATGAATGCTGCTCGCCGAGTTCATTATGTGAGTCGAGGAACAGTACTCCCCGCGAGCTGTTGAAAATGATAAACTCACCATGGGAGCCATCTAGGTCTCGTCAGCTGCTGCTTCCCTTGCGTGACTTTTGGAAAAACCTCAAATCGTAGGAAGGATCCGAAGCTGGAAGAATACACCTGTTGTAATGGAGGGGTCAGTGAATTCCATTGCTTCTCAAACTTTATGCTTATGTCTATACTTACAGTCAAAAGTGCACGTTGTTTGGCTTCCTAACCACTACCATGACGCAATGGATATTGCAAGCCATTCGGAGGGGAGAGATAAGGCAAGAACATGGCATTCAAGGATCTTGCTGCTGTGACTGTCTCGTGTCGTTTTTCTGTGGACCTTGTGCGTTAGTACAGGAGGAGAAAGAGATTGAACTTCGGAATAGGATCAAGGTGATTCGTTATCACCGAATCTCTCAGATGGAGTATCGTCCTCCTAATATACCTAGGCAAGGGTAAATTCTAGTAGTCTGTGCTAGGTCTCCAGATTTTTATTCGAGAAAGTCAACGCAAAATTGAATTTAATTCCGAACATGTGTCGTACAGGGTAATAGTAGTAATTTCATTTACACTGTCCCCTCGCGAACGATATGCAGTATACAACGACTATATATCTGATTATGTACCAGTAGAGTGGTCCACTTCCTGACAGGAACTTAGAGCCTCGTCACGGCCTGTCGTGGCCCATTGCCGCTTCCAATATTAGGCTACCCTCACGGCGCACGACTACGGAACCGCTGTGACGCCTCGGCGAAGTCCAATACGGCCTGGACCGTCTTCGCCCTTGAGACGGTGTCTGGTTTACCTTTCTCACCTTCCTTTGAGCCTCCCAGCAGGCTCGACACGCTGTCCAGCGCTTCTCCAACGTCTCTTCTCAGTTTCGCCCGCAGCCCTCGCAACTTTGGGCAGTCTATCAACACATGAGCTACCGTCTCCTGCGCGCCGCACTCGCACCGGTCGTCATCCCTATAGCCAATCTTCTTTCGGTAGCTGGATAGCCAATTATGGCCCGTGCGCAGCTGTGTCAGCAGATACGCGCGGTTCCTGGGTAGTTTTTGGTTTTGCGAAAAGGAGGTCGGTTCCTGCCTTGTCTCACGTGACTGGGTTTCACTTCTGGGATGGTTGGTTATCGCCGTCCGTTGATAACTGCAGTGTGGGTCCGTAACACTAGTCCTATCACACAGGCCTTTACGCAGTTAGTCAAAGGATACGAAAAAGAGATGCATAAGAACACTATCTTGTCACTCGAAAACAACAAACTACGCGCACAGGCCAACCAAACTAAGAAAAAACAGGCAAAATCTAGTTAATGGATAGCCAGCGAAACAGGCCTAACAGGCGAGGATAATATACAGCGAATGGTGGATGATCAATTAGGTGTGGAAGTGGAAAATGCCAGGGAAGCAGGTCCGTCATCCGCAGCAGAAACGACCAAACAGCGCGCACCACCACACTGTACAAATTGCTGGCAGATAGGGCATAGGAGGACTAGATGTCCTAATTAGGATTTGAATAGTTTCATACATAAATAGGCGTTGGTGGTTGAATTATATTGACTTATATCCGTATAATGGCAGGTGGTTGACCCACTCGCCCGTGTGACCCATTCGCCCGTGGATTACGTTATGGACGGGATATGTAATTACATACTCAGCCAGCCACCTACATTTTCCCCACTCTGTCCAACACTTGCAAAATCTGCCGGCGCTAGTGTATTGTGATGCAGATACTGATGCAGATACAGAAAACTCAATCTAAATTACAGTGGCGTATCATAAGTCTCCGACCACCCCCTTTCACCGCCTTATTCTGCCATAGTTACTGCAGGTCTAAAACTTCCATAATATTACTATTAAATTGCTAATATTTAGTATACCATTCTCCATTTTAATAGCTGCGTGCATATGATGAGATAATAGAGGAAAATGGACTATGCAGCGCGATTTGGTACGCGATTTTAAATTTAGTATGCGAACGGAGTTTTACTAGGCTAATTCAGGAAGGCGGAGTAATGGGCGGTAAAAGGGGTAGTCGGAGACTTATGATACGCCACTGTATACTTTTGATCAATTTTTGGTTGTTAATCAGGCCAAGATTAAGTTTACATGGATGAGTCCGATCTGGTTGCCGCGATCTGCTAATCCATGCCAGAGATCAGCCAATAGCAGTGGATCAGAAGATCCCTAATCTCATATTTATACAGCCACCGCATATTTAGTAAATATCAATATTGCCAGTTTCCCCCATGCTTTGACTACCTTCAGGCTCAACAACAAAAGAAAAATAGACGATAAAAGATCAGATAAATCGATTTCGAAAAATATTTTGAGATATGTCTATTCCCCCTTCTACGGTATACAGTGGTGCTAATAACTTAACACCGTAAAAGTAGGCGACGTGCCGATGATCCGTCAACATGCAAACTCGAGCGATCTGGCGATATTTCAGTGACACGTCACCACCTTTTACATCAGCTCCAGAAGGAGCACTATGTTCCGGATATCATTACCTGACACTGCTTTTAACCCACTTAATAACAGCCACGGTTGTGACCGCCGTGGTCCGCCCGCGATGATCCGTCAGATTTCATACCCTGATCTATTTACACCGGACAGAATATCATCTGTATCTCTAGTTCCTGTGCCGGAGTAGTGATTGGTGAAAAAGGGGGGAGGTAATACGCTGATCCGCTCCTTCACTTATGAGGACACAGTGATCATCGCCAACGCAAGGGATGAACTGAACCACAACCAATCACCGGCATTGCTGCAGACACAAATTCATAGACACGGCTCTAACCTTTGAACACGCTGACAATGACGGTAGTTATAGTTATGGCTATCATGATTATTGATCTGAGTACCCCTAATATGTGGCTGTCTCTGGTAAATACGAAACAAAAGTGACTGCAGTCAGTAAAAAGCCAGTATTTAAATGGGTGACGCGAATATTTACGCCGACTGGTCGCTTCGCTTCCAGTCGGCCAGCCATAGGCGAAGCGCGCCGACGGTTACTGCCTTAGCTTCACTTATGTACCCCCGGCTTAATTCACTGAAGTCTCGAATCGACAACGGATCATTAATCAACGCACACGCTACAGGGGTCATTGTTCCATTGTTATTTTGTTTTTTCTCAAGAGGCGACTACAGAGTGAGAAGAAAGAGGCATGGCGCTCAGCTAGTCTTTGGGATACCCGAATTGGGCCTGAACGACGATCCGTGATGCCGATCGACAGGATTGACGCTGCGACTGACCTGTAAGAAGGCGAATCCATATTCCCTCCCCACAGTCTCTGCGCTGTAGCACCAGTGGTGAGTGAAAAGCTTCCGTTTCGGTGGCGTGGAAGTAAGACATTGGGCGCATTCATTAACCTTCATCTCTAGCTGCATGGTGTTTCAATAATCGGATTCCCATTCCGGCCGACACCGCAAAGAACCGATACTTCCTCAGCTACTCTGTACTTCCTGAGGCCCGAGAACGAGCTGGTCGAGAAATGGAACTCGGGGGAGTAGCTGTGGCTGGTTAATATCGTGACATTCGGGATATATTAATCCTGTTTCCGAGATATTTGCCCATGCCAGCCATCACGGAGGCTCAAGCAACAGCTTATTATTGCTATATCATATTATCACATGTTATAACGTTGTCATTGGATAGGAAAACCGTAAAAAAATGTAAATGCTGGAAATCGGTATTACAGGCGGATTTCCCTATTCGGATTCGTAAGAGATCAGCCTGGCTTGCTAGGATCCGCGATACTAGTGGTAAACTATTCAAATGGTAGTATATGTAAATCGTGAAGATCGGATCGGCGCCCAATTCTTGCAGTTGAGATCAGATGACCGAGGACGAGGAGCTGCAGTGAGCCCAGGTGTCTTGCAGCTGCAGTAAATGAACGACCGGAGAGGATATATAACGGTGGCATGGGGTTGTACTGCTCAGTTCGTCTCCCCCAGAGCATCTCTCCTCATTCAATCTTCAATATGCGTTTCTCCTTCCCCCTCATATCTGCCGTAGCTGCGGCGTTGGTTGGAGTCACATCTGCGGTGGTTCACGATGGAACCTTCATCCCAGATGCCGTCCTCCGCGTTACGGAACAGGACTCACAGCAGGCTTGCGTGCCCTACAAAGAGGTTTTGCTAGTCAATGGAACCACTCCAGGACCCGTCCTCCGATTCACGGAAGGCGAGACTGTTTGGATCCGAGTTTACAATGATATCGAGACTCAGAACTTGACCATGGTAGGTCTCGGCGCAGCTATCTTCTGCTCATCCCACTTACCTACGACCGCACTTTCCCGCCAACGCATCACCCGATGCCTTCCCGTTGGGTTTTCCAGCCTTGGGAGGAGTGAATCGAGATGAGACACGAAGTCTGCAGTAGCCAGTTCGGCTAACATTCAAACAGCATTGGCATGGCCTCACAATGGCAACAGCCCCTTTCTCTGATGGCACTCCGTCAGCTGCCCAATGGCCCATTCCTCCGAACCACTTTTTTGATTATGAACTTCATGTGCCCATGGGTTATGCCGGAACATACTTTTACCATTCGCACGTCGGTTTCCAGGCTACCTCTTGCACGGGCCCGTTGATTGTAGGCAGGCGTATTCCTTAGGCTCTGCTCTATTGGCACACCATCTTTTCATACTGACGTATCCTAGATTGAAGACCATGACGCCCGCCCCTACGACTACGAGGATGACCGCATCCTCATGGTCCAAGACGTCTTCCCTAATACCGACGAATATATTGAGGCGGCATTGCTGGCCGTCCCTATGGCGTATGAGAGGGCCCAAGAAATGGTGCTTATTAATGGGAAAGGAGGTGGTTTGACGTCTGAGAACACGACATGCAGCTCTCCGGTGACGGTTATCAACGTCGAGCGTGGAAAGACTTACCGTTTCAGACTTATTGGGGGGACTGGTTTATCAATGGACATTATCGGTATTGAGGCGCATCCTATGTTACAGGTAATCGAAGCCGACGGGTATGCCTCCTCGTATCCCCCTTGCCCGATTGATGAGATTAACAATTAGCAGAGCCTACACGGAAATGTACCCCACCTCATTTATGCAAGTCAGCCCAGGCCAGCGGTTCAGTTTCCTCCTCGAAACTCTTAGGAATCCAGACAAGGAGCAATATTGGATACAGCTAGAGACCCGCGACTTCGGAGGACTTACACGCTCGTACGCAGTTCTCAACTACGGCCCTGAAATTAATGATTCGGTTACCTCTATCTATCCACCAGCGGATCCAACCCCCATTACCTTACCACAGACAGACACTACTTGGTTAGAGTACACGCTCCGCCCCTTCAATGACTCGCGATACCCAACCGCATCTATGAATGCAATGGATTTCCCAACAGCTGCCGAAGTGACCCGTAGAGTTAACATCACATCTCATCTTCATATTAGCAGCGGCGGCGGCCTGCTTTATACACTGAATGGCTACACCTGGAATGAAGAGACTCCGCCGGAGCCTTACCTTGTTTCTCTCTATAAAAATGGCGGCTCAGATTGGCCGTCTATGGAAGTCGCTCTCCAACATGAGGGTATAGACCCTAACGCCCATGCTTTCCCGGCGCGCATTGGAGAGGTGCTCGAGATCGTGGTTCAGGGCACGGGGTCTGACGGTGGCGGAACGGAAACCCACCCATGGCACGCTCATGGGGCTCATTACTGGGATTTGGGTGCCGGTGAGGGTATATATGATGCCACCTTGAATGAAGAACTGTGGGCACAGTCCGGGGCACATCCGATCCGGAGAGAGTATGTTTCTTCCCCCGTCTTTACTCTTTTCCGAACTTGCCGGTTTCTGGGAGGACATTCGGGGAATGAGGCAATTTCCTAAAAGATATGAATTCTGACTTGGGACAGTACCACAAATCTCTACAGATACAGCGGAAATGCGGCAAATGGCACGCTCTCGGCATGGAGGGCCTGGAGACTCAGGATCACGGAGCCAGGTGTTTGGATGATTCACTGCCATCTTTTACCTCACATGGTGTGGGGTATGCAGACTGTGAGTTCTTATGTTATTATGAATGGTTGGCGTCTTTCAGGATAGATTTCTAACATGTATTACAGGTTTGGGTTATGGGCAACCAGACTGAAGTGCTTGGAATGATTGATAGGCCCGGTGTGGAAGGATATCTTACATATGGAGGGAGCGTCGTCGGGAATGAGACACATTCATCTGAGGTCGTCGACTGGTTCCCTCTATCTGAGTGGGAAGACGGTCAAATCCCCCCTCAGTGAATGGGAGAATAGTGTGACAAGGCTGCGGCATACCCGCAAATTTGGCCCCCAACCCTTAGTGCGTTCTTTATATGTTTCGGTATACGCTCAATCCAAGCCTGAATGTTCTCCTGCGGGAGCTCTCTCCAGGTTTGATTCCATATAGTAATAGCCTCTTGCCTAGACTTAGGTGCTCCCTTCCTAGTAGTCCTTCGCTTCACCCAAGGCCATGCAGGCTCAATTGCATTAAGATCAGGCGAATTCGGACACCAAAGCAATCGTTGTACTCTAGCTATATCAAATACTCGTTGTTGAATGTAATGATTATGCGCTGGAGCTTTATCTTCTTGTACGATCGTCTTCGGTCGCCTAATAGCGCATTCCTTAGCAAAAGGAAGAAGCTTTGGTATAAGAATCATCTTTTGATAGCGATACTAATCAATGCCACCCTTAGATCCTCGTGAGAGCTTTCCATTCTGCTTATTAAATTTCCATATAGGCTTTTTACCAGCAGGTTGTCGACGAAGGTTAATACGCCGTATACCAGTCTCAAGCTCCCACTGCTCGCGTAAAATAGGTTCAATCTCTTGATTAAGAGCTTCAATCTCTTGCTCTGCTTCACGTTTCTGTATAGCAGTTTCAGGGCACCAGCAGTGACAAGGGCCCTTAATATTGTACGTAAAACAGCCCCAAAACATAAATTCAGATGAACCTTTCCAACGCTCACGAATACATGAGCGCAAGAAAGCTTCATCTTTAGAACGCCAGACACGATAACCACCACGCTGATGTAAAAGAACCACTGAGGTCTCGTCAGAGAAGATCATATTCTTCCATTCTTCAAGAGTCCAGTGCTCATGAGCTAAGCACCAAGCTAATCGCTCAGCGCGTATCTTCTTCGTCAGTCCAGGCTTACTCGTCGGCTTTGTCTTTCGTAAACCGGCCTTCTTGAGGATAGTCCAGACAGTAGAGGATGGTATTTCTATTCCTTTCTGACTAAGTTCACCAGCAAGATCAGCGCATGTTTTCTCGCGGCCAAAGCGATCGAGGCGCACCTTTGACAGGATTGTATCAATCGTCTGAGGATCTTGTTTAGTTGGCCGACCAGAGCGATGACTATCTTGAACGTATTCATCTGTAATCTTTGTATGAATAGGATCGAAACCACGCTCAATTGCACGCGCATATATCCGATTAACAGTAGCAATCGATAGACCCACTATTTTCGCGATCTCACTAGACGTTTTAGTCGTGTACGCTCTTAATGCGACGACAGTCACACGATCAGCATGGGTGGATTGTTTAGGCATAGTGTTAGAAGTAGGCAGTAGTAGGAGGGTAGTAGGAGGAAGAAGATTGTTGTACTCAGGAGATTATGTGTGTATTCGCTTGGTATAACGTTAGTGGTAATATAATAGTGGTACGTGCGCTGCGCAATACTTTTGGATGGACCTCCGTAGTTATAAGGATCTTGATGGATAAGCGACCTATCGACGGACGCCTGGACCACCTAATCATCTGCCTTCTCCTCCTCCTCCTCCTCCTCCTCCTCCCCGGTCTCCTACTCAGCATCATCCCCCTTAACCGCCCTCGCTCGCTGAACACGTCGACCCCACCAGAGGCCATGATAGAGCATTTTCGCTATCTCCCAGAATACCAGGTGTTGGTGTGCATCCCCTGCGGGCATGCTGTTCCACCTGCCTACCTTGATAGCCACCTAAAAGGACATCGTAAAGAGTGGCTAGGCCTGGACTCGACCATGGCAATCTCCGTGCTCAAGAAACAACTGCAGGAATTCTCTTTAGCCGATCCTTCTCAACAGCAGATCTAGATTCCATCCGCTTTCTCCTTAGCCTTACCTAGCCTACCAGTAGAGGAGGGGCTTGGATGTATACAATGTCAATTTATGACTCGCTCCAAGGGTTGGATGCAAAAATATGTTCGGACCCATCAGCTCACACCAAGACAGCAATGTCGACCTTGGAAGACTGCTACCACGATTACATTATCACTGCCACAGGTGGGCTCAGATCTCTAGGAAAAGGTTTATTGCTAGCGCTTCTTTCCCTTGGGCCCCCAAATTCGATTCTTTTGGGTCACTCTGCTTCTTAAACCTACTACAGCAGACCTAGTCGACCCTATTTACGCCTAAATCTACAAACAGATCCGGTAATGTGAGCAGAAGGAGAAAGAGTATAACCAAGTTATCATAACGGACCGTGACTATAGTGAATCCAGCCCTTGGCTAGAAAAGACCCGATAGTGTAACTATATCCAGGGTTATACTTTTACAGAACTTGCTGTACTTATATATATAACAATAGCAAACTTGCCAGTGGCTCTATTGATGGATCCATTCGAGTTTGGGACGCGGAGGTGAGATAAGGGTAAAAGGAGCATGTAATTCACTGTATTAATCTTTTGTTGCAGACCTATTCTCTTCTCTGCGAGCTGGACAGACATGCGCACAGCCTCGCAACAATCACATGGCTACCAGATGCGAGAACCTTTATCAGCTCTACATTTGATGAACATTTATATCACTGGTCTGACACTGGTGAGCTTCTGCACATTCTACAGAACGTGCCCAGATCTGGGTTTTCGTGTCTCACTTCCGACATCAGTCAATTTGCCATGGCCGATCCGAAAGGGCAACTTCATTTCTATGATCTAAAGAGCAACACGGTGACTAGATCAATCTCTTTGGAGGCTAGAGCACTGTTCATGACAGTCGAGATGGACACGAATATGGCCCTTCTGGATATGTCGGAGGGGAAGCTTCAACTCATTGATCTTTCGAGCGGAGATATTGTTGCAAGGTATGAAAGTGCTCGAGTGAAGGAATACTATGCCACCGAGTGTGCATTTTTCGGGAATGACAGTTCCATTATTCTTGCTTCCAGCGAGAACGGCAAGATTTGCGTTTGGGATAGACTGGCTGAGACACTCGT
Source organism: Penicillium coffeae (assembly GCA_035985395.1). Taxonomy (NCBI): domain Eukaryota; kingdom Fungi; phylum Ascomycota; class Eurotiomycetes; order Eurotiales; family Aspergillaceae; genus Penicillium; species Penicillium coffeae. The sequence continues at coordinate 582,132 of CP142594.1, read as the reverse complement.
AGACGTTCTCGAGCATGCCGAGTATGGATGCGTCAACTCGATTTCTGTGAATCCAATGAACCGAAACATGTTCATATCTACCGGTGATGATGGCAAGGTCAGATTATGGAAAATGGAACAAGAAGCCATGCTTGGTCTCTAAGCGACTCTTCTAGAGCTCCCTTCTAATGAAAATCGCTGATCTGCCTGGCCAGTAATTTTGCTGGCCGCCTCTGTGTTATGATTTCTTTAGCTGCATGTATTATTACAGCGGTTGAAAACTGTAAACATTTTTTGCAACCGATTCTGCAATATTATGTTATCTCAAAGCTCACTATTAAAAGGAAGGCTGAATTTCTCGCAGTAACGTTGAAAATCATTCACTTTCTCTCAGACCGATACACTTGTGGAGGCTCCTTGCTACCCACGAAACATTGCACATACAAAGCAATATTGCGGTCGCTATCTCCAGGCGTTCGCTTCAGCAGCACCGCCTCATAGTAGGAGGTCCACGGCAGATGGTCCGACAGTATATCCATCAACGAATCGCTCCCCGAAGTCTCGCACAAAATTGTCATATGTAGTTTCAGGCTTATGGATGCACAGCCCACAAAGTAGCTTTTTCACTGATTCCTTGAAATCACAGTGTGGCAATGCTTCAACGACTGCTTTGTACTCTTGCTCGGTAATTAGACCCCCTGGGAAAGCCGGCCCCATGAAATCAGCCGTGATTCCCATATTACACAGTGCAACTTCATCTTCTTTGTGGTGTGCGATACTGGTTGTTGTGTGCAGCGCAATGCTATCCCAAACAAGTTGAACCTGGCGCTCATCAAACTTCGGATTTTGAGTTTTGAGAAAGTCGCGAGCAGCATTCGCGCCATCGACTTCAAACCGCTTGTCCGTCGTTGAAAACATGCTGGTGTGATCCCAAGCAAGGTCATGGAGGATGCATGAAACGGCGTGAACTTCGAGATCTGTCTTTTCGAAACGAGGAACCTTGGATGCGATGATGGTACCAAAGACCCATGAACGATAGACGTGATTGAATGACATTTGATCCAAATGTTGGCGCGCGAATTCGAGTGCTGCTTGGATGAGGGGGCTATCGATCAAAGTAACGCCGCCCAGCGTGCGAGTTGTATGGGCCTTGGATTCCATTTTCGCTGATTTCTGTATGTTTATATGAACTTGTAACTCGAGAAGTTAGATAATGATCAAGCCAAATGTTGGTTGTTGGAAGGTTTTTAGGATGCACTTTGGGGCCTCATCGATTGTATTTATATTCAGTGCCGCTGCAAACATTTGAAAGATTAATCCAAAACAGTATGACATTTCCAGTACGTACAATCCCAAGGAAACAAAGCCAATAGATTTTTGAGCTGGCAGTGTCGCGGCCCGGTTTGCCCCTATGGGTCAAAGCTATACGATGCTCAGATGCTTTTCGATGACTCCATGTCTGTGGCCTCTAAATAAAGGGATCTGCGAGTGCCGGCGGTCCGGTATGCCTGAAGCAGCTTAGGGCCTTTTTGCGGGGGCAAAGCGACGGGAGGGGAATCGACACTTCTTCCCTCTCCGAAAAGGACTTGGGCCAAGTAGCGTCAACATTCGATGGATCAGAATGTCACGTCCGTGTCGGACTTGTCGTGCAAGGAAGAGAGCAGTATGTGGCTTGGTATGATTCGTCTGAACTTTGGCACTGATTACCGATTTAGTGTGACAAGACACGCCCAAGATGTAATGCGTGCATAAATGCAGGTCGTAGATGTGCAGGATATGATCCAATTGTTAGTGGTATTTTCGTCAACCTTGACAAGAGTAATGTCAAAAAGCGAATGAAGCCTTTGATTTCCGAAGCAACGCTCTCTGCGAAAAAGGACAGCAAGCCCCGTGACCGAGATGGACTTCAGCCCTTTGAAATCTCGACAATTTCAATCCACATACTTGACATTTCTCCTGGTGAATTTCAAAGTCATTTCATGACCTTATGGGCACATTTTCAGAAAGCATATGCACGAACAACTGACAGCTGGTCTATTCGGATATCAAGCCTAGGGCTTCACCACAGGGCTCTGGATCTCGCTTTAATCTCCCTTGCCGCTATGCGATTGTCGCTGTGCGGCGAGAAGAGAAAATACGAGGTCTTCAGCCTCTCCGCATATAACGAAAGTCTACAATTATTCCAGAAGCTTCTACAAAGCGAGCGCCAAAGCGACCTATTGGTTGTGATATCATTGATCTTCACCTTGTTTGAGGCAGCTCAACAGTGCCCAACAAAGATATACCAATCAGGATGCCATGGCCATCTAAATGGTGCACTTAGTCTTCTCAAACGACAGGGTCCCTCTTCATTCCAGACCGGTGGATTTCATGTAGCATTTAAAAAGCTGCGAGAAATGGCAGTAAGTATGATTAAGCTCCACCATTTGACGTTCTCACTATTTACACGTATTAACTTCTGAATCCACAAGATTCTTCTAGCATTCTCTACTCAGGATGCGTCATTTTTTGCCGATCCAGAATGGCTAAATGATCCTTGGACAAAGACTGAGAAGTCATCGCGCGACAAACTATACGACATTGCTGCCAGAATGACAGTACTGCACTCCAAGGTGTATTCTGAGGTCACAGTAGACCTAATTGACCAGCATTGGAAAATGGACCACGACCTAATAGTCTGGCGCTCCGAGTGGCTTCAGAACGACCATCCGGATCTCCAAATATCTTGCAAGTGCAAGGAAGACCTCTGTCTCTGCATTCCACACCCCAGCTTGCCGCCGTTGAATGAAATGTGCTACACTGGCTCCGAGTATCTTTCTCTGCTTCTATTGCACGCTAATGGGACCTTGAGGCTTTACGAAAATATTTGTGGCTTACATGAGTTTGAAACCATCACCTTCCTTGGGAAGCAAAAACTTATGAGACGCGTGGAATGGGTATCCCTTTACTTAAAGGATCTTCTCAGTCTGCCTTGCTTTGGTCGTGCAATGTCAGACGTGCTTGGCATCACCGAGGGACGCTGCCGATCACTACTTCCTGTTTGGGCCCTCTCGCAACGCTTTGGTATCAGTCGAGATGAGCCGTCGGAGTGGTGGTCTAAATTGAATGACCGGCTGAATTACGGTCTTTGGTAATATGAGTACAGATAAAGTTGCAGCTTTCCTCGGTATGCTAGACTCGATGGGTGAAATTAATTTTTAAAGCCGTTGAATGAATGATTCTAATCTAGTTTTTATTATTCGGAGGTCGAGGGACATCTGCCCATTTGCTAGGGCGATGATTGGAACACGGTCTGAAATAAACAACATGCTCTCAAGCAACCGTATTGAAATGATTCACCGTTGTTCGCATTTCGAGAAATAATCAAGGTTCACGATTGCGTTCACAAATAATAAGAATTTTGGCGACAGTGTCGGTGCGCTCAGCTTTATATAATTAATGGTGTTACCTGTTGTATTCCGTAGTTTGATTTGATTTGCGTTTTCTATTGTGGTCAGATCAAGCTCTTTGGGCTCCAATTTTCGGGCTCAAGGCACGTTTCGTGCGACAAAAATGCCAAGATGTCCCCAGCCGCATGAAAGGAAGTCGCCTTGGGCAGATTCAGTCCAGGACTGGCTAGGATGCATCGCCGATACTGCTAGTGCCCATTCCGAGGTCTTGGCACCCCCTGCTAAGTCCGCTGCGGAAAAATTAGACGAGATCGGTCCTCCTGTTGCACCCAGACCACTTTGATCCCTGATTGCCAAGCCGCTATGGCCAGAGCCCCAAGATCCTATTTGATCGGGATGGATGGGGACCATAAGCGCTAACCAGAATCCGATCTCAGGACCCTTCGGCTGTGTCCGAAGGATGCGTCCGATTTGCCTTCCGCGCGAGTCATGTTTCTTTAAATACGGTTTCCCCTGCTTCTGGGGGAGCGATAGGCGTTTTTGATTGTGCAGGTCTACCGCAATTATGACTTTGGCTTCGACCCTCGTATTCTCGCTCTTAGCAGCGGCTCGATTGTCTGCCGCGGACCAAGTCGGGTACTTTGAGGATTCGTCCATTGTCGCTGACCCGGAGGGTCTCGCGAAATGCTATGACGATGCACAGAACTACTACACGACTTGCATCAACAAGAACTGCTCCGGCGGTGATGAAGAATGCTCCAAGGCCTGTAACGGCGATGTATCGTGCATGGAGCAACAGTGCCCAAACCTAGGAATTGACTGCATGAACGCGTGTGGATGTGTACAGGCAACCGACAATGTGGCTTGCATTGCTGCCCATGGCTGGAACCAGGTAAGACCCCTGTCATTTGAATCGTCGCATCGTTCTCTAAACATGTCTTAGGTCTACTCTTGCGAATACCAACGTACAGTCGAAGACCTTTTCACCTTGTGCGCCAAGCCAGATGCAGACAACGTTCCTTTTTGGCCTCCACCCGATGACGCCCCCGGTCGATGCTCTTGCAATATGGGCCGAATTGACAAAAACGAGATTGAAATCCAAAACCAAATCTCTGCTTGTGCCAACAATGAAACTCTCCTCAACCAGATTTCGTCTGCAGACGACGTGAGCGAGCTGGGAAATGCTTGTATTTGCTGCTATGATAGCGCGATGCTCTCAACGTATGTTTTATCGAATATCGAATTGTCTCTATCCATTGTTACGCATTCTGACACATATTTAATAGCATTTACAACACATGCCCAAACACAAGACCGGATAATCTCGCATTCGATACGTATTACGCACAGGTCTCCAACGATTGGCTTGAATGCGGCGACTACCTGGACCAATATGACTGTGCAGGCGACTTAGGTTTCGGCGCCTCTACCGCAGGAGACACCCACACATTCTACAAGCCAGGGAATTTCCCCAAAAACGGCACCCAAACTCTGTACAATACCGCAGGGGCCCTTACTACCCCTGTTAGCGCAACCTTTACTTGGACCTGGGCTAAAGTCGAGCGCACTATCGTTGCCGAATCCACAGATAATGTCGTCAAAGCTACAGCTAGCAGTGGCGGTAGAAGTGACGGGCCTACAGCGACTGAAACAGGAGCCAGTGCTACTCAAACCGGTGCTGCTAGCACTGAATTTGTCTCACTGTGCAGAACTATCATTGCCGTGGTCTCCCTAGGCCTAGCACTTTTATAGACGACGCGTTTACCTCCCGCATAATATTTACGGTAATATTGTCGCGGCCAAGTATGTTAATTGGGTTTCGAGAGAACACTCAATACTTGGAGCATGTCGGCAAGACTACATGGACACTTCATGCAAATACAGTAACATACTATACGATAATGAATATTTGCTTCAATACCAGCACGGAAATTTGCCCATCTTAAAATCAATGAAAATGGTGATTCGTGAAGATAGACAGGCTTGGTATGGGCCGTTCAATCGTCAATTACCTTACCACTATCATTACCGATTTTCACATTGAGTTCCATCGTTTGGTTGATCAACACAAGACGGCCTAGAAAAGAAGGTCGACAGCGAAGCCGTTTTTCTACTACAGAAGGTAGAAATAGCCGATTGTAGGTCGGGCGTACTTTTAGCCTGCAAAATACATCACATCTGGTGCTTATCAATAATTCTGAGCCTATGATCTTCTTCATACTAGCGCTGCGAAGTCACCTGATTATGCAAGGCTAGCATGAGACATACCCCTCCTTCAGCCGATGTTCAAATCAGTAAAAGTCAATCGTTCCAAGTTCTATCTAATACAAAGATTCCATGACTTCTTCCAAGATCATGGGATCTGTAGGGTTTTCTGGCTTCAATAGTGGAAATCAAGTGGGGATAAATGATGGGATAATTCATTTCCATGCCCCTGGTAAGTTGGGAAGAGGGCTTGATAACTTTAACTGGCTAACGCCCGATCCCGGGTCCAGTGCGACCGGAAACCCCACCGACCCCTTTATCGACCGTTCCATTCCGTCGCGACCCAGATTTTGTTGAATGTGGAACTTTGCTTGATCAGTTACGAGAGAAGGGCTCTGCCCAAGGTACTAGAGTAGCTCTTGTTGGCTTAGGCGGTGTTGGGTAGGTGAAATTGGACCATCCTTTGAATTTTCTTTTGCTGATTTTATAGGAAAACTCAAGTTGCTGTTGAGTATTGTTACAGGGTTCGAGACACGCACCCCGGGACATGGATTCTCTGGATCCATGCAAGTAATGCAGCTCGCTTTGAACAAAGTTGTTGGGATATCGCCAACCGATTCAAGATACCAGGACATCTGGATCCCACGGCAAATATATACGCACTCCTCCATCAGTGGCTCAATAACGCGAAAACTGGAAATTGGGTTCTTGTTCTGGATAATCTTGACAACGATGAATTTCTTCATGCAATTTCTTCGGAACAGCCAGACAATGACAGTGATGGCCGTTCTGGCACGAGAGGACGATCAATTTGGTCGTACATTGGCGAAAGCTCAGTTGGTGTCATTGTCACAACTAGTCGAAGTCGACAGATAGCATTGAGAACAGCGGAAGATGACGATGTTATCTCGGTTGAACCGATGGATAAAGCTCATGCAATCTCCCTCTTTGACAGAAAAGTCGGAGGGCAGTGTGACCAGTCTGACCGAGCCGCAATGGTCGATCTTACCAGTCTACTAGATTTTATGCCACTTGCGATCGTGCAAGCAGCCTCCTTTATCAGACGACGAAGACCACGTGAGTCGGTTCTACAGTATCTCGAAAGATTTTGCAGGAGCGATCACCAAAAGATTCATCTTCTTGGTTCCAACGGGGAGGAACTCAAATACCGCAGAGACCGGGACGCCAAAAACTCTATTCTGATCACCTGGCAAATCTCATTTGAAGATATTGAGGGAAAAAGACCATCAGCAGCAGGCCTCTTATCTCTTATGAGTTTCTTTGATAGGCAAGATATCCCTGATGTTCTTCTTCGTCAACATCAGGCTACAAAATCGACTGTCAGCAGTCTCCCAAAGAACGACATGGTCGATGGCAGTGATGAATCCGGCATGCTGGATGACATGAACGAGCTAGACGAAGCTGATGGCTTTGAGGATGATGTGCTAATGCTAAGAGACTATTCATTGATCTCTATAAGTTCAAGTTCTGCGAACTTTGCAATGCATCGACTTGTCCAATTGGCGACACAGGAGTGGCTCAAAGCAAATAATCAACTTGAAGGTTGTAAGGAGCGCTATATACAAAAGCTTTATCAGGCCTTTCCCAAAGGGAGATTTGAAAATTGGAAAGAGTGTCAAATGCTTTTTGCCCACGTACAAAGCGCAGTCACACAGCAGCCATACTCAAAGATCTTTCTAGAAAAGTGGGCAGCACTCCTTCATGAAGCTGCGTCATTTGCGTGGGTGAGAGGAAATTCTAGTGATAGTCAGATGATGGCACAGAAAGCAGTCGAAGTGAGAGAAATGCTATTTGGACCAGGCCACCATGGAGCAATTGCGAGCTCTAACATGCTTGGCCTAGCCTATAAGCTTGGAGGGCAATTGAAGGCAGCCGAAGAGATTCAGATGCGAGTCATTGCGAGTTACAAGCAAGAACTTGGGACAAAGCATCCTAAGACTCTGACAAGCATCGCTAATCTAATATCAACATATCATAGCCAGGGGCGATGGCAGGATGCAGAAGAGCTTGCAATATGGGTTTTAGAGACTCGAAAACAAGTCCTTGAACCAGAAAATCCTGATATCTTGATTAGTATTGGGAATCTGGCACAGATCTATCATAGCCAGGGGCGATGGAATGAAGCAGAGGAGCTTGAAACAAACATTGCAAAGACTCGCGAGCAGATTCTTGGATTGGAACATCCTGATACTTTGGCTAGCCTTGCGAATTTGGCATTGACATATCATAGCCAGGGGCGATGGAATGAGGCAGAAGATCTTGAAACAAAGATTGCAAAGACTCGCAAACAAGTTTTTGGATCAGAACATCCCGACACTATGACCAGTCTTGCAAATCTAGCAATGATTTATCATAGCCAGGGACAATGGATGAGAGCCAAGGAACTTCAGACCTATGTTCTAGAGACTTCTAAAGAAGCACTTGGCCTAGAGCATCCTCAAACTTTAATGAACATGGCCAACCTGGCAGTGACTTATCAGAGCCAGGGTCAATGGAACGAGGCAGAAGAGCCTGGAGCCCAGATTATCAAGATTCGTCAAAAAGTACTTGGGCCAATTCATCCTGATACTCTTGTGAGTATGGGAAATTTAGCAACAACATTCTATAGTCAAGGAAGATGGAAAGAAGCCGAGGAGCTTGAGATACAAGTTATGCAGACCTCCAAAAGAACACTTGGGCCAAAACATCCTCGGACTCTGACTAGTATGGGCAATCTAGCGTCAATCTTCGGGAATCAGGGCCGGTGGGAGGAGACTGAAACGCTTGAGAAACAAGTCATGGAGATCTCTAAGCAAGTACTTGGGCCCGAACATCCTAACACTTTGGTCAGTATAGGTAATTTAGCAATGACCTATTATACTCAAGAGTTGTGGGAGAAAGCCGAAAATCTTCAAGTACAACTTGTGGAGACTTCTCAAAGAATACTTGGGCCAGATCATCCTAATACACTGACTAATATGGCCAATTTAGCATCAACATTTTGGAATCAAGGCCAGTGGGAAAAAGCTAAGACGCTTCAAATGCAAGTTATGGAGGTTTCTCAAACGGTGCTCGGGCTGGATCATCCTCAGACTCTGCTTAGTATGGACAATCTAGCAATGACTCATTCAAAATTGAAGGAATGGAAGGAGGCCCAACGACTCCAAATGCGAGCAATGGAAAGCCGGAGACAGATCATGGGGCTCAACCATCCTGATACTCTGACCAGTGCGAACAATCTGGCATTCACTCTGAAAGCCTTAGGACAGGATGAGCCCGCTCTTCAAATGATGGTCGACTGTGCTACGCGTCGCGAGCAACAATTAGGCTCTCACCATCCACTCACACTGTCGTCAATTTCTGCCTTAAACAAGTGGCGGGATACATGTGAGACTGCATCATCAAATCCTTCTAACGCAGAGGATGGAACACAACAGGAGCAAAATATCAAGGGAAAGTCAACCCAGGCTTCATCCCCAGCAACTGGACGTGGCCTTTCCTTAAAGCAAGCCGTTTTAGCCAGTATCTTCCGCAAAAAGTAACTAGAGATCTTCATGAGCATACTTCATTGGCAGTGCATAACGATGAACCTTGATTTAATTTGATGTCCAATTATCTAGACTCACTTGAATTGGTTAGTCGGTCACAAAAGGATATGGGAGAACTGAAATTCCCGAAGATATCTTGATTTTCAGGCCAAATTTCCTGGTCGAATTGCCTTGGTATGATGTGAAAGTGTTACTTGCATACATATCAATCACCAAGTGAAGCATTTTACATGTATACGTGCCCAACAGCAAAGAGACTCCTTAATTATCAAACAAAGAACGCTGCATCGCTTGATTTACAAAACTCATCCGTACTATTGGTGGTTTATGGCCACGGCCGTCGTTCCAACAGAACATAGACTCTCCTCGTCCTCCAGTTGCCGTGGCAAAAAAATTGTCTTTGCACAAGGGCGTGATTTTATATGCAATGACGAGGGTGCAAACTGTGATGATCCCCACCTCAGGGAGCATAGTCATTATGAAATAAGCCGTTGGGTCGCCCTTGATCGCATTGAACTTCATATTGCCTGTGATTATGAAGATCAAGGAATATGCCAAGCGAATTGCCAACAGTGGAATGCATATTGAGACGCCGATCAGAGCCCACTGCTCCTCTTCGGAGTATTCGGCCCGTCGAAGCCAAAACAGAAGGAAGACCACGACAAGGTAGACATATATCGCAGCCAGCAGTGATATGCTTGCTTGGGAATAAGGAGTCGGCGCCCATGGGTTGTCGGCGTGAATGACAACGACCCATCCTGCAATCGATATGGCAATGTCGATCCAAGTAAAGAGCGAGGGAAGAAGGAAAATGCGTTTTCGAACGACCGTCACGATCTTGTTACTATTCACGAAACTTGTTATTAATCTGTAATACCCATCGAGTAGAAAGGGCGCAGAACTTACATCCGCTCCAGCATCTCCAAAAGAAGAAAAATGATAAGAATCATACCGAGAGACTCGCACACAAAGATAGCACCCCATAAGCCATTAGAGTCATGATTAATAAGTGCAAGTTTGCAGCTCGCACTAATAAGCCGCAGAAGAGTGAACACGCCGATGCAGAACCATCCTATTTGGCGAATGTAGCGAAAGTAGATGGCAACAAGGAACGTTTCTTTGGAGATGTATGATAGACTGTCAGCTATAGAAGACATTAGCCAATTTCGAACTCGAACTGAGAGGACCACGTACTGCAACCAAGGCATAGTACAACGAATACCAGGAGGCTTCTAGCATTGTATCCCCGTAGATGGCTATCTCGCACTGTGTGATAAAGGTCGGCATATGCACGACATTATGCACCCAAGAGAGATTCATTTGATGATAATGCATCAGGCGTCGGATCTGATCGGCCGGAAACAGCAGATCAGCCGAGTTTTCTGCAAGGGAATTAGCTTCAGGCAGCTGCGCCTCTTCAATCTGTGCAGCTTGTACAACTTGTTGACGATTCAGCGCAAGGAACTCCAACATGACAGCTGCATCGCCGTTGATGAAGTAGATGGCAACAAGGAACGGAGCTGAGAATGTGACAATCTGGGCCACAGCGATACCATCATAGTAGGTAAACTTCCCATTACCAGCATGTCCTGCCATGCTCGAAAAAGTATTGGCAGGAAATTTATTTGCTGTAGTTCGTCTGATCTTTCGGAATCTGAAACTCGGGGTGATGTCCCAGGGTTGGGATCTTTCATGGAAAACAACAAAACCATTTCAGACTTGCACTTGCGCCTTTTAAACAAGAAGACTCGGCGCCTCCTTATGATGATGATACCATCCTGGGTCTTCTTCATGAGGCTGAAGCCATTCCATGAAACAACAAACCATGCTTGTCATTGGCGGTGCTTGTCCCACACTCATCTCTATATGGAATAGCTCGCGAGCAACGCCAAGACCGGTGGAATTACTCCCCGACAAAGGTGATCGGCAGACGTCTGGTGTCCTGCGCCACGACTAGCAGGCATTTTTCTTTTTTTTCAACGTGGGGGCTGGTCTAAAGTAGTTGCGTCGAAGTCGATAGGCTAGAGACATGGATGTCTTATCCGACTCGCAGTCGTTACCGGTTTGAGCTAAATTTTGACTTTGATCTATGTTTAAGGTTAATATGGAAAGGCGTAAGACTTGAGCCAATTTGGAAATTGACTCTTCAATCTAGAAGAAATTAATCTAAACGTGATTCAGCTTTGCGCTATTTGACTACCACCCGAAGCTTTCTTGATGCCAGAAGACAGATCGGCCTTTTTCCACCCATGGACCGACTGATGCTCGGAGGTCCCGTGCCATTTCCTGCGGCCCGCAGAAGAAAACAGCAACGCGCTCCTGGGCATGATTGCTGAAAACATCATCAACAATCTTCCGCAGGTCTGGCCGACCTTGAATCCCTTTGATACCGCCTATCGTCAAATTTCCTGAAGACTGGTCTAGCTCATCCATCTCCATATTTTCAGCCAAGGGGGCGGTGTCAGAGATTTGCTCTTGGACATGGGCTTGACCCTGGCGCGTGAGATAGATACGAATAGGTGAGCTTTTCTGGAAGATGTCTTGCGCTAATTCGGTTGCCCAGTCACCCTCAGCTGCGGATCTCAACGCCCATGTGAAATTGAGGCGCTCGAGTCCCCAATCTTGTGATTCGAGCTGCTGTTGTAAAGCTCGGTAAATGGGTATCATGAACGTCGCACCAATCCCACCGGCAACAAGAAGAACCCGATCATGCTTCAAACCCTGTGCAATGAGTGATTCTTTGATGCTATATGGACCCTCCAGGGACACCATCAGCTTTGACATGTATTTGTCTGCATGCGACCATAATGTCTGTGTAGTGGGCCCACGGCCGACACGAAGAACGAGCGTAAGCTCGTCTCCTGAGACATCGGCGATAGTAAAAGGATTTGAAAGAAGGCGGTTCGCGTCGCCAAATTTTCGGTCGGATGGAAATCCCACAAAGACATGAGGGGCAACTCTGCCATGGAAAGATGCTAGCTTGGATTCGGGGATAGAGATCTGCAACTTCAACAGATCTGTATGCGGAATGCGCGTGATAGTGGCAGGCTCGATGATTGTAGCCATTTGTCGAAGAACTCTGTCGACAATGAAAATCGAAAGAGCCTCGATGGTGTAGATCTTCAAGGGTCGCTCATGGAAAAAGAGGATGGGCATCACAATGAGCCCAATGACAAGATGGAAGAAAAAGAAGATGCGGTAGCTCCATCGGCGAAATATTTGTAGACTTGTGCCCATAAGTATAGACATGAGACTAAGAGCCATCAAGCCAGTGATTGCTGGGATAGACTGCAGGCGTTTGAATGTGTCTCCCTTTTGAACATAGTAATTGAGATACAAGGAACCATGAACTACAAATAAAACCATAAGAATACGCCCACAAACTTGGTGCCAATGAATCAAGCTCTCGTGTGAAGTCCCCAGAAGGAATGTCAACGGCGAATAGCGAGTTCGTATTGACAAAAGATAGTGGATGGGTAATTGCGCTGCCGCAACTCTCCCAATCCGTTTGGTAAGATGGAGATAATCTGTCACGAATCAGTGAGTTATCCATATTCCGAGATGAGCTGACGCATTCACCATGTCCAGTTTGGCTGAAACAGAGAATCAGCGTCCATAAAGTCCAAGCACCTCCGGCGATCCAGCGCTTCCGTAGCCCCCAGTTGGGCGCAATTTCACCATCAAGCCACCACAGCGCGTACCTCCATCGAGCCTCAGCGGTTTCTAAAGACCCCCCGTTATATCTCAAGCCAGCTGTTGGCTCGCCGACAGCTGAATACGCGACGCTTGGTTTTCGCTGTCTCACGCGCAGCCACAACACCAAACGGTAGATCTGATAAACCAAGATAGGGATCAGCACCGACAACTGGGAATAGAGCCCATACTGGCCGATGACCCTTCGCCTTTCGGCTTTGGCGTCAGGCTCCAGGGTCACGATGTGGTACCACCAGCCCATGGTGTCTGGCCTAAATAGCCACGAATCGAATTGGGAAGTCGAAAGGTTGGCATTATCCAAAGCTGAAGGCCAGTCGATTGCTGACACATCAGCTCGTTAGCTTACGGTCTTGGTTTCCTTTCTGGGGGCCACGTGTCTTCGTCCATCGTTGCGCACACTTTTATCCCCGAGGTCTTCATCACATTTCCGGATTTAAGCCAGAATAAAGGGCGGAACTGCTCAGAATGAACACGGGGTTTCGGAGGCGGACGATGTGATCTGCGAAAGCGATTGCGGGTGGAGGGTTCCCGACAGGCGAGTCTCTAAGGCCGCTGGTGATCTCAGCGTCAATGCGTCTGTCTTGACAAAGAGTGGGGAGGAAAGGCTGTTATCTGACCTAATATTGCCATTGGATTTCCACCTTTGGTTACTGCAAAATGGAGGAAGGGGGTCTTTGCGGGCAAATAGCGAGAGGCGCAATACAAATGGCGCTCATTGTTGCCCATTCCGTGTCCGTGTCCGAAGGAGCCTCGAAATCCCCCCGCAGTTTGAGTACGCAGCACTTACCCTGACTGGGCAATTCAATAGAGAATATTTACGAATGAAACTTTTTTAAGTGGCCCCTGGACAATCCTAGATCGGTCAGCAAGAAACGACCGGCGGCCCCATACTTACTCCGTTGGATCCGACGCATGAATAAACGGAAATAGGGTAATAGACTCGGGGGTCAACCAGATATCTCGAACACAACACATAAATACTCGAGGGTTGTCTTTGTCTCTGTCATCTTCACATCCTCAGAGCAACAAAACCCAACGTTTCTCTGTCATAAACATTCAGGAATCATCACTCACGGCAAAATGTCAGCTCCCAAAGCTCTTCGCCCTATGCTTCCGTCGCTGGATAAGCGAAACCCTTTAGTGGGACGCGAAAGTAGCAAGATCACTGGACTGAATGTAAGACTTATATTCGACAGAAAATTGCGCCACATACTCACAATACCTAGATTGTCAGAGATCAGCTTCCTCTCACCTCATGGCTCCTCCTGGGAGCTGTATTCCAGAGCATCCTTGTCCTCATCTTCCCAAGATTCTATTCAATTCTTCCCTCTATTCTCCTTTTCACCTACCAAGTGATTGACACTCTCTTGATGCACTTGGGTGTTACACGCAATCGTTACATGGACCATGTAATCAAGGGAAAATTCACAGCTCAAATACCCAGCAGAGAAGGTGTCTTCGGTAGCCAGCCCTCCGATGAGAATGTTGTTTGCTTTATGCTTATAGTCCGCGCCAACCAGTGAGTTTCCCAGAATATGTCAGTCGTGCGGATCACTGGTTAACCTTTTCTATCAGTCCCTTGGGTATCTTCTCGGAAGGCTTCAAGGAAATTTCCGGACTAGCCTCTGAAATGTTCGCAGAATTGAACAAAAACCCCGACCAGCACGGATGTAAGTAAATCTATCTAAGACTACAGCCTCTTTTTATCATTTACTCACCAAGCCTTAGTCCTCGGATCGAAGTCCCTTCTCGCAACTGACGAGCGCGACTCTAAGAACCATATTATCCAGCTGATGTACTTCCGCAGCTTGGAAGATGTCCACAAGTTTGCCCATGGACCCATGCACGCCAGTACTTGGAAATGGTGGGCTGCTAAGGGCAAGAGCTACGGATACCTCTCCATCGCTCACGAGCTTTATTCTTCTCCTCAAGGCGCTTGGGAGAATATCTATGTTGACTCTGAGCTATTTGGCCTTCGTAAGTTACTTCTTTCCAGATTGAAGACGACCTTATAAGAGCTAACAGCCGTACAGCATCCACGGTGACAAAGGTGAAGAAGCTGAATGAGACCGGCGAGCCTCAGGGTGACTGGGAATACGTTCATCCAGTTATTGATGCTCGCCGAGGCAAACTGGCAAAGCAAACCGGCCGGGTGAACAGAGAAAAGATCAATGCCCATGAGGCAGACATTGAACATGAATACTAAAGCCTGGGCGTCGCAGACTTTTACAATTCATTTTCTTCATTGCATTAATGGGCGGGAATTGGTTGTTTGCAATATTGGCACGATGATCTTCTATTATTATTTCCAGCGCGTTTTCTCTCCGAAAGTTAAAGCATTTCATTACTTCTTGTTTTGTCTTTTTTGTTTATTCCTTCATCCCACCTCAAAGGATACTACATTATATTCATAATTACCGATAATCGTCACAATTTGACAATTTGACACGGCAGACCCAGCAGCTTACGTATTCTCAAATTTCTTGTGCTCACGTCTCTATACAATGCAATATGCAATTTCTCTTCAGCTATCCCTCCCTCTATAATCAACCTCATCCAGCCGCAAAGGGACTAGCCGCTCTCAGTCTCTGCCCATATACCCAAAGTAGCACCGGGGCTGGTATACCAATTCCAATAGAGATAAACGCAAGAAGACTATTACCCCATCCATACTCCAGAGCTTTGAATAGGTACGGCGCAAATAGTGGAAACCCAAAGCCAGCAAGTGATCGAAGCAACACGATAGCTGCTAAGGCACTTGCAGCAAAGCGCGTATAGGTATCCACAGCATAAACCTGCAAACATTGCATAGTAACCATGCAGCCCATGCCAAATATGGCAGCCCCGATATTTGGCGCAATCCAATGGCAATGGGTCTGCGCAGTCCAGCCATAGATGAAAAGTCCCGTAGGGCTGCAGAACGCCCCGACTGCAGCCATGGGGAGTCGGAACTCAGGGCGGCCAACTCCATTATTCCGAGATTTCAATTTGAGGTAGATTCGGTCGAGCATGCGAGCGCATACCTGGGCTCCGATAACGAATCCAACCCCCAGAGAGATGTAGTTCAGACCGCCAATGCCTGGGGATTCGTTATAGTATTCTGGGCTGGTCCAGAGAGTTGGAAAGGTCGCGAGTGTGAGGTACATGATCCCAAAAGCGTAAGCCATGTATAAAGAGAGAATGATCACAATCGGCTGTGTGAAGAGCATTGTTAGTGGGCGGAGAAGAGCAACGCGTAGGACTTCAGTGATCTTTTTGCCTTGGCGCTCGGCTTCTGTCTGGAAAGCATCATCGCCTGTCTCTTTTCGGAGCTTTCGAGCTCGTTTCTTGAGAATGACAGGCGCGTAAGTCTCAGGGAGAAAGAAGAATGCCCCTGCTTGGATTGCGCCCGCGGCGATTGTTGTAGAATAAAATACCCATCTCCAGGTAGTCCGCTCGGCGACGAAGCCTCCTGCAATGGGGCCAATGGCAGGCCCTAGTAGTGGAGCTAGCGTGTAGATGGCCATGGCTTTCCCTCTTTCTTCTGGGCGAAAACAGTCACTTAGAGTTGCGCCACCGATCTTGGTATTGTCAGTTTCTAATCATCGAAGCAAACAAGGATGACATACTGCCAGAGGTGCACTTCCTCCAAGTCCTGACAAAAACCGTAGGACTATCAACTGAACTGGTGTTTGAGATACTCCACAGGCCACATTGAACACAATGTACCACAAATTTGTCACTTGCAAGAGTATCTTCCGACCAAAGATCTCAGATAGGGGCCCGATAACCAGTGGGCCGATGGCGTAGGCGAGAACAAAGATAGACAGACATAGTTCCAGCACAACTTCATCTTTGATTCCTAGATTCTTGCCAATGTTACTTAGCGCTGGAGCCACGAATGTCGAAGATACTGGCGATATGAAAGTAAAAAACGAGACGAGAATAGTAGCGGTCCATTTTCGTTTCATCGACCAGTTCTTTGGGTTATCGGGATCATCTGGACCGTTCCACGTAACCTGGACGCTAAGAATTAGGAACCATGCCAAGAATCAGGGACTAGTCATATTCCAAACCATACCAATTTGGCATCAGCAGCCTCTTTTTCTTCCTCGGCTGAAGGAGCAACTGAAGGATGCTGTTTACCAGCCTCCAGATCTATTTGTTGCTCCCTCGTGCCATTTTCAGCTCCAGCTGTGTTCATCTCTCCGAGAATCCTTGTTGCAGATGTAGTTTGAGCTGCTGCTGCTTGAAGTTGGCCATTTTGCGAGCCTTCATGCTCTGTCGGCGACGGGGTAATCATCGCCCCCGCAAGCTGCTTCGGTCTCCGAACTGGGGGTGGGGCGCCTTTATACAGCACTGCGATGTTGCCGAGAGAGAAGGCGGATGAAGGGGAAACGATGTCCTAGGTTTTTTATACCAGCACGTCCATTGTGCATCTGCCGGGCTATCCGGGAGTGTCGCTATTATCGCTAAAATAAACCTTTGTTCGCTCGTTGCTTAAGTCCGTCATGTCGAACGAAAGCGGCTAAGCATGCGCGTGCGGTATGTCGCGGAATTCCGCAGAATTCGGTGATTTCGGGCAATTCGAAGTCGCATCATCTGTTGATTTCATAGTTTTTGTTTCATTTATTTCTCTAGATTCTGCTGCTATTTGACTTAAATTTTGCGGATAAGTCGCTCCAAGTAACTTTGAATTCGACCAACATCATTCAAGGCTGCTGTCACGCCGACATATCCATCCGGGCGAACAACCGCCAAAGCGCCTTCGGCGGCATTTACTCCGAAAATGCCGTGAACATCATCTAACTCGTATCCGCTATAGAACGACATTTCAGAGTGCTCTTTCACCTCGTGAGGGATATCATGCCACATGAACTCCTTTTCCAATTGCGGATGAACAACGACCTGCTCAATCACAGAAGCTGGGAATTGACGAATGATTGAACCAATATCGCGGAGTGCTTGAGCGGATACGCCCTTGGAATTTAATAGATCATTGGATGTTAGGCAGAGGATACGGAATCTGCCAATGGAACGGAAGTCTATGAAGCTCATCAGTCTCAAAGATTGGTAGCTTAAGGTTAGGATAGTTCTCACCGTCTTGCAAGTCTCGTCGGTAGCCATCTGCGTGTCGAATAGCGCGGACATTCAATAGTCTCCTTCCCGGTCGCAGAATCCCAGATAAATAGTCTGTGCCACTTATAGGGTTTGCTTCGTCACTCAAGTCACGAGAGACAGCCAAATTCTCAGGGTATTCAATTCCACATCCACTTGTAAAACCATTCCCTTGGCTAAATACTTTCAGGAATTCCTCGTGTGTTAGTCCGCTGGCTCCATCTTCAGCCGGGCCGATTTTGCCAGAGAACATGGACGAAAAGTCCCGGTCGAAGTCAATCAGTTGCTGAGCGATTGTATGGCGTTCAGTGTGGTAAGTATCAAGAATAGCGTCTGGGTTTCCTGCAAGACTGTCTGGCGTCAAGCCATGAATGGAATATGCAAGCTTCCAAGCAAGGTTGTAAGAATCCATCATGGACACATTCATTCCTTGGCCAGCCTAGTTTCCGCGAGTCAGGTTAGCTGATCATATCATTATCATCAGGGTGATTTTGACTACCTTGGGACTATGAGTATGGCAAGCTGGATAAAAGTCGTTAGTGAATAATTAAGCGCAGAGCTTAAGAGGGGCTCTTACCATCTCCAGCAATGAATACTCGGTTCACACCCTTTGAGTCTTTGACAGAGAAATTATCGGTCACACGCTGTCCAATCTGGTATGCTGCCCACCAATCCACAGCACCGTCAGTCTTCGGACGGATATAATATGGCTTGAAAGCTGCCGCAGCATTGTCGAATATAGTCTTCTCGGTGACCTTGCTCCGTCGTGCTCTTGCATAAGTTCCAGTCGATGTGCCATTACCTTCAACCGGTGGCAGCTCAGTGTCCGGATTGATGTCTTCAGGAACTTGCACATATAGACGTGTAAGATAATCCCCAGACGCTATTCGTTCGCGAGGAATAACCATCACAGACCCCGCGGGAGAGTGAATCGCTGTCCGCCGTCTTATGTCGGGGAAATCCGTGTCGACGACCAGATCAACGACACCCCAGATATGATCAAGAGACTCTCCCTCGAGTTTCAGGCCCATAGATTGTCGCACCGCAGAGCGAGCACCATCCGCTCCGACAAGATATTTCGATCGAACGGTTCGGCGGTGCCCTTCCGTCTCGATTTCTACCACCACGGGGAACTCTTCATCGCCAGCTTCGTCAATCTTAGTATTGACAATCTTCGAGTCTCGTTGAACGCCACGCTTTGAATAACGGAGCAAGTCTGTCTCTAAAATTCGCTCGATTCTTCCCTGGTGGATGGTAACCTCGTGTGGATACCGAGCCGGGACCGCAACGTCAGGCACGATCGCAGTGCGCTCGATGATCTTGTCCTTGTCTGACGATGGATTCCAAAACGCAACCTGACATTAAGAATTAGCTATCATCCTTCTCGCAACGATGAGTTCTCCCTACCTGCCACATCTGACAACCCTCCGTCAAAATTTCATCCGCCAATCCCAGGGATTTTAATGTCTCCAGAGTGCGGGGCTGAAGACCATCTGCTTGGCCAGACTTAAGCGTAGTCGATTTCGAGTCAACACACAAAAGCGACTCATCCTTGAGACCATATCGTGCGAGCAGCAGCTCCAGCATTAACCCTGCAGGACCAGCGCCCGCAATGACGACCTCATATTTCTCTGTGCCATCCGTGCTTGAAATCTCCGGCGACAGGCGTGGAAGCGGGGGCGCAAAAGACGGTAGGACGCGAAGCTCGCGCGAAGAGGCAGCGAACTCGGTGAATACAGGCATAGCGAAGGCTATCTACAAGCTCGTGTGGCCTTGATGGGTGGGAAGTGGTGATATAAGAGCGATCTGCAGTCGGTGCAGCAGTGATGGAGCGCCCACACCGCTGCGACGTTTGATTACTTCATTGTCGGAGAATCGGTGGCATGCTAGCTTCGCCGGCAATTGAATTGCTGTTGAAGCTCATGGGTCGAGTGGATCAAAGCCTGTGGACAACCAGTCATGGGCGCCAGGGGTGTCTATAGTTCCGACTAAAGATTGGTGAGATTCAGGTAAGCATCTCTCTAGCGGGGACGGATGTGGGGGTTTTCCGAATTACAGCTTGTGGTCATTTTACGAGGGGCTGTCCTTGAATATCGCATGGCGTTTGATGGATGTTTTCCAATTGCTTTATCATTCTACGAAACGATAAGACAGCCATCAGAGTTGAAGACTTGTTGCGAAAATGCATCAAAGCAATTAATCTGTCGCCGCTGCTCGCGGGATATATTGAAGTGCACCCCGCCTTGTAAAGTACTTAGACAGCCATCCCAATTTTACTGGCTTTTGGAGGTGTCAAAGCTAGATTCAGGCTCATCGCCATTATTCCTCTAATAGTATGACTGACTATCAGATCCCTGCAATCAATGCAGATGTCAAACACCCAGCGACCGACTAGGATTGTATACCGGGCGCAAACTTCCCGTTGCCTGTGCGAGGAACAGTCAAAGTTCGCTCAAGAAAGTCTTTCATTTAGGGAATTTTAATTATGGCACCTAGAAGAGACCCACCGTTCTTTCTTCAGCAATACTTTCTTTAAAATCGACTGTTGCCTTGAAATCGCCTGAAAACCATAATGGAGAGAAATGGTCATAGCGTTGGCTGCGGCTGCGGCTCAGTGTCGTTGCTATTTTTATCCTCGAGGCCAAAATCCGGGAGCCTTGCAGTGCGCGCGAATCAGGCAGACTAGTGATTATGCCCCCAAAATCTCCCATAATAACCCAATCTAAGCGCGAGAATGCTACTTTCGGTTGGTTACTCCAGCCGCATGGAGCCTCAAGGCATCGCAATAAAAATATGCGGGGGCGCAAGCTTGAGGTACTTAGTCTGCGCGACAGCCATCCAAAATATCTACAAAAATTCCACTTTGCACCAGTTTACGAAATCTCATAAGAGTCAGCGAACATAATGAACAGCTATAATCAGGATCTCGAGATGGGTCAAGTCCCTTACAGTATGATAATAGCCCCATGACTCTACCGAACCAATTCTCACATAGCGAACAGATGCACAAGGGGAAATGTCCGTTGCCCTTGAACGGCGAGGGCAAATCAACCAAGCCCTTTCAAAAGTTCAATTTCAGCGAGAGCAGCTGTTCCCTATTCAGCAAGCCCTTCTCTCGTCAACAAGTTCTGCGGAGGATCGCCATCTCCGAAACCGCATCGACTCTACCGAAGAAGAAATTACAAACAGCTTCCAATATGTCCGCACACTTCTCGATAATATGAAGCAAGATCTCGATATGACGAAGCCAAACATTCAGAGCCAAGTTAAAATCATCGGCGATCAAATCAGATCCACAGTTGAAGACTATCGTCGAGCTCAGAGGGTATTCTCGGAGCAGCTCGAGGCTCAGGTGCAGAGACGGTATGAAATTGCCCATCCAGAGGCTACCGAAGAGGAGGTGCGAGATGGCGTGGAAAATGTTCTTTACGGAAACGCTGAAGCTTTTGAGGTATGCTGTGAAATCTTCTTCTTTCACTTTCTTGTTCTAACCCGACAACAGATCCAAGGCATGCGAAGCCACAAGGCGAACGAAGCCCGTGCTGCTGTTCTTGAGCGATCAACGGCGATCCGCAAAATTGCCCAGGATCTCCAGATCTTGCATGAGTTGTTCCAGGAAACTGCCCAGTTGGTCGAAGAACAGCAGTATCCACTTGAGAAGACGGTGGAGAACACAGAAAACACGCTCCAGCACACTCAAAAGGCGAACGGCTTATTGGACCGAGCCATCGTCTCCGCTAAGAGCGCTAGACGTTACAAGTGGTACATTCTACTTGTTGTCAGTAAGTCATAGAGTCACTCCAAAAAAGTCGTTGATGAATCTAACAAACAACAGTCCTCATCATTGCTATCATCGTTGCTGCTTCGGTGGGATGGTGCAAGTCTACACACCAATGCTAAACTTACGACTCGATGACCAAACATATCTATTTAATAACCTCATTATAATTTAACTAATCGCCGAAAATATATTTCTTCTATTTTTATATGCTCCAGGGAGCCTTCGGCCCCCGCAATGGTAAATTTATCATGGACGGCACAAATGAATCGCGCGGGTTAATCTACGGGGAATCAGTTGACATATGGCTAGCTCTAGTTAGAGCAAAGTGGCGATCATGGCTTCAGCTGAATTGGAGCTTCGGCTACAGCTGAACTGTGGATATCTTAGAAAATCAGGGAAGATGTGCAGTTTTTAACCACGTCACACTCTGCAGAGTTCAGCCGATCCAATCATCTTCTCGCAAGGGCCAAATTCCAGTTAGTAAAAACAAATAAACTTTGGATCCGTCTGATTAAATCATGATCGACATGCGATCTATCCTCTATAGAGTCCAAGCAGTATGTAAAGATGAGCCGGGCGTGAGCTGAGCAGTCCTTCCCCCCCCCCACACTCGTGTGGAGTGCTCCCGCCCGTGTACTCCGCACACTGCCTCGCACTTCGAATAAAATCAAGTAATCTACATCGATAACTCCACCAGTTGGCAAACTCACCGATGACGTAGAGAATTAACATCATTCCATATTTCTCTCTTTTGTGTGTGTGTGGCTCAGCTGAAAATCCATGGTTAAAAGCGAAACCCGAGCTACCCAGATCAGTCTATAAATTAAGCTTTACATCTCTCTATCTCTTTTCATCACTTGTCGTCCAACTTTCAATATCAATCTCCAGGCCTAATATTTCCAAAATGCCAGTCCAAACTTTACAAGAGTGCGCCTACTTCTCACCTTGGCTTTCTACTTGCATGACTAACCCCCATACCTTTAGGCCCCATGAAGTTATGCAAACCATAACCGAGAACCCTAAGCCAGTGATCGTGCATTACTGGGCTCCTTGGATGGGTCCAGAGTCACCATTCATGCCCATTTTCCAGGAAGCGGATGAGAGCCGTGGAGAGGATATTGATTTTGTCGTTGTGGATAGTGGTTTTGTTCATCCCGAACATGCGTCCGATGAGATGCCCTTGACGGTTCTCTATAAGGGAGGTGTGGAGATAGAAACTGCTCCATTTGATCCCCAAGAGATCCAATCCCTTATTGACAAAGCATAAGGAGCGTGAAATTGAGATAATATCATGCTAGCAGATATGGTTGATGTATTTAATGGTCACCGCTCATGTCTGGAATGGCTCCGATCTTTGATGCTTAATCACTGATACTATGGAGGCGCGAAATGGAAGAGAAGTTTTATGATAAGCTTGACATAGTAAAAATTAAAATAGTGTTTGATTTAGATCGAAATGAAGAACGAAAGTGGATACAAACTCACCTTCGTCATATCTCCGACTAGTATTCTAGAGCAATAGTCTTTACTTCTGAAGAAGTCTTCACTTGTTATCTACAGAAGGTATTGCATATTGAAAGCCCGTCAGCAACACCAGTCATCTCGTATTGCTCAAAAGGCATCACATTCACAGCTATCTCAGCTTGCGTTTAGTACAGCGCTTGTTGATGCGATGATGATCGGATTATCAAGTCTTAGTCAGCGACTATATGTAGTTTCTTGGTCTTAAAAGACATTACAACCTTTCATCTTTTCAATGGTAGTTACTAGAAGACTGTGGGTACCAAAACGACAAGTTGTTCGTATCTAGGGTTGGCGCCTGCGTTCTATCTACCATAACATGCCGCTCTATTTGCCCTTGGACACATTATGGCGAGTCCTCATCATAACCTTCTCCATCTTGCTATTCTAAGAGCTATAGAGATCCGAGAAATCGTGGATAGTGGATTCGCGTTAGCTGTGGGCCGTGATATCCTGGAGTAATACGGCTATCACGGCAATCTGCGATTCTCTCGGTCAAACCCCAGCGGCAGCGGGTTTTTTCCGCTTCATACTCCAGCGGCCCACCGAAGTCCGAACTGCGGATTTGAAGTGGGCGTTAACCCTGGGTCTACTTCTCCAGAAGGGAAAGTCGGAGGGTCTACGCAAGTCTAAGGATTCACGCTAATGTCCTCCCCGCACTTTGGGGCTTTTAAGCAGCTGTCAGCAAGGGGGATTTCCGAACTACCATTCACCGTCACTCTCAAATTTGAGTCCGGCTCTTCAGGTGCTGTTTTTCAACCGAATTGTTGGCACTAAGTTCTTGTTCCGAGGCTGGATTTCGGATGACAGGTTACTTGCAGGGGGTTCCTGGTGCCAACGCATGGCCCCTGGGGCCAGCGGTGGATTCTACGTCTCTTGTATCCTGTGAGCGTCGTTAATTCCGCTTCGTGGCTTTAGTTGCGTGTGTCAATTCTGCGGTCCCAGAATTTTGAGGAATAAGTGGACCAAATTCATGCACTAGAAAGAATGGCAAAACAACTTGGCACAGACGTTTTCCAGGCTGGGAGGCTCTTTTGGTTATGAATGCCGATCTATCCCTTCTCCTTAAATACTTAGAAAGAGGAGGGGAAACCTAGCTTTTTTCTTGTCCCTAATCCAGAATCTCAACCATCCCCTGTTTTATAGGATTCTTGTGTGACTATAATGCCTCTTTCTAGGGCCTTCAACAATGGCCCCAGGCCGGTTCCCCCTCAGGTCTCGGAGATGTCTACCGTGAAACCAGAAAAAGCCACCACATGCACTATAACAGAGCGATCTGTTGATGAAGCCCGGCGATTGAGGGTGGTTATCATTGGAGCGGGCGTTTCTGGAATCATTTCCTGTGTCCGTTTTCTGCAGAGGACCCCGAATGTGGATCTATGCATCTATGAGAAAAATGAGGATGTCGGAGGCACATGGTTCGAGAACCGCTATCCTGGATGCGCATGTGGTAAGCCCCAGTCTCTTGGATTCTAACTTGCACTTTGCTCTGCATGTCACAAACATAGGACTTTATCTAATGAAGCTCTACTGCAGATGTCCCTGCACACACGTATCAAGCCACGTTTGCGCCAAACAAAGAGTGGTCATCATTTTATGCTCCGGCTCCTGAAATCCATCAATATTGGAAGGGGGTTGCCGAGAAATATGGGTGTTTAGAGTACATGAAATTGAAACATCAGGTTTTGAGTGCGGACTGGGATCAGGCAAGCTCTAAATGGCAGTTACAAGTACGAATAACGCAAAAATGTGTATTCTACTGAGCTAACCTGTTCTCCAGGTCCAAGATATTGACAACGGCGTCTCTCATCGGGACGAATGCAATATTCTCATCCAGGCTACCGGGTCTCTAAACAATTGGAAGTGGCCGAACATACCAGGATTGCATGACTTTCAAGGAAAGTTAATGCATAGTGCAAATTGGGAAACCGAATACGATTATACGGTATGTTTAGCCTGCAGCCCTACTGTGTGCCTTGAATTCTAAGATACTGTAGGGGCTGAATGTGGCAATTGTTGGAAACGGCTCCAGCGGAATTCAGGTCGTCCCTGGGATGCTCCCAAAAGTAAATCATATCGATCACTATGTCAGATCTCGAACCTGGATATCGCCTACGTTTGCGAGAGATCAACTGGATGAGCGCGATAAAGACTCACAGAATCGTATGTGCCTCGTGCTCCAAAATTGACACTATCCTAATCTCGGTTTCTAGTCAAATTCACCAAAGAAGAGATCGAAAATTTCAAGAACGACCATGCCGCCTATCAAAAATTCCGCAAGGGTTAGAAGCCTACAATTCCCCCCCAGCGTAGTCCGACGAGACTAACTTAACTTCTAGAAATCGAACTTCAGTTGCAGACTATCCACGGAGCAAGCCTGTTGGGGCATCCCATGCAAATTGGAGGAACGGCAATGTTAATCGAAAATATGAGAAAGCGCCTTTCCAACAAGCCAAAGTTGTTGGACGAGCTTGTCCCTTCTTTCCCCGTGGCTTGTCGCCGGCTAACGCCGGGGCCGGGGTATCTCGAGGCCCTCACGGATGACAAGGTTGAACTCATCAAATCCGAAATTGTCAAGGTTGACGCCACTGGCATCATCACAGCAGACGGGAAACACCGGCCGGTAGATATGATAGTTTGTGCGACAGGGTTCGATACCACCTTTACCCCCAGATTCCCTGTGAAAGGGCGTGGGGGTCTTTCACTGGCCGAGCGATGGAAGAAAACAACAGAGAACTATATTTCTATTGCGACAGATGGGTTCCCGAACTACTTTATGTGCTTTGGCCCGAACTCTGCTCTTGGCGAAGGGAATCTTCTCCTGCTGCTGGAAAAGGAAATTGACTACTTCACGTGTTGCGTGCAGAAAATCCAGCGCGACAACATTGCCGCCATGTGCGTTCGACCAGAAGCCGTTCGGGGCTTTACGCAGTACTGTGATGAGTATTTCAAGAGGACTGTGTTCAGTGCGAAATGCCGTAGCTGGTACAAGGGTGGAGCTGAGGAGGGTCGCGTAACGGCATTGTGGCCTGGTAAGACCCTTTTTTCCTCCCCTGTGATGCGCTCAATGAGACTCTAACAATCTTAGGGTCATCGCTTCATGCTCGGAAAGTCTTTGCGACTCCACGTTGGGAAGACTATGAGTATGAGTATGTCGATGGGAACCCCTATGGCTGGATGGGGGATGGATGGACGGAGAATGAGAAACAAGACACAGTCAACGTCGACTACTTAGACGATGATCAAGTGAATGCCCCTCAGGGCCAATTGCCCCATCTGAAGCTTTGAAGGCTTTGTGAGTAGATCTGATGAAGAGCTCCGGCCATCTACAGGAGTTCCCCAGCTTGCTTAGCTTATATAGCTCTTTCGCCCCTCGTCCTCTCCTTCTTTTTTTCTGGCTAGTCAGAGATAGCAATAGACTTCTCCATCATCATCCATTATCTATCCATCAAGATTTGCCGAGTATATAGTAAGGAGAGCTATAGTGTATAGTGCGACGTAAAGATCTGGACCTCACGGGATGGGGAGTTGATGGATACCACGCTACGAGTTATAAATCTGACCAACCCTATGAGTGAAACGCGAGAATCTTGGTAAATACCCAACAAAGCTTTCCTACCTAAAAAAAAACTTGATCTCTCGCCATTAAGGGCCTCGCATTTGGGCCGAGCAGTGGTGATATCATGCTCTGTTACGGTACGGTACCAGCCGCGCGGGGAGTAATGCGATCCTTCTCCTCTTTTTACCCCCCCAGACTCGGCCTTTCTCTTCTTTACCCCAGATCTCCTCCCCGATGGACAATCATGACGCCCGCCGAGAAGCACTTTCGCTGCACAGTCTGTCAGCGGGGCTTCACGCGAATTGATCACTTGAAGCGGCACCATTTGCGACGTATGCTGCCCCCCTTACTGTCACGATCGCGCTAACCCGCCCCAGATTCTGGTCAGAAACCCTACGCCTGCGTCTTCTGCAACGAGGCGTTCGCGCGATGGTAGGTGCTTGGACCCCTGCTTTAGCACCATGCGGCAATCTAACAGCTTCTAGTGACAACCTCCGCGATCATTACACCGATTGTGCCCAGCGCGGAGATCGCAAGATTCCCGAGACCGGGCAGAGGGGCCGACGGCGACATGCATGTCAATCAGTGAGCTTTCCAACGCGCGCGCATGGGCTTGAATTGTGGGGGAAATCTTGTTTGTGCTAACTTTGCAATTCGCTTTTTCTAGTGTACGTCGATGAAATTACGCTGCGATGGCCAGAGCCCCTGTGGTTCATGCGTCAAACGAAACCTCGACTGCAATAACGAACGAATCTCACGCCCACTCAACATGTTCGACGAAGGTACAGCCCTGCATGTTTTGTCCTGTGTCGCAATATAATCTTACACTTTTTAGACGAGAAACCTGGGGACTATGCCCCATCTTCCGACCGGGGCTCCATTAAG
This sequence comes from Penicillium coffeae, assembly GCA_035985395.1. NCBI lineage: Eukaryota > Fungi > Ascomycota > Eurotiomycetes > Eurotiales > Aspergillaceae > Penicillium > Penicillium coffeae. Next base: position 554,454 of record CP142594.1, on the reverse strand, counting down.
TTCCTGCTCAATGGCGGTACCGACAGCTTCACCGAACAATTCCGGCTTCCTCCACGTCCTGATCGGGCACGGAGCCTCATATACCATAATCAGACGGAGTTGGAAGAAGGGGCAGAAGCAGTCATGTCCTATAATATGCAAGGCGCCCAGCAGGACATGATGACGGGATTAATGGACAACCCTGATCCTTCGTCTCTCCAATTTTTCCAGGATACATTCCTTGATTTCTTCAATGGACCTTTTCCGGAGACTCGAAACGTCGAAGACCCATTTGGTTCCCAGGCAGGGTATCCTCAAACTCTCCCTAGACAAGGGTCTCAATTGCCGATGGAGCCGGAGCAGGCTGTTTTCGAGCCAGAGCGCCCATTCGCAATGGCTTTGATACAGTCTATTATCGCACGAAGCTGGACAGTACCATTGGACGCTAAGGCACAGGAGGAAATATCGGCCAATCTCACTCAGCTTCTCACTACTGCAAGGATTCGAAAGTTTGTCTCATTCTATTTCAAGTACTGGCAACCGAGCTGCGCCATGCTTCATGTTCCATCGTTTGATCCAGAGACAGCAGCGTTACCTCTTTTAGCTTCCGTTGTGTTTATGGGTGCCATATACAGCACAGACCCGAGGGAAGTCTACATGGCGAAGAGAGTACTTGATTTTGCCGAGCTGTTCATCTTCTCAAGCAACATTTATTCCTCTGATAATGAGGTTGCGTCCATCTTTACAGGGACCTCAATCGTTGACGACAATTCCAATGATTGGCTCAGATTCCAGACCTTTCAAGCTGGTTTCATCATGACAGTAGCCCAATACTGGGCAGGGAGTCCAGTCTCTCGAAACCGGGCAATGGAATGTCGTTTCAGCGAAATCGTGAAAGTAAGTCTGGTTTTCTTTCTTTAACATTTGTCTTTTGCGACAATTTGCTAACTTCTTGCCAGGTCGCTCGGCGGTTAGGTCTGCACAAGTGTCGACATTCTCCCCAAGAAAGCGCATCCGAACAACTGTGGATTCAAACAGAATGTCGTATACGGTGAGAATTGCACCAAATCTTCATACCTGACCCTTCTAATTAAATCTAGAACAATCTCTATCATATCACTTTTAGACTGCGCATTTTTATTTTACCAGAACTACCCAGTCCGTCTAACTCCCTCCGAGATGGAGTGCGAACTCCCATGCCATGAGACTTTGTTCCAGTCTCAACACCCTTTCGCCGATCCTAGTTTCCGATTCACCCGTGATCTTACGATCTGTGGAGCATTCCAAAACTTATTTTCTGCGGCACCATCGAGATCAGGGTCGCCCCAGCAAACGCCCGAGCCAAATCAAATGAATCTCACAGTTTTAGATATGTTCATCCTTATTCACGGTATGTATTCTCACGAGCATGAACCCTCTTTTGAGAACTGAAATCTAACAACATCAGTACTGTTCTCATTCATCAATACACACATGTCTTTGGTCGGGCTGATCAAAAATCATGTCCGCGCCCTGCAGTCCCCACAAAGTCCCATTAGCAGCTCGGACGGAAGAACGAACATACCGGAGGATAATCTTCTGACGTCGATATTGACTGCACTCGGCAGGTGGCGCGACCACTGGGTTGCGCTTCGAAATCAGGTCTCTAGTGACGAATGGTCGGCAATGGGTTTCTACAAAAACGGCTATAACTTCTGGCTTGTCTCACAGCTTCTCATTACCAAAAAAGATGCAGTGGATGTCATCATGCAGATGGAGGTTAATTGTGAAGACAAGCTTCAGAGGCTGGCTGTTCTTTTAAAGGACGAGAAAGACTAGAATATTCTCAAAGAGCCATAGCGCCTTTCGGCTGTCGTGCTACGAGCTCTCATGTATTAATCCCTTTATCTTTTACAGGCGTCACAGTCGGCGTTAAGGTGGCAATTCGGCTCTGGCTAGATGCTCAGGATGGCGGCTTATTTTCATTCTTGATATCCCCGTTTGCGAAACTTATTTTTAACCATCGCCAGACCTACGTGTTTTGTGCTCAGTCCATTGACAAGAGGCATTTGTACAATAGATATACGGAAATCGTACTATCAGCATTCAAGGGGTCAATTACATTGAATATCTTTCACGATTGTAGATCGAAAGTTAAGTCTAGCCATCTCATCTAATTCATGCATATCCAAGATTCCAAAATGCCTCCACATTAGCCTTCGAGTCCTCATCCACGAAGTCTGGTGGCTCGGCATAAGTGACATGTTCCCCATGCAACTCAGCCATCTTGCCCGTCAACGTCGCATCTTCAGCAAACTGCGCAACAGCTCTCTGGGCAGTCGACATCGGTGTTAAAATCATAGCCTTGAATAATTCGGGACTCGGTGCGATGTTCGATTCTATTGAAGTTATTAGCTTTGTGTCTCTGTTCCTTGGGCCAATAATCCCGAGGCTCGAAAGGTTCACTCACCAATGCAAGCCGGTGCGAGGCCATTTATGCGAATATTTTTCAGTGTGAGGCCTCTAGCCGCTGATCGCACAAGGCCAATTACGCCAGCCTTTGCACTGGCGTAGATGGGTGCGATCGGGAATGGGTATAAGCCGGCGTTGGATGCGGTGCAGACGATTAAGCCATTTGAGGATCCTGATCCATTGGTCGCTGAATTCTTCAGCATGTAGTAGGCTGCAAGTCGAACGGCTAGATTCCATTAGAGATGCATATTGACAGATCTTAGAACAGTCAAAACTCACAGTATAACACTCCAACAAGGTTTATGTTCAATGTCGCTAGATTTGGCTTTGTTGGTCCTTGATCCTCGCCTTTCTCTTCATGTTGGAAAAGAGGACTTCTTTCGCCGATTCCAGCGTTGGCGAAGACGATATCTATCCTGCCTACTTTGCTATAGACCTTTCCAAACGCTGCAGCTTGGCTTTCCCATGAGGACACATCGCATTGTTCAAATGAGACTTCTGCGGCTGGGAACTCTGATCGCAGGTTTTCAAGTGTCTGAACACCACTTGCCTGGTTGATATCAAGGATAGTAATGCAAGTATCTGGGTCTTTGATGAATTGTTTTGTGATCCCCAGGCCGATCCCAGAAGCTCCCCCTGTTGAGAGTTAGTAAAGCTCTGCCATTACGAACGCTGTCAGACTCATACCGGTAACGATGATGCTACGCTTGGATGCCATGATACCGTTGAATCGAGTGTGATTGTGACTATCACCCAGGACTTTCCCGGCACAAATACCATTTATCGGTGTACTTTCCGTCCTGATCTTCATGCAACTTTCTGCCCCTCACGCAGTCTCCACATTCGCGCAGACCGGGGGTTTTCCGGGCATTTATTCCGTAGCGGAGGCCTGTTTACACTTCCTATACCAAAAGAGGGTCTTACGAATACGAATTCCCCAGTAATCCTTCGGTGGCGCTCGAGTTCAATCCAATAACGATTTCAAGATTGCCTTGTTTTTGGGGTCCATAGGCCCGCTGGATGGACAAATAGGTGGCGTACAAGCGGAATACAGCCACCGCATCCCCGCCGCTGCCCCGATTCTACAAAAATTACACGAATGAGTGACACCGGGTTTATTCTACATAATTCCGACTTGGCATTGAGAGCTCCATGGAGAGTGCTTCTTGCCGAAAGCTGTCTCAACAAGGTTCAGATCTCGTTCAATCAAAAGCGAGTAAGATGATACTGAAAAAGCAAAGTGAATCCTTCTGGGGGCCTCAATCCGGCTGAAAGCCTAAAGTTCGTTTTAGGTCTCTTCGACGAGAGGAGCTCCAGTATTGGTGTCCTAGGAGCGATATACCCAATCTATACATTTATGTGCGTGGGATATCCATCATCAATAGTATGCTTTCTTGGAATGACTTGGACCATCTCCTGAAGGCATATGAAACTCATACTTTCTTACCCCGTGGGGAGCGCCAGATTCAAGCCTGGGGTTCTCCACCATGGGGCTTTCGAGGCCCCATATTCCGTGGCTCGGCCAATGCCCCAGGTTTGCGTCTTTCATGACGGTCGGTTATTCTTGACAGTCTGGGGAACTAGAATAATAATTATGTCTGAAAGCCAAGTTAGCCGTAGACAGTATCCAATGTACAGCCAGTCATGTCTGCATAAGAACAAGGATCTCCGCATCCTTCTGCGCCTGCCATTTGTTGAGAAGTGAGCTAGTGAGGAAGATCTTCAAGCAACTTGGGCAAGTCTCCTTTTAGCCTGTGTCAGACTGACAGCTTTTCTTACATTTGTACTTTTAAACAACCCCTCTCCAGAGGACCTGTGGCAAACTTCTACACAGACTCTCCCTTACTCCACAATGCCTCTGGGTATTCTCGACGATACTAGCCTGGAGCATATTCCAGGAACAGCCCCCCTGAACGGCCTCAACGATACAGACACATACTCTGGGATAGACCCGGGCTTGCTTAAGCATGACCGGACTGGAAAGATAGTACTCGTCCCTCAACCTTCGGACGATCCTAATGATCCCTATAACTGGTCTCGAACTAAGAAAGAGCTATTCACAATAGCCTATGGCTGGGGCTGTGGATGTGTCGGTGGTAAGTAGCAATATACACTAGCTTGAAACTCTTCAAATATAGGCAGCTGATCTTCCAATTTCTCAGCTATCGGTCCACTTCTTGGAAGCGCCTTCGTTCCCCTCGCAGCTGAGTTTGGCGTCCCATTATCAACATTCACCTCCGCCGTACAGGGCGGTGCGATCGCAGCGATTGCAGTTGGGAGTCTCTTGTTCAACTCGCTAGCGGTCAAATATGGAAAAAGACCCGTTTATCTCATAACGACAGTTGGTCTTCTAGTCTCGTGTTTCTGGGGGGCTGCAGCAACTGGGTTCCGCTCTTTCGTCGCCTCAAGGGTCTTCTGTGGCCTTTGTATGGCCCCAATGGAAGCGCTTGTTCCGGCTTCGATTGCAGATGTCTGGTAATCTCGCTCCCTCTTCATATCTCAGTTGCTTTGTTTGACATATCCGAATAGGTACGTTCATGAACGAGGATTCCGTACTGCCATATTCAATCTTGGTGTTTTGGGAGGAATCAATCTTGCAGTTCCGATCGGTAGGACAATCGTCTCACAATTCAAATTACAACAACAATCTTCTGACTATTCTTGCCTTCTAGCGTCTGCGATAATTGAATACGGGTCTTATAATTATGCTTTATATGCTATGGGTGGTGCGTTCGGAGTGCAACTGATATTGGTATTCTTCTGGATGCCAGAATCTGCGTTCAAGCGCGAGGCTCTGAACATAGATACCGGTGAAGCAAATGTTAGTACTCGGGACTATAAGATATGAACTAAAGCTAATTCAAATTAGGTCACGGTTGAGGGCAAACCTGATTTGGAACAAGTGGAACGTACTTCAACCCATCGGTCGGCAACTGCCCCGTCCAAATCTTGGTTGAAAAGCCTCCTACCCTACAGCGGATACGTCAACCACGTATCATTCTGGAATACTCTCATTCGCCCGTTCTATTTACTTGCTTCCCCAGCGGTTCTCTGGGCTGTGCTCCTGTTCACAATCTGCATTTCTTGGCTAGTTGGCATATCCCTAACTTTGTCTCAAATTTTCTCAGCACCGCCCTATAGCTTTTCTGTTGTGGGAGTTGGAGCGACTAACCTTTCATCATTTGTTGCATCCGTCTTCGGAACACTTGCTGCTGGACCTCTTGTGGATGGACTTGTGACCAGAATGTCCAAGATGAACGGTGGCATATTTGGTACGTTCTCTCAAGAGCTGCAGAGCCTTGTCCTAACCTGGAAACTTCGCTATAGAGCCTGAATTCCGTCTTCCTATCATGATCACATATTTGATCTTTACTTCAACGGGCTTCTTCGCTTGGGGCCAAACGTCATATGCACAAGATCCATGGCCCGTACCGGTCATTGTATGCTTGGGGCTCATCAATTTTGGTGTTCAGCTTGGCACCACTGGTGTCGTTACATACGTCGTTGACTGCCATCGCGAGAAGGCTGGTGAGGCATTCGCGGTTATGAATTTTATCAAGAATTTATTCGCATTTGGGTTGACTTTCTACATCAACGACTGGATTGACAACCAAGGGGTGCGCAATTGCTTTTTCACAATTGGGGGTATCACAATGGGAGTTACCTTGTTCACGATTCCAATGTGAGTGATACAATTGCATGTTTGTCAAGTTAAATGTGCTAACACTTTAACAGGTATATCTTCGGCAAGAGAGCACGAAGTTGGGTCCATCGACATTCTGTTACCGACCGATTGTGAAATAAAACCCCCAGCCTCTGGACATCCGACATCATATATTGAAATCATATCTCGAAACAGACTTCAACAGTCAAACACTTTATTCATGTCTCCATTTCTATCTGTCGAAACACGTCTAGATGTAAATAGATTTCAGCTAGATAGTAACTCGGAACTTGAATAAATCCTTCTCAACGATTTCATCTTTCTTACTTTCCAACTCTTCCAAGTCCCAATTTGATGTTACATATCGTCCATTCAACCAATCTCGCCGCTCCGAGGCCAGCCAGATAGTAGTATCTGCCGGTAATTCAATCTTGTCGCATAAGAGAGGCAGCATTTGTTGTGGGAGGTCTTCACCCATGTCCGTAGCAATGCCTCCCGGGTGTAACGAAATTGCAATAAGGCCCTCTTTCTCGTAGTCACGGGCCATGAATTCAGTTAAGCGGCAATTCGCAAATCGCGAACTTCCGTAAGACGACCCTCCGGTGGTGATCGTGTGAGCACCAATAGACGACATGTTTATAACGATCTTAGATTCAGACTGCAGGACGAATGGAAGAAAGTGATGTGCGCAGAGAAAAGTGCCTTTGACATTGACCTCGTACCCCGTCCACCAGTTATCCGGCTGTGCCTCGGCAATACGCTCATATCTAGCGAGATATCCGGCGTTGTTTACCAAAACGTCTAAGGTCTCGCCAAACTCTGACTTGAAGCGATCGGCCGCTTCTTTGACCGAATCATTCGACGTAACATCGACCTGAAGTGGTAATACTTCTGGTGTCTCGATGCTGGATTCCTTGGCCGCAGTTTGAATCTTGCGTATAGCATCATCAAGACTGGAGCGTGCAGCTATTGCAATTCTTTTAGCCCCCGCTTTTGCGCAGCTGATTGCAATGGCTAGGCCTATTCCTCTAGATGCTCCGGTAATGAGGATTGTTTTACCGGATAATTCCCCGCCCTTGGGAGCTATGAAAGCGTATGTGTCATGACAATCCTGCTTGACGAATGTCGCTAGCTGGGCGGAGTTTGTGGGACAAATAAAGTCGATCAACTCGGGACTCATGCTGAAGGATGAAATTCGTGTTGAGCTCTCGAGGTCGAAGTAAAAAGTATCTTCGTAGCTTTATTTAAGACTCCATTCAATATTCATTGGCCCCACTTGACGGAGTTTATACCGAGCCAAGAGCTTAATCGCCGCCACCATCTGGTTATGGTCCGATTTGCAATAGACTCTTACATTAGTACTGACTGGAAAAGAAGAGAGAATGTGGGGATGGAGACAGGATATGAGTCCTCAGAATCACACAGTTCGGCGAAAGTCTCTGTTCAAGCATCACTCAAGAGTGTCTGAAATATCAACTACGTTTTTCATCTGAGATAGTCCGAATCATACTGCAAGCATTTCAAAGTGCAGCAGTAGCTTCTCATCTTGTCTTGAGTGGGGCTTTCTCATTGATATTCCCTTCTAAATGCCAAGATCGCGGACATAACGGCGTTTACAAGCAGAACCAAGTATGGCTTCGTCGGAGTTAAGCTATCCAGCTTAAGAAGCCATAGCTCTACTTCCAACCCTATGCAAGCCCTTGATATTCATAAATGATTGATATTCGCTCGGAATCAAGAAAACCGCTGGGTCGCATGATGGTTGAAGTCACCTGTACCTTTACGCTCAGAGGATCAGGAAGACTCATTTTGAGCTTGGCTCGGTTGATTGATTGGCAGCTAAAGTTCCTTTTTTTCTAAATCAAAGTTGACTCGAGCAATATATGTGATAGGCGCTTGTTCCTTGCTGCTTAATAGCCTATTCTTATCTCAGAAGAATTGAGATCTTGCTCAGAGATCCCGATGTACCTGGTAGTCATACTCAAGCTTATCAAACTATGACTGGATCCGATATTTCGATATAAGTCAACTCTTTTGCCATAATTTACTATGTACAACGGAAATCCTGTAGATAAGACGAACGACAGCACCAGAAACAGAGATACGTAACAGATGCGTAAATCAGCCCACTCAGCGATCCCAGTAGGAACGAGTCTAAGTATCCCTCTATAGAAGCGTATCCACGCGGGTGTATACCATTCCACTTATGCTTTCCATACCCGCACCGTCTGAAACTGCTCAAAAGATTAACGCAATCTAAGCAGTCTTCTCTTTGACAGCACCCTCAGCAGCAGCGGCAGTGTTCTTGGCGGAATCGACGACGTCCTTCTCCAAATCCTTGGCAGCCTCGACGGCAGAGCCATCCTGGCTGCGGCGCCACATGAAGATACGGCCGACCTGGACAGCACCGACACAGCCGAGGAAGAAGTTGACAGCGGCAAGCCTATAAATGGGTTAGTTTCATGCTTTCCGAGCTCTCTGGGGAATCACTTTGACATACAGGACGTTGCGGGGACGGATGATGAAGCACCAGCGAGTCCAGATGGCACCGGTGGCCATCAGAGCGCCGTTCTGGGTAAGAGAGAGCTTCTCAGCTGGACGGGCCATGTCGGAGATACCGGCGACGACCAGAGCCCACTATTCAAAATTCCAGATTAGCCATGCATTCATATACATCGACAGTCGTCTTTTATCAATTTGCAGGGCGTGATATGTGTGTCTTGGCTCGTCCGGGGTTGTAAAGGGCTTATCAGAATGACGGGTTGGGGTAGGTAAGCTGGGGAAGTACCTTCATAACGGGGGCCCTGTTAAGCGCGCTGTTAGTTTATCTGAAGACCAAGTGTATTCCTCCGATCTGGACTTGCTCCACTCACCAGAAGTGCACAGTCTTGACACCGACAGGGCTGTTCCAGAGACGCTGGAAGGTGCTCTGCTGCTCCGCAGCGCCGGCCTCGGAGCTCTGGAAGCGGAAGCCCTGGGCACCCGTCCGGCGGAAAGGCCCTGTGGCATTGCGGAACGCAAAGCGAGAGTTGTTAACGAAGCGGAATCCCACGCGAGACGACATTGTGACGGTTGAGTATGGCGGCTTGAGAGGAGAGGAAGAGGGAAGAAGGGCGGGAAGGCCGGTGATCGGGGCGAGCGAGTTTTCCGCCGGGGAGTATGAAAGGATGATGTGTGTGCACCACGAAGGTGTAATTAGGTCAAGCTCGGGGCTCGGAGTAAAAACGAAGTATTTGAAACTAGATTCAATTATTTCTCGAGATTTTATCAAATTTCGAGTCCTAAAGCTTTCGCATTATTCACTTCCAAAGAGGGCTCCAGTTCGGACTAAGCAATCCTGACTAATCAGTTCCTAATACGGTTTAGCGTGTTGCAGCACCAGCGTGAGCGAATCACCGCCGACGTGAATAATGCCCTTCGCATTCTCGTGGTCTTCCGTTGATACCCCCCTCCCCCAGCTGCCAATCCCTCCACGATGTCGGGCAAATACGTTTTCACCAAGGGCCTGAAGGAGCTCCGCTTCCTCTTCTGCCAGACCTCCGAGCAGAGCGCCGCCACACGGTATGGCATCCCTCGTCTCCGCGCCGTGCAATACCTGCAGCAACGTCTCGAACACTGGCTAATTCTTGTCTTTGCGCCTCGATAGATCATTCATCAACCGTGCCTACCCTACCATGAAGAAGCACAACCCTCACACTCCTATCATGATCCGTGAGGCTGCCGGCACTGAGCCACGAGTCTTCGCCCGATACGGTACGAGCGCCCGCGCAATTGACAGCTCAATTGACGATGCTTCACGGTCCAAAGAAGAACCAATGGCTAATCTGATCGTTTTGTATTATAGAACTCGGCAAGGAGACTCAGGAGGCGCTGTCCGGTTTGTCACCCCGCTAATCCGATTATCCTTCCCTGCAACGGCATCGCTAACAGTCACAGGTCTCTCCGACACACAGATCGAAGACCGCATCACGAACCTGGTGAAGCAGACCTCATAATGACACCTCATATCCTTCAATTCCATCTGTCTTATGCCCTGCCACAATGCGAGTTTCTTCCGTCTACCATTATGTATCTTGTATCTATAGAAGGAATCGAATCCTCGAGTCTCGACACACTCTTCCAGAAACAATTCCTTAACCCGAAAACCACTGACCGAAACCCGAAATATCATTCAAACGCTCTAGATTAACCGAATGGTGGAATTGCATCCCAAGAAATACCACTTCCCCTCACAGACCAAGAACAAGATCACAAGGAACTACCAGCCGCAACATCCCCAAACCGAAACTGCGCCCAGCTCATACTCCCCTCCGGCAACGTCCACAACCTCTTCCCCAAATCAGCCCCCGCAGCCCCAGCACCAACATGGATGGGCAATAAATGATCAAAAGTCGGATGCGCTTTCCGAGCATCAGCCCGCTTCACCAATTCCTCGAGCGCCTTCTGTCGCTCCTCCGGCGACGTAGTCACCGCCTCTTTAAGCGCTTCATCAAAGCTCGCCGCATAAGACAAAGGCTTCGGATCCCCAAAGCTAAATCGTAGATCGCGCAGATTATGCACCGCCATCCCGGAGACGATAATCATGATATTCTCTTCACGCAGCCGGGTGACTGCCTGACCGAGCCGGTAGTGCTGGTTGGGATCTTCCGAGTCGAAGAGCGAAACTTGCACAATCGGAACATTCAGAGGATTCGAGTCTGGCTCGAAGGCTGGAGACTGTTAACTATGTCCTATTTGACTTGATATGTTGCACAAGGAGGGGGTGAACGAACCGCACTTGAAGCTCGCCCAAACGCCATGGTCAAGGCCTCTCTTCACGCCTTTTGCAGGGATCCCAGCATCTTTAAGCGCGTCGAGGACTTTGCTTGAGACCTCTTTGCTTCCGACGTTCGGGTACTTCTCCTTATAGTAGTGGCCTGGGAAACCGTAGAAGCTGTGCACGTTAGACTCGGCGCAAAGCCTTTAATCCTTTTTAAACACTTACTCGTAGATTAAATCTGTGATCTCGGCGGTATTCACGTAGATGGTATCCTTTTCGCCTTGCCAATGAGCCGAGAACACAACCACAGCGCGCGGTTTCACCTTAGTCGTGATTTCGCGACCAATCTGACCAAGCTTGGCGTATGCGGGGTGCTCGACGTCGTACATGATATTAGGCTGTTTCTCATCATTAGGATTAGAATATCAGATCATAACATACAGAACACATACCCCTCCATGGCTCAGGAAATAAACCGGCGTCTTCATCTTCCCAGTAACGTTCGATGTAGCTTGACTGGTATACAAGGGATCTGCCACCGAGTGCACGGCGCGAGAAGATCCAAATAGACGGCGAAAGAAAGACAGATTGGTATATTCCCCTCCAAAGGCAGCAAGCAAAATAGCAGCTGTGAGCGTGAAAGCGGCCAGAAGAGCGAATTTGTAGTTCGTTGGTGGGATATCGGAAAGGTTCCTGTCCTCAGGTCGGGTACTCGGCGACTGGTCGGAAGCCATATATGGACCTGGGAAAATTGCGGGGACTTGGAATCGAGCCTGGTAGAGCTGGGCAGAACAGAATGTACAGTTCTCGATAGGTCAAGCGCCCGCTTAAGGGCTTTCTGATCGCGTAATTATTGGTCAGAGTGTAGAGGGTCTTTATTCGCATTGCAAATCAGAGGCGCTGGAGGCCGAGCTTGGGTAAGCGCGGAAATGGGCCGCGCCGTTTTTTAGAACCGTATATCCGGGTTTGCCATCGAGGAACTAAGAGTTTCTAGGCATGGAGTATTGAGAATTACTTGGTTGTTCATTGAAAATGATGAAATGGGTTCCAGCGTGATATATGTTTGAAGAGTAATGGCAAGGTCATGCAAAATCCATTCTATTCAGTATGCAAATGTAGCCAGGCCTGGCTCCAGGGTATTTGCCCTCAGTGTCCATAACAGTCATACCGGTCTCCATGGTAGTAATGCACCTAACCCAGAACATGAGGTGGAAAGGGCTGGAGAAAATAGAAAATTCACAAAATGTCAAAGCCAGCTCCGAAAAAAGTAGGTCGTGGCATCAGGTCAAAACATTGTACAGTCCAACCGCGAGAATTCATCCTAAGTGCTTGTAAATGGGAAGGGAAATTGCTCTCGTCATCGGTGGTAGTAGTCATTAGAAGGGTAGAAAAAATGCTTGCAGTACGTGTGCAGCACCAAGAAAAGGTGGCCGGCACCAAGAAAGAAAATGTAAATAAGGGAAATCGAACACAAGTCGAGACAGATATCGCAGTATATGTTACATTAGAACACACTCTCCATCGGCCTGCTTGCCGTTGAACTTGGCGCGGTCCATGTTGGACTTTTGCATTCTGCCGCCGCCCTTCTTGAGCTCTTCAAGACGTTCACGAGCTTTAGGGTTTCCTTGAGCTGCGGAGAAGGTTAGCATCATTGAAAGACTAAATATGGAGCTATAATTCAATCTTACCCGCTGAGCGCCAATACCATCGCTTCGCGTCATCCAAATTGGCCTGAATACCAATACCAACTTCAGTGAAATAACCCATGGCATACTCTGCCTTGGCCAGTCCAGCGGTGGCAGCCTTGCGAGCCCAGAGATAAGCCTCTGTATCATTCTGCTGCAAGGTGCCATCCGATCCAGTCAAGTACCAACCACTGAGAGCAAGCTCACTCTGGTGCTCGCCCTGTGCCGCGGCACGAGTATACCAAATAATACTCATTCTGTTATCAACAGGACATCCCATCAATCCGTACTCATAAGCAGTTCCAAGACGGAACTGAGAGAACTTATAGCCCAGCTCAGCGGCTTGATGGAAAAGTTGCGAAGCATACGCCTCGTCACGCACGATGGAATCATTAGGCTGCGCAGTCTCGTACATCAAAGCCAACTCATGCAAAGCATGTGGGTTCTCCTCATCTGCACGCTCAGAAGCACGCTTGAGCCAGGTAACACCCTCGCGCGGGTTCTTGGGCTGGCCCAGTAGACCCTTGAGGTTGATCATACCCATCTTGTACATGGCAGGAGTATCGCCGAAAGAGGCAGCCTTCTTGTACCACTCGATAGCCTTGAGCGGGTCGCGCTTTGTACCACCGCCTTCTTCTTGACCAATCTCGCAACAGACTGCCACACGGTAGGCAGACTGTGGGTGGCCTGCTCTTGCAGCAGAGTGGTAAAGCGAATATGCTTCCTTCGCATCCACCTCCAGACCCAGCATTCCCTCACCATAGCAATCGGCCAGAAAGAACTGAGCGTCAGGGTAGCCGGCAGATACAAGCTTCTTCACAATCTTGTGAGCGTCCATAATATATTTTTGCTTGGCTCTTTCTTTGGTTTTAGGGTCGAGGCGAGAGTTATCAGTAACCAAGACAGTAGCCGCCTCCGCAAACTTCTTGGCCAATATAAGCTGAGCTGCTTGGTCCGATGGATTGTTCTTGGCCCTCTGCTGCAGCATTGTGAGTTCTTCATGCGTGACTGGAACCCGTCCCGCTGGAATTCCATCTGGGGCCATTGGCTGAGGGCCAGGCCCAGGCCCAGCACCTGGCGCGCCACCACCATTGTATTGCCGAACTGGGGCGGGTTTTGCGGCCGGCGGGCCTGGGCGATACGGCGCAGGGTGAGCGGGTAGTGCATCAGGGTTCTCTTCTGGGCTAGCCATAGGAGACTGGCCAGGCTGAGCGTAAGGGTTTCCTCCGTTGGGGAAATAGCTTCCCGGCTCCTCGTATCCCATTGGTGCATATGCGCCTTGAATTGCACCAGGTGGTGTACCGTGAGAGTGTGCTCCAGGAGAATCGCCAGGAAGATCGAACTGAAATCCTGCATTCTCGAACTGATTGGCTCCTTCTCGCAGCTTGGAGCTACCTTGAGATCGTGGCGTTCCCATATCATGAGGTGCGTATGGCCCAGACGGCGATCCTGGAGAAGTAGGCGTTTGAGGTCCTGACGGAGTATTCAGGCCCATTTCGTCCACTGGGCCGGTTTCGGGAATAGCGTCGAAGTTTGGCATCTCATGCTCCTCGCCTCCATGGAAATAGCTGTCCAAGAAATCTTTGGGTGCGTAAGAGACTCGATGCATAGGATCAGGCGGAGGGATCATCAACCCTGCATCGAGGTCAGGCGGGCCGCGGCCAGGTCGCGCACCACCAGCAGTGCTAGGGCGAGGTGGCATATCGCCCATCATCGGGCCTCCTGGATAGTCGTAATCGGCCGGTGGGCCATATGGGTCGTTCACTGGCATTGTGTTGCTTCGACCTGGCGGCGGCATGCCGTTTGGTGGACGGCCGGAGCGTGGTGGTCCATATCCTGGAGGGGGTCGGCCTCGCCCGGGAGGATATCCACGAGGCGGGCCGCGAGGATCGCGAGGGTCGGGTCGACGGGACGAGTTAGAAGTATGGGGGCGAGGGGGGCCGCGACCATTAATATCCATTGCGGCCATCCCACTCTCAATTCCTGGGGGAGGGCCTCTCCGGCTGCGAGGGTCCCTCGGATCTCTTGGAGCTCGTGGATCTCTAGGATCTCTTGGATCTCTAGGATCTCTTGGATCTCTAGGATCTCTTGGATCTCTACCTCTCGATCTTGGGTCACGAGGGTCCCGAGGGCCTCGGGGATCCCGAGGATCTCTTCCTGGAGGAACTGATGGGAATGGGTTGTCATAGTTCTCTCCGCCTCGAGGGCGACTTCCGCTAGCTATTCTTTTGTTAGTCGCGATCGTGAAATGTACTCGTGCGGCGACTTACGAGGCTTTACTCCTCTTGGTGGCGGTCCGCGCCTGGGATCATATCCAGGTGGGGGTCGTCCACTTGGCGGTCCAGGAGGACGATTGGAACGCGGCTGCGGCATTGGAGGTCCAGGGGGAGCAGATCCGTAGCCATATCCTGGGTCGTCAAACCCAGCATCAACATATCCGTCATTTGGGGCGCCGTAGCCGCCATCGGGGCCGTAAGGGTCCGGCGCATACCCTCCAGGAGAGGGGGCACCCGGCGCGGGGCTAGCATACTGTCTTAGAGGCGGCGGCCTCTGTACTGGAGGCGGATATGCCATAGCGCTTGGTTATTGAAGGCGAAACTGGCGAGATTGAGGGTTATCAAGATCGAGGTGGTAGGCGACCGAGGCCGGTGGTCGCATGCAAGGAGGCCCAAGTCGCTGGAGGACGTCAGTCACAGTCGGCACGGGCAAAGTCTCCGGGTGATAGAGCACGTGTGCACTCAGGAATGGGCGCAACTCATGCCAGAACAAGCCTCGTATGGAATGTCACGCTCTCTCTTCTTTTGCGGGAAGCGGGGAGGAAATGAAGATTGGAGTTGGGGCGGTAGAAGAACGGGATGACTTTAATAAAACCGCCGACCCACTTGCGCCGTCATCGTGGATTCTTTGAAATTCTGCAGCGGCTGTACCATTTAAGATGAAATGGTACAGATGGCAGCCTTGCCAATGGTCAGGGTGGAGTATCAGGCGAGACACCCTCCAGAGATCGCAAATAGCTCCCCCCGTTGCTGCGCGTATGAGCCACTGTAGAGAGAGAGAGAGCCCTGTTATGGTACCTGACGATCAGGGGAATTACATATACTGAGTCTTTTTACAAGTATGTACGGAGCGTACTTCGTACGAACCGCATACAGGGCTTAAATGCTTACCGTCTTACATACCAGCTTACAGGTTAGCTTTACGCCCGCAACCACAGCCCCTTTGAGCAGCTTGAGCCGTTCCTTGGTGTCAAGTCCACCCCTGTCGTTTTGTCGCAGTAACTGTTATAGATGTGTTTCCAGCCCTAACATTTGTCACGTCCTCCAGGGCGCAACTTCCGACCATAGGGAACCGGGGATTCTCCCAGGATTCTCCTAGGACACTGCTAAGATCTCCAAACTCCACCGCGTAATGACCTCCAAGGGTCCAATCTCCCAAAGAACCACAAATTCAGTCGTGCCCACCGCACTCGATGCCCCCACAAAGATGGGCCTTGATCACTGCCCAATGATGCGGTTCTTCTGTGCGCGGGTGAAACGAGATCACCTGCTGATCCAATCCATGGATAACTTTAAGCGCATTTCGGCAATAGAGCGAGAATAGTAATGTGACCGGCGAAACACGAGCCTATCGCCGCAACGTCAGTGGGCGTGTGGGGAAACGGTCAAGCCGCGGGTAGAGATGGAATGTGTTTGGAAGTCGCATGGAAGGCCTGAGACGTGAGACACCACAGCCACAGTCCACTAGCCAAAGAGTGCTGCGCCACATCCCCAATCACCGAATGAGAGCCGCCATGATGCAGATGATGTCCATCGCGCTTTCATGTCTCACCCATAGCCACGACGTCCCACTCGTTCTTCACGCGCCGACCCCATCTCACGGATCAATCCCGACAATACACATTGCTTCTGTCCTGACCGTTGTGTCCGAGAATCCCTGACGCCATGTCTCGCGCTGGACTTTGGGCCAAGGTCATCGTGGGGTGAGTAAAAGTGCTAGCAAGGCTGCAGGTGGCGGCGCGTAACTCTGAGCCCTGATCGGCTGACATATCTCCTCCGCTAGTGGAATCGCGATTTCCCTCGGTGGTCCAGCCTTGGTGCAGGCCATGCGACCGTCCGACGAAGAGCTTGTCAAGCGGTACAACCCGGACCTTCGGAAACGGAGTGAGGAGCAGGGAGACCAACGGGCACAGGAATTTGATGACTACGTGACCAAGTTGAAACATTGGTCAAAATCGGAAAAATCAAGTATGTGGACTCCATGGCCGGTTGAACGAATTCTGGAGAAATTTCGCAAGCTAACATATGGCTCCTAGTCTGGGTGGCTGCTCAGGAAGAAGCAGATGCGAAACGTGCGCAAGCAGAGTCCCAACGAGCAAAGGCCAAGGAGGAGACTCGGGTACAACGGGAGGAGATGCGCAAAGAGATGCTGGGCGAGAAATAAGTGCTTGTCGGTGTACAACTAGCTTCAAGGCGTTTCGAGGATTTTCACGGTGTGTACGATATGGTTGACCAGGCGCATCGCCATTTTTCAAAAAAGTACCAATGCCTATAGGCATACTGTATATGATATATAATTGGTACTCCTTCTCTCCTCTATTTCTATTCCCACGCAACTACCACTTCGACGGTGGGATAGTTCGGCTGGCTCACATGTGAGTTGTGGTTATACTTCCCCTGTATATACACCTGGGCTTCAGATGCTACGCTGGGGTTTCACACCACGCAGTCTTCCCATGAAATCCCCGGATTATATCGGTCTCATCCATGGATCGCGCCTGTCGTGCCCATGTGCTTTTGTTCTCGTGTCGGAGGGTCTTGCGCAAATTTGAACAGCTAGAAAGAACCCGCAGGTCCGTGGCGCACCCAATGCGGTAGATGTTAGACACCAATTGTCCGAGCTTGTGTCAGTTTCCTTTGTTTCTAAGGTGGTTGTGGGATGATTGAGCCTGGTGCAGCCGTTCCATAGTCCTACAAGAGGCTCAGGCTCTTCCCCGAACCCCACAGCGTCGTCACCTTCTCAGGTATTGGGAATTCGCGGTTATCTTTCACAGCTTTTGTGTAGAATGCAATAACCTGGGCATTCTTACGGCTTATGAGAAGATTACACCGTTGAAAGCGCAACCGTGAGTCATGACTGACAGCCCTGGAGCTTCCGAGGCCCGAAACATATATTGAGTATGTATCGCGCGAGTGGTTATCCAATGTTCGAGTCAGCCACCGTTGACTCAAACCATAGTAAAAATTTCGCAACAGAGACGATTGAGTGTGAAATAATTTGAGGAATCAGAATAATTCATTTGCTACCTAGGTAATTATCTTGCACAACTCAAAGCTGATCCTATTTTCCTTAGATCTCCGTAGTTGTATCCATGGATGCCGATCCACGGCTGCCGGGATCGGCGGAGAGGCTACCGGATTTAGACAAGGGCAAGGAAACAGCTGGCATTCCTCGTGATGGCTTGAATTGCTCCGACGACACGACTTATTATTCCACAGGTCTCAGATCACTTCTATGGAAGTCTTTGGAAGGCCGGAAAATAAAAGTTGCCTTGGCGCTTTGCGATCGGAAGGCGTGGGCACAGCCTAATGATGGCCTTAAACGGTTACTAAGTTTAGACAGGGGGACCCGTTTCTCGAGCAACATGAGATAAAGCAAAGATAGGCAGCCACACCACTAAACTTTGGTGACGCCCCCATATAAATACACTGCAAAAGGAGGAACAGGAGATGTTGCATATTCAAAACAAGTGATCAGCGTCAAGCAAAACCCCGGACCACTGCCAAAAGCAAGGTACAGCGTCAAGGGCCAATTGGAGGCCGTGTAGTGGCTGTTTGTAGTAGATTGTTCTCCATCTGCTCCCCGTGGTTGTATTGACTCTGGGATGGTCCAATCCACCACGCTCCAAGACCAGGGGATGGTTAGGACCGTAAAGCGAAGCAGTCTAAGCCGCTCAAAAAAGAGGATTCCAATTGCAGCGACGGTCCAAAATAAAACCCGCTGCCTGCGCTTCGCCTTTGAGACAACGCCACGTCACGTGACTGCCCAGCCCGCCATCAGCGGCAACTCCCAACCCGTCAGCTTCATTCTGGCAAGCATCACCACTCTCTAATACTCGTCATTCCACTGCGCTTTTCTTCCCATCTCTAACGACCGCAAGAACACTTCACTTCAACCTCACAAGTTCCGTCTCTTTCAAGCCCCCTAATCCGCCGAGTCCGGTTGGTACCCCCGTCAAAACAGAGCGACCCTGAATCCTTGACCGAGGAAGCCTGGGCCTCTTCCAAATCCACCATAATCAGTCTCTAAGTACTCTTATATCTAGCTCGCATATTCACGATGGCCTCCGAACAACCCTACGACCCCTATATTCCCGCCGGTGGCGCGTCCGGCCAGAATAACCAAAATGGCAACCAGCGCACTGCTGCTCTGCAAGCTGTTAGTCTCCACCCTACCTCCCCGATCGAGTCCATCATTGAGACTGCGTTTCCCTGTTCCTGCCCTTGGATCGAGAGCGAGAGCGCTGTTGAGTGATCTTGCGACGCTGATGGCCGATGGCCGGCGCACGATGCATTTTCTCCGCGAAACGAGGACTAACAATGGTTTGTTTAGCAAATCGATGACACGGTCGGCGTCATGCGCGAGAATATTAACAAGGTCTCGCAGCGTGGTGAGCGCTTGGATTCTCTCCAGGATAAGACAGACAACCTGGCTGTATCAGCCCAGGGGTTCCGCCGAGGCGCCAACCGCGTGCGAAAGGATATGTGGTGGAAGGATATGAAGATGCGGGTGTGTCTGGTGGTCTGTATCATCATCTTGTTGGTGGTCATCATCGTACCTGGTAAGTCGATTCTGGCTGGATCTGCGTTAGACGCTGGAGAAGAGGAGCTAACGCCGATTGACAGTCGTGGTCACCAAAACTTAAACGAGGAATACGAATCTGTGCTTTGTATTGGGATCGGTGGGAGTTTATGTTCCCACTGGGCTTAGTGCCATGGAGGCCGTAGAGCCTCGTTTCTTTTCTTCTCAGCTGCTAATACCTCCTGCTGTAATGTTTTGGGCGCGTTCTGAATGACCAATATGCGTTTCTTACCTTGCCACTCCAGGCCTCTTGTTCCCTGCGACGAATTCATGGGACACGCTTGGGTCCTCAATTCCTGATCTTCGCCCTGGGCTTTGCTCTGCTGGCAAGGGAAGATGTAAATGATAGTACTGCTAAGTGATGCCGTGTTTGAGTATGTTACCATTATGCAACCTTTCGATTATGTCTCGGATGTATATTCCTCTTTAAACCTTCCATCGTCCTCCCACCCACCCCATAGCCCCCCGCCTAAACAGACGTGGCTAGCGCTGTCCCTTCGGTTCCTGTTCCGATGTTCACGCCATCATAATGCGCCCTTCGACCCGCCCTATTCTGCAAGGAGCCCACGCCGATCTCCATCAGATACCGGGCTTAGTTTCCACAAAGGGTCTTTCGGCCTGTATTAGCGGAAAGAAGCGAATCCAGGCTATCGAGGACCACTTAGTGCCTACGAAACCAGTAAAATATGGTGGAGGAAGTGGATGCCTCGACGGGCGTTTGCGAGTAAGAACACGGGATGGGATCAGATAACCCAAACTAAGTCGAAAGCGGATGACGTTTGAACAAGATCGTACCAGCCAGAGTGGATTTTTAGTCTGATCGCTACAGAGATTTCTCGGAGCACATGGCTGCTGCAGCCGAAGCAGATTTGACGCTGACGATCCTACGTGAAGAGGAAGTGGCCCCATTGATATTCCTTCTTCCTTTACTCCGTACAGTAGCAGGCGAGGGCTCTGCGATGACCTTGCAGGCGACCCGAAAGCTCGGGCCCACACTGCATGGTCATCCTATAAGCAATTGCGAGAATAAATAAACCAACCGAGAGCCGCTCGTGTTAATGGGGTGCGACTAGAGAATTGGGTGATAAATTACCGCATAGAGGGCAATAGACGAGTGGGGTATTTCTTGGAAAGGGCTGAAGAAGTAAGAAAAGTACCGAGAAAAGCGCCAAAAGAACAAGTTCTGCGAGCCTTTGCTTGCCCCCCCACCGCCCATTCCCGCTTCCCCGTTAATTGGGCGCCATTATCGCTCCGAGGCCCGGCCGACTATCTTGGAAAATCTCTCGCCGTTAGTCACTCATCCCTCTCCCCTCTCCCCAATTATACTGCTCAGCTTTAAAAGGGTTCTTCCCTTGCGTGCGACCGTCTTGTTCAATTGAAGCTGCCGCATGTTGGTGACCAAGATGCTGTCCCTTCGCTCCGCTGTGCGGAGAGCTTCCACAAAGCCCCTCCGATCTCTCTCCGCACCGCACACCGTCTCTCCTCTGCGCAGCGTCGCTGCTCGTGCCACTGCTACGCCTCTCCAGCAGAAGCGGCGCTACTCCCGTGCGACTGACTCGACCCTGAACACTCGGAACACCGTCGTCCAGCTGCTCAGCAACATCGGTTCTAAGCGTGAGGTCCAGCAGTATCTCTCGCACTTCACCTCGGTTTCGTCCCAGCAGTTCGCCGTGATCAAGGTCGGTGGTGCCATTATCACTGAGCACCTCCAGACCCTCTCTTCTGCCCTCGCTTTCCTCAACCATGTCGGCCTTTACCCCATCGTCGTCCACGGTGCCGGCCCACAGCTGAACCGTATGCTGGAGGCTGCCGGCGTGGAGCCCCAGTTCGAGGATGGAATCCGAGTCACAGATGGCAAGACTTTAGCTTTGGCTCGCAAGCTGTTCCTGGAGGAGAATATGAAGCTGGTGGAGGAGTTGGAGCGCATGGGTGTGCGTGCTCGTCCTTTGACCGCGGGTGTCTTTTCTGCCGACTACCTCGACAAGCCCAAGTACAACCTGGTTGGCAAGATCAATGGCGTCGACAAGAAGCCCATTGAGGCTGCCATCTCTGCTGGCTGCCTGCCTATTCTGACTTCCATGGCTGAGACCCCTGATGGTCAGGTCCTCAACGTCAACGCCGACGTGGCAGCTGGAGAGCTGGCCCGCGCTCTGCAGCCGCTGAAGATCGTGTACCTTGCTGAGAAGGGCGGTCTTTTCAACGGTGACACTGGCGAGAAGATCTCTGCTATCAACCTCGATGAGGAGTTCGAGCACCTGATGAGTCAGTGGTGGGTTCGTCACGGCACTCGCTTAAAGATCAAGGAGATGCAGGACCTGCTGAGCGATCTGCCTCGCTCCTCTAGCGTGGCTATCATCCACCCTGCCGATCTCCAGAAGGAGCTGTTCACCGATTCCGGTGCTGGTACCCTGATCCGCCGCGGTAACAAGATCCACGTCAAGACCGCTTTGTCTGACATTGAGAACATCCAAAGCTTGAAGGATGTGCTCATCCGTGACCGTGAGGGTCTTGACGCTCGCGCTGTCGTCGACCGATACGTTGATGGGCTTCAGGAGCACGAGTTCAAGGTCTATTACGATGACCCCATGGAGGCCTTGGCTGTTGTTCTGCCTCCCCAGAAGGGCTCTATCATTGCCCAGATGGCTACTTTCACCATCACCAAGTCCGGCTGGTTGACCAATGTTGCTGACAACGTGTTCTCCAGCGTCAAGAAGGACTTTGCCAAGCTGGCATGGACCGTGAAGGAGGACGATGAGAACTTGTCTTGGTTCTTCGACAAGGCCGATGGCAGCCTGAGCCGCGATGGCGAGGTTCTGTTCTGGTACGGAATCGAGGATGGCGAGGAGGTCAAGCAGCTCGTCCAGGAGTTCACTAAGAACGGCCGCCAAATGTTCGGCGACATCAACCTGGAGTCCCGTCTTTCCCGCGCTCACGAGGCTGCTTCCAACATCCTGTCTAAGGGATTCGGAGCTAGTGGCGCTTCTGCTGAGCAGAAGCGTGCTTTCTCTACTACCTCCAACGTCCTGCGCGCTAGCCGTGCTAAGCGCCCTGCCGTTGCTGTGAACGCTGCTCGCACCTACGCCACCACCAACCCTAACCCTCCTCTTGGTGAGAAGAACGCCTCGAATGCCCAGCCCGCCAAGGTCGCCCTCATTGGTGCCCGTGGATACACTGGCCAGGCTCTGATCAGCCTGATCAATGCCCACCCTCACTTGGACCTCCGCCACGTCTCCTCGCGTGAGCTTGCAGGCCAGAAGCTTCAGGGCTACGACAAGCGCGAGATCATCTACGAGAACCTCAGCCCCGAGGATGTCCGTAAGATGTCTGCCAACGGCGATGTTGACTGCTGGGTCATGGCTCTGCCTAACGGCGTCTGCAAGCCTTTCGTCGATGCCGTCGACGAGGGCGCGGACAAGGGCAACGTGATTGTTGACCTGAGTGCTGACTACCGTTTCGATGACAAGTGGACCTACGGTCTGCCCGAGCTGGTTGATCGCTCCAAGATCGCCCGTGCCGCTCGCATCGCCAACCCTGGTTGCTATGCCACTGCTGCCCAGCTTGGCATTGCTCCTCTCGTTCCTTTCCTCGGTGGCCAGCCCACCACTTTCGGTGTCTCTGGATACTCTGGTGCTGGCACCAAGCCTAGCCCCAAGAACGATGTCCAGTTCCTCACCAACAACATCATCCCCTACAGCTTGACTGATCACATTCACGAGCGTGAGATCAGTGCTCAGCTGGGTACCAGCATTGCTTTCATTCCCCACGTCGCTGTCTGGTTCCAAGGAATTCACGTAAGTTAGATATACCACCTTTCTCTGAGCAAAGCGCTTACAACTTCCAGCACTCCATCAGCATCCCCCTGAAGCAGGAGATGACCTCCCGTGATATCCGCAACATCTACCAGGACCGATACGCTGGCGAGAAGCTCGTCAAGATCACCGGCGAGGCTCCCCTAGTCAAGGACATCGCTGGCCGTCATGGCGTCGAGATCGGTGGTTTCGCCGTCCACTCAAGCGGCAAGCGTGTTGTTGTCTGTGCCACAATTGACAACCTGCTCAAGGGAGCTGCCACTCAGTGCCTCCGTAAGTTCAATCCCACCCACTCACCAAGCACATCGCTAACCCTCCCACAGAGAACATGAACCTGGCTCTGGGCTACTCCGAGTACGAGGGCATTCCCCTCGAGTAAATCCCCACGCAGCAGTCGAAGTGGTAGAATATATGAAAAGAAGGGGTTCTGTATGTGCGTCTGAGAGTTTGTGTCATATCTGGTGGCTCATGTATCGATGTTTGGTTGATTATATTTGGTACGCCCGCGCTACCTATTCCGGGCGTTTTGTTTCTGTCTTTATTTGTACGGTCTCGCGTGCTGAAGAGTTGGCGTCTCGTCATTTGCCGCGGTTTAGACTCATTTCATTCGATTTATCTTGGGGTCGTCTCATGTTTGTTAATTTCTGATCTTAGATGTACTGGCCAGTCGGTCTAGCCCAGAAAAGTAACTTGCAATATACTGTCCTTTGACAATACGGATGATTTGCGTTTACTGTTGCTGAGAATTTAGGATAGTATTTCTTTGCTCAGCTGCTTCCAGCTTCAATGGAGTTGAAATACAGCAAAGCAGACACGCCAAATGTTTAAGATCTTAGTTGGTGTCAGTGCTCGATATGAAATACAGGCATCATAAATCTGTGTAGGTAGGTGTCGCTCATGCATGTGCATGTGCATGAATGTAATATGTGTGATGGTGGCCAGTCTGATACGCGCTCAGTTGTCCCTCAACCATCGAGCTCACAGCCTTTTTCCCATCGCGTGCTGCCTCAAATAATCCCTCAATCATTTTCGTTATCTTCATCTTCATCACTTCGAATTCCTTCCCCTCCGTCCACCCCGTCTTCAACCTAGTTGCCATCGCGTCGGGCCCTCAATCACCACACCGACACAATGTTCTACAGTCACGAAAGTAAGTATCTTGCCTTTCTCTGAGGAATTATCCAACACAAGTCTTCAAACAGTTCTCACTTCGCCCGAACATGGCGTCGCCACAGTCTGGCTCGTCGCAACACTTGGCTCAAGATCGATTACTCGACGATTCAATCGCAAAGCCATCCTCGAGGTCGACGTTCCAGAGACCTGTAGGGTTATCGTCAGCCCTGAAGCTCCCATGGCGCTGCGTCTACAAGGGAATTTGCTGTGAGTACCAAGCTCCCCTTTCACGAATCTTCATCGCTAAATCTATCAAGATACGGAGTCTCCAGAGTTTACCACCAGCAATGCGGGTATACTCTCCTCGACGTACAGGCCATGCATGACAAGATGGTGACTATGCTGAGACTACTGCCTGGAGGTGGTCTGGATCCCAGCGCGGGAAAAGTCAAGTTAGTATCGAGGGGAATAGTCTTATAGCGCTGCAAGGTCTAATTCTGCCCTCAGACCAAGCAGCCTGCTTCTGCCATACGACCCGAGCTTTCTTCCTGAGACGAATCTTCCCGGGATAAACCTGGATATTGCCTTCTTCGACATCTCGTCCACAGACCTTTCGTCACCACACTCAAATCCGTGGACTAAGTCGCCTTCAGACGGCCAGTCCAGCGCGTCACATATCGGGAGTATTCGTCTGGAGTTGCCCTCGGACGATGCTTTTCTCGGCTCCGATCTTCATATTGCGCCTGAAGGTGAAACTCCTCCTAAGAAGAGAAGGAACGGCGACGAAGAGGGTGTTCTGCTGCAGCCGGACTTTGAATTCGACGAGGACGGGAATATCATCGAGTTTGATCCGAGCAGGCTGTCTCCTCGCAAGCGCCGAAGGACTTCAACTCCGCAAAGGAGTGAGCAACCGACCAGAGAGATGGATGTAAGCTTGGGCCAAAGCAAGTCTGGACAAATGGGTTTCTAACTAAGGTTTCTCAGACGATGAACCCTGTTGAAGAACAAGACGGCATTCGGGAAAATGACTTGATGGACACCATAATGCAAGACAACCAGCATGATGTTTTGCCACAAGACCAGGCCACAGCAGAAGAGCAATCAACGGCACCACCGCGCCGCGCATATCAACAGCGAGTCCGAAAGACGCTTCTAACGGATGGCAGCACAACACTTCGGAACACAGACCTCGCGAATTCCAATTCCAATTACCTCGCCAACATGGCCGAAGCCCGCAGGCAGAAACAGCAGAACAAGCAGCAGACCATAGTCAAGAAAAACGCCGACTTCTGGGTCCTAGGCTCAGGCATTGCTTCCGTGGGCGTAGGACTCGGCGCAAACGATCATCCTCACCCATTAAGTATCTTCTCCGGCACAGATCTATACAAAAGCCTCTGCGGCGAACCCGAACCACTCGAGACTCCAGAAGAAACCCCAGAAACAAGAAAGAACCAACCAAGTCCTGGAATTGGTCTTGGCCTCAGTCCACCGCGTGAGGGCGCTGCAGACGTCGAATTCGCCCGCGACGCACCAGCAAGTCTCCTAGACGAGCACTCCTCGCAAATGCCATGGAACATCACCGCATCACTCCAAAGCTCTCGATTCCGACTCGGCAGTGTAGGCGATCTATCCATGCGCGGCGACTCAGGAAGCCTCCTCACCAGAATCCGCCGCGGAAGACTCACAAGCGCGAGTCCGCTCGCCGGGAGAGGATACCTAGAAAGCAGCGATGGGCTGGGCAGTTTCACCGGTGCAGACGATGAACTCGACGCACGGGAGATCGCGGCCTATTTAGAAGGCGAACTTGCGACTGATCATGAGGACATCTCTGTTCTCTCGCGGAGAGCATCGATGCTCGAGCGGGCTGTGAAGCAGCTGGATCTGGAGAGTGTTAATTTCTTCGAGTTCCTGGCTGGGTGTGTGGAAGATGGAGGGGACAGAACGCTTTGCTTTTCGGAGTTGTTGCCTCCTGAGTCGACATCTGCTGCTGTTGCGACGCAGGGGCTTATGAATGTGCTTACGCTGGCTACGAAGGGGTTGTTGCGGGTGAAGCAGGAGAAGTATCAGGATTTCGGGGAGGAGGCGTGGGGAGAGCGTTATCGATATGGAGAAATTCTATTGCGGATGGAAGGTGTTTAAGAGGTAAGTTGGGTTTAAGGGTGGTTTGAGGGGACTTAAAATTATTATTGCTATTCTTCGCTTGTGATGCCTTTCAAGTGTGGCATTGTGCGTGCACGACCCTAGTGGGCGATTGATGACGGTGCTTATTCCCATGGGGCGAAATCGGGATATTATAGTGGGATTAGACTATCCATGGGAAGGAAGAGAAAATCTACTCGTATACATTCCTTACAGCTCTATAGTTCGTACTGTCTGGATCTGATTACCAGGAACCTGTAACCGCGTATCGCGTGGGATACGCTGACTGTGAACGCTGGGACAATACTTTCAGTAAGTAACGGGAAATCTTCGGGTCGGATGTAACTGCTGTCGCGCGTGATAAGCGTACACCTGGAAGATAGAGCTCATTTGTCCTATGATGTACTTCTTATTATGTTCTAGAAGAAGAAGAAGGCTCAGTTACTTTTAATGTCGTAAAGTAGCGTGATGATAGCTGACGCTCAGAATTGCGGTAATGGAAGGGGTATGTACCTTGTAAACTAACCTTAAAAGCATACGTATAGTGTAGTTTATTTGACGTCCATGCGTGACAGCCTCTACTGTATATTGATATACATTTTAGATGTCTCTGGCGAGCAAGACCTGTAGGGGAGATTTCTCGATCGTAACTGTCGCCCGCGCGTCTATATGCTTCACCGGTTGATGCCCAGCGTCGCGCCCAGAATAACCGAGGGTCAGCACATGCCCAGATACATTACGCGGACTTTGGTCATCATCAAGGTTTCCTGAATAGCAGAATCATAAGAGAGATCTCCAGGTGCATCTGCCAAGAGGCGTAAGAGTACGCGATTGCCTGGATTCCTTGGAGCCTTGTGTGCCGTGCACACCTGGCTCGACAATACTGTTGGCTGTTGCTGGCGGCTCGTTGAGTGGGCAGTGTCGACCGTAACCGTCGATTGGCTCGTGGACAAACGCGGTCGAGATGAAAGCGATGCGCGTGGAAGAGATGAATTGGACGATGACCCCAGCGAGTAGAATAATTAAATTAAAACTCAGCTTAATATCTATCGTCGCCGCGAGGTTCCAGGGCCGTGAAGTGTTGCAGTACGAGCCGGGCTTTACCGATGATGAATAATACGCGGTGTACGCGTTACAATTCAGCGTTCCCGTTTTTCTTCCCTTCCACTTTCCCTCTCCCTAACGCCCGTTCTCACACCCCACGTTCTCTTTCGATTCCCCCAGTGTATCCACGCGAAAGATCAGGGGATCGAGGGGACTCATTTATCCATCGCCATCATGGGCCGCACCGTCGACCAGGAAGTCCACGCTGCGTTCGTGGAGTTCCGCGCCAAGGAAGATGACAAGGTGCGTGACTGTATTTGCCGTCTTGCGTAATATTCGAAATCCACCACCACCGTCACTAACATACGAGACCGTTTCGTTCCCTAGTGCCTCTCCGTGCAATGTATCTACTGCCAACAGATTCGCGCAAAGAACACTTCGCGTCAAAAGCAACATCTGCTGGAATGCCCTGGCCTGCGAGGTCATCCCAACGCCCCGCAGCCGTCGGCGCCTGCCCAGGCCCCCAATGGTCTCCCGTCAACAAATGGCTACCCAGGCACTCCAAGCGGTCCCACGACCGCCGCGCCGCCGACGGGCCCTCCCATGCCCACGCCAAATGGAAGCATGCTGTCTAACGGCGTCAACCCCCATGCTACCCCGCTAGGAACTCCCTTGCAGACGCTGAACCGTCCTCCAATGGCCACCCCGGGCCCTCCGCCTGTGGGCGGCCCACCGGGCTCTGCACCACCTTCTGCCGCGCCGTCGCGACCTACGCCTAAGCCCAAGCCCAAGCCGACAAGCAATTCTAACCTTCCTGCACCGCCTCTTGATGATGTGCACGCGGCTTTCGTGGAGTTCCGCGCGAAGGAGGAAGATAAGGTAAGCGAGTACAACATGGAATTTCTCAGACGTGACGAAAGAATAAGCTGACTTAGCTTTCGCAGTGTCTTTCCGTGCAGTGCATTTACTGCCAGCAAGTTCGCGCAAAGAATACGAGTCGGCAACGTCAACATCTGCTCGAGTGCTCCACCTACCTCAGTGTCATGAAAGACTCCATTCCTGCGAACAACCTCCTACACACATTCCCCGAGGGAGACGTCGCGCGATCACTCCAGATCCCTGCTCCAACCCTGGAGCTTGATTTCCGAATGAGCATCAAGATGAACCCCAAGGTCGCCGTGGGTCAGAGCTCCTGGGGACACCGGGAATGGGTATCCTTCGTTGGTGGCCAATGGGCTGGTCGCTGGGGTAAGGGAATTGTGCTGGTAAGTGACTGAACATTATTTCGGTCTGATCTCGCGACTAACGAACTGCAGCCTGGTGGTCAAGATACCCAGATTGTTACCAAAGACTCAACGACCAGCTTGCGCGCAAACTACCTTCTCCAGACTGCTGAAGAACCCCCGGCCTTTATCATCGTCAAGGCTGAGGGATGGCTCACCGGAGCCAAAGATGTGCTCGACAAAGTCAACGATTCCGGCATAGCCGATGGCGTTAACCCAAGCAGCTACAAGTATCGCATCAACCTTGCTATGGAAACTGGCGACGAGCGATACACTTTCTTGAATACTCTAATGTGGATCGGCAGTGGCTGCCGACGCGGACAAGAAGGTATGTACCAGCTGTTTCTTATGAGTGATCACAACTAACGATATTAGTCATTTTCGATGCATTCCGCGTCAACTAAACCAGTGGACCGACCTTTAGTCCTCCTTCTAATGGTTATTGAGTGTATGTCTTTGCGATGGAAAATGGCGTTCTCTCATTCTTGAGGCCCAGTTCTTTATGGTCTTCGCGCACGGAGAATTTGTATACTGCCTAAAAAGGCCCGTGCTTTACCTCGCTGATGCGTTTCTTCATTTCTGATGTATCTCTTCGATTCGTGATATGGGTGCCGGGCTCGGTTCTGCGATTTTATAGCTTGCCGTTGTTTACCTTGCGGGTGTTTGGAATGGGCTGCTTCATTCAGGCTTGTTTTTGTGGTTCATTGAAATGGCTTTGCTTAGCAATTTGATGATCATTGTTATCCTTGATGATTCCAAGAAGTATCCGTAGACCGGACGTAGAGGTTATAACCTTGGAATACCAAGTATATATGCACCTCGCGAAAGCACAGACATCGATACATTAAACAGCCACTAGCAGTTGTATTCGTATAGATCGCGCATACAGTAAATCGATCTGCGGTCAAAGCCCCAGACACCAGCTAGTCGTAATCAAGTATACGCTCGGAAAGCGAGTAATACAGGGCTCTCGTAGACAAGCCGCGAAGCCGCGCTGTCGTGCAATCTTAAAGCTTTCCCCCGGCCAGGGATAGATTAATTCTTCGCCAAGAATAGACTGC
The DNA here is from genome assembly GCA_035985395.1 of Penicillium coffeae. Taxonomy (NCBI): domain Eukaryota; kingdom Fungi; phylum Ascomycota; class Eurotiomycetes; order Eurotiales; family Aspergillaceae; genus Penicillium; species Penicillium coffeae. The sequence continues at coordinate 524,609 of CP142594.1, read as the reverse complement.
ATTCTATACTCGCGAGGCAGGAACAATGGCTTACGGAAATAAGGTTCTATACCCCAGAGCGGGTATCTCGGGTGTATCTTACTCCGTACGCAGCCGCTCGTACCCACACCGCGTACCCTGTATATACGCTGACTGTCTGGAGTTTGGTACGAGTACCTGTTGCTTTCCGGGGAGTGGTTTTGTATTAACGGTATACCATGGGTGAGTAGTGGATTCGGGGACATGAGGTTTTATAGTATCTTCTATTACCTTGCTTTTTCTATCCGATTTCAGAACTTGAATTCGATCAATGCACATGATGACTAGAGTCATGCCAGGTACCAGTGGACCAGCAGCGTTTACAAGCCCCGAGACCGTTTATGTCATAATCGACCGTTCTTTGTTCTTTAGGGTTTCGATTCTATCTTTAATTCTCCCTTTGGTTTTCGACCCCGCACGCGGCAGGAGGCCTATTTTGCCAACCTTGGAAGGCTCTATGTTTCCCCCCTCATTAGAAGAGCGCTAACTTTGGAGTTTCAATACATAGAGCAAACTTCACTACGAGAAACTGGCTGTTCTTATAGATGCAAGTAGTAGAACGGCCAAGACGAGGATCCCCCGCCATTGACTCACGCCTTATCTCGAGGGCTGTCATCAACGATAAGAGGCAAGAGGCGACCGAGCCGATCCGCGCTAGTCTGCTCGGCGAGTATTCCGGTCATGCTTCGACAGCCGGAGCAATCATCATTGGCGAATTGGTCATCTCTCTATTTGCCGATCAATGGGATCTGGCTAAGCTGGATCTCCAACTAGAGCGGTTCTAGTAGAGCAACATTGGAAGTTCTCTGGGTTATAGTATACTGTAGTATAAACCATCCCAAGTGTTTCTAGGGCTACTAGCCTTCCCACCCGGTTCCTGGGGATACCCACTGTCGCGTGGACTCTTGACACCCAATAGTACATGCCCGATGATGAGCTGGGCACTTATATGCTAGCCAATAATGGCGAGCCACACACCAATGGTGACAGGAACAAAGAATGGACCTAGAAATGCGGTGAAGCGTGAGAAGTATCCTCTGATCTACGAGATAACGGAGATGACGAACAGCGGGAATGCAGCATACTGGAGACCCGAAGAGCAACCCTGCATCTTCCGAACTATCGTGCTGCCGAAACATTCGGGCGTGTTTACAGACTCGCGGCTCCCGGGCCTCATCCCCGCACGCGGATGGCTTCTGGAAGATCTGCTAGACCATGTATTCCAAGTATGCCACCTACCAGTAACAACTAGTATATATCAGTATACCGGCAGATCAGCATACTAGTATATCAGGAAGCACAGAAACCACGTCATGCACGTAACAGCGCATTGGGCTTCGGCTCGGTTTCCAACGCCCGAGAGTTGCTCCGCCCAAGTGACCCCCTCAGCTTCTCCAAGATCGCCCCCGCATTATGCTTATCTTCGTGTTTCCCTATCTCTGGCTGCTCTAGTCTCTTGAAATCTCTTCTCTTCCCAGGATCTCGCTTTCCATCTATCCCTGAATGCACACTTCCTTGGCATGGAAAATATCAAAATACCTTCCCCCTCCACCATTCTAGACTCATCCGATCCGGCCCCCGCGCCGCGGGGAAAGCCTGCGCCGAAGAAGAAGGCGCCGGCCCAGAAGCCCAAGCAGACCAAGTCTCGTAATGGTACGATGCCATCTCCCATGGGGACCATGCCGTCATTGCATCATGCAGAGCGCCTGATGCGCTAGCATCTTCTATGCTCTATGCTCTCCACGGGCCCATCATATATACTTCTTCGCTGACCCGATTTCCCCGTATCGCCCAGGTTGTATCACCTGCAAAGCGAAGCGGTTAAAGTGCGACGAGACAAAGCCGTCTTGCCATCAATGCGAGCGGCGCAAGGTGACGTGTGGTGGATATAAGAAGGATTTCAAGTGGCGGCCCTTCGAGGAGACCAACTTGGCCGTGGGTCGTCCGACCGCCGCTAAACCCAAGAAAGGTATCCAGATTTATCTACGTCAAAAATGCATCTTATTTATACTGATTTGTACCAGCAAGCCAGCCTTCTCAGCCGCCGCTGGCAAACCCTGAAGGTTTTCCTACTCCTCCTACTGAGCAATCGGCCTCTCCGAGTCGCGCACACTTCCTCCCTTCTGCCTCGCCGCGCGATTCATTCCATAGTTCCCCGGCCAGCATCAAGAGTTATGTTTCCGGCGATGAGTCCCAGAAGGTACCGCCAGAGCCCTCAACGGGCGAGGATTCGGTTCCTGGTATTACCGTTTCACATTCACTCGACTCCGATTCATTGAACTTTCTGTCTTTTCTCGAGCCGTTCCAAGGCACAGCCCCTTTTAGCGATGATTTAATGCCAGATGCAGACCCAGACTCAGGTTCAATACCAACATTTGACCCGCAAACATACCAACCGTCCGAATCAGGCCTTAGCTTTTCGCAACTGTTGGATGATAATGAAGATATCGAAGATATCATCCGACAATCTGACCCAATATCTGGTTGGAACTTATCGTTTCCAGGGGAAGAGGAAAATATATTTGATATGGCTCGGCTCCCTGGTCAGCCTTCACTAGCACCAGAAAGCCAGGAAATGCTTGCATTGCGCTTCGACAGACTCACATGCGGCATTCTTTCTGTTAAGGATGGAATTAGTGAAAACCCATGGCGGACCCTTGTTTGGCCCCTCGCGAAAGATACGCCCGCCTTGTATCATGCTCTCTTTGCACTATCGGCTTTTCATTCTGCTAAAGAAAACCCTTCTCTTCGTGTACAGGGCGTCAAGCATATGCGCCAGAGCATCACATGTCTAAGGCAAGATATGAAGAGTATGCGAGCAGATACCGCTCTCGCTACAAGCCTTGCTCTGGCCTTTGCAGATACCTGGGATCAGAATACAAGGACCTGCATCCAGCATCTCAAAGGCGCTAAAGCTCTCATGCTGCAGTGTCTCAATTCGGGTCTTTCAGGAGCACTGAATGGAGAGGAGTTGGACCGCATTAGATTCCTGTATAATACTTGGACATATATGGATGTCATTGCTCGTTTGACTTCACTCGATGAGTCGGGCTCTCAGGATTTCAGCCCCTCAATATTTCACCTGCCTGGCGATGCTGTCCATGAAATTGATCCTTTGATGGGCTGTGCAGCTACACTGTTCCCTCTTATCGGACGCGTTGCACGCCTGGTGCAGCGAGTTCGGAAGACTGCGACCAACTCCGTTTCTATAGTTGCGCAGGCAATGGAACTAAAGTCACTTGTTCAGCAGTGGGAACCTCCGAAGTGGTTCGAGCCTCCTGAAGACCCTACCTCCGAGGTTCAGCACAGCATCCAGGTTGCACATGCTTATCGTTGGGCCACTCTACTATACCTACATCAGGCTGTTCCTGAAATGCCATCAGAATCAGCTGGTGAGCTGGGCAAGCGGGTGCTCATTTTGCTGGCTACGGTTCCTTACACATCGCGCACAACGATTATCCAGATGTTCCCTCTCCTCGCTGCTGGCGCAGAGATGGACGAAGAAGATGATCGCAAGTGGGTGATGGATCGCTGGCTTACCATTCAGTCTCGCTTGATGCTTGGCGGCGTCGATCGTTGTCTTGATGTTCTAAGAGAAGTCTGGTCACGCCGTGATGTCGCTAATGCGAAGCAACAGCAAGCAGCACCACCTTCTCGACGGACGGGGTCGGTTTCGAATGAAAGCAGGGGCTCTATTGGCAATATCCGTTCTCCTGATAGCGGTGGAAGTCCGAAGCGGTCTTTCCACGACAGGACAAATTCGATGGACCACGATCGAGCAGGGTCAAGCGGGCTCAGCTCTTCGGCGCCTAAATCTGGACAAGCACGACGGGGCTCTGCTCTTTCGACGTTGGAGAATATCGAGTTTGAGAGGACTGTGCGAAGTAGGTTGCATTGGGTTAATGTAATGTCAGAATGGGGTTGGGAAGGTAAGAGACCCGCATCATGCCCCAGGGCTTTACTGATTTGTCTTGGCAGTATTCCTTGGTTGATCATTACTCAATGATTCTACCAAGTAGGCCATCTGAGTCTGCTAAGTAGGTCATCTCATTGTTAATCTATTGTTATGGATTTGAACATGAGATTTGACTTATAACTTTTGTCATACTAATCTTACGACTGATGAAGCGGACGAGCTTTTCTTCTGCCCTTGTTTCAAATTGTATTCTGCAGTCATCTCGACTTGCAGCCCAGCGCGGCGTCTCAGGTTAATACTTTCTATCTCTGCCTCCTTGAAACTAGCTTCTTATTTCCTTGATCGAAAGGGCATTTTTCATATTCTCGCATTCGCGCTATCTCTCACATTCCTTCTATAGGTATTAGGGCATAGCTCTATTTACTGACGCCAACTCACTTCCGTATGCTACAAGCCAACATCAACATCAACACTAACATCAACATCAACATCAACACCAACACCAACACCCAGAAGCAGCAAATCATGCCTCCTTGGCCCACATATTCCCGTTCCACAGATCCCCAGTCGTCCAAAGCCAGTAATCCCGTCCCTTGATCAACCAGACCAAAAAGCTAGGCAACTGCCACCCCATAGCCGCTCCCACACCCTTACTCATCCCAATCGGCACCATCTGCGTCTCCCGCTTATCCTCCGTGAACTCACGATCCGGCTTCACAGACGCCTCTTTGCCCGCAGCAAGCAGTAGATCGCGCTTGATATTCGCCGCAGCAATCGGCACAGCAGCCATAATCTGATGCACAGCTGGCCGCGCATAGTCACTCGCATCCCCAAAAGCGTAGATCCGCGGCCCAGCCTTATCAACCCGCAAGGTAGAACTGTTCGTCTTCACCCGCCCGTCCTCTCCGAGTAGACTCTTATCCATGAAGCCCGTGTTAGCGATTGTCCCCGTAGCAGGAATGAATAGATCAGCTTCCAGCTCCCTTCCATCTGCAAGCGTGATCGTAGACTTCTCCACAAGCGCACCCTCCTTCCCTGCTTCGGCTGGAGAAACTGTAACAACCCTCTGGTTCTTGATAACCTTTACCCCAACTGCAGCCAGATACCCTTCACCCTTTAAGGCAATCTTCTCGCGCAGAAGAGGCAGGATCTGCTTTCCAGCCGTGACAAGCGTAATATTCACTTTAGGGTCGTTCTTCCCAAACCACCTCGGTGCGCCGTTTAGATACTCGCCTATTTCACCCGCGACCTCAACGCCCGTCGGCCCACCGCCTGAAATGACGATGTGGCGAGCACTTTTCATGCCTTCGCGGAAAATTCTCCATTGTTCCCGGAGGAATGCCTCGTCGGAATTAAATCCGAATAAGGGGGATGGCGTCGATGAGCCTGTCGCGATAACCAATGCATGGAAAGAGATAGTTTCTTCGCCGACACTAGAGCGGAACGTTACAGTCCGCTTTTCATGATCGACGTTTAGAGCGATGCCTTTCTCGAACCGGAAGTTCTCTTTCGGGTACTCAGAGAAACATTCTGGAATTGAGGCGAATAGCTTCTTTTGCGGAAGGAGGTCGTCTGAGAGGAGGGCGCGGGGGCAGGCGGGGCGGGACATTGCCTCAGCGGAGGAGCTGATTAGGACCAGTTTGTAGGATTTTGGGTTTGGGAGGGCGGGGATGCTATGTTTGAGGATGTTGTGGGCTGTTGAGACGCCGACGTAGGAGGCGCCGAGGACGACGATGTTTTTCTGTTCGGATTCAGACATTTTTATTACTGAAGGGTGGGCTGAATTAAAGATTAAGAATAGGCGTTGTAGTAGACAGAAGTAGGTTGCGATAGATTGACTTGAATTGGAAATGAAAACGAGATGGAGAAAAGGGCCTCGAGCTTTATATCATTTTACTGAACAGCTCTGTAGCTTGGGCCGCTAGCTATGGCTCGTATATTAAAAGCCACAAGGCCGCAAGATTGATAATCGAGCTTGTATCTGTTCCGGGGGCCTTATTAGTCCGTTCGTTTGAAATAGCCCCATGATGCCACTCATTGCCGAGTGCAAGACTACGAATTGTACCTGGATTAAGCTAGTCTGATAAGGCTGCGCTAAATATCCTTCGCTTGGTGGTTTATAGCCGATCGGCGCCCGGAGTTATTCTCAATTAAGCTAAACCTCGCTTCTGAACGCGGAACTCGGCGGTTACTCGCTCCGAGATCCGCTTACTCATCTTACCATATGGCTCTCGGCGTGCTTATGTTTAAAGAACGCACCCAAAGCTTTGTATGACACCTAGTATGCCAAGAAATTGGCGTAAGGAATTTGATTATGAGTCAAGCATTCGATTTTGAGTCATTTAAATGATAGGTACAGATATGTATATGGCAAACCGTAAGCTCAAAGTAGATCAATGATTAGGTGTAAGACCAGAGGGTCTGGGAGAATGTAGCGCGGGAGTGTAGCTCAATTGAGGGTAGTCGAACTAATCGCTGGTCCTTCTAATGAGGATATACTGCTCTATTTAACATGATATGATTCCATCCTGTGTCCTAGGGAACCGGGCCCTTGCCTTCGCTTGGGTAAGTGCAGACGGTATCCTGCGCTTCGCTTGGATACCGGCGTCCGTCGTGCGTCGACTTAGTTTAGAATCCAGCTGTCGTTGTACCCGTGGTGCGTTGTCAGAGCCTGAGGCTTCCAGCGGCTCGTGGTGGTCTTGGGGCCTGACATTAGGTTAGCGATTTGACCAGCAGAATTTAGATTCTCTCTCCTCCACTACATTATTATATTATTATAGGGTATTGAAGTATGAATTTATGAGTAAATCAAAAGGAAAATACCTAATTTCTTAGGAAGAGAAGTCCTAATTCCAGCTTTTAAGATCTCTATTATCAATTTAGGATCTGAGTAGGATCTGGGTAGAATCCAAGTAGGATTCTAGTAGGATTAGAGACTTAATTCAAAACAGAAGACTATAAGCTTAGGAAAAAGTGTAACTATTGCCAAACTAAGTAAAATCTCAGTTGTAGCCACGGGTGGCTAAGAATTGCTATACGTTGGTCTACTTTGAACTTATGGCTTTCCATACATATATGTACGGGAAAGCTTCTGTATCACGAATCCCAACAGAAAACTTTACTTGAGTCCATACATTCCGCAACGCACTAACACAGAGGGAACAAATCTAGTTGATAACAGGGGTTATCTGAACTGAACCCGAGTTTTGGCAGGTTTGCGTCTCGCCAACATGGCTACAAGTCCACTTCGAGTCTGCCGCCTCATTGTTCGTAGCAATGGCGATTGTTTCTGGCGCGTTGTTATTCTTGATTTGGACGTTCAGTCTTGCGATATCGTTGACTCCGTCCGGGAAAGAGATAAGGTAGTGGTTCTCGTTTGTCCAAGTGTCTGCGGGTGGATTGCCAGGAAGAGCCCTAAGAAGATCAGTATATCGATCCAGATGAAATCACTTAACATACCAATGGAAGGTGATTCTATTGTCGATCAGGTTATAGTTTGGATCGTCGAAAGAGACAGCGAAAGTTCCTTTGCTCGTCTCGTTCGATAGGCTGACGAAAAGAGTATTGAAGGTAACGGGCAGAACGACTGGTCCTTCCCTCTTAGCAGGGCGTGCTAGAGATACGCCTGCTGCAGCGAGAATGCAGGTAATGGTAGCTGGCTTCATTTTGGGAATGGAAAGCTTAGATGGATTTGGAGTAATTGGAGTTGGAGATTGTTGATGTGCTTAGTACCTGGACATACGTGGAAGACGAGGACCTTTTATACACCAGAGGCGATCTGGATCAACAAGGATTATCGTATCTGGTGGAATTTTTCAGCTCAGATAGATAACTTGAACAAAGACGCTTCAGAGTGCAGTAATTGGGTCTGTCGTGACGAAAGTCAGGTATACGTCTCTAGGCCGCCCAGGGCTCCTTAGGCATCCGATCGTCCAGTGCTCCACAAGACTCGATGCTTAAGAGATAACTGGCTAGCTCGTCTATTTGTGCAGATTGGTGGCGCTGCATTTGCTTATGTGCATTAAGGTGGATCTAAGCTTTCAAAATGTTTGTATGTTCATAAATATTTTGAATTGATGCCTCGAGCGAAAAGCGCTGTTCCGACTCGGCAATTTGGCCAGAGTCAGGATCGATTGCTTAATCATGATACAGTATATGATGTAATATTCAGAGCTAAATGCAAGGGTATATCAATTAATGATTGTGTCGCGGCGCAGTATTCTTCTGTGCGAGACGCTGGTACTTCACGGCCTTCTTTAGCACCATGCCATTGGACAGCTGATCCGCCTCTTGACGGAAAATCTCCTGCCACGGCGTCCCACTCTCGACAAGAGGATATGCGTTTTGACACAGCTCCTGTTTCCGCTGCTCTAAGACATCGTCTGGAATCAGAATGTCGACACGTCTCTTTGGAAGGTCGATCCGAAGCTTATCTCCGTTCTGAAGAATAGCGAGGTTTCCGCCAGCGGCAGCCTCGGGGCTGGCATTCAAAATAGATGGACATGCAGAGGTACCGGATTGCCGACCGTCTCCGATGCAGAATAATGCATCTACACCTTGTTTTAACAGGCGGCCTGGGGGATGCATGTTCACGACCTCTGCTGCGCCGGGGTATCCGAGAGGACCGACGCCGCGCATGATCAAGATAGTCTTGTCATCGATTTCTGGGAGTGACTCTAGTGTTTCATTGTAGTGCTCTGGGCCGTCGAAAACAACCACCTTCCCTTCAAAGGCCATTGGATCTTCGGGGTTGGATAGATAGCGCTGGCGGAAAGCTGATGAAATAACACAGGTTTTCATAATAGCGGAATCGAAAAGGCTGCCCTTAAGGTGAATGAAGCCCGCATTCTCCATGAGCGGATCGCTATAGGGACGAATTACCTTACGATCCCACGAGTGTTTTCCACGGATGTTGTCGCCCATTGTGCGTCCATTGCAAGTAAGAGCGTCTCCATGGATCTTGCCCACGTCAATAAGCTCAGCCATGATGGCCGGAAGACCTCCAGCACGGTAATATTCCTCGCCAAGATACTCGCCAGATGGCTGCATATTCAACAGGAGAGGAATCTCGGATCCGAAAAGGTCCCAGTCATCCATACTCAGCTCAACGCCCATATGTTGAGCAACGGCCAGCAGATGGATAGGGGCATTTGTACTTCCACCAAACGCAGCGTTCGCGACGATAGCGTTCTCAAATGCCTGTCGAGTCATAATATCACTTGGCTTACGGTCGGCCTCGACCATCTCGACAATTTGCTTGCCAGTCTCGTACGCGCACTGTGCACGATGACGGTAAGCGGCAGGAATGGCAGCAGAGCCGGGCAATGCCATGCCGAGAGCTTCTGCAAGAGCGTTCATAGTAGAAGCTGTGCCCATAGTGTTACAGTGACCAACCGAGGGTGTTCTGTCGAGCTTGTTAGTTAAAATTCCAGAGGCACTATTTGGTACAATCTGCGCGTGCTTACCCTCGCGAAATGTAGTCCATGAATTCATTCTCGTCAATTTCACCAGTAGCGTATCGCTCGCGACCAGTCCATAGAACACTGCCTGCTCCACACAATTTGCCGTCGTCATATCCGTTCAGCATGGGTCCGACGTTGAGGCATATGGCAGGAATGTTCTAAAACAATATTAGCAAAGAGCTTGAAGAAAGCGTTGTCACTGAAACATACAACAGTAGCCGCTGCCATGAGACAAGCGGGAGTAGTTTTGTCACACCCGGTCAAAAGAACAACACCGTCAAGGAAATATCCCGTCAAAACTTCCACCAAACTCAGATAAGCCAGGTTCCGATCTAACGTGGCAGTCGGCCGTCTCGATGTCTCTTGAATAGGATGTGTAGGAAACTCAAATGCAATTCCACCAGCTGTCCGGATACCCTCCCGTACTCTTTTAGACAGCTCAATGTGATGCCGATTACACGGCGCAATGTCGGAGCCCGTCTGCGCAATCCCGATCATCGGCTTCCCGGACATAAGCTCCTCTCGGGTGATTCCGAAATTGAAATACCGCTCCATGTAAATCGCCGTCATGCCAGGATCACTACGACAGTCGAACCATGCCGATGAGCGAAGCGTAAGCCCCGGCTGGCGAACAATTCTCGAAGCGCCATTCTCAGCCGCGAGACTCAGTCTTGTCTCGAGCTCTTGATTCCTTCGTCGCAGCCGCTTAAGCTCTTCGGCGCTGTCTTCGATGGCGACAGGTGGTCGGCCGCTGTTGCTGCAAGTACAGCCTTCACAGGACTTATTGGGCGCACACGACATCGTTGTAAGTTGTCAGCAATGTGCTGTTGGCCGTGGAATGTGGACTTTGCTCTTGCGCGGGCACAACATGGGGTCGTGTGCTTTTTGTACTCCATTTACACAGCTTGGATACTCCGGATGGCCATTCCCCCATTGGCGACCCCGCAAATTGGGACCCAGTCTGGCTCGTCATGGAGGAGCTGCATGGCCAATGAGGCATTTTGTGTTAGCGATTTTTGCGATGGAAAGTTGGTTCAATCCGGGAAATGACTTTCCGGACCGAAGAAGTCTCCGACGGCTATGGACGGTGATCCACCTCACGGCTGTACTGTTTCAGCAATGAATATGAGTTGTTAATGAGATTCTCTTGGAGAAGCAGGAACTATTGAATTAAAATATGAAGCGTGATGAATCACCTCATTGCCTTTGTTGCCAGCGCTGCGATTAGCATCTCCCATTCCGGTAACTCTCGCTGTCCCTCGATTAGGACGTGGATATATTTTGGACCATCAAGTTATAGCAAATGATACTTATTGCTTACTGATGCTAGGGCATGACTGGTTAAGATTGAGCTGCCGCGCGAATTTCCATGCTGTTGCAGTCTCCGGTATCAGTCCCCCGCTATTCTCCATATTTCCAGCCCGGGAAGTCATGTTCCGGATACATCCCCGCCACGAATATGGGGCACCACACAAGGCCACGACACGAGTGTCGTCAATGATTATGGACGAAAAAGATTCTGATTTGAAATCGAAGCCGTTATAAGCAATTTCACCAGCCATAAACTTTGAGGCAGCTTCAGCTATCAACAACTATCAAAAATGGGCAAGAGAATCATCGTGACCGGCGGCTCTGGCAAAGCAGGCCAGCACATCATCTCATATCTGCTAGACCAGGGCCATGATATCCTGAATCTGGACCTTGCTCCTCTCCCGGTACCGCTCTCAGACCGCGTGTATACTATGCGCGTTGATTTGACCGACGCTGGACAAGTATACAGTGCTTTTGGCTCGCACTTCCATCTGACAGAGCCCTTCAGAGAGCCCCTTGGTGCCGTACCCGATGCAGTTATTCATATGGCGGGTTTCGCTCGCAACATGCTTGTCCCGGATACAGAGACGTTCCGCTGCAATGCCTCCTCTCAGTACAACGTGATCGAAGCCGCGCACAGAATGAACATCAAGAAGGTTGTTCTTGCCAGTTCAGTCTCGGTATACGGCGTTGCATACGCAGAAGGGGATATTGGATATGACTCCTTCCCTGTTGATGAGGAATTCGATGCCAATCCTATGGATACATATGCTATATCCAAGATCTGCGGTGAGCGCGTTGCGCGGGGCTTTGCCAGGAGATATGGCTCGGACATCTACGTCCTGCGCATCGGCAGAATCGTTGCACCGGAAGAATACAAAGAAGAGATGTTTGATGATTATGTCAAGAAGCCTGAGAATTGGAGCCCCCATGGCTGGTCATATATGGATACGAGGGATTTGGGGCAGATTTGCGACCTGGCTGTGCAGAAGAATGGGCTTGGTTTCCAGATATTCAACGCGGTTAACGATGAAATCACAAACTACACGTCGTCTGCTGCAGAATTCTTGAAGAAGATTTTCCCTGGAGTGCCATTTACTCGCGAGATGGGGGCTAGGGAGGCACCAATATCTAACAAGAAAGCTAGAGAACTGTTGGGATTCCGGCAAAATCATCCATGGCAGAGGTATTACGAGGCGTGAGCACCCGATTAATGGAGAGAAAATTGGGTTTCACATTGTCAACACTTAAAAATGATGTTTCCTATGTATGCTAGCATATATTCAGCGAATAATAGCTTTTAGTTTTGATATCCCGGAATAAATTATCGAGGCCCTGACAGGCCTGATGGATGCATTAAGTAATGTAGCTCACTCTCAAGCCGGAAGCTCTGCGCAATTGCATCGATGTCGATATCTGACAACTCCCAATTTAATTGCGGAGACTGAATTGGGACCCCTTGCGGCAGCGGATCAGACCCAGTCATGACTGTGGGATCATTATGGGCTCCAGAATGCCCCTCAAAATCTCCATTATTAGTTGCAACTGCTGATCCCTGATCGGTCTCGAAATTAATGCCAAGATGAGCAACGAGCTTATCGAGGTTCGCCTTTGCTTTTCCCGCCGACGAGTAAAGCTCCAGATGTTCTTTGAGAATGCCTTGGCAAAACAAGAGCGATGGGTAGGAGCTCGAATTGCGACCCATCTGGGCAGCTATTCTAGCATGTATTGTTGCGCTGATGTATGTGGCATAGGACAACATATACGGTGCACTAGCAACGGAGAAATGCATAGAGTAGTCGCGGATGATTTGAATTATCTGATTCGCTGCATTTGTGCACATGTTGACAGACTCGTAGGCAGTGCCTGGTGTTGCATCCCGGCTATAACTTCCAGTGAAGAGAGGTCGCTGGGAAAGGATTATAAGGACATTGAAAAGTGCCCTTTTTCGTTAGTCGTGAACCAATACATGGAATTGATGAACCCACAGAAGACAATACGTTTGGGGTAGAAGGACAAAGCGATCCGGGTGGGAGATACAGTCGAGCTGGGGCGGAAGATTGCGTCGCCATTTAGCCAAGTCAGAGTCAATATCGTCGGCTATAGCCTGACTTTGTGCTGGGCTCATTTGTTGGGATTCGGAGTAAAGCTCGCATAGAATACGATCAGTGATGATAGATAGCTCGCATAACTTTGTGAGAAGGGTCACATTGAGAGAGGGCACTCCAACTTGTGGATCAACCGAGTTGTACGTTATGCCCTGGAATGAGTCAAGCTCGTCGTAGTCGTCTAGGAAATTTAAAGAGGCTTTGAAGGTCATATAACGGAGAAGTGGCGGCCTGCCTTGGAAAAGGCATTGGATTTTATCGATAGCTATGCAGTGATTAGCCATGTCCCAACATAAAGCCCTTACTGTGCTGCTCCACTTACAATATGCCCCCCACAAAACCCTCTTGCGGATCTCAAGGTCCTCAGCAGTCATTTCAGTAGGCGATGGAAGAACATGCAAGCCAAGATCTATAATCATGTTGAAAGCATTCCCTGCATACAACCACGAAAGACTTCTCTCGTCGCATCTTGAAAATAGACAATTGGACATTATCAGGAGTGCTTGAAGCGTAGTAATTTCACTTTTGTCGAAACAGTCGCGTAATAGCTCTGTAAATCGCTGGCGGAATCTCCATCCAGCAGTGGTGATATCTTCAGGATCAGATCTGATGCTCAACCGAGAAGAGTGTTTCGACACTGCAAAGAGAATGGCATTCAGGAGTAATGTTGAGAAGTTAGGCCCATTGCATGCCATGTCCCGCATGAATGCTGGTCTGTAAATGATTTGTGCGGTATATAGTTGACGGCACCAGTATATTGATAGCAGTTCCATGCCGATTTCTGGATCAAGGCCATCGAAGTCGAGCTTGCCGGCTGCAAGGTTCAAGGATTCTAATTGTCCTGCATCATAATTCATTATTGTGCCTAGATGATTTCATGAGGGTAGCGCTTACTTTGTCTTGCAGTCTCCGCAAATAATATGCTCCTCGTCCATTCCTCAGTGACAAGGTGCGTTTCATTAGCATAATTCTTACTTTGATTCCTGGATGCAGTGTCATCATAAGCGGTACTTGTCGGTCCATGGTATAGCGACGTAGCACTTCTATGATGATCACTGTCAGGGGCCTCCGGGTGGGACGACCCATTACTGGCCCCCGTTGGACGATCAATTGGCGAAGACTCGATCGCGTTACGTTCAGTTATTGAAGCACGACCGACAGATAGACTTGTTGAATCGAATGTTTGATTTACTGGACCGGCCCTATCTGGAGTCTGCGTATAATGCTGCCGCAGCAACGCATTCTCCTTCTCCAGAAGAGAGATCCGACGATTTGTTGGTCTGCAAATATGACATCAGGAAGGACTATGTACAGTTCCAAGAACTCTCGACTAACCTGGGTTTGTGTTGAAGTGGCGTTTGCTCACACCTGATGCCTTTAGCCAAGCAGCTCCCACAACTTGGTTTTTGCGCATCGCATTTCAACTAAACAATCTCAGCACAGGAGCTATACCTATACGGCGCGTGGAATACCTTTTTCTCCCGGCAGAACACGCATGCTGCAGGTGCTCGGCTCCGTCGGGGAGGCATTATCGCGATGCGGGGTTTCGGGGACGCATGGACATACGTGAGGGGAGCCCGACCCCTGGTCTCAAATATGTATTTTGGATGGCGTTGTTATTGCGAGGAGCATGACTGCAGGGTAAGAGGGAGGATTTCTTGCAGGTCGCGGTGTAGAATGCCCGGGCGGTGGAAAATTTCGGCCACAGAGTTTCTTAATGAGGTATCCTTGTTGCACTCGACAACTACACCCGATATTCATCAAAGCTAGATCATCGCGAAAAAAATCCCTTTACTAAACAGTAGTATTCAAACGACACATTGATCATATGATTTTAAAGAATCTTTCCATGTTAGACGAAAAATATGACTTCGCCGTTCAATGTTGGTAGCAACACAGGATCGACCCTGCTAACCCTGAGCTTCAATGATTGCCAGGCGCATGACCAATATTCATTTGAGATTTCATGTCCAAACTGACTTTCATAAAACTGACACCATTTCCACCCTGGCATGAAGGTACAGCTTGGCAGGCATATAATGCTAGCTGAGTGAACGAGACGCTTTGTTTCCAGCTCCATAAGAGCTCTTTAGCTCTCTATCCACACTCTAGTGCTTTCTAGTACCTATCAAGATTCTGAATCTTGAAAGGCTTGGTGTTAAATCAAGAGAGAACGCTGTTATTGCGTCATGGTATGAGGAACGGTAAGATTCTCGTACAAGGAAGATTTCCCGATCTTCTCACAAGCGGGCTGGAAAAATAAAGCAATTTGATATTCCATTCTTGTTCCTCACCAGGCTTTTGTTGTAAATGGGTATCTCAAGCCCTATGCTTTGCAGTTGAGAGGTCAAGCCCTATGCTTTGCAGTTGAGAGGAACTTGAAAGCCATGGAAAGCACGAGCTTATTTCGAATATCAACAACACTTGCTGGACCCTGGGTTGCTTGAGACCTCAAACTATGGAATCATAACAAGTACCGAATGAACTAGAAAAAAGTTCTGTGGGGGTCGAGTTGCCGGCATTCCTGCGTCATATCTCCTCGGCATAGCCACAGCAAGAAGTGAGAGAGTACAAGTTGTCATAATTTCTACCCGAAACATCGTGAGATCGTCGCCAAACATGTCGGAAAAGTTATAAAAGAAAGCCACTGTGTATTCCGTCAGGTATTAAAGTTTCTAAGCGGCAGGTATGCTAATAGACTGAGGCAATGAATTACGGAACCTTCATCATGTCACGCCGTATTTCAGATAGTTTCCCCGCAATCAAGACTCGAGAAGTAGATCCAAACCGCATTTGCAGGTACCCCGCCCAATACTTTGGAGGTCCGAGAATGCCCTGGTCCTAATTATCGGAGTGTCAAAAAGCCAGTCTCTTTGACTTGGCAATCGCTCTGCCCATGATAAACAAAATACAGGACTGCTTTCCGATCTTCACTTTCTTCAGTTCTCAAAATGCTCAGTCACATCATAGTCAACTCTTACAACTTCTGGATAGTGGTCTTTTCTGCAATCGGGACTATATCCACAGCTTATGGCCTGGCTATAATCGGGTCCACGGTCGGTGAACCTAACTTTTACACCTACTTCAAGCTCGCTCCACAAGGCGAACCAGATTATGATCACACAACAAGAATCATTGCTGCGTTAAATGGCGTAAATTCAGCTGGTGCGATAATCGGGTGTGTATGCCATGTCTGGAGCTCGGAGATCCTCGGTCGCAAACGAACGATGGTTGTCGGCTGTGTCGTTCTGGCCATCGGGGGAGCTTTATGTGCTGGCGCCGTTGATGTTGCGATGTTCATAGTCGGCCGGGGTGTCGCTGGAATTGTAGGTTTTCTTGCCTTGGCCATTCGGAAAGACGAAAATACTGACTTTTACTAGGGATCTGGTATACTCGCATGTGTTGGTAAAAAAACACTTAGGGGATACGCGTTAAAACCTTGAGCTGACGTGCGAACGCATCTCCAGTTCCCATGTACCAAGCGGAAATTTCCACCCCCCAAACTCGCGGGGCCATGGTTTCCCTTACAGGTGTAAGCTTCACACCTCGACTTAATGTTTCTTAGCCATCGCTAAAGAGCTTTTAGATCGCATATGCGGTAGGGTACTCTCTTGCTGGATGGCTCGGTTATGGCTGTTCTTTCATGTCAGAAGAGAGCAGATATGCCCAGTTTTCCTGGCGTTTCCCGCTAGCCTTCCAGTGTGTATGCCCAATCATATTCTTGTGCGGTCAAGGTTTCGTGCCATATTCACCTCGGTGGCTTTTATCAAAAGGTCGACAAGAAGAGGCTTTTCAAATAATGTGCAAACTACACAAATCAAAAGCCGACCCCGATAATACAGGAGCTCGCGAGGCTTTCTATCTGACAAAAAGCCAATATGATCTCGACAGCGGTTTGCCAAACCGGTGGTATAACCTGTTCACCACTGAGCCTAACCGGAGGCGTGCTATACTTGGCGCTCTACTCATGTTCGGAAATCAATTTCTTGGAGTCTACGTTATTTCCAACTACGGTGTTCTCATCTACAACCAGCTTGGAGAAGGAAGCTCGATTTCTCTTTTGCTCAACGCATGTTGGACTACTTTCACTTTGTAAGTTTCTCAAGTAGAGATTCTGACTGGGCTGAAGAGAAGTACTCGCTAATTCTTTTTAAAGGTTCGGCAACGTATGGACAGCAATCTACGTCGACAGATTCGGGCGTCGCACGCTATTACTGATAGGTGCAATTGGAATATTCTGCACTTGCATTTGCCTTTGCGCCCTGAGTGCATCTTTCCTGGGCACCACAAACGAGGCAGGGCTGAAAGCCGCAGTGTTCTTCTGCTTTTTCTACATCTTCTGGTGGTGCTTCTTCATGGACGCCACACAATATGTGTAAGTGGATTTTTGACCTGTTTCGATAATCCCCAGTGAAATCTCACCAAAGAAACAGATATGTATCTGAAATATTCCCCAGCCATCTCCGATCTGCCGGTGTGGCATTCAGCCTAGCATCGTTCTATCTCGCATCGGAGGTGACGCTGTCAGTTGCACCAATCGCCATGAACAGCATTGGATGGAAATTCTACTTGGTACTGATATGCCCTAGCTTCTTTTACATTATATGGCTTTACTTCAATTTGCCTGAGACCAAGGGGCGTACTTTGGAAGAAATTGGTGGTATATTCGGCGACAAGAACATCGCCAATCGTTGGTATGGCTTAAATGAGCAAGAGAAGGCTGCTGTTTTCGAAAAAGCGGTTATGGAGGACAAGAAGGAGGAGGCGAATGTTGAATCTGCACAGAACATTGAGGACATCAGGGCGGCATGATAGCCATAATCAACAAGATTAGGTAGCACTTGTCCTATGTGTGTTTATTGATATGTATCCACTATGTCAAGGTTTGGACGACTTCAAAATGACTGATAGATGATGGAATACATCGACTTTTGGAGTGCATAATACTCTGCAAGGAAAGAATCTCGAACTGGTTGTCTCATGAAGCTACGAAGTATGTAAATTGCCGCCTGGTATATTTTGTTCGGTGGATGAATAATCTGGCCAAGTGCCGAGGTTTGCATTCCACGCTAACCGTCTATGTCATGCAGGGCGGCCCACCGTCGGCCGCCGCACAGGAGCCTTACAAAGCTTGACTATTTCAATGAGGGCCAATTAAAAATAAAAAATCCATTGAGAAAAAACTTCTGGCTTCCGTAGAGCCGCAATGAGCCGCGATACTATAGACAGCATTTAATTGATGAGATAATCGACCAGAGCCTTGCTTTATCATCATCTCGCCCTCCCGCCATCGGCCCACTGGCGGCCCGCCGGCGGCACAGCTATAGCTCTTCCTTCCAAGGTTGCTTCAGCCCAGCACCCACAAGGTCATTACGCAAACTACGCCCTAGTCTGCCAATCCTTAAACTAAAACACAGATTTGAAATCACTAATCGGCACGACACTTAACTCCGAGATGATCGCACATCATCATGATTCATGACCCTATAAATACCCCACACCCCTCATACCTTCCCCCCTCACCAACTTCTCAACCTTCACCGACTACCATTTTTAAACCCTCACCACCTCCAATTCGATTAACCCATTTACCTCTCAAAAATGGCACCCCACAAAGCCCTCATCGCCAACGCCGACAAAACCGCCTCCGTCGTCGAGCGCCCCCTCCCTGCCCTCCGCGACGACTACATTCTCGTCAAAACCGTCTCCGTCGCTCTCAACCCCACCGACTGGAAGCACCTCAAATTCGGCTTTGCCGATGCCGGCTCCCTCGTCGGCTGCGACTACGCCGGTACAGTTGAGGCCGTCGGCAAAGATGTGAAGAAGAACTGGTCCGTCGGCGATAAAGTCTGGGGCATGGTCCACGGCTGCAACTCCGTTAACCACGAAGACGGCGCGTTCGCAGAGTATATCCTCGCCAAGGGCGACGTCCAGTACAAACTCCCTGAGAACTGGACTTTCGAGCAGGCTGCCACCGCGGGTGTCGGCGTGAATACTGTTATTCAGGGAATGTACCAGGATATGGGTCTTAAGTGGCCTAAAGCCGATGGAAAGGGAGATGGAAAGGGCAGCATCTTGATTTATGGTGGTTCGACCGCGACCGGCTACCTCGCTATCCAGTTTGCGAAGTTGTCCGGGTACACTGTTATTGCGACTTCTTCGGAGCATAACTTTGAGTATCTGCGTGAGGCGGGCGCGGACAAGTTATTCGATTATAAGGCTCCGAATGCGGCGGAGGAAATCCGGAAGTTCACGGAAGATAAGCTTGAGTTTGCGTTCGATTGTGTGTCAATTGAGCAGAGTGCCGAGTTCTGCTCGAAGGCGCTTTCGAGCCAGGGCGGAAGATACCAGGCTCTTCTTTCTGTGAAGAGTAAGCGGGACAATGTTGTTAGTGGAGGCAAGTTGGCTTATACTATTACTGCGGAGCGAATGGTGAAGTTCGGTGGAGAGATTCCTCCCCAGCCCGCTGATAAGGCTTATGTTGAGTCTTTTGCGCCTTTGGTGGAGAAGCTAATTGCCGAGGGCAAGGTTAAGACTATTAAACACCGTGTTGGTGCAGGTGGTCTTAATGGCATTGTGGATGGCTTGAAGCAGTTGGAGGAGAATAAGGTTACGGGTGAGAAGCTGGTTTACAATGTTGCGGATACTGCTTAGATGCGCTAGACTGCTTGTCTAGCTTCCGTATTGCACTTTCATAGCTAGGACTGTCATAATATCATACAATGCTTTCACGCTGGTATCTCCTTGGGCCCAGGGTCCGATAACGTTAAGTGCTTCTTTGATTATGGCTGGGAAGTCGCCAACATGCTGTTTTAGAACCTGTTCTTGTGCTGCGACGGCAAGGGTGATGACGCTTGCAAAACAGCTATTAATTGTCAGCATATTGTGGATGGACTTTTTTTCGATAATACATACCTCTGGATAACGCAGTAACTAAAAGGCGTTCGCACTGACAAAATATGATGCGCGTTGTAGACATAATTCCGACAGGCCTCGATGCACGCACAGATCGCCTCCATTGCTGAATAACAAGATCCTTCATAATCCGGTGACGTCGCGTAGATGACAAGCGGTCTGAATATTATTTGTTTGATATTCCAGTAGCGCAGTCGCAGTTGGCACTGCTGCTTATTCCCCTTTTCCACGCCAGTGAGATCTGGCTTGATCGGCTCGGGTAACGCATTATACCATGCTTCTAGCTGGTGATTTAGCTCGCTGGCGAGCCTGCCTTGTGGATCTGGGCACTTTATGGTCGAAGATGATTCTGCTATACGCTTTTGGTTTAATGATGCAAGTGTGTCGAGGAGGCGCTCAAGGATGATGTGAGCTGATATATCTGCCAGAGCGAAGAAGCTTCGAGGGAAGTCGGTTCCTTGGTATCCGGGAAGGGGAATCTCGTCTTCTTTTTGCGCAATGTTACTTTTTGGAAACTTAGATTCCAATAATGTGTCTCTGTTATGCTGTTAGTGTCTGATCTCATAATTTTCAGGCGATTGCCATACCGCTCGATAACGAAACAAACCCACGAAAGACGCATGAAAATATATGCGGTCTCGGTCTCAAGCTTCTCCGGACTGGGAGATTGTTAGCTTATTATCTGAGAAAATAAGATAAGTAAACAATACCAGTCCATGACTTGTTTGATACTTATGGATGCCATATGAGCAAACCGCCATGTCATCATCGGGTCCACCGTGTACGAGAAGTAGAGCGCGCAAAGCAACAAAGTCTCACAGATCATTATGTCCGGACAGAAAGACACAGACCATAGCGGTAGGATGATCTTCAAGCATCTTTGAATATATAAGTCGCCGGAATACGCTCTGCCGTGATTGCCTTCTTTGAATTAGCAATCTCCAGTACCTTCCGAGTTCCGACACTTACCGTGATCAGTAGGGTCAGCAGCCGTCGCACCGAGAGCCAAAATAGCCAGTGCAAAAGCGGAGTCACTATCTGACTTTATGCCACGCGCCATGACCTCGTTATATCTAGCGAATGACATCCTACATTCAAGGAACGGGTGGAATGGATGGACTAGCTTGCTGAAGTGAACGAAACATGCGTTGACAGTTTCCTCATCAAGTTCAAGTTCACCAGCTTCCATGACTCCATTTGCCATTTGCAGTCGTTCTCGACTGTTCTCGATCCGCTGGAAGAATTCTTCGGAGTAGGATCCGATCAATTGGCAGACTTGAGGCAGCTTGAGGAGATCACTAAGGCTCGAGGGATGAGCATTCAGATGCCCGGACGGTGGAACGACCTTTTCATGTTTGTCTTGAAGTGAAGACGAGTCGGTTTCGACGCCCCCAACCGAGAGTGGCGAATTGTAAGCTGATAGATAGGTTGAGCTGGATGACGCAGTTGGCACGCTAGAACGAGGCCGAGAAGTTTCGGGATGCGCTACTTCATTTGAGGGATTTGAATGGGTTTGTGGAATCTGCTGTCTTAATGCATCCAGATATTCAGACTGCTGGTGTAGCAGTGATTCAATCACATCTAAGCGTTGGGCTTGTGTCTGATGTGGGGCCCCTTCCTCGTCTCTGAGACCTATTAGCACCTATCCATGCATGAAAGAGCCAGGAAACTTACTTCTCTGCTTCCGGATCTAGATACTTGCACCGTAGCCCCTTCACACGACACGTCCTGCACGTTGGTGTCTGGCCGTCGCATTTCCGTTTTCTGGAGGCGTCAGATTACCAATCAATATTCCGGCGCGCCTGATCGGAAGCCAGCATGAAGTGGCTTGAGAGCAGAGAAGACTGTACCTGTATCGACAGTATGTACATGCGATAGATATTCGCTTTGGTGAGTGGGCCATGGCTGGCAATGCTGACGCTGAGCGGAAGTCGGAGTTCTCGGAGAATATTCGTGGAGGATGCACCTCTTAACCGCTTTGGTGAACCAGGATGAACACCCGCCTTGGCTAATTTGTTTGACATCGGTAATTCGAACAATAGGTGAAATTGTTTCTCGAGACCATTGTGTACAGTGTAGGCTCGGGGAGTTGAACTTACACATTTAATGCTTTTAAATTGCCTGTATTGCTTGTTTTCGTGGGCCTCGGAAGATCGTGCGCCCACGACTATACCTCCATAACAGCCGCACTAGGTTTTTCAAATGCCTCGTACGACTCCAAAAGGACTTCATTTGGTTCTTCCAGTATTGAACTCATGGAATAAGATCAAATATTTGTGAGATGAGGTCAATGAAGGCCGGCCCAAAGGAACGACAATCTATGGATCTCGGGGAGAAAGTGATGTGATTGCACGTGTTGCTCGGCCTTTAAGCTTCTACATCATATGTTTTCATCTTCCTTCCTCAAAACTTTTGACGAGCCTCTCATGATGGAATCAACAGTAACCATCATGGAGTCTTCGCTCGAGCAGAGCGCGCCTTCGCCATCACCCAGCTCTCCTCAACAATCGCCCTCGTGCGGGGCAGCCTCGGAACAAATTGTTGAGCCTCTTCAAATGCAATTAGCTACCTCAACAGAGCCTACATATCCAACAGGCCCAAAGTTCTGGTACACTGTATTTTCTCTCTTTTTGTTGCTTATTCTTGGAGGCCTGGACGCAAATATTGTCGCCACAGCCGTGCCGAGCATAACAAATCATTTCCATACCGTTGCTGATGTTGGATGGTATTCTTGTGCCTTTCGATTATGCACTTGTGCATTCCAATTTGGATTTGCGAAGTTGTATAAACACTTCTCAATAAAGATAATCATGTTGTTGAGCAATGCGATTTTCCTTGTTGGCTCTTTGCTCTGTGCCACGGCGCCTTCGTCGACTGTCTTCATTATCGGTAGAGCAGTGACGGGATTGGGTTTCTCAGGCGGATTGGCTGGAGCTTTTGCCGTCTTGACGCACATACTACCACTTCACAAGCGGCCACTATTTGCGGGTTTGATGGCTTGTGTGGAGTCGCTTGCAATCATCTCGGCGCCTATACTAGGTGGTGCATTAACTCAGTCTTTAGGCTGGAGATGGTGCTTCTGGTATACTGACACCGTGGGAATATTTATAAAGCACATGATTAACTTCTTACAGGATAAACATCCCTATCGGAGGCATCTCGTTTGCTACCCTTCTTCTACTTTTCTCAGACCCAAGAATAGTTGAAGATGACAATCTCACGTTCGCCCAAAAGATCCGCGAAGTTGATCCTATAAGCAACTTCTTATTCATACCGTCTCTGACTGCCCTATTTCTTGCCTTATCGTGGGCTGGAGTAAAGTATCCTTGGTCAGATGGAAGAGTGATTGCAGCATTTGTTGTTTTTGCTGTACTCATCACCGCTTTCGTCTACAATCAATACCGACGTCAAGACTCAGCGGTGCTCCCTTTCCGCATAATTAAAAATCGAAATGTCATCGCGGGCTTTATTTTCACAGCCTGTACTAATTCGATGACGAATATCTTTGAGTGGTATTTACCAACATACTACCAAGTTGTTCGATCAGAGGTATTTCTCTCAACAAGTTTTTGAACATTATAGATCACTGATTACTAGTGTTAGACGCCCAGTACAAGTGGTTATTTGATGATTCCCATACTTGTTGGTATGCTGCTCGGCCTGTTGATTCAAGGCATCGGAACCACAACGCTTGGCTACTACGCCCCCTTCATGATCCTCGCCTCCATCTGCATGCCTATCGCCGCAGGTTTAATGACAACATACAACACCCAGTTATCTCTCACCAAGATCATTCTGTTCTCAGGATTTGTAGGTCTAAGTGGCGGTATCGGCTTCCAAGGTCCACAGGCAGCTATGCAGACAACACTCAATTCCGCGGACGTCAACCTAGGGATTGGCGTTATTTTGTTCGGACAGAGTATGGGCCCCGCAGTGTTCATTGCGATAGCCCAGGTGATTTTTACAAACGAATTATCTTCGAGCCTGAAAAGCCTGGTACCCGGTATTTCACCTGCTTTCATCGAACAGCATGGACTTGGCGATATAAAGACCCTGGTTCCTGTTAGCCAGCTGGATGAGATTCTGAGAGATATCAATCGAGGATTGACACATACTTGGTACCTTCCCATTGCTTTGGCTTGTACGACAATGTTAGGGAGTCTTTTGATCGAATGGCGCTCTGTCAAGAAGAAGCAGTCATGAGGTAAAGAGACAATGAGCAAATTCTCGGTTGAAAACCACATGATGTGGTAGTGGAGAAAACAATACAAGTATCAAATCCTGAGTCATTCTGTATGTGCTTTTTGGAATATTTCTAGAAAAAGAGGTGACCAAAATCGACATGGTAAAGCTATATACATCGATGACAATATCGCATACCTCAGTCATAACCATAGAAGGCTAAAGCACCGGTGATCCAACCACATGTTCAGGCAATGCTGTCGGTGCCGACCGAACGTGGACGACGGAAACCATGGACAAGAGCTCTTTAGCGTAAGCTGCTGCAACCGCAGCTGCATACCCTTGCCATTCTTTGTTTTTATGTGAGTCGGGGTAATCACATATCCCTCGAATGACCAAGCAAGTGAAGTTATCCATTAAACCGGCTGCTTCCATTTCAAAACACAGTACTCCTAGCTCTTTGGCAATCCGGTCACGCGTTTGGCCATCTCGCATCACTTGATTTGCAGAAGCTATAAGGCCGTAGTGTATTTTTGGGTCATCAGCAGCCCTCGCAGGTCGTTTGACTTCTCTGGACGTATCACACAATTGGCATGTCAGGGCATCATCAACATGATCGTAATCAGGTGAGAATAGTTGATCGTTATCGGGACCTGGATGTGTGAATCTTTCTCTCATCGCTGGATGTTTGTGAAGCATCTCTTCCACGTAAGCCGGGATATTGCTGCGCAATCTTAAATGCTTTGATTGCAGCCCGGCAATTGCGCCAAGTAGAGCTGGAGGCGGTTTATTCAACATTCCTGTTTGTTTTATTTTACCGCCGGTATTCTTCCCCAAGTCATATTGTATGACTCCGCCAAACTGACGTGTCGGTCGACTGACGACGATATCCCCCAGTCGAATATCTTGTCCAGTGGGGGCACCGCCGCCTATTCCAACCATCAACCGTATGCGGATCTGTTTAAATGTGTAGAGTAGATGAGTAGCTAGAACAGCAGCTGGAGTCGTACCATATTCTGGCAGACAAGCGATGACAATATTGTGCGGTCCAATGTGTCCTAGTGTGTAATGATTTGTGTCGCCGGGCTGAAGGGGTAGTTGAGGATGAAAGCTTTCGAGCATCGCTTCTGCTGCTGCCATTTCCAAAGGCAGAGCGCATATCCAAGCTATTGTATAGTCATCATGTGTATATTTGGTTGTTTGTGCAACCTTTGGATTAGCAAGAGCCGGGATGTTTGGCATAACTTGCGGCTCCAAGCACAAGTTGGAGATTCCAGACAGAAGCGATCCTCCTTGATCCGCCGGATTTGAGGCCGAGTAATTCTCAATATTTAGCTTGGTCATAGCTTTATCTAATTGCGATGCAATATCATCCAGTCGTTGGTCACTCGCAATGTTAGGTTTGACCATGAATGAGATTGCCTCGTCGT
Organism: Penicillium coffeae; assembly: GCA_035985395.1. Classification (NCBI taxonomy): domain Eukaryota; kingdom Fungi; phylum Ascomycota; class Eurotiomycetes; order Eurotiales; family Aspergillaceae; genus Penicillium; species Penicillium coffeae. The sequence continues at coordinate 499,267 of CP142594.1, read as the reverse complement.
GATTCAGCAGGACATGCAAAGCGGTACTTCTTATACCCTTCTCCTTCAAGCTCACCATCAATCTTAACCTTCAATGCAAATGGCTCCATCTCGTGTTGTATTATAAGCCCCAGGCGAACTTCCCTTGAGAGACCACATTCTCCATTGACCACTCTACCCGTCGCGGAAGTCCGCTATTATCCTCTCGCGCAGGCCATAGTCCTCCCCGTAATGACCAAGCAATTTCGGGAGATGATAATCGATGTAGTTCGTCTGATGCTATAATAATTTGCTCGTCGGCGCTTGTGCCCTGTGACTGACTGCGTTTGATAGCCCGAGCGTATTGTGCAATAGTTTGTCGATCGATGAACTGAGGACCGAAGTATTCGGTAATGATGGGCCCGACCCTTGGGAGTGCTGTCTTATCTTTGGTGTCATGTTTTGCTTTAGGCTGATGAATCGTAACCTCGATGTTTGCGTTGGCGAGAGAGCAGTTTCGTGGTTGATTGACTTTGAAATCTAGATATAACAACCAGGCAGGGGAGACAGGCAAAGCTGGGTCAAGACCTATAACACCCCATGAAGAGTCAGGCAAGAAAGAGCAATCTACCTTAACTCCCTCAATCTCTCCATAAGCCAAGCTCTGTCTGTGAGATTGAAGGAGTGACTCCTGTCGGTACTTCTCCGTGCGGCGCTTGATGATGTAGCGGCTCCACATCGTAAGGGCAGGCTATAGTAAAAGAGACCGATCCCTATACATGTTTAGCCGTTTAAGTAACTTGACTTATGAACGCAAAGCGGGAATGCGAGCAGAGAGATAAGCAGGGATTTCGCCACAGATCACCTGAGGCAACGAACAAGGAGGCTGGGGCCATACGAGGTTCAGCCGCAACCCCTCACCATCACATAAGCGCTGACCATGCATTGGGCAATGCGACAATCTAATCACTCCGCACGTCTGTTCTTTTACGCTTTAAACAACATACGATGAACACGCCTGTATAGAGTCAAGGGGGCTCGGAATCAGAATGAGCGAGTCCTCGGAGGGTCTAGACAACAGCCCTGGCGTCTTTTCCCTGAGCCTTGAGTTTGAAGAGGATCTCGAGCAGGAAATAGAGGCTTTTGTCCGATTCAAGCGTCTCCGACGCTATGATGAAGCACATGAGTTATTCCAAAAGACTCTTTCTGCGCACGTCGGGTTTTACCCAGTTGCAGCGGAATATGCCGACCTCCTCTTGGAGCAGGGTAACTACAAGATGCTCTCAGATTTCTTAGACATCCAAATTGAGTATATGGGCACAATATTTGAAGAGGAAGAGATTGAGTTATTCCGGATTATGAGATCTTTGGTGAGAATCCACACCAGAGGGGCTCTGCGTCCGGCGCTTGTACAAGCCGCACATACATGGAACTTCCTTCACAATCGAAGGGACAAAATACCGGAATCTCAAAGAGGCTTTCCAAGTGATGTTCAGGTGAGCTTTTAGAAATGAACCTTTATTTGCTTCTAGGCATTAGAAGATCCACTAAGTTTTCTAGGTCCATATATTCGAAATCTACATTGCTATTATTGCTTTTGCTTTCCGTTGCTCCAATTGGGTAAGCATCGAGGATATGAAATGTCCATGGAGCATCTCGACAGCAAAGAAGGAGACTAGTCAATGTGGCTTTGTGCAGTGGTATGACATACTCTCTCACAGTGGCGACCTATGGAGTGCATCCAGAGTACGTGGCATCTTGCTGAAATGTCTTTCTATTTTGCCCCATGTGGATGCGGTTCTCCTTGTTCAAGACGGCCGCTCTGGGGGTACTATGAAAGGAAAGGAATCTTCTGCCATGAATGAAATAGAGCAAATCATTTTCTTCAATGACTGCTTGGGTCAGGCGGAAGCCGTTGCAGAGCTTGCCACGACGAGCTACGACCTGATTTGTTCTTCCCGCCTAATACCGTCTAGCATTTATGACGAATTAAAAGAAACCTCAAGGAACACATGGAAGCAGACTCTTAAGTGTGCAGGTCAATATGTGCACTTGGCAAGCACTTGTCATCTGATAACCTCGCGAGGCCAAGGAAACGACACACATTTCTGGAGGCTGGAGATCATAGAGATGAAGTTGGATATACTGCATAAAATTCTCTGTGGCCGCCCTTCCAGCAACAAAGCAAAGCCTTTCCTATACGACTCTCACCCTCATTTACTCTCTCGTGATCCAGAAACGTTCTACTCTAGCATGTCTTTATTACTTCACTATTCTAATCTGTCGCCAACCTTCGACCGCGAGAGGCTGTTAGATTTTCAGTTGCACACACAAGGAGACTTGGTCGGCTTAATTCGCACTTGGGTGCTGCTTGCTAATAGCTTGGAATTCTCAGGGTCTAGTCCTTGTGGAATACTGTTTGGAAGAGTGGATAGTATCATCACTCGCCAGCAACTAGACGACAGATATGACAAACAGATATATGATCGACTCCATCACCTACTAGAACTTCTTCATCCAGTTTCTCAGCATGAAAGGAGATTCACAGAGTCTAATACCGAGCCGAATCATTTGAACCAACATCATCTCGAGCCCGGGTCTGAAGAATTCGATGTTCCGGTTTGCTTGTACGCCCTCTTTTGCTTTCAAGGCGCCGATAACCTTCACCAAGACATAGAATTGAAAGAGAAGATTGAAACTCATTTGCCTGATTTGAGATCCTTGTCTCTCGGAAGATATGGCGGAACTTTAGATGACCTGGAAAGCTGGAATCTTCCTCCTGAGCTCGAGAATGCTCGCAACTCTATGCGAGCCATTCTCAGTACATCACCGATGTCTTCTACGGCACCGCGAGCTAAGCTCCGAACCCCGATGAAACGCCGGTTTGTCGACCTCAAAAATAGAAAAGATGATTTCCAAAAACAAAAGGAGACTTCATCAAACATATCAGATTCGAAGCGTCATGGTGTATCTCAGCCCAGCAACCATGTATTCACTGGCTCAGATGAGGGTATCAATTCATCCAACGCCCTTTCATCGTTCAAAAGTGATGGGACTGGGCCACCGACACAGTCTTCGCCCTTCAATTTAAGTGAAGAGGCAACCTCAAGCAAGAAAAGTGGGGGACGTCGAATTCTCGATGGACTTTCTGGGCGAAGTGAAGCCGCATTGAGTGGCATCGGGCAACGCTTCTCTGGGTCGAACACAAAAGACTCAATCACGCGTGATGACGATATGTACAGACAAGCCATTTTTCCTCGCATGCCAATACTTTACCCTGCAGATCCAGCTGGAGATTTGCGCAATCATAATCTCTACCAGGTTCCTGGGGGATACCAGGCCATGCCACCACAGGTTCAATTGAGTGCTGCTGCGTCATTTCCCTGGAGTCCCAATGAGCATACGAGAAGGCACACCTTAGAAGTTCCCTCGTCTAGTGAGCTCTCTCATGTAAGCCAACCAATTCTCGAAGTTGCAGCTTCGCCCACTTATTCGAATACAACGCCGTCTCTCGGCAATCCACTACAGGTGAGCTCATAATTCAGTGCCCTTGAAATGTGGACTAATAATTGACCAAGTCCACATCGGATCGTGAATCAGCACACCCACTCGATGCAGCCCGGTGATTTCCCTCCTTCTCTTCAGTCCTGAGGTTCTGAGAGCTCTGGAATTTCTGGAAATATAAGAATCAGCAGATCATAGGACAAAATCTCGTTGACAGAATTATGAAGTAAACCGATCGGGGTAGAGACACATCGCCCCGAGCTCCTTTGGCAATCCTTACCCCAAACCATGGCATTTTCGGATACTCTGGATGCAAGCTGAATATAGATTGTAATGTTGATTTTTCTTTGGCTTCATCATCAACTTATACGTCTGAAAATGTTTAAAGTATGGTCCTAATTCAAACTCGAGATATTAAGTTCATTTCGGGATTAAATTGTAAGGTTGCATGAGGTAAGCCAGTCTACGCGTATACTCGTTGGCTTGATTGTATGAGATTCTACATACTACGGAGACTGGATAATGTCTACGGTAAGGGGAGTCTGAATGGTGATTGAGGAGGTCCGCGTACGCTAGCTTGCATGCCTAGGTATGCATAGAGTGATTTTGCAGACTTGGAGAGAAAGGCACATGTCTTAGGCCAATGCTGCTAAGCGTTTTTACCAGAAGCCATCATCCAAATGCTGGGGGCGATAGTTTCTATATAATATTACGTGACGCATGCAGAGTTCGTAAAGAGTTTCTTATAAACATTACAAAGGACCACTAGACGTCTCAGTCTTTCTTATTCGCAGCCTTATGGTCATCAGCCTCCTTTTTTGATCTCGACTTGGCTTCGTCCGCCTCTCGTTTCGCCTTTGTCTTGGCATCTTCGATCTCACCCGCGGTAGACGTACTCTGCTTAGAAGCACGCGGCAATAATTTATCTCTCAGCCTTGTCTTCCCACTAGCTTTGTTCTTCCGATCAGGAAGCTCGGCTGGAGTACTACTTGACTGAGAACTCGATGCTGAGGCTGGATTATTTCGGCCAGGTGTCGTCTGTGACGAAGATGCAAATGCTTGGGGCGGCCTTTGGGAGCTAGCTTGTGATCCAGGCATCCCACTTAGCGAGAGATGACCCATGCTTTCGGAAAGAGCATTACCAGACCCATTTGAGTCACCAACACGCAAAGCTTGTTCTTGTCGATATCTGTTCTTGTGCTTCCGACGTTTCTCGCGCTGCTCTTCACGGGCTCGGCGAACGACGTCCCCAAAAGCTTTCTTGGTGGCTCGCATCTCGTCTTTCATGGCACGGCGCTCCATGGACTGGCGCTGCTGTTGGGCTGGAGAATCCCAGCGGCCCCAATCATTGCGATCAGTAGGTTGATTTTGGGGGCGATTCCAGCCATGTTGTCTGTTTATTCGTCCGGATGTCTTGGCTTCGCGCCGTGACTCTTGCAAGACATCTAGCTGGCGCCGAAGATCTGCAGCAGCTTCGTAAAGAGTACGGTCGTGGCGATCATGGAGTGACTGGAGCTGATCTCTTATGTTGGCTAGATCAGACGCACTGAGATCAGATGTTGTTTGCAGAGATTCGAGTGAGCTGAGGGATGAGTCTGACGCAACAGAGCTTATAGATGCCCGTCTGGTATGCTCGACGCTCTGCTTCCCCTTCGACTCTGGCTTATCTTCTGTTGGCGGTGTTGATTGGCTTTCAGCTGGGCGCGGAGGTGTTGCGTTATTAGAAGGTGGCCTGGCTACTGGTGGAGCTCCTGGAGGTGGTGGGCCCCAGGGGTATGGATGGTAGCCAGCTGGTGGATATACACCAGGCTTATGACCGTACGGGCCTGCGTGTCCTTCAAGCCATTGACCGCGTAGCATCGCCTGTTGTTCAACTTTCCGGCCATAGTACATAGCTTGTGCGCCTATTTGATCACCGTAGTGTTGTGCTTCCTCTGCAAACCGCTCTCCATATTTCTGTGCCTGGTTAGATAAATTAGAGATCCAGCCTGAAAACCCGCCCTTTGAACCAGAATTAGTTTGCTGGGCTTGGGTATACGCTGGGTTATTCCATGGCCAGGCAGGGCCAAAGCCCGGCGGTGGCGGCGGTTGTCCAGGGTGAAAGTGAGGAACTTGATATCCAGGAGGAACGATTTGTCCAGGGAAATGATGCCCATAAAACGGTTGCACTACAGGTGGCATATGATTCGGAGCACCAAACGGCGCTCCATAATTTGTCGACCATTGGTTTGGAAGCGGATGTCCACCACGCGGGGGTGAAGTATGCGAGTTCCAAGATGATTGAGTAGCACTTGAAGTCGGCGTACTGGGAGCGCCGGGTGTACCTGTCGCCCTTGTTGCAGCTGGATAGCAGTACGGGCAAAGTGCAGATTTTGGAGCACTATCTGGCTCTCCGATGTACACAAAATCGAGACGGGTTGCCCTGGGTTCAAAGAAGTACTGATTCCACTCTTCGATGACTGCAACGATCCGAGCATAACGCTGTTCATCAGATTCTTGCGGCCGGTCCTTTCGATCTCGCTGGATCTCGGCTCGTAGTTGGCGCGGGAGATCTTGGGAGGCCGCTGCGGGACCTAATTCTGGGGGAAACAGATACCGCAGGAATATATCCCAATCTTGCTGCATTACATCGTTTGTCCGAGGGGCCCAGCAACGTGGTCTTCGAGGGAAGTCCTTGGCTTGACTTCGAGGGTATATTGTCATATGATGATGCAAGGTTTCGCGAGTTCCCTCGGTTGTGACAGGGGGCCTTTCTTCAAAATATGATACTGCAGAAGTGAAATGCGTAGGGACCACTGTCGGTGGAGCCGGTATTGGCAATGGTGCGACGCGTGAGCTTCCAGCATATTGCGACTCTATAGCATGGTCCCGCGATTGGGCCGAGGGGTGAGATGAAGAATCATTCCGACCTCCCGGCGCAAGTAACGGGTCGACGGCGGAATAAGGCGGCGGAGGGGCCTCATCCTGATCCATCGCTCTGAGGATGAAGTCTGAAGCTGTGCGTCAAGGAAAGCGAGGGCTTTTCTCGCCCATGAAAGTCACAATCGATAATCTCAAGGTCAACTGGCCATTCCGCGGTTAGATAGCCGGACGGAAGGCAGCAAGATTATCACAGCCAAGTGGTTTAGTACAAGCAGGTCGAGAAAAAGCACGTTCTCTCGGTCAGAGATGGCTATGGAAAGCTGATTGCCCACCCACAAATCGATCTGGCTTCGAGAAAACTTCTACTTCGCTCGAGTGGGGATCAAGTGCGATGACCATGGACCTGGTGGTGCAAGGCGGAGTCTTATCGATAAGAACATCGATATGTGATCCGAAGACCCATATTGCCTAGTGATACCGCCCTTCTTTGAGATCCATTTTGCACTCATGCGAATTGCCCCAAGAACTCCAGTTTCTTAGCATTGCAGTATGGACAACCTGTACAAGTAATATAAGATACTAGGGCTATGCACGATACGATATCGCAGAAATCTCGACGATAATTATCGCACATTTTATCACAGTTGGAGACGCTTGTGAGAGGCACAATATCAGCTCACGAAGCTATTCTAGTTTCTGAGAGCACTGCTAGTTTGCTAGAGGGGACCTTCAAGTGCAATGACAACGGACGTGATGGTGAATGACAGAGGGGCCGATGACTTCATCCGTCAGCCAGTCGTAAATAGTCCTTGAGTTCTCGAAATACGTTGGTCGTGACGAGACCGAGGGAGACAGACCTCGTCCACTGAGACTAGGCGTAAATCCATGAGAGAGACAAAATTCAGGGGATTAAGCAGCTCCTGCCCCGTAAATATTCCCCACGAAACTAGTTCTCTCCGGCGCAGTCTCTGCCCAGACCGATGACATCCCCAACCCGGGTGAACCAAGATTGGCCATAGTAAGGGATAATCCGTAAAATGCAATAAATAACTGATTTATGGATTTTCTTGCATCAGGGTCCTGTACCAGATTGAGTGGAGTCGTCCTTCCACCTCCGGCTAGCAGCACGGACTTAGCAAACTTTCGGGCGCGTCCCCCAGATGATGGAAATTTTACAATACGCACTCCATTTGAGGCGGGTGATTGACAGCCTCGAATCGTGTAGAGTTAAGGTGCTATCACATTCTTACGTGTATTCGCGAGGCAAGTTTTATGAACGCCCCATGAGCAAAAGAGGCCACAGAACTGAGAAGAGAATTCTAGATGTAGGAAGGACTTTGACTTTTGCGGCAAGAAAGCGAAGGCTGGGTTATCCAGCTCCTTCTCATGTAGCAGGCTACAGGCCGGTCGGAAATGCTGCTTGCCCCAATCGCAGATAGCATCATTGGTAGAGCCTCAAACGATCGGAGCAGACTGAGGCGGGAGGACGCCATTGTAAACTTGTAATATACTCGGGAGTCGGATAGTCGGGCCCTTGGGTGGCCGATGGGGTAGAATACTGTTTGTGACAGCACATTAAGCTTACATTCTTATTCACAGGTATTTGAACTAAGGTACATTGCTACCCGAGGACGCGGCTCCCAACGGGAAGTACTATAGTTCAAATATTCGTGAAATGTCACGGTGAGGCTGTGTTCGTACGTAGAAAATCAAACACGTATTAAAGATTTTCCTGGGGCCGGACTGCCGGTACGGCTCTTACTGACGCTAACGCCGCGGCGGGTGGATGTGCTGCGAGCCTACCAGAGTCCAGAGATGCCCACTGCAGGACCTGCGCCTCAGCCAACTTTGAGGTGGATCTTACGCGAATGGGGCTTGCGGGGGGGGGCAGCACTTGAGGTCCATAGGTGTCTGTCTGATCACAGAGGGTCCTGATACCGCCATACAAATATGAGCGACCTCGAAGCCTTCGAGTTCAAGAAAGTTGAAGCTCTCAGATATATAAAAAGACATTCACCCACATGACCCAGACATTTTATTTTCTTGCTCAAGCTTTGTGCTGACCGCCATTTTCCGCTATCCACGTTCTGGTGAGCATTCTGGTTATCCAACCCAAAATGTCCTTTTCTGCGTCGGATATTGTCCTTTGTGTCAATTTTATCTACAATATTCTTGAGCCTTTGACATGGGGTCGCGCAAATGCTCCAAAGGAATTGAAGGAACTGGAAGAAGTTCTTCTTGGTCTATACTTCTGTCTCAATCATCTGCAGAGAGAGCAAGCTGTCATACTAGACGGCTCTCCCGCGGAAGCCCCAACATCTATGAACAATCATACCGACTTCCGATCGGGCTTCGCTTTTATGATCAAGTCATGCCTCAAAACAATACAAGAGCTCGACAAAGTTACAGCAGTGTACCGCACAGCAGCAGATAGCCCACCGAGCTTGAGTATCGGTAGCAGGCCTGGTGTGGTAGGTCTTGGGTTCTCTCAAACTATCAAAGCGCACGCAAAGGCTCAATGGCGACGAATTATATGGCATTTTCGCGGTGACATCTTGAGCAAGTACCGAGTCAAGCTTCAAACTCATCTTGACTCCTTAAATCTTATTTTGAACACCACCATATGGTCAGTTATCTTTTTGGATTTTATTATCAGTTCATAGCTAATATAAATCTAGGTCAGCAACAAACCGAGTGGAAGAGCACAATATTCACCAGCGGCGAATGCTAGAAGAGCTTTCTCGAGAAGCCTCTCAGATGCATCACTCCATTGGCCAGCTGGCGCATGTCGTCGTCCAAGCCGATAATTTCCAACCAGCCACCACAGACGCTTCGCAGTTCCCTGGCATTCCGTTAAGCGAGATCAGCGATGCGACAAGGGACATCCCATTTATCCTCCCATCTACCCATCAGGCTTTCCACCCCGCCATGTTCCATCCAAGTCATTTGAGTAATCAATTTCAGCAGCCCGCGCATCGCGTCGCCGGCACATCACGGGTTGAAGACATAGAAATCATTGGCTGATAGACTCATTGGTTCATGGAGCAAACAAAACAAACGGATGAAGACTACGACTACACGGTACTACGACAGGGAGGAATTACATAGGTTTTCGGCACACAAATTGTCTCTTGTCCTTTCATTACTCGCTGCTTTATTATTTTCGTCCCACGCAATGCATATATACAAAGCCTTCCATGCCAAAATCCCATTAGTATAGATTTTCGAAAACCTCACAGTCTAATCCCAAGCATCGCCCCAGTCATCATCCTGATCTTCTTCCTTCGGCTTGATATCAATTTTCTTAGCAGGAGCCGCAGCACGAGGTTTAGCCGCAGCTCTGGTAGGAACGGTATTCGTCGAAGAAGCCTTATTCAAGCCCTTGGGAAGCGGGTTCTTCGTCTTAGCCTGGCTCTTCGCAGCTAACCAGCCTGCGAAATCAGGCTCGCCCCCATCGTCATACGGCACTGCGGGTGCCTTGGCCGCGGATGGATCGGGGGATGTAGGCTTGGGGCTAGCGACTGCCGCAGTGAAGGGGTCGACGTCTCCCTCGTCATCGTCCATGGCGCCCCATGCATCGAAGACATCTTCGCCTTCGTCTTCGATGGGTTCTTGGACGACTGGGGCGGGGCGGTCGGATAAGGAGCGGCCGAGGGGTTGGGCCACTGGACGGAGAGGCTGTTGCTTAGGGAGGTCTAGTTGAGCTGAAGGAGATGATTTATCTGGGCGAGGGACTGAAGCAGGTCGAGCAATTTCTGGCTCGGAGAGTCTTGCGGCGGACGCAGTGGGTGCTATCTCGCCGTCGGCGGCTGCGAGCGTGTTGGTGAATGATGAGATGGCCCAGCCAGCCCAGGACTTGTCGTTTGATGTGCCGATTTGCACGTCGGATCTCTGGGGCTCCGGGGCGGCAGATGGAGGTGGCAGCACTGTATCAGCCATTGCGCTGCCAACTTTGCGGACTCTTTGGAGGTAGAGGTCGAGGGTTTTGTTAGCTTGGTCTCGGACAAGCCTGCAGGCAAAATTAGTACATGAGTGATAAGCTGAAAAGAACTTGCTTACTTTTCCTTGTCCAGCAGAGCTGGGCAGACTGCTGGTAATACCTTGCTGGCGCAGTCGTCCTCGGTGAAATAATCAATCGTCGCGCCAAGGGCAAGAAGACCAGCATTCCTGCCGTGCACGAAGGGATCGCGGATCGCTCTTGTGAAAGCAGCAATGAGGACCTTTGAACGAGTCTGTAGAGAAGTTAGTCATTTTCCATAAGGGAAGTTAAATTCTTAACTCACGCTTTGTCCGATGTTCTTCGCTATTTTGCCCAAGCAAATAGTCGTGTTGGTGCGGATGCCAGGCTGCTCATCGTTGGCCGTACGGGCCAAGAACTTGAGCAGCTCACCGTTGATGACACGGTCACTTAACTTGTTAATGACAACCAGAACGGCCTTGACGGTTTGTTCTCGCACGACAGGTGCAGCATCGGTGAAACCAGAAGTCTAAAGACAATCAGCTACCGTCTTGTACACGCAATCTGGGCTTACTTACCATGGGAGGAAATATCTTGTCGGTCACAACCTTCTGGGACAGGTTGTCAATCATCAAGGGGAGGTTGTCCAGAAGGCATACACGCAAGGCGCGGTCTGGGTTGCTAAACAGCCGCACAATGACCGGTGTCAATTTTGCGTTGAATTCATCGGCTGAGAGCTTTGAACCAATTTTGAGAGTCGCTCCAAGCACTTTGGGACCACCACCACCGAACTCAACAGATTTCAATAGCTCAGGAAGGACCTTCATTTTGAAGAAGTCTTCTGGGAAGTCATCGGCTAACTCGTCCAATTGACTGATGATATGTTAGCTTCCTGTTCAAAATGCAAGGCCGTGGTACATACTTAATGAATTGTTCTCGCTCGGAATCACTCTTCAAGCCCAAGCTGTCAATATCCTCAGTCATTCGGATCAACGGAGTCTGGAAGAAACCACCATGCTTCTTTCCCTGCTCCACGAAATGTGCTGGACTCAATCGGATCTTTGGGTTTGCTGTGCACAAGCGCTTGTAACTCTGCTGCATGCTTGGTGGGATATTCGTGGTTTTGCCGACTTGTTCACCACCAGAGAAATTGCCATTGAAAACCTCATAAATCAATATTCCCAGTCCATAGGCATCGACAGCAGCCAGTGGGTGGCGTTTGATAGCATCCCAGCCTCCTTTCACAATTTCTGGAGGTGTGTAGCGAGCGGCGTCTGGTACCAAACTTCCGTAAGTCTGCAAAATATGAGTATCCCATCGTAGCTATAAGTCCTGGTTGACTGACATAGATAATAGCATCATCTTCCTTCATCGAGCTCAAAATATCAAAGCCACCGAGTTTCCATTCTCCGCTTTCACTGGTATAAACCGAAGACGCGCGCACAGCACCGTGCACAGAGGATGCATCGTCGTTAATGAACTTCAGCGTAGACGAGACCCCGTATAAACCCCATTTCGCAGTCTCTTCGCTCACACTGCGGCGCTTAGTCTGCCATGTCAAAGGAGCAACTCTCTCGGTAACGATGTAAAGATTGCTTTCCGTCTGTCGAGCAATCAGCGCCTGTCTTTGCCTTTGTGTCCCGTGCACTGCATACCTCAATTGTGTCCAAGACCTTAATAACACCAGGATGTCTCAGCGTCCTGCACTTGCGCACGGCATTCTTAGCCAGTGGAAGCCGCGACTTGTTCGCCGCTATATCGAAGGTAAAGACACTGCATGGCGAATAATCGTCCTAAATCGCAACCCCTATCAGCAATGTGTCCTAAACAAGATCTCCAACTCATAAACACCCACTCTTTTGGTTCCGTTGTGAAGCGTCCAAATCGAATCGCCTATATCCACGCGATCGCCTAGCGAGAAAGGGAGCGAGCTGCCCTTCGCGATCGCGGACGCGACGGCCGATTTCAGGAAATCCATCGACGTGGCGGAATGCGGCGGCGTGAGGGGAGGTTCGAGAGCCCGCGGGAGGGGCGAAGAAGCGGCCGATGGTTCGGAGGGAGTTTTTAGGGGCCAGAGGAAGAATCGGACAGCTGGATCAAGGCGCCAGAGACCTTCTGGAAGTTGTCGACAATGCGGGCTCGGAGAATCGTGGTGAACTCGCCCCGCCTTATCGGCCTGAAAAGTGGAGCCCCTGAAAACAAGAGATTCCAAGGTTTGCTTGTATACTCTTTGCGACGGATCTGTACTACATGCAAATAATGGTGATAGTGCATTTCATGGGATTTTGCTGATTTCTGGGATAAAGTTGTGTTTCTTTATGATCTTACAACTCATTGAGGACAGTAATTATGAATCGATAGTTGGCCACATGTGCATGTATATTTTGTCGTTGAACTTGAACCCGCAAACGGTTCTACATAGAGAGAGTCAATCTTGAAACCAGCGTGCACCAAACAGCTCTGAAACTAGTACACGGTTAAGAATTGAAGCTCATCGTGGCTATGAACAAGATTTTAGGAGCACCAGATATTTCATATTCCGAGAGAAGGGGACATGGTAGCTCCCTGCGCGTAAGAAGGCTTGACAACAATGGCACAAGGGCAGTAATATCCATGGATACCCAGCGAGGTGGGAACAACTTCAGTAAATACATGCGCTTGAAACCAGGGTTATAGCTATTCGAAAGAAATACATTTCGGAAATATACAGAAAAAGGCCCATTTTACATGTCGCTTGTAGGGCGCTGTCTAACTTCCCGATGTACTGAGCATGCAGCCGTCCGCAAGTTCATTTTGCTTTGAAATACCAATATAAAAAAATGACTACACACAAGAAAATCATGACGAAAAACAGTTAAATCCAAAAGCTCCTCCAAAGTTCAATCAACTATAAAGTAGCCAGGCTCTGATCGTCCCTTGATCTACGCGACCGCCCCAAGCCGCAATAGCTAAAACGCGAGCCCCACCGGAATCCAACCTCCAAGCTCCTCCACCACAACCACAACCACAACCATCACCACGCCTGCCAGCCACAGCTCCAGTTGAACACCCTCGCCCAACCGCACACTCAGCCCTGACCCGAATTCCGATCCGATAGCCTCAATCACAAGACAGTACGTCCTCCCCTTCCACCCCCATCCAGCACACACGCGCACCGCGCCCTCCAATGATGCGAGACATGGTAAAAGATCAGACGAGCCCAACCTCACAATCCCCCGATGGTACAAGCCTTCCACCTCCACCTCTCAAACACCACAAACCATTCCTCCACACGCAAACACGGCTCCAACACCCCAGGCTCAACGCTGCCACGCGGATCTATTTCGATCTTGGGGTTTCGAGAATGTGTACATCCATGTAGTTTACTACGCAGCCGCCTAATGGAGTTCCTGGTCCGCTTTGTTCTATGGGGGTCTATGGGACTAATGACGGTGGCTGAGAATGGGATTGGAAAATAAACTGCGTGTGAATTCGGAAGGGGAGATGGTGTTTTTATTGAGGGTTGGATGGAGAAGGTTAGGCACCGCGGATTGGTGATTGTGGGAATTGGACGAATGATGTTTCTTTAAGACTGAAAAGATCTGAGGAGAGATTTTGGAAGCATTGTTTTATTACATACTGTTTTTGAGGGTATGGTTGCTGACTTTTGCAACAGGTGTTAGCTTTGAAGGTTTGATGTGGTTGTGGGGTTTGTGCAAGGGTCGGGGTTGAGGTAGGACAGCATATTTTGGTATTGGGTCTTCAGGTAATTGCTTCTTGGACTTATGCGATGGGCTTTGATGATCAGTAGATCCTTACATTGTAGTATACTTTTACATAATGACATACGCGGAGAGCGTGGTAGCTCCGATTTACTGGGAAATTTTTATATAAATTGTTCCATTGGCATCACGCAGATGCTAGCAATCGCCGTAGACTTCATCGACTACCTCAGGCACCTAAGCGGCGAAAGCCCACTTCCTGCTCCTGATCATTCTTCTCCACCCCGCCTGATCTGCTGACCACAACTCAGGTATGAGATTGTTCAAGGTACTCCAGTGGAGCACCGACTCACTCAATGTTGACACCGAAAAGAGATAAAAAAAGCAAAGATGAGAATAGTGAATCCACACAGAGTCCCCGAAGAGTGGACATATCTGTACGGTGAAAGCTGTCGATTTGACGGCTCGTAGGCGGAAGGGTGGATAGGCAGCAGTGGCTGCATCTTGATGATACAAATAGTTCACCAGCTCCAAGCACCCACGTCACACCTGTGGGTTAAATAGACACGATAAATAGGTCTTCCCAATATATCTGCAAACGATAAGCCAGAGCCAGAGAGACGAAAGCTGGTGCAACTAACCTTTCAAACTCCGCAGCGTTATCTTGCGGCGCATCCGCGACGGGATGGAGACAACACGAGATCCAGGAATTTGGCAAGTCGCCAAGATGCTGAGGGACGTGTCTGTCGCTGGGGACATATAATGACAAGCATCTACAGAAATATCATGCCGGCCAGAGATGCCATAAGAGGGCTACATGATTCATTTTCCTTCTTCCGTGGTCTCGGCGGAGTGAGACCCAGACCCAGGGGTTGCTGGAGCGTTCGAAGATGCTTGAGGAGGCGCTTGAGGCACCTGATTCATGTTATTTCCGATGTTCCGATGCTGGTTGTGGGGGAAATGATGCGTTTGGTGGGGACTTGACGAGAAATGGGGCTGCTGCTGGGGGTAGCCACCGCGTCCTGGAGGCATGTGTGCAGGTTGCTGATATCCGGGCTGTCCAGGCATGAACATCATTTGAGGATGCTGGCCAGATTGCGAGTTCTGGTGCATCATCATGGGCGCTCCACGACCCGGGCTCGGATACCCACTGTGAGGCTGCGGCGGAGGTGCATGAGGATAGGCGTGGCCAGGAGAAGGAGAGTACATCTGCATTTGAGGAGTATACGGAGACATAGCTTGCGGAACGCCCATGTATGGGCCATTAGACGCATTTGGAACCATCATTGGCGCTCCCATGCCGGGCTGAGGGTTCATGAACTGAGGAGCATGCCCGCCTTGGTAGTGTCGCATGTGAGGAGGCTGAGGACCGCCGCCGTATACTTGTGGCATGCCCTGTTGGAACTGGAGCTGGGCGTGGGTAGGCATCGGAGATGGGTATCCCATATGGCTGGGTTGCATACGAGGAGATGGGTAAACGCCAGAGTTCGACTGTGAAAGCTGCATGCGATGAGCATCATCGACGTGAGGAGCATGAGGATGATGGATGTGGGGTCCGGTAGGTGGACCAGTCGAAGGGGGCATTCCAGGGTTTCCTTGAGGGAACTGGAATCCATACATAGGGTGTTGCTGGGGCAAGTGAGGGTTGTTTGAAGCAGAACGGCCCTGGGGGGAGACAGATGACATAGCAGAGGGCTGCTTGAAGAGCTGATCGTATGTCTTCTCTTCGTTGCCTTCACCAGCATCCCAGGTGGGAGCAGTCTTATAAGGTGGTGGGATACCCCCGTTGTTCGCAAAGAGCTTCTCATCTGTGTTTTCCTTCTTCATGCGTTTGATAGGGTTGAACTGATCATTGATGGATGGCCTCTCCGAGATTGGCTGTGGCTTACGCGTGCCAAAGAATGAGGTTGGGGTGACGGTTCTTGAGACAGAAGGGTTCCGTGAGAATGGTTTGGGGCTAGCTGCAGGGCCAGCAGCAGCACTTGGTGCGCCACCGGGGGTAAACGTGCTCGCAGCGGGATTCGGCTTGAATTCCATTGCGCGAACGTTGAACTTGGATGCGGCAGAGGGAGCGGCGGCTTGCGACTTGGTAGGGCTAGTGATACGAGGCTGGTCACTGGCAGGGCCAGTAGGTGGGAGGCGGCCATCTTGGACTGGCAAAGGAGCTGGAACAGGACCCATCCCCGCACCCTTACGCTGCTGGAGGTTATCAGCTAGCCGGGGCCCGAGCATACCGGTGTTCTGACCCCGAGGCTGCATGGGCTGCTGGGGGAAGCGGCCGTTGGGACCACCAAGGGGACCGGTGGGCGGATATCCTGGTCGTCCGCGAGGGAAGTTTTGCGCCCCGGCGGGTGCTGCAGGAGGGACTGGGCCAGTGGGTGGTGCAGTTCCGCGAGCAGCAGGCTTCTGGTCACTTGAAGAGTCACTTGACTTGCTAGGGGATTTGGGATCTTGGACACGTGAAATGATCGCCTCTTGCTTGTGGGGGTCCTTGGCCAAGATGGGAACCAGGTCCTTTGGCACGGGAGTAGATAACTTGAAGTTCTTGGAGAATTTCATCAATTCATTTAACTTCACCGTACGATCATAGGATGCTTGGTTTCGGCGACGTTCCTGCACCCTCAACTTCTCGTTGTTCGCAAACTGACGGAAATGATCAAGTACTTCGGTCTCGACATTCGCAGTCGCGTTCTCAGGGGCAGAGCGCTTCGTTGCGGGAGCCGCACCCGCTGGGGGTACGTCTGCTTCAGTGGTGGCAGGCGCTTGCTGTTTGTCAGCTGAAGCAGCGTCTTTGGTCGCAGCCTGAGAAGGAGCAGCTGGGGTAGCTGCAGGGACGGGAGATGCTTGTTTGGCAGGTGCGCTAGGCGGCACACCAGGCTGGCGACGAGCTGGCGGGGTATATTTATTGGGCTGGCCAGATACAAGGGCGTTCAAGTTCTTGGTCTCACGTTGGACACCACTATATTTGGCCTCTTCGTCGTCATCGCCTGTCACTGGAGCCACCAAGCCTCTTTCTTCACGCATGTGAGCGTTATCCACGTTACTGCCTTCAATTTCACGTGCGATGCGAGCAGCGTCTGCTTGTTTCTGGCGGAATGTAGGGTCCGAGCGATCGATAGTGGTGGTATAGATGTTCTCATCATAGTTGGTCTTCAGTCCAAATAATCGGTCGTTCGCCTCGAATTGATCCCAGCCCGCCGTATCGCCAGTGGTACTTTCAAGAGACATGTCGACATCGGTCTCCGCGGGTTCCCATCGTTGCAAAGTTCGCTCACGCATCGCAAGATTGCCGGAGATATCAGCGTCTGTTCGGAAACCGGAGGCAGCTGATGGAAATGTTAGCATCATATTTCAGAAAGGCATACGGGCAATGCTTTCTTACCACCATTGGCTTCTTTCACGGACACTTCAGCTGGGACGACGTTCGGCACTGAAATATCCACAATGTCCTTCATGTCGAAAGACATCACATGCTCTGGACCGGAACCGATATAAGGAGTCGATGAGTCGCTCACTCCGTTGCTCTTAGGCTGGCTATCTTGAGCAGCATTTTGCACCATTTTCAAGACGAACGTCGAGTCGTTAGGCTCCAGGTTCGAGGCGGAGAATATGCCGGTGAACTTATCACCAGTCTTCGTGGTAAGTGTCGTGTTTAAACCCTATGGAAACATTATTAGCAGCGGTCCCGTCGCTCTTAAGCGTCTGGCAGGACTCCTTACAATGAAACTGGCGAAGAGGAACACCAGGCGGTCGTGTGCATGGCTCTCTGGGGTATTCGACTCTTTCTGCGAGGGCCGAGCTGAGCCCGACTGACGCTGAGCGGCATTTCCGTTAGAGTGTGAGGATCGTTGCGTGATGGGGTTGGTCCCTTGAGACCAGGCTTTGTGTGAATTTGTGCGCCTATGCGGTAGAACATGTTTCTGTCAGTAGGTGCAACCAACGATCACAGACCAAGCCGTGAGAAGTCAAGATAGCTATCATCTCATCCCAGCTCTACAATTGGCTCCCCATGGCGCACAATGTTCAGCACAGAAGCCATCTTGCGAACAAGAAGGCACGTGCACCGACAAGTGTTATCGAGTATGGCTTAGTGGGATGAGATAATAGCGGGCAAAGCTGGAATCCCATCCAAGGCCCCAGGCTAGGAATAGGAAAGGGACTCAAAGACATGGAAATCAAGGGCATTAGGTATGGAAGTTTTGGACATACCGTTGGCCACCGTCGCCAGGGCTGCCAGACTGGCGGCGACCGTCCCCCTTGGTGCTGGCACTGGGCCTGAGTGAGGGCCGGCCGGAATTCTGGTTTGAATTTACCGCATTGCCCGATGAGCTGTTCGCCGCGGGTGCGGAGTTAAGTGTGGAAGCCATTGATTGACCCGGGTGTCAAGTCAAGGCGAGATTGCGGTCGTGGAACTTCACAAGCGGAAGACCGCGATGATGAGGCACGGAGCCAGTACACCGCCTGCACAAACAGGGCTAGTGGGAAGGAGGGGGCAAGACGACAGGGTCTCGACCTCAACGAGAGGTTGGGAAGGTGTTTCAATGGAAACGAAAAGCCAGGGGCATATGAAAGTAAATAGGATGGTGGTTATGAAACTGGGGATTTGTTTGGGGGGCAGGAGGAGAGGAAGTCAGGTGGGAAGGAGAAGTGGTAATGTACGGTAATTCGGTGCTACCCTGATTGACAGCGGATGTGGGTTTGGCTCGACTTTATTTAGTGTCGGCGATTACTAGCAGCTCTTGCGGGGTATATCCAGGCACGTCGAGCTGATCGGATTGGAGTCTGGAGCGTGATTAGTGATATGATCTGGAGATTCACATCCGCTAGTCGCTTAGTGAATGGGTTGGGCTTGTATATTCTGCGGTCACTGTATTTGCTTTACTGCCGGATCGAAGCTTCACGACGCTTGAGACACTTCAAATGTTCTAGCCCATAATATCCATACAATGCCTAAGCCGCGCATTACTGCCGTAGTCCTCCAAGGCTGTCGCTACCTCTCCTGAGCTCTTTTCCGAGGTACCAGTACACATTGTATAAGACAAATGCTCCTGCAGTGCGGATAAATTACCCGCTCCGCACAAATGCAGCCATCAGGGCAGATCGACGCAGTATCGCCCGTCAATTCGATCTACTGGAAATCACCCGGGGCAGGCAAAAGGAACGAAGCGACAAAGGGCGCACACGATGGGTCTCAGAGCCCACTCTCGCGGAGGAATCCAGGGTATCTACCCGAGCGGGTGATTTGTGTGATATATCCTGGTTCTCTGCTCATCCATGCTAGATTGACCAACCATATCCCTCCTGCCGCGTGGTGCGGTCTGCATTTAGGGCTGTCCAGCACTAACCCAACTTGTCTGGTTTCTGGTAGTGCGTCTGTAGGGCACCTGGGTAAGGCATCCGGTGAAAGACAGCGTGTTGTCGCACATCTCTCACTTCCAGGTCTCTGATCCCTCACAAAGGGTGGATAAGCGCGGGAACAGCCGAAGGGCAAGTGGTACAGATCCAATAGATCCAGATAGATCGCTGCAGAGAGCAGATCACCACGTGACCGTACTGTAACCGTCACAATACAGACAAAGCGGCAGAAAAAGGGCGGAGTGGCTGGTGAGCGGGTCCTTCCATACGTTCCATGCAGCGATCCACCGCGCCCGTTCAAGACGCGGTAACCCTGAGAGGCTGGTGTCTTGGCGTTTCTTACGCCCCCCCCCATTCCTTATCAGTGTCCTCTCGCTTCGTCGCTGCGTCCTTCTTGTGGCTTTCGCAACCATGGCTTCTACCTCAGGCCGCAGTTCGTCGGCATCAGGTCGTCCCTCGTCCTCCAAAAACGTGGTAAGCATGCTTCCTCCCGTCCCCCGTGATCCCTGGCTAACGCTTGGCCGCACTGCGACAGCCCGACAAACAAATATCCCAGATTGAAAAAAGTGTCACGCACCTGCTAGTAGCAACCAAACAACTTCTCGAAACACTCACCCAGTGGTCTCGCAAACAAGCCTCGGAAACAGACGTCTCCGACGTTTATGTGCGCCTGGGATATGAATTTAATTTGGCATGTCGGGCGTTCAACGCCATCGGGGTCGAAACAGCCGACTTAGGCCCCGTCCCGGATATCCTGCGCACAATACTCGAAGACACATTAAGCCAAGATGCCTCAGCACAAAGCTTGGACAAATACTTGCCTCAAATCCGTGATATCATTATTAATCTTCTACATGGCCTCAAGAAAAAGCAGGCTCGCCTCCGGTCGAAGCAACAAAGGGAGGAAGGCAAGGGCCTGCCTGGCCGCCAGGCCAGCGCTGGCAGCGTGTCGAGCAGCCAGTCAAATATGGGTCAACTTTACGATGAAGCGGCAGCCTCAACGATGGCACCTGGCACTGTGACCTCTCCACGCCGATCAGCCCGTCGATATAATAGTAGTGGATCTTTGGAGGATCCCCCGACCGGCCATCGTACCTCACCCCCGACAGCGGCTGAAATCCCAGGCGCAAGTTATAATGATCGCGATATGTCTCGTCGCGAGGCTCAAAATTTGCTTGCTCAATCGCCTGATCCAGTCCACCCACATCCAATAGCGCAAACGGCGCCACCATCTGCCCCTCCTGATTTCCCTGCTCCTCCGCCTCCGCCTAAACAAGATGATGCTATCGGTGCTTTACAACGAAGTGGAGAGCTTGAACGCCGGGCGTCTCGTCGATTCTCCCAATACCAGATCCAGAAGCATCTGGGTACATCAACAAACGGAGTCTCGGTCCTTCCATCTCAGAATTCCCCGATGCCCAACCGTGGAAAGGACGTACGCGAGTCCTTGAATGCTGTTCGACTCCGGGGCTCATATGCTCATTCGAGACAACGCTCCTCCAACCGCCTCCAGGAGACTGCTAAGAGTGCGCAAGCCCAAGCGAGTGCGAATGTTCCCCAGCCAGTAACGGAGGAGAACGGAGAGCCTTCTGTCGCCCCTTCTGATAGCAATGAGGATCGTGTTCAGCCAAAAGAGCAGCCACCACCTATTGAGAAAGATCTTCCTGAAGCTCCATCAGACAAGGCCACGCCCGATTTCCCACAACCTGCTCCTGGTCCTTCTTTGGATGAGGCTTTCGAACCGGAAAAGGTCATCAGCCCATCTGCTGCTGCTCGCCCGGAAACGCCCAAGACCTCTGGGTTCAATGCGGCCGAAATTGCAACGCCGCCAGCAGTCCCTCATTATACCGGGGATCAACCGTCCCCTGGGAAAGAGCTGACCCTCTTTCTTCAATACAAAACGAAAATTAAGAAGTATGTTTTGCCCGAGGGCATTACAGAGCTTACGATGGGTCGTCTTCAGCTAGCATTTATTGAGAAATTTGCTTGGAATACACACGATAATGGCGCTGATCTCCCTGAAATCTACATTCAGGATTCGGTCTCAGGAATTCGCCATGAATTGGAAGATCTTGCTGATGTGAGGGATCGTTGTGTCCTTGTTTTGAATGTTGATTCCTTGGATGAGGTCAAGCGCCATTTCGACGAGAGCTTCACAGGAGTACGGACATTGGTTGAAGGCGTGAAAGAGACCTTGGCAGGCCAGGGCAGTGCTATCCAGCGGGTATCTGACCGACAAATCGAGGCTGCTAAAGAAATGGCTCGCCTGGCCGCTGCTCCTCCCGCAGCCCCAGCGACCATCGAAGCAAGCAGCAGCAGCTCTCAGATTGCGCCAATTGCTGGAAGTCGAACCCAAGTGGGCGAATTGCAGAGCTTGCGTCGTGATCTTGCTGTCTTGCGGCAAACATACGCCAATTTCACCGCTGACATCTCCAGCTCAATGAGTGCTGTCCGCAGCAAAGCAAGCCAAGTCAAGACAGCCGCCGAAGATGTCGCTGTCCCGTCATATGAAGGAGATGCCGGACGCGCACGCGTTAATACAGGCAAGAAGGAGCTTGGTGGTGAATCGGAGCGTCTTGTTGCCCGTGTGGATGATCTGCAAGATCTCGTCGAGGATCTCCGTAAGGACGTTGTGACTCGTGGTGTACGACCTCTGCCTCGCCAACTCGAGGCTGTGAGCAAGGATATCAGCAACGTCATGAAGGAAATCAAGAAGATGCAAGACTTCCTTGGTCGCGAGAAGCCCATCTGGACGAAGATCTGGGAGAAGGAACTTCAGCTCGTGTGCGAAGAACGAGACCAGCTCACCATGCAAGAGGATCTCGCCGCGGATCTCCAGGACGATCTCGAAAAGGCCGCCCAAACATTCGCCCTCGTCGAGCAAGCCACCAAGGAGCAAGCAATGGAGAAGAAAGCCAATGGCGCTCCTAACATGCGCGCCCCATCTCGCACCCTTGGAATTGACCCAACTGTTGATCCCATGAAGGCCAAGGACGGTGTCCTCGGCGAGGTGCGCGCACTGCAGCCCAACCACGAAAGCCGCCTGGAGGCCATCGAGCGTGCCGAAAAGAACCGTAAGAAGGAGCTTGAGACCCGCCGCATCGGCCTTTTCCAGAAGGAGCTTGGCAAGTTCGTTGAAGAGGGCAAACTGAAGAAGAGCGGTGGCGTTGAAGAGGCCGAGCGTCTTCGCAACGCGAAGGACGATCGCATTCGAAAAGAAGTTTGGGATCGTCAGCAGGCCCGCAACGCTGAAATGGAGAGACAAGAAGCAGAAGCCGCGGCCGCAGCCGCAGCAGAGGCGAAACCGGAAGGCGAAGGTGAAGGCTCAGCAGACGCAGACGAGTCTGAGAACACCGACGCACCAGCTACCGAGGAAGCTAAACCCGACGAGGCGGCCGAACCAGCCGCCGAGGCTTAATTCTAGAAGGACCGACTAATGTCCTTTTTGTCACATCTATCTTGATTCCCCTGATATGTGCTTTTTTTATGCGTTCCGTTTTATGAGCCCTGTTTTTCGCATCTATGGTCTATTTGTGGCGTACTTCTATACCATGTTCCCCATCTTGCATTGCCCTGTCACTTATTGACGATACCCAGTCACTTACATCCCGTGGCTCGTTCCCAAGCCTTCATTGCCGTGTAGCGAGGAGTTTAGCAATCGTCTTTTGTTGATGCACTTTTATCCCCATCTGGTCTTGCTATGCATGGCTTTGCAAGCGATTCGAAGCTTTGGTTTTGTCCTGTCTTTAGAGACTAGAATCGAGATGGCACCGACTTATGAGATTGGATATTTTTGCCACTACATGCATTGCTTTTCTATTGTATTCTCCCCACTTCACGTATCGACTCGTAGATCTGTATTCCTCTTATCGCCTCTTCATCGCACGCCGGGTCTCCTAGCATGAAGTCATCCAATGATGGATATCTCCCTCTCATGCCTAGAACTAGCCCTCCGGCATCCGTACTTCTCTTCTCTCCTTCGATCTTCATTCATTCATCTATCGATCCTCTTGAGGCGTCTTCAGTTGCCTAAAGTAGTGACACACCTGGGCACCGATGGGAAAGGACAAGCGACGGATATATCTCCAGTATCTACGCATTGCCTTTGACCGAGTGTGCATGTGTAAAGATAACCTTCTAGTTGCAAAGAAATGCCTTTTCTGCCATAAAAACTGCTTGACAAAAGTCATAACCAAAGCCCGGCCATTAACATCCAGTCATGACGCCTGCTATCTACATGAAACTAGAAACCACCCTCACCTCACCAATCGCTATAAAACACACCAAAGTAAAATCACTTGACCACAAATTCCCTCAATAGGTAAAAATAACTCTTATATCAATCAGCAATCGCCGAGTCAGCCCCCCAAAAGGAAATAAACTCTAACCAAAATAGGCTCATCCGGGCCGACTTACCTCCTGAAAGACTATCGAGCACATGCACAATGCAGAAACCGGCGAATTAAGTAGATAAAAGAGATATCCCCCATTTTCCCCAGGCTTACCCCGCTTTCCTGGGGAAGAGTGGAGGCGTGAAGCTTGGCTTTCTTCGTATACTTTCTCGGGTGGCGGGAAGCGAGGGTGATTCATTGGACGGGTCCGCTTGCCCTTTGCTCTTTGAGTTGCGGCGCGCATTGCCGGATCTGCCTCTTGGATTCTTCTTTTTGGAGTTGGGGATATCTGGCGACGCTTGGGGGGGTAAGGATTGAAGATATAATGGGACGTGGTTTGCTGTTTTGGAATGCGTATTTCATGGTAGGGATAGCTGGTATACTTCTACTTTATCAACTCATCGCATTTATTTGATCAATATCCCTTTCTTCTGATACATTTTTCTATCTTCTGAATATTAAAATGGGAAGCCACGGCGAAGATGATAGCGCTCTCGACAACGGAGAGAAGGCTGTTGTGTCCCAGCATGTCGAGAGCATGTCTGAATTAGACATCGAACATCTGGACAGCATTGAAAACACCAAGTCAAGCCGATACGCATGGCTTGTCTCTATAACGGCTGGCGTTGGCGGATTCTTATTCGGTTACGATACTGGAATCATTTCTGCGATTCTGGTATACCTGGGCAATGATTTGGGAACCACGCTCGATGGCAGCCAGAAAGAACTTATCACGTCGATTACCTCAGGAGGCGCATTCATCGGAGCATTCTGGGCTGGATTATTCGCCGATAGATATGGGAGGAAGCTGCCGATCTATATTGGTTGTTTCTTGTTTATTGTCGGCGCAGTAATCCAAGCTGCTTCCTACTCTATTGCACAGATGACTGTTGGGCGACTGGTTGTTGGCTTTGGTGTTGGGTCGGCGGCCATGATTGTTCCGGTAAGATTCAAGAGAACATTGCGAAACCCCTGCTAACTCTCATTCATTCTTTAGCTATATATCGCCGAGGTCGCCCCTTCGAAGTACCGTGGACGAATGATCGGATTGGACAACATGTCCATCACTGGTGGACAACTCATCAGTTACGGAATCGGGGCGGCATTCGCATCAGTCACAAATGGATGGCGATACATGGCAGGCATTGGTGCTGTACCGGCTATTATCCTCTGCTGCCTACTTCCATTGTGCCCAGAGTCACCTCGTCAACTCGTTTCCCAAGGCAGACTGGAAGAGGCCGCAGTCGTGCTTGCTAAAATCTTCCCGGAAGGAACCCAGCTGCAGGTGCAGCAAAAGGTGCAGCACATCTCAATCCACTTGGAGCAATCGCACGCATACAGAGAGAAGAGTATTTGGTGGCAGATCAAGCAGCTATACGTTATCCCGAGTAACTTCCGTGCCATGCTCTCCGCCTGTGGTCTGATGGCTATCTCTCAGCTCGGTGGCTTCAACAGCTTGATGTACTACTCTTCTACCCTATTCGCACTCGTCGGCTTCAGTAACCCTGTTGCTGTTGGAACGGTCATTGCTGGAACAAACTTCATTTTCACCTGGGTCAACCTCATGCTCGTCGATAGGGTTGGGCGTCGACGCATTCTTCTATGCACAATGTGGGGTATGGCTGCTGCACTAGTCTGCGCTGCTGTCTGCTTCCACTGGATCCCTATTAACCATGATCTCACCTTGAAAAATAACACAGTCGGATGGCCAGCCTATGTTGTGCTCGTCTGTATGGTAATCTATGTCGGGTTTTATTCCACGGGCATGGGAAATACCGCCTGGCTTTCATCTGAATTCTACCCGATGGAAGTTAGAGCCGTGGGAACTATGATGCTCACGCTCAGCTGCTGGGGCGCTAACATTATCGTTGCTTCTACATTCCTCACTCAGATGGAAAACACTACACCCTCGGGTGCATTTGGGTTTTACGCTGCGATTTGTTTCTTCGGCTGGATTGCTGTTTACTTCTGTTACCCTGAGGTGAAGGGAATGACACTGGAGGATATTCGTGAAGTTTTCAAGCATGGGTTTGGCGTGAAATATGCCCGGGAAGTGCAGAGACAAGCAAAGCAGACCGTGAGAAATGAAGTTTCGCAGAAGTCTGGGGTCGAGGATGCATGAAACTCCACCCATATGGTAGAATATTTGGGTAGCGCCTATTGTTGAACACTTGACTAACGGGAAGACAATGAATATGGTGAGAAGATTTATTTTCTGGCTTGTAACTGAATGAAACAAATCATAAAACAGTATGCTAATTTAAGAACGGTCGAGAATGTGTTCGGGATTAAAAAAGATATGCTGCTCGAACCAGATACTCATTCACCATCTTTCGAATCCAAAAACACATATCAGCTAAATAATTATACGATCTTTCGGCTTAAACGTACTGCTCAGCAGCTTCACTAGGGCTAGTAGCAACAGCGATAGCGACTATCCCAAAGCAGTCACCAATATCTCCGGTAGGGACAACAGCATCTATGCGAGCAGTGTACAATTGATAAAGGGAACCAGAGTCAGCGCGGCGAGCGCGACGAGAAGAGGCCTTCGACGCAGGGCAAGCCATCAAGCCGTCACCAATGTTCCACTGGCCATTTCCAGGACTGATCGAATCAGAGTGTACGTATAGGAAGTATCGATCGACCCGGCAGGATTTTCGGGGGAGTTGGGAGCAGTGAAGCGGACTGCACCGTCTTGGTCGACGTAGATGTTCTGGCCACCGGGAACGCTCACGTACTATTTTTTTCCATTCAGTAAGATTCATTTTTTTGAAGGGAGTTTTATCATACCAGAGAATTGGCGGAAGCCAAAGTGGGAGAGTAACCGAGCAAGTTGCAATCGATACCGACATCAGGGGCACAAGAGCCCGACTCGCCGCCGAGCCAGAACTTGCAAGCAACAGCACTCAGACTTCTAAGAAAGTCGTTCGTTATATACCCGCGGGCAACCACGCCGAACAAAGTCTCTCCAGAGCGAGAGACATGGGGTAGAGCTGCGGTCAAGGGAGCGAAAGAGAGGATAGTAGAGATCTTCATTGCGATTAGATGCGAATGGCTGAGAAGGGTATTTGATCGCAGATCTCGAGTTTTATGGGGGATGGAGCCTGATTGAAGGACAATGCGAGGGCAACGGTGCTTTTAAATATAAGCCCAAGTGGATAATGGTATTAATCTGCCTCAGTCTCCACCTACTTGACCTTGCAAGTAATAGCTCCATATAATCATCGGCTCTGCTGAGCCGAAGTGAACGCATCTAGGCGCAGACCTGCCCGTAGCAACATTCCGGATGAAATAAAGAGCTCCGACTCCAGAAAATGCTCTCTTGACTCATCAAAGTATAGTATTTTAGGAAAGATGTCAGAGAGACCGGAAGAGCGGCAATATGAACCCCGAATTTCCAGCCATCATAGTCTAGTGTCAAGCTTACTTCATCGCCTGCCACGATTGTGCTCTTATGTGTTTGGTGGAGTCGCTAACAATGTCCTGTTGTGCCAAGGATAGGTGAAAGAAAGTAAGACAGATGATTTAGCGCTTACTTAGTGGGCCGTAACTTGTTCATTTGATATAGACTTCCCCAGACACTCTAGTAAGCATAACCCATGCGCCAAGACCAAGCAACCTTGGAAACCACGCTATCGAACGCTAGATCTAAGGGATATAACCAAGAAACCAGGAAAAGCGTGAGAAATCAGAACTCCACAGACAGCGGTAAGTCTCGGGAGCTCCGTCCAACATGAACGCGGAACTTGCCCTCTTGCGGCAAGAGCCAATTCTGAGCGCGCACGCTCCAGTAGCTGAGATCTTTCCGCGTCAAAGTCATGTTCACCGTGACGGTTTGGCCTGGTTCCAAGTAGACCTTCTCGAAGTTTCGCAGCACGCGGTCAGGAAATTCAATTTTCTCCTTAAGCAAGCCTAGACCACGGTGTTCGACTACGCCTTCCGGGAAGGAGACGTAAAGCTGCACAACCTCCTTTCCTGATCGTGAACCTGTATTGGTTACGTCTACGAACACCCTCTGGAGAGGCTCGTATAGAGATGGATTTCCACCAGGGCCGCCTCCAGCGGCGGATGGGGTCTGCTTCTTGTTGTACCCAGATGGGTATGGATAGGGAGCTGGCGAGGTGCCGGACAATGTCTTAAGATACGGGTAGACATATTTGCCAAGAGCCTTGAAATTTGAAGGGAACAGCACAGAGGAAGGATCAATGCCGCCTTGTTCGTAGTGCGGTGGGGTTGCTTCGTCTTTCGAGCGAGGAGCAGGTAAATGAGACTTCTCTTGCAATTGTTCAATGCGGATAGAGCTGAAATTGAAGCTGGTATAGGAGAGCCCATACCCGAATTCAAAACGAGGTGTGATGTTATATTTGTCGAAATAACGGTAGTCAAGGTAAAATCCTTGGCTTAGATCTTTGCGAGGGAGGGGTTCTTCAGTTTCATATAGAATCTGAGCGCCAGGGCCATAGTCTTCAAGGCTGCGGCCGATTGTGTATGGCAAGCGTCCACTGGCATCAACGTCGCCGAACAAAACGTCAGCCAAAGCGTTTCCACTTTCTTGCCCTGGTAGATTGGCGTAAAGAACAGCGTGGATGCCGGGAAGATCAATCCATGACTCCATGACTACTGGTCCAATGGAATGGATAACGACAACTGTTCTACCCTGGCCACCACCGCAGCTCTTGGCAACCCGTTCAATAAGCTGAGCTCCATCATGTTGGAGGAAGAGATCATTTCGGTCTCCTTTGATTCCTTCGCTCTGGATGAAGCCTTCGCCGCCATCTGAATTGGCAAAGACAAGGCACAAGTCTTGGTTGACGATGTCCTCGTCGGCCACGTCGTTCGTCAGGTGGCCCTGAACGTCGGTATTTTCGGCAGACCATTCGGATTTGAGGGCATCAAACGGTGAGACAAGATAAGGGAAGTTCACAGCACCACTGCCCCATCCTGATGCAAGTGTCCCCTGGTTACAGCCTCGGTCTGCACACGCATTAGGACCCTTTCCGAGGCCTGCATCTTCACCAAATATTCCAACGCGATACTTCCCGCTCGGCTTGATTTGGCTGCGCATGAGGGGCAAAGTTACATCGAGATTTTTCAAAAGTACAGTACCCTCTGCAGCCACTTTGCGTGCGATCTCTGCGTGAGACCCTTCGCCGCTGCCTTGAGGGTTGACATAATAATTGACTACCTCTTCAGTCTTGTCATCAGGGCTACCTGGATGCAAGCCACCGATCCGATCGTTCGTCCATGATGAGAAATTCGGGCCACCTTTGCTTTCCGGGGGAGACTTCTCCCAGGAATCCTGACGAAGATGATACCACGCAGCAACAATACGAGTCACCATATCATTGAGTCGATCAACTGGCAGGGATGTATTGAGCACTGCTCGAGTCAGGTGACCGCCCCAAAGGGTGTCACCATCGGCCCATCGTAGGCCGTCTCCCGGCATGCTCATATCGAGACCACTCAGTGCGCTTTGAACTCCTGATCGTTGTGCAAGCCAATCGGATTGGACAAACCCTTGAAAGCCTAACTCATCTTTTAAAATTCCATTGAGAAGCTTGCTGTTTTCACAAGAATGACTTCCATTCACCATTTGATACGCGCACATCACACTTGCAACGTCCGCGCGAATACTCTCGGCGAAAGGCCATACAAATACTTCATGTAACGTTCGATCATCGATATCTGAAGAAAGCGCCGTTGGGATTCCCCATTCATAGGGCTGGCGGAAATGCTCTTGCTCATTCAACACGAAGTGTTTGGCTGTTGCCATGACTCCATGTTTTTGGATGCCTTTGATTGTTTCGGAGGCAGCAACGGCTTGTAGAACGGGGTCGGACCCAAATGACTCCCAGTTTCTGCCACCAGCGGGCATCATACCCAATGCGCCCATCGAGGGCCCAAGAATGGCATTCACGCCTTTGAGTCGCGCTTCCTGGCCGAGGGCGGATCCTCTCGCTCGCATAAGCTGGGGGTTCCAGGTCGCGCCTGTTGTTATGCCAGCTGGGAAAGCACTGATATTATCGGCATATCGCAGGCCTAGAGGTCCATCTTGTAGACAAAGTGATGGGAATTTGACGAGCTCAGCAGGCCCTGTGAGTATATCAAACGTTAGCCACGTCACTTGTCTGTTTGAAGTCCTAGCAAGCCATACCAGTATTCCCAACACATAGCCCCATCATCCAGCCTGTGCCGGTAGTGACATTCACCTTTTCTAGTAAAGTCATTCTGGCGACAAGATCGTGTGCCTTCCCATAGCTCTCCTCCCATTTCTTACTCGTTCCACCTGGAGGAGCTGGGTACCAAGGTACAGAATCCTAAGACAGTGTTAGTTATCGTTGATACTATTTCTACAACCGAATACAAGCTTGATGAGAGTGGGGAGCATACAAATTCAGGAGGCTGCGCAGAGAAGAAGTATGACCTCAATCCGTTGGCCGTAAAGACCATGAGGAGTAGTCCAACAATGAACAAAAGCCCGACCTGCCACCACGGCCGACCGCGCAACACCTCAGGGACATTCGACCTCCACCCGCGTTGTTCCTCAATCGCGTAGGTATCATGCTGATCCTTCTGCAGTAACATGCCATAATCATCATCATCTGCATCACTCAACGCGAGCACAGAGTCTCCATCTTCCAGGTCGAGGTTGAATGATTCCGATAGCGCCGATCGGTCATTTTGTAGGACTTGTTCGATTCGTTTGCCGACATCGCGCGATTCACCGTCTTCTTCAGGAGTATGGCTAGTTGCGCTAGTGGAAGGATTTTGCTGCGCGATTTGGGGAGACTTGGTATTTCCTTGTGAGTCCAATGGAAGAAGCTTCACGTTGGCTTCGTCTTCCAGGGGCTGGTCGTCGCTCGAGATAGATGTTCGCGCCATTGCGGTATCCGAATGTGGGGTAATTTTTTTAGCGGGGTTGTGGGATCTGCATTCTGTGATCTTGATAGTCACTGGATGCTTGCGATGGTCGTTGCAGATTGAGCTTCAGATTCACCGATCGTCGTTTGCCCGCTTGCTCCTGACGTTATCTTATCGCGACATCAAATCTACGATTACGTCACCTGACTGACTGCTTATCTGAGTAGGAAGCGCTACATTCACGAATTGGATACTGGATATTTACTGAAAGTGTTATAATAAAATCAAAGACAACTTTTGTTCAGAGACACGGCCGGTGTATTCCGGGCCCTAGCGAAAAAATGCATATCTACCCAAAAGAAACCAAACTCCGTCTATCTATCCCATGCAGACAAAAGAAAAACACATTGAAATCGGACGTGGGCACATGCACAAAAGAAATAAGCAATATGAGCAAGACGACATTTCCATTACACATAACAATGTCCTGGGCCAGCCCATCCATAAATTCAATTAGGCTTCGTCATCAGTGTCGACGGGCTTAGGAGTACCCTTGGGGGAGTTGAGCTAGAAGGCATGGTCAGTAACAAATTTCTTGTAAAAAGATCAAGGGAGCTTACCCATTCAATGTGGCGCAGACGACGGCGGGTCTCCCGCTCCTTCTGTTGAGCGCGGGTCATCTTCTTCTTCTTCTTAGCGCGGAACTTGAGCTCTCCTTCCTCGTCACCGGAGTTGACGGCGGATGGGGCAGCGCTGGTGTTGGTAGAGGCAGCAGCTGGGGTTCCGGGGGCAGAAGGAGAGTTGGCAGCGCTGTCCTCGAAGCGGTCCAGGCTGACAGCAGTGTTGGTACGGCTGACAACGCGACCGTCGGCAATGTGCAGCTGCTCGGGGCAGAGGGCACCGACGAATTCTTCGTTGTGAGAAATCATCACCACACCACCCTTGAAGTCACGAATGGCAACAGCCAGACCACCAAGGGAGTCACGGTCCAAGAAGTTAGTGGGCTCGTCCAGCACCAGCAAGTGGGGGTTGTTCCACATGGCACCAGCCAAGACGACCTTGACCTTCTGACCACCGGAGAGACCAGAAATCTCGTTGTGGTTGGCAATCTCAGGGTCGAGACCAACATCCTCGAAGTGCCTGGAGATGGTGGGGGGATCAAGGACACGGAAACCGAGACCCTCGCGAGAAGCCTCGTGATCGTCAAATTCCTGAACCATCTTGAAGAATCCAAGCTCAACCAGGGTCTCACGGGAAATCATGGTGTTGTTCTTAGGCAGAAGACCGATCCACTTTACCTCGTACTGGAAGGACTTCTTGTACTTTTGACGACCCATGATGGCCTCGATGCGGCGACCGCCACGGCCATCACCGAGATCGACGGGCTTCTCAAGCTGCGCCTTGTCGGCGTCGGTGAGAATACGAGTCTGCTTCAGGAACACCTCGCGATCGTCACCATTAGCGTAACGCCACTGCAGATACTGGCTAGGGGTCTTCTCCAAGTGCATCTCAACGTGTTCCAGAGCGTGTTGCTTGATGTAACCGATACGGAGGTTGGGGTGCTTCTCAACCTTTCCGCCCTGGGGAATAACTTCACCGGTCAGAATCTTGATGAAGGTAGACTTTCCGGCACCGTTTCCACCAATGATAGCCACACGGGATGACAAGCTGAGAGACAAAGAGGCATCTGACAGGGAAGGCTTAGGAGCGCCGGGATATTGGTAGGAGACGTTGTTCATGCGGAGGATGGCACGAGTGTTGGACTTGATACCAGACAGGATACCAGGGGGAGGGAACTTGAACTGCACGGTAGAGGCAGACAGAGTGTAGTAGCTCTTTCCCTCGGGCTTGACCCTGACGAAGTCGGCAAGGTTACCAGGGTAGTTGACAAGCTTCTTCTGCTCGTAGTGGTAGATATCGGTACAGACAGCGTCGAGGAAGCCGGAGTCGTGGGAGACGATCAAACTGGTGATGTCGGTGTGCTTCTTCAGGTACTCCTGCAACCACTTCACGTTGGCAACATCCAAGTGGTTAGTAGGTTCGTCAAGAAGAAGAACATCGGCCTTCATGAGCATAGCACGGGCGAGAGCCAGCTTCATCTTCCAACCACCGGACAAAGATCCAACGGGTTGGGATTGACGTCCCTCAGGGCCATCAGTGAAACCGAACTCCAGGAGAACGTTGCTGATGTGCTCCTTGCCTTCGGAAGCAACCGCGGGGTCCTTGGAGACATACTCCAGAATGCTGAGGTTGGCATCCTCTCCTTGGTTGTGCTCGACGAAGCAGGTACGCACTTCATCTGGAGGAGGGAATCCCTCCAGCTTGTCATTGGCAATACTGCGCATGAGAGTAGACTTTCCAGCACCGTTTCGGCCGCAAAGACCGTATCGGTGACCCTTCAGAAGACGCAGGTTGGTGTGAGACAAGAGAAGCATACCACCATAGGCCAATGAGAAGTTCGCGTTAACGATCTCAATCTCATTGGGGTCGTCCTGGACTGGCTTTCCGAACTTGCGCTCGTCCTCGGCAACAAAGTGAGCCTGAACGGCAGTTGAGACAGCCTCAATCTGCTCCTCGCTAAGAAGGCCACGCAGGTAGGGGCCAATAGAAGTTGGGATGCGGTCAAGCATGCGCGCGTTGACATCTTCGCGAACCATGCCGGCGATGTACAGCTTTGCCATTTCGTGGAAAGCGGCATCTCCGAAGCCGGCCAGACCACCATTTTCTTGAAGCTTAGGGTTGAGGACGGCCAAGACTTCCTCCGGGGAAACCTTGGAGACAGCGCCGGTTGCAACATCGTGGTCACTCATGGCCTTCTCCATCACATCCAAAGCACGAGTAGCAAGCTCACGAACCTCGGGAAGGGAAGCGCGGTCCTTGACACCCTTAACACCAGGCTGGAGCTTGGGCAGGAAAGTACGGGCCTCAGCTGGATCGTGGACAAGCTTTGTCAAGTTCTCCACGACGACCACGGTCTGTCGCAGAGTCTCCTGGGGGGTGGATGGGTTGTTCAAAGAACGTTCGAGAAGAGGAGTCAACAGGGCAAGAACGGGAGAAGTGACAATAGCGACGAAAGTAGTCTGAGAAAGGGCATGGATGGCCTTCTGAACTGTTTGGGCGGAGGGGTTCTCGATGGTCTTGATGATGAGGGGAATTCGAGGGGCGACATCGTCGTTCTCGAGGAGGGTGGTGAGAGCGTTCATAGCCTTCAAAGACTGCTTGGCCACATCGGCCTTGAGGTCGTGCATACCAGTCTCAACAACCGGGATCAGCTCCTTCAGAGTCTTTCCCATGGCCTCACGGAGCAAGTCCTTTTGTCGCTCTTCTTCTCGCGAGTCGTTGCCAATCTGAGCCTTGGTGGCCATCTTCTCCAAGAGCTTGAAGCCACCAACGAATCCCTGCCATTTTCCAGATCCTTTGCTGAGGTAGGACTCCAAGGCGGGAAGGAACGCGTTGACCATGGCCTCGGGGCTCAGACCCTTGAAGAGAGCGTCCACTGCATACTGAGCGGCATCACGGACAACAGCACCCTTATCAGAGAGTGAGTCCAAGACGACATCTAAGATGCCTCCATCTTTCAGAAGAAAGACAGCCTCACTCAGAGGGAATGTGCTTGGGAAGCGCTCGAAGAGAGCGCCGATGATCAACATGGCGCTCTCGCGACGAGAACCGCTCTTCTTGTCGGTGGCGGCTTTGCGAACCTCCGCCAGGACATTGTAGTTGAGGAGGCCAGCAGGGCCGGCACCTTGGATGAGAAGGTTTGTGACTGCGTAGGCACCATCAAGGGACTCTTGAGAGCTTTGCGCAGTGAAAATAGTGTTCAGAAGGGAAGAAATCTCTTCGGAGGTGGGGGGAACGCCGGAGGGGCCCTTGGCCACGATGGTCGACATGTTGGGAGAGTCGGAGGGGGTTTCGACGTGGGGCATGTTCTTGTCACGTCTGTCGTCGAGCCTTTTCTGGTATTATATACCAGAAGTTTGGGCAGCGAGGATTAGGGGCTCCCGTAATAAAAGACTGCGGAGGGGCAAAGATCCTGGGGCCAGCAGGACAGTGATCGGAGAAAAGTGATGTGAAAATCGCACCGAGGGTTATCCGGAAGAAACTGTACAGAGTCCAGATACGGTGACGACGCTCCAACTCACTTCAGGCCTATGTTCCGCAAAAAGTGCAGAGAAGAGGGGAGATGTAGAAAAGTCGAGGCCCGCCTTCACGCTTATCCACACAATTTTTTTTTGTTTGGGAGGCGGCTGCCTGGCCCAATCAGAGTGTCCGCTATTAGCATGGGATGGGACTAAGCCTAAAGGGGAATCCTTATCTGTCCGCGGGTTTAGTCAGCTTTATGCCTGAGGCAGAAGTGGATATTCACCAAGTGGGATCTGTGACTTGGGTCCGGAGTATACGGAGTATACCACATGTGCGGGACAAAGCCGGATGCCTTCCATTGTTCTCCCAAATTTTCCACAATTTATTCCCCACTCCAATCATTCTGGCTCTCAAAGACTCACCTACTAGCCTCCGAACCTGAGGCGCATTTTCTACATCCCTTCCAATGTTTTAAGGTCCACTGTATTCCGAATAAATATACAACCAGTTGCGGCTTCCTCCTTTGTTTCAGACACCACCCAGGGTTATCTGGGGAATGGTACACCAGCTCTATTATCATGGAGATTTCGGGACACATCCATAGATGGCTGTTTCCAAGGTTGTGACCAAACTGATAGTTTATACTACCCGTAGATGTCCTTCAAACATTTCAGTGCTCCGAGAAATGACAACTCTACTGCCAAACTCAAGATGAGGTCTCACGTCATAGGGATGCTTAATTTGCACTTGCCACACCCAATATTTCTTTAAATTGTGGCTTAGCCATAGCGAATCACTTAAAGTCACTTTGATCGAATGGATCTTCGTGCTGGGGAGGGGTAAGTGCAGCGCCGGGAATCATGCATCGCTAGCGCGGTCTACGCTAAGAATAGACACCCAAATGGAAGAATATGATTCAGTATACAAGATTCATCTTATTTTTAAACGATCGTCTACGAATTCTACAGACAAGTCCGCAAAGTAAAAATTAACAGTCGACTCGATTACGCAATTACGTCCTTTCGTCGGGGCTGCAGCCGACGTCAGGCACCACGATTGCTATCAGGCATAGATTGCAGCAAGATTAGGCGGCCATTTCAGGGGATAAATCAATTCCCCGAGATTCCCTTCCGACCCAGCGGACAGCTTTTATGGCATACCCAATATTCATTTGGGTCTCACTAGTTAAGAGTACTGCATGGAAAGACTTTCAGTCCAGCCCTTCTTGTTCGCATGGGTTAGGACGGGAAGGAGCATTTGTGTGGAAAATCATTGACCCTCGGCCTACCTAGTGTCGAGAGGCCCGTCAAACATCACTGAACGATGATATCCTGAGTGTAGAAAGCTCGGGCTCAACTCAAACATTGCGATCGTCTCGGCCCCACTGTCGATGCGACGACGCTAGCCCCAAGTTACAGGGTTCTACGGAGGTTCGAGTTGCTGCCTTAAGAAAGCGTGAGTGCTTGACTCGCGCAGGCGCTAATATGCTCGCATTCATTGGCCCCCCTCACACCACAATGTTTGTCTCCTCGGTTATTAGCCAGTAACCGTCGAAAACGAGGCCCCTCACTACCGAAGGACTCGCTCTAGAGTGATTTCTCCTGCACCAGCCTCAGTCTAGGGGTCTTTTTCTCTGTTGCCTGAGGCTGAGGAGACTACGCTGTGGCTGAGGTGCATTCTGCTAGTAATTAGTACGTTTCCAAGGCTCACTGGAGGAACTGTGCTCGTTCTAGCACGAACATATAGAATCAAGCATGCATCCCAGGTTTGTTTCCAGAGCAACTCATTCAGTCTATCTTCTAGCGACCAATAAGCACCAACAAATATTTTATTACCTCTTTGGCCTTTTGAGCTACTCTTTTGATGATTATGGCGCTAGTAATTCAGAAACAATTAAACGATATACTCGATCTGGATTTGAAAATAAGCACCGGTGACGTAGTCACTTGTTTTGCAAGAACGAAGAAACATGAACGCTGCTGTCATCCAATCTCTCGCGAAAAGGTCAAGATGGCCCATCGAATACTCTGCGAACCTGTTTTATACCCCGAGCTTGAAGCAGGCACTATTATGAGGAATGTTGAAGAATTAGCCAATCTCCTCGTTGTGGGACCCGTTCACGCACACGAGAAGCCCAGACTTGCGGGAGAATGGCTTGAGAATGTTGAAACTCATATCTTCCAATGCTTTGAAAACTCGCAAGCCGAGGACGAATGCTCGGTTATCGGCGAGTCCGCTTCATCGGAAACTCAAAACTTTTTCGAGCCCGATGTCATTGAAATCGATGACATTCCACAGCTAGCAATGGAGATTGAATCGATATCCTTGTCACCACAAGTACACGAAGCCCAGCCAGATCCTTCTTTAGAACCTTTTACCGAGGAGCTACAATTCAGACAGGAAGATGTGATGGAAATTGATAACTCCAGAGACCTTCCTCAAGAGTTATCAT
This sequence comes from Penicillium coffeae, assembly GCA_035985395.1. Lineage (NCBI taxonomy): Eukaryota > Fungi > Ascomycota > Eurotiomycetes > Eurotiales > Aspergillaceae > Penicillium > Penicillium coffeae. The sequence goes on along the minus strand of CP142594.1, from coordinate 462,142 downwards.
CAGTCTCAGAGGAGGACTCATTCGAAGTTCTGACGCCTGTGCAAAATTCCGAAGCGCATGGAAACAACACACTGCAAGAACTACCAATTATTGTCGCTTCTCAGATTATCATATTCTATTTCTACTGGTTTTGTACTGCTTTTCATATGGAATTCGGCACCGCTATTCTTCAGGACGCCGAGGGCCGATCACGCATTCGGTCTATCTTTGGTGTGAAATTCGAATTCGACGAAACTTTTCCATCTTTACAGTTTTGTCGCTCCATCCTCAAAACTGGTTCTGTCATTTTTACGATACATACCGTGGCGAAAGTGGTATTGGGGTCTTCATTAGCATATTTCTTACTTTTCATCTTAGTTTTGTACCGGGTGAGAGCAATGGGCTCTGTTTGATGAAAAAACTTGCCGTGAGAAATACAAATGAATAATTTCAAAATTAAAATGTCTTATCACGTAAGCGCATATCAGAAGGTAACGTCTGTAAATTATCAAACTCCCTGCATCATTCCTTCGGTAAAAGAGTCCGCGTGTGAATGATCTCGAGATACTTGTTCAATAATGAGCCTCGGTGCTGCCAACATGATTAACTGGATTCCAGTGGCAGATCCGATCAAGTCCATTGGTATCTAGTGTGGTATCTTTAACATGAGTAGAGCCACCGACTTCTTCCAGCTCCCAGAGCTATTCAGAGTCTCTGCAAATGTGATAAGGCAGACGCAAAATTGCTTTTGTCTAGAGCCATGTCAAACAGAAATCCGTTCTCTGTTTGTACCATCTGAAGACCGAGCATGGATTTAACCCATCTTACAAATGGCTTGGTCTGCTCATAGACTCGGTGTGTTTGAGCTTGCCATTAGCCGTGCTCCGAGGCCCTTTTCATCGAATCGCTGTGGGATTTAACCTTCCGTCATAGCCTCGATTGATTCGATCGCTCATCTAAGCAGGATGGAGTCTGAAAGACATAACATAACTCAAATACGCCTGCTAGTTCGGTAGAGTTTAACGATGGCAAGCCGTGTCATTCGTGGGATATGACGCTCCATGGCTTGGTTGAATATCCCAAATCGAAACCCGTGAAGTCCAAGGTACATATGGCTCAGGAGAACACGAAATATGAGTCTAATTGTTCTCGAACCACAATCGGGCCAGTTCCTAATGATAGCCCCGCGTTTTGCAAGCATTGCCCCCGAATCTGTGAACAATAGATCGCACAGGTTGCTCCATCGGGTTTAGTAGACCCACCCGTTCACGAGGAATCATTGGCGTACGATCGACGATCACCTAGCCGAAGGCCGGCTACCAGTAACTCAATTGGCCGAGTTTGTAGATGCCCCTTGCCTGATCGCACTTACCGAGGCTGGACTCGAATTTTCATGCAAGAACGATATTGAGACTGCAAATACCCGAAGCTAACTATTACCCTGACGTATTAAGTTCTGACGATCCGTTTCCAGGATTTGCTCCAATGGCAATAAAGAGTGAAAGAAGTTTATCTTCGGCATATGCAGTGGAGACATTCACATGGGATTGATTAACTCCCGCCCGTATCCATCGATGGGTCTGTGGCGGATGGGCCTCTGACACCACAGACTGGCAAGAAATTTGTTGGGAGATGTGATCCACAATGATGGCTTGTCGTGATGAACCACTTCACATGGGACGTTGCCGATGCCCACTTCCGAGTTGGATTAAATATAACTAATGGCTCTGATCCGCTTGGAGTTGGATCTGCAACTACACATACAGAGAAAATGGATACCAAACCACTATCCAAGGATTCTATGAAATCCACATGGCGCACTGCAGACCGCGCAGAATGGAATCACAACCACTGGGCTCTGGAGCTACTGAATGTTCATCCTATTGAGTTGAACAAGGAAGTCCCGGTGCATTCTAAAGACGAAAAGATTCCTTACATGCCGCAATGGTCTCTTCAGAGATGGGTGCTTTTCTACTCCGCGCTCCCTCTTCTCATTCAACAAACATACATGGTCGTCACAGGGCGGACCCTGGGACCAATCGCCGCTTTCAACTTCTATTTCTTCGCCTTCAACGCCACAGTCATCTACCAAGTCCATGTTCTTCGACGACTGGGCCACAAATACGGCTTTCTAGACGGAGACAAACATGAACGTGACGGCATTCCCGACGTAGGCGTTGCGAAGGTCGTCACCTCGCTATACAAAACGACCGGATCTCGTTTGATCATGGCCGTGTACCTGACTTACAACCGCGACCAGCTCCCAAGCGAGATGAACTGGGCCTGGCTTCCTTTGGAAATTGGCCTCTACGGAATTGTCCTCGACTTCTGGTTCTATTGGTACCACCGCCTCATGCACGACGTGGGCTTCTTCTGGAAGTTCCACCGGACACACCACCTTACCAAGCATCCCAATCCTCTTCTCGCTGCCTATGCCGACCACGAACAGGAGTTCTTCGACATGGTGGGAGTTCCTGCCATGACCTATCTAAGTCTTAGACTAATGGGACTTCCCATGGGCTTCTATGAGTGGTGGGTATGCCATCAATATGTTGCCTTCGCTGAGGTCTTTGGTCACAGTGGTCTTCGGATGCACTTGACTGTGCCATCTACTCTCAGTTGGCTTCTGCAGATGTTTGACTGTGATATCGTCATTGAGGATCATGACCTGCACCATCGCAAGGGATGGAGGAAGAGTCACAACTATGGAAAACAGACACGCCTTTGGGACAAGATTTTTGGAACTTGTACCGAGCGTATTGAGTCAGCGGCTGAAAATGTGGACTATGACAATGTGGCTACCATGCCTTTATTCTAAAGCGTATACCAAGGATTATGAATCTCATGACACTAGATTTTAGGAATGAAATTATATCTACCTTTCAGTAAACCGAATATGACAAAGGAAATAGTACTGTCGCCGGCACCTAGTTGCCAGAGGCCTTCAAACCACGGAATGCTAGCTGTTGATCGAGAACATCCTCAAGGATATCCTCCTGGGAGCGCCAGCGAATACCGAGGATATTTTCAGCAGCATCAAGATCGGCAGTCCAGTTGTAATTGAATGGACCCTTCAACTTGGTATCCAGGACCGGATACTTCTCCTTGATGAACTCGGTCGCTCTATCCCAGGTAATAGATGGGCTCGACAAAATGAACTCAGTTCCAGTCGGGGCATCCTTCTGGAGAGCCAAAACGTGGGCATCGGCTACATCACGGACGTGAACCCAGACACTTGCAAAGCGAGGCGTTTCCTCGTGGATCGACTGCCAGAGCCAATTGTTGAGTCCGGCAATCTCATCTGCTGTCTCTTGGATCAGACTGTTGCCAAGCACAAAGACGGGATGCAGGGTAAGCAGAGTGTAGTGGGGTTTCTTGTTGGCGAGGAATTCTCGTGTAGCTTGGTGGGCGAGGATCTTCGAGGCGTGGTATTTCTTGCCGTAGCCCGCAGGGCCATCGGGGAAAGGAACGGAGAGATCGACATTGATTTTCTCGCCCGTATTTGCTGGAGCAATTTTAGCATTGAGGGATCCTGATTTCTGTGTTGACACGTTACATACCCTTAGTATGCTGAGTAGAAAGGCCGTAGGCTTCTAGAGGAACGAGGGCCAAAATAGAAGAGACAACAACTACTTTCTGAATTTGCTTGAACTTCAAAGCAGCTTCCAAAAGTGCGAGGGTACCATCAACAGCGGGCTTCTGGTATTCCTGAACGAAATCTTCGGCCTTCCCTGGCATCGGAGATGCGACGTGGAGAACGAAATCAACGCCATCCAGGGCATTGTCGAAGGATTCAGACTTGGTAAGATCGGGGATGACGGTTGTCTCAACATCTTTCAGAAATCCTGCATGTCGTTTCTTGATTCCGGCTTCTTGCTCGGCTTTGCGGATGCTCAGTCGCACTCGATAACCAGCTTTGAGGACAGCGTCGGCGGTTTGGGCGCCAATGAAACCGGTAGCGCCAGTGATGAAGACGAGTTGTTTTGCCATTGTGAGGAAGGTCTTATAGTGTAAAGGGGAACTTGGGATTAGATAGAAGTTATGATTGAAGACTGACTGTTACAGTCCCGATCCCTCTTTATATAACACCTCGAGATCATGTTGTCGAGCACACAATACGAAGTGCTTGTAGGCTTATCAATCGCTGTCAGTTTTGTGTAGTAACTGTGCATTAGAAATCGACACAAGGCGCGTCTAACTGATTCTAAGCCCGAGTCTAGCCCCGAACCATACTTTTTGATCCAACTATAGCGCACATCGTATCTAAACGTTACTCTCTTACATAGCCGCGCTGCTCGATTGCACTTGTGCGACAGAGACAAAAAGAATTTACCAGCACATTCTTTGTTCACTAAGAGCCCTAAATATTATCTGAGTCTTCGATTTTTCTCCAGATTCAATATTTTTATTGCATCTTTCTTCGCGATCGATCATTAATCGCGCGCATGTATATTTGTTGAGTCATCAAAAATGGTCGCGGGTTTTCGCCATCTCCGTCGCCGTTGAATAATCGTTAAATCGCCACTAACAACCCCCAGCCAATCGTTCAATCACCGAACAAGAACTGGATTAATTAGTTAGAGTCATCAAAAAATGTGTCGTTTGATGGCCTGACAATATGCCCTAAATTTCTCTGTGTTTCCCTTTATCGGCCAAGTTTTACCCACCACCTTCCGAGTAGAATGGCGGCAGAGTCATCATGTCCGAACTATGCCGTGCAACCTGAGGTTGACGTGCTGATCTGCATCGCAGCCATCGAAATGAACTAACATAAATAGAGAGTATGGGGATAAGATCGTACTGACATAGGACAACAACTGTCAAAGCATACATTCAACACAAGCACCATCAGACTTGAATCACCATGCCTCTCTGGCAGATCTACCACCCACCCGGCACATACGAAGATGCCGCCGAAAAGCAAGCCTTCGTGAAAGACATCACCTCCCACTACACCGAAGTCGGACTTCCCCCATTCTACGTCGTGGTGCATTTCAACAAAATCGAGAATGAAAATGTCTTCGTCGGCGCAAAAGTGAAGAGCGCGACCGAGAAGCCGTTCATTCGTGTCGTTATCACCCATATCGCCGTTCGTCTGCCTGATTCAGACAGCGTGTACCTCAAGCAGACTTCACGGCTGGATAAGATCTTCAAGCCTCATGTGCTTGAAAAGGGATATGACTTTGAGTACCATGTTGATGAAACTGAGAGAAGACTTTGGAAGATTAATGGGCTTATTCCGCCGCCGTTTAAGAGTGCGGAGGAGAGGGTTTGGTTTGAAGAGAATCGGCCTGTTCCGTATGATGGGGCTTATCCGCCTGTGGTCCAGTAGGTTTGGACCAGGGGTCGAGGCATGTTTGATATAGTGAGAATTGTGGTGGTGTGGGTATTACTTGGACTCTGAGATCCTACCAGCGAGCCATAGCCTACTTTTCACAATATCAAGGATATCCTCATTAAGGGGTATCAAATTCAGATTTATTATTTCGAGGTAAATTCTATAACTTTGATTCTCTTGGTCGCACCGTGTCCAGCCATGACTGGATTGTGCGTACTAACCCATCAATCTCCGCTGTCGTATTTCCCGCATGTAAGCAGACGCGCACCCGTTCTTTTCCTTCAGGTACCGTAGGCGCCATGATGGCACGCACAATAAACCCATCTTTCTGACAGGCGGCTGCTAATTCGCGAGGAAAGGCAGTGCGGAGAGACAGGATTGGAGAGTTCGGGAAATGGTCGACTTCGAACATGACATCCGGGTGTACTCGGAGGTCATCTAAACGCATGCGAAGATGATATATTGCTTCTTGTACTTTCTTTTGCAACTAAGAATTACAATAAGTATTGGTTGAGAATCCCGTTATTTAATTAAGTGATGACTTACCAGCTCCGTGTGTCCTGACGACAAGAGTTCGTAGGAAGTCCGAATAGACGCAAGAAATGGGAACCCAAGAGCTGTTGTATAGATCAAGCTGCGCGCATAGTTGATAAGGTAGTCTCGCACAGATGGGTCGCAAAGTACCATTGCTATATGGAGTATCATTAGCCAACTGTATTCGCCATTCGTAGCAGCTCACTTACCGCCATGACTAGCCAATGCCTTTCCGAATGTATGCACTCGGATAAACATGCGATCCTGCACACCCAATTCTTGCACAACACCTGCCCCTCGTGGTCCAAGAACTCCAGTTGCATGTGCTTCATCCACCATAAAGTAAACATTTCCACAAGGAAGAAGCTCATCCACAACCTTGATGAACTCTTTGATGGGAGCGACATCTCCGTCCATGCTGTAGATCGACTCAATGACAATAAAGACATTCCGTGTTCCATCTTCAACTTTAGAGTCTCGTGCCACTTCAGTCTTGAGGACTTCCCTCAAACTATCAGGACAGCTATGGGCAAAGGCCACCCGGCGTCCTGCACGAGACAATCGCATCCCCTCGTGGGTACTTGCATGAATGAGCTCATCGTGCACGATCACATCGCCCGGCTGCGGAATGCAAGATAAAACTCCGACATTTGCGTCATATCCAGAGTTAAATAAAAGCGCCGAGGGCGCATTGTGGAACTTTGCGACGAACTGCTCTAGTTCTTCTGCATAGGCGGAATTGCCATCTAGCAATCTTGAACCACCACTAGCAAAAGGGAACTCTTTTGGAGTAGTATTGACATGCGATAAGAATTTTTCCCGGTATGCTGGTGATGTTGACAAAGAAAGAAAATCATTTGAAGAGAAATCCACAGCCGTTTTTGGTAGAATGGTGAGTCGGCGTCTTGCGGACTTTGCTTCTCGGCGTTTTAGCGTTGCAGCCAACGTCTCAACAAGAGGCTTTGGCCGATCGAGCCGTCTGGCTTCAAGCGGAGGAATTGGGTCCATCCTTGACAAGGAGAGAATGAGTCAAGGCCGTGAACGAGAACTGGATCGGAGCACGGGCGTTAATGATCATCCCGCACTTTAATTTTCTAGCTCCGAGCGGTTCCCGTCGGTCAATGCGGGGATTCCGCAACAGGGATTCTGCAGGTACAGACAGGACAGGCACACAATTGACACTAGCACTCCGTCAAAGAGCAGAGATCATGACTTGAACCGGCCGGGCAGATCGTTGGGAAACTCAACGTCAACGGAAAGTCAACCTCGGTCAACACGGAAAGTCGCGGTGGATCCACGCCCGTCCCTGATTCTCCCTTGATTCGCCACGCGATGCCAACCTTCCCGGTAAACGCAAACAGCTTTCGGAGAGGCCTTCCCCACGCTTCTTCTCCATCGCTGTCGCTGTTATGGCTCCCGTCGGTGCTGGCTTGTGGCGAACGCTGCGTGCGCATCAGGTGTATGGCGCTAATACGGATGTCGGGAAGACAATTGTCTCGACTGTGCTGTGTAATGCAATTCAGAAGCAGAAGCAGCGTGCGGCGTTCCTGAAGCCGGTCTCCACAGGAGCTCTGGATGATGCCGATGACTGGTAATTAGGCCGATTCGAGCAATTGAGACGAATGCTAACGAGTGCAGGCATTTGAAGCGCTTCGGAGCGGGCGCATTGACTAAATGCTTGTATCAGTTCGATGAGCCTGTTAGTCCGCATCTTGCGGCGAGAGAGAAGACCGTGAGTCAGCGCCAATTGCCCAGTAGCAGGACTAGCAGTTCTGACAGATCTTAGATTCCCAAAGATGATGCCCTGCTAGCATCGATTCACAAGACCTTGTCCGGTTGGGCCCAATCAGACATCGACTTTGCACTGGTCGAGACAGCCGGAGGAGTGCACTCGCCAGGCCCCAATGGCAACTCCCAAGCAGATCTCTATCGCCCGCTTCGATTGCCAATTGTTCTCGTGGCAGACTCCCGGTTGGGTGGTATCTCATCCTCCATCTCTGCATATGAATCATTATTACTCCGCGGTTACGATGTCCAGTCCGTTTTACTATTCCGCAATGACTACTACCAGAATCACGAATACTTAGGAGAATATTTCCGCAACAAGAGTATTCCACTAGTATCGCTGCAAGCACCTCCACCAAAGCCAGAAGGCACTGGGGCAGATGCCCAAAAGCGCGATGAAGAGGCCATGTTCACCTATTATGACCAGGCTTCCCGCGGGTCCGAGGTGCTACGTCTCCTCGAAGAGCTGAATACTAAAAATAAAGAGAGAATTGAGCGACTAGAGGAGATGAATGAGCGCGCCCAGGACCTGATCTGGTACCCGTTCACGCAGCACCAAGGCATGAAGGCTAAAGATATCACTGTTATCGATTCAGCCTACGACGATTACTTCCAGACGTTCGGCTTTGGCGAGCCGGCGAAGTCTGAAGGTGAACTCCGTCCAACATTCGATGGCTCTGCATCATGGTGGACTCAGGGTCTTGGTCACGGAAACCCAGAGCTGTCCCTGTCTGCTGCCTACGCAGCCGGGCGATATGGCCATGTCATGTTCGCGGGTGCAGTGCATGAGCCTGCGCTTTCACTTGCCGATAACCTTCTTAAGCTCCTAGATAACCCTCGCTTCAGTAAGGTTTTCTACACTGATAATGGTAGCACTGGAATGGAGGTCGCCGTCAAGATGGGTCTACGTGCCGCGTGCGACCGCTACGGATGGGATGCAAGCCAAGAAAGAATTAATATCCTGGGACTGAAGGGTAGCTACCATGGCGATACTATTGGTGTCATGGATTGCTCTGAGCCTTCTACTTTCAACCAGAAGGTCGAATGGTACCGAGGTCGCGGTCACTGGTTTGACTACCCCGTTATCAAGATGGTCAATGGCACATGGAATGTAGAGGTACCTTCTGAGCTGAAGGAGGAATTCGGGTCAGGTGTGCAATTCGACTCTTTGAATGCTGTTTTCGATCTTGAGGCTCGTTTGAAGTCGCCGTCGGGACAGGAGTACAAAGATTATATTCATCGCACCATTAAGGACCTCGTACAAAACCACGGTATGAAATTCGGTGCTCTAATTATCGAGCCTGTGATTCTCGGTGCAGGAGGAATGTTTTTCTGGTAAGCCCAATGCTCCCCAATTTTCTAATGACAAATACTCAACTATTCTAGTGATCCACTGTTCCAGCGTTGCCTAACGGACGTTGTTCGCGAACATCCCGAGCTATTCTCCTCTACCGAGACAGCTCCTAAGGCTGGCCCTTCATGGTCCGGTCTGCCCGTTATTTTCGACGAAGTATTCACCGGCCTTTACCGTCTCGGTCGCCCGACAGCTGCATCGTTCCTGGGTGTCCATCCCGACGTCGCTGTAAATGCCAAGCTATTGACCGGAGGCTTAATTCCCCTCTGCACAACTGTGGCCAGCAAAGAAATCTTCGAAGCATTCTCAAGCCCTGAGAAGAGCGATGCCCTGCTCCATGGCCACAGCTACACCGCGCATGCTGTAGGCTGTACCGTCGCCGTGGATTCTCTGCGTACCATGTCAGAGATGGACAAGAATGGTTCATGGGGCGACTTTAAGGCTGACTGGGCTACTGTCTCCGCTCAAACAAGCTCATCAGGCACCGAAGTCTGGAGTGTCTGGTCTAACGGTTTTTTGAAGGATTTATCTACAGCCGATTCCGTCGAGAGTGTATTCGCTATCGGAACTGTGCTTGTCATTTCACTTAGAGATGCGCAAGGTGGAGGTTAGTATACCTTGTTTACCCAAATTGGTTCTTCTCTAACAACTTATAGGTTATACTTCTGAAGCTTCGAAGGGTCTGCAGAAGAGCCTGGCTAAGGGTGGTGAACAATTTCAGGTTCATTCTCGGGTCTTGGGTAATGTCCTCTACTTGATGTCTAGCGTTACATCAAAGCCCGAATCGATCAGGGAATTGGAGAAAATCTTGCGCTCGTCTTTACTCTAGCGCACAAGGCATATATTTCAGTAGATAGCTATAAATGATCAACTTTCACATTTACTTCAATCCTGCCAAGCTTTCGATTCTCAGATCAACAGTTCTGGGTAGCGAAACTGGAAAGAGGCAGATATCTTCTCTAGGCCCTTTATATCTCAATCAGCATCATCTTGCGACCGAAAAAATCTGCAATTTACTAACCATCTTAATTTAAACTCCGTGCTGCGACCCAGATTCGGACTCGGTGCCCCAGGACTCCGCCCATCACATCTGCTGAACCAGAATTCCCAATTGAATCTGCGAAGTGTCAATTAACTGCCACTTTTTCTTTCAGTGATAAAGTGCCTACTTCGTATCAAAAACATTCTGTGTCTCCTTCGGACATCCGTACGGCATGAGCCTCTTACTGCTCACGATATAGGTCATATCCAAAGTCATATTTCTGGCCTTGGGATGGTTATCTCTGCAACTATGACCCTCTGCGACAGTACGAATGTCGCTTGCAATATGAGCTGCTTGGAGGCAATTGTTGCCGTATGTGACTAGGTCGATGCAGAGATTGGGGCATGCGAGGTCATCCCTACGATGGTTAGTGGAAGAATGATAGTTTCTGGAGAAGAGAAAGGCGAATGGTACATACTTGACAATATCCCAGGTCAGCTCAAGTGGCTTGTACATGTCGATTACCATGTTCTTGACACCATGCTTCTTGGCTGCGTCTGGGCTTGCGGGGTATATGACTTCGAAGGCATTGGCTGTGGCAAGAAGCGCGAGGGCTCCGATAGAAAAATACATTTTTGGACTCAAGTAATCTTCAAGTTAGTGTCCTATGTGCATGATGAGAGCCAAATATCGAGGAAGGTAGATTGTTTATATACTTGGAAGTGACTAGGCTGTGCTGCTTCGTTTATGAGTCTCTATGGACAGAGCATGGAACCCATCGGTAGATCTACACGGAGCTCTCGGGCGATGAAAACCAATTCTGGACGCCCTTGCCTCTGGAACAGATGTCGCGACATTATGCGTAGATTTTTGTCCTCCTTGTTGTGTAGTATGATGTGACATCTGGTTGACTGACTGTCCAGCGCACAGATCTCTCGCGCAGTCTGGCCATTAGATGAGGGCCGTCGTTCTCGGATCCAAATATTTGCATTGCGCGTATGCGCGAGCAAGATCGTTGTACACTATACATACTATTTTCCCGCTCTGACTCATGCTCGAATTATAGAAGACGTCTTTATCTTAAGCATGATTGATCAAGAAGTGGTATGTTTCAAAGCGAGCCAGCATAGAGTAGCTTGAACTGAATCAAATCTCAGCCGTGTTGGAGATTCCACTCTCTAGGGAGCGAAATTTGCGGGGAAGACGTTGTCGAAAGTGTTAGAAAATTTAGGTCATTCTCCATAGTAGTTTACTGATAGTCCAGTCAGGGTCTCTCATAAAATTGGGTACAGCTACAAACAGAGATATTCCCTCTTTCTGCCATCCGCAAAATGTACAGGGCCTGAGATCTCTATCCGTGAGCAACAGCCGGTTACGCAACACTAGTAAGTAACGGACGTCCGGAGATAGTCATCTTTGGAATAGAGCTAATGTTGCATCCCGTATTTCCGCTTGTTTATTGGTATAGCCTGCTATAAAGATCCTCGTGTATCAAGACAATGTAATTTTCTCCAACAACTACTATTTGCTCAGGGGTTTAGCCTCGGCTCTTGTTACCCGTCGTGTGGACAAGGACTAGTTAGAGAGAGACAATTCCGATTCAATGGGACACCTTTGTCACATTTACTAACATTTGGCGTTCGTCAACAGCTCTACTGTCTATTAATAACTTCACAATTGCCTACTGTCGATTCTGAAAAGCCACCAAAAGAGCAGTTCCGTACTGTCCACCTGGGGCGTTAACTTCGGCACCTTTGTCCAATAGTAACTGCACAATTTCATAATATCTACAAAAGTAAGTAGTCTACAGAGCAGTTCCATCATGTCCCTCTGGGCCATTAACTTCAGCGCCTTTGTCCAGTAGTAACTGCACAATTTCATAATTTCCACAATGGCAGGCAGCTTGCAGAGCAGCTCCATATGGTCTACCTGCGGTGTTAACTTCAGCACCTTTGTCCAGTAGTAACTGTACAATTTTATAATGTCCACAAAAACAGCCAATCTGGAGAGCAGTTCCATTGTATTCATTCCGAGTGTTGACATCGGCCCCATTCTTTATCAGTAACTCCACGACCTTCAAGTATCCGTTGTTTGAGGCGTGGAACAACGGAGATTTGCCGGTATTATCAAATGCATCGATACCATATTTGCCAAGAGACAAGAGGGATTTAACCTCCCACTCATGCCCGTTAAATGGTGCGAGATTTAAAGGCATCATTGGTGGTGGATTTGAAGCCCTCATTGATGGTGGACTCTCTGGTCAGTCTATGATTAATAACCTTGTTACCCGAAGCAATTATGCCATAATGGGGCTGTGGATAATCGTCTTCGCGTGAATCTCTTTTTTCTTCCCGGTCCACTGGGCATTCGTCACAGTTACTCTTACCAAGAGGATGGTCATATTTCATTTGGAAGAGTCGATCAGTCTGTGAATTAGGCTGACCAACGTTCTTACGAGTTTGAGATGTTCTTATAATTCCTTTTTGAAGGTATTCTAGATACTATGGATCGTCCCTTAACCCAGCAGCTCTCATAGTACTAATTGTGGTCAATAACGCCTTTGGTAGACTGTTCAGAGAGCCGGATTATTCGAATTTGCCTCCTGTAACGATATTGCCCATATCATACTGAATTACTCCACCACAAGTATCTTGGGAATAGCTAATCACAATATCACCGAGACAGATATCATGATCATCTGAAGGGATTCCGCCCCCAACACCGACCATCAGTCCGATACAAAGCGACTTAGGGAAGGTACGCAGCATATTAATTGCGACCTTCCTAGCTGAGGTCGTTCCGTCTTGACCTCCAGGAAGGCAGGCAATCACAACATAATGCTGGCTGACTCGGCCTAAAGTACAGGTGTTCGAGTCTACTGCATCTTGCACCTCAAGTATTCCAAATTCCTCATCGAGCATTTCGGCGGAGCCGATATGAAGACTCATTATGGCCACTAAAGAATAACCACAAGCCAAAAATCCAGAGACTTGTACTTTAAGAGACCGGTGCATCTTTCGCTTTAGTTGATATTTATCGACTCTTACCTAGAGAAAACGGCTGCGGACATGCAAACATAAATTGAGAAAGATGTATGTTCAGAAGGCAGCATTGGACAATAGCGAGGTTGGGTTAAACAGCCGTTACATTTTATCTAGTGGATGACAGGAACGCCCTGGGAGATGCACGTAGTCTGAAACACCCATAAATCCGCCTTGTGCATTTTATAAGTGTCTCTATTTTGAATGATTATTCCACAACAGGCACCCTTGGCGCACCTTTCAAAAGCTCTTCCCCCTCTGGAAAATCACCCACTCGTCCCTCATCATCCCACAAAGCCGCTAAGACCTGTCTCTCTCCCTTCCATGGACTCCTTGAATGTTGCACCGCATAATTCTATCAAATGAAATTATTAGTACCCAAATCCAAATCAAGAGAAAATGAACCATACATCAAGAATGACCAAATCACCTTGTTCCCACTGCACATGCACGGCAGCTTCTTCCGCAATGTCCAGCAAAAGATCAAGGTCGTTTTCGTTCATCTGCGATCCATCTCCGAACTCAGGCGGCGGGTGGAATGATCCATCATCCCCTTGAAATGGAGGCCTAGTTGCCCCGTGGTGTCGACTACGACCCCATGCAGAGGTGATAGTACCGAAGAATATTGCTGCGCCGGTTGGTTCGTGGATTCGGATTGCTTTGCCATTGTTAGAGAAAGTATGACAGAAACTGCTAGAGGAACAACTGAAATACCTGGAACTATATGCGTCACGCTCAGACTCCCATCTTCATGCCATTCGAACTTGTTGCTATGCCGTCGGACTTCCACCTCCACCTTCCGGCGAACGGTTTCTTCATCGTCCTCATCCGTAACGTTCTGTCCGTATGCACTGCGGATACTTGCCCCCGTATTCGAGATAACCTGCTCCACTGTATATCGATATGTGTATTTGGCGCCTAGCCTTCGAAGCTTGGCGAAGAACTCCGGCGCTCGCTCAGATAGCTTGTGCGCGAGGTAGATAGAGGAGGAGATAGGCGTTGCGCCGCCCTCATCTGGGATACGAAGTGCACTGAACGTGAGCCATGCCGGATTTATTGTAGACCATCCATATTCGTTATGCGGCCAGATGGGCAGCTCTGGCGGACCCTCGTTTGCGGTCTTCACGTTTGGAGCTAGAACGGTTCGTATTGGCGGTCGGCCGATTTCTGTGTGTGGCTTGAAGCCGAATGCGTGTGCCACTTTGCTATAGTCTAGCGGTGTTGTGAGAGGCAGACCGCGAATGAGAATCGCGCCGCCATGTGTTCGTATGAGATTACGAAGGTTGCCGTTTGTGAACGACTTGATCTGATGGATGGCATCTGGAAGTGTATCTGCTTTGTTTATTTTTACGGCCAATGGGAACGGAGCACTCCATGGTAGACCAAACTCTTTGGTATCTCTTTGACCTTGAAATGTGAAAGGCTGGAAAGCATCTGTGGCTTTGCCCTTATGCGGGTTTGTTAACAGCGGCTCATGGCCTACTGGGGGTAGAGTAGCGGTTGCCATTGCAAATTGGGGCTTAATTGAAAGATCGATAGATTTCCAGGATTATTCGGACATTTTAAGAGCTCATCACAATTTTTAGCTAAACTCCGCATTCATCCAATCCTTCAATGTGCAAACCGGAGCATTCAAGTCCAGAACGGAAAGCTGACCGACATCGCGTAACATGCTGACCCGATTGTACCATCAGCGACTTCCTTACCCTCTTTTTGAAAAGGGAAATTCTAGCTTCACATATATTAGCGAGTCATGAGTAGGAAATTCCTGTCGGCAAAAAGCCGATGTTCTAATGCTAAGACACCAAGCACGTCATGGCCGCCAGGGCTTCGCAAGAATGACCCAGTAGCCGCAACCATGACGGCTTCCGCCAAGTTCGGAGAGTAATATCGCGATTTCCATGTGGGATGAGCAAGGTTTTTTGAGCCTTTTACCCATTTAAAGCCTAGTACTAGAATAATGTTATCAATTCAGCCGAGTCCAAGTTTTCTTAATTGAAACCGACCGTATTTAAGCAGGAAGTATATAAGGGGGCTTTCTCACAAGGGCGGAAGTTCTGTTTAGGCTTCGCATTCGGGCCAATTTTCAGTATGAGCGACAAGAACCAGACAGAGCATGCTGTCGCAGAGGTCTCCAATCATGAAGAGACCTCCGAGAAGCACGTTTTCTACCGCAGCGTGTTCTTCCAAGCTGCCGTAGTTGGAACTTGCGCCTTCCTGGCTCCAGGCCTATACAATGCGATGCAATCGACTGGCGCTGCTGGACAGCAGACTCCATATCTTGTGATGTAAGGAGGCGTCCAAGGTTTTTGCAAGATATAATGATCCTTACTAACAGGTCAAAAGGGCCGCAAACTCCGTTCTCGGTGTCATGATGGTAGTAACATGCTTCTTGGGAAGCCTGGTAGCCAACCGAGTCGGACTGAAGAATGCGTTAATCCTGGGCACAACTGGATACTGCATATACGCTGCCTCGCTTTATACGAGCAATCGCTATGGTAATGAGTGGTTTGTTTATCTCGGGGCCACATGTTGTGGTATCACCGCTGGTATCTTCTGGGCTGCTGAGGGGGCGATCATGATTAGCTGTGAGTTTGCATGAAATTACTATGCTGTTTTTACTGATGATTCGCAGATCCGGTAGATTCTCAGCGAGGGAGGTATTTAGCATTTTGGCTTGCGTTTCGAAATGTGAGTCCTCTCTTCTCTTGGGAATTATTACCGAATGTTGACTTATTCAGGGCGGATCTATTGTCGGAGGAGTTATCAACCTCGTATTTAGTCAGTTCGACCGAATTCCAAACTTTGCGGGCATATCTAACATGTCCATAGATTACTCCGGAAAGACAACGGGAAAACTTGACTGGAGAACATTCATCGTCTTCGTAGTGCTGCGTAAGCCGAACCATCACGCCATCTGAGTGCATAACTAATGAATATACAGAATGCCTCGCCCCTTTCGTTGCCTTACTATTATCACCCGCCGATAAAGTGCAACGATCAGACGGCCAAAAAGTTAAAACAGCCGAGCGCATCAAGACAAAAGAAGAGTTTAAAAGCGTCGCGAAAATCCTACTGAGAAAGGACTTCTTGCTTGTGTACGTCAACACTTATTACCCTCCGGGCCTATTCAATGCTCTAACAAATACCCTTCAGCGCCCCCTTCTTCTTCTACGCAACCTTCCTCCTGTCCTATGCTAGTTCCTACCTATCCCTCTATTTCAGCGTCCGCGCCAGAGCTCTCGCTTCCCTAATCGCCGCATTATGTCAAATCACAGCAAACTTGTTCTTCGGAAGTTTCCTCGACTGGCAACGCTTCACGCTTAACCAGCGTGCTCGGTACTCTTATATATTCATCATGGCTCTTTTCGGAGGTACATGGATCTGGGGAGCCGTTGTACAACATGGCTATGAGATCAACACCCCTACTTTGGACTGGGTTGACTCTGGATTCGGCCGTGGCTGGGCGTTCTACATCATGATGCAGGTTAACTTGTAAGTATCACCGCCCTTGTTTCTTTTGATCTTGCTAATTTCAATAGCGCTCTTGCATATAACTACGGTTACTGGCTTGCTGGATATATGGCGCGAGGCCCGGCTGAGATTGTGAGGTTGACTTCGACTGTTCGTGCGATGGAGGCTGCCGGTGGTGCTGTTGCGGCGGGGATTAGTTCGACGCATGCTCCGGTTAGTATCTCAGCGGTGTTTATAACTTTCTCCATGCTAACGAAAGTAGTTGATTGCCGCCCTCGGCGTAAATTTTGGCCTCTGGGGACTTGCTGTTGTGCCTACGTACTTCGTCGCGAGGAAGATCGGGCTTGCTGGTCGAGAGGCTGACGTTGAGGAAGATAGGTCAGTAAAAGTTAGCTCTGAGAGGATCTGAGGTTGCTATCATCTAAAGTAGAGGTGGATCATGGTGCTGCTCTCCCAGCTTATAGAAATGGGCAAGGGTATGAGAGGTGTCTTCGTGCATTATCTATTAGGCGGGTTATCAATTTGCCGTTGATCTAGTCTCGCGAATGCCGTTAGATGGAGCCCCCTCTGAAGTGCATCCGATCTAGTGTGTAGCTCCGTATACAACGAGGCTAGGGGAATAAGGTAATTTAGAAATCTCTTGCTCTTAAATATTTAATGACATCCTAGATACTATACTCTTCTTGCCCTCCAAATAGTTAGCAGAATTATTTAAGGTCTTTCATATGACCATCTCCAGCTTCCCCTTATCAAGTATCACATCAACATTGTACTTTGATATGTTCCAGCAGACGAAGTTCCCCAATAACTTTGTCTCGAGAGTTAGTTCTGAGAGGAGTTGAGTTTGTTATTATCCAAAACAGAGGTGGATCATACATGTCGCTACTCCTGACTCTTAAATAAATGAGCTAGAATCTGAGGGGTTTTCACATTGAATCATCTGCTCGGCGGTTTATCAATTTGGCGTTGATTTAGTCTCGCGGGGCTTCTCCGCAACGGAGCACTGCGCTCCTTGATTAGATAGAGCCCATCGCATTCCAAGCCTCGTCACTGCTCCATGATCTTATCACGCGGGCGACTTCTCATCTCCAAGTCTACAATCTTATTTTCTCACTTTATAAAGCGGAGTCAGTTCTCTAGATGGTTTTGCTCGATGCTCCTGTTCGAATCCTAGCCTCACGCATCCAAATATGCTCGTACACTCACTTATCTTGGCTCTCTGCATAACTAGCACCTCGAACCAAATTTCCTAGACTAAAACCTCTTATCGCAATGGCCAGGCCCTCAATTTCCGAAGAAACCCCGATATATCCCTCAATACACATCTACGTACCCGAAATACAATTCAACACTATCAACCTACCGCGCTACATCCGTCCAAAAGCGCTATAAAACCCCCTCTAGCTCATGCAGAGCGCTTAACAAACAAATAATAGCATCATGTTAAATTTACATGCAGATATGATATGCATAAGTGCCCAACACCCGAAATCGTCCGATGATGTGCGCGATTTCGTCATTCGTTGAACTACATCCAGCTTACTCCTCCTCCCGTACTCGTAGACTGCAATGGGACGTTATGTAAGAAGGACTGGAGGAATTTACAGCAAGAAGAGGACAGCAAAAGCAGGGATTTGATTCCGGACTATTAGGGACAAGACAACGATCTAGCAAGAGGATTTTGGAGCAAGAATCGAGGGAGAAAGGGTTTGGAAGAAATTACACAAAATAGAAAAACAAAAGAAGGAAGAAATAGTGTGAATAACGCCTGTTGACCAAGGGGGGAAGGAAATCGCCCGCAATTTGATGGAACAAGGGAGCCGAGAACCAATATGGCAACCTAAATAAGGGGACTGGAGCCCAAATGTATAAGACACGAACCGAATGCAAGTGGTGAGGGGTTTGGTGCAACGTCTTTCTCGTTGCTCTGTCGTGGGTTTAATGATACCGGTTTGTTTTTGGTAATCCGACGGAGCTGGAGAGCAATTACGAGGAGACCTTGCCGGTGCGGCCGCGGGTTTCTTCGTCGATGCCGTTGGGTGTCTCCGACTCTTCCTCGTCTTCTGCGGGGGAGAGGGGGTGGCTTGGGGGTTCGTTGAGGGATAGTCGGCTGCGTGCCATCTGGAATGGAGTTAGCGATTGATTTGATGAATTACTTGTGTCGTTAGCATTTGGAGATTGCATACCCATGCTCGTACACCACCAATAAGTCCAAGGCTGTATCCAGTCGCGAAATCCTCGTTGCGACCAGAGCCCAGGGTAGGGCTCTCTGGGCGGCTGAGTGCATCAACCCGTGAGAGGTGGGACTTGCTGCCGCCAGTTGGGCTGGCCAATGGGCCACGGGCGTTAGTGTAGTCGATGCTGTTGCGGGCTGTGGGCGCAGGGCTGTTGGGCCGGCTGCTCTGCCAGATCTGTCGCAGCTCACGTCCGAGTTCTTGGCCAGTTACGGTCCAATTGGTGCGGATGTTGTCGCGCAGCTCTACCACGTGGCGCTTGATCTCAAGCTCGTTCTTCTTGAGCCATGAGACGTTGAGTTCTTGTCGAGAGGCTCCACGCTTGAATTGACGGGAGATGTACTGGTCGTAGTCGCGGACGATACTATAAAAGAACAACTATTAGCATTGGCTTGCAGATATCATTGAGCCTGAAGTACTTACCGAGTGATGATTCCTGTAGTGCTGACACCCTCTGTGCGCTGGGTGACAAGGAACTTGCCCTGAGACTTGATGGGTGCGTAGATGTCATCACCCTCAGCAGCTCCGTAAGGTAGATCGTCGTGAGCGACGTAGTCAATCTCGTGCTCAGCGAGGAACTCAGCAGTAACAATCCATGGGCAGTTAGGAATAACCTCGTCGACCCACTTGCAGTGGCGGAGAGTCTCAGCGCGCTCGGCGCCGCTGAGGACAGTCAGACCCTTGCGCAGGTGAGTCTCAGAATCGCCAGTGACACCGACAATGAGGTAGGTATTGGGGAAAATAGTCTTCGCCTGCTCGAGTTGTCGCATGTGACTATAAAAAATGTCAGTAAAGGGTCTCGGTACGCTTATCGATTAGGGGTCCGGAAAGGGTCCAGACAGGATCCGGGGTACCGATCCGTCCTCTCATGACTTACCCAAGGTGAAACAGGTCGAATACTCCATCAGCATACACCCGAACCGGCCTATCCGTCGGCGGCGGGTTCGTCTTGTATCCAATAGGGTCTATCAAGGCTCGTTCGGGCGGAGGCATCGCCTTCTGGTCCGTAGGGACCTCGATGTGGAGGCCACGTGCCCCATCCTGCTCGATATCGCTGCTAGCGACAGTGGTCTCTGAGGGCTCGCCGGGGTCTTCCTGACCCTCACGGAGGTTCTCGCCACTCTTGCGCGCACGCTTAGAGGGCGGATTGGTCTCGGCGCCGCCCTTCTTGTGTCGTGACAGTGCTGCCTGGGCTGGGCCGGTCGAGTCCTCGCCGCCTTCTTCGCCGGACGCGTCGCGTGAGGAGGGCTGAGGGTCGTTTGATGGTACAGGGAGGTGCGAGGCGCTGCGCTTGCGCTTTCCACCGGGGGAGTTGGAGGGCGGCATTTTGGAGGAATAGGGTGTTGGAGGGGGATGGGGGGAAGGAGAGGTGGTCGAAGTTCAGAAACTTGGAATTGGCGGATCCGGAGCGGGTGGCCCAATTTAGGGGTCCCGCGTGTATTTTTTTCTCGTCTTAACGCGCTGAGTGGGGGCCCTCCCGCGCGTCATATAAAGGGGGTCACGCTACTGTAACACGGAGAATACGGGGAATTGGAGGCTCAGGGTCTGCGGGTGAGGAGGAGTTATACTCCCCGTGAGGAAGAGACTCTGAAGAGTTATATAGCTTCAAGATTGGTCTATTGTGCGTGGCGCTCTTTATCTCCGCATAATCGCCTTGTACTCAAGCTTCAATGATACCAGACTCGCATCTTTAAATCTTTCAGCTGAAAACCCCGAAAGCCATTTGTCTACCATTGTCCTCCATTGCCACAAGGCAGACTCGGCACTAGTACTCTAGCATAACGCCTTGTGGCAAGGCGGATGATCAACACTGTCTGGCCGATCCGAGAACTGCCCAGAAAGGAAACATTGAGGTCCATCAGGCACTACTATGGCCCAGTCCCACTGGCCATGCTGCAAGAAATCAAAAAAAAGGACAGGTAGAATGTGTAATCGTTCGTCTCAATAGCGGAGCGTTTTCTGCGGTATCTCGTGGTGTCAAGGCATAAAGAAAAAAGACATGTGTTCATGAAGGCCCCAATTGCACCGGGCAAAGGGCCTCCCTCGTACCCATCCTAATGCCTCTTCGCCCCAACCTCCTATCTATTCCTCCTCTCTGGTGCTTGTCTCCCGCTGGGCAAGGAGTCCATTCCAAAAGTATTAAATGGACTCGAGCACTCGGGCCCGATAATTAACTAGAGATCTGAGAAGTCTGGGACAAGGAAAAAGAGCGGAGGAGCAGAAGGGGAAAAGAAGAAGAAAGGCCGGAAGTGCGGATCGTAGTAGGAGAGGGGGAGTTGATGGCGGCAGTCACAAGTCAAACACAACGGGAGAAGAGGGCGGATGGGGGGACGATAACAAGTCAAACAGGAAGAGGAAATCAAATAAGAAAGGGCAAGGGAAAACGAGAAGAGAAGCCAGGTTCAGTATCTACGAGCTTGTCGACTTATCCTTGTCGTCCGTGGAGGCTGGGGACTCGGATATTTGCGATGTTTCCTGCTTGCCCTGGGGACCGGGGGTATCCTCACGCGCAGATGCTGGTTGTACCTGGTTTGCCAGATCGTGGTCTTCTGCCTGGTCGAAAAGCTCCTCGTCATGCTGGTCTGGAATGACCTCGGTGCCATCGCCCAGCAAGATGATCCGGCCACCTGAGTGGACACTGAAGGCGCGAGATCGCTCCATCTCCAGGTCATAGTCATCCGGCTGCTCTTCAAACTGGTTGCGGATCCCTGGGCCACGGAACTCGGCTGTGCGTATAGACCGTCAGCACGAAGAAGGGGTTGCTTCGGATTCCTCGTGAGACTTGCCGTACTCGGGCGGAGCACAGGGCCCGTCTCCATTTGCAACCCGCTCCGCAATCTTGTTATACCATTCCTCCTTGGTCTGGCCACGAAGAAGCCCAATGACGGTCATAGTCATGTTGTCACATCCCACACCACCGGTCTCGCTGTTGGAGGCCAGGCAGTTGTCCATCATGTTCTCGCAAATTCGGTAGAGGTCCTGCTTGGCAGCGATTCCTCTCCGCACGAATTCTACCACGGCTTGGGACGATTGGCAGTCCCAGATACCTGAAGCGGTGTTAGTATACCGACACACTGCTACAAAAATTGGCTATATGGCTCAACATACCGTCACAGGCAATGACAAGGAACTCATCGTCGTCTGTAAGATCGTGGACAGTCACGTCTGGGTAGGCAGTCACGATCTGTTGTTCGGGAGAGAGCTCGGCGCTCTTCTTGAATTCGAAATCACCGATGGCACGAGAAAGGGCGAGGTTGCCGTTGACACGGCCGAAGTCGACGAAACCACCTGCAGCGCTGATACGGGCCTTCTCGCCTGTGATGGGGTCAGCACATCCCTTATACTTCCAATGACAACAACCCAATCTTCATCCACTTCTATAGCACCGACCTTCGTTTTGGGGCTTGTGATCGAATGAGAGGGGCTTCGCGCGGCCCTTGACGCCGAGCACTGATCGGGAGTCACCCGCGTTGGCCTAGATCTATCAGCCGCACCGACACACAAATGGGGGCCAGAAAAAGCCATCAACATACCACCCAGATCTTGTGCTTGGAGATAATACTTGTAGAGGCAGTGCAACCAGAGACCTCTTCCTCATACTTAGGGTCTGCAACGAACAGAGAAGAGAAAACGTCAGCAACCCTATGAATCCATGCAGACCCCAACATCACATACCTTCCAAAATAGCCCGGT
Source organism: Penicillium coffeae (assembly GCA_035985395.1). Lineage (NCBI taxonomy): Eukaryota > Fungi > Ascomycota > Eurotiomycetes > Eurotiales > Aspergillaceae > Penicillium > Penicillium coffeae. The sequence continues at coordinate 439,728 of CP142594.1, read as the reverse complement.
CGGTAGCAAGGAAACCATCCTTCATCGCCTGCTCAATATCTCCCTGGGAGAAAGAGTCCTGCTGAGCAACAATCTTGTGCAGATGCTCCCCCGCGAACAGCGCAACCTTGTCTCCTCCGTGGCCATCGTATACACCAAAGAACGCGAGCCGCTGATCCGGACCAGTCGCTTTCTGCTCCTCGCCGTTCGTGTACTTGGCTTGCAGGTCTAGGATTGCGGCGTGGGCGTCTTCCATACTGATTCGCCAGCCCTGCATGGCTGACACTCCGTACACGCAGCACTCATCTTCGCCCTCGGACGATACCTATTCGAAATCGCCAGTCAGCGGGGAATTCAAATATTGCATGTAATCGGCGTATTGTGGGGGTAGAGGATTCATTCTTGATTGTGTGTTTTTTCTCTTTTAGAATCTCGCTGGCTTTTCTCACACCCCGCCCCGGCTTAGAATCGACTCATCTCAGCCCCTCCGAATCAGCAGGACCCCGCATCGTCGATCTCAGCTCGAGATCCGCGGCCGAGGACGTCCTCTTCGCAGGAAAGGGGGAGATGTGATAATTCAGTAGCCAGGAAAGTGCCCGGCTGATCCGTCGCGGGGGTTGTTGCGAGGCCGGGTGCGACGGCCCCGCTGTTCATGGAGCGAAAAACGCCGTTGAGTGCAGAAGAGGGGGAGGGCACAATCGGGGAGGGGGCAAAGCTTACCTTCTCGACCACCGGCTCGGACAGCGTCTGACCCATCGTGGCACAGATTGAATAGAGGAAATTGAGGGAGGGGGGTTAGAAGGGAGGGGTGGATATCGGAAAGCAGCTCCAGATGAATGTGGAAGAGGGAGAGGGAGGTCAGGTGAGGAGTCTTTCACAGGCGCGTTTTTTTCCTGGGTCCGATCAGTCGGGTGGGGAACACGACAAGATCTCGGGGCTGAGGATCGGGGGAATAGTATTTGGAAGAAGGAGAAGGGAGATAGCAGTTGAAGAGATTTGTTTCCTATTTTAATATGCAGGATTATGGGATTCGTGATTTGGTGTTCTGTCAAAGATTGGCGTGAGATCGCAGAGATTTCTATCGCGTACGGGAGGGTAAACGAGGGTAATATTACCGGAGTCGTGTGTGCTTTGCAGTGCGCACAGCTCTTGGTATTGCGGGCTCGCGGGGGGCTTTTTCAGGCAAACGGGGGACTCTAATGTTCTACGAGGCAGATTTAGATTCTAAATAGTTCCTGGTGCATTGAGGCTTCGGATGGCGGGGCATTGACGAAACGTTCGTGTCAATTACGCCACATCGCCGCCAAAAAAAGTACCCCATCTGTACGCTGCCGAAGGATTCTTGCCACAAGGTCCATATCTGCTTGAGCCGTGTCTACTGTACATGTACAAATTACAATGTGGCAGGGAGTTATCACGAGGCGATCGCCTACTGGCCCGCTGCACACTGAAAATCACATCCCACCGCTCAGGGCAGGTCGTGGCACGTGCAGTCGATGATCTGTTCATGCCACTATCGCTATCGTCGCTATCGCCGTGCACGCCCGCATGCTTTACTGCTGTTTTGCATCAGCAGGCTGTGGATACTCGTGCTGCTACTTCTACACTCCGAATATGGTATTTGGATACGTACGTTCGATTCTTACTATAACTAAGCATATGGATATCATGTTCGCCATGCCAAACTCCTCCAAGGCAACCAAATAAGAGCCAGAATAACAAAAAGAAGGAAATAAGACGGGGATGGGAATAGAGGCTGAAGAACATCATAATTAAACAAACGCTATTTCTCCACTACTAGCTCCAGGCAGTCCTCGGCTACTAGGCTCACGGATAGCGGGCGGCGGCTCAAGCGATCCGTTCCCAACATGCCCATTGACCTTCGACGGGCTAGCCTTGCGAGAGAGGTGCTCGTCGAGGTCGGACAGGATGGACGAGCTGGGTGGCACTGCGGTTGGAGCCGCAGGCTTGGCATGGTTGCCTGACTCCACGCGCTGGGCACTGTTTAGGCTCGTTTCACTCCAGAACCGAGGCAGCGGGGAGATCACCCCCCGGTAGTCCTGTGCTATGCTGAGCTGGCTCATGCTGCGGCCACCTCCCTCGGCGAGGGGGAAGAGCCCGGGTGGTGGCTGGAGACCTTGGTATGAGGAGTAGCGGTTCTCGTCGCCGTATTCAGAGATGGATTGATTGGTTGAGAAGCGTCGGTCTTGCATGTACGAGTAGGGGCGGTCTTGAATTGACTGGCGGAATTCATCGGAGAAGGTTGAGACCGAGACGGTGTCGGCGCGACTGCGCACGCTGCGGGCTCGTTCGAGGGCGCGTAGACCTGATGAGCGACGTCCAGTGCTTACTTGGCCTGAGAACAGGGGGTTGGTGGAATTGCGGTGCTTAGCCCGGCTGTGCACAAATGCCTCAAGGGAGTCGGCTTCGGAAATGACTGACTCGTCGGGCTCCACGGCTCGTAGAGTGACTCGTTTTGGGTTCTCGGGGATGCTCGATGCCAGACTATGTCTCATCCGTCCAGCGGCTGGAGGTCGTGGGAAAAGAGGCGTTATATTGTACAGGCTGTTCTCGTCGCTCATGAGAGACCCGCGTGTGTTTTGCCATGAATTGTGTACCACTCCATGTCCAGGAGGACCGAAACCGCCAGCGCCATGTCCGGCACCGCTCAATCGAACTGGTAAACCGGAGGCGACCGAAGATATACCACTGGATCGCTTGGAGTATCGCTTTGACCGGGATGATTGAATCGACTCGCGCTTCATTTGTCGGGGCTGAATTGGCTTCAATGGCTCTCGTCGCGAACGATTGCTAGTTCGGCGACGGACGGATGGGCTGTTAGTCAATGAGAGACGCTGCTTCTTGGCGGGAGATATGCGAATAGTCTGGTCCTCTTCAATGATAGAGTCTCTCAGAGGGGTGAAAGTACTCCGCTTTGGAGAGCGAGGCGGAGGGTTCGGAGACGCGATAGGATCCATTGAATCCCCGGGCTTCTGGAACGAGGCCACGTTCCAAGCAGGGCCGAGCTCGAGCTTGGGAAGGTCTGCCGCGGGCGAGAACGGATTTACCCATGGGTCAGAATTGTCTTCATGCGATGTGCGTTCACCAGCTTCTTCGGATTTCGGTAAGTCTGGCCGATCCGGTCTTGGGGGAGGGGATCTGTTTGGGGATTGTCCTTCTTCGACGGTGGCAGCCCTCCTACGGCGACGCCAGCAGCAGAATAAAATAGCAAGACTCAAGAGTACTACTACCGGGATCACAACCGAAATTGCAATTACCCCAGCCTTCTTGCGAGACGGGCTTGATGGGTCAGCGAAAGGGTCACCAGAGGTGGAATTAGTGTCTGAGGGTTCCAAAATGTCCAGCTGAAAGTCCTGGGTGTCCTCCGTTTCCCCCTGGTGCGCCTTCAAAGGGATGTTGATCTTTTGAGGGTTCGTGTCGGATGGAACATGACCATATAGGGTTTTATTGTCAGGGAAGTAGGTCAGCCAGTTTGAAATTTCATCATCCAAATCCACGTCCAGCTGGACAGAGTTATCTGTCACAACAGACTGGTTGAAAACGAACGTGAAATCATCGCCAATGGTTGCTTCGCACCCTTCAACTGTTTCCAGAAAGAGCTTTAGGAAATCCAATCGCACCATAAGTTGAGCTTGGTCGTGGAAGCGATCGGTGACCGTGATAGTAATGTTCTGGTTGGTCGCGTTCTTGGGGGGTGTGCCACTGAGTGAAATCGAGTCATTGTCAACAGACAACCAGTCGGGCACGTCGGCATCGATGCTTGTTAGATCTTTGCTGACGATAGGAGAGTTATCCAGACTGAGAAGATCCTGGAAACTGGGACTGTCAAACTTGTCACCTCGAGTGAGATTAAAAACATGGGTTGTTTCGTTGAATGCAAGTATGTGCAATCCGATGACAAGCTGAAAAGTCGCGTTTGCTGCGCTATACCCAGCTACATCAGATGCCACAAGTTGGAACGTAAACGCTTGAGGTCCTGCGTCTGGGAAGGCCGGGCTGTTGCCAGCGAACTTGAGTGCCGCAGGGTCGAAGTTAATCCATGACGGTAGAGGCGCATTGTTCGGCGAGGTTCCATAGTAGATCGTGGATGGATGGGTGTTCTTGAATGTATCTGGGTCAAACTCGATTGCAAATGGGCGTCCAGGATGGATGTTGAGGGTTGTAGGGTAGGAAACGGGGCCGAGTTGCTCTAGCTGTGGAATCAACGGCTTTCCAACCGTAGGACCTTGGTCTGCGGTTATGATCAGGGTCACATCCATGCTGTCAGATTCCGACCCATCGGTCGCAACCAGCTTAAACTTCTTCGAGCCTGCATCACTCGCTTGAGGTGTTCCGAACAGAGCTCTGGTTTCGCTGTCGACCGACAACCATGACGGAGCGTCTGATAGCGAGTATTTCGTATCATCAGTCGAGTGGGCAAACGTGCCCCCGGAAAACACGAAATGAAAAGGCTGCTCTACTCGCGCGACTGGTGGTAGCTGTGCGTTGATCGGATAGTTCGCGGTGAGAGTGGCTGCGTTGACGACCGCTATCAGGGCCGCGATGATCGCTACAAAGTTCGCCATGTCTGGTCGAGCAAGCCCGAGCTCGCTCGGATTCGGTGACTTTGAGAGCAGCACACTTAGCACGACCAGACGCGAGATTCACGGTTCAAGCAACGGTCAACGTTGCGCGAGGTGAATAGTGAGTAGAGTGAGGTGGAGAGATGGACGACAGAAGAGAGGAAACGCCATGATCTGGCGAAAGGAGACGCGCTCCCTCTCGTGCCAAAGGGACAGACCCCATTCAAGGCGCGTTCTGCGGTGGAAAGCCATGCCTGGATATGCGCGACGTCACCGAAGTATGCAGCGAAGGACACAATGACAGCCGAGAATGAGGAGCGGGAGTCGGCCTCACGTTTCGGACTGCAAGGGATAAGCGCACCCCTCCAGGAGGAAAGGACTGTGTTCCTGGCCCCTCATGCTTTAAATGCTTCCATGCTTTCAGGAGGCTCTCAAGAACAAGGAGCTCCATAAGCACGGTTGGTCCACTCATCCTCCTCGGAGCTCCCGCGCATACTTCTCCCCGTGGATAACTGCAGGAGGCTTCAACCACCACGTTCTAGGTCAAGGGTCATTCTAATGCCTGTTCGCCCAGGGGCATAGTAATCAGGGATCTCTTCCTTCTCCTCGAATCCACATCGGCGATAGAGTGCCCGTGCAGGCTCCCTGGCCTTGTCCACCCATAGCTGAATGACCTGGCAGCCCTCTTTTCGCAGGCGCTCTTGAATGTAGGACATAAGGAGGCGCCCTAAGCCCTGTCGCCGGCAAGACTCGATCACACAGACCTTGTGCAAGAGCGCTATGCCTTTCTGGCGCACGTATACTGCGTACGCGACGAGCTCCGAGCTGGCTCCCTCCTTGGCTTGGCTGGCGTACAGGACTCGCGTGTTGGGCTTCTTCCTCCACAGTTCTTCGCCAAAGCTGAATGCCTCATTGGTCGGGAATGTTTTCTTCTCGACGCGTGAGATTTGGGTGAGGATGTTTAACGCCTCGTTCCTCTTCAAGGAATGAATGTCGGAGATTATGTGCGGCATTCTTGATCACGGCGTTAGGGTGGCTCATTCCAGGAGCTTGGTGGTTAATTTCGCTCGAGCATCAGTGTGCCACATCACTTCCTCGGGCCTCCCTATGTAGGCAATGTAGTGGTATATATTCAGGCTTGGGCTGCAAATTGGAGATGTGGTTAGCAACAACGATCGGGTGGGCTTGAGTGGATCTGCGCCTGAGGCAAAACTCTACGCGAAAAAATGCGGGAGCGTAGAGCACGCGCCCGGAGCTCTGCAACTCCTACAGAATACTTCTACATGATATGGTGCTTTCCTTCTATTGAGGCAATTTGAGCCCAAGATTGAAATACACCCATTCTATTGCAAAAAAAGCGAAATTTGTCACTTATCACACGATTAGGCTTAGGAGAACATGTAGGAAATTGAAGTTGCGGTACATAGTGCTAGCGCTATCGTATAATTACGGATTCACGCAAGCTTAGAATTCTTTACATCACTACGACCATACGTTATTGTAGAAAACTAAATGGATTTGTGGCCACGGAAGGCAGAGCCTAAACCCGAACGCGAATTGGCACTGTCAGTTGCTAAAGAGACACGAAATAAGGACGAGGAGTCTTCTGATTCATTTTCAAAATCAATATTGGATCTATCACGGACGGAAGTCGGTCATTTTACCAATGATCTACTCGAGGCCTGCTACTACTGTAAGTCCCAAATGTTTATTGGAATGCATGTACCTTTCCCGATATATTCTAGTCAAATCCACCATTGGACCCAAATCAAAGCCTATGCTAGAAGTGACTCCAAACTTTGCGATTGTTTCTTTCCCGCCTGAGCTCGTAAGAACGTTTTTGATGGCACCAGAATACCTAAAACTGAGTTTCGTCTACTTCTCTCTTGAGCATCGGGTTCGCTACAGTGACTCCCAGTCCGCTCTGGGCCCTAAGATGCTCACTTTCAGAGGGCATGTTCTCAACTCTCTCCGCAATGTCTTGCAAGAGAGCCATTGGCAGTATCCAAACGCCATCCTGATCGGGATATTGGTTCTGTTGATATCTGATGTGAGTGAATTATCCTGTTGAAGCTATATGTCTGGCTAACCATTGAATTAAAGTTCGCATTGGCTCCTCTGTCCAGACGTGGAGGTACCACCTTGACGCTATCCGGAACATCGTCCAAAGGATAGGTGGTGTTCAAACGGTTTCCCAGACGAAGGCTTACATCCCTGTACTCATATTCTCTATGCAGTATGTGAAATACTCCAGCTTGTAGTGACCGATAAGACTGACCATATTCAGCATCTCCGTACTGGGTGACACAGCGTCGCCTGCTACACATATCGAGCTCACCTCGGCACATCTAGAAGACTATAAATTCCTCATCACAGGGTTCGCAGACAAACAGGACTTCTTCCTGATGTTTCCTGCCCCCTTATTCATGCTAGTCATTAACATCAACTACCTCCGAATGCACGCCACGAAGTGCGCACAATCCGGACTGCCGGCACTAGCCATCGATGCGAGCGCAATCTTAGATTCGATCTTCGCATTTTCGCCCGCAGATTGGGTATCATCAGTTCTCAGAAGCCAAGGAGAGCTCATCACCACATTCTAAATGGGCTCTCGGCAGCGTGATCTCCTTATCATCGGCAATATTTACAAGAAATCCGTCGCTTTGTATTGCATCTCTTCTTTACAAAGCGTATCGGTCTTCCCCTCGGATCTTGAAACAATAAACCTCCGCATTTCATGTGGTCTCCACCTCGCAGCATTCATGCAAGAGGCTTTGCTCTCGATGCAAAAGTTCGAAATGCCTGTCCTCTGGCCGTTGACCGTTCTGGGGGCCGAGGTTCCGAGTGCTGATACTTTCTTGCGTAACACTATAGAGAAATAGTTCTCCATATCTTCGTCTCTAGGGGGGCGTCAAATCGAGCCGCACACTCTCAAATGCATTCTTCGCAGGTTCTGGGCCTCGGGGAAAACACTATGGGATGATTTTGATCAATCATACATGTTGCTGGGTCCGCATTCTATTAACGGCAGGGGATTTTTGGCGAGGCATCTACCCAGCAGCAAGCAGGTAGAATGAGCTATCTTGTTCTAAGGTGGCCATCATCGAATTATAACGAGTATATGAAGATCCTCAATGAAATGTATTCTATGTAAGCACCATTCATATAATTCAATTATCTAGCCTCACACAAAGGCCCATAGAGCGTCCCGCCCCTGATTTCTTCCCAAGCCTCACTCCCGACACAACGGAAGCACCAAAATGCCGAGTCCGGGTCGTAGTGCTGCTTGACAGACTCAAGCCACTCATACCCACCCCCGTACCAACTCTGTTTCCAATCCGGGTCATAGATATTAGCCTCGTTCACGTAGGTCCCCGTATTCGGAGCGAAGGACTTCAACGCATCGAGCTTTTCTAATGATTTCTTCTTCATGTAATCTTTGTATCCTTGTATCCCTGTACTTGCGGGAAGGCCTTGAACGAATTGCAGCATCATTGTCATGTTCCGCCATGCTGGATTTACCGAGGTTAGTGGTGCTTGTTCGGCGAGTTTTCCACCGCCAATCAGGTCGATTGAAACGATTTTCTGGGTTTGTGCTTCGATGAAGTCGTTTGAGTTGAATAATTTATGGAATAGATTTGAGACTTTGTTCGCGGAGGACTTGAGTGAATTCCTGTCAAAGAACCAGGACGACATGACAATCGCACTACCGCCAGGTTGGTTGTGGGTGTGGCCACTGTGGTATTCGTAGAATGAAGGGTAGCTGCTGAAAGTCGATGAAACGGAGAGTTCAGTGCCGTTGTATGGAACTAGCTTGTCAACGGTATTCTCGTTCATTATGTTTTCTGCACGGGCGATAGTATCAGACGAAGTACTGTTAAGCGGCTTCGCAAGATAGTGGAGGTATGTTGAGCCGTTTCCTTCGGCTGAGGGTGCGATCGTGATATAACCCGACCAGTGATCATCGGTCAAAGCAGGGTATGAGGAGATCATCTCCCCAAGAATATCAAAAAACTGAGTCTGGGTTGAATCAATCCCCGCAATTACCAATTTGTGCTCGAGCATTGCAGTCTCGGGGTGAGCTTTGACAGTTGCAGAAGTGACGATTCCAAATGTACCGCCACCGCCGCCCTTTAATGCTTTATACAGATCTCGATTCTGGCACTCGTCGGCTCTCACTACTTCTCCCGAGGCAAGGACGACCGTGAACTCGAGAGCTTGATCGGCTGCAAGTCCGAAAGATTGAGCCATCGGACCGTGGCCGCCGCCCTGTATATAGCCTCCGATAGCACCGACGGTCTGTTTGGAGTAAGTCTTGGGACTCGCTAAGTTTGTTATTGATGGCACTTACTGGGTCATCACCGCCGACAATAATATGGCCATGTTCAGAAGCAAAGCGGTATACGTCGACGAAGGTATACCCGCCAGGGATGGTGACTGCGCTACCAGTCCAGTCTGTCTTGCAAGAGCCCTCAGCTTGCGCAAGACTATTTTTAAATGATATAGGGTCTCTGATGTGTCGAATCCAAATGCTAAGGCTGCCATAACCTTCAGATCTAGCATAAGGAAATTATTAGATTAGATCTGATAGGGATGTCGACATTCTCCTACCTATGTCTGATATCATGACCGGTATTTTTAATTGTCAGTCGGATGTTGTTTTCCTTCGCAAACTTCACACCCGCCGCGACTTCATTATCGTTCGTCGCATTAATTGTATAGATTGGGTAGTTTCCGAGGTCGCAGGGAGGGTACGCTGCTGCCGAAGTGTCGTTTGGCAACTTGATGGGACTGCAGGTCTCGATGAGAGGGTACATGTACCCTATTGGGTGTTGCTTTCGCCAGGTCGCCTTGGGACCGGCGAATCTTGAAGTAATGTCATCACATGCCTCAGTATCGGGTGCATCACTCGTGGTAGAAGGGGGATAGCAAGATCTGGCGAAGGGTTCGTTGAGGATGAGTCCTCCGTGAATAGTTTCGTTGAGGGAATCCCATTTGGAAAGCGACAGCCAGCAGTCATCGCCGGGGGCCTATGGTCGCAAATAGTTAGCGTAGGCTACTTTGTGATTGCGAGATGGGCTAGATGCATACACATTTGCATTTTGCCCATGCTAGTGGTAGCCAAATCAATAAGAAGCCGATGAAAAACATGTCAAGCTGCTTTTTGTGGCCTAATTAAGGATGAAATGGTAAAGCAGGAGGGACATGGTCCCATCACATATCTTCTAAAATATTTGCGGCTGTGAATTTATCTTCGGAATTTTCTCATGCTAATTCATGTACGAAAACAGGGTTTGGCATGCAAGGACAAATGACCTACCACGAGGCTCCGTAACCAACAGTTTTGCTTTATCCAGATTATTTTCGCACGAGGCCGGCAGCCTGATTAACAATTCATTTGCATGCGCGCATACAAGAGGTTATTGGGGAAACCAAGACATATTTCTGGGGCATCAAGGCCAGCCACAGATGAAATTTGCTGCAAATTTCACCTTCAATGAAGATCATAAGGCATATTTACCCGACTTAGAAGGTACCTTCGCTGCCCCTGAGATTTTCTCGGAAAGAAGCCTGGGGGGCCTTACAACCCACCACTTGGTCGCATAACCGCGCTTTTGGTAAAGCCAAAGGTCGAGTCCGATCGGCAATGTGTTTAACTCATCAGATCTTCACAATGATATGCGCACGATGAATTGTCCACAGAGGGTGATGCTAACAAGAGCTCTTTCTCGGAGTTTATGCCATGAGTGTGACAACCAAAAGCTTTGAGAGGTCCATTATCTACTTGTCTAAATTATAATACATTAGTGATATCAACAGATCAGGCAAAATGAGGACAGAGAAGACAGTCGCACCAATAAAAGATGGCATTCATAAGATCGACGGTTATTTTTGCGAAGTCGTAAGATTAACCGAGATGTTGAAGTTGGGTGGACCTTGAAGAGACAGGCTTGGATCTAAAGTACTGGATGAGGTGGGGGTATATCGGTTATCCATATTTGGAGAATAAGAGGTGCCTTGTGCATATATGGGGCGGGGCTGCATGTATGGGGGGAGCTCCAGGCTGCCTAGCGAGGGCGGTACGAGATGGCGCAACAACACCCACAGTACTTTGAGATAGGTCGTCAAGGGCATACTAGGAACATAGGATCGACGACGGGGCGAGAATTGATTGCTGAACAGAGACTGTCCTAGATTTTAACATAAAAGAGACCCTCGAACTCCCACCCGGAGGATCTTCGGCCTCAACGGGGCTTCGACATTGGAGTATATTTTCCCAGGCCACCTTGGAAGCCTAAAGTGGCGAGATGCGTCTAACAATACCAAATTTGCAGAGCTTCCGAGACAACGTGTGGGAAGATTAGATTGAAAAAATGTGTAAAAGTTCAAGCTCACCCGCTTCTCATTATTGAACGACTCAAATCTTATCCTATCAAAAGCGTATTCTACGAGGGCACGCGAGCATAACCACTCACATTGCGCAGTTATAGTAGTCTTTTGGCCTATTTGGAGGCAGATTGCTAGCTCGGGGGTGTGTATTTGCATTGAAACAAGATTGGTAGATTGATATGCTGTGTATATACAGAAACATGGAATAGGGTATGAGGCGCGGAGGTGGAGAAATTGGAGCCCATTCTATCCTTGAGGTACAGGGGATTTATGTGCACTCGAGTACTTGACTGGTCTATAATACTTTGTGTTGAGTCTAGGTCTTACTCAGGCAGATCTGTGGGTGAATACAAAATTGAAAGGAAAAGAAAATGTCGTGTACTTTTTAATACCAAGTGATTGGAGGGCGGGTCTGACCCATGTATGAGTTCCAACCATGATGACTGTTTGACACAGAGACTTCGTTATGAGTTGATATAGGTAAATTGAACAATAAAGGAAGATCTTCCTAGCCACACTGTAGCACTATGCTACTTAGCAGCATATTTTTGGTACCATCTGTGAAAGAAAACGGGTTTGGGATTCGATTGTCTCGGACACGGAATTGAGTTGACTTAGCCAGTGGACCGTTTTGAGAAACTAATACTTGAAGCGACAATCCAAGGCCGAGACCAGTGTCTGACAACTCATATCGAACAAGCTTACTAAGTAGTAGCTTACTGTACCGAGTATTGAAGAGCCATTAACATGGCAAGGGTTGTCCTTAAACTGATTCGTCCTCGGGACATGTCGTGAGGTTACTTCAAGGTTCAAATTTGCCTTTCACATTGTGACATAAAACAGTTCATTTCTCCATGTAGATTTTCGAGGTTGGCAGTATTTTACTTAAGGTTCTCGGCCTCAATGGCGTAACCACTGTCGAGTCCGCGCTTCTCAGCCTCAATGGCAGAGCCACTGTCGAATCCGCGCTTCTCAGCCTCAATGGCGTAACCACTGTCGAGTCCGCGCTTCTCAGCCTCAATGGCGTAACCACTGTCGAGTCCGCGCTTCTCAGCCTCAATGGCAGAGCCACTGTCGAATCCGCGCTTCTCAGCCTCAATGGCGTAACCACTGTCGAGTCCGCGCTTCTCAGCCTCAATGGCGTAACCACTGTCGAGTCCGCGCTTCTCAGCCTCAATGGCGTAACCACTGTCGAGTCCGCGCTTCTCAGCCTCAATGGCAGAGCCACTGTCGAGTCCGCGCTTCTCAGCCTCAATGGCGTAACCACTGTCGAGTCCGCGCTTCTCAGCCTCAATGGCGTAACCACTGTCGAATCCGCGCTTCTCAGCCTCAGTGAGGGCAGCACTGTTGACACCTCTCAGGTTGAGAGCAGGGGCAGCCAGGGCTCCGGTTGCCGCCAGGGCAAGAACGGGCATAGTGAATCTCATTTTCGCCTAGGTTCGTTGAGTTAGTCGACATTCCCGCAAAGTGATTCAAGGCTCGGCTCACTAAGTACGTTGTGTTGTTCAAGATAGTCAGGAAATGTTATGGTACAATGGCGTTTGCAGTCGTAACCTCAAAACTAGGTAGTGTGATTCCGCAGGTCTATTGTCCGGGCCTTGTCCAGCCCCGATATTTATAGGTTGGTAGAAGCCTGGCCAAATCCTAAGCCGAGGATGATGTTATTATCCATGATATCATTGGCATAATAAAAGGCTCGTATGCACAGACTACAAATCCACGGCACTCCGTACAATTGGCTTCACGCTTGCGTGGTGCATCGTAGATCTTGTGTCGATCATCTGAGAATAGTGTAGATCGTCAGCCTTGGCGATCGCGCCCATCAAAAATCCACGAACTATCTCCTCCCTACATATCCAGATAGATGTATATCGTCATAAATCCACTTGTTGGCTGCTAATTGATCACAGTAAATGTCGATCAGGTGGGGCGATCGGGGTTGGGCCCAAGCTCCATAGCTAGGATAACCATGTACGGAGTAAAGATCTCACTTTCGGTAGCCTTATCTGAGACAAGTGGCAGTGTGGATCAAATATCGATCACGCAAGGGTCGATCGCCTAAATAATGGTAATAGTTGCCCTTGCAGATTCCCCTATCACATTCCGTAAGATTCCTTTCCAATGTCCGCGGCCACGAAACCGGCTTTCGCCTGTAGTATCTGAAGTAGCGATGTCACTTGAAACTCTTCAAAACTGGAATTGAAATCATCTTCTATAAGTGCACATTAAAGCTTCGTGCAGCCTTCTGGAGATTCAACCAGCAGCATGTCGGTCTTCACCACTTTCAGAGATCAGCTCTACGGCCGGACTGGTCGAAGTAGCTCAGAAGATATTTCTTCCGAAGAAGACCCTTTTCTTGAAAAGCAAAATCTCCGGCAACATGCCCCCGGTCGCAGGTGGCCATGGATTGCTACTACCGTCTCTTTAGCTTCCGCGTTATTATTCATGATCTTATACCATCTTTCCTATCGCTCGTCTCATGCCCTCTCAGCAGGCACCCAGGCGCATCGAACCGATTTCAAAGATTCCCATGCTGCTATCGAGTTGGAGGAGCGCGTTTTCTCAGGAAGACTCTGGTATGACAAAAATAAAGAAGTCGTCTACCGTGACATCGACCCGTCACAACCACAGTACTTCGGCTATCCAAGCCCCGAGATCGATGCCGCTTGGAAAGATCTGCTACATGGTATACAACCACTGACAGTCCTCGTCCATCATCCTAGGAGTATTCTGACAGTATTCAGGTGAATTTGTTCGGATGACTGCGGAAGAAGCCGCACCATACACACCTGAACTAGTTCGAAACCCCGAGACAAACTATTATTATTTTGAGTGAGCATACTGCCCGTTTTGAAACTCGGAAAATTTTCGGATAAAAACTGACATGCATAATACTGTAGGCCCGATATGTTTCACTCGTTACACTGCTTAAATGCAGTTCGAATGGCACTTGATGACGATTATTATTCAAAGCATATGTCACACCATGCCCATCTTGAAGCAGAAGTTAAGAACTCTACGGCGTTCCCAGACGACTGGGATCGTATACATATCGACCACTGCCTTGACCAGCTCCGACAAACAATACAATGCCAGGGCGACCTTTCTCCGGTGCCATTGTATCACCATGCGAATATGAAGATTGGACTTGGAGTAGGGCAAACTCATACGTGTCGCAAATGGGAACCAATGAGAGAGTGGATGGACGAGAGGAAGAAACTTCACCACCAAGACTTAGCGTGGTGAGTGGCTAAGTCGTCATCGGATTTCGTCTTCTGTCCGAAAATATTTTGCTCAAAGGCTCGTGGGCCAAAATGTATATAAAGTGAATTTGGATATCACCTGGACATGTTTACGATCAATTGATTCATACGAAGCATACCTATCAGATACCAAGATAATGTCTGGGATAAACTACAGTGACTTCTACAGTGTCCATCTGGTTTTAACTTCGGTCTTTGGAAATAAGTCTTCCCTTTCAACGCGGAAAGCTCTCAGTGTCCTGATCAGGACCTAAGCGATGGAAAGTCGTTCCATACTTTGTCCACTCTACCTTCCTTCAATTTGCCATATAGCCTCTGGTCGTAAGATTTCCTCGCTCCTTCATTCCTAATTCTACTTCAAGGTCCGAATCTAGCCATAACGCGCGGCCTTTGTTGCCTTTACGGGCTAAGTCTCGAGGCTAAGGCTCGGCATCAAACCATGCCGCAATGTCTCCACCCCCACACGGGGTAGTCCTTCTCCACGTTTTGAATTAGGCACAAAGGGAACTCAGTTTGATGGTCTTTATTGGCTTGGTTTTGAGTGCCGAATATCCGCGTGTGGATTCATTTTGTGTTTTTCTCCGGCATGTCAATTGGGATGCGGGGTAGAAAGAGCTTGATCATTTCCAGAGTGCTCAGACGGCATTTCTGCCTCGAAGCCATGTAATTAAAGAAGGATATGAGTACCCTTTTTGTCTTTAAGATCTAGCAGTCTGCGTCAATTTTGTCCACCAGTTTATTGATGCAATCGTCAATTATGATCCCTCTTATCCCCATTCTTAGTTGGGCTGCGCTGGCTTCCAGCTCGGAATTCCAACCATACTATGCAAACTTAACATGGGAGACCCCAAGATCTCTGTCTAACTGGTCAAATTTGACTGTCGAAACACGGACTGGGACCTTTATTGGCATGCTCAATGATACATATCCTGATGTCCGACAATTTCTACGCGTTCCTTTCGCCAAGGTGAGCTTCCTTGTCCATCCATAGCACTCCATTTATCCCTATGGAAACACTCACATTTTTTTTTCAGCCCCCAGTCGGTGATCTTCGCTGGATGCCCCCAGTGAAACCAGAAAATTCCACAAAAAGAATAGACTCTACCAGATACGGCCCAGGTAAACTTCTTGGCTCAGTCCCCTCGAGAAACCAGACTGACTTTCGAAGCTTGCCCACAATATGTGACTTCCCCAGCAAGTATCTGGAATGAGTACCAACCGCCCAACCTCCTTGTTAGTATAGGAGAGGATCTAAATCAAGGATCTACGGCATGGTCTACTGCCGAGGACTGCTTATCTTTGGCAGTGTGGACACCGTCGTACGCAAACAAGACATCGAAGCTCCCCGTTGCGCTGTTTGTTACTGGAGGAGGTGGAATCACGGGTGGAATCGAGATCCCTTCCCAGCTGCCTGCTCATTGGGTCTCAAGATCCCAAGAGCACATTGTTATCACAATCAATTACAGAGTGAATATATTTGGCAGTAGGTATCATTCACGACCTCTTGAGCAATTGCCCGGCTAACCTATGTTAGATCCAAAATCCCGGGCATTGAATGAAACGTCTCTCTCACTGCTAGACGTACGAGCAGCCGTCGAGTGGGCCTACGAAAATATTGAAGCCTTTGGTGGAGACAGCGAAAACATCATGGTTTGTTCCGTTCTTAATTCTATTATCAGCTCTTTGTGTTAACAAAATTTCAAGCTATGGGGTCAGTCTCAAGGAGGCATTCTGACACACCTTTACACACTTGCATTTCCTGAAGAACCTCTAGCAGCGAAGTTTGGCGTCATTTCACAAGGTGCATCCGCATCCTTGAATCTTTCTACTGCTGGCGATGTTTACCAGGACTTCGATATCGTTGCGAAAGGTCTTGGCTGCAACTATGGAAATGATGCTGAGGCTGAGCTGGAGTGCATGCGGCAAATCTCATGGGTCCAGATCGAAGAGTTTATCAACCGGTACAATGCTACGCCATCGATCGCTTTTACCAATTATATTCGTAAGTTTTACCTCATCCTTTTGAAAAGCACAGCTCCCCGGGACTAATATGGTGCACAGCCGACGAAAAGTACATTTTCTCAAACGAAACTGCACGCTATGTAAACGGACAAGTTGCGAAGGGGCCATCAATCCGATCGGATACCGCGAGAGAATTTCCAAGCACGAATCTTACATATGTGGATGAAGAAGAAAGAATCGCAGACTGTTTGGCTCGATCTGATTCCGACCTGCGGCATTCTATTGGCCTGGAGACTTATCGATACTACTGGGCTGGTATGTCACCTCTTCGTGTATGATGAGTGAATTACTCTAACGCATGCTAGGAAACTTCTCAAATATCAGCCCGGTTTCGTATCTTGGCGCCTTCCACTGGACAGACCTTTTCATGATCTTTGGAACCTATATGCTTGATGTTGGGGCGGTGCCGGATCTGGAGGTTTCGACGTCGGAGGCTATGCAAGATCTGTTTCTCGCTTACTTGAAGGATCCTTCTAGTCTTAAAGACATGGGGTGGCCTGCGTATGATAGTAGTACTGACACCGAGGGCATCATCAAAGAATTTGGTAATGTGACAGCAACGCGGAATGTCACAGGGAGCTGGTTGGATGCAGGCTGTTATAATTCATCTATTCCAATGCGTATTGACGGATAGACTCGAGAATATAGGTATAATTTAGCTCAATATGAGATACAATACGAGGTGGGGGTATATATTATCCAAGGTTGAAGACTAAGAGGCGTCTGATGCATGTATGGGGCGGGGCTGTACATATCACCCCAGGCCACCTGGACGTCTGATTTAGTGGCAACTTATGCCTGATATCAGGATGTTTATACTGTACAAAGCTTATAGATGATTCGTTCAAGTAAAGTATTGAACATTTTTGGGAAGATTTAATCATTCCCAATATTTTTAACGGTCCTTCGGGGAGACCATTAGTGGAGATCATTGCCGCCAGCCCGTGTTTAGTGGCCCGATCCCCATCAACATTCGCCCTCCCGCGGCATCTCCTCCCTGAACGGCTCCTCCGCATCAAGGCTAGAAACCATGCCCACAGAAGCCGAGAACAAGCGTCAAGCCGCCCGCGATGTCATCGACATCCTTGAGGATATTTCCAAAATCCTAGTAAGTGGCCCTGCCTGCATCGAGCGCTTGGAACCCGACACGCGGTTCGGTTTCTCGCGCTTTAGGCGTTGCTTGTCTCCGGTCTGCTGACGCGTTGATAGAACACGAATCTCAATCGGACGGAGCTTTCGCTTTGTGTTTCTTTAATTGAGAATGGCGTGAATCCTGATGCATTGGCTGTATGTTTCCTTGTGTGGTTGATGTCCGGCCTGAGGCGCCTGAGCTAACTATTCCCGATAGACGGTGATTAAGGATCTGCGGAAGGAGACGGGGGCTTCGAGACGGGGTCCTTCGAATGCGCAAATGGAATGATTCTGGTGAATGAGCCGGGATTGAAAATCATGAGCTTATGTCTGAAAATAGTCATTTGACTACGGTGCTGGTTGACTACGCTGTCTATGATGTTATGGCGTTCGGGGTCTTTGGTGGCTTTAACTGGCCGATACCCGTTTTTACGTTTGAATTTTATTGGAATGAGAACTGGTCTTGATTCTTCATTGGAAATCGCTTGCGCTACTGAGTTTGGAGTAATGTAAAGCAGATAACATCGCGTATTCCCACCTGTCGCTAAACGAGGGGATTTGGTTGAGGGGATCGTTGTTTACCTGTTGCAGGCAGATGTAGGGTAAGATATCAACAGATATTGGGAATCAAAAGCAATGGAAATGGGGTGCTGATCTCGTGGATAATATCGTGAAGCTATTCTGATACTTCTATTTCGGAGCTTCCTCGTCCTTCTTGTCCTTGGAGCCGATCTCGCTGGAGGTAGCCTCTGAAGTCGCTTGCTTGGGCTGGTCGCTCTCAGGGAGTGTGGTCTGGTCCTTGGGCTTGGTCTCCTTCTCGTCGTCACTGTCTCCGAGGCTGAAGGGATCGTTCTCAGCCACTGGGGATGGGTCCACCTGGGCCAAGGGCTGCCACTTGCTGGCCTTTCCACCGCTTGGTGGAGCAGCGCTCTTAGTATCAATGGTATTGATTTCTGTTGGGGGGCCTTCTTGGAAAGAGACCTTCCGACGGTCCGGAGAAGGTGATGCGGCCTTCTTCATGCTTGACTGGCCAGGACGTGGGGGACGGGCTGGAGGGGCTGTCATGATATGAGTATACATAAACCTTAGCTAGGGAAATTGAATTACATACCTTCAGAATCCCTAAGCTCAAGAGCTGAGAAATCATCGCCCAGTACTTGCGGGTCCGCATCATAGCGCTCGCGGTCTCCGCTTCGACGGCCAAGTTCACCACTTCGTCGAGGCTGTCCGTAGGAAGAAGGCTGACCGTGCTGTTCGCCAGATTCTTCATCTTCCTCACCATCAAGACGCTTCTTGAAGTTTGTTACCCAAGAGTTGACCTTGGACTGCGTTTCCAAAAATCCCTTGCGCAAGTTCTCTTGGATTTTGGGTAGATCATCTGTAGGCGCTGTTAGCATCAACGGCCCAAATGATTGATTTTGAGCAGATGATACCATCAAAGAAATTCCATTCCTTCTCCTCTGCATCTTCGCTGCCTCGAGGGCGATGGTATCTCGGGTCATTTTCCCATCCGGGGGCCGGCGCACGACGGCCGCCGGAGTTGTAGCGCTCGGCCAGCTGGCGCGCATACAATTCGTCGGCTTCCAGTTGGCTTCGGGTTGTAGATGTAGCAGGCTGGGAAGGGCGAGGTGGCTTTGGCGGAGGGACCATATCTTCTTGGGCAGTGGGGTCGGTCATGCCTATACATCACAGAAGCGTTAGTAAAATGTACAGCTCTTCCTGGCGGGTCCAGAACTTACCCAGAAGGGCATTGAATGCTCGCTCAACATTCCAATTACTCGCAACAAGCACAGCCTTGACAACTGAGGCGTCTATCGAGGGAAATGCCTCTTTGAGAGTGTTCTCTGCATGCTCCTTCGGGCCAAGAGGCCTCGGGGGCTTTGGCGGGGCAGCCGGGGGAGCTTCTGTCGCATTCTGTGGAGGTTCGCTCGGATTCACTTGTGTCACGCCGGACTCTTGGGGTTCGTCCTCGTCATTGAAGTCCAGCGGCCGCGCGGTTGTTGGCGACTCGGCTCCAGCGCGGGGGCTGTTGGGAACCAGAGGGGGTTTGATAGGAGTGACCTGCATAATATGGTGAGTAACGATTTGTGTATGTCGAGAATGATCAGAACACACTGGTTTCTCTTCTTCGGCCATCTTGACGTCTCAAGCAAAATATAAATAGCAGAGAGAAAGAAAATCGTTGCCTGCGAGTACAAATTACAGAACGTGGCGCAGGCAGATGATAATCGCAGAAGCTCCGGTGACGTGGGGGTGCACGTGATGCGGGTAGCTTTATAGTCGCCTCGCTTTTTGTGGTCTACACCACCGCCCTTTCTGGACACGATGAGGATGCGAGTGTCCAAGAGATGAGCAGATCTCTCAGCATGGTGCTGCGCTGCCTACACATAAACTGGATCGAGCTGTACAGAGGCGATTGAGCACTCCCAAAAGAATACACAGCTCCCGACAGACACGCCGCGATGTCTTCAGAGCAAGAGCTCTCGACTTCGTTCATTCCGGCATTGTATAAACCGGCCTCACTTCTTCCAATTGCAAGACACAAAAAGAGTCTTCTATATCTGGTGGAGAACTACCCAGTCACCATCGTGGTGGGCCAGACCGGAAGCGGTAAGACAACACAACTTCCACAATATTTGGAACAAGCTGGCTGGTGTGAGGATGGAAAGGTCATCGCCGTGACGCAGGTAAGTTCAAACCTAATACCAAAGCAAGAAATTTAATTGACTTTCTGTTAGCCTAGACGAGTGGCAGCCACCACGGTAGCTACCCGAGTTGCAGAGGAGATGCGCTGCAAAATTGGTGAACAAGTCGGGTACTCTATTCGATTTGAAGATGTGACATCGGCTTCAACAAAAGTCAAGTTTCTCACAGATGGCATGTTGCTCAGAGAAGCATTAGTTGATCCGTTACTTTCACGATACTCTGTGATCATGGTTGATGAGGCCCATGAGCGATCTCTTAGCACTGATGTACTGCTTGGCATTCTGAAGAAAATTCGGAACAAGAGACCCGAGCTACGCATAATTATCAGTAGTGCGACCTTACAAGCAGAGGATTTCTTAAAGTTTTTCTCCGGAGAAGAATACAACCCTGATGCAGAGCAAGGTGAACTGGGTGGCAGCGTTGGCCGTATCATCAGCTTGGAAGGTAGGATGTATCCGGTGGACACGCTCTATCTTGAAAATCCAGCTGAAGACTACGTTGAGCGCGCAGTCAAAACAGTCTTCGATATCCATACACAGGAGGGAGAAGGCGATGTGCTTGTATTCTTGACTGGCCGCGAGGAGATTGATCGTGCGATTCAATTACTGTCCGAACGAGCAGCATCACTTCACCCTAAATCGGCCTCTTTGTCACCCCTACCATTGTATGCTGGCCTCACAACCGAACAGCAAATGTATGTTTTTGAGCCAACCTCGGAGAATACAAGGAAGGTCATTGTTTCAACCAACATTGCCGAGGCTTCCGTGACTATCGATGGAATCGTCTTCGTGGTTGACTGTGGTTTTGCCAAGCTTCGCGCATATAACCCCAGCACTGGCATCGAAACTTTGACAGCGGTTCCAATATCTAAAGCATCTGCAACCCAGCGCGCTGGACGAGCTGGAAGAACCAGACCTGGAAAATGCTTTCGCCTCTATACCCAAGCTTCATTCGAGCAACTCCCAGAAGCCACAGTCCCCGAAATCCAAAGATCAAATCTGGCACCCATCGTTATGCAGTTGAAGGCTTTAGGTATTGATAATATTGTCCGCTTCGACTTCTTGACATCCCCTCCCGCTGAACTCGTCATAAGAGCCTTTGAACTTTTATTCTCGCTTGGCGCGGTGGATGATTATGCCAAACTCACGAAGCCTCTTGGCATGCGAATGGCAGAGCTTGCAGTTGATCCAATGATGGCCAAGGTTCTTCTCGCGGCTCCTGCGTTCAACTGTCTAAGCGAAATCCTCTCCATCGCAGCTATGGTAAGCCTCCAGGGAACTGTCTGGGTGCATCACGATGGCGATAAAAAGAACGCCGAGAGCCATCGTCGCAAGTTCGCGGTTGAAGAAGGTGACCATCTTACCTATCTGAACGTGTATCAGGCATTCATTACAAAGGGGAAGAAGGATCCGAAATGGTGTCGGGATAACTTGTTAAACTTCAAGGCCCTGCAACGTGCCGTCAGCATTCGCAGTCAGTTGAAACGGTACCTAGAACGCTTTGGAATACAGGTTGATGAGACACTCTCATCTCGCCAGCTCGTAGACTTGAGCAAGCAGCCTGAACAGATTCGACGATGTCTGACAACTGGCTATTTTGCTCATGCGGCCAAGATGCAGCCTGATGGGACCTTTAAAACGGTGAGCGGAGGCCTTACGCTCCATGCTCACCCAACATCTTTGATGTTTGTAAGTAATCTCTCTTATTCATTATCTGAAACCTTGACTAACATTCCCATTCAGAATCGAAAGGCTGACTGGGTGATCTTCCATGAGATCATGCAAACTGGTGATAAGACCTACATTCGTGATGTCACCAAGATTGAGAAAGGTTTCCTCATTGAATATGCACCAGAATACTACAAGGTCACATAATCTATGTCTCTTAGTGGAACTCAAATGAAATGGATCAGCATGAACAGATCCGGTGGCGTCTTGGCGTAGGGGCTAGGGGTTAGGGGCTATTTAGAATCAATCGCTAGAAAAGATAACGCCAGACCTTGTGGCCTTTTTCAATTCAAAAGCCCGGATTCAGAATTGGAGTGCGCGAGCTCAAATGCCTCATAGTCACCTTCTCTTAATTTTTGGCGAATATCAAATCAGACATTGGATGGCACGAACTTACGAACCAAAGCCAAAGCCGTCCACCCCAGACACAAATAGCCCTCGTAAAATTAAACAACACAACCGGAGGGTTGAGTTTCACATATAGAATTGTTCTAACGAAAGTAGTACACAAGGGTAGTGGATTTCTGGAATCTTGGATTAGACAACGCGTGGAGAAAATACCGCTGCGAGGCCACACAGTAAGCTACCGGGTAGTAAGAGCCGCGTTGTTGGTCTGGATCTCCTCAGCCACAAGGTTCCACCTGAAACCCTCAGCTTGTCACGTCTACCCTCGAGGTCTTTTCAGACAAACTGGGCTCTTTCCAATATGTCCGACCATCATCACCACCACCATCACGGCGAGGGCGGCTGCCACGGCGAAGATGGACATGATCATTCGAATGATATCACGCCGGCCATCCAGTCTCTTCTCTACTCCCAAATTGACTTTGACTCTATCAACACACTGAATGGTAAGCAGGTCATCACCCAGAACTCAAATATTCTGCCAGCCTAAGCTAAACCTTCTTCTGAGCAGAGGCAACTCCCAAGGCTGGAGCTGGGATCGTGCAGAAAACATGGGCAGAGCGGCTCAACGATAAACCCGAACTCGAGAGCGACGCTGATGAACAGCTACTCATGTACATCCCGTAAGTATTTTCGCGTGAATTTCTTCTTCTTACTTGAAGTGAGGCTTTTATCGCCGGTCACGGCCACTCGAGATGATCGCAAGCTGCTACCCCGCCAACTGCCCCTCATCATCAACTCGGCAATTCCAAAAACACGAAAGCTAAGACGATGATAGATTCACTGGTCAAGTCAAGCTGCATTCGTTGCTCCTCTACACAGCACCAACCTCTGCAGCTCCTAAGACTCTGAAGTTGTTCAAAAATCGCGACGATCTCGACTTCTCAACAGCTTCAGAGCTCTCGCCAACACAGACCATCGAGATCCCGCAGCCGGTTGTCGGTGCGGATGTTTTCGAGCTGCCCCTCAACAGAGCTCACTGGAATACGACTACATCTGTCACTCTCTTTTTTGAAGATAACTGGAGCGATGGAGAAGATGACGTTACTAAGGTGGGATACATCGGGTTCAAGGGCCAGTTCATGGCATTGAATCGGGAGCCTGTCAGTTTCTTGTATGAAGCTGCGGCTAATCCTGGTGACCATGTCGCAATCCCAGGCGTTAGTGGCGTCGGGGGGCGGATTATGCCTGGTCAATAAAAACGGGGGTTCAAGATTCAGGAAGTAGAAAAGAACGATATTTGCGAGTTTGAGAGGAAACCATTTCAATGTATTCTTAGGTCTACCTGCCAACAATAATGACTGATGAACAAAACTCAATATGAAAACCAAACGCCTTGCAATGCTTTGATCTCTATACAACGATCAATCAGAAATATATAGTGGAAGATTATGCGGCCAGCGCCATTCGAGCCTTGGCTTTGGCCTTGGTAGGCTCGGCGGGGGTCTCTTCGACCTCCTCTTGTTCAGCCAGGTCACTAGTAGGAGCAGAAGGCCATTTGGTGGGTTGCTCGACCGCTGGTGCAAGCTCGCTTTGTAGCGCCTCCAGTTCGTCTTCGACGTCTTCTTCGTCTTGGGTGGAAAGGTTGCCGGCAAGCATTTGGGAGATTTCCTGTGTGCGGGAAACGTTAGTAAAGTCAACGTAACAGGGAGAGCATATATATATGCAATATTCCCAGGTTCTCCATACCTCCTGGTAAGCGCGCGCTTCCTCGTTCTCTCCCATCAGTTTCTCGACACCCTCGATTCCGCCCATCTCCTTGTTGATGGCTTGGAGAACCTGCGTTCCTTGCTGCAGGCCGTACATCACATCCTTCTGTACCAGGGCAAACTCCACCTGACTCGCTAATTGTTCGAGCTGCGCAAGCTGTCCGTCTGTTTTCTCCAGCAGGGACTCCTGGTACTTCTTGCGCCGCAAAGCAAGCAGTGCCCGCCGCCGATCATTCTGAGCCAAACATTCCTTGGCAATCTGCGTCTCTCGGTCTGTGAGGACGGTAATCCGTTTCTGATATTGTTTTAACTTGTCGCGCTGGTTCTTCAGATCGAGGATCGCTCTGCAGTTCCGTTCCCACTCTGTTAGCTTGTGTACACCGCATGGCGGCTCCGCTTCGGAGAGGGGTCTCGTGAGGTTGGCCCACGCGAGCATGCACGCTCAAGGACGCAGAGAACAGTGCAATAATGCCAGCAGACAGTCAGAAACTCACCGATCCTGCGACGAAATCTTCGGTGAACTCCCCGCGTTTCCCATGGCGCAATGTTGTCGGAACTATCGAGCGCGGATGACGTTGGTGACTAAACGCTCTCTCGGCGGGTCTTTATCGCTTCCGCTTTCCCCGATTTTTTTTTCTCGTTATCGCACATCACCATGCCTAGGAATCGCGGGGGCAGGCCAACCCTTAGCCAGGGGCTAGATCGAGAGGTACGACACGGTCGAGTTCGTCGCTGAATCAATTGTACTCATGCTCTATGTAGGTCTACCAAGTCGTGCGCAAGATCATTGACGACCAAGCGGACACCGGCCGCGTTCGCCTTTCCGTTCAGGCGGTATACGAGTCGATTAAGAAGTCGAATTCCAGTTTGAATCGCCGGCCTAAAAAGGTTTTGGAAGATAGCTTGGAGCGGGTATTGGAGGTTGTCAAGGCTGATGCCGATGAGGACGACGAGGAGTCCGTGGAGGGCGATTTCGAGGGCCTAGAGGAGCCGCCTGCTACCGTACGAGTGTTCTTTCGACGATATCCGATTGCAATAAACGGCTAATCCCTTCAAGGAACCCAACGGAGTGAACCAGAGCATTGTCGGAAATTGGACGACCCCGAAATCAAGCACCAAAAAATCCGAATCAACAAATACATCGTCGAAGAGAAAAACAAACGGCGGTGAATCAAGTTCGAAGAGACGCAAGGCTGATGCTGCAGTTGATCGATCGCCACCCACGCATGTCAGCCTAGCTGATTTGGGTGGTCTCGATGATGTGGTCCAGGAGCTGGGAGATTTGGTTATTCTTCCAATGACCCGCCCACAGGTCTACCTCTCGTCAAATGTTCAACCTCCTCGCGGAGTTCTGCTCCATGGACCCCCAGGATGCGGTAAAACCATGATAGCGAATGCATTCGCTGCAGAGCTTGGAGTGCCTTTCATTTCGATTTCCGCCCCCTCTGTGGTTTCTGGAATGTCTGGCGAGTCTGAGAAGGCACTGAGAGAATATTTCGACGAGGCGAAAAAGCTCGCCCCTTGTTTGATTTTCATTGATGAGATTGATGCTATCACACCCAAGCGCGAGAGTGCGCAAAGAGAAATGGAGAAGAGAATTGTCGCTCAGCTATTGACTTGCATGGACGATATTGCCTTGGAGAAGACAGA
Source organism: Penicillium coffeae (assembly GCA_035985395.1). Taxonomy (NCBI): domain Eukaryota; kingdom Fungi; phylum Ascomycota; class Eurotiomycetes; order Eurotiales; family Aspergillaceae; genus Penicillium; species Penicillium coffeae. Next base: position 414,163 of record CP142594.1, on the reverse strand, counting down.
CGGAAAGCCTGTCATTGTGCTTGCAGCGACAAATCGACCGGATAGTTTGGACGCCGCGTTGCGGAGAGGAGGACGTTTTGACAAGGAAATTAACATGACCGTTCCCTCCGAGCCTGTCCGAGAGCAGATCATCAGAGCCTTGACACGCAAGTTGAGACTGGCAGATGATCTTGATTTCCCAACTCTTGCTAAGAGAACACCCGGTTTCGTCGGCGCTGATCTGAACGATCTTGTTTCTACCGCCGGATCGGCAGCTATCAAGCGATATTTGGATATTCTCAAATCCAACAGCGGCGAAGAAATGGAAATCGAAGGCGATGACGAACTTAGTCCTCGAGTCCGCGAATTGCGCCGTCTTATCACCCACGCCAAAGAGACCCCCATTGGCGCAGAAACAGAGACGGTCCTCGTCTCAAACGCAGACTTCTTCACTGCCCTTCCTAAAATCCAGCCCTCGTCTAAGCGTGAAGGCTTCGCAACTATCCCGGACACAACATGGGCCGATATCGGTGCACTGGGTGGTGTACGGGACGAACTGTCTACAGCTATTGTGGAGCCCATCAGAAACCCTGATATCTACGCTAAGGTTGGAATTACTGCACCTACGGGTGTTCTTCTTTGGGGTCCACCGGGTTGCGGTAAAACATTGCTCGCTAAGGCCGTGGCGAATGAGTCTCGCGCAAACTTCATCAGCGTTAAGGGTCCTGAACTGCTGAACAAGTTCGTTGGTGAATCTGAACGTGCTGTGCGCCAGGTCTTTGTTCGCGCCCGCTCCTCTATCCCTTGTGTTATCTTCTTCGATGAATTAGATGCTCTCGTGCCTCGTCGTGACGACAGTCTTTCAGAAGCCTCTGCCCGAGTCGTCAATACCCTCCTTACCGAGTTAGATGGTTTAGGCAGTAGTCGCCAGGGCATCTTCGTCATCGCAGCTACTAATCGCCCTGATATTATTGACCCTGCTATGCTTCGTCCCGGCCGTCTCGAGACATTGCTCTTCGTTAACCTTCCATCGCCACTTGAGCGGGTCGAAATTCTGCAGACCCTTGTTCGCAAGCTGTCCATCGATTTCGGAGAAGACTTGCGCCAGCTGGCGGAGGAGTGCGAGGGATTCAGTGGTGCTGATCTTGGTAGTTTGCTTCGCCGTGCGGGTTACATGGCTATCAAGCGCCGCGATACTATTAAGTTCGAGGACTTTGTTGCTGCGAAGTCTTTTATCAGGCCTAGTGTTACTGATCTTAAGAAGTATGAGAAGCTTCGACGTGATTGGAGTGGAGGCGTTGTTTGAGATCCTGATATGGAGCTTTATAAGGCTTACTGAGAATACCCATTTGCTTGTACATACCATTTATAGAGCTGGTTTACAAAAGTTCAATTCGAAATCATTCGACCATAACCTTGGAATTCTGCCCTCGAGGGTTTACGTCTTAGTTCAGATTAGGGGGAATTTGGAATGATGAAATACTTTTTGTGCTAGTTGAGAGGCTATACAACGTACTATGCACAGATATATGATCAAAACGCCGATGACAAAACGAAAGATATCCATGCAAAGAGAACCATAATTACATCCACAACCGACACGTTCCATCCGCGCCAGCACTGACACACCACGCTTCGCGCGGATGCCAGTCAATATCCAACACACCGAGTTCACCAGTGATCTTGTGTCCCTTGAGAACCTTGAGAGGAACAATGCTAGCGTTGCTAAGCATGTCTCCGGTGACACTTCCGTGGAAGATCTGCAGCGATCCGTCGTCACTTGCGTCCGCGAAGAGTGGGTACCGGCCTCCAGGGTGGAACTTGACGGCACGGATAGCCTTGCGGTGGTAACGCAAAGTCTTGTAGGGGCGCTGGGAGAGATCGAGATCGTGCCAGAGCAGACGACGGTCGTAGGAACCGACGATGATGTTGTCACCACCTGATGCGGAGGATGAGGTTGGATGGATGTCGAACGAAGAGATCCAGCGGGCACCGGGCTGGAGAATCTTGACCAGTAACTGGCGGGAAAGATCGTAGGCACGAATTGAGCGCTGGTTGGCGACGAAGAGGATGGGTTTCGATGGGTGGAAGTGGGCGGTTTGAGGGGGACCACCGCCCTTGAGACGGCGGCGGAAGGGGAATTGCGTGAGGTGCTTGGAGAGGGTATGGATGGAGATAGCCACGGAGGCAGGTGTGGAAGAGCCGGAGCAGACTGTGACGAAGTAGTCACCACGTCTGTGCCAAGAGAGGGATTTCGGCACATAGCGAAGGGGAATGATGACAGAGACACCAGCGTCGGCGAGGGCAGATGAAGGTCTGATCCACTTGGGAGGAGTGTTCTTCTTCGAAGCCTCCGCAGGAGTAAGAGCTGGGGCCGAAGAAGCAAATCCCCAACCAGCGTCGAGGATGTCCAGGCTGGCCTGCTCAACTTCTGGGTCGCTGATGGGAGGGACGGCGAGGTAGATATCGTCACCTGCAGCAGCAGCAAGAATGACGGCATCCTTTCCTGGGCGCCAGCGGACGACGTTGACAGCGTCCTCGTCGCTGAGCTGGACGCTCCAGAGCTGTCGTCCGGTGAGAAGTTCCCAAACACGGACAGTACCATCGTCACCTCCAGTTGCGAGCCAAAGACCGGCAGGATCAACATGCAGCGAGCGAACACGGCCCTTGTGGCCACGGAATACAGTTGCACAGGTTGTGGGGAAGGGCTTCAGCTCTTCAGGGCTAGGAAGCTTGGGAAGCAAGCTCTCGGGGTCGATGTTCAACTTGCTTCGTCGAACGCGAGGAGCCAGGTAGAGATCCAAACAACGCTCGAACTTCTCCTGCACAAAGTTCTCGTAACCAGGTACCCGACGGAGAGAGCCAAAGTCATTGGCCAAGAAATCCTTCTCACGATCCTCGGGATCGATCTGTTCCCATTCCTTGCGCTCTTTCTTGTCGGGGAGGTACTCGGGAGGAGGGTGGTAACTCTCTTCGTATCCGGGCGGTGGAAGTTTCGGTGCTGGGACATGCATCGGGTGGTCTGGTCGCTCGGCTTCATCGGCCCACAGGTCGTAATTAATCAAGTTGTCGTCCTGCTCCTCACGCTCCTCTGGTGGCCTGTAGGGAAGAATACGGCCTTCTCGGATGGCCTTGACAATCTTCATCACACGCTTGGCCTCGTGCTTCGAAGGAACGAATCGTCTCTTAGGCTCAGGAGCAGCACTCAAAGGCATGATCTCCTTCTGGCTCGAGAAATACTCGACCAAAGGCTCATATTGGTCATAGCCATCTCCGGGAATTTCGTTCATTTGCACCTTCTTCAACAGCTCAAGCTCATCTTGGCTCAAATTCAATGGCTTTCCAGTTGAGGGATCGGTGAGACCAGTCCATCCCTTGGGGATCTCAATGCTATCCAGCAAAGCATCCAGAGCATCACCCTTGGCTGGGCGCATGATCTTTTTTCCATTGATGTCGTAACCAATGTGAGGGTATTGGTCGTAGAAAGACAGGGGAATGTCACCAATCGTGTTGGCATTCTCTTCTGTGTCCGAGTAGTCGGAGTTGTCATCAGGGTTGATCTCGTCGTACAGGTATCGGTCGTTTCCATTGGCGTCCTTCACGATGCGAACGTTGGGTTCATCGATGGAGAAGTCGACTTGAGGAGTCTTTTTCTGACCCTCCTCCTCATCGCCATCCGAGGGAATCTCGTCGCTGTCCAATTCTTCCTCCTCGTCCTCGTCGGAATCGCTGAACTCGTCAACCGGCTCAGCTTCGGAGTCGCTATCGTCTTCACTCTCAGACAGATCATTGGCGCTGTCTGAGAGCGCACCATCGAGATTGCTCTTGCTCAGCTCATCGCCAGAGAAAACTCCAGCTTCTTCCTCCACATCGCGGGTGACCGCCTTGCGCTTCTTGGAGGCTTTTCTGGCGTCCATAGTTGCCGTTTGACCTTGACATGAATTGGCCGCGATTTTTTTTTTTCTTGTCGGCTCCGCTCACCGCCCACATGACTCCCCGCTCCAATCTTATCGCGTATCGGCGATTGATCATCAGGGAATCGCCGTCTACTGATCACAACGTCGAATGAAGCTTTGGGTTGCGACGACTCGTTCAACGGCTCATGGATGCATCAATACCAAGCAGCGAATCTCCACCAAACGTGGAGCCAAAACGTCATGCAGCATGCGACGAGTGCAGTATGTTGTCTCAAGGTGTAAAAACGTCTAGAGGAATACTGACCATAGATCGCTCTTTATAGGGAAACGAAAGCTGAAATGCTCTGGAGAGCCGTCTGGATGCACAAGATGTCTGAAACAGTCAATACCATGCAGTTATTCTGTGCAGAAGCAAATGGGGCGCCCACCCAAGAAGAGATCGCGTGTGGACGATGAAGTACCCGAATTAACGCGCAGCAATGTGTGGCAAACCCCCGAAGATACACCTCCAGAGCCTCCGTTTGAAGTTCCTCCTCATTTCCCCGAAATAAATTCCGCCTTAGAAGCCCGCGAGATATGCCCGCTACTATTTTGGCAGAATCAACCCGAGTCTCAACTTCCAATGGGCGACGACAAGAATAACATGACATGGGGAATGCCACCAGAGCGTTTAAAGAATCCTCTTCCAAGCTCTACCAGTGACTGGCCAGACTTTTCGACCGTTTCTCAAGCTTCAGGGGTCCCAATCCCAAACTTTATGGATTTCACAGGCTTCTCTCCTAATCCCCTTACACCACCTGATGATACGGAGAACCGCCAGTGTACATGCTTATCTCATTTATACCTCTGCCTCAGCAATTTATCATCAATGGCAGCTTTTCCTATCACCGATCAAACAATCTGCTCACTACAAATTATGGCAAGAACCGCCAGTGAGGTAATCCGCTGCGAAACATGTCCGAAGAATTTCGCTACGGGACTTCAAAATGTCATGTTCACTGGCACACTTTTAACAGTACTTGCGGATGCTTGGCTCCGTATGTATCAAAGTGACCCTGTCGAGCTTGGCCTGCAGCATGCTCCCTCTGAATTCATTGATCGTATCACACAATGCGAAGATCCAGCCCAGGGCTGGAAAAATTGGCTCCGTCAAACAGTTCGCAAGGGTGTAGTTGGAGGCAATCTTGATCCAGCTGCTTTTACCCGTTGTTCTGAAGTGCCGAGCATTATGCAGTTAATTATTGCCGTCGAGGACCGTCAGCGACGTTGGCATGAACCTGGCAAGCATCCATTAAATGATAACCATTTCTCTATGGGCGGGCTTATGGGGAACCAGGATTGCCAGAAACCTTTGGATGAGAAGGAGCTACTTTGTATGCGTGTCGTGGGGAGTGCGCGCCAAGTTCTCAAAAAGTTCAACTTTGGGCCTGAGGATTTCCCAGATGGGGTCATTCCTGCATGCTTTGAAAATAATCACTAAATAAATGCTTTAGTTGAGGGATATTATTCGGAGTTTCATATCGGCGGCAAGCGAGTTTCTATTCTCTTCCAAGCACTGATGTTGTTGCAAGGAGTTTCACGGACATCCAGGCACAAATATACACGTAGCGAGAAAACAAAATCTACAAGGCCTTACTTCAACTTCCTGATGCACAACATGTAAAATTGATCAAAAGTTTGCTACTAAATTCCCGATGAAATTCCTTCTTCCAAAATTGGAGTAAGATCTGGTGAGAATTGTGTTGTATAGAAACCCCCAAGCCCAGACTTACACGTGACGAACTACAGCCGCAGATAACTTAACATCCCGCCGATCAATCGACCCCCTCTGCGATTTCTCAACCCACGCCGCATCCAGAGCTGACCTTGGGAAGCGCTTGACAATGTCTACCGAAAGTCTTCCAATAAATCCGGCCGCCTTCGGCGAGGCGATCACAGAGCTTCCACTTTCAGCAATCTATGGAAAAGTCTCCGAGCTACGCAACTCCATCACACATCTGCACCGCTCAAACCTGGAGCTCCGAATCTTCCTCCTCGAATCGCAGGACACCGAGGAAGAAAAGAAAGAGATAGAAGGCTACGTGAATGAAAATGAGACCGTAATCGATTCTATGAAAGAGCGATTACTGTTACTGAAGAAGGAGTTGGAGAATCGAGGCCAGGAATGGATCGAGGTTGAAGATCCGGAGGACGGAGAACAGAAGGACAGTGAGCCTTCCGGGAACCAGTCCTCTACCCCTGCTGCCCCTGCAACGAATGGGACTGGTGCTCCTGAGAATGGCGACCAAAATTCCGGCGCGGGGCATGGAGGAGATGACGGAGTTTATCTATGAGAGCGGGGAATTGTGCATCACAAATTACGAGGCAATCGAACCCCCCCAAAGACTGGACAAAGTGAAAACACATTTGTTCCCCGAGCGTCTATCGGGGGCGTTCCGCAAACAAACCCAAGACAGTTTCTAGCGAATAGCTGAAGCTCTATAAGCGCCGCGGAGCCCACCTCCAAGCGCCTCGAGGAAGTCGGTCTAAGGATACGACCGAGGGTTCCGGCTCACCCAGGATTATTCTATAGATTCGCTACGACCAAACCAGTGGCATGCAAACGGAAATCTTGTTTTCTACTCGATGCTCACGTCAAATCATCGTCTCTCGATATGAGGTATAGAACAGACTCGCGGTCCAGATGACCTGCATCTGCATGAAGAGGGGCTCATGTACGAAGCATTCACCCTGCCTAGCTGATGCGGGAACCGGGAATAATATGCAAAGTTCATCATGTAATAGTCACACCGCATGCTAAATGCTCAAAACCTTGGATCTTTGCCATAGCGGTGATTTCCCCCGACCCACTGCCCTCATGGCACAAAGCAAAAAGCGAAATTCATATAAAGTGGAAACAGTCCAACGCCAGGTCGAAAAAAGTAACTTGGTATGTGTCGTCAATGTAGAGAAATAATAGCTTGCTCCAGGCGGTCTTCGATAGAAGATATGTCCAATTCTAACTGGGTGGCGCTTGTGCCACTGCCCAGTGGCCACCGTTTAGGGCCTCGGGAGGCACACGCTGCTGCTTGATGAATAGGTCGATCAACGGCTGCATTGGCTCCATTTCCTTGTCGGAGACCAGCTGGTAGTACTTGGCCACTGTCACGAAGTGAACGAAGCACATGTTGAGAATGTCGTGCTTATTGATGTGCCAGAAAGGGTTCAGCCAGTGGGCATGGTACAGATGTGCGTAGCAACGGAACATCTGCTTCATGATTCCCTGACAGTCCTTGTAGAAAGTTTGAGGGAATCCACTGGACTTGCCAATCCAGTCATCGGCCGATCCGTTTGGTCCAGCTGGAGCACCTTCTGCTTGGTCTGTGGGTTCTCCGATGGCAGCAGCGGCATCCTTCGTGGCGGAGGTTTCAGGGGCACCGGCGACCTTCTCGGTGGGGAACATGACGGGGTCGTGGATTTTGCTGACAATCCATTTCTCAACACGGTTGATGAACTTTGGCGCAGAGATCTTGGCGGCACGGCCGTCAACGAGCCATGTGTAGGTCAATCTAGAAACAAGACAATTCCGAATCAGTTTTGAAACCCCATATTTACCCCGCATTGTCGCACTTACCGGCCAGCAGACATTGTCGGGCAAGTGCTCTCATTGCAAATGGGAACACCGGTCACACCGTTGACCTCCTGGATGACCTGGAGCATGCCGTGTAGTAGGCGGTATTGTTCAACAACTAAGATCCCCCATCAGCATTGAGCCCCTCAATTGAGCCAGAGACCCCTCTTGGAGGAAAAATATGACTTACTTTGGTGAGCAAGCCACTCGCCCAATTCCACATTCTTCGGGCAAGCACAGAGGGTGAGGAAGTTACCCCTCACATTGAGAGGGGCGTACTTCTCCTGGAAGAAGTACTTGGGGGCATCGGGGTCGTTGGCGGCGAGGTTGTCCAGAGTGAGGCTGTTTGATAGGGAAGGAGAGTTCGACATGGCGCGTGGGTCTTGAGGAGCTTGAACGGGGCTCTTGGGAGGAGTGTTCTTGTTATTTCCTCCTCTGCCAAACCCTTGGCGACTGTGGAAGTAGATCAGCAAGTTGTTCGGGTGACCAAGTCAGGGGTCTGGGCGTGAGACGGGGATCAGGGGTAAAGAAAAGGTCAGAAGCGAAGGCTCAGGGAAGACCCGGAGCTGGTGTTTCCCAATTTCCAGGCAATCGGAATGCTGCTTTGTGTTTGTGGCGCCCCGGTTGGGATGCAGTAGACTATGGAGGGGGTGGCATAAAAGGCTGGATGAAGGTGGGATATACCCCGTCTTTGCAATTTTGCTCGGACGGATTTCCAAGAGGCATTCACTTACACGCTCTGAAAGAAGGTCGCCATGATGTATAGATATGAACCTCAATTGAACACAATCACAGCAAGTTGGAGACGGTGAAGACGAGACTCCCCTGCGGTTCCACTCCCGCTTCTTTGGGTCCGGCCGCGGATCATCGTTTAGTCCGCCTCACATTCGCGCTCGACTGAAGCTCCGGAGATCACTCTGCTACAAAGCTCCCCAGAGCTTTCATTCGAGCCTCAATTGCTGGAGTTGGGATTTTCTTCTTTCTCATACACTCAGAGACTTCCGCTTAGTCGATCCATCCCATAAAGTCTCTTCACATTCACACAATGTCCTCAGACGAAGAGGGTGTCCGGCGACCCGGCCGCAGCACCGCACAGAGTCCCGTGGCTAGCGACGCCCACAATGACTCTGGCGACGACAATCTCGGCGGTGACAACCTAGATGATAACGACGCTGATCTCTTTGGGTCTGATGGAGAAGACGGAGGGCTGGACGATGAGTATGATGCCTTCTCAGGAATTGCGACAAGGAATTAGCACTGATACTTTATTCATAGACGCCCCCATCGTACCCTCGAAGATGAAGCACTCGACTCGGGCGATGACGAAGGCCGCTATGATCGTCGCGATCGCATGGATGACGATATGGACGACGTGGACGACCATACCGTCAACATCATGGACGTGAACCTTGCGCGGGCGCCAGTGCCAGCGACCAATGATGGCAATGTAAATCGACACTTACACACCGAGCAATATGAACTAAATGCTAACCGAAATGTCCACAGGTCTACACAATGCGTGTGCCCGACTTCCTGACAATTGAGGCGGAAGAATTCAACCCAGAGACCTATGTCGCACCGCCCTACTCTACAGCTGCAACATCACTTTGCTGGCGCAGAGATCCAGCAGATGACGAGACCCTGCAATCAAACTCGCGTATCATTCAATGGGAAGACGGCTCTCTTACTCTTCAACTCGCATCCGCTCCAACCGAACAATACCGCATCGCGACCAAACCGCTGGCACCTCTTTCCAAGACTGGCCAATACGACACCAAACTGGACTCGCATGTCTACCTCGGTGCTGCCGTCGAAACCTCCTCGCTCTTCCGCTTGACATCGCACGTCACACACGGTTTAACCGTGCTCCCAACAACCCACGAAACAGACGATGCTGTTCTCAAGCTTCAAGAATCTTTGGCAGCTGCTACCCGCGGCAAGAAGAAAACCGTCGACGGCTCCGCACCTGTCATTGAGACCACCGAAGATCCCGAAGCCGCCGGTAGACGTGCCGAGGTTGCTGAACGAGATGCACTTCGTCTTAAGCGCCGCAAGGAAGCACTCGCAGAACGCGAACTTGACCGTGGCCGCCGGCCTCCTCCCAGGACCCTTGGAACTGGTCTCAGCATTGGTGGCCTCGAAGGGGATAGCATGTCGACAACCCGGCCTCGTGCTAAGCGCCGTCCCAATCGCCGTGGAGAAATCTACAGTGACGAGGAAGAAGACTTCGGTGGCCGCGGCGGCAATACTCGTGAGGATGAGTATGACGAAGATGATGGCTTCTTGGTTGGCAGTGATGAAGATGTCGAGGAGGGTGATGATGGAGATGAAGAGGAGGAGCTCGAGGATGACGATATGGACGCGGAGGGCGAAGTTGACGACGAAGTTGCACCTGCAAAGCCTTCGCGTAAGCCCGAAGCTGAAGCTCCACGAGGAGGAACTCCACCAAGAAAGAAGAATCGGTATGTCGTGGATGACGAGGACGAGGATGAGTGATCTCTCTTTTACTCCGGATATCCATTACTTTTGTCTTTACCGGCTTGGGCGTCACATTACAGGTAGGAAACTAGTACAAAACTTTCTACATCAGATACCAAAAATTAATGAAAGCGATGATTCCTTCCATTCAGTTGGCAATTTAAACTAGTCCGGTACAATGGTCAAGTAGCCTCTACGAAAAATCAAACAGCTGACAGACAATGCGCCTGTCTTTCTGATCAAACAATCCCCGTCCAGTTACCAATATTGAGCCAATCTTCCTGCGCCACTGGATTTGGCTGAGAGGACTGAGCGCCAGCGAGCAGTCGATACCAATCATATTGTGCCACCGGTACCATCATCGGCTCTCCTTGAAGACCAGGCGTAACACAGTTTTGGTATTCTTGATAAACGTCTTGGAAAACGTCATGTACAGCCTCAGCATTTGGCCAGTATCTTGCTAAGAGCGAAACAGATCGAAGAAGCTGTGATAGATGCTTGAGAACTTGAATAGCTACCAGGAAAGATTGGTCAGTTATGGCAGCCCGGATCTCATTTGCTAGTTGGATTCCAGCGGCTGTGGCTGCGCTGACAGCAGTGAAATGACACTGAGCCAAGCAGTCAAGTTTTATAATTGCTTGAAAGGTATCAACTATAGCCTGTGCAGCCATCGAGCAGATCGTCTGACTGTTTGCTTCACCAGGGAAGTTCCGATGAAGATGGAGGAGCACGAGATTATAATGCATTTGCAGCTGGCAGTCCCATGATTCGCAGCACCCTGTGGTAGATGCGAGCTCTGGCTGCAAATACCATTGACAGAGACGAGCGTCAAGTGCCTGGACGTCAATTATACGTTCTTGTGAGGGTTCTGCCAGTGCGAGGACTTCAAGTCCAATATAACTGAGTTTCACCAAACGAGTCAGGAAGTCATGACAGAAGCTCATGTCAGTTGGTGCTGCATATGTTTGCCCAGGCGTGTCTATCATATCTTCGGTCGATAGATCTAACTGATCTATATCGCTAGCGCGAATGGCACAGGGACGACCATTTTCAAGCGCCGAGAAAACCTCGCATACGAATGCCGACCACCAGATCCGACGGTACTGAGCGGTTTCTTTCGCCGGGAGTGTCGGACTGTATCGGTGCATCCCAAGGCCTGAACCAATGCGCACTGCAATGCCGCTCCAGTACCATGGTCCTCCTGTCACAGTATCGCCATCCCCTACATGCCGGGTGAACAGAATAGCTGCTTGCATCAACTGGGAGCGATCTGTCTCATGGCGAATGTGAAATAACATGCTTGCACGGCGGAAAAGAGTTGTCTTCACTGCATGTCTGGCGTTGGCAACAAGGTGATGTGTGCAGGCATGAGCGCCAGCCATCAGAACAGCCTGCAAGAGAAGTAGCGGAGGCGGCTTATCGGGAGATCGATATTGTTCCATGAATTCCGGCATGGATATCACAGGATGGAATGGGTGAACGTGTTCGAAGTATGCGGCGACCAGCGCATCGCGTACTTCGCGCGCGGGGAACGATGATACATCTGATCTTAGCTCGTGGGCTGGAATGCTGCTCCATGCTTCAGGGCCTGGTGTCCACTCTTTCGTGGGTCTGATAGGAGGGTATGGAAAATGAATACTTTCTCCTGATGCGTCAATATCACTGTATGAAGTGCTGCTTTCGAAGGTTCGTTGTGTCAAGTTGTTCTGTGAGGGATTTGTAGGGTTTATGGGCCAATGGGCTCCGTCTAGCTCACTTTGACCGGGAAAACGAGGTATTCGGCGTGATATATGATGGAATTGAACCAGATGTACAAGGTTAGACACTGCCGTGCCTACGTATGCAATGCGCATGGTGTCCAGGGAGTTGAACACGCCCCAAGCGGCTGCATTAATACCGTGTCTGAAGAAACGCGACAAGCCGCTACGAGCAAAGCTGTCCCTTCTTGGTGCTGGCCTGTTTGATATAGGACTTTCATAGGCTGGCGACTTTGTCATTCCATCTTCCGAAAGCGCAGTGCCATGGTCTGCTGAGCCGCGAGGACGACTACCAACTCCCTCGACACCTACATCCTGCTCCTCATTTCTCTCGAAATGACAAGGGCCATGTGAGCTAACTGCCCTTGGAATTTCAGGCTCATCATCAGCCGCAGTCTGCCTGGTAGATCGAAGCGCCTTTATTGATTTGCGCTTTGGCTTGGCCCATTTGGTGGTGGATCTTTCAAACAAGATTAGCACGATAGACATCTGAGCAGAAGCTGATCAACGTACCGACATGGAGTAGCAGACTTCTGGCATTCAGAACAAGGTACCCCGGGATTATCAATTATATCGCAGCGTACTTTGCGGCGACGGCATGCATCGCAAGCCTTCCGCTGTTGTCGGCGAGATCGTTTCTCCGGATAGTACGATGAGAGCATGGCCCCAAGTGGAGTCTCAATGGACCCTTACTGCTGTACAATTGCAGTTTGCTGCTGCCTGTACTCTGTGCATTCAACGCTTCGTCGGTTCCGAGTGTTGGCAATGATACGAAGTGCCTGTACAGAGACGGGCCAATGCGCCGGAACCGAGACAAAAGTGGGGGAAGCATCGGAACCGAGATAAGGAGATCCTTTAGCCCGCGACATCCCTCTTTGTTGAGCTGATCTAAGATCATTGATTTCGAGGAATAGAGTATTATTGAGGGAGACCGGCGATCGTGGACGAGCCCAAGTAAAGATAGGCGAGCATGAGGCCTCAACCAGTTATGAGACTTAATCAGTACTAGCGGTTTTAGAGGCTTACAAGCCAATCTAGATCTTATTTCGAGATTCGAAGATAGGCTAACATCCCTAAATTTCCAAGCACCAGAAATGCCAGGAATAGACTAGGTTCGATCATTTTAGACTTCAAGTTGAGCTATAATACGTACTTTCTTCTACGAGCATGCATATAAACTAAGCAATATTGAGACTCGGTACTAAAAAGTCCCCCGGAACCGAGCTGTATCATGCATCTAGAGTTGACCAAGTGGCATTGAGTGACAAAAGGAAATTAAGACTACCTTTAAAAGCTCTTCGCTGGCATTCTTAAGCTTTGCTCTCCCAAGTTGGTTGATTCCCTCGCAATTTCTTCCCACGAGTCATCGCAATCCACCATGTCCCCTGTTGAGAAGGTCGATCTTTCTACTACCAGCACTGCATACTATGCACCAGCAACAATTGCTCCTAAAAACGCTCAAGTAATAAACATATCTGGCCAGCCAGGTAGCACAAAAGGCGGCATCGTCCCATCCGATTACGAATCCCAAATCCATCTCGCACTCCTTCAAATTCGCAAGATCCTCATCGTGTCGGGATCTTCCGTGGAAGACATCTTGAAGCTTACACTTTACATTGTCAACTACGATCCTTCTCAGCGCAAACACACTCGCCATGTCCAAAAGTTCCTCCGTGGACATCGGCCTGCGATGACCTTGGTTCCGGTCAGTCAATTAGCAGTCCCAAGTTGGCTGATCGAAATTGATGCTGTCGTTGCCCGCCCGGAGCAAAAGTCTATTCCGAAGTCTATTCAGAATCCCAGTGCGACCGAGTCTGTAGATGTGGTGATTATTGGAGCAGGCTTATCGGGTCTTACGGCTGCTCATGACGTCTTGCGAGCGGGTTTGTCGTGTGTCGTTCTTGAAGCTAGAGACAGAGCGGGTGGCAAGACCTGGTCCCATTCAATTTCTGAGACTGATCAGGGAGTTGTCGATCTCGGGGCTGCTTGGATAAACAACACTAATCAATCCAAGGCATATGCACTGGCTCAGCGGTATGGTGCAGATATAATTGAACAGAACACAACCGGGCTTTGTGTTTTGGAGGACGAGTCAGGGAAGACTTCAACATTTTCATATGGAGAACTGCCACCAGTGAGCTTGCCCAAATCCGACGTAAAAAGACAGAAATACTAATTCTTCTCTAGTTTGACGAATCTGCTGCCCGAGATGTTGCTCGGATTAGAGACACTGTCGAGGCAGACTGCCACACCCTTGACACAACACGTCTGCAAAACTCCAAATGGGACTCGATGACCTTCGAAGCATACTTAAAGTCGCTCGGCGCAAGCCCGGAGAGTCTTCTGACTGCAAGCGTATGGACAAGAGCGATGCTGGGACAAGATCCAAAAGACATTTCAGCATTGTTCTTCTTGGGCTACTGCAAAGCAGGAGGCGGTCTTATGCAGATGCGTTCTGATCGCGAAGGGGGAGGCCAGCATCTTCGCTTCAAGCAGGGAACTCAACTGTTGGCGAATGGTCTAGCAAGGGATCTGCCTCAGGGAATTCTTCGTTTGTCTACTCCGATCGTAGCTATCGAACAGGATAGCAGTGCAGGCACCGTAAACGTCACCACGGCTAATCAACAGGTTGTACATGGCCGCAAAATCATCAGCACTGTTCCTATCCCAGTTTTATCGACAATCTCGTTCTCCCCGAAATTGCCTCAATCTAAGCAGCTTCTAGCGGAGGGCTCTGTCTATGGATACTACACCAAGGCTATGATGGTTTTCAAGACGCCTTTCTGGGTCCAACGCGGTTTCTGTGGTCTGATCCAGTCTTTTACGGGCCCAGCTTCTGTGATCCGTGACACAAGTAGTCCCTCTGATGGCAAGCATATCCTAACTTGCTTCATGTCAAGTGACTTTGGCCGAAGCTGGGCGGCTTTGTCAACCCCTGAGCGCGAGAAAGCACTGGTAAAACAGATCGGAAAGTTATTTGGTGCTGAAGCAGAGGCTACTCGTGACTTTGTTACTTTGGTGACTTACGAATGGTCAAAAGACCCATATTCCGGCTTGGGCTGTCCATGTGCTGCCGTGACTCCTGGAATTCTGGATACTGTTGGAGGTGGAAGCTTCCGTGATCCGTTTGGCAGCGTCCATTTTGCTGGAACCGAGACTGCAGTCCGCTGGAAGGGCTACATGGAGGGGGCTATTGAAAGTGGAGAGCGCGCTGCTTCTGAAGTGGTGAAGAATTTGACAGCCGGTGCTGTGGCTCGCCTATAGAAATGGCATAACATTTTAATGTATAGTTTCTGGGTAGAAGTAACATTTCAAAATCATTGAACCTTCATGCAATTCTTCATTTGAAGATCTTAACTATTGCTCATATTCATTCGAAACCACGATCTTTGTTAAACTGGTTTGCTACTTCTCTAGTAGCCTTTACAATTTCCACACAGCCTGGAGAGTCCGAATGACAGCAGATGGTGACTGGGTGGTCTCCCACTTGGAGATCAACATCTTCTCCAGTCGCAGCAAACACCCGGCCTTCGTATAGTTGCTTAGCCACATGCTTCTTGACATCCTCTGGATTCCACGGCTGCTTCTTTCGGTCAATGATCAGTGTTCCATCAGCACGATACTTCACGTCCCCGAAGTACTCGGCCCAAAATACCAGCCCTGCCTCCTTGGCCGCGATCTCCATATTAGAACCTGCCAGACCAAACACACTCATCCCCTTTGGCACAGCAGCCCATACAGCTCTAGCGATCTCGATGTCTCTCGCCATCATACCATATAAGATACCATGTGGCTTGACATGATGCATCTCCACGCCTTCGCGATCGAGGAAGGCTTTCAAAGCTCCGATTTGGTATACAGTATTGGCTGTGTGCTCTTCTGGGCTGAACTTGATTTCGCGCCGACCGAATCCTTGGACATCAGGCAAACCGGGGTGCGCACCGATCTTAACGTTGTGGGCTTTGCAGAGGGCGACTGTTTCGGCCATGATTAAAGGGTCGCCGGCACTGCGCATGAAGGTCAGTACGCTATCATTGTATGGCCGCTTTTACTGTGCTTACTGGAAACCACATGCTACATTCGCATGATCGATCAATGGCAATAAGTCTTTATCGGGACCACAGACATAATTACCGAAGCCCTCGCCCATGTCCACATTGATAAGGGCTTTTGTTTGCGTTGGAGCCATTTTGGAGAGCTTGTATTATCCGGACACAGAATGTGCGTTTATTGATGCAGAGTATAGTCTTCCGTCCGAGAAACAGGAAGTCACTATTGCAATGGAAAACCAAAAAGAATACAAGTCCAGAAGTACGTCAGTCGGGTGGGCTTTCTCCGATTCTTGTGCCGGCTTGCATTGACCCCCGCATCTTTAGGTTACTCCAATTCTGCGTTATCAGGTCTCCCAACAGCTATCTCGGAACCGAAAGTGACCCCAATTACGATCACCCTGTTACAAGCAGCGGTATTTCTCCTATCTTCCCCAGCTTTGAACAGGATTCATTCATTGGTCCCGATATGTAAGACCCAGCCTCGTGGAGACCAATAGGTACTTTTATCCTTGTCAGTGGCGTGAAACGGCTTATCGTCAAAGCTACGACTCCTAACGGCACGATGGGAGGAGAAGGGCCTAGTTTCGGCTTTTGTATTCAAGTAGTAGCCCTCATTATATGATACGGCATATCCTTGTGCTAGTACATTTCAGATAACTCCAATACTTTGGATTTTTTTTACAATCTGAGTTATGTCGAGCGCTTCAAGTGCAGATGTCTTCCAAATATCTCCGCCCTTGTCTCAAGGGGCGGGATATGGGATAGTTGTTGGAGTTGGCGCGGTATTTGCAATAGGAATGTCCCTGACGTCCTGGCTGCTTAGTCGCTACATGAACGAGGTACAGGATTCTGAGATGTTTATGACCGCCAAGCACTCTGTTAAGTCAGGGCTGACTGCTTCGGCTGTTGTTTCATCTTGGACTATAGCAACTACACTTCTCACCAGCACAACTTATGGATACCAATATGGTGTATCAGGACCATTTTGGTATGCTGCCGCTGCGTGTGTCCAGATCCTTCTCTTCTCTGTTGCTGCCGTTGAGCTGAAGCGCAAGGCGCCAAATGCACAGACGTTTCTTCAGGTCGTCAAGCTGCGGTATGGCAAATCAGTGCATCTGCTTTACACCACCTACTCGGGTGTCTATCAGATTATCACTACCGTCAACCTTTTAGTCGGTGGCTCAGCTGTCTTTTCGGCTATGTCAGGAGTGAACCGAGACGCGATATGCTACCTTTTACCCATCGGGGTTGTTATCTACACTCTGATGGGAGGAATCAAGGCAACATTTATCACGGATTGGGTGGGTGCAGACTTCTTTCAACGTAGTTTTGAGGCTCTCAACTTGCTAACCCTCTTTCTCGTTCTAGATTCACACTGTTATCATCTACTTGATCATGTTGATATCGTTATTTGTTCTGTACACATCATCAAGCGCCGCTGGTTCTCCAACACGAGTCTGGGAACTTCTCCGTGAAGCGGCTGCCTTGCACCCCGTGAGCGGAAATGCTGATGGACAGTACCTTACAATGAGATCACAAGAAGGAGGATACGTTGGATTGGTGTTCATCGGAGCAGGCTTCGCGGCATGCGTCGACAGCCAGCTATTTCAAAAAGCCATTGCAAGTGATCCCCGAACAACTTCAGTCGGCTATATCGTCGGTGGTCTTGCATGGTTCACAATTCCTTTCGTATTGGCTAGCACCTACGGACTTGCGGCGGCAGCTCTTGAGCAATTGCCCAGTTGGCCAACATACCCCAATCGAATGAACAGTTACGAGGTCTCCTCTGGTCTCGCAATGCCCTATGCCGCTGCGGCGATGATGGGCAATGGAGGAGTCGTGGCAATTCTGCTTATGGTCTTTATGGCTGTGACAAGTGCTATGTCTTCCGAAACTGTGGCTACTACGGCTTTGGTCACCTACAACATCTACCAGGCATACATCAAGCCGAATGCTTCGGGAAGAAACCTGCTATACTTCTCACATTTTATCACGGTCGGATTTGCTATATTCTGCTCTTCGATTGCCGTCGCCTTCAACCATGGAGGCTTTAGTGTCGGTTTCCTCATCACTGCAATTGGCATCTTTGTGGATGCTGCTATTGTGCCCATGGCTTGCACGATAATGTGGCGAAGACAGTCAAAGCTTGCTGCTTTTTTGGCTCCAATCATGGGGTCTATTGCTGGCGTGATCGCTTGGTTCCTTACCGCTCATGCAAATTACGGGGTTATAAGCATTGCAACCTTGAACGAGAATCTGCCCCTGGTCGCTGGAAATATCACGGCCTTGGGTTCTCCGTTGATTCTTACGCCACTCATTACATTGATCAAGCCAGAAAACTTTGACTGGGCGATCTTTAAGGAGGGCATCAAAAGGGGAGATGACGAACAAATTACTGTTCACAGAAAAGAAGGCGAAACTCCAACAGCAGCTCTTGAAAGAGACATGCATGAGGAGCAAGATAACGAAACTGTGCTTATCGCTGCTCGGAATCGTTCAGCTTATCTTTCGATATTCTTGACTTTGTCACTCGTCATACTATGGCCCATTCCAATGTACGGGACAAGCTACATATTCAGCTCTCGCTTTTACACAGGTTGGGTGGCATTCCTCTTCATTTGGGCTTTTCTCGCTGCGGGAATCATTATCTTTTTGCCAATCTGGGAAGGCAAAGAGCAGATAATTGCTATGTCAAGAACGATACTGGGATCCCCTAAGAAGTTTGAAAGTGAACAGGTTACGACTGTAACTCGGGGGGAGCTTGATGAGAATGCCATTGAAAGCCATGAGAAATCTCCTAGAGACAAGTCAGAGTTAGTTGTTTGATGGATCCTCACAATGGCCCAATTACCAGGATGCTTTCTCTAAAGATGTGATATTGCGCTTTTGCTATTGTACTTTAATCCAAATCGATCGTTGCGATATGACGCAGATTTTTTCTTCAAATTTGATCAAGTGCTTGAGCTTAACGTAATAACTGATTGCAATTGATTCGTCTCAAGAACATTCGACAATTAGCTGAGCGGGCGCAAAGTCGAGCCTCTTTTTTTGGAGATGAGCTACCTAGCCTGGCTTACTGATAACAAGTTTTACTCTTTGAAATAATAATTGCCTACATTTTTAACTCTGTATTGCGGCTCTATAGCCCTTTAGATGCTCATAATTTGAGGCTTGAGCAAATGTGCTAATCAAAAAATATTAATCGCTATATTGACCCCCAATATCCTCTACATCTCCAACACTAAAAGCACTCGTATCCAGGGGTAATATCTCACCTCGGCTGACTCGAGGTCGACTCCAACTGACCCCAACATACCCCAATTGACTCCAAAGTCTAATCAGGAGCCTCCACCTCCAAAATAAGGTTCAGGCTATACATTGATAGCATTTCAGGATACACCTTGATAAAGGATCCCCTCATCTCGATGTGGATCTCTTCTCCAATGAAGTTCAGCGTTAGGGGTTCAGCTCAGTTGAGTATGACGTGTACTAAAGCCGAACGAAAGTGTATTTCCGGGACGATACTCCTATGAGCGATTAATGATCTACCTGATTGTTCCACCAGGCCCTCGAGCCTCGGAGCCGACAGGACTCTCTTCCTCGTATCTCCCCGTGAGGTGGAGTACAAGCCATAATCTCGGTACATGATTACAGATAGCAGCACGAACAAAGGTTGGAGAGCCTTGCGGGGCCTGTACCCCGCTCGGCATGCATGCAGGACATCATAAAAAGCCATGAGGGATGAAAGTGCGTAGCCAGTTTGTCTCACCACATTGCACTTACACGTACCTGCCACAATGAAGCACTTAAAAGTGGTACTGGTAGCGAATAGAGGAGAAATCGCCTGCCGATTGATCAAAGCTGCAAGGTATCTTAGAATCCCGTAGACCACATCGCGAATAATTACTAAACGTGAATAGAAAGCTGGGAATACGAACTATCTCCATCTATACTGAGCCTGACTCCGAATCCGAACATGTAAGAGCAGCAGACCAGGCCGTGCTTCTGCAGGGCGAAGCTCGCGCTGCATACATAGATGGGTATGTCAAGAACATCCCTCTTCTACAGTTCTGATCATCTTGGATATGCTGGAGCGGCATCTCTAACATATTCGGCTTGCAGTGACCAGATAATCCAAATAGCCAAAGATCATCAAGCCCAAACGATCATTCCAGGCTACGGATTTCTTTCAGAGAACACAACATTCGCACGAGCGGCACAGGCAGCAGGTATCGGGTTTGCTGGCCCTTCGCCGGAAGCAATCGAATCATTTGGCCTCAAACACACTGCGCGGGAGTTAGCAGTTTCTGCAGGTGTACCGGTTGTGCCTGGCACTCAGGGACTTGTGGAAACTGAAGATGCAGCCATAGCGGCAGCCCAAGAGCTAGGATACCCGGTCATGCTCAAAGCGACCGCTGGAGGTGGTGGGATGGGCCTTTTGACATGTCTCAATGAAACACAACTGCGCGACAATTTCCGGACAGTGCAGTCACGAGCATCGTCGTTATTCAAGAATGCAGGCGTTTTCCTCGAACGCTATTACCCCGACAGTCATCATATTGAAGTTCAAGTTTTCGGGAATGGCCAAGGGAAAGCTATTAGTATCGGAGAACGAGAGTGCTCCATCCAGAGACGGCATCAGAAGGTCATTGAGGAGTGCCCAAGTCCATTTATCTCTCAGCGACATCCTGAGCTGCGCAAGAAACTCACAGAATGCGCTGTCAATTTAGCCGAGAGCATAAAGTATGGATCGGCTGGTACCGTGGAATACCTCGTCGACGATCACACTGGCGACTTCTTCTTTCTGGAGATGAACACTCGGCTTCAGGTCGAGCATGGCATTACAGAGCTTTGTTACAACATCGATCTAGTGGAGCTCATGCTCAGGCAGGCAGACGAAGAGTTGGCTGGAAATGAAGGTCTTTCTGCAGCTGAACTGGATGATATTCAATCGCGTTGTTTGAATCCAAGCGGCCATGCGATCGAAGCACGTATCTATGCAGAAAATCCAGCGAGGAACTATGCACCAAGTCCGGGGCTCTTGCAAGAAGTTCAATGGCATGCTCCCGAGGGAACTCGAATCGATACTTGGGTACGCACTGGAACAGTTGTTAGCCCATCTTATGATCCGCTATTGGCAAAGGTCATGTATCATAGTACATCCCGGGAGCTGGCAATTGCAGGCATGGACGAAGTGCTGAGCAAAAGTTCTCTCTGTGGACCTCCAATAAACCTTGGATTTCTCTTGGCCATCATCCGAGACGAAATATTCCACGGGGGCAATACGATCACCAAGTTCTTGGAGAGTTTCACCTATAATCCGGCAGCTATTGATGTCATTTCCGGTGGCTCTTACACATTGGTCCAAGATTATCCTGGGCGACCAACTGTCGGTCATGGATTTGGCCACGCAGGGCCCATGGACCCTATTGCCTTCCAGTCTGCGAATCTTCTAGTCGGCAACGATGTCGGAGTTGAAGGACTAGAGATAACATTGACTGGGCCAGAATTGCTCTTTTTGGGAGACGCAGTGGTTGCTCTATGTGGCCCGGAGATTCCAGCCCAGCTTGACAGCGTTGATATTCCTCTCTGGACGCGGATCCATATTCGTGCTGGTCAAAAGCTCAAGATCGGAAAGCTAGAGTCACATTGCAGAGTGTACCTTGCCATCCATGGTGGGCTCTTGAACGTGGCCAAATGGTTCGGCAGTAAATCCACGAACCCCATGGTTAATCTTGGAGGGTATCAAGGTCGCCCTCTACGCGCGGGTGATTTCCTTCATATTCTTGAATCATCAGAACTACCGAAACTGTCTGAAATCTCCATCCCCAAAGAACTTCTGCCGAAGTATAACAGCGACCCCTGGAGTATCGAGGTAATGCCTGGGCCTTTCGAAACTGGTTTCCTATCCCCTAAGGACATCGAGATGTTTTTCTCCGAGACTTGGAAGATCAGTCACAATGCAGCGCGAGGAGGTATCAGGCTTATTGGGCCTCGTCCGGGGTTTGCTCGCGATGATGGCGGAGAAGGAGGCGCTCATCCAAGTAATCTTCTTGAATACGGGTACCCACTGGGTGGCTTGAACTGGACTGGAGACGAGCCGGTCATATTCCCCGTGGACTGCCCTGATTTCGGTGGCTTCATATGCAGTTTGACTGTTACCAAGGCCGACATGTGGAAAGTTGGCCAGCTCCGTGCGGGAGACGGCGTGAAATTCTTACGGGTCTCTCTGGAGAGGGGCTTGGAATCTCGAAGTAACAACATTGCGTTCATTGAGGAGGTTAAAACTTCAATCGAGAGCAATTCGTGGTCTAATGCCAAAGGTTTTCGCAACACAATTGGCCAGGAATTCAAAGAGCCTGGTCAAGATGTGCTAAAGGTTATCGAGGCTAGCAAGGGCCAGCCGAGAGTCACTTATCGTGCTGGAGCAGACGATTACTTGCTCGTTGACTACGGCGACGGAACCGCAGACTTGAATAACAAATGCCGTGCAACCGCGCTCTCTCGAGCTCTTGAGGCAGCATCCGGTCCTATCTCTTTGAGCACAGGCGGTGGTGGTGCAATCTTCAATATGGTTGGATGCGGTGGCTCTCTTGCAATTTCCTACGATGGTCTTGCTCTTTCCAGAGAAAAACTCCTACAAGAACTAGTTAGAATGGAGAGTACTTTGGGTGATATGAGATCTATAAAGATCCCTAACAGACACTTCAAGCTTCCTCTTACTTTCCGCCATCAGAAGCTTGAAGATGCGATGGAGCGATACATGGCAAATCAACGCTCGGTCGCCAGCTATCTTCCAGATCCAATGAAATTCCTCGCTGAAAATAATGGAATGACGATGGAAGAGCTAAAGCAAATGTTCCTGACCATTGAGACCATTATTGTTGGAGTCGGATTTTTCATGGCACTTCCAGAAGGTCTACCAACCGATCCACGTTATAGAATCAGATCTCCTAAGATGAATCCCAGTCGTACATACACTCCCGCGGGAACTGTATCATGGGGCGGATCTTGCATGGCAATTTATCCAGTTGACTGTCCTGGGGGGTACATGCCCACTGGATTGACTATCCCTTCAGTTGACATATCAGGATCTCGCCCTGGATTTACACCAGAACGCCCTTGGATATTCTCAGACATGGATACATTTAGCTTCTATGAGGTCACCGAGGAAGAGTATGACCAGAAGCTTGCGCAATTCAAATCTGGCACTTATCATTTCGAAATGAAAGAGGGTGTTTTCGACATGGCAAAGCATAATGAGTTGCTGGAACTTAATTCGGCCGAGGCCAAGGAAATACAGACCAAGCGGGCAGTTTCGCAGCAGAAAATGGTTGACCTCGAGAAGGAAATGCTCGAACAATGGCTAGAAGACAAACAGGCAAGCAGCACCAGCTTAGATGAAATACGAACACTGCTTGAAGGTAAGGATGAACTAGATCAATTTGAAATCCACTGTGCTGACCGCTGTTTAGATCCTGAGATTGAGCCTATCGAGGCACCGGTCAATGCCAATGTGTGGAAGGTATTAGTCCAAGATGGTGATTTGATACAGTCCGGCACAGTCTGTGCAATTCTGGAGGCAATGAAGATGGAAATAAACGTTTATGCCGATCAAACCTTGATCGGGGCAACCGTGGCCAAGGTGTTGATTAAGCCGGGAGACTCTATAGACAGTGGGAAGCCTGTTATCCTTGTCAAGAAGTCAAAAGGTAGATCTTGAATATCTCCTGGCTATTGCGGATGATTTTCATGGAGTGAATCGAGAGTGGATTGATCGGTCCCAACTAGTTCGAGAAACATCCGTAGCTCTTTCGAGCTGTCCATAACAGTAACTGCTTATATGGTAAC
The DNA here is from genome assembly GCA_035985395.1 of Penicillium coffeae. Lineage (NCBI taxonomy): Eukaryota > Fungi > Ascomycota > Eurotiomycetes > Eurotiales > Aspergillaceae > Penicillium > Penicillium coffeae. The sequence continues at coordinate 390,519 of CP142594.1, read as the reverse complement.
CGATAAGCTGGTTAGCATGAATAATGAGGTCATAGCAAATTTTCAATTTTGACTTCAACTTTCCGCACTCAAATTTGCTCACCGGAGATATGTCGGACGCGATGGGATCTCTGTTTTTGAGATGTGTCATGCGAGGAAATTGGCCAACAGCCTCCCAAATTGGTTCAACACCACGAACCCAGCAGCATAGAGAACGAGGGACCTGGCTTTGTAATCTTGCCAGCCTATGGTTTCCTCTTCGAGACCTTGGCCTGGTCATTTCTCATGGTAGAGACAGGGTGCTGTCAGACCAGTGCCTTTGCAAATGAATTCTAGCTGTGCGCGTGGTCTAGCTTGGCAAGTATTCTGGTAATAACGAGATTCGTGCATTCAAGCGCAAATGAAAAGGTGCTTTGGGATTCGATTCGATGTTGACTAGCCTGTATCCAGCAATTTTGCGGAGGGCGTTTTTGGTACCCCGGGAGCTCCAAATTGAAAGACGAAGATGGCCTAGACAGTGGCCCGGTGGCTGTGTACCTTTTTTTTGAGAGCCTCAAACTATCGTACAGCCAGACTTATCTACGTTCGCCTTCTCCAAGAACCACCAGCCCGGAGTCCATTCTTTCATCACCCTCCGATAATGTCGGGCTTGTAAGAGGTAGGAGTTCTTGAAGTATAGCCCCTCTTTTGATAAAGAGTTGAGATGATCAGTGCGTGTCTCGAATCGCGCGCGTGTACCAGCCAGTTTCTCATCGGAAATCAAAACCGGCCAGGGTTGCCAATCAATATGAGACCTCCATCGAGAATCTTCTGGGCTCAGGCCTGGTCCCACATCAAGCGAGCAAGTTAATACAAGATGGACATCATTGTTGTGTGAGTTTCTGATTTGGAGATCCCATGACGTGTTGCACTTATCACAGCTGCCCTGCTTTTGGCAACTGAACTTCTGATTGTCATGGTTATATTCTCCGATAAGCGATTTGACAATTATAGAAAAGTTGGACTCGCAAGATCCGGATATGATGACAAATTTTGACTTGGTCCTTTTCCAGGAATAATTGTGACAGATTTGGCCATCTGATAGCTGCGATTCGCTGTACCCGTATGCAGAAACTTGGCGAATCAAGGCAGATCCGAGCATCAACGGATTGAAGGTCTGTCCTATGACGGGCTGCAAATACCTCTTTAGACATCGGCGAGTTAGAGTGCTTGAGGGACCCAAGGGGGCAAGTGACAACTTCCGTATATGCCAGAGACTCCACGGGGATACCAAAAGAAGGCCCAAAGAGAAATCTTCTCATAGCATGATGAACATGCGCGAAATGGAGAAAGGAAAACATATAATTTGGATAACTTCTCTTCGTCAGACGTAAATGCGTCGTCAAATATCCATGCTCATCCGGAAGAGATCTCATGCAAGTCCTGGGAGTGTTCGTTGGACACGGCAATTTGACATATTGCCAGTGGTGCAGCCGCAGGCACCCGTAGCAGAGATAGTATTCCGGTAGATCACGAGCAAGTCTAGACAGTAGACTCTCCTGTAAAGTAAAGCCTGGATCACCAGAGTGACGTCCGGACAGGGACCTTTCGCAGCAAAGTCTCAAAGGAAAATGCCATGAAGTGATGGCTGCATAAGGCCAAGCAAGTAGCGTCGGCTGGTGATAGGTAATCCGATATTAGATACACAATTTCCGGTGGAAGATCACTCAAACCGTAAACGTAGCTGTAACATTTTGAAAGACGCAGTAGAGTCGTAGATGCTGTTTGGGTCAAGTGACAAGTTGCCATGGAGGAGCAGGCAGTCTACAAGTACTTGTGGTGATAACGTAACCCAACCATCTATGCCATCGGTCAGTCACATGACATGCATTTCTGACTGTATCTGCGAGCGCGCGGACTCCACACCAGAACTGACAGGTAAACAAATCACAGCTGAACTGAGATGTTTATTTGAATTACCCAGAAATTTACCGCGCGTCAGGACTAGACCTGTAGAAACGATGAGCGAGGGGTTGACCCACCATTCATGGAAAGGAATGCAGAGTATGAGGAAACGGCCCCGGTAGATTGCTTAATCAGAAGCTACCACATAATAATCACTTATATTCCAGATTATAAAAACAAAAGATAAGACACAGTAACGGCTTATAGAACATTGCCTGATGGTCTGCGGGCCCGGCATAAGTGCCGCGATAAGGATCCGCTGCGGAAGAACACCGAATGGCGACATGTGGTGAAGAAGATAAGGTGGTCGATATAAGACCTTCTGACTTCTCAAGACTAATACAAACGACCCGGTCTTTGGTATAACCTTCTCAAGCAAACATGGAGCCATCCCTGCCTCATCCATTCTCAACTTTGTCTCTCTGGCATCGCACCACTCGCTCATTCCCCCACCTGCACGCGAACCACCTCGAGCCTGTCCCATCGGCGGCTCCCTACGTGATCATTGGCTCTGGAATTTCAGGTGCCCTCACCGGCTGGAAATTGGTCGAAGGTGGCGTGAAAGGAAGTGACATTGTCATCATTGAAGCGCGAGAAGCTGTCTCAGGCGCCAGTGGACGAAATGCTGGACACATTCGACCAGGTATTATGGCTTTCGACATTTTAGATACTTTAGCAACGGTGTCTCAACATTAAAAGCTTTGCTAAATTGTCTACTCAGATGCCTTTCGCGGATTTCCTGGTTATGCTGCAACGCACGGAATTGATCAAGCAAAGAAAATCTTAGGAAATGAAAGAACCGTGTTGAAGAATGTCACTCAATTCATCAAAGACAACGACATAGACTGCGATTTCAAAGACGGAATGACTTTTGAAGTCGGGGTCACCAAAGAATTCGATGACATATTATCCACTGCGTTTGCAGCTTTCAAGGCTGCTGGTGGGGATGTTTCGCACATCAAGTTCTACGAAGGAGAAGAAGCGAAGCAAAGAACAGGTGTTCCTACTGCACGCTGCGCTTATGAATCTCCAACTGCGTCCAACCACCCGGGAAAGCTTGTCCAATGGATCTTGAATGACTTCATAAAAAAGGGAGGTAGACTGTGGACCCATTGCCCTGCCACCAAAGTCGCGCGATCCGAGTCGGATAATTCAAAATGGGATGTCCATACGGCACGAGGTATCATAACCACAAAAAATGTTGTCCACTGTACGAACGCGTACGCTGCATATCTTCTTCCTCAACTCAACCAGTTCATATCTCCACGGCGTTCACAGGTGTCTTCATTTGTGCCTCCGCTTTCGCTGTCAGGCGAACATGGTCCAAAACATACTATGGCTATCAGATATGGACCGGAGCACTTCTTCTCATTCAATACTCTGAAAAATGGGACAATATTATTTGGCGGAACAGGAACCAGGGACGATAAGGCAGTGGATGACGATTTTGAGCGTGTCACGTTCGACGATTCAAAATACAGTGAGAAACTTGCCAAGAATAGCACTCGAGAATTTGAAGGAGTATGCAAAGAGCCACAACCTATGGCCTTCCGACATGGCGAAGGACTAGACTATTCCTGGACGGGTATCATTGGGATGACTCCAGACAATGCCCCATTAGTTGGTCCTGTTGAGGGCTTGAAGGGTCAGTGGATCTGCGCGGGGTTCAATGGACACGGTGAGTCTTAATTTTCAAATCCACATTTTGCTTGAAGACAAGAATGCTCATTTACTTAAAAAGGAATGGCTCATACGTTCACTTGCGCACCAGGCTTGGCCAAGCTGATATTAGGTGGCTCGTGGGGGGAAACTGGACTACCGGAATGCTTTCAATTTAGCAAGGGAAGGGTCATTAGCTACTCCAGGCTCTAGAATAAAACTTCGTTTGACGTCTGCCGTCACCGAGCCTATGTCATATTTACAGCAAACGGAAGTTTTATGGCACCGTTTGGCGCAAAAGTAATGAAGATCTCCTGGCGGACATCTCTGCCTTGTGTCATATCTCTAGCACGCATAACTCAATTGCCTATTATCACATAGTAACTAAATTCCTCTTGCAACCTCCTGGTACCTCCATGTCAGGACCTGAGCTAATGCAGCTCAAATCTCTCCTTTGATTTCGTGTCAAGTTAGCTGACAGTACTGCCGTATAGATTCCCCACTCATCGTTTGTCGATCCTCCGGCCCGGAACAACCCGTCCATCCGCCTATCGATAACTGATTCTATCTTGCAATTCTCTCTGCACTCAAGCATTGCACTTTATTTCAGCACCATGAGCAGCCCGCTCTGGGTAGCATGGCGAGTTCCATGCTCAGGGCTCCGCCCATCTACCATACTTGCGACGTCCACGCGCCTGGCCAGTCGCGACCTCCGGGTGGCACCATGCGGCCTCGACAACAACATTCTAAGACGCCCGTTTAGCTCGTTGAACCTCATTCCACACTCCAGATCACTGCCCACTCGATCTCCTCTCCAAAAACCGAAGATCACCACCCCTCTCTGGTCAAGGTCCAAAAGGACCACCGCCACACCCCCGCGTAAACCGCCTCGCGCCTCTTCAAAAGTCGCCTCCGCCGCCGACATCAAAGCCATCTTCGGCGATTCGAATACTTCTGTCGCGCTGGGAAATCGGACTCTGGAGCTTCTTCAAAAGCAGCGCGTGGAGGGCACGATCGATCAGGACCTTCCCGCGGACATCAGACAACAGATCTCCGAATCCCAGATTGGTAGCGCCTTAGCTTGGTTGCGCGAGAAATACCCCGTCGACGAGGATGCTGCAATTCTCGCTCGTTTCGAGCGTGAGGAACGTGAAACTGAACAGAAGCTTATCCGTCGTGCCGAGAAGCTGGGTCTTTACAAGCCGCAGAGCGGCTCGTACGATGCCGAGCTTGATGAAGATAAATCTCCATACGGAAAGAGTTCTCTGAAGGAATACCGCGAACAAAATGAGAAGCGATTGCTGGCTGAGGCGGCGCGCAAGCGTGAAGAGTGGTTGGCTGGTGAGAGTAAATCGCAGGAGGAAATTATGCGCCAGATCGAGCAGAATAAGGAGCTTGAGGTCTATAAGGAACAATATCTGACGGAGGGTAAGGGTTCTTGCAGTTCCATGTTGGATAAATGCTGATTTACTTGCAGCTCGTCCCCGCGCGGATCCTACTCTGCGGCCCTACCTAGCTTGGGTTCAGAAACACCATATTGCTGCAACTCCCAACCAGCCTGAAGCTGTGAATCTTTCTACTGTGAGTTACCTGAAATCCTCGAATATTATCAGCCTTACTGATATCGTAGGCCCAACGATTGATTCCTTCTTTCATCTTCACTCTCGCTGTCTTTGGCTTAAGTTACTACTTTGCCCAGACATACGAGGCACCAGCTAGAGAAGACCGTCTCTGGCCAAACGTTCCCCCGGCCATGGCCGCTGCCGGTGCTATTATCGGCGCTAACCTCGCAGTGACTGTGGCATGGCGATTCATTCCACCTGCATGGAGATGGCTAAACCGCTTCTTTGTCATCGTGCCCTTGTATCCCAGCGCTTTCAGTATGCTTGGCGCTACCTTCAGTCACCAAGCGTGGAAGCACCTCGCCTACAACATGCTCGGCGTTGGCCTTCTCGCTGTTCCTCGTAAGTGTGCACATTCCCCGCTACTGATATATACTAACTCGTAAAGTTCACGACCAAATTGGACGTGGAAATCTTCTTGGAATCTATTTCGCCTCTGGTGTGGCCGGATCTATGGTTTCTTTATCTCGTAGCGTCTTCCTCGGTACTCTTGGCTTGAGTTCTCTTGGTGCAAGTGGAGCTGTATGTGGCGTTCTTGGCGCTATGTGCATGATGAACCCCAAGTAAGTCTAAACTGCCCTCTGCCTCGATAATAGTAGTTTCGGTCTAACTCTCTAGCTCCCACTTCACCCTCTGGTTCATCCCCCCACCACTGTCAGATACACTCTGGCTCTCAGGCACGAGCCTTTTGATAGGCTTAGTCGGGATAGAGGTTATGGGCGTCCTAGGTGTGCTCCGCATGTTCCGCATGGGAGTGAAGATGGATTTCGCTGCCCACCTCGGTGGCTTCGCAGTGGGTATTCCGTCTGGGTACTATTTGCGGAAAAAGGCGCAGGAGCGACAAAGGCAGGCGCGTAGCTGGGGTCCTTTTTAGTGCATCATGTGCAACTGGCTTTTGTTGGTAAATGAACGCCACCCTGTAGTTCTCGTTCACGGGGCCTTTGAATAGGGCAATTTTGGAGCCACTCCAACCATCTCGGCCTTGGGGTCCTTTCATTCACTACGGTGAACTCTCTTTCATTGGTGGTCCTCGGGTGGGAAGGCTTGAGTGTTACTCTTTGTATAATAATTATGAACTACATTTAATGGCGTTTCGCATTGTCCGTGCAGTCCTGCCCAGTCCTTTTCTTTGTTTAGCAAAGAGCGTAAAAATATCGGTGTGATGACCACTTCTTCTTGGTATAATTGGTATAAGAGGGCCTCGAGGCTTCGCCTTCTGCGTCTACAATCACCATTCACTTCTTCCTCTGACGACCGATATGCCCAGGGCATTTCTCGAAGAAATAACCCTGTAGGCGATGGGTGCAGAGGTTAATACACAAAATGAGGCCAGGGAGCTTACTGGATGTTGAACCTGGGGCACAGAGTGGCAAAATGGGGAGAAGAGCAAAGCTAGACGGCTTTTTGTGGGCAAAGAGTCCTGGTTGAATGGCCTTGGAGCTTCAAGAAGATAGATTGCATAAGCTTTGTCTTATGGCTTTGTGTCTTGTCTTTATCGAGGACAATCTCACTTTATCTCGATGAAGACTCTGGCCTTGTTTGAGGACAAAGCCATTCTCAGATACAATGCGAGGCAAAATGTGGCTATCTTCCCTGGATCGTCAACATCCATGGCTATAAATTTGTTGGTTTCCATCTTTGATCTCAAAATTATCAAACTCCAACTCGACCAAGATCCTGGAAAACAAAAACCTGCAAAACACCAAAACCCGCAAAACACCAAAACCCCACAAAAGACCAAAACCTGCAACAACAATGTCAAACCCACCAAGGATTAATCAAGCTGGCAATCCCCAGCGACTTTTCCGTGCGCCAGCCCCAAAGCCTGTCAAAAGGCAAACCAGTTTTGCTGGCACCGTTCAAGAAAAATCGAGGAACAAATGGGGCTTGATAGATTATCACATGTTCCTTGCCTCTGTCGAATCTGGCCAGGACTGGCAAACCCGATCTACAAACTACATGCTCCTGAAGCATAATGGGTTCCACCGGGTCTGCCTCAAGCAGCTCTCAGACCCCAAAACATTTGACTCTTCGCTCGCAAAAAGCCGCCTTATATGCTTTGCTCTTGTCCCAATTCTGGCTCACCGTGCTCCAGCTTCATCCGATAAGCTCCCGGGGCTTGTTCTATGTATTGATCTTAACCACCACCGTTTGCAGGGTTATTTCTTCGAGAAATGCCCTGAGCATATCGCTGACCTCGGACCAATCTGGAGAGAGGGGAAGCTGATCATTGACGTTTCCAAAGACCGTTTCGTTGAGATGTATAGCTATGTGTTTAAGAAGCGCGAGCTTCTAGCCACAGGCCTCTTCAATCATTTCCGTGAAACCAAGCGCGAGCTTGCAGTTGGTATGGACGTTGCTGTGGTTATCAAGTTCTCACAGCTGCTGAAAGACCTTTCTCATCTTCTCTGGGAAAAGCCACAGGAATACTGCGATAAATACAATATTATTACTCCTGAGCTGCGCAACATACTCTCGAAGGCATCGAGTGATTCCTGGCTTGCGATCGCGCGAATGACTCTGGAGCAGTATAAGCAGTCTAAACAGGGCAGTGAGCATGTTGTCACCCTCCAGCTTATCTTGAATGAGCCTTCTCCTCGCCCTAGGCAATCGGCAGTTTCAAAAAGGACTTCTGGTGCTGCTTCCTCCGCATCATCTGCAAGCTCCAGGGCCCCGTCTAGTACGAACTCTGCCTCGCAATCTGTAAGATATTCAGAAAGAACTCCCTCTAACTCGTCTATACCATCTCCGAGCTCCTCTAGAAGAGGTCCATCTGGCACTAATCATACCAAACCGCATGCAAGCTCTTCAGGAAGGGTCTCGGCTAGCTCTGGTCATTCCATACGACCTTAAGCTTCTAAGGGTTCCACCTGGTACTGCTCCTTCCACATTATCAACAAGCTCCAGAACCTTCCTTAGTACCCATTCCTCGCAATCTGCAAGATCTTCAGGGAAAGCTTGCAGATTGCGCGGAGTGTGTACTAAGGGAGGCTCTGGAGCTTGAAGAGCTTGAAGGTGGTATGGAGTGACCAGAGCTAGACGAAGGATTCCGCCTTGCAAAGGTCATACCACACCACATGCAAGCTCTTCAGGATGAACAAGCTCTAGGAGTAATGACCCGTGTTGGATGGAACCCTTCCTCGTCTACTTCGTAGCTCTGGGAGTAAACACACCAGCTCCGACACCCGCTGAAACCCTAAGTCCAACACGGACGACCCGCTTGTGGATCCACGCCAAGACAATAGAGTGTGAGAACAGTGGGGGCGATCCAGGGCTGCATGCCGTTAATCTCGGATTTCTGTGACAGCGATCAGAGGACTGCAATTTCGGAATTCCTCATCTTGAGCATACCTACTCCGTATGGACTGAGTACGGTTCAGGCTGAACCGTGACTGGATCTGTCCAGCAGATGTTGTCGGACATTTCAAATCATGCGCTGGGTTTGGTTGGAACAGATTTGCGATGCGGGTGTGAATTGCTGCCTCAGGTAACAGCGATGGTGGTAGTCAGGCAGACAGAGGCCGATTTTACGAGTGAATGAGTCGCCATATGTACAATACAATACAACAATCTCAATAAATAGAGGGGTGAAGAACCTCATAATTTAGTCGGTAGTCCAATTCAAATCCTCCGAGGCTAAATCCTGTGGCTTGCGTTATAAGATACGTTGGCAAATGCTTGAGAAATGGGTAATATTACACGATCATACTCGATCGTATTGTAGCGGCAGAATCGGTGGAACCGCGTGCAGATCTATATTCTCCGGCTCATGATTTTCATTCCACCACACCTCAGTATTTTGTGCTCCGTGGTGGTAACTGGGTAATGTGACTACTCCGTACCAGCTTCTACATCTACGAGTACTCCGTCCATAGTATACCCATGCAGCATAGCGTGCATGTAGGCATCACCATTTAACGCACCGCCACTAGCCAGCGCCAATCAGAACAGCCGCGAAACCGGTTTGTGTGGCGCTACGTGGCTCACAAGTCTTGGCAGCGTCATCAGGTGCAGCTGTGTAAATGCGCGCTGCTGAATGGCTCAGCTTCTTATTCCGTACGGGACTCGGCTTCAGCCCTGCAATAAAGCCAAGTCACTGCCAAGTCTCTAGTCCGCGCTCCGAAGCTGCGATCAAAATAAGAGGCATCTTGGTCATTCCTCCTTTCCTATTGCTCCACCTCCCTTTCTTCTCACCACCTCCTGTCCGCTGTTTTCCTGTGGATCCGGCGCGTGCCCAGTCTCGCGCAATTGTGTCATTATGGCTGACGCTGTTTCCAGCCCCGTCAATGGTAAGCGCTGCTTCAGGCGACCCTCGAGGAGGAGCCCAGGCTCCAATTGATTCTCGCGGGGCGAAAGCTAACAATGCAACAGGGTCAGCGATTCCCAATGGCGAGTCCGCTGTTGCGCGCTCCGCGGACGATCGCTTCGAGCTGATTTCCGGCCCCCTCATCAACCTCAAGAACATGCACTACGAGTCCTCTCCTGTCTGGCATGGAAGTGTTTTGATCGTCACCAAGCCCGGTCAAGACCTGCCCCAATTGCACCTGCGCCAGGTCGGGGCCGTGGGCTCCGCCGCGCAGCCTTCCTCCCCGACGGATCAGACCATCGACGGTCTCAAGCTCTACGAGGACCTGGACAAGGCCTTCTGGCGATTCACCCTCGCTGTGCCCGTCGAGCCCTACGAGGCGCGCTGGGAGTACGTGATTCCCGGCCTCTACAATACGGATGGCGCGCAGGTGAACAGCCCCTGGGCGTTCGTCGTGCCCGCCGCCGACCAGTCCATGCGCATCATGTTCCACTCCTGCAATGGCTTCTCGGTCGGCACAGACATGGACGCCTGGGTTGGGCCAAACCTGTGGAACGACGTGCTGCGCGTGCACGGCGAGACCCCCTTCCATGTTATGGTTGGTGGCGGCGATCAGATCTATAACGACGGGATCCGAGTGGACGGGCCCTTGAAGCCATGGACGGCGATCAATAACCCGCACAAGCGCCGCACGCACGACTTCAGCAACAAGATGCGCGCGGAGTGCGACGAGTACTACTACGCGAACTACGTGCGCTGGTACAACACTGAGCCCTTCCGCGCTGCCAATGGCCGCATTCCGCAGGTCAACATCTGGGACGACCATGACATTATCGATGGATTCGGGTCGTACACGGATCACTTTATGAAGTGTGCTGTGTTCCGTGGTATCGGTGGTGTGGCTTTCAAGTACTACTGCTTGTTCCAGCATCATATGGCGCCGCCGAAGTCGACTTTCACGACTGATGCGCCCCAGACGATGCATGCGGTGAACGGCACCGCGGGTGTTGATCCCCGCCAGCTCGAGAATGTCTATGTTCTGGAGAACCAGAAGGAGGATGATAGCTGGATTATCGGCAAGCGCCCCGGTCCTTATGTCGAGGAGCGTAGTCGCAGTCTGTACATGCGTTTCGGAAAGCGTATGGCTTTTATTGGTCTGGATGCTCGCACTGAGCGTACCCGTCACCAGGTCAACTACAACGACACCTATGATCTTCTTTTCCAGCGATTGGAGCGCGAGGTTGCGGCTGCTGATGGCGATATCAAGCACTTGATTGTCCTGCTGGGTGTCCCCATCGCATACCCCCGTCTGGCTTGGTTGGAGAACATCCTCACATCTCCTCTGATCGCCCCTGTCCGCCTGCTCAACAAGCGTTTCGGTGTCGCCGGTAGCTTGTTCAACGAGTTCGATGGCAACGTCGATTTGCTCGATGACTTGGACGACCACTACACAGCCCGCCAGCACAAGCGCGAGCGCAAGATGCTCATCCAGCGCCTGCAGGAATTCGCGCGTCTCCACTCCGTCCGTGTGACCATTCTCGGCGGCGACGTCCATCTTGCTGCCGTCGGCCGCTTCTACTCTCACCCCAAGCTGAATCTCGCAGGCGAGAATGACCACCGCTTCATTGTCAACGTCGTCAGCAGTGCTATCACCAACAAGCCTCCTCCCAAGGCTGTCGCGAACCTCCTCGCCCGCCGAAACAAGATCCACCACCTCGATCGCACCTGTGACGAGACCCTGATGCCAATGTTCGACAAGCAGCCTGGCGGTGTGGAGAAGAGCGCCGCCTTTAACAAGGTGACAATGCCATCGCGTAACTACGCGACCTTGACCGAGGTTATTGCTCCCGCTGCGAACGGCGAAGCGGCTCCCGAGACTGCCAAGCTCGAGAAGCTTCCCAAGGACGGTCACGCGCCTCTCCACAAGGGCGAGGTCGGTGCCGGAACCGAGCACACTGCTGCCGCGGGCTATGGCCCTGGCAGCAACATGTACGGTGGTCTGGACGTGGCTATCCGTGTTGAGATCGACCCTCAGGACCGCAACGGTGTCACCGAGGGCTACGGATTCAGCAGTAAGTCTTTCAACAACCTTGAAGATCTGATCAAACCTCTAACATGTTATAGTCCCCCCTCTCGAAGCCACCGCGCCTCCCCCCTCAGCATCCCGCAGCCTGCGGTCCCGAGGCGACCAGGACAGCCAAGTAGCCGGCCGCCCTTCCACTGCCCTCTAATCGTAATGCGCGTATATTTGTTTGTTTGGCGATTGCCTGCTTGATACCTCTTCTTGACGTCAGATTAATGCGGGGATTCCCCACTGATTTAATGCAAATCTATTGAAGACCACGAGATCCACGCATCTGTATCCCTGATGCGGTTAGTGTAGATGCCCTCGCAAGACTGCAGCTGGTCGTGTTCGCCTTCTCCTTCCGGACTAGACGCTTATCGCGATCTTCAGCCTTTATCTTATTAGCTCATCTGTGGGGGAGATAAAGCTCTTGCTTCTTCTACTGGCTCGGCCTCCTTATCTTCCCTCCTTACTCTGCAGTACCTTTGCTGATAAGTCCAGCCAGCTCGCATGACGCTGTTCCAGATCTCCTGCAGATTACTTCTTTCCAATGGCCTCGGTAATCTAGCCCTAGTCTCTATTCTCTGCCCCTCCCCTGGCTTCCCAATCTGTATGTTCGATCCTGGTTGGAGAGAATTGCTTATCACCTGCAGTCTAATGCGAGGCTGCGAGCATGCGATAGGCTCTGTCTCCGCAGCGTTAGGGCCTGAGCGGCAGGAATCCGTAGATCCACATGGTATACCGCGTTTATCTGGCTTCTCCGCATGAGCTCAAGGGGTTACACGAGCGATCTGATGAATGTATTACAGATATATGCCGGTCGTGTCTGCGGGGGTGTTGCTGGTACCTTCATTCCTCAATGCGATGTATAGTTATTATTGAGATCTAGTCAATATTGATTCCAATCACGACTGATAACAGCTCCCTGATTATAGGGTTATCATATTTATCTACAAGTACTCATACCTCCCTCTGCCCATTCTCAATTGAACCTTGGAATCTCAATTGATATTCCGTGAACTCCATCATGACCCTCGACGAGGAAAAATCCTCCCCCCTCGACAATGGCCCCGACAAACAACTCGGCGAAATCGCCAGCATCCACGAACGCCAGGAACTCGAAGGCCTAGGCTACACCCAGGAAATGCGCCGCAACCGCTCAATAATCACCCTCCTCTTCCAAACCCTCGCCATCGCCGGCATCCCCTACGGCGAAGGAAGTCCCCTAATCAGCGCCATCTACGGCGGCGGCCAACTCTCCATCTTCATCGGCTGGATCGTCGTCTGCCTCCTAGACCAATGCATCGCAATGTCTCTCGCCGAAATGGCCTCGCGCTATCCCACCTCTGCAGGGCCGTATTACTGGTCCTTCCAGATGGCGCAGTCCTCGAAATCAACGATTTCCTTCATTAATGCCTGGATCTGGTTAATCGGGAACTGGACGATTACGCTCTCTGTGAATTTCGGGTTTGCGTCGATGCTCGCCGCAACGGTTAGTATGTATCATCCATCTTGGAGCGCGAATAGCTGGCAGTTACTTCTTATCTTTTACGCGGCTTGTCTCGGTTCGATGTTTATTTGTATTTTCGCAAATAAGTATCTCCCGCAGGTGGATATTGCCTGTGCCACTTGGACGGCGATTACAATTCTCGTTATCATGATTGCTGTCTCCGTTAAGGCTGATTTAGGACGACACTCGGCTTCTTATGCGCTGTCGCATTACGATACTTCGTTCGCGGGGTGGGGAGGGTTTACCTTCTTTATCGGCTTACTGCCTGCTGCATACTGCTTCTCGGCTATAGGGATGGTCTCTGCGATGGCGGAGGAGTGTGCGCACCCGGCTATAAAGGTGCCTCGGGCGATCTCCCTCTCTGTCCCTGTCGGTGGTATCGCGGGCCTGTTCTTCATTATCCCGCTCTGTGTCGTTCTACCGCCGTTAGAGGATATCCTGGAGTCTCCGGGCGCGCAGGCTTTACCGTATGTCCTGCATAAGGTTATGGGTTCCCCTGGTGGGGGGTTAGCACTTACGTTCCTGGTACTTATCGTCTCGCTCTTCTGTTCGATTAGTATCACAGTCGCTGCGTCGAGAACGACATGGGCTGCGGCAAGAGACGATGCACTCCCTCTCTCCCGTCTCTGGGCTCATGTCGATAAGCGTCTAGGCGTTCCTGTCTGGTCTCTTGTTCTGATTACAGTTATCCAGATGCTTCTCGGGTTAATTAACCTTGGAAGTTCGAGCGCATTCACGGCTTTCGTTTCTGTTGGTGTTATTGCGTTGGCGGCTGCGTACGCAATCCCGATTACTTTGAGTTTAATGAATGGGCGGAAAGAGGTGATGAGTGCACCGTGGAATTGTGGGATGTACCTTGGCACGTTTGTGAATGTTGTTGCGCTGGCGTGGATTGCGTTCGAGCTTGTGCTGTTTAGTATGCCGACTGCGTTGCCGGTTACGGCTGTGTCGATGAACTATGCTTCGGTTGTGTTTGTGGGGTTTTTGGCGATTGCCGCGGTTTGGTACCTTGTTTATGCGCGGAAGCGTGAGTATTCCTTGTCTTCGTTGCTGGGTGAGTTTTGTGCTGACTTTTTGCAGATTATAAGGGACCGCCAGAGTCGGATGCTTTGGAGTGATCGAAGGAGCTTATGGAGAAATATACACTTTTATTTGAAACTTACCATTAATGGAATACATTCTATAGGAATGCTTGAATGAAGCAAATGTGTCAAAATAGCTAAGATGTAAATCGCGCTGGGAATACTCGTAAAGACCGACAAAGTAGATCAGGGTGTTGAGGACTTCCAGAAACTCTTCATGAAGACTTAAGAGATTGCACAGAAGCCCATGCTTGAACAACGCCAGAGACCGACTGAATCAATCCGAATAAAATAGTCAAAATCAATACCAGAAGGGCCACCCAGAATGTGTACCATTGAACCCTTTTTCTTCTGTCATGCCACCATTGAGACAGTGTCGAAGGCTCTGTCTCTTCAAATGTCTCTTGGATGATGAGCAGACGCTCCTTCCAGTGGTGGTAATACGATACATCGGTTGGTGCAAGTTCGAGACGTTCTATCTCCGTGTCTAGTCTGTGGTATCGTCGCTGTGATTCAAGCCATCTCAGAGATTCATTATCTGTCCGAGGAATGAGAAGAGAGATTGTATGCAATGTCTCATCGTAGAGACGCTGAGGGATGATCTCGCTACTAGATTTTTAGTTTAGAAGTTGTGGGTGAAGGGTGTTAGGTATTTTCACCTAGATACTGTGTTCCGCATGCGTCGGAGTATCGATACATTGTAGAATAGGAATAGTGTCTGATCTTTCAAACGGAGATGATCAATAAGATTGTCGGTCCATGTGATTTGGAAACCCCCAATCAGCTCCAGGTTCTTGGCCGTGGGAAACTTGGAGAATTTCCCTCTATTCACTTGGATATTCGGGTCTGGTTTGAAATAGTCTTGGACTATGTCTGAGATGCTCACATCCGATGGCCAAAGGAGGGGCGTCTCTAAAGAGACTGTCTCAGAAATTCTTGTTGAACGAATGTTGATCATCAGCCATAGCCTCATTATTAGGTGCAGAGAGTTCTCGAGTTCGGATCTTTCAATGCCTTGTCTGTTCAGAATATTTGATACAGGATCCAAGATATCATTCTTCACTGCTGTCGGGTTTCGATTAACGTAATGGATAACAGTTTCCATATCTCCATGCGTGTGAAGTGCATGATGTTCTACCTTTTCGAGAAAACACTGGTCATGGTGATAGTTGGAATACGCCTGCAGCGAATCGAGTGGAAACCAAGAATCGTCGGCGGCTGGCCATAACTGTGTGATGAGAATCCTGGCTCTAGCTGGGTTTCTCCCAGAGGGCTCGTCTGTCTCGAACAGAACTGGCTCTGAGGTCAGAAGAGTCGTCGTCATTTTGCTGGAGTTGTGGGCCTCAGAAGATATCCTAGGTGTTCGTAAACTCCAGATGAGACCTCGATGCAAACCCTCCCGCTGCCTACTTGGTCTGGTCAGCCTACACGGGGCTGAGCCTCATAGACCCACATTGACTGGCGAATGTTAGCACTGCAAGCATCAGTGTGATATCTTCTTGCATAAAATCCCTGCTAAAGCCAGCTCAGTGTGGCTTGACTAGCTGAACAAAAAGGTAGAAGCGGGGTTATCGATCAGTCCGAAGCGCTTGTTTCTTCCAAACTTCTGGGTGTCTACCCACTTTACTCTGGCATGGCATTTACAACACTCCGTTCCACAGACCCACGTTATACAGATTCTTTTGCCCAAAAAGCCGAGTCTCCTGTAAAGTACGCCGATTCGTTTGCTCAACGAGCATTCAAGTGGAATCTCTTGAATGTTTGGCACATAAAAGGATCGCTCAATGAAGAGTGGTCAAAATCCGGGGGCATTCGTGACCAGGTTTGTGAGATCCTTCAGGCAAATAGTGAGAGGTTACGACCGCCCAAGTCTCTTCAGAATGCGAAATCTCCAAACTCTTGCTTGGGATGCTATCTTATTGGGCGGAATGAGCATCACGCCCAGCCAGTGGCAGCAATTATTTCTGGTAACGAGCATGTACGCAATATGTCAAAACACATCATCGATGAGCACGGAATACTCAAAAGATTGGGCTGGGTGTTTCTGCGCCTCAAAGCTGACATTTGTCGGCCAATGTACTCCGGAGAGCATACCTTCACTACTCCGACGCCTGAAAGTAGACCCAGCACGACCTATGCCATATCATTAGACAATGGGGCAATGGCTACTCCTATCAGAACAGGGACATCCTTGAAAGTACCAATTAGCCCAATTGGCATACAAATTGTGGCTCATCGAGGTGAATGGAAGGGCGGCCGAGTGGCAACGCTTGGCGGAATTGTGGAAGTAGATGGCAAGCGATACGGTATTACTGCTGGTCACATCCTCGATGATCACCCATCGTGCGAAGTCACACAAGATGACTCTATCGAACTCTTCGAGGAAGACCTGCAAGAATTAGATCAGCAATTTGCCGTGGTTGACGCGTGGTATTGTGACAGTTCAGATTCTTCGGAGGAAAGTGAGTCCATATATCCATGGGCATCTATCCATGGAGTTGTGTGCAGACCTACTGTCAATCACCATGACTTGCTGACACCTTCAAGATATTTTTCAAGAGAGCCAAATCCACCAAAGCCATTTACAGATGGCCGGGGATTCTGGAGAGATCGCCATTCCAATCCTCGATTTTTCCAACGTGGAACCGGCTTCCTATATCAACAATGCTAAATGTGGGATACTGAACCTCTTCCCCGCTGATCAGTTTGTCTCAGACTCTAGCAGTCTTGATTATGCTATCTTAAACCTGGGTAATGGAGAAAATTCATTCATGCCACATTGGCAATCGAATTCATTTGTTTATAAACCTTTGAACGAAAGTGAGAGACTGATAATGCCCGAGATAGAGGCATCTGAAGTGCCTGAATATGGAAGTGAGGTTCTGCTATGTACTGGCTCTCGAGGGGTTGTGACTGGCACCAGCCTAGGTTCCAGCTCAAGTCTACATTTGGGTGCCTCAAAATATAGGATGAGAACTTGGAAACTCTCTTTTCACTGCATCGTTCAAGGCGATTGTGGGTCATGGGCAATAGACCCAGCGACTTCAGAATTGCTCGGTATGCTTGTCGGCAACTGTCCTGCGCTGAACGAAGCCTACATTGTTCCTGCAACAGATCTTTTAAGCCACATTCTGCGACAATCCAGGGCAGGTTATGTGAAACTGCCCCAAAGTTATTTTCATCAGAACATTGTGTTTGAGTCAGCAAACGTCAATCGGCGTCGTCAAGTTCGAGCAACTGAAGTAATGGGGTTCAGGCTCACCGCAAGCAGTTTGTTTTATGATGTCGTAAAATTTGCGGACGCTGCGACTGTGAAGTACTATATTAATCGTGGTGCTGACATCAACTTGGGACATGTTGCCCTAAGCCTGAAAACTAGAACCAAGAGCGAGTCAACTGAATTTCTCGGTTTTGAGCTTTTGTCAGCAGAATATTTCAAGCCTCTCTATGTTGCCATTCAGCGTGGGAATATACCGATAGTCAAGTGCCTTGTGGAAAATGGGGCAGAGCTAGATAAACTCTTTTCGTTCTCGAGTGCAGAGGATGTCGAGCAGCGGTACCCTAATCGGCAAATTCGAGAGATCTTAGAAAAGAAAAGGAGAAGTGCAAGAGATTCGAAAGGCTCTATCGCTGAGCAGGCAAGTCGTGAGTATCAAAAGGACCGGTAAATGTAATTCTCATTCTCGGCATGGGCTGACATCTGTATTTTGACTAGGTCACGATCCCGAGGGCGTATTTGTGAAAGTGGGCATAGTCGCCCTTTCTTTGGACAAGACCAAAGTTCTTATTTTGCAATCTTCTCGGGATGGCTGGACGTTGCCCAACGGTACTCGGAAGGCCGGCGAGGTGACAGCAGAAGAGGCTGCATGCCGTCATGCTTGGGAGAAGGCAGGTCTTGTCTGCACTGTAAGTGCTGAGATAGGCCTAGTCGAAGAAGTGAACGTGGAGGAAGATTCAACATTCGACCGAGATCAGCCAGAGAGCTCCGGGGCTAGCAAAGCATCCTCCAAGGCTACTTACCGTTTCTTTGAAGTGAGTGCCGACCGCGAGGAAAATGAATGGCCTGAAAGCGATAAGCGGATGCGAAACTGGGTGACCTCTTCGAAGGCCGAATTCCTCCTGGGCGACCGCCCAGCTTTGATTGAGGCTATTCGCAGGAGTTCCATAGAGCGGGAGGAGTGATCAAGAGATAGATCGTTTGCCATAGTTTTTGTCTTTTCTCTTTCTCTATTTTCTTTATTCAGGTCAAGCATCACACCTATTCTCAACTCAAACAAGTCTGCAACAAATTGACGCAATTTTGATAATGCATATAATTGAGACTATTCCCAGGCTGTAAAGCAAAACACCATCCAGAATGCAGCTGGTCTTTACTCTAAGCTATACGTAATCACATCTCCCGCTCAACATCAGCAAGATGCCCATTCTCCCCTTCATCTCCTTCCCCAGCAATACCCCTCCGCCTTCTTGGCTGTCCTTCATTGGGCGAATGTCGGACAGGTGGTAAGGCCTGGTCACTAGGCCTCCGCCGCCGGACGAGTTGATATCCTCGGTCCAGCTCGATTTCAATGGCCTCACGCACTTTTAACGCACTGACAGCAGGCCATACTCCGCGCTCGCCTTCGAGTGTCCATTCTGCTACCCTTTCGCGTGTGGGCTGCTGGAACAGTCTGGTCATGTCTCGCAAGGAGAGATCAGGGACTAATGTGAGATTCGGACCTGGAATAGTTTCATCTATGAGGAGCCTGCTGAGCGTCCCAGGTAGTGCACCGATATAGTCTAGTTGGCGCAGGCGATGACGGAGCTCGGCGAGGACAAATCTAGTTATAGAGCGGCTGAGGTTTGTCCAGCCTGTTTGACGACGGTCGAGAAGGTTCAGCTCGGACCTGAGTATAGGGATTAAGTACGGGCGAGCTTGAGAGACAATGAAGTGATTGACGTTGAAGAGTTCAGCGATTCGGGAGAGTGGTGATTCACCGTCACTGTAGATGACGTGTCGCCATGGTTGGAAGATAGCGTCTTCTGTATGTGGCCAGGGCACGATTGCGCCTGTCTCGTCTTTGCAGTATATCGTTATTGAAGTAGACTTAGATGACGGCGAGACAGAGGCGTTCGATGCAACCGCCGCCGACCAGATCAACTGTCTTAGTTAGAAGGACTATATCCATACCAACGGGGCAGGGTATGACTTACCACATTCGGCGCCGTCAGATAGTTCAGCAAATTCGGTGTCCCCGTCTTCCCCGACGTGGCAATCGTGATATTCAGAATCCGCTTCGACCTCGCATACGCCTCCTCAAACGTCAAATCCCCAACATTGGTCCGCACACACTCCTCCAACAACTCCATATCAAAAAGATGTCCCGTCCCTAAAAACCTCCTCGTTCTCCTCAAAAACGTCCCAAACCACCCCTCAGCCTGATTCTTCACCAACCCATCAAAAGCAGACAAATCCAACATCTCCCCATCAAGCAACGCAAGCAACTCACTCTCCGGATGAACACCCACAAGCGAAGCAATCATCGCCCCTGTCGCCGTCCCAGTAATAATCCGCGGCAACAACCCCTGCAAATGCAACGCCTTCACGACCCCAAGATGGCAGAGCCCAAACGCCGACCCGCCCTGCAATAGAAGCGTCGTCCGCCCGAACGCTTGCCGCGTATCATGCAGCAGCTCCAGTTTCGCCTGAGACGTAAACCCACCAGCTTGCGCGGGACCAGGCTGCAGCGTACTCACGTACTGGATCGAGAGCGCAACTTGCGTGATATAGTCGTCGATTAGCAGCTTAGTACCTGCGTAAGCATGCGTGAAGAGCTTTGTTGTCGTTATATTGCCCAGATTCCGTACAAGACCAGAGCGCAGCAGGTTTACTAGCGTTAAGACGTCTTCCGCTTCCCTTGCGCTCATGAGAGATTCCAGTCGCCCCATTATCAGCCTGTAGTCGTAGTGCCGGCTTACTGAGTTCTGGCGCCTATACTCCGTCAGCTGCTTTGTCCGGCGTCTAGTAATTCAATCCAGGAGTTATTCGTACCATAGATCTTTACTCAGTAACTCATCAAGCTCGAACGCAGCCTCCTCCCACTCCTCGTACGACTGCGCCGTCGCGAGGGCATTCTGGAGCCGAGCATGCGGGGACTTCGACGTCCACCACGAAAGCAGTTTCTGGACTCATAAGCTTAGGTCTAATCCGCGAGTTGTTCAAGACTCACCAGCTTCCAAAACTCAGCCACGTCCAGCATCATTATCCAGATCGCGGTGAGCATCTTCCACATCCCGCTGAAGCAGGTCTCCATTGCGGAGGTCAAAGCCTGGAATGCTGGGGCACTTTCACATGCTACCAGTACGTCACGCGAGCCGGAATGCAGAGAGACGTAATTGGCTAGTGATTTGTGGTTGGGGATGTAGAGGGGAAATGTGATCTTATCTTGATTGATCTTGTACTCCGGTGCAGGGTTGGGAAGTGGTGGATTTTTGCTTGGGGTGGACGGGCGGCGTCCCGAGTCTTTTCTCAAAAGCGGCCCTGACTGACTACGGGAGGGACCGACATGTGCGGCCATCTACGGGTCAAAGTTGGATGTTTTTTTTATGAATTTCAAGTCGTTTGATTTTTGACATTTCGCATGCTTCCTTATATGCAAGTCGGCGAAATTAAAAAGAAGCTCTCCCGGACACCCGATCCCGAACGAATTCTTTACTCCTCAATGATGTTGCCCCGCTCCGACACGTACAGACCGTCCAAGAACTAGTTCCACGTTAGTATACTGGTGTTGGTTTTGACTGTAGGATGCAGGCTGTTCACGTACCTTACGGATATCCTTGTTTCGGACACGGCAGATCTGTTGGATGTCGGCGGCACTCTGGGAGACACCCTCGAGGGAGTTTCCGGACAGCTGGAGCTCATCCTTGACGTTGGGGGAGGGAGTGACCTCAACACCGGGCTGGGCAGTCACGCGGCGCACGTACTTCTCACCCAGGAAGTTACTGGAATAACTGTTAGCATGATTCCACACAAATAGCACCCTGGCGGCGAAATTGAAGGCAACATGAAAAATTGCATATTCTGCATTTTCACGCCCCCAATCACCACCACACATTAACCACATACCGGATCTCAAGGTCGGCCTGGCCGGTCTCAGCGTTCTTCTCGATGTTGACGTTGATGGGGAAATGGGCGTAGACGTAACGCATCTTGTAGAGGAAGCCGCGGGTGACACCGATGATCAGGTTGTTGATGATGGTGCGGACGGTACGGAGGGTAGCGACACCCTTGCGAGCACCGTGGTGCAGCTCGATCGAGATGACGTTGGCCTCGGGGCGGCCGAAGGTGACGGCAATGTGGGAGAGGTCCTTGACGAGCTTGCCGCGGGGACCCTCGACGGTCACAATGCGCGACTTAATGTGAACCTTCACTGTAGAGAGAAAAAGCACGTATCAGCCTCGGTCCTCGAATTGTGCCTTTTTTTCAAGATAGAAGAATCCGTCTCTTGTTGAAGTGGTGACGCCGAAGACGCCGGGGTTGTTCTTTCAGGTTCGTCGCTTGCGGTGCAGTTCCCATTGAGGTTGTGTAGAACATTGGCGAGCGGTCCTCCTCATGGTTGTGCACAGCGCGCTTTCCCTTCCAGTCCTTCCCACACTTTCCTCCCACACACGGAACCGATTAAAACAGAAAGTCGCAAGCTCACCATTGTCCGGAATGGGCAGCCGTTCCTCGGAGTGAATGTACCGCATCTTGACTGCTGGGTGGAATTTGCCGGAGGGGGTGGTTGTCGATGTCGGGAGGATCAAAAATCGATGTTCCAGTAAGTGGTGGAGCGAATTTGCCGTCACGGGATTGTGCGTCGCTTAGGTCCACTTTGGGGTTAGCGTAGGGTTGTTTATCGAGGGCTGACTCAGCTCTTATCATCACGTGTTTATCTCTCTCCCTGGATAATACGGAGTCCTGTTTGCGCAGTTTGCATCCTATGTACGTGTATTGGACGATTACCCCAGATCTCTCTGCTAGTCAAGACAGCTATTTACATTATACAAGTTGTGAATGAAAAAAGGCAACGCCAATCAGACCAAGTCCTGGTATCTCAATGCTCACGTGCGTCGTGGGATGAAGAGCCCTGCGAAACCTCAACGGAGGTCAACCATTTACCTCCGTACTGCTTCAGGGTCGATGCCAAATTATCACTTTGGTCCAACGAAGCGATTGTATCTCCTCCGCCAATGCTCTTTCCACTAACCAGAATGTTCGGCACTGTGCGACGACCAGTAGTCTCTCCCAACAGGTTCTGGAGGTCCGCGCCGATGCGGTGTTGATCCAATTCCACCACAAGCGGCTTCGGCGTGATATCGTATCCCTCAAGTAGGATCGTCTTAGCTCTCTTGCTGTGCGGGCAGTAGGATTTCGAGAAAATAACCACTAAACAAAGAACATTAGCCCGTATCCCCGTAGAAAGAGACACTCCCGGAAACAAAACATACCTGGCGCTTTCTTCAAAATAACATTCAACTCAGCCTTAGCCTCCGCCTCTCGCACCTTCCTAGCCGCAGCCTCCTTCTGCTCCTCCGTAGACTCCGAGAACGAACTCGGGTCTAAAGCCGGATCAGCAAGCGAGTCCTGCGACCCCTTCTTCGGAACGGTCATCTTCGTGCGCCCCGCAATCGATATCTCCTCCAATTCCTCCATCACCTTCTCACTTCCCTTCTCCTTAGACGGTATCACGGGCTTCTCGACCTTCGCGTATGGATCGCTATACCCGCCCGCCTGCGGCCGGGCCATCGCCTCCTGGATCTTCTCTTTTGTCGCGGAGTGCCGTGCCGCTTCCTTTGCTTTCATCGCTTCGAGCGTTGAGCGGTAGAATTCTTGGTTTTGGACGCTACTTCCTTCGCCCTGTTCATTATTTGTAGGTGTTAGCTTCGCTTGCTTTTCTAGCTTGCTAGCTGTGTCTTCCCCGGGTTTGGGCTCGTACCGAGTAGTAGTATAGCATTAGGACGATCACGATCACGGCGACCGTGATCAGCTTTCCGCGCCGTTGAGGTGATGGCATTTTGGCTGTTGTTGGTCTCCCAATCGGGGACTGGGGATATGATGGGGAGGAGGTGGTCTAGGCTGGGTCCGCGCGAGATGGTCGGAACGTGTATGTGGTGCCGCGCGCCAAGACCCCGCCGATCCAGCGCGTATTCTATACGATCGGCGTTGGTTAGGGGGTGGCGATAAATTTGTGAAGTAGTGATTTACTGAGTGTTTCAAGTCCCGGGAAGCGTCACAATGAGTGCTATTGAGAGTGTCCTGGCCTGGTAGGAGTCTTGTCCAGGGGCGCAGGGTCATCCCTGAGTGCGGGACCGATTGCTTGGCCAGACTTAAGCTTTGCCGGTACGAGACAAGTACGAAGCCCGCATGTTTTTGAAATTCATGTCTAGAAAAGTTCTCGCTAATTCTTCTGATAATTTTCAATAATAAATATATTAAACAAGCTAGATGGGTATTTTGCTAAAAGACAAGCTTTTGGATCTCAGGGCATTTCCACGTCAGAAATCCATCGACATACATGAGCCGCTATTAAGTTTATGTAGTATATGCGTAGTGTGTGCAAGAAAGGCAGTGGGGTAGGGATAGGTCGGGATTAATTAGGCAATAAGCCCACAGTTCCAGCTGTGGGAGGTCAAGGGAAAGGAGAGGTGGCAGATGTAACATGATGGTCTCACGACCGATCATTGCGGGACATAAAAGGACATTGGGAAAATTCAGACGATCAAACATGTGTTCAGGCGGGGATGGAGAGGCTAGGTCGGGTGGCTTGGTGAGCTGTTGCGCGACGTTTGCCTTGGACGATTGTCGTCCAGTCTTCCCATTCCTTGGCAATTTCAGTGAGGACACTGCCCATGACGCCGGCGGAGGCCATGAGGCCGTGGCCCTCGCCTTCGAGGATGCGCACTTCGCAGCGGCGCATGGTCTTGCCTAGCCATTGTACGTTGTCCACGGGAACACGGGTATCTTTGCTGCCGTGATGTATCACGACGGAGCGAGTGATGTCCACGTATCGGAAGCCAATGGGCTGGCGTCGTTCAAGGCATATCAGTAGATCCACGGCTGGGTTGGCGTTGGTGGTGGCCAGCTCCCAGATTTTATGAGTGAGGCGAGTATCATAGTCTTGTTGTCTCTCACGCTCTTCTTCGGGAGACTTAGCGCGAGAGCCAAGTGTAGTATCACTCCTCCTATTCGAGGCCCTGGCGCTGTTTGAAGATTTCGTTCCGCCCAACGGAGCCGGATCTTCTTGTTCGTTTCCATTGAGGTTGAGTGAAAGCTGCGGCGGTCCTGCTTCTGTGTCGACAGCAGGGGCCTCTTTGGCAGCCTTTTTCTTGGCTCGTTTGGGGGATTTTGGAAGACTGGTCGTGATACTGGCACTAGTAGCACTCATGAAACTGGTGTTGGCCACCTTGAGAAGGGAGGTAGGAAGCGCACGGAGGATGCGTTGTGAATAGGGGACGGCGCTATTGGGAGCAGGTTCTTTTTGAGAGCCAATGCTGGAGAGTTGGGATGGAGGAATCCATGGTGCCAAGAGATGAATACGTGCACGGATATGCTGTGGGATGCGAAGTGCGGTTGCTAGGGCATAGATAGCGCCCGCTGAATGCGCGAGAATAGAGAATTTGGTCACACGCAGATAGTTGCAGACAATAGCCACATCATCAGGCCAGTTCAAGGGAGTGCTGGGCTCGTCGATTTGATGTGGGCTACTCTCGCCCACACCGGGTCGGTCCAAAGTCACCAATCTCAAGTTAAGGGTACGAGCCAATTCATCGTAAAACGCAGGAAGATAGCGGGTAAGCCCCATTCCAAGGCAGCATAGCACAACATGGCCCTTTGGGTCGCCCACTTCGGAGAACGCAATAGTCCGTCCACTTGTGGGATGGACGACCTTCTGGGTCAATTTCGGGGAGAATACATAGTCGCCCACAGCGAGATCAATTGAATCGGCGCTAGAGGGTCTTTCATGATTGGTTGAAGATCGGCCGAGAGTAGGAATAGAAGGAGTTCGGCCGTGGCTTCTGGTCGGAGTCATGGGGTCTTGGGATCGTCGGTATTTGGGGTGCTCATACTCAGGAGTCTCAGGGAGTGCTTTGGACAACTGAGGGGCGAAGTTATTGATTTTTGTAACCCGACTCTTTCCTGTCATGACAGATGGCGATGGAGCGCTATCATTCAAAACCGGACGATTCGTCGGGGTGCCACGGCCTTGATCCACTTGACTAGAGCTATGGGACCTGGTCGGTTTCGCAACGGATTTTGAGGATTTTCCGGGGCTGTCGTCCGCTTCCAGCTCAGTTTTAATCTTCTGCTGCTGATCTTTCAATTCTTGGATCCTCCTCGTCACCTGCTCTGCATCATTACTTGATCCTGGGAGACCATTCTCTCCGCGCGAGTCTCTGCTGGCAGTAGACGAATACCGGCTGTGACGACCAGATACGCGCTTCCGGGAGCTTGAAGATTGGCTATGGCGATGTCGCAAAGAGGAATCGCGGGTGGGAATGATTCGCCCACTTCCAATTCCGCCAGGATTGTTCGCATCTGGGGTTTCCTGGAAAGACGCTTGGTCTCCAGATGGAGGGGTTGTTGTGGCAAGGTCATCATTTGACTGCTTGGGCCCAGCCTCCTCGGTGACATTCGCCATGGACTTCATTGAGCGCACGCTAGCTCGGCTTTGAAGAGTCGTTTGCCGCGCACTGTCGTTCAGACTATTGACTTTGCGCAGGCGATCAGCCTGTATATCAGGCTCTTGGGAGAATTCTCGTGAGGACGATCGTCTGAGCAGTCCAAATTGGCCCTTTAGACTTTTTGTTCGGCCCGAACCGTTGGAAGCGGTGCTCACAGCGGTCGAAAGGCGTGGACCGGGCTCTGTACTGATCGTCCCGAACACCGTATCCTCCGTGGCCCTTACTGATGCAAAGGAGTCGCGCGATGTGGGCCGTTGAGAGGGTTCAGATGACTTGAAAGGCTTAAATCTTGGTGAACGAGGAGACCGCGGCGATCGCGGAGTCTTTGGCGATGGCGGCGCTCTAGCCATGCGAATGACGGGTGGCAGCGCAGCATCATTTGGATGTAAGAACGGGCTTGGCTCGGGCTCTTCTGCAAAGGCGCCGTATTTCATGCTAAAGCCATTCTGCTGCGATGGAGGGATAGTGAAACACGGCGCAGTGTGCGGGACCTCTGGCAAACCAGGGTCCGAGTCGTCCTTGGAGCCCTTCGAGTCGATTCGCGGGATGTTGTCGAAATGCGAGTTCAGGGGCACTGAGATCGCGGACAGGGACGAGATCAGCGACGAGATTACTTCGGGCGAGGTTGGATCACCCTGTCCGCGCCCAGGGAGCGACCTGCGCCTTCGGCGACGGCGGCTGAGCAGGGCGGACTCGGCGGGTTTAGGGAGCGCCGGAGCATCCTCTTTGAGCTGCATGGCGTTCAATAGTTCTGGACGGAGTCGGAGCTATTCCTGCCTCCTGGAAATCAACGAGATATGCCGTAGAGGAGGGGAGCACGCATCATCTGCAGGCAGACGATATGCAGTTTGCGCGTGCGGGTCGCTGGCAGGGAGTGGCCCTTGCGACGAACCCCTTACTTTTGGTCGCGTCTTGACGTGGGGGGGAGACGAGTCAGGGATAGATAAGGAACGGATGAGTTTAATCAACGGTCGAGGGGACATAAAAAAAAAAGCAAAATGAGAGGCAACGTGGAGAGACCGTGAGAGATGGGAAAAGTCCTCAGGAGAGAGAACATCCCATCTATTTTTTTGGACTAAGTAACAGACCTGGTGTTTGCGCTCCACCGATGGATCCCAATTTCCCACTGGTTTGTGCTCCCCCGTTCGGGCAGTGATAGCCCCGATCCATGGGTCCAATCAAGGTCCATCGTCCAACCGAGGTTTGAATTCGGGGCTTTAAAAGGCACTCGATCTGGGGGCTTGTCTTAAGGATTGGCTGATCTGCATGCCAACTAGTGTAGGGTAAAAGTAGGAAGCAAAATTGTCCACGTGTGCAGCGTACATATCGATAACGGGCCACACTTTGTACTTTAAGTACGAGCCTTCCCCTGGCCACTCTCCCGGGTCCCGTGAGCTCGGACGCTTTAAACAAAGACTGATTCACGTCGATCTTCTCAGGCAATTTGACGTAGGTGGTACTTTATTTGCCTCCTTTTTAGAGCATGATTTCTCTGTTTTAGTATCGGGATCATGTATTGACTCGAGGGTTTTCAAATTCAAATGATACATAGCGAATATACATGTATCTGCAGCATACGTAGTACAGATGTATAGTTCTGGTCGCGGCGGAAGTATATATTTGCAGGCTCCGTGCTCAGCACCCAGCCTTGAAAACCCTGAAGTGTCAAAGAAATGTCGATTGTTCCCATGTAGAACTATTTCCTAGGCAATTAGCTGGTGGCGATCAACTAGAGCTATGAATTTTAATAAATTTGTAACAATCATAATCTCCCTCGAAACACCTGTTTACCCTGTTTACACTGCGCAACGGGGGACGCTTGACCGCCTGCGGGGCGGTGGCAGTAAGCCGTTGGGCTGCTTGTGCGGTGTATTTCCCTGACCAGATCAGATCGACCTCAAGCGCTGTTTCGGAGTTTCGATGTCCTCAGATATTACCGACCTTCGATAGGCCCTTGCACGCCCGGAAATGCGGTGATAGAGTCATACGCCGAAGCCACCGTCCGCAATGGACGCATATCCAGAAGACTACGTCAACCACAACCTTCCTCTAGTCCTCTTATCGGGGCTTGAGGCAGGGGATCAAACGCACCCGGAAGCTTCTACTGAGTATCCTTTGCTGGAAGAGAAGGGCCCTAAGACCTTCTCTGATTTCCCACCGTTAAGCGGGGCCGTTGCGGAGAACTTGCGCAAAGTGCTCCTGGAGGAAGATGCCTCGGAGACAGCATGGAAGCCAGTTGCGGGCTCAAATGGGCCTACGTCTCCTCCATATATAGGGTTCAAAGTGAAGAATGCGAGTCGGGTGCGTCTGGAATCCCTCGAGCTGCTATATGCAGCATCTTGCTAATGTCGACTCTAGTCATACCAGCTCCCACCCCGCAAAGCAGAGCCTCCTCAAAGTTCCCCACCAGCAAGCCCTAGCTCGACGCCTGATCATGCCCCCTCACCACATTATGTCCTTCATTCCCCAATATCACCTCTATCGCCAGGCTCCCCCACCTTCCCCGATGGCCTGCTCACCCCGCTTTGGGTGACAAAACACCAAAACTTGGTCCCCGCAGCGGTGATCAATTTCTTTCCTTTTTCGCTGGACCCAAACATGAACTCCTTGCGCGACAACCAATTGAAGATTGAAATCAACTCATTACAGAAAGATTGGACCGAGTCGGGCTTCAGAACTCGTTTTGTGGTAGTCCTGCTTTCCGAAGAGGGAGACGGAGGCTACGAAGGGGAAATCGATGCGCGGATCGCAGGAATCAGGCGCTCTACAAACTTGGACCAGAAGTCAATCTTCGTTATACCCCCGGACGCCACACCATCTGAGCTGAAAGAGTTCGTGACGTCTTTATTCTCATTGCTGCAACCTTCTGTCGTCGAATACTACCGTGATTTATCCAAGCATGCTCGGCGCAAGCGAAACCGAAGTACCATCCCTCCACCAACAGCTCCACCAACAACAGGAACTTCGCAGACTTTGTCATTACAGGGTTGGAACGTTCGATATGAGTTTAAGCTGGGAATATTCGCCGAGTTCCGCCAAGAAATGGATGCAGCCTGCCGGAACTACGAGAGCGCGTACGCTACTTTGTTTGGTCAAGAGGTTTTTGAGAACATTGCGGGTTGGAACCATCGTTTCAATGATGCTCGTCTATTAGGCGACGCGCTTGCCATTCGAATCATCCGCTGCCTCTTGTGGACCAACCAGACTACTGCGGCCACACGATTCTGGGTGGACCATCGGATCCGCACACAGGATATTCTCAATAGAAAAGGCAAAGGAACAAAATCTTACGGCTGGGAGGCATGGGAAGCTCGCTGGTCCTTGACAATGGCCCAGCTCATTCGTCGCGCAGAAATCTCCCTACTTTCAGGTCCTCAAGGGCCGGAGACTTCTGCAATTTTCACTACCCCCGAGAAATCAATTCCTCCCCACGAAATAGTGAACCCATGGGAGCACATGCACCATGAAGGCTTCTGGTACGATCGGTCGGCAAAACACGCTAAGCTTCGCCGAGAACTTGCTCACCAGATTCCTGCGGAGGATCGACAACCGCCGGGTCAATCCCCTGCATCTCAAGTTGCAACAAAGTCATACTTGTATGATACATACCTTTCTCCGGAACCCCATGCTGAATACCCTCAATCTGGAAATGACGGTTTCGACCACTCACGTTTAATTCTGGACACATTGCATGCCGCTCTCGAAGAGTTCAAAAAGCAGCACCAAACTCGTAAGGTCGAGAGCTTAAGTCTGGAAATTGCGCAAGAGTACATACGCATTGGGTCATGGCAGCAAGCTTACGATATGCTTCGTGACCGCTGGTCGGAGCTATCTTGGCGATCGTCTGGATGGTGGCCATTGATGGAAAGCTTTGGATGGGCTTTGAGAGAGTGCGCCTTCAAGGTAAAGGATTGCGATACAGTTTTACGCGTGGATTGGGAGCTCCTCAACAAGGGTACGCCGGTTCAGATTTTGGTCAGTTCTCAAAACTAACTTTCCTTTCTAGTATTTTCCCCGAGGCCGCAGTGGGCATATGATATACACAAAAGCCTTGAGGAGTTACCCGCTGAGAAGCCGAAACCCTCTATTGTTCTTCCGGGCGGGGATGTTGTCTCGACTTGTAAGTGCATTGAACTTGGTTTTCTGTCCTGAGCTAATAATCGTAAATAGTGACCTCCTCGCTCATCTTCGAAAAATCAGAAGGCAATGTTGGTGAGCCTCTCAAGGCCCAACTCACAATTTCTTCCTCTGCCCAGAAGTCCTCTGCCCCGATCAAGCTTTCTGAAGTCAAGCTTGTATTCGAAGGATGCTTGAGGCCTGTGAAGCTTCAATCCGATCAAAATCAGGACTCGGATGTCACTTCTACGTCCTGTATATCATCGGTCTCTCTTCGTGAACCCAGCAGCCCCGATTCAGGGATTCGATCCCCCACCAGCGGGCTCTCTCCGTTGGTTGGTGTGGCCGATCTAACTATCGGACCTCATCAAACAAAGGTCTTTGATATCACTTGCATCCCTCGCGAGGCTGGAGAAGCACAGGTTGCTTCTATCGCGTTGCTTATAGAAGAAGAGAAGTTCGATTTAACATATGTGATAACGGACAACACATCTGTACAGTCCAATTGGTGGAAAGAGACCCAAAAGGGCGTGTCTCGCCGACAAATCGGTAAGGACCGAGATACAGGGCGATGTAAAATCATGCCAAAGCCTCCTAAGATTCGCTTGTCTACGCCCAATCTGAAGAGCACTTATTACAACAACGAACGAATTGCTTTGAAGATCAGCATCCACAACGAAGAAGACGAGACAGCCGACGTCACAACTGAGGTTCGATTGTATGGAACATCAGGATCTACGACAAAGTTCAACTGGCTTGACTCTGAAGAGAGCACTGCGCCCTTGGAGTCGGCAGCTTCTTCACCTGTCGATGAGCCTACCTACTTCCTGAAACGGGCTGTCGGTCCCATGGAGCGCTCTACGGATAAGGATCTGGTGGTCGTCTTGCAGAATACTGAAGACGCAGTGAAATACACAATGGAGATATCCACTATTTACCACCTTGTTTCTGATATCCAAACGCCCATAAGCAAGACTATCACTGTGGACCTATCCTTCGTCCGCCCATTTGAAGCCAACTACGATTTCCATCCGCAAGTACATATCCAGCCGTGGCCAAACTTCTTCGCGGTCAACGATGATCTTATCGGCGACGAATCGGAGTCTATGCCTGGCGGATTGGCACAGCGGTGGAGCCTCAACTCAAAGCTGGTATCATTCGCCTTGGAGCCTCTTGTGATAAATAAGATGTCCCTGAAGATGCTGAGCTTGAATGGTGGTGCAACTTGCAGCATCGAGCCAGAGACGCTCGTCAGCGCAGAGACATCGCAAATCGCACCCGAAGAGCTGCGCGAGTCCAACTTCTTCCTCAATCTCCAGAAAATCACACTAGGAGATCGAAGACAGTCCGCCCTCAATGTTGCACTAGAGATCTCCTGGCGCCGTGCCTCTGATGATCCCAACGAAGAGAACCTGACAATAACTACCCTTGATGTACCTCGTCTTGTTGTACCGATGGGCGAACCCAGAGTCCTTGCCTCCGCCATATCATCAAGTACTCTCCCTGGAATGATTCAGCTTGACTACACCCTCGAGAACCCATCCACCCACTTCCTTACATTCAACCTCATGATGGAAGCCAGCGAACAATTCGCCTTCAGCGGTCCCAAGACAACCGTCGTCCAGCTCGTGCCGCTGAGCAGGCATACCGTTCGATATAATCTGCTCGCCGCGCGCCGTGGCCTTTGGATCCAGCCGCAGCTGGTTATTGTCGATACCTACTTCAACAAGACCCTGCGGGTTCTTCCTACGGGAGATATTCATGCTGATAAGAAGGGTATCTTGGTCTGGGTTGATGCTGAGGATTGAAGCTGTGCTGGCCGTTGTTCATATCCGTAAGCATTTGAGCGTCATGAGATGTATTTAGCGCAGTCTATTTCATGCAACTTCAAGATAGAGTTCTTTTTCTTTGATCAGTAGATCGTCGTAGTCTGCCCTAACTTGAGACGAGCCTCGGTTCAATCTACCCTTCCTCATACACGACTGCAACAAGGCAAAAAGAGATAATAAGTAACTAAATATGAAATAAAAGAAAAAAATGCGCCCCGGGGGGGGTACGATCCCCCAACCTTGAGATTAAACTGGATGATTATTAGCATTTAGTCTAGATAAAGGCGGGAGTCGAACGACGAACAGTCTCACGCTCTGCCAATTGAGCTACCGGGGCCGAGTCTCCACTCGGCCATCCGGGCAGGATTAACCATTTTGGGAATATTCTTGGTCCAGAAACTGCTCGGTCGATTTCCGTATATCGTATGCCCCTCTCTGATCTTATCTTCTTATCTATAACGTCAATCGGATCTGGTATGGCTGCGTCATTGGGTTAGGGTTGGAATCTACTTGCCGCATGGGAAGAGTTTGACTCTACTGGTATAAGTAGGTTCTTGCTTCGTTCATCCCCTTGAAGTAGCTGATCTATGGATATGTTTGGGCTACGTCATAGGCTTTGGTCCTTAGTTCTGAAGCTATCAGCTCTGCATGATTGTAGATTTCTATGTAAAGAGATTTGACTCGTATCTTAAGGGTATGACCATCTAGAAAATGAAAATAACACCTTATATTAACAAGCCGTACTACTATACTCGACCAAGAATGACCACTCTGCAGATCAAAGTTTTGGTCAATAGCCGCATATATCGGAGAATGAATTTCCGTTGTGGATCAAGGTGCGGGGACCCCGCTGCGTAACGTGTGCTCTCTCGTTCTTCCTTCATCCCACTTGCTATCTAGCAGCAATTATTCTCTTTGATTAATTGACCAAGCTCCTTGAACTCATCAAGATGCCTGAGCGAGAAATCTGCACTACCACATTTCCTCTCAATAATGGTAAATAGTCATTCAAACAAGAAAGATCCGATCACTAACAATGACATCAGGGATGAAGCTTCCAGCTGTAGGATTGGGGACGTGGCAGGGTAGGTAACCGCAATTCCATCTTCATGGACGAACATGAGTAATACCTGCTAACATTCAACAGGAGTCGGCGTTGATAAAGGAAACGAAGAAGTGCGCAACTCGGTCATCCACGCCTTGAAAAATGGATACCGTCTCCTCGACACAGCACAATACTACTTCGTCGAGCCAGCAGTCGGCCAAGCAGTGCGGGAATCCGGAATCCCCCGCAGCGAGATCACAGTCGTCACCAAGTTCTGGGGCGAATGGCATCATAACCCAGCTCAGGCTCTCCAGAACTCCCTCGATGCTCTGGGCTTAGACTATGTCGATATCTTCCTGATGCACTGGCCATGCGCGGCGACTCCTGATGGAAAGAATTTGGGGATCAATGAGAGTCCGACGTTCGTTGAGACGTGGAAACTTATGGAGAAACTTGTTGGACCGCGGTGCAAGGCTATTGGGGTTAGTAATTTTACTCAGAAGACTTTGGATGAATTGCTGGCTGCGGCGACGATTGTTCCTGTTGTCAATCAGGTTGAGCTGCATGCTTTTAATCCCAATTTGCGGCTTGTTCCGTACTGCCATGAGAAAGGTATTCGTGTTATTAGTTGGAGGTGAGTATTCTCTGCTTTTACGAGGGGATTTTTATTAATTGTATCTAGTACCATGGGAGGCGGAGGTGAACATTTAGAGCGAGGCAAAGAGATCTTGACTCATCCCTTCTTCAAGGGAATTGCAGAGAAGCACGACTGCTCTACTGGAGTTTTGGCGCTTTCTTGGGCAGTCCAGCGTGGTGTTTGCGTTATTCCGAAGAGCAGTTCTCCAACCAGATTGATTGAGAATACCAAGTTGGTGGAGTTGTCTGATTCGGAAGTGCAGGAGATCAACGAGGCGCATAAGAATATTGTGAGTATTCGTCTTGCGGACGGGATCAAGGGTAACAGGCAAGTGATAAACGGTCAGGATACTCTCCTCGGCTGGACTAAGCAGGACTTTGGGTGGGAGGATGAAAATGGCAACTGGTTAGTTTAGGTTTATCATGTTCTTCATAGATTGCTATTTCCTTGGGAATGCAAAATCATCTCAATCTGGATATCCAGCTTCGTAAGATTGAATATTCTTGTCAAGGGCCTACCCCAAAGTTATCAATGACCTGTTTCAAACGCTCATCATGACAATTTTCCTCCAACATTTTAGTCTTCCAGACTTGCCAATCGGTGTTTCTGTCCACTCTAAAAGCAACCCAGATGCCGCGGACCAAAGAAAAAGTCTCATCCCAAGAAAGGTCAGTATCAAGTGCAAAGAAAAATCTCCGTAGCTTTTCATCTTTGCTCATAATCTTAGCCAAGTCACTCTCTCCTTTATCCTTCAGGGAGCGAGCCAATGCGTGATCATGAACAGTCAAAGATGACACGCCGTTGTGGATATCGTTCATGTCAGCCGTCACTAAAGAGGGCCCAAAAGCTTTGTTCGCGGGAACGACTCGAGTCATTTGCCAGTCGATGATCCCGGTGACATTCAGCTCATCATCTACCATGAGGTGGTCTCCCTCGTCATCAACGTGCTTGATATAGAATTGCTCTGGATCGGCATCGTCGCGTTTTGCAAGATCCTGTATCTGGGACCTTAATAATAAAAAAACCAAGTAAGCATTCGCTGGAAATAATGTAAAGAGCTGGCTATCAGCGATAAGAGCCATGTTCTGCTCCACAAATGACATATAGTAGTCTTTGGCTGTTGCGAACGGTCCAGACGGGCTCAAAACAAGAAATCGTTCACTTGCAAGAGCACAAACCACTGGTTTTGAAGGCAAAAGACCTGGGAGAAAAGACCCAGCCTTGGAGAATGGATGACGCTTCAGGTCAATCAGAATACCAGCCAGTCCATTCAACACTCTCTCCTTATCTTTGTCATCCGTAAAGCGCTTCCCATTAGGCCCTTGCATATTCCAGGTCCTACCAGCGATCTCTTCCATGAGAATATAGCTGACACCCACTTCGTTGTCCTCATTGCCTGCAATTCCATAATCGAATGCACGAGGTGCAGGGACTTTAGTCGTCTCAAGAAATTTAAGGGTGGCATATTCGCTTTGAACAAGGTAGTCGATAAGTGATCGAGGAATACTGCCATTCATCCGAGGCACCCGGATAAGCCACATAGATCCATTAAGGAAGCAAATGCGAGCATGGTAATTGGCACAGCCCATAAGAGATCCCCGTCCCCATGGAGGTGGATGGTCGATTTCGCACTTCAGACCTCCATTTAGTTCTGATGCTCGTTCACAGATAGCACTGTCATTGAGTTTCGCTCGGAGGTTTTTGACCTCGAGATGCATTTTGGCTTCAAATTCATCGTCTGCGAGGGGCTATCATAATTAGATCTGGGTGCGGTTGAGGATATGAGCATAGACTGTACCGCATCGTCGCGTGTGTGAGAGGGCGGGCTACAATGAGCTGCACAGAATTGCTGATCGCATCGCTCACAGGGACCACGACCGCGAATACTCGGCAGATTGCAATCTACAAACCCGCAAGAAAAGAAACTGTCTGTCATGGAGGCTCTGGGGAATTGAGTTCGGATGAAGTCCACTGTGCGGGGCGCGCCTGCCTGCTTGTTCTATAAAGGGACGAGTGGGGTTGAGTGGCTTGACCGCCACGCATCGAAACTTGCAGATCTATGAGAATCGAGCTTGTTGAACAAGCGATGATACACTTTGAAGCCCACAGAGTCCAAAGGAGTGCAGAATAGGGATAAAAGTGTCATCATTCATCTAAAGGATTTATGGCTATCAATGTGGCTCTCCATGATCGACGATGACCTTGTACGGCCAGCACTGTTGAGAAAGAAAGGAAAAGATTCAAAAGAAAAACAGACATTGGCACCGAGTCATAGCGATTGAAACATACAACGTAGCAAAGCAGCAAAGTTTCCATTGATTTGATCAGCCTTATCTACTTCTCCCCGTCCGGTAGCAAGGTAGTGATGTGACCAAGAATGATAATGACGCAGAGCTTGCCACCGAAAATTGAGCGTCACTTAGCCAGTCAATAGCCAGTCAAGACTCTTTCTCATGAGAAATGTCATTAGTTTCCAAGGTGAATCGCATGAATCACATTGACGATCGATAAGTATAAAGTCACGTGCTGGCGGGCTTATCAAGGCGTCTTCCCAAAACGGCTAGTGTTGATCGGGCAGTGTCGCAGCTCCTCCGCGAGCTTCGTCACTTCCGCTCGTGCAGTTCTTCGTGATTTGCATTTAGTGCTCCTCGAGCCACAGCAAAAGATTGAGACAATAGATCTTGCTCTTTGCTCTTCTGAGTGGCAAGATCTGCCCGTAAATACCGCTCTGATCCTGTCTCCCCACACTTCCCCACAGGCGTGAGTCCGCAGAACCGTCAAGACTCGCAACCATGGCGACTCAAGCAGCGCTGATCGCCGATACGATCATCGGCATGAAGAGGGCCTTGCGCAGGGAGCGTGAGGGTAAGTTGAATCCATTGTGACATGGGGGAGAGCGCAGTGTGCTAATCTGCGAACCAGATGCCGGCCCCGACGACCCCATTACCCAGCCCACCAACCGCGGAAATAAGATGAAAGCGAACGCAAAGTACGTTCGGGAAGGAGCGATGGGCTTTATCAATTCGGAGGAGTTTTACCGAGAGGTATGTGATCTGTGATCGTCAAGCCTTGACGAGCTCGCCTGTGGCGATTTGAAAGACTTTGAAGACTAACAAAGTACGTCTCGTGGGATAATAGAAAGTCGACCATGCAGGATATACACGCCGGATATTGAAAAGAAACCCCATTCGTTATGATTCAGAGGGAGACGAGCTCTTAGAGGACGATGAAGATTCTGAGACAGACGCAGCTGCCGCCGATGAAAATCCGTTTTCTGGGGTCGCATTGGAAAGTGAGTATACCGATCACCTTTCCTTTCATCCGTTATTTCATGGCCAAAATCTAACTTGAAATCAATTAGCGCTTTTGTGTCCGTTAAAACACCCCTCCGAACTCCCCACCCACCCCTCAATGTCCCAACCATACACATCTCTAGCCCTTGAGCATATGACGACGAAAGTCGACGAGAAATTACGCCAAGAACAAGCCCTCTTATGGCATGCCAGAAACTTGCATCGAAAGTTTCTCGGCGACGGCGGCTGGATGCCTTGTGGCATTATCGAAACGGCTGATGATCGGTACATCTTCGAGCCCAAGCCGGCACAAAACCAACAGAATTCAAGTAGCGGGCCACATAATGCCCACACAGGAAACACCCCAGAAACCAATGGCATTATCCACAACCACCCAAGAGAGTCATCCAACGGAGTCTCGCATGCACATGCAGAAGAACGCAATGTTGAAAATGATGTGGAGATGACAACGGAGGGTCATTCTGGCGAATCAAACAACATTGACGCCCAGGGTCAACAAAAGACCTTCAAATCAGAGGAAGCAGATGCCACAGTAAATGACCTTCCGCCACATCCTAAGACTGCAGACGAATCAAGTCATGCAGTTCGCGGCGACCACGAGATGGACACAGCCAAAGATGCGGAGAAAATGGACACCGAAGCTCAAAAACGAGGAAATCACGAGAGTGGCATCGAAGGCGACGCAGAGATGCAGGATGGCTCCTCACCTGAACCACCTCGTCGAATGACAACGCGCGCTCAAGCAAACGCGTCTTATCCTGAAGATGGCAACAACTCGCCGACCTTTTCAGCCGACTCCGCCAGCTCTCTTCCAAACCCGCACCCACTCTTCCTTATCCCAGATAATGTAAGGCCAGATGCAAACTTTGGTCTTCCACCCGCGGAGGCCGAGGAGACGCGACGCTTGCTTTGGTCGTATGTCCAGAAACAAGAAGAGACTGTTCGTGGGTTCGAGCATATGCTCGACTCTCTGCGTCGTGCATGCCACATGAAATCAGATGTCCTTGAATGGTGTAAGGCTGAGGGCCATGTCGGGGAAATGAGTGATGGCGAGGACTGGTATGACCGAGAGAAATGGGGTCTTGCTGAGGGCGAAGATCTCAAGAAAGGAACTGATGACGAGGAGGGCGAAGTCGTGGATGATAGTCGCACGACTGCGAAGAGGGGCCGTCGACGCGCATAGACGGAATGTCTGTTGGTTGCGGTTCTTTGATATTCCTCTTTTCTTTTTTTTTTTTTCTTCTTCTCTCGGTCCATTAGCGCGGCGTTGGTGGGATGAGTCCATTCATGTCGCGTACTACGATGTACACTGACCGGCTAACCCTTTGGTGTTAAATATACCCTTTGGAAAATGGATCTTGTTTTATACAAATTACATGGTTTCTTGTATTTGGTCTGTAAGATATATGCTAGGTTTAGCAAATGAACATTCTAAAATGTCTCCAATCAAGTGAAATTACAAATCAATTTTGACAATTGTAAAAAGAGTAGAGTATTTTCTATTTTTAAGCAAATATTAAACGAATTTTTTCTATGTACACAAAAGCTAGAAGCCTTCCGCCTTCAAAAGAAGACAATAATCAAGCAGCCAAAGACGCTTGTCATTACTATCGCGATGGGCAGAAAAACGCTATGCATAGTCGTACTACTGAAAGAGGAGCATCGGGTGTTGTCGCGGTGGGTGAGAGTCGAGTGGTTGAGTCGAGTGTCGCATAGGGGTAGAGATAAGCGGGCAATACGCGCTGTAGCCCCGTTGCCCAGAATGTAGGTGATGGGCCCGAGCAAAAGTCTATCGTTTACTTCTCCAGTATCGTTGAAGATTCGGATGCGTCCTCATGATGGGTTGCCATCTGACCCGATAGATTCACGGGCTCAGAATGACAGGAAATTCGATGTCTTGATTCCAGACATCCTCATGTGTGGATTGTGGATGTTGAATGTCCCAGCCAACCCTATCATACATGCATTCCATTTACTGCTTCTTGCCAGCCTGCTTGGCGCGCTCGCGCTCACGCTTGGCATAGATCTCCGCAGTGAAAGGGCTAGATTTGGTTAGCACATGGGTTTCGACAGTGGGTAAGGACTGCTCACTCTTCCCAGCGCAAAGCAAACCAGTAGATCACAAAGACTTGAGCTGTGAGCAGAATTCCGGCAACCTTGCCCTTGTATAGCGCAACGCCGAGGAAGTTCAAGGTGCTTCCCCAGTACATCGGCGATCCAGTCACGTTGAAGGGGAAGCCAGTGACAGGAGCGTCCATGAGAATTCCAAAGTAATCGCCTAGGTAAGTTCCAGTGACACCAAGTGCCCACATGCTAGAAAGAACGAGGACCGAGCCCACAGCAAACAGGATGCCGCCTAGGATAGGTTGGTGAACCGGCGCATAGAAGGGCTGGTCATCGAGGGCGACCTGGTAGATGTGGTCACGCAGAATACCAAGAGAGAAGATCGCGACGGCCAGGAAGTAGCAACCATTGTAAGGTCCCCGAAAGATGCGGGTCAGGATGTGAGTGTTGTACTCTAATTGCATCGTTAACTGTCGTTCAAAAGTACGAGTCCCGCTTTCGGGGTGGGGCAGAATGCGACTTGCCTGCTCGAGCAGCAACGCTGGAAAGGAGGGGAAGTTAGCCAAGTTCTCACTCAGTGCCAGCCTGGGGCTCACTTACTTCCAGAAAATAGGATTGAATGCGATTGAGGCCGCGGCAACTGTAATTTTTTTTAGCTGTAGATCCACGAGTCGGATGCGGAGAAGGATCAGGCGCGAGAATTGGGGTCGCAGATCCTACGTACCCGACAGAGAAGTCGCCGACAGGTCGATAAAATTACTCAAGCTGGCCATGGCGGGAAATATACTAGCAGTAACCGGAAAGAACGAGCGAGAAACGAGAAGAGGGGAATCTGGCAAGAAGAAGAAGAGGAGAAGTCGCGCTTAAGTAAACAAAGTGACGTCGCGAGCTTTCCCCACTCGTCACGGGACCTGCGGGCTTCTGCAGCCATCATTGCGATAGTTCGGTGTGAGCCCCTTGACCTCGAATATTGAGACCTTGATCGTTGAAGCCTTGTGATTTCGGATCTGCTGCTGTGTCCCAGTGGCCCCAGCCTGTGTTCAGCGAGTCGTCAATGTTGACCTCAGCTCTTCTCTGATCGTCATGAGACGTGGAGCTCTCATGCGTGCCGGGGGAGAATGGTCCTCCATCATCGCGAGCTTCTAGTAGCAGGAGCACTTGCATTCATCTCCTGGGTCCTGGTGGTGCACTGGTGGCCGCTCCTGCGCTATCTGGGATATGCGTTCACCGCTGGAGCAGCCTTGACGTCTGTCGGCTTCCTGGCTCTGGTAGCCCTCACTCGCCGAACACGGGACGAAGCTCAAATACGACCGAAGAGCGTTTCACTAGCATTTACTAGGGCCAGTAATTGGCGGAAGGAGGTGTTCAACGTCCGAAGGACTGTTCGGTATCAGCCACGGCCTCTCTATCCGCAGTCTTTCGTGGTGTCCGAGGGGCTCGACGAGCTATTGTCGCTTATCACTAGAGACTTTATTTCGACATGGTATCGTCATATCAGCCCAAATCCGACCTTCGGAAACGAAGTCGATAGAACCATTCGAGTGGCTCTTGGAAACTTTCGTGACCGGCTTGTTGCTGAGGACTTGGTGTCTCTGGTAGTTTCTCGGATTTTCCCCATATTAACCGCCCATCTAAAAGAATTCGATGTGGCAGAGCGTTCAGTGCGTGGGCGCAACTTGGACAGAAATGTCACAGAGTCTGAAGAATTAGATTTGGCTATAGCCAATAAGTACCGTGAAGGCCGTCTTCACCCAGCAGTGGCGCTTTCTTCAGCAGATCAAAAGACCGTTCAGCAAGAGTATCTTCGAAAGATTGCTACAGGGCTTCTGCCTCAACTATTCCCGGAAAGTGTTCTGAAAAGCAGGATTGTGTCTGTTTTGATCCGTGAAATTATCGCATGTGCGATTCTCCTCCCAGCCATGACAGCTTTGTCGGATCCCGACACGTGGAATCAGTTGATGGAGATGTATGGCCGCACGGCACTGCAAGACCGCAAGACTGTGCGAAAGCTTCGAGCTGCTTTAGATGAGCACGCTTCGCCAGCCCCGAAATCAAAAAGAGGCCAGAATTTCCCCAAGCTTAGCTCAAATGATTCCGAACGAGCCTTTGAGCGATTTGTGCGCGCTATTCGACGCTGCAACAATCTCTCAGACGCACGGAGATTCCGAGCACTTGTTTCAAGCCAGTTGAAGCGGGAGAGTATGGTGGAAGGTCAGGATCAGGTCTATATCAAACGTCTTGAGACTGGCAAAAGAGTTCTGGATCAAAAGGTGGCCAAACTATCGACCCATGACGATTCATCTCTAGCCCCGATCGCGCCGGTTCAAAATACACAAGAGAATGTGTCCTCCCCGAAAGAGTCATCACTAGTCGACGTGCTGCATAGTGCAGCTGGTCTATCATATTTCATGGAATTCATGGATCGGCAGAGATTGATGCCTCTAGTCCAGTACTGGATTGTAGTTGACGGGTTCAGAAATCCGTTGGAAGATGACTTTGGAGATGATGCGTCCTCTACATCAGCTGCATGGACAGCAACAGACAGGAATGATCTGGCGCTTCTCAGCGAGGCCTATCTTTCGAAATCGGAACTTGAAGTCCCCGAAGAGTCCCGCCGAGTAGTCAAGGCCTTTCTGAGTGCTGGCAAGCGAGCAACTTCTGAACAATACCGCAAAGCCCGGACTGTGGTTCTATCAACCCAGTCTGCTG
This sequence comes from Penicillium coffeae, assembly GCA_035985395.1. Taxonomy (NCBI): domain Eukaryota; kingdom Fungi; phylum Ascomycota; class Eurotiomycetes; order Eurotiales; family Aspergillaceae; genus Penicillium; species Penicillium coffeae. Next base: position 348,935 of record CP142594.1, on the reverse strand, counting down.
TCTTTGAAAAGATGGAGAGCGCATACTATCCGAAGTTCAAGGACTCAGACTTATATTGGAAATACTTGGCTGCAGACGAAGCCTCAGGTGCCCAGGCGCCGCCGCCTCGCAGCGCTTCTCCAGCTCCCGCCTCCGTGGATCCACCTGAGCGACGGCCTTTGCCGCCTCTCATTATACGGACGGGGGCGCAGCCAACAAGAAGGCCTTCCAAGGATCTTCGGAGAGCAGCTGTCTCGTCGAGTGACGTTCGAGGAATGGGGAAGCTTTTTGATGACGACGAGTCGCCTCGACGATCGATAGACTCAGAAAGATCAGCTCCGCTGTTCGGTGAGGATTATGACTCCGACCACCTTGCCATGTCTACGCACAGCTTGGGCAAGGATTCTCAGAATGGAGACACGGAAGCAAACCAGAGCCAGGTTCTCGAAAACATGGAAGCTGCATTGAACGATATCATAATTAATGAGCCGAAAGGCGCAAAAAGCGAAGGAGTCAGAAACAGCGAGACTTCCTCTTCTCTCTTTGGCAACGAGTATGCAGACACGTCGCCAGTCGGCTCATCTGAAGGGACACGTGCGGACGGACCTGCAATTGAAAAGTCCAAGAAGAGCATTGCATCTCTTGGCCTTGTTGACCATTCATCCCGTCTTGGTGTCTTTGATGATGACCTATTCGCCGACCAACAGAAATTCATCGAGGATGAATACGAAGAGCCTGTGGGCACAGAAGACAAAGACCCGGCTGATGAAGTCCATGAAGCTGCTCCTGGTGACCTTGGTCTCACGGAGGCAATTGGAGCCTTGTCGGCCCAGATTGATAAATTGACCTCCCAAGATTCGGTAGTCGAAGCGTTGATGCGGAAAGCTGAGTTGACAAATAATACTGCTGAACTGAGGATTCTGCGAAAATCTAAAGCCAGCATTGAGCGCGAGATTCATCGAAAGGAGATGCAACGACAGCAGTACATGATCCAAGAGAGCGATAACAGCTTATACGGCCGGTCGACTGTAAATATAAAGTCTACCGTTGTGGGGAAAGAAGAGGATGGCCGGGAGTTCGCAATGTGTAAGTATTTCTAGCCACTGACTGGGACATAGTGCTAATTGTGACAGATGTCGTTGAGGTCAAACGAAACGCAGGCGAGCAAATGCCCGCGGCTTCTTGGGTTGTTCCCCGCCGCTATAGCGAGTTCCATGAACTTCATCAGAAGCTGCGCATGAGTTATCCCTCGGTCAGGCACTTGGAATTTCCCCGTCGCCGAATGGTGATGAAGCTTCAACGAGAGTTTCTCCAAAAGCGCCGCATGGCCCTTGAAGCATACCTCCAGAAACTCCTATTATTGCCCGAGGTCTGTCGAAGCCGTGATCTCCGTGCTTTCCTCTCTCAAAGGGCTATCGTCCCCGGCGACGAGAACGAAACCCTCGCACGCAACGGCGAAGGAGATACCCAGGACCTCGTCACCCGAATCTATAATTCCGTTACCGACGGAATGGACGACTTCCTCGGAAACTTCGGCGTCCTCGACCAACTCTCCACAGCAGGCCAAAACCTCATCTCAGCAGCCACCCAACAAGTAAACACAGGCACAACCAACGACCCCGTCCTCGCCAGCGAAGACGCAGTCACATCCGCCGAAGCAGAAGCAGAACTCAACGCCTTCGAAGACCGCGAACTCGAACCATTCATCAAACCCATTTGCGACCTCTTCCTCGAAGCCTTCGAGCTCAACCGCGGAAACAACTGGCTCCGCGGCCGCGCCGTCGTCGTCGTCCTCCACCAACTCCTCGGAGGAACTATCGAGCGCAAAGTCCGCGATGGCGCCCGCTCGTTCCTCCAGGATGAACCTGTTTCCCGCTATATTGGCATTATCCGTGATAGTCTCTGGCCAGAGGGCGAGTTGCGGAAGTTCGCGGCTCGCTCGCTTGCAGAGCGCCGGAAGAGTCGGACGGAGGCGACTGTCGTGCTGGCTACTTTGATTCCGGATTTGGCGGCGAATGTGGTCGGGAGGGCGAATGCTCAGGCTGCTGCGAGAAGGGTCTTTGCGACGCTTAATAATAAGCCGTTGAATACCCATTTGGCGTTTACGTTGATGGATGAGATTCTGCTTGTTTTGTTTGGGAGTCGGTCTCGTTAGGACTCGTTGACTATTGCATGATTATGTGGGGGACTTGTTATTCTATTTTCTGCTCGTTTTAGCGTTGGCTATTGCATTTTCTTAGTCTTGACTTGTAAATAGCGATGTATCTTACATACACAATTATTATTGTTGATAGACTACAATCCCATTTCCAAGCTGCGTGGATCGCCCAGGCGTGCTAAAAGCGGGTTGTGGGCCAAGTGGGTACGCCGTTAGCGCAAGCCATTCTGAACGACTACTATACACATCAAGTATCAATTTACCTCTACTCTACTCACGCACACATACACCAGGAGATTTGTCCTTGTAGCTGTTAATTGGTTGGAGAATGAACGAAAAGATATCTGCCGAGGCCGACACCAGGTCTCCACCGATGGAGAAAACTCCATCTACTAATAAAAAGGGCCGTAAGGTAAACGCAGCAAAATACATGATAAAGAAGAAGAAACGGCCTCCCGCGTCAATGACGAGCCCATTATGGTTTCTTGTTAAGAAAGGCGGAATAGAAGATTGTCACTCGCAATCCGGTCTGGGAGGCATAAAGAAACAGAGTGAAAGAGGAGAGGGGTCAACCCTTAAAATATCAAGGCCCTAAGGAGAGTGTGCTTTCTGAGCTTGGGAAACGCTGATCGAGGCGATCTAGAGGTTCTCTTCCTTGTTCTTCTTCTTGTTCTTCTTGCTATTTGTTTGTACTGTTGGCTGCGCGGTGTTGTTCTTCGTCTGGTGGACGATTAGGCGTGTCCAGCACTCGTCTTTGTCCCACTCGAAGCCAGCAAGGTAGGGAGCGTCGAGGTCATCGTCCTCCTGGGGGTAGTTAGTGTACTGTAGATGATATTGGAGGTGATATCAAGGGGAGGCTGACCTTCTTCTTGAACTGTTTGTAGATGGCATCTAATGCGTCTTTGATGGTGACGCCTTTTGAGTTCCGTGCTGTGACCTCGAGGCCCAGGGGGAAATGTAAGTCAATCTTCTTGACTGGTGGGTCGATGAGCTTAAGTGAGAGGATGTCCTTGTCCTCGATTGTGTTGGGTGATTTGTTGAGTCGCCTTTACTCATTAGCATTGGACGAGTGAGCTGAGCAGAGCGAGTCAAGAGCTTACCATCCTGTCTTTTGTGTCTCAATTGGGAGAGTGATTTCGATCTTTTGTTCCTCTAGACGGGGTCAGATCTGGTATGGGATAGCTTGGGTAGCTGGGTTAGCTGGGGAGTGAGGTACCAAGGTCCTTGATATTCCAGACGCCTTCAGCGACGGATCCTCGTTTCTCGGAGGATATGGACGATCGCTTGTCTGATGAGATTGAACCGCGCTTAGAAGGCTTCTCCTTCTTGGGCTTGGCGTCGATCTCAGCTGGGGGCTTGTCGTGTTTCTCTTCAAGAGACAAGCCAGCGATGGCAGAATCGACCTTTGTTAAAGGAACAGACATGATGAGACGAGTATAGTAGGTAGTAGAGCAGAGCAGATTGGAGATTGCCGGATGAAGCAAAGATGGAAGAAGAAGAAGAGAAGAAGAAGAGGGGAAGCGGGGAGTCATGGATGTCATGCTGTGTGTCTTCCAATTCCTCCCATTCGGGGGACCAGACCCAGAATGGCCTTGTCCTTGGATGCTCTACACCTTACTCTACTGCCCTCTTTTATCTGTCTTCGATTCTGTCTTTGATTCTTTCTTACTCTCTCTTGTGTTCTCTCTGTTATTCTCAATTATCCTCTCCCCTGCTCTCTCTTCCCCTTCCCTACTGCCCTCTACTCCAGTATAAAGTGGTGATGCTAGTCTGAGCGGATCACACGAGCAGCTGACATCAGTGGGCCAATCGAGGAGCTGCACCCCGCATTCTGCTCCACTTCTTTATTTCCATCGCGGTTTCTCGTTTTTTGGTCTTGATTGTACCCTGGACTTGGAGTCTCCAGGTTTGAAGAATATCGAGCATTGATTCAAAGAATACCCAGGCTTTGTTCGAAGAGCTCAGCTCAGATCACTCGGAGCTCTACTAACAGCCGGAGCAGTCAGATCGCGTGGCGTGCTATCGGCCCATAACATACCACCACAACATGAGACATCCCGATCGTCATCTCCTGAAGAGCACAAACGCTGACTGGCAGTAGATCCCCGAATGCCACGTCACTCCCGCACTTATGCAGAGTCCGCCGATTCTTGAAGCAATTGGACTTCTGCATCCTCCAGCAGAGGGCGTCCCATAGTCCCTGGTGAACCCGCCAAGACTACCATAAAGCAGCATTCTTACTCCCGGACCCGGCTCTGTTCCGCAGCCCCTGCAATAGACGTAATTGAAGCTGCTATCCTCATCACACTAGTATTACTGGTATACCTGGAGCTCCTTCTGGCCTAGTCAATTGAGCATTGCCCGCGCAATCATAGTTCTACTCTATATGTGAATGTCAGATCGATCATCGCTTAGCAGTCATGTATCAAATACCAAGCCACACTAAATCAATTCCCATAGACGAGAGCATATCCGGACTGTTGAAGCCTGCGGAATACAGGCGGCCGCAGGCAGAAGGCGGTGTGTGGTTCTGCCGCGGCGCGTATCACAAACGCCTCGAGGGCTCTAAAGGAACTTTCTCGGGCGTCTTCACCTCATCTTAACTTCTACTCTCCGCTTATATCTCTACAGGCGCATTAGTCCTGTCAGAGCTCGGGGATTCCCCTAACAACGATCATCCCCTTCGCCCTTCCCTCCCACACCTGACGTCCCACCGCAATTAGAGCTCTCGACGCCCTTCGCAATGTCTGGACTCTTCGGTGGCGGTGCTGCCACGAGCTCTGCTGGCCAAACAAACACTACTGGCGATATTTCAAAAGACGTCCCCTTGAACCAGCCACCAGAGGACGGTATCTCAGATCTCGCCTTCTCGCCCACTACAGACCACTTGGCTGTCGCATCGTGGGATAAAAAAGTTCGCATCTACGAGATCAACGACCAGGGCCAGAGCGAAGGAAAGGCCTTGTTTGAGCATGAAGCTCCTGTCTTAAGCACCTGCTGGTCTCCGGTAAGCTCCGCCAATCTTCAATTCCATAGAACCTCGATTTCCAAAGCTAACACTTTTCTATTTTTCAGGACGGAACCAAGGTCGTCGGCGCTGGTGCCGATAAAGCTGCCCGCATGCTTGATCTCGCCTCCAACGCTACCCAACAAGTTGCCGCACACGATGCCCCTATTCGAAGCTGCCACATGATCCCCAATCCCACCGTAGGCGGCAACCCACTCCTCATCACCGGTTCCTGGGACAAGACCGTCAAGTACTGGGACATCCGTCAACAGACCCCGATCGCCCAGATCGAGTGCCAGGATCGCGTCTACACAATGGACGTCAAGAACAAGCTCCTCGTCATCGGAACCGCAGATCGCTACATCAACATCGTCAACCTCGACAACCCCACAAAATTCTACAAGACCATGCAGAGCCCTCTGAAATGGCAGACGAGGGTCGTCAGCTGCTTCGCCGATGCCTCCGGTTTCGCCGTCGGCAGTATCGAAGGCCGCTGCGCGATCCAGTACGTAGAGGAGAAGGACTCTGCTTCAAACTTCTCGTTCAAGTGCCACCGTGAAACCCCGCCGAACAACCGCGACGTCTGCAATATTTACTCCGTTAACTCCATCTGCTTCCACCCCGTCCACGGCACCTTCAGCACCGCTGGAAGCGACGGTACCTTCCACTTCTGGGACAAGGACGCTAAGCACCGCCTTAAGGGCTATCCGGCTGTTGGGGGCCCGATCACGAGCACCGCGTTCAACCGCACTGGTAATATCTTCGCTTACTCGGTGAGCTATGATTGGAGTAAGGGTTATTCGGCGAATACGCAGGGCTCGACGAACAAGGTTATGTTGCACCCTGTTGGTCCGGATGAGACGAAGCCGAGACCTGGTACGAGGAAGCGGTAATGAGCTTAGGGTTGGGAGCTCTGGGTTGTCATGGAGCAATGGGCGCTATGAGCATAATGAACTATTCATTCCATTTTCTTTGTTTCTTTTTTTTTATCTATTTTTTTTCATTCTGTTGGCGTGTACACTGCTTGAATCAATTAAACCCGGATATCTGGTTACCCTACTCCCTAGCCCTAAGTTAGATGCGAAGATTTGCGAAAGGCTTACTCTAGACTCACGAGACTTGAGCAATAAAACAAGTATAGAATGCAATGTATTTAATTCAACTACCCTCGTAACACCACGTAGATTCAGGAATGCTAGTCCAATACCCAGTACATCAAACCATTCATCACCCTACCCAGCCACAATGTCTAGACGCCGCTGTAGGAAATCTCCTCAACCCACAACTTAACCAACATATCTTCCTTTTGATATTCACATTTAAGGATTTAGGAAGTAGTTTAAGAAGGTGGGAGCTTAACCTTCTCAATACCCTCAGTCACCTTCTCAACGCCCGCATCTCCCTCTCCAGCAGCCTTCGCCGCCTTCTTAGCCTTCTTCTTCGCCTTGTCGGCAGCCTTCTTAGCAGCGGTAGCAGCAGCTTCCTCAACCTTCTTCGCACGCTCAGCCTGCGAACCACCGAATGTCTCGCGCCATTCATCCGCCTTCTTGGGATCAATGCGAGAGAAGAGGTAAGCAGCCTTGCCAATCTGGTGTCCGCCCTTGATACTCTCAGGCTTCCAGCCATCCTTGATCTGTTCAAGAGATGGGATCAGAAGAACAGGGGCGTTCAGCTGCGCCAGGATAGACCTTGAGGTTGTGGGCATGTAGGGGGAGAAAATAGCGGACAGAAGGTGGATCAGGTTCAGGATTGATCCGACGACTGCAGCGGCGAGCTCGGGCTGGTTCGCGATGAGCGCGTTGTCGAGACGGTTAGCCTGGATAAGACCGTTGCCGGCTTCGGCGATGCGCATGGCGGTTGTTACGCCTGCGCGCAGACTGACGCTCTCCATCTCTTGGATGTACTGGCGCAGGAAGGTGGTGACTTCGCTGTTGAAGTTTGTGAAGAGTTCTGTGTCGGGGACTGTGAATTCGGGGACGACGGAGCCGTAGGAGGCGGTTACGAGCTTGATGACTCGGTTGACCAGGTTGCCAAATTTGGCGAGCAGCTCGCTGTTGTTCGCTTCGACGAATGAGCGCCATTCGAACTGTGTGTCGCTGGTCTCGGGGCGGTTCTTCAGGAGATAGTATCGCCAGACGTCTGGGGGAACGCCGGTTTCCTTGGCGTTGGTGCCGAAGACACCGATTCCGCGGGACTTGCTGAATTTGCCGTTCTCGTAGTTCAGGTACTCGGTGGCGCTCAGGTGGTGGTTCATAGTCCATGTGTCGCGGGTGCCGAGTTGGGTGGCGGGGAAAATCACACTGTGGAAAGGAACGTTGTCCTTACCCAGGAATTGGTAGAGCTGCACATCCTCGGGGTTGCGCCACCAGAGTTCCCAGTCCTTTGTGTAGTTGGCTGTGATAGATGGGTATCCGATGCAAGCCTCGAACCAGACGTATAGAACCTTGCTCTCGAAGCCCTCCAGCGGAACGGGGACACCCCACTTCAGATCACGAGTGATTCCACGATCCTTCAACCCCTCCTTCAACCAAGACTCGGTGATGACCTTCGAGTTCTTGGGCCACTCACCCTTGGAGATTGACTCTGCAGTCCACTTCTCAACCTCCGGCTGGAGCTTGTCCAGAAGCAAGTAGATGTGGGTTGTGTCGCGGCGGACGGGCATAGCACCATCCAGCTTGCACCGGGGCTTGATCAGCTCAAATGGATCCAGAACGTGGCCACACTTGTCGCACTGGTCTCCGCGCGCATCATCGTAGTGGCAGTGGGGGCATTCACCCTCGACGTATCGGTCAGCCAGGAAGGAGCCGTGCTGCTCGCAGAATGGTTGCTCGGTGGTGCGCTGTGCCAGGAATCCGTTGTCGTAGAGTCTCTTGAAAATAGACTGCGAGATCTCGGTGTGCTTCTCTGTCGGGGTGCGGCCGAAGTGGTCGAATCCAATCTCGAACCATTCGTAGACTTCCTGGTGGATCTTGTTGTACTTCGCGCAAAGCTCCTCCGGCGTCACTTTCTCCTCCAGCGCCTTTGTCTCGGTGGCTGTTCCGTATTCATCGGTTCCACAGATATAGAGAGTAGGGTGTCCGCAAGCTTTGTGGTATCTACTTTTGTTAAGTTTTGTCTTTGGTGATGTCTTAGTGACTCATACCTCGAGAAGACATCAGCGCTCAGCACTGAGCCGACAACATTGCCCAGATGGGGAACATTGTTCACGTATGGCAGTGCGCTCGTAATGAGAATATTGCGCTCGCCCTTCTTGGGTAGGATTGGGTCTGAAGCCATGGTTCGTGATGGGTGAGGAAGGGAAGGAGGGGAACGGAAGAGATTCAATCATAAAAAAGTGGGTGTGGCCCTAATCGTGACATCTGCCCCGCATATCTCCAACAAAAAATCCTTTGAAACCTTCCTTGAATCACCTGTGCCCCTTGCTTGGTTCTGAGCTCAGTCAAATATGGACGCGGATCTACTGGACAGCCTTTTGGGCCTCGAGGAGGAATTCTATCAAGAGGGATACGACCTGGGCGTCGCGGATGGCACCGACGCGGGATATACGGAAGGCAGCGTCTTCGCGGTCGAGAAGGGCTTCGAGAAATTCGTCGAGATGGGTCGCTTGTATGGCAAAGCCCTCGTCTGGGCTCAGCGATTGGCTGATTCCAAGTCGGATTCGTCTGCGTCTGCGTCGCTGGATGTATCAGATGGATCATGTCCTCTCGATCCTTCGATATGCAAAGCTATGCCCGCTCTTCCTGCAACCAGCGCGCGGCTTGCGCGCAATCTTGCAACGCTGATGGAACTGGTCGATCCGGCTTCTATGGATATGTCGAATACCGAAGAAGCTGTGAACGATATTGACGAGCGTCTGAAAGGTGCTGCGGTCAAGGCGAAGCTCATCCAGCGCGCGATGGGTGAAGCCGAGGAAACACTGGGCCCTCACTCGAATGCAAAGGATATGTCTAAGTCTGGAGATGGTACCGGTAGCATTGAGGATATCAGTGCACTGAATGTTCGTCATTGAGATTGCAAGATGCTCTCAATTTTGCCCACCTCGTCGCTGGGATTTCCAGCAATCGAATATACCACGACACCTTTACCTGCGCCGAAGCAACGATATTCGAACGGCTTCACGCGACTTTTGTCGACCGCTACAAGCGCCAACAGCTGCATCCCGCGCCCATTGTCTCGCGCTCGATTTGATTGCCTGTGTTGGCACTATAGACCATCTCCAAGCTGCATCAGGCTGCATATTAGCTTGAAAAGCGCACGCAAAAGACGCCTCTTTCACAAGAAGGGTATTACGACGCCACTTTATTCTAAAAGAAAGCCAACAATACTCTCCGCAGATCACTACAGGAACAGTCCGGTGAATGGTGAACAAATGAGAATTTGATAATTCCTCCAAGCGCGGAGTGTCACAACTTAATCATATCATTTATCATATTTTCATCATAAAACAATAAAACCAACTTTTAGTGCTTATTTCAGGCCCGGCATATTACTCGAGACTCCGAACAGCCATAGCCATAGCACCCTCTCGTGTCTTGTGTCCGCCAATGAAGCCGCTAGCGTGAACGAAAATAGCACCAGCAGGAAGCTGCTCTTGTCCAGCCTTCTCAGACTCCGAAGCAATCAATCCATCCAAGTCCTGATCGCGGACACCGCGCCAGACCTCGGGCAAAGGCTTGCGCGACACGAAGCTGCTCTCCGACTCGGAGACACACTGCACACGCCACTTGGAGTCCTCTGCTTCGCTCTCGGGGTAGAGGACGTAGTAGACCTGCTTAGCAGGATCAATCTCCTCGCTTCCAGAAGCCTCCTTCTCGAAGTTGTAGAGGTGCTCCTTCCATGGGACGCCGCCCTTGGGGAGGACAATGAGGCGGCCTGAGGGGTGGATGTCGGTTCGTGACTTGTAGGCGTCGCCGACTGTAGTGCGGGCGGGCATCCATGAGTTGCTCGCGTGGTGGAGCTTCCGTGTGAATACATTGCCGATCAGGGTGCTGGCGCGGCCGAACAGGCTATCCTCGTCCTGGGGATCTCCGGGAGCGCTGGTGGGGTCGGGGTTGTTCAGGTCGTTGACAATGGAGGCAAGGGTGACTCCGCCATCCTTGAAGCGCTTCTGGAGGTTAGCAGCTGAGATGGCGGCAGGGTCGTAGGCCGAAACGCCGTTGTCGTTGGCGTCAATGGCTTCGATAAAGTCGGTGTATAGCTTCTCGTACAAGAGCGCGACATCGGGGTGCTCCTTGGGAAGGTTCATGTGCTGGGCAATGATCGCGTGGCCAAAGTGCATGTACACCAGTCCAGCGGAGGAGAGCTTGGTCTCATGCTGGGGGAAGGTTGTTGCGAAGGTGCGCTGGTGGTGATCGTAGCGGTTGATCGCGGGGTCGTACACCCCACCTACGTCGACAACGGTGTGGCAGGTCTCCAGCTGGGCAGGGTCGCGAGTGCGCACCAGCGGGGATGACGCGTAGTTGGGCAACAGGCGGAGCAGGTAGACTGCTAGAGCTTCATCGGCGTGGAAGTGACCGCTAAAGAATGTTAGTTCTGGAGCTTGACTTTGTATTCTTCGTTGGAAGGTAAACTGCGCGGAATAAAGCTTACTTGTGTGTCCCAATGACAGGGGAGGTCTTGAGCTTCTTAGCTGCAGTTTCTTCGGCCATTTTGAAGATTCGTCGAAATGCAACGTTCATCAAGAAAAGAGCTTCAATCTTAGGAATAGCTGGACTCTGGCTGGTCGGGTCCTTATCTCTCCATATCGGGCAATCAGGGCCGGCTCCTAGGTCTATATATATCACGTGATGCTGCTTGTCCGGTAGATCAAGTCTTCTTTGAGGACGAAGTATACATAGAAAGCTCAGGATATAGCATCAATCATCAAAATTTAGAGAGATACCAGTCACCAGATCTATTTTCTAGTGGATCCAGAGACAGTAACGATTTGTGTTGTTAAAGCTGCGCTGGTCATAATAGGTGCAACATATATAATCCTAGAATGAATACCACGAATGTAGGTATTTAATCAAGTTTACTTCTTACTTTTATACCCCAAACCCAATTGTTTCATGCTTCTAGAATCTTGGAAGGGGCTGAGTTTTGAAGAACTCCGTGGATCCGCTCCCCGGTCCTCTATCTTGGAGAAACAGTTGATCATTCCAGACCTATGTCTGTACTCACGAATCCCTTCCATTTCATCTTTCACCCTGTCCATAGCGCCGATCAACGATCGTGTTACCAGTTCCAAGGCACTGGATCGACATCTCCTATAGGAGCTCGCTGCTCACGCCTCATTCCTTGTAGAAGCATGTAGCAATTGGAGAAGATCTCCCATCGGAGCCCTCCGCCTCGTTGCCAGTATGTATGTATACTAATCAAGACCACGCGTCGCCCCCTTTCCCTTACCTTCCATCAATCTACGGATGATTGCGTTGCTTGATGATGATCGCTCTTCTCTGCTCATCCCTAGACATAGAGCTTGGCGCCTCATTAGCCATACACCTCCTCGAAAGCCAAGCTAGGGTACCCTCCAGTTTCTTGGCTTTGTTTTCTTGATCCTCTTGTGGCCTTTCTTCCTCTTGGGGAAATTCTTAGCATAACCCGGGTGGTCGATCCTCTGCACTTCAGCCGCATACTTCGGGGCACCCGAGTAACATTCCAGGTTCAATCGAAGTGTTACATTATTCGTGTATTTCTAGGGATAATACAAGCGCAAGATGTATGATGCTACCGTTTATACTTGATTGCAAAGGATCAATAATCTCTATATAAGATTGTTACAAGAAGCTCCCAATAGGCTATTCACCACTGAGTGCTCCACGGACAGTGCCCGTATATGAAATCAGATCGGCCAGCAGAGAATCTGTCTCTCTTGTTGACCAGTTGCAAAAGACAAAATGGCTTCAAACGTTTCATATCTGTGCCATAGACCATGGCCTGGAAACATAACGGAAAATCCCGACATCACTGGTAACGGGGTACATACTTTGTAAGTCACTATTGAGAATATTGGGAAGTTAATTTTAATCTTAGGTTGTCACCAACTATATCGCGACCTCAGGGACTGCGGTCCTTCTTATCTTGGTGTATTTCCTTGTCATCTATGATCCATCACTAGATCCCCCCAGAGACGATCTAGATGGTTCCTCAAAGTCTACCTCATGTGGCAATCCAGTCGACACATTCTTTCTTCAAATATTGCGCCAGATTCCCAGATACTTCATGAATCGCTTGAGACTCCCGGTCCCGCGCGCTAAGTTGGAGCAGGGCTTCACCAGGGTATATCTCTTCTTAGGAGGCCTTTCAAAAGCGAGTAACACTAACAAATGATCAGTGTATAATCACGATGAGCGATACCCAGCTCGTTACTGGTTTCTCAACTCTCATCAGTGGGTTTGTTCAGCTTCGTCAAGGACTGCAGGCCTATCACTGGCTGGCAATAGTTGACTTGGCATGGTTCTCCGTCATAACCCACCTGGCCTATCTGACGTTTTTACGAAGTCACTTTGAAAAACACTCGTTGGAGCGTACGATACGTGTGACAGCAATGGCATGCCTTGCAATAATGCTCATAGTGGCTTTGTCATTCACGAGTAGCTACGATTGGGCCTTGACGTACGGCGATGACCACTATATTCAGCCCAATTCTTCCGACGACTTGACCACAATTTATCACCCCGCAATCTGCCATATGGGTATGCGCCCTTATAATATCTTGTTGGGATTGAATGAGGACCCCCATGATCTTGTGCCAGGTATAGGCTGGTTCTCAATGATAATTTCGATTATGTTAATCGTTTTGGGATTCGTATTTCGTGCAATGAAAATGTACAAGATGCTTTATACTGATACTATTCAAAGAGTGAGATCTCGGATCAGTATCAATGTGCGAGGTCTCTTGCGCGCTGTCTACCTATGGTATTGTCCGGGCAAACATATCCTTGGTCTGAGGCGAGGCCTCATTTATAGACCTTTGTTAGCAGTCTTCCTCTTGACTCGTCTGCTCATAGACATAGGATCCTCTATGTTGTTAGAGGTGGGCTTTTTGAATGCACTTGTGTCCATTTCAAGATACTGATGTCTGTCAGATTTTTTGGCTACTGGTCGCTTTTGCATGGGGAATAATACGCCTGATGAGTCTGCTTAAAGTCACTCATAAACTATTCCAGAAGGGGTTCAAGGTCTCTCAGAATGAAAATAGCCAATGGGGCTTTGGCCAGGTTGTGGCTATTGTTCTTTTGGCTGTGCCGCCGATCACGTTCATTGAGGCATTCGGCCAAGGTACCGCCCTCCCATCCCTCGAAATGAGTCAGAGGTCTCTCTAAATTTACTAGAGGCTCCTTTAAAAGCTAACTGCGCTATGAATTAGACGACAGGAACGCCACAATCGACACAAACGATACGTCTACCTCCCGTTCCTTCGAAAATATGGACTCCAGCTATCAGGCTTCTCCAGCTTATTTAGCACTACCGACTTCAATGTACTCCACATCTAATGTCAAAATAGACCCAGAAAATCCCGACTGTGACTGGAATGACCACACAGAAGTTCTTGGTACAGCAGTGGCGTACATGTCGATCATGTTCGTTGTTTTTATCGTTATAATTGTCCGAGATGCCTATATCGGGACGATGTATGCAATAGGACATCTCCAGGTGGTAATAGTTCTCATTATACCCAATTTCTTTGGACTGATACTGTACTCATTGATGATCGAGGCGGATGTTCCCCGAATGCCTCAAATACCCACCTATGCCCGAAGGCTTCTCTATGCTGTGATTACCCTTGCTATGGGAATGAGTACGCTTTCCCCAGTCATTATAGACATTGTGGCGCCCCACCTTTACAAGTCTTCTGATGATTCTGGAGCATTCTCATATTACTACGCTGCTAATTGGACTGGCGTTTTCTTGGTGGGTGCTTGCTATCCACTATGCATTCTTGTCCTCTGCCTTTTCAAGAGGTAGACTTGTCAGTCGTCAGCCTGATTTCTCGCTCATGCGATGCGTTCATCGGACAGCTCAAAGCCATGGAACATCCTACGTGAAATGCTATTTTTGAGCTGGTATATTTCCAATACTCTAGAAGCCTAACAGACCCTATCACAAACACTCATACTAGCTTCTTTACGAAAGTTTTACGATAGATCTAGCCTTGAAGGAGACTTAGCGGGAAGGAGCCCAAGCGCCTTCCCAATCCAGCGATTAGCTCCGTTTGCGAAGAGTGCCACTTCTTGTGGGTACCGATACCTGCGCTCGTGCGGCCGGGCGCATACTCGGGCGCGTACCCAGTACCTTCGGCATCATTCCTCGTAGACGCTATCGACATCCACGAGGCTCAGGTTCGTAAGTTCTCGCGTGCCTGCTGATCCTTGGAATCTTGCAAATTCTGGAGCAAGTTGGCTCGTGGAAGAGGGAGAGCGCTCTGACCGCCGGGACCTCGTGCGCACTGCTATCAGGATCCCACCTTGACGACCGCGCCGAATCTGTGCGAATCCCTGAAGTCGCTTTGCCCGGCCTGTAGCCCACCCCGTATTCATGTAAAGCCGACTGTCTTCTCGCATAGCATAGCGAGCTAATGCAGAGAGGACATCAAAGAGATTAAAAAGAGGAGAGCAGAATAAAGGGGAAATTCCATGGAGAAAGTCGATAAGCTCGTGGAAAATAAAGTCGTGTGCTTGAGATCTCCTCTCCGCTCCTCCATCCCTCTTCTCTTCTTCAACCATCCACGCGGTCCTTGCCCTCGCGCCCCTGCGCGTCCCTAACCCTCCGAATGTGGCTCTTCAGGGTCGTTTCGTCGGCCGTCTTCCTCGGCGTTACGGTCTCGTCTATCCCCTTGGCCTTCGATGTGGGCGGGAAGACATGCGGTCTGGCCTTTTCGCTATCCCTGGCCACCTTCTACTTCCTCCTGTCGCTCCTACGCCTGATCACGCCCGATCGCTCGTGGTTCCGTGCTTCGCTGGTCGCTCTGATCCGTTCTACGCAGTGGATTCTGATCCCTATCCTGTTGATCTGGTCCCTGAACCGGTTCTCCGTTGATGGCGAGAGTAGTGGTGGATGGGTGGAGCGCACTTTCAGTGGGAAGAGAGCGCAGGATGACTCGGTCCAGCAGTGGCTGTTTGGTCGCGATGGTTTGGTGGAATCGGTGACTCTGGGCAACTGGGATCGTTTGCTGCGATGGTCAACTCCGGTGTTCCAGCTGGCGGAGGGCTTCTGCAGCCTGTTGGTGATTCAGGCGGCAGGCCAGATCACCAGGTGGCTTGTGAATCGTGGTGGGCGAAGCGATAGCTGGATGGTAGGTTTTTCTGCGCTTGCGATATGGCTTCAAACTAACTGGTAATAGATCGGTCTTCTTGTTCTGTCCGCTACCGTTATCTCCAGCTCCGTTTATTTCCTCTGGCGCGTCCTCCAGTTCCCCGAGATTTCTAACGTCGATGCGGCTCTTATTGGTGTTTCTGTGACCTGCGCTGTCATCCTATGCGCCTGGGGGATCGGAAGTGGCCGCGGAAACCCGGTGGAAAGCTCTCTACTCTTCGCCTATATCGTCCTCTGCATCTACCAGATCTTCACCGATTATCAGCCATCGCAGCCCATGGAGCAGATCCCTTCGCCTACCCAAGCGAGCGACTTCCCTCCGCTTCCGCCCATAATCATGGCTTCATACTCGACTTTGCTACATGCGCTTTCCCTCTTGCCGTCGATTACACATGCAGCTTTCAATGTGATCACAGCGGTCTTCAGTGCCGTCACTCCATCTGTCTTGATATCGCTCGCCTATCGTCTTCTCGTCCTGTACTCGTCAACGCGCATCATCCCCGCAGTGCGTGAATCTGGTTCTCGCGCACTGTCCCAGGAAGCCTCTCTTGAGGATGATGACGCTGCGGGTCAAGTTCTCGGCTTCCTCAGCTACTTCTCCCCGACTATCCTCATCGCAGTTTATACAAGCCTTCTTATGCAGCACTTCTCGTCTACTTCCCAGGCAATGGGAGGTGTGGGCGAGTGGTGGAGCACCCAGGGTGCTGGAGGAGGTAACCTCTGGCGATGGATTAACCTCGCCTGCACAATGGCCTTATACGCGGTCGAGCTCTGGCTCGGAGAGAACGACGACCTCGACCATGGACTCGCCGGCCACTGGAAGACGGATTGATCAACTCGTGCCAACCGGGAGTGATCGACAAGATGCATTTGCTTTGCTTGATCCCATTGCTGTGCCTTGCCCGATTCGCCACTTATTTTCTTACTTGTCGAAGGGACATTGTCTCTACGACATCATCACATCTTGAGCACTTCCAGAGATCGAACGGTCCCTGCCGAGCGTGAATAGCTCCCATATAGCTACAGAGATGGCCCCTCTACCGCGAGTCCTTATCAAGGGCGTAGTAGCTTCCCCGCCCGCAAATCCCTGGCAATACTGCCTCCCCTGCTTCAGATGTGACATCTGCGAGAACCTTTTCTATCTTCCTGGCCTTCCGACCGGTGTATACTTTTGCCCCTTGTCTTTGGCCCTATTTCCAAGGATATCGATATATTCTTGGCGACTTTTGTCCTCATTTCTTCTTTTGAGCTTCGGAGATGAGAAGAGCGTTCCTCCCTTCCTTCTATTCACGACCCACGATACCAATACTATTTTCCTTGCTATCCGTCTTTGAGAGCCTGCCCGTTGCCTATACCCTCCGTGCTCGTCTTGCCAAATTAGAGATATCTCTTCCTATTACCTAGTGGTCAATGCAGAGAGACCATTCCTTGCTCATGTCCTCTATTGTAGATGTAGCTATTCTGCTCCTGGATTTGTAGATAGCTGTTCTAGGCAATCGTTTCGAGGCCAAAATGGTCTCATGTACGACCTCTCAACCAAAGTAAATAAGAATTCATTACGACCGACGAAGTATTTCAATATCAACAATTTCGACTGAAAAAGAAGATAGAAATCATACTCATCAACAAGAGACAACCCTTGGAAATATATCAGACATACACGAATAAGAAGAATACAATATCAAGAAAATTGAATGCACATCCGATCAGTAACGCAGATGGCGAAGATCATAAGCCTAGGAAATATGAAAAGACGAAACGGGGAAAGCATCTCAATCTCAGCACGAAAGCCACGCATCCTGCTCTTCACATCTTCTGGTACTTTTTTTTTCAGTTTTGGTGTTTCCAGGTTTCCCGTCCTTGTCCTTGCCCGAATGTCCATCCTCTTGCCCTGTCCCGCACCTCGTCCCGGATGAGTTCCCATAGCGCCAGGCTTTTGAGCGTAAAAAGCATAAGTCACAAACTACATGCGGCTCCTCTTCTCCTCGAAGAAAAAAGCCAGAAAAATCATAACAGATGGGAAACTTGAATCATAAAAGCCAACATAAACAAAAAGCCGCGAATATCAAAATGCATATGCCTCAGGGAATCCCCCATGAATAACCGATTCGAATCACTAATTCTCTCTGCCTTCTACCCTCTATCTAGCAGCTCATTGCTGCTGGATAGGCACCCCCTCCCGGGCTGCAGGGGGACTCACGCTGAGATCCTTCTCCTCGTCCTCCTTCTGGAGATCGGGGCCGGCCGAGCCCTCGCTGATGCTCGTGCCGCGCTGCAGATAGCTGCTGCCTTCTTTGACGGGGCTGCGGCTCTGGAAGCCGGTTGAGCCGGGGTGCCCGCTGAAGCTGCCGGGGACTTGGTGGCCTTGGTTGTTGACGGGGCCTCCGTTGCCGGTCGCGGCGGCTGGGTTGTTGGCGCCGGGAGAGGTCGATGTGAGGTGTGGGATGTTCTCGGGGACGGGGTGGCGGGAGCCAATGTTGGTTACGCCGACGTCTGAGGCTTTGCCGGCTTTGCTGAGGGCGTAGTCGCCTGAGTCGAAGTATTTGCGCTCCTGGAGGGGTAGGATGTTAGTTTGATTGGGATGATTTTAGGTAGGATTGGTGATTGAGTTAAGGGTGCAATATGACAAGGTATATGTGTAGTTTGGGATATTATGGCAATGCAAGAGAGTGTGAGGGAACGTTGAGGTTTGGGATGTGCTGATGGAGGGGACGACCGGCGGGAGGGGTTATCACGCACCTTGAGCTTGTTCTGGAGCACGTCTTTCTTGTTGGGCAGCTTGCCGTACATGCGGAACAGTCGCTGCTCATCGGGAGTGAGAGACTAGATGGCGTTAGAATTGATCACTTCGTGGAGAATGTAGGTGCCCTCACGCTGATGTCGACCTTGTTCTGCTGGTGGGGATTCATGTTTGCCGAAGGGATCAAGCCCGCGGGAAAGTCGCGAGAGAGATAAATTGAAGTAGTTGGGAGAGAAATCAGAGATCGAGATCGCAAGGATGTCGAATAGTCAGAGTAGGAGAAGAGCTTTGGGGAGAGAAGAGGAGGTGAAACTAGGAAGTATCTCGAAGTGAGCGATTATCGATAACGTTCTTGCCGCGCCCAAATCGGTGGATCCTTCTTCTGGGCTTTGGGCGTCTGCACTCCGTTTGTTCTGCCGACAATCCTGGTCTGCTCGGCTTGACGATTGATTATATTTAGAATCTAGATTAATATATTCCTTCTTATTATTCCAATCCCTGCGGAACTGGCGACCGTACGTCATCTCGGCTGTCATGACGACTCCCTTAGATACCCGAGATTGGCCACCATCAAGGGCGAGAAAGCATTACGAGGGTCCTCTTTCAGGCTGAAGAACAAGCGATAGCATGCACGCATTGTCTTACGAGGGCAGCAGCAGCGCGTGAGGGAAGAAGCAAAAAGTGGCCGCATCCGCACATTCTCCCACTTCGCCGGAATCAAATTCGATCTTCTTTTTTTCTTTACTTCCCCGCCACCTCCCACACAGACATTCCCCGACCCCGCAATGGCAGATCAGAAGACCTTGACGAAGGCCTTTGTGGTTGAGCACCTGGATCCGGAGCTTGGTCCTTGGTCCGCGCTGGAATATGCCTGCATTGCGCGCGAATCGCATGCTCGCGGGGCGCGATTCCTGCTCAGCTCCGTGCCCGCCGAGCTGCAGATGCCCGCCGACCTGGCGGCCACCCAAGGCTTAGAGGTCGAACAGCGCAGTGTTGAGGATATCTTTGCGGACATCAAGGACCGGGTGTGTCTGCTGGATCCTGCTGCGAAGACTGAATTGAGCCCTGCCGACGGAGACAACTTTGATGTCTTCCTGTTTGGAGGAATTCTTGGTATGGATCACCGTTTTATCTGCTTTTGCTTGCTCGGCTTTCTGCTTTCCTGCGCATGTTCAGGAACTCCGCAAGGATGGCGTGTGATCTCTGGGTGATACATAAGCTAACGTGAACCTAACTGGTGGTATCAGGCGACGATCCCCCACGAGGTATGTGATAGAGCAGGCCTAAATCCTCAAGTGCTTGCTTGTACTGACGGTATAGACCGAACCTCGGAGTTGCGCAAAAAAGGCTATGTAGGCCGACGTCTGGGGCCCAAGCAGATGACCACTGATACTGCCGTGCGAGTAACCCGCATGGTGGTTCATGAGAAAGGTATTCTCCCCGGAGTACAAACGTCGAGCCCTGCTAACAGTCTCAGTGCCATTGGAAGAAATCTCTTACGTGGACTACCCAGAGATTCACGTCAGTGGAAACGAGCGCACCGAAATGCCGTTCCGCTATGTGGTTGATGCCAAGGGACAGCCCATCATGCCCGATGTGAGCAGTACAGCCCCTGAACCCCTATCCACTGCTAACGCCTCCAGGGAATGGTGGATCTCATTAAGAAGGACGCAGACAAGGGTGTCGGTGATCTTTTCTAAGATCGGCGCCCTAAACCAAAAGCAAAACGTAAATAAGGTCGGGGCTTTGGCGTGGTTTTAGAGTGTTTTATAATCCGTGTTTGATATAAAGTGGCAGGCTGGCATAGCCGAGTCCAGACTGGCCTTGAATGCATAAATGTGTTCATTACTTGGATTGAAAAAAAAGCACAAGGCTATATACGCTAATTGAACAGCGGTGCAGTCAGTCCAGCGCGATAAAGTCTCCCAAGTCAGTCTTCAATAGGAAAAGGACGGAATTGGCAGGGGGTATTTAATACACACATGTTTCAAAATATACAATAACGTACAAAGAGAGCTGCCACAATATACGGTAAACATTACATAATCTATGTATTCATGATACCGCAGCCCCCGAGTCCAGGCCAGGCCAGCTTGTCCGCTCCGCCTCGATTCCGTAACGCTGAACTCCTCGACTTTCCGCAGACTTGACAGCTCACTGAGTTCGCATTTACGTGACCGGGACTGATCGAGCCATCGATCGCCTCTTACTCGCGTCCGTTAAGCTCCGTCCAGGAACGCTCGCGATTGCTTAATCTTTCTCTATTCAACTCCGCGACTATACACCCTATCCTTCCGGCGCTACCGCGACACAACATCCCCTCCACGAGGGTCCCATCGTCAAGCTTCCTATGGTGTCTCCCGCAGACTCCTCCTGAAGCTTCTCTCGATGCATTTCTCTTCCCAGAGAGGGGGCGCCTTGGCTGCGGTATCATGGGCGCTCTCCCTGGCTCTAGGCCCCACCCTGGGCGCCGCGGCTTCGGCTGCAGATTACTATGTTCGCGATTTACCTGGAGCTCCTAGTGGGCCGGCGCTGAAGATGCATGCTGGGTAAGCTGAGTCAAGTGGACGGATGGCAGGGATCGAGATCTGACGCTCGCAGGCATATCGAGGTCGACCACGAAAACAACGGAAACCTATTCTTCTGGCACTTCCAGAACCAACATATCGCGAATCGGCAACGTACTGTCATCTGGCTTAACGGCGGGCCTGGATGCAGCTCGATGGATGGTGCGCTTATGGAGGTTGGGCCGTATAGATTGAAGGATGACCATACTTTGGAGATTAATAAGGGCTCGTGGGACGAGTTCGCCAATTTGCTTTTCGTGGACCAGCCAGTTGGCACTGGGTTCAGTTATGTGAACACGGATCACTATGTTCACGAGCTGGAGGAGATGTCGACGCAGTTTATGGTGTTTTTGGAGACATTCTTTGAAATATTCCCTGAATACCAGAAGGATGATGTATGTTTTGGTCATAGGAGAAGGTGGCCACATGCTAACCCGCTTATAGGTTTATCTCGCTGGTGAATCATACGCCGGCCAGCACATCCCTTATATCGCTAAAGCTATTAACGAGCGCAACAAGAACGCCACAAGGGTCGGCAAACCACAATGGCCTCTTCGTGGCATGCTGATCGGTAATGGGTGGATTGGCCCTGCAGACCAATATCCATCGACTTTTGAATTCCTTGAACGAGAGGCTTTGATCAAGGAAGGAACTCCCACTTATCAGAACCTGCAAGCTCTGAATGATGCCTGTCAATCTAAGCTAGAAGCTCCTGGAGCTCACAACAGATTGTCCATCCCAGCATGTGACTTGGTCATGTCACAGTTCCTCGATCTCACGATCGACAGCAACAACCAGTGCTACAATGTTTACGATGTTCGTCTGAAGGATGACCACCCATCTTGTGGCATGCAGTGGCCTCCAGATTTGACCAACATTGAGCCTTACCTCCGACGAAAGGACGTCATAAAAGCTTTGAATATCAACCCTGCTAAAATGAGTGGCTGGGAAGAGTGCTCAGGCAACGTGGGTGGTGCGTTGAGATCACCACACTCCAAGCCTGCAAGCTTTCTCCTCCCTGAGCTGATCGAATCCGGCATCAATGTCCTCCTTTTCAGCGGTGACAAAGATCTGATCTGTAACCACATTGGTACAGAAACCTTGATTCACAACATGAAGTGGAAGGGCGGCACAGGTTTCGAGACCGCGCCGGGTGTTTGGGCCCCGCGCCATGACTGGTCTTTTGAAGATGAGCCAGCTGGCTACTACCAGCATGCCCGTAATTTGACCTACGTGCTCTTCTATAACGCGAGCCACATGGTTCCATTTGACCAGCCTCGCCAAACACGCGACATGCTCGACCGATTCATGAATGTCGACATCGCAAGTATCGGAGGCAAGCCAGCTGATTCCCGCATTGATGGCGAGAAACTCCCTCAAACCTCCGTTGGCGGCCATCCTAACAGTACCGCTGCCGAGAAGGAGGAAGCTCAACGAATCAAGGAGACCGAGATGCACGCCTACACTAAGTCTGGCGAAGCCATCCTTGTGGTTGTCATCATTGGTGTGACTGTTTGGGGCTTCTTCATCTGGCGCAGTCGTCGTTCTCACAAGGGTTACCAAGGCGTCAACCGCCCATCTATGGAACTTGGTGCTTCCGTTCTCAATCGCTTCCAGAACAAGCGGTCAACAGCTGATGTTGAAGCTGCTGATTTCGACGAGTCGGAGCTGGATGGTCTTACTTCTCCTGAAGGAGGCCGTTATGCCCTTGGTGGTGCTAGTGATGATGAAGATGAAGCTCATCCGGGCAAGAGTAGCCGGAACGACGCGTCATGATAGGAGCATTTGGGTCGGTGTAATCATGAACGGTTTTTTCTCAATCTAAGCTTTGTGTGGGAGAACTTTGATTCTCTGTGCTAATGTCCGTGGAGCATATGTACAAATCAAGGCGTTGGCTCTTTTGATAGACTTCAATATATCCTGTTTGTCTTTTTGATTCGTGATGGAGAGTATCTCCTCCCTCAGCCTGTATATCATGCGTAGATTACATTGTCTTGAATGACCTATGTATAGCCTGGCTCTGTCTGAGCTTTTGATCGAGGCTGCCGATGCATATCGAGTTTTAAAGAGTCCAAACCTTGACGCTCCCGTCGTCTGCTGTCGTGACCAGAACCTCTTCTCCATCTTTCGCATCACGGTCTGCTCGCTTGGCCCATGCAGCATGGTTGATTTCGTAGATCCCATGCGCGCCATTCACCTCGGCGACTACCACCCATTCGGTCTGTAATGGCGGCTTGCTCTCTGGTGAGTCAGTGTCCATGGCGTCTGTGTCTGTTGGAGGCGCTACAATTCGCTCTTCGTATATGACAACTCGACCATCGGCGCCAGCTGATGCAAGAAGACCTGTCTTATGGCTCCATGCAACAGAATAAACCACCAGAGCATGGGATTGCGGGAGAATCGCATCTTCTTCCCAGTGCTCGTCGGTTCCCGTAGGTCGGATTATACTGGGAATTCCTGTTGTGGCAGATGATAGCTCGTTTTGTTGAAGAGTTTCCTTAGGCAGGCGGCGCCACACGCGGACAGTCTTGTCATCTGAGCAGGAAACAAGTCGTGGCCCTGATAGAGCGCGCTGCTCGCGCCATTGGGCTTTGAGAGCCTCCTCAGACCCGGAACTTGATGTCGACACAACCTTGGGAGTAGTCTCTGCTCCCTCCCAGTCCAATGCCCACACTGTTCCCTCATGCTTCTTGATACACGCTACCTGGCCCCAGTCGTCGAGATCCTCTCGCCAGAGCCGGATAGTATCATCATACCCTCCACTGGCAAGACATTCTTCTGTCGGATGCCACGAAACGCACTTCACGTCTCCGCCATGCTCCTGCATCACAGCTACTGTCTCGAAGTTGTTGTCGCCGTCGTCCAGATCCTCCCAGATCCAAATAGACTTGTCCCGCGCACACGTCGCAAGCAGCATCCCAGATGGCGACCACGACACCGACTTCACTTCGCTGTCATGTCCGTCTAACAGTACTGCAAACCGCCACTCCTCCTCGTCCTCTTCTCCGCCCTGCTCGTCGCCCTCTTCGATCCCTCCCCCGCCGGAGGCCTCATTGCCCCGCCCGTAGCTATCCCATCGCCGCCAGATTCCAACCGTCGCGTCGAAACTGCCCGTCGCGAGTACGCTCTCGCCTTCAATGTGCGGCTTCCAGGCGCATGTCCGCACAGAACGCTTGTGCCCGCCGCTTATGGTCGAGAGGAGCTTGAAGTTTGTCAGCGAGTAGACCCGCACGGTCTTGTCGGAGCTGCAGGTTGCGACGAGCGGGAGGGTCGGGTGCGGGGCTGTGAGCCAGGTGCGCTCCAGCGAGGGAGGCGTTAGGTCGGATAGTAGTGTGAGGGTTGGCTTTGGCGAGGCCATTGTGTGTGCTGGGAGTGTGCGAGTGGCGGGGAGGTTTGGCAGACGAAGGGTTTGATATGGAATGTGGGGTTGCGATTAGATATCGTTATCGGGCGGCGAGCTTTGGGATTTTATGGTTGGGCGTATTAGAAGGTAGAACTATTCAAATAAAGAAAGAACTTGGAGACATATGGGAATTCTAGCAGTTACAGCATAGTTGTATTGGACTTGGTTTTACTGATTAGAAATGTGAAAAGGTGCTTGTGATGAGCGTATCAGATGGTCTATTGAACCTCAACTACATTAGAACGCACGAACGTGCTCAGATCAAACGGTCCTGCCAATCTGCCTGCTTCCAAATACAGAAATCCATGCCCTAAAACAAACAAAGGGTCACATATTAATATAATGCCCAATCCGGAAACACCATTATGATGAAGAAATGTCGTCTTCAAGAATACGTTCATATACCGCGCCATGGCATTGCCAATCCACCTCCCGAACCTTCTCAAGCTCGTCTACCAATTGCCCGACTTCGCTCACGAATTCCGGCATGCCTGCTCCAGCTAGACTTTGGCTTGCGGTCGTTGTAGTACGGACTCGCTCAGAGGCACTTGAGGCGCTCAAGCGAGAGAGAACGTGGCTTCGTAGACGCGATAAGATCAATCGGGCCACTGGGTCCGTGAAGCTGGGGTTGGGGGAGCCAAGAGGACCACCTGAAGAGTCACTGGCATAGTCCCGAGAGCTCGATCCCTCGGAGAAGCTATCAGCCTGGACATGCAGAGCTCCGTGAGGCGTTGCTGCGTTCCTTGCATTTGCGACAGGTGCTAGCACTCGCTTGATTGTGGATGCAAGCTGAGCGCTGGCAGATGGCGGCATGGGGTGTGTCGACTCTAGGATCGACCGCACGCGCTCCACGGTAATCTCGTTGAAGTTGAGAGACAGGATTCGGTCAGCCTCTGGCTTCCACTGTGATCGCGCATCGCGTTTGAGTAAGTTCTTCGCTGTCAACAGGATAGAAGCTGTTGCGACGATTTGAAAAGCGCGAGCATGCAGTCTCTCAAGTCGCTGATGATCGAGAGCTAGTGTCTCGGGAATTAAGTCTTCGGAGACAATGGCGTTGCTCAAAACCAAGTCGGCAAGGCCATGGGCATACACTCGGGTAGAATGCGGTCGAGGCTCGCCGTGGACGTTCTCAGGATCTCGTTTCTTCATTTCATCGACAATGATCTTGCGATGGGTGCGCCAGAATCGCCGAGTCTTGCCCAGGGTAATCGATCCATCAGCAAGACTTCTATCAAATGTCCGCTGCTCGTAACCTGGCGCTTCTTGGATCAGCTGGGGCGCAGCCATCTGAATCATGAAATTCGTATGATCGAGCGACAGAAGATCGATAATGCTCATTAATCTTGCCAATCGATCAATCGCATCGCCAGAGGTATCTCCTGCAAATGCCTTGACAGCAGGATCTCGATATGGAGCGCAGAGGTGGGGGAGAATATTGTTCATGAAGTCAAAAAAGTTGTTATAAGAGAATGACCCAGCATTACACTGAGACTCGACCAGCTTTGGGTCAAGAACCTCACTGATCAACACATAGAGAGAGTTTCCTGGCCGAAGTGATCGCAACAAACGGTCTTGAATCACAGTTGCCATTGCAACAGTCCAAGCTGTACCTTGACCTGCTTCAACATCCATTCTCATTTGATCGCACATATGTGACATGATCTTTCTTCGAGGATCTGCGTAAGAAGCTTCCTCTATCTTGAACTCTTTGTTAAGTAGGAGCTCATGTACCAAGACCCGATTCTCCGGCAAGGCCGTCAGAACCTTGGTAAATCGCTCATGCGGCGAATCTCGCTGCTTGTCAAGTTCTTGAAGAACTGCAGCGTCGACATTATTAAAAGATTCGCTAATGGGAGAAGTAACACTTTCTGTGAGTACTTCGGTTGATGCAGGTGCCACTTCGGCGGACCGAGGGATAGCCTGCTTCGTAGCAGAACGCCTCTTCTCCCGCTTGGCCTTCTTGAGCGAGTCTCGGACCATGTCCATGGCACGATCTGAGCCTGCAAGTCGCTTCAGTCTAGCCAGGAGAAGGATCTGGTTCTGTCGAATGCCTTGTCGGTAGTCTTCAGCGACACCACCGGCAGTGTCTCCTTTAACAGTCTGCCAAATCATCTCCAGCTCCACAAACTGAGCGAGCATTATCTCGATCAAGACGGTCGAGTCGTGGGACTTCCATGCGTGGAAAGCCGAGAAGAACACATTGTGAGATTCGCATAGGTTCTGAAGGTCGGCACTAATCACGGCTGGGGAGCAGCAACCGGATGAAAGCAGCGCAGTGACCTGTCCAAAGGCCGCGAGTAATTCGCGTGCCTTGGAGATCAGGTCCTGTTCCTGCTCACCATCCCCGCTTAGAACCTCCGCCGGGTGGGTGATGATTAAATAGCTGCTTAGAAATGTTCGAACTGCGCCTCGTTCCCCTAATGCACCACCCTCCATGTCATTCAACCCGCAGAGCCGGAGAACTTTTGTCATCGTTCCAAGAACTCCCTGGTTCGACACGAAGCTTCCAACTTCCTCAAAGGGCATTTCGCGAACTCGATCCACAGTCAAGTTCAGGCCATGGAACTCCTGCATGACCTTCTTTGCATGGTAGGTCCTCCACACTCTCTGAACCTTCCGTGCCGCAGCATCTCGGGTAAGTGCTCTCGCCATCTTCTTCTCTTCTGCAGCAGGCAAGCTGCTAGTACGCTGGCGCCGATGGGTTTGCTGGTAAAGTGTTCTTCGTTTCTCAGCCTCGGCAAACTTCTCTGTCATCTCAAGCTTGAGACGGGCGTATTCGGCAGCTTTCTTCTCACGCTGATCCTCGGCCTTCTTCTTGGCCCGTTTGACCTGGTCTTCGCACTTGGCCGTTATGTCAGCCAGGAGACGCTCCCGAGCTTGCTGAGCGGCCAGCGCTCGCGCCTCGATTTGGAGGTTCCGGGTCGCTGCCTTTGCTAAAGCTGCGCGCAGTCGGACCTTTTCGGCGTGGAGTGCGCGATCAGCTAGTCTGGCTTTTCGGCTCTCGATGATCGTCGTTCGTCGGAGGTGTTGCGCGATGTTATCGTCTGTTTGCGCGCCGGTAGACGACGCGTTGGAATGATGCGAGTTTAGGGAGGAAATAGAGCTCCTCCTCGACGAGGCGGCGGAGGAGCGTCGCACCTTGCTGCTTCGACGGTAGAAGCGAGCGGCAATGTTAGGCGGGAGAGTTAGAGGCAGCGCGGGCTCGTCAGATAGCATTTCAATGTCGGGCTCGGTTGCGGAGTCGGGAGAAAGGGGGGTCGGCCCTGCGTCCGGGAGCTGAATCTCGATATCGGAGTTGCGACGCATCATAATCAAGTCGCAGGACGTCGCAGACGCGGCGCAGGGAGGTCGGAGGGGATCCTGATCAACGTAGGCGGCGGGGCAAAGGTCGACTGATAAGCGATTAGAGGAGGTTGTAGGCGTTGTGCGTCAAAGAAAGAGAGACAAACCCAGTCACTGGTGCCCCTTATATCGGATTCAGGGGTCTTGGAGCTAGAGGAGGCGCAATCTGGGGATCACGAACGTGATCAGGGTGTATAAGCTCCTGGCAGGGCGGACGGGGTTGCAGAAGGATCCGTGCTCTGTTTCAGTCGAGATGAACCAGGATCAGTTCATCTTGGACCAAAAGGAGAGAAGAATATAGTGAATAATGAACGGAATCGGCTAAGTGCCAATCTCCACGAAAGCAGCCCTGGAGATCACGGAATTGCTGACTTTCGAGATGGAATCCAATCGCCGCATGCAGAAAGACGTCAACTTAGCTTAGCTAAGCTTCTCCTCATTCATTGTTTATTTGACAGTTTTTCTATAGATCTCTAGGAAAGTTGATTTTTTAAGTGAGATAGTCATAATGATATTCTACTCCTGTCCTTACTCACTTGGGAAGTTCGTAGGCTTTGGTGAATCAGAAGTTCTTTGTTGAAGCCAAGAGGCAATAGCGCAATCTATACAAATCCTAGATTAGCAATCAAGAGCGTATCCAAGTGGGTACACTGAAAAGTGAGTGCTACCTAGGTATATACTGAGTAATGAGGATATGTATGTACCTGTAGTGTTTACTATCAAACACGGATGTTAAATTGCTATGTCCGTTGTGCTTGGAATATGTTCCAGCTCCTTTGTACTCCGTCCACGCGCAACGGGGAAACTGCCTCCACCGCAGGCCACGCGTTCCAGGACCCACTTTAAGCTGTCGCACGAGGATCTATAGATTTACGAGTACAAACTGTGTGCTGTCGCTTTGGTATATTTTACGCTTCTACGCAAAGTAGGCCAGATTCATCGTCAAATTTTTGAATTTTGATCGCTGTCGTATCATCATGATGCTAATGCAAGTTTTTAAATCCGAAATATGCATACCGTGCCATGCACGGGGACGTTTCGTGTAACAGAGCAGACCAAGCTGCTCGGTACGTCTTCTATTGAGTGCTTCCAAGTGCACTTATGCTTGTTCCAAGTTCGAGAGGATTGCGATCCTTAGCAGTGCCCAGGGCGATCTCGCGACCTCAAGCACCGGGCCTGTGCCGGTGTGAGGAGTCTTCGAGCTATTGAGTGATGTCTTGCGGCCGTAGGGCTCGCTTGAGAGACTGGCTCCCCTATCGGAAGAGCCAGACCGATGCAAAAGGGATACCCCTGCCATAGGAAGAGAGTGCTGGCAATTCTGAGAGGGATCATCTGTGGCCGAAAATGTCCATGTAGTCAACTTCATCTTCGTCCTCGTCTCCATCTTCTTCCTCAGATGCTGAAGATTCGGAAGACTCTGCGTCATCTTCCTCCTCGCCCTCAGATATTCCTTCCGCTGCCCTATCTCCCGCGAGGAACCCATAGCGGTCGCGGAGCTTCTTGCTGAGGAAGTTAAGCGCACCATATTCTCCGTTGGTAGATGCGCTGCCGTTGCCAAAAAATGGCAGTGATGATGGCTTTTCAGACTCTCGCTCGGGTGGCAATCCAAAATAGTTGCCCACTACTGGCGAAATCGCTCGGCCGTGGGTCATATTGTACGACACAAAACGTCGATCTGGGCCGTTGTTTATAGGTACACCAAGATGTGATTGATCCGTGTTCGTGTTTATGTGCAAAGAAGCTAACGATGTCACTGCCTCTCCGTTTGCATCTAGAGAAGCAGATCGAGCCCGAGGAGTCTCGTTTGTCATGCCTTCTTCTTCGAGAACATTAGAGACGTCTCCTTGAAGGACCCGAAGCTGGGCTGTGTTGTAGGATTCACATCTGTGTTCATTAGCAAGAAATTCTGAGAGTCTGCTTTTATGTACTTACAAGTCGCATTTCAGGCCCAACCAGTGGTATTTAACGACTGACTTGGCACCACAATCATTGCAGTAGATGAGACCCTTGGTGTCCTTGAATTCATCCGGCATGGGCTGACCTTCGATCGTGCGATCCAAATTTCGGAAGGTTGATTCCATGTTTGTGATGGTTTTACTACAGATAGGACAGCGGAAGGAAGTCTTTGCATGCTCCGATAAGCATTTGGAATGAAGGCTGTGTCCACATCGCATCACCACAACTGTTTCCGGAGAGGTGAACA
Organism: Penicillium coffeae; assembly: GCA_035985395.1. NCBI lineage: Eukaryota > Fungi > Ascomycota > Eurotiomycetes > Eurotiales > Aspergillaceae > Penicillium > Penicillium coffeae. The sequence goes on along the minus strand of CP142594.1, from coordinate 319,240 downwards.
TATAGTCTCCGCAGATAGGACAATCACATTGAGTTGAGTTTTCAATACACCTGTGTGTATCCTCGATGGAAATTGGCAGGCAAACACAACATGTCTATGATATTTTGTTAGCAAATTTATCTCGGATCAAGAATTAGGCAACATACCTTGCAGTGGAAGAAATCTTTGCCAAGTCCTTGCCCAATCCGACAAATACCACAGTCATTGCAATGGTAAATGCTTTTCTTGCCATCATTGTCCCAAAGTTTGCAAATGTCACAGTAATATTGAGCACTTGGTTCTTCGCATCGACTGCAGTGCTGGGCTGCGGGCTGCGCATGTCCGCAGAGCATACATAGCATATTTTCTGTGTCCCGACGGACGAGATTATGGTCTTCGATAGCATCGTGGCAGAATCGACAGGTATACCATTTCTTGCAAGTGAAACACTGGAGTTTGACGTTGCGCATGTAGTGGGGACAGCCTAGTATCGCCTCATCGAGCTCTTCCGTGTCTGGATCCTCATCTGTAACTTCCAGCGCCTCGGCTACAGGTGACTCAGTGTCAACTTTGGGCACATATGTTGGCTGCAGATCTTCGTCTGTGAGCAAGAACCGGAGTTCTTGAGAGATGGATGGGCGCGAATGTAGTGCCGGGGAGCCTGGGGAATAGTTTCCTGCAGGTGAGGTCGCGACCGTAGCAAAATCTCGATTTGGCGACGTCAATGTTGGAGAATGTGGCGGTAATGGACGGCATGAATTGTAGCTTTCGGTCATAAGATCGTGAATTCTCCGGGCCTTCTCGTTGTTCTCCAGGTCCAACCCTCGAATGTCGTGTATCTTATTTCGCAACCAGCCCATTCCATCATCTGCCGGTAAGGACATTTGACCCAATTCGTCGATCTCTAAAGATCGACCCGAGTCATGCCTAGCGTCAGTAGGGACATGTTCGTTCCCGAGAGACATGCCCTGTCGCCCATGAGTGCCTACCGACGACTCACTGTCTTGCGCCAGCGAAGACTGGTGATCGCCCGTGGTACTGTTCATCCCAATGTCGTGAGTTATGTCCGCACGATTTCCTGACCGCATCTGGCTGGCGACAGGTCCCGTGGGCAACCGTTGGTTGGCCGCTGCGTCCGGGCTTCGTCCATCCATATCCTTTGGTAGAGTCGGGAAGAAGGGAGGCTCGGGCCTAGATCCCGCATCTCCGCCGTTTGACTCAACCTCACTGTGTTTGTCGCGCAGACCGGCTGTCTGGTCACTGTTGGTGCAGGGTGGGTTTGTTTGGCCGGTCGAGGGTGACTCCACCTGGGGGTGTTGGTGGGGGGAGGGTTCGCGCGGGCGGAATCCAAGATCGGTCAGCAGCGAAGTGATAAAGCTGCTCATGAAGGGCTGGGAAGGAGTCACATCGACTGCAATAACGCACTCAATGCAAATTTCGAGGCACGAAGTTGCTCGAGAAGCTGCGGCATGTGACGTCGGGCGTGCTGAATCATCATGCCGATTCGAGGCACTTCGCCTGATTTGTTATGCACTGCGACGCCTCACGTGGTTTTACTATACTCTGCTATACATCTGAGTCTCGAAGGCTTGAAACTACGTCAGTAAAATTGATAAGAATTTAAAGATTCCCATTGAAGAACGCTTCGACCGCCAAGCTCGACTGTATGGTTCGTCCAGATTCTCTTTTAGACCACTTCTACATGATCTAGCCGCGTAGCCTGCATATCTCAGGGCCCTATCGGCCTGGGGCGAGGAGTCTTTCCATGATAAAGACGAAGCAGTATTCGTCCTAATAAGGAAGTCTTGGATGCTGACACCTCATCGACAGGACGCGTGACAGTTGGCTGAAACAAGGTAGGGCCAGCCGACATGCGAAGAGTATAACATCTTCAAGCGCCCATTAGCAGGAGGCCGAGTGGAAACCTCACGAGGCACTGGACTCGAGAAGGCCCGCTATTTGCACCCTTTTCGGGGACACTAGCCATTGTTGCCCCATGGTTCCTGCCCAAAGGAAATATGTACTGGCGCCTGACGGAGAAGCTGCAAAGCAGCGAATAGGAAGAGCATTGCTTACGCTCCTCACTTCAGGCATGTGCCCAGGCTGTCGTTCAGACGCTCGAGGGTGAGATCGAAATGCTCCGAGGCATCTCTGCGTAACCGAGTTTCTTCCTTACCAAGACCCAGTATCTTCAATCTGCAACCAATATTAGAACCTGATTCTTTTTGCGGTGTGATTGGCACTTACGTGCGGGACTCTTTCGCAACTGCGGGCGATTCCCAATACCTTGTGATCAAGATATTACGCAAGATTTTGTGTTCAAGGCCATTGAATTCTGCAGCACGCTGCATGAAAGCTAAGGTGTTGTCGATTCTAGACTGGTCGAATTCGTCGCGCGGAGACGAACGAAAGGATCGCCGTAAGGTGGATCTGAGGACATGCCGGGCAGGGGTTGAATATCGGATTGCTTTCAGACCCTGTCGATAGAGATTCCGGTATGCATGAACCACGGCAGCCATGTTGGGGTCGAGGAAGAACTTGAGTCCACGGGAGCTCGGAGACAAAGGACATGCCGTAGTCGTAGCTGCTTCGCTTTCCGATAACAAAACGCGATAACAGGATGATTGCGGCCTCAGGCATCTGCTAGGCCTGATCGGGAGCAGGTGACTTTTGGGCCGCAACGCTTCTTCTACTCTGCCACCCCACTCTATTGTTCTGCATTTTGGGGCCCTCGAGGAGCATTTAATGCAGCCCTTGCAGTTGATATTTTTCCTCGCTTTCTCGTGAGAACACCCGTTTTTTTTTTTTTTTTTTTTTTTCGTTGCGCTGGCCCCTGCAGTTCACCTGGGCGCTGAACTCGACGCGCTCTTGCCGTTTCCCGCCGTACTTAACCTCCGCCCCGCTCTCTCTTCACTTTATGTGATCCGACTTCTTCCCACTTCACCACTCCCTCTTCGTTCCTCGGTCTCGTCTCGGTCTCGGTGCAAGGATCATGTGTTGAACCTTCTTGTAGGAGGTGCCAGCACCCACTGGGTCTACACGCAACATGGCTCGGGTAGTGAGGAGAGCTGGTTCGGTCTTGGCCAAGCGCGGCCCCAGCAGCGCTGTTCAGAGAAGAGCCCGAAAGCATAAAGTAGTGATGGAATCGATCACTCGTGAGAAAAAGAAACTTCGGAGCATCGTCTGTACACTGAGAGAATCTTGTCTTGTTGATATCTAATTGGAAAATCAGATCAGTTTTGAGGCGAAAGCACCCTCTGGGTACACCTTCATTCCCGCAGGGAACCCGCACCTCACCACTGCTTGCAAGGAACGATGTCGCAAAGAGGGGCTGGAAATTCACGCAGTTTCGGTAAGGCGCAACGGGACGGAAAGCATGGCTAACGAAGTCCACCCAAAGCTTTTCGAGCTTCAGCCCGCGCCGATGATAAAATGCTGATGTTTTCTCTCCAGACCACTCCTCATCTGAAGACCCATAACTTATCTCAACATGTTCATAGGATTGGATTCCACTTTCCGAGCACTGTCGTCGCTGCAGTTTGCTCAGAACTTGGATTATATCTTACAAGCACAGGAAAGGCAGTGCCTTTTCATACACTAGGCACCGTGGACAACAAGTCCCAAGGAGATCCAAACGCACCTCAAGAGGTCATCAACACCGAGGCACGGGATACCATCAAGGATCTTTTCCCAAATATTCCGGATAATGACCTTTACCAAATAATCAAGACCTCATTTCAAAAGGTATGTTCAACTAGCTCCGCCTGGAGGCATGAGATGCATGTTCTATTATATCGGAGTCTCCTGACACCATTTTGCAGGGCCAAAGAAAAGTTGGTACTGCATTTGAGCTCCCTTTAGCCCGAAGAGCACAGTTGTCCGTAGTGGCCCATGTGCGCCATTGCTACACTGACTATGACCGTCTTCTGAAGCGGGGTTCTTTTCATGAAGCCAGATCAGCAGTCGAGCAAACGACTCTCAAAACGGTCATATCATGGCGCGGAGATGATGAGAATGGCCAGACTGTTCTGGAAGATGTTTTCCGAGAAGTTATCGTTATCTCCGATGATGAAGATAGCGAGGCAGAAGAAGAGTCTGTCACCACAGGTATCCGAGATCCCAGTGTTGAGATCATTTCGAGCAATGCCAGGGCCCATGACATCCAAACCCAGCCCCTTCGTGGGAAAATTACAACCCAGGATCCAGTTCATGAACTTTCCGAGGAGGCACCACCAGGATTCCGAGTTGTCACCAATGTTCCAGCTAAAAAGGCCGTCGATCGCCGAGGATTCAGCCGCTACCAAGCCTGGAATCGTGCCTTGACTAGGTATCGGGCCGAGGCTCAGGACACCGAGCACGACCTTGGCGATATTCAAAAAGGAAATCCAAGTCCAAGAGAAACAGCTCGACCGACTGTTGTTCAAGATACAACAACGCCTGTCAAGCATGGTGAGAAAATCCCCCATCCTGTGGAACCTTCCACAAGAAATGGACAAGGCCCCTTTTTTGAAGCGAACCTGCCACAACGGCCGCTTGGCAACGGTGGGACTGGAAAAGCTCCCCTTCTGGATGCACCCCTGCCACAAAGGCCACCCGTTGGTAATGACCACCTGAATTTCCCGGAGAAACGTGGTTCTTTGGGCTCTCCATTATCCTTTTCTCGGCGCAGTCAACTAATCAAGCAGAAACCTTCGGATAGCCGATTGGCTGAGAAAAATCCTCGTCGGGGTATAAGTACCATTCCCCTGCAAGGAAAATCCCATAAACCTCATTTGGATCCTGGGCCCGAGGGAAGGATTCCTGTGCCATCTACCAGTGACAAAACCAATCTGCCTGTCTTCGTGAATGGATCCAGAGAATTGCAGCAGAGTAGTGAAAGCCAATTTGGATCCCGAACAGAGCCACCAGTACATCCCCACTACCACAGACCAGGAATGAGCCCGCGAGATCTCGCTATCCCATCCATTGAAAACCAGTGGCAGCCTGAGAAGCGACGTACAGATTCGCGTTTGGAACATATGACAAACAGAATGTCACTCCGCTCCGTAACCCCCGTCCATATCCAAGGAGAAATGTTTGACCATGGCCCCGGATCACTTCCCAACAGTCCTGATGATCCCAATGGGAAAAGAAGGCGAACGGTCTTCTATTCCGGTTCCCATTATGACTTACGCTCTGATGCACGGAGTGGAAGACCCGTCCCGGTTTCTGGAGAGCTCAGCCCTAGAGTACCATATCGCCGGGATGAATTTGGGACAGAATTTCGCTCACAAGAGGGACACCCAATTCGTCAAGACTACCCTTTCAATCCACAGGATAAACCTCTATTGAACATGCGCTCATGGGAGAAACGCCCGCAATCGTTCATCGTACCACCAAGCCTCGAGACCAGGCCTGCCACGGATCGGATTCGTTTTCACCCACATAATGCCCTACACAACCCCCCTGCATCCTCAGGAGCCAGTAGTGTGACACTTCCTGGTGATCATGCATTCAAGCCTGTATTGGATTCTTCCCGCGAGGTCTGGCCTTCCTACCCTGTCGATCGTAGCCCTCTTGATCGTGTGCGTTCTTTCAATACAGAGGACTCACGAGCTTTTAACTGGGATCCCCGCACTGATGGCACTCGTCAAACGTTTTATGAAGCTCCTCCCGGAAAGGTCTACGCTGATGGCTTCGTGCGTCAGGTAGACGTCCGTGAGGTTCACCCAGTTGACTTCCCAAATAACGGACTTAGGCCACAACCCGGGAGTATTGTTCAACCGAGCAGGACGAGGGCTTCAGACATCCCTCATACTCGCAGTACTTCAGAGCAACGTCAGTTGCCAAGCCCTCGAGTGGCACAAATATCTCATGGCCAGCCCATCTTTCGCTCAGAAGCCCCGGGAAGCCCAGGAAGTCGTCAGCACTACGGACGAGGTGGTGTTGGTGCTCGCGATCGACGCCACGGCGGTGGCTTGAGCACTTCACGGTAAGCGCGCTTGTTTCAGACCCGACTCCTTCTTATTCGTCTTATTCCCCGTTTTCTCCTTGCCGTGAAATTCTCTCATAAAATGAACCCTCTCCCCAACTAACTAGCGTACAGACGTGTGCACGATCCGCGATATTTCCAAATGGCGGAGCAAAATCGCCCTGTCTACGTGCAGCGTGTCGAGTCACAACCACCGCCGAATCCAGTGCCGGATGGACGGCATGTCGTTATTGTTGATTGAAGAGAGCATATTTGGAGTAAATAAGGGGCGTTTGTGGATGGTACCCAGCGCTACATTTTTGTTACAGAAGCTGGACTTGGTTGTTTTTTCTTCATCTTTATCTGCGACTGATATCCTTGATACCCATTTGCATAGTTTAGAACGTCTGCGTTCATGGGCTTCCATCACAATACTATCTGCAAAGATGTTAATTCACATCCATTCATCTATACCTCCCGACATAGCAAACTCTAGTAGACATAATAGACTATATTGACAGTTTTGTCTCTGTGGCAGTAAATGAGGTTGTTACTTTAACCCCCGAGTATGTATTCCTAGCAAGGCTTTTTGCTAAGTACATGATGGCTGAAGTTGACGCTTGATCTATTCTTGCAATGGTATTTATTCCTCCGCCGCCTGGCCATCTTCAAACAGCCTGCGCCTGTCCATCCGCCTCGCCGCTATTCACAGTCTTTCCTGTCTTCTTGATCACAGCCAGAACTGTATCGTATGAAACGCTGGGCTCCGTCGAAACGAGAGCTGTCTGGGACTCGAGGTTGACGTCGAACGATTTGACACCTACACAATCAGCCACGCTCCCAAATACATGTGTAGACTGGGGTTATCCTACCTTCAAGCTTCTTGAGGACACGCTCGATCGCACCTGAGCATCCGCCGCAGCTCATTGACACGTTGAACTTGTACTCGTGATCGGCCATTGTTATAAGTTGGATCGCGGGGCTGCGGGGGGAGATGAGGAGGGGTTGAGGGAGAGCGAGCGGTGACACGAGGCACGGATAGAGGCTAGTAATGCAAGGGCTTCAATGAAGATGGCATTTTTGTTTAGAGGCGGATCTTACGGCCTTTATAGCTTTTATTTCTTTTATTTGTAAGAAAGAAATCCGCTTTGTCATGCCGCCATTTCATCCCTGGATTGAGCGATTTCCGCGATTGGCCGAGGTACCGGCGTCTGCTGTCTCAGGTGGTTGACGAACGTCATACTCTTGGGAATTATTATATGTGATAGAAGTGGCTTTATGGGGCTATATTATGTTTCGTATCATGAGTGTGGCTACTGTAGTCTAGGGGTCTGATTCGCTATACTGGATACTGGGAAATGTGGACAGTGATTAAAAGCTTGGTATTCGCTTATTACAGATTGGAACTATCACATTGTGACGCTGCAAGATCTATGCAAAGTGTGGATCTGATGATTCCGAGTGGGCGCTTAGCGATGCCGATAATGTATGAGACTTGAGGACCATGTTGACTAGCCTATAATCCACGATTCACTAGAATCCTGCCGCCCGACGTTTCTTTTTGGGCTTCGCGCTTTTAGTTGTGTCGCGAGTGCCAAACTGACCACGTTCCATCTGCGTCATCGGCGCTTCGTCCACTGTAGGCTGGCTGCTTTGCAAGAAGGCAGGTGCTTGATCGGGCTGGCTGCCCCAGGCGCGAATGAGAGGCGCCACGGGGGTTGGTGGAAGAACTACTGCATCTGGTGCAGAGCTCTGCTGGCTCCGTTTCTTCCGTTCGCGCCGGTGCGATCTTGATGCCCGTTGGGTATCCTCGTCAACCAGTAGCGAGCTCTTTTGCCAATCGTACCCAGATGGGTTTGCGCCGGGCTCCCATTGGGCAAGGAGAGAACCGACGTTTACGGGCATGTGTCGGGGCCTCTTGAAGTGTGTGAACGTCGAAAGACTGCTGTAAGAAAAGACAGGGTTTTTCCTCGGCTTCGCAGAGCCGAGTCGTGTACTTTGGCTCGATGGTAATTGAGAGGATTGCATTGACGAAGCAGGCTCTTGGGATGTTGCGATTTCTTGTCTTTTCTTTGTGGTTCGATCTGATATCCTGACTATACGAGATAGAAGGAGTTCGAGGGCGATACGACGAATCATTTTCTCCTTCATCACTCGGACGCCATTGGGAATGTTTGAAGGCAGACTGGCAACCCATTCTTGGACCAATCCGTCGTATGTCTTCAGAAGATCCAATTTGGATGGATCCTGGCCAGATGTAATCTGTATGCCGGAGAATAACAGGGAGAAGCGCAGCGGCATGATCATGAACTCTCGAGGTGATCCATTGGGCGGTTCAGATGCGATGGCCAAAGTAAGACTCTCGAGATCTTGAGCACACTGATCAATATCGCTTGAAGCATGCTGGTCGCCGCCGATATCAAGCCTTGAATCTTTATTAGAATTGATCAAACGATATTCCCAGACTAAGCACTCACAAAGTTTCACCACGGTTTCCTGGTGCCCTAGTTTTATCATCATTGGCTCCCAGAATGTCCATGACCTGATCCAGCCAAGCTTCGTTGGCGGGGGTAAGCATTCTCTTCAAACTCAGCTTATAGACTTGAGACCAGTTCACAGTCCATTCCAGGCCCGCGTAAGGTGAAATACGACTGGCTCGGGGAATAGGAGCCTGGTTTGGGCCAAACACAGACTCGTCCCAGTCATCAACAATGAAATCGTCGTCTTCGCGAATCTCAACATCTTTTGTTGGAGCAGAATGGTGTTTTTTGACGCGGAGCACCTTGTTGTCCTGGGTGTCCGTTTCTTCGTACTGTTCTTCCCGATCCGGGCCCTTGAATAGAGTCTCATGCACGGCAAGAGAGGAATCTATCCAGAATAGTTTGATGAGAGTCATGTTGGGGTTGTACTGTGTTTTGCCCTGAGATATGGGGGAGTGTGCGACTTCACGAAATACAAAGGTCGAAAAGCGAGTCGGCTTCGACAGATTGGCGGCACCAGTTGCACATGGCACTTCCAACAGGAAAGGGTCTGCGACTGCTATAGAATCCGCTGTAGACTCATCTTGCTCGTCCGTAGAAAGAGGGCATGGAAAGACTTGAACAAGGTCCGCAAGGCGTGAATACAAAACAATGTGTAGAACTGTGAAAAGTTAGCATCTTGGCCTGGGAATAGTAGACTAAATACGCACCACCGCCGAGCAACAGATCATGGCATTTTAAGCTTATGTCTTCTGAATCACGAAAATGACACCAAGTCAGACGCGGTCGAACAGGCAATCGGAATGCTTCTCCGTCTAATGCAACGCCGGTCAGATCAAACCATAGTATTCGTGATGTCGTGACAATGGAAAATTGTGATAAGTTTCGTGTGCTGCGTTGAATATCCAGAATCCATTCAGACTTTCGACCCATGTTGATTTCGACGACAGTTGAGCGTATGTCATTAGTGTCGATTCGAAACAGCATGACACAACGACGATCAGCGACCATGATCACAGAGTAGTCGGCAATCCACTGAATGGATGCCCACCCATCATGTCTAGGATGATTAGCTTTGAGGTCATCATCCAGAGGTAGTGAGCCTTGTTGGCCAGGAGCGGCAAGCCAGTGAGCTTTGCGCCTTTTCTGTCGACCAGTGATTTCCCAGATACTCCAGTTACCTCGATTGTCCACGATCGCCAGTTGTCTTTGGTACCATGGATTGAATGCTACATCAGCATGCGGAAAACCACCTGTATAGGTGGACAATATTTCCACGACAGGATTCGCATCTAGCCGAGAATTTCGCGGAAGCGTTGGAAGCGCCCAAGGATCATCACGACGGAGATGCATAGGCACTGGATCATGTTGATAAAACGGTCTGAATATTGCAGTAGACTCTGAAAGGCGAGCTGCCATCCATGTAAGCCTTTCTTCGTCATCTTCTGTCGGTCTTGAGAAGCAAATTTGACGGATCGGGGCGCCCTGGGAAGACCATTCTGTTGTCTCTGCATCGTCAATTGAAGGAACCCGAACGACTGAAGCTTCCTGCGTCAGCTCAACAGCCCCTTCTGTAAGAACACGAAATGTAATCACATTCCTGCATGTCCCCGTAACTGCTGCTGCGATCATCAAAGGGCTTGGGCGAACTTTGGCATCATTATGACCGAGATGTAGCGCGTAGCCCAGGTCTAAGAGAGTGGATACGTTGGGGTCATATAGCTCGGTTGCAGATGTGAGGAATTTGGAGAATACATCTTCCTTCACAGAAGGCCATACTGCCCCCAGATCAGGATATGCTTTTGGGATCAGGCTCCGACTTGTGGATTCCGTCAAATGATCGCCCTGGGCCTTCGTGTCCGGAGAGCCTTCTATGCTTGTAGTCGTGACTCCCGTATAAGCCAGGGAATAGAATCGGGCGAAACATCGAGAAAAGGACCAAGAACTGCTCTCTGTTGAATAGATAGCTCTGCCGACATGCCCATAATGGAGAGCCTTGCTAGCGTGCTCATCCATTTGAATTAGTGTTTCTCGTTGCGATAAAACGTGGAGTACTGGGTCTGAGCATGGTCAAGAATGGGGGATATTTGGGTATGATTGTTGCGACCCAGATCCTTTAGCGACTCAATTCATCGGCGAAAGTACTTTAATCAAGTTGATCATGATGTATGCGGCAGACGAAGCTTTTTTTTGGCTTGAGGAAGAAGGCGGTCTCTGCTTATCGATAAGACGCTCCGTTGCGCCGCAACACAAACACAAACTCCGTCGCGCGTCTCCGCTATACTGTACATCAGCAGCCTCCCCACATCCTGGCGAAATTCAAGCTATAAAAGTCGGATCCACGATAAAATCAAGTCTATCAACCATGGCTTCCTCTTTTGAGCCTTCGCTCTCTACGAGCGGCATGCGCCCGCCGTTAGCCTCCGCTGATGCGCCCTCAATGGCCGACTCGCTTCCCAGCATCAACTTTGGCTTTGAGGACTTGCGCAACCGCATGAGCCAGTTCACAGCCAAGTTCGATGCGTTCATTGAGCGGGGGCGAAAGCAAGTTCTTGAAGAGAGGAACCAGTTTCATATCAATCTGGCGGAATTACAAGGTATGTTCGCATTAGCCAGTATCCTAGCCAGAGACAGCTCCTAATCATAAAACGCAGAGGACGAGCGAATGCGCCAGCGCGATATCGAAATCCTGAACTCCAAATCGCAATCCCACGAACAAACACTTCAAAAAGAGGCTGCCGAGGCCGCAGAGATGCATACAGCCATTCAATCTATTACCATGGAACGCGACACGCGACTAGCCAAACGAGACCGCTTGAAGCAGCAGATTGCAGAGACCCAGAAGTCTATCAACCAGAGACTCGAAGCTCAGAAGAATCACGCAAAGCAACTGGATGCTCAATCGCGACTCAACAATCCTGAATTGGAGTTCTGGCAAGATTATCTTTGTTTGCAGATCGAGGGAGCTGGTCGGGAGGATCGCTTGAAGTTTACATACAGTCATCTGTCGGAGAAAGACTGGGAAGCAGAGGCCTGGTTTGAGTTAGGCACTGCAAGCCGTGACTACGAAGTGTTCCATACACGGCCGAAGGTAGACCGGGATGCTTTAGAGCGGGAGGTGGACATTGTGAACGACGATCGGGATTTCGGTGCCTTCCTTAAGCGGATGCGCAAATTATTTGTGGAAACAATGAACTAAACATAGTTTATTGTATACGGAAGTATTTTGTTATGATATTCATGAGTTCAGGGCATCAACATCGTTTTCGAAACAGCGAGGAATATAAATGCAAGTAGAGAACCAGGCCAGTCTATCCCCCGGTGGCTTCCCGGTAAAAGGCCACGCTTTTGTTGGCTCCAGCTGTAGCGAAGGACTCTGACCTGTTGGTCTTTGGAAGCCATTTGACGCTCCATACTGCCTTTTCGGTTTCAGAGTGCGTGGCAACACACATCTTGCTTTCCATCGACCACACTTTAACCTTGCCGTCAAAGGAGCTAGATTGATCGAACATGTTAGCAAATGCAGAAAAATGGAAACAACAGATGCTTACCTGCTAAGCAGATACTCTCCGGTACTACTCCAAGATAGAGACAAGACCCATGCCGAATGGCCTGAGAGGTTGGCGATCTGCTCTCCAGACTTTGTATCGTAAAGAACGATCACTTTGGAGTCACCGGCTGCTGCCAGAATTGATCCCAGAGGTGAAAAGGTCACTGCGCGGACGGGTTTCACCAAGCCTGGGCGTGTATTAGATTTTGATCAAACCGCTATTTCTGACGACATACCTGATAGTGAGAATGGCATGCGTCCCTCTTCAGTGGTGAAGATGTATACAGCACCATTCTCATGCCCGGTTGCAAGGAAACGACCATCGGGAGACTAAGGCCGTGGTTAGCAGAGTTCATCGTAGCTCCCAGGCCTGCTTACCAAGTCAATGCAGGTGCCGAAGCTTCCTTTAGTCTCGTGGTCTCGAATCTGGGCGCCTTCTGCACTAAGATCCCATACTCCGATTCGTCCATCTTGGGCAACGCCAGCTAGGTAGAGGCCGTCTCCAGAGAGAGCCACAGCCCAAACATTGAGGCTTGAGAGGTGGGCTACAGGATGCATTAGCTCGGTGCGCGTGAGAAATCCCGAATGGCCAAATACCTGAGATTGGATCTGCCTGCCAATGCCCTTCTTGGCAAGCCCAGACTTTAATGTCTCCTCCGAAGCCAGCACTTACGGCTCGAGAACCCTGCGCGTCAGTTACGACATGGTGGCAGCCCAGCGTGTGGGCGTTGTCGATGGACTGCACAAGCGGGAAGTCGGCCTCCGTAGTCGAATGCACTTTCAATGATGGTGCTCCAGATGCAGACAGTATTTGCTTGTCTGTCACCGCGAGAGAGAAGATATCGACAGGGTGTGCTGAGCACCGTTAGCAGCCGTTGATTCACACCCCACCACGCGCACACATACCATTGTCTGCCGAGCCCCACGCGAGATATTGTCTTGACTTTGAGCAGTCAGTAATTAGAATATATTGTTATATGTGGTCATGCTTACCATGCTTGCGGATGCCTGGAGCTCTCAGCTGTTGATCAAATTTGGTTTGCGGTAGCTATATGACGTTCCCCAGCTTGCCTTGCCCGCATTCCGCCTTTGGCCTTTGAGCCACCTACGATAGACAAAGCTAGATTTATACACCCATTTACCTGTTAAATAATCACAGTATTCTTGTATTCTTGTGTACAGTTTTATTGATTTCGGTGATACGAATCGATATATTTTACAATCGTGGTTCTGTGTAAACACTCTTGATCCCACGTCAAGCCATACGCCAAATGCAATGCAGTAGAAAAACACATCCAAGCCCCAAGTATCTAGAAGTACAGTCACTCGTTCACCTCATATATGGTTCATCGAGCCGGTTTTCCAGTTGTCCAGCGCAGCGCAGTCTGGCTCATGCGGCTTCCGTCGTTTTCCAAGATTCTTTAATGTCTGTGGCATGGTCAGTAACGCGACAAGATGAGCTACCCTCGGAGGGGCGGAAGTTTCAACTGGTTTCAAGACAGTTCTTGCAGCACATACCTCGCACACAGTGTGGGCACAGTACATGCGCACGCTTTATTTGGCCGCAGCCAGGGCACTTGTTCAAGCTCTGGACGTCCTTCAGAGCTTTTCCGGCCATTTGACGATGACGCTTCTTCATGTGTGATGTCTTCTTCTTTGGGACGGCGCGCAAGACAGACTCCCACACGTCCGAGAGAGATGAGGGGAAAGTGATGGAGATCGAGGGCCATGCGACAGCAGAGAGGAAGCCGAAGGGAGCGACTTGTGGCAATGCCCGGGGCAGCGGGGCGAGAAGACGGAGAGCCATGGTGTAGGTGACGGCGACGGGGATCAGAGAGAATCAATTGAGCTGAAGCAGAGGCTGCACTTCGCCCGTCGCGATGGGAATAATCGAGAGAGCCTGCAGTAGGTTTTGAGACTCGTCTGTCGCCCAAAAGGAAAACGAATTGATCCGGGCGGCGCTATTCCTGTTCGGGCATAGCGTGACTCCCCCTGAGTTCGATAGGGAAATCACAACTTAAGGGGGTCGCGCTCTTTCTACTCGTACTGTTGGCTTCTTGGTTTTTGGGTTCCTCCGTCTTCTTCTCATCTTCATTCACAATGGCCGCCGCTACCACCGCTGCCTCGGGTCAACAGCCCACCGTCTTCCCCCACAGCCATGTCGGTTTCGACAGCATCACCTCCCAGATCGAGCGGAAGCTGTTGAAGCGTGGCTTCCAGTTCAATGTCATGGTTGTCGGTATGTGACTCCGGCAACCCCTCGCTTCTTGGTCTCGTACCAAGAGTCATTCGCTGCTGGCAGTTTCAATTGACAATTTTCAATAGGACAAACTGGTCTGGGCAAATCGACCCTCGTCAACACCATCTTCGCATCCCACCTGATCGACTCCAAGGGCCGCCTTACTCCCAACGAGCCCGTGCGCTCAACCACCGAAATCCAGACCGTCTCGCACAGTACGTTGACAGCATTGAACTAGCCACGGGGCAATTTGGGAAGCAATGGCTAACGAGGACCAGTCATCGAGGAGAACGGCGTGCGCCTCCGCTTGAACATCGTTGATACCCCAGGATACGGCGACCAGGTGAACAACGACCGATGGTATGCGAAGTCCCCCGATTGTGTCGAGTCATTCGCTTACTTTACTCCAGCTGGGACCCCATTGTCAAGTACATCAAAGATCAGCACTCCGCATACCTCCGCAAGGAGCTCACTGCGCAGCGTGAGCGCTACATCCAAGACACCCGTATCCACTGCTGCTTGTTCTTCATCCAGCCCTCCGGCCATGCGTCAGTACCCCACGTGGTCCTTGCTCAAGCTTCATTATGATTGAGACTAACATTCTATTCTTTACATAGCCTCAAGCCCATTGATATCGTCGTCCTGAAGAAGCTCTCCGATGTGGTCAATGTCGTTCCCGTCATTGCCAAGGCCGACTCTTTGACACTTGAAGAGCGCCAGGCTTTCAAGGAGCGAATCAAGGAGGAGTTCGCTTTCCACAACCTTAAGATGTACCCCTACGATAACGATGAGCTTGACGATGAGGAGCGTGCCATCAACGCGCAGATCAAGGTGAGCTACGGTCCGGGATATAAAAGAGTTCTGCAGCTAATTTAACTAGGATATCATTCCTTTCTCCGTCGTTGGTAGCGAGAAGACCATTGTTGTCAACGGCAAGCAGGTCCGCGGTCGTCAAAACCGCTGGGGTGTGATCAACGTCGAGGATGAGAACCACTGCGAATTCGTATACCTGCGCAACTTCCTGACCCGCACCCACCTGCAGGACTTGGTCGAGACCACCAGCCAGATCCACTACGAGACCTTCCGTGCTAAGCAGCTGCTGGCCCTGAAGGAAAGCAGCGCCGCTGGCGGCGGTCCTCACTCTAGCGGCAGCCGGCCCATCAGCCCCTCTGCTGACCGGGAGCTGGGCCGCAACTCTCAACGCGGTGCCATGAATGGATACTAATAAAGCGGCATTGACATAATTCCACGATAGAAGATGCGTGGACCCCACGGGCAAGGCTCTCATCATCACCCCCTCCGAAAATTTCATCACCTTCGACGCCAGCAGGCCCTTGCAGATATCCCATTATTTTTCGTTGCGTCTCCCAAGTCTTTTTTCTTTTATTATCGGCCCCGATAATTTCTGTGTTCTCCTGTTACTCTCTTCAGAGTGTAATTGGGCATTTCCTTACTAAGATTTTGTATTGCCGGGGAAAAGAGTCTGGCTTCCAGCGCTCGTGTTATCGGTCTTTGTTCCATGTACTTAGTTTCCTTAATTATCACGGATGAGAAACCCTTGCGGAGTCCCAGTAATTACTTTTCTTGCTATGCATATATCTACATCCCGCTTGCCTGCTTGCTTGCTTGCATCCTTATTGCGGAGCACCAAACTTCCCCCCATCAACAACCCACTCCTTCAGCTCCCCATAAGCCTGCTCAAGAGAGTCGTTCACAACAATCTTATCATGCGCCCCAGGCTGCTTAGAGTACTCCAGCTCATGCGTCGCCTGATCCAACCGCTTACGAAGCGAATCCTCCGTCTCAGTCCCCCGCCCGCGCAACCGCCTCTCTAGTTCCTCGATAGATGGCGGCGCAAGGAAGAGGAAGCGAGCGTTCAAATCGGTCTTCTTCACTTGCTTCACGCCTTCCATCTCGATATCCAGGATCGGGATCTTCTCGCTCTCAGAGACCTTCTTCACGGCGTCGACGGATGTGCCGTAGAAGTTGCCGCCGAATTGCGCGTGCTCGATGAAACCGTTGGCAGCTACGAGGGATTGGAAGGCTTCCTTGGTTGTGAAGTTGTATTCGCGGCCGTCTTCTTCGCCCGCGCGGGGGGAGCGGGTTGTGTCTGTTTTGTGTTAGTTGTTGTTGTCTGTCTTTTCTATTTCTACTTCAGAGCTGGAGGGCGAAATGGGATGCCACGAACGGGAAACGGAGAAGGAGAATTTGCCGGGGTATTCTTCGAAAAGGCGCTTCATGAGAGTACTCTTTCCTGTACCGCTAGGGCCGGAGATGACCACTGGTCGAAACTTTTGGACTGCTGGATATCCATTAGAGCTGGTTTCGGCGCGGTAAAGGGATTGTGGGGACGGACCTGCGCTGGAAGACATGTTGTATTGGGATTGGTTTGTTCGGATTAAAGGCTTGAAACAAAGAGATAGAGCACGCAGAGGCGCAAGGCAATGCATCAATAGTACGAGGTTGGGAGAAGTGTGGGATGAGGGATGAAAACGTCCGGCAGAATCCTAAAGCGGTGTCCTTCTGTTCTATTTGGGACTATCTTATCGATGCTTTTCTATACATAACGCCTGAGACCAATATCGAGGCCTTATATCTGGGGTTTGATCAATGAATTGATCATTTGGGTGGTCCCGGTTGGCTTGCTCGTCGCATGTTATTCACCTGTCCCACTTCGGCCTCCTGCTCGAGGAAGTTGGACCAAAGCTCAGCCAATGTTTCCTTGCTGGAAGCCCCGTTGTCCATGAAATCAGTGGCCAGGTTAGGAGTGCTTGGAGTGCGCAGCGGTGTTCCGGGGACTCTTAATTTGCCTGGGTTGCTGGATGTGCCGGGTCGAGCAAGTCCTGCCTGCTCGCGTTGTTCTAGTCCAGTCAGTAGATGCCAATGCGTGTAGTATATGAATTACTCACCATCATCCCAGCCTAGCAGAGCTGCAATAAGCTGGAGAATCTGAAATTTCTTAGGATCGGATCGATCCAAGCCCAGGAAATGCAGGAAATGGTTTGTGACGATTTGTCTGTAGAAATTAGTATTCCGAGTGTAATTCCAGAGATCAGTGGGTGCACTTACCGATCCACGTTGTCTTCGGGCTTTCCTTTCTTCAGGAATCGCAAAGCCTTGGTTAAGTGATCGTTGAGCGTTACTGCCTCGTGCCGTAACTTGCCGATGAGAAGGTTCTTCTCCTTAACCTCCTTCTCGAATGGCCGCACCCGCTCAATCTCTTCCTGCGCATTGGCGAGGTTCTTCTCTGCTTCCCCGGCCGTCTGCTGTGCACTCTGGAGCGACCGCCTTAACTCTTCTAACTGGGAGTCAGAGCTCTCGACAAGTTCGCGAAGCTCTTGCTTGCGCGCTGTCTGGATCTCCTGTAGAGCTCGTTGCAGGCCATCGACGGTCGATTGCTGGCTATCGCGGTCAAGAGATGCCTTTTCATATGCCTCGCGGGTATTCGCAAGCTGCTCCTCCAGATCGGTGACCTTCTCGCCCAGATTTTCTCGGATAGACCGTTCCTCCATAGCGAGAACCTCCCAGTTATGCATTGCTTCCTTGGCTTGCTCGAATTCGGACTGCAGGTAGGCTTCTTGGTCCATAAGTTCGTCCTTCTCTTTCAGCCAGTTCTGTTGCGATAGGTTCGTGCGGTCTCGCAGGGTCGAGATCTCTTTTGTCTTCTGCTCGGACTCGCTTGAGAGCTCTGCGAACTCGCTGGTCTTGGTCTCGAGTTGTGACTTGAGCGTTGCGTTTTCGTCTTCGAGGTCTTCGATTGTGCTTCGGGCTTGGGCCAGTTCAGCCTGTGGATTGTGAGCGGATGGCATTTCATAATTGTAGAAGGGATTGTAGAGGGATTGCACGTACCTCGTCCTCTTTCAGACGCTCTCCTAGCTGAGACTTGATCGTATTGACCCGCTCGAGGAGCTTCTTGTACTGCGTTTCTGCCTGCTCCTTCTTATTTTCTGAATCATCTAGCTTCTCTTGCAGCGCATCCATGTCGGTCTTGTGCTTCGATTGGATCTCTTCAAGGGACTTTCGCATATCGGTGACCTCGGCTCGTAATGAGTCGCGGTCTCGAACCAATGCATCGAAGCGATCCTTCG
Source organism: Penicillium coffeae (assembly GCA_035985395.1). Classification (NCBI taxonomy): domain Eukaryota; kingdom Fungi; phylum Ascomycota; class Eurotiomycetes; order Eurotiales; family Aspergillaceae; genus Penicillium; species Penicillium coffeae. The sequence goes on along the minus strand of CP142594.1, from coordinate 300,954 downwards.
GCTCGGTCGTGGTAGATGTATACGTGTCTTGAGAAGTCTGGGCAGGTTCTTTCTTGCCATCCTCGTTGCTCGGTGCATTAGGCTCGCTGGCAGCTTGTTGGGGCTCGGCATTGTCGGCGGCGGGGTCTGTAACAGGAGCATCTGTATTATCTTCGTCCTGGAGCTGGTCAGCGGCTCGTCTACAGAATCAGCGATTGGGGCCCAATGACCTACCTCTATATCATCCTGATTATCGGGGCCATCGTGCACGTCTGGCTCGGAAGGCTGGGTGTTCTCCTTGGCCTTTGCGCTCTTCTTCTTGTTCTTCTTGGACTTCGCGCCTGGGGGAGGGGTTAGTGCGATGCAGTTCGTGGTATGTGGATGATCAGCGAACCTTGAGGAGGCGGAGGGTTTTCGCCAGGCATTCTGGAAGAAAGTGTGGCGAGAGAAACCCGGGAAGAATGCCTCTCGAAGCCGAGTTCCAGGGTAGCTGTCAACAGCACTAGCGCGGCTGGGAGTTTCAACCCTTTCCGCCCCAGCTTGCGATGATTAATCTACGGGAACGTCACGTCTATACGAGTTGTTTGCTTTGGGGTTTATCTCGATTATTCAAGTTTCATGATTGGGTTCTCAGTAAGATTGATATCAATTAATTGCATTTATTTTCAGTAATAGCCTTGGAAGGGCCAATCGCTGGGTCTTCGGTGTCGTCGACATATGTTATAACCTTGGAGGTACAGTCATCCCACGAGTAGCATACCAGTAGCCTCCAGTAACCTACCAATAACCTACTAGTAGCCCACCTGGACAGTAATCCAAAAAAAAAAAAAAAAACAATCAATTGATTGTTCGTGATCGCTAACTTTTGGAGGGAACATTTTGGAATAAATTTTTGAGCTTTATGCAGCGCATAATTTCTAAATTTCACGCAGGCAGACATTTATGAGAACAAACCAAATGGCCAAGATAAGCGCTTAACCGCTATGCAAAATCACATAAAGTCATCTTCAAAGTGAGCAGAACGGTCCTGGTTGCTACTAGCCTCTAAATTCTCCTCGCTGAACATGTCATCGTATGCATGTTCCTTCTGCCACTTCAATTGTTCCCTGTCTCGCTTCTCCTGGTTATCCTTGTGCCGCTGCTGCTCCCGCTGCTTCCGCTCGTCACGTCGCTTCTTCTTCTCATGTTCCTCCTTCTCCGCGCGGAAGTCGGGGAATTTCTCGACGCGGGTCTTGTTGAGCCGGTTGACGATCGGGTTCTCGCGCTCTCGCACGAGTACCTTGCGGACTAGTTTCGGGTTGTGGAAGGATACCTGTCCTGTGGCCATTGAGCCATCCTTTTGGAGGTTCGACCACGGGGTGTAGATGATTGTGATGTTGTCCTTTTTGTTTCCTTCGAGGTTGTCAGAATCGAGTAGGAGGGAGATATCCCGGAGACTGACCGTCTATGGAGTTTGCTTTGGTGAGCTGGGCGCAGTCATCAACGAGCTCCTGGGGGATTGCGTCCCAGGTCTCGCCATCTCGCATGCGGAGGTAGACGTGGGCGCTTGAGAGATTATCGACGTGGAACTACAGGCGCGGATGTTAGAACCAGTTGGCGAACTCGAGAGGGCGTTGAGGGAGACGAACCCTGTAGAAGATTAGCTATGAATCATATAATATTTGGCTGGCAATTCGCTGATACTTACCACACATCCTGGTCCAGGCCAAATTCAATCAAAGACTCATCTGTGGCTGTTAGAGGCATTCGGTAAAGGCAGCAGCAGGCGACGCACTCTCAAACTTGTCCTTGCCGACATAGATGAAGGCCGAGGGGCTCACCACGTTGGAGGTAAAGTAGTAGACCATGGCTACAGAATGCTGTGCTTGCCAGAAATCTCGAGGGCTCCCCACCACGCGGGGATTGAAGTCTTAGTCATCATCTAGATCCGCCGTTTGCCAGGGGTCAGGGCCATCTGGCATGAGTCGATCAAACACGATGGAGTCGGGCTCAAGGCTTAGACTAAGCGCTCCTTCAATCTGCCGTTTTACAGATCCAGGGACTCGGGATTGGATCTCCATAGTACTCGCGTCACCGAACCGCGCCATCCGGAACCTCGGGGGGGGCTGAGGAACAGGGCTTATCTATGCCGTATCCATTCGTATTTGGCGATACGTTCAATTGTGTCATTGACGGCAGCTGTGGGGGTGCCATGAGATTGAAAGGTCGAAAGGAGGACCCAATTGTATCGAATGTACGGGGGTTCCTGGCGCCTCACGATTTGTCAAGGAATTGCTAAGGCCCACAGTTCAAGGCGAGTTCGGGCAAGCGCTGGATCGGCGAGGATTGACCGGGATGGATATCTCGGCCAGCACAGTCCACGAAGTCGTAACCCCGGGGTGTCAGCGTGTCAGCATTTGGGGGATCAGACAGACTCCGTCACAAAGAGTCGGCCGCTTGCATTTGCCCCGGACCGAGGCAACTGGAGCCGGAGGATGAAACGGGCAGGAGTCAAAACGAGACTATCAAACGTTAATTTGGAATTGGCTAGCTGAGGCGGTTTTTATCAGGATTGACAACGGTCGAGAACGAGGGAATTGGCCGTGGACAATGGGTCCTCAGGATCATGGCCGGGGCTTACCAACAGGAACCGACATTAGCAGGCGCAGGATAAACTATTAGTTGATCGACAGGTGAGACGAAGCTTTGGCTTCCACAGCCACGCGATTTAAGGTTGCGAGTGGAGTCTTCTCAACCGTTCGTAGAATTTCCGTTCGAGTGAGAAGGCCTCGATCAGATAGCGTCCGGGCCGTTGGAACTTGGGAAGCATGGAGACTCGGCGGTTTATCCCTTCCGGGTGCTCGCCGGTCTGTGCAAACCGGAAAGGACCTTATAGGCCCTGGGTAGTTCTTGATAGCCGGATATCTGCCGAAGCCCTTGGTTGCGATCAGAGACATTCCGAAACAGCCTAGGGTTTATCAGGTAGGAAACCGATATAAGGACGGAGTACTCCGTACGGGTAAAAGAATGCAAAGAGAGAAGAAAAAGAAAAAGCAAACATGGCAGGGATACCGGCAGTAATAAACTTTCAATATATCAGCCCGAAATTAAAAGATCCTCCGCACGTGGAAGGCCAGTGGATATTACAACGGAGAGTGACTAGTTGGTTAGTATAGATCCTGCGACACCCACCGAGTCCAGGACGAACCTGCCGACATCTCCAGGGCTGGATGGCTCCAAAGGTTGGGAGATGAACCGATCGACTGAGAGAGAACTGCTCAGCGGAACAGCAACCGAGCCTCACTCTTGCAGTGGAGCATCTCCACCGGCCTGATGCACCGGACTTCCTGGGCTGGCGTGCATTAAGCGAGTCCGCGATGGCTAAATAGTGGAGTGTCATGCGAAACCGTTGGTAATTTAACGCCTGCGGGCTCGCCCGTCCCCCCACTGAAGCTGTGTATACTCTCCTTCCTCCCGCCTTACTTGGTGCCACGCGGATCTAAATTTGAAGTATTTGGCATCTGTTCCGATTATTGTGATTCTCGGCCCAGATTGCGACCCCTTTCCCCGTCTCCACTATTTCAACGGGTTTATATTGCTTGCTTGCTGCTGCTGTTGTGCTGTTGCTTTGCTTTCTCTGCTGCGAAGACTTGTTCCCTTCTTCTGCTTCTTCATCCAGCATGTCAAAATCCCAAGCCGGCGTCCGTCAAGCCCTCGAGCAAGCCCGCAACTGCGAAACAGGCTCCGTCGACTCCCAGACGACTGCGACCCTCGAGGCCGCCATCGCCGATCTCTGGACTCGCATCAACGCCGAACCGGACAGCTACGTCCTCAACCGCGACGAATTCGCCCTCTTCAACTACTTTCTCGAGCGATACCGCGGCGATATGGTCGCCCAGAAGGCCGTCGCCCGCTTCTGGAATAACTACCAGGAGTAGCCCATGCGACGAGGAGGAGGAGCCGGCAATCCCCAGTTGCCGACTTCGCCCCCGATGGACTTTCATTTTCGTCTCTCCTCCTTCCCCTGTTAATGACAGGGTTGTTTGCGCCACGGGGGGAAATAGGAATTATCCCAGCGCCCTCTCCTCCTCCTCCCCCTCCCCCTTCGACCGCGGAAACGGTTAAGGCCCTTGCAGGGATTGGCTCAAAGGCAGGTCTCCATCATGTGGAGCAAGGAGGATGGCTCTTTTCTTTTTCCCAGAGAAACTGCGCTGCGATACAGAATATTTGGGCTGTGGGACTGCATTGGACCAGGATTGCCATGCGCCCAGCCTTTGCCTCCCGTTGGGAATTCTCCGCATGATCCTGGTCTCTTCTTTGTATTATTATCTCTCTGTATATACCCGAGGGACTCCTCACACCCCCTCTCGCTTTCTCCTTTTTTTCGACTTTTACATACGGCAGGCTATTGCCTCGGCTCTAATGATATGACGAGATGACGGATTGTACAAAACAAAAATAAAATGCATTGGGAAAAGTGGTTCCTGTGGAGAGAGCCCTAAGATTCCCCACATTCATAAAAATTTCTAGAAACTTTCGTTTCCGGAGTAGCTTTCCCCTTTTTTTTTTTTTTTTCCCGGTCTTTGCCCCGTAGGAGGGAGAAGGAGCTTGGGTTCTGGAATCCTGCCTCGCGCGAGATGGAAATTCCGAGCTTGTTTGCTTTTGTTTTGTGGAGCCACTCCATGTACAGGACTCCATGTACGGGTTACATAGTGGATGGACCCGCTATTGTTCCAATTTTCCGAACTGCGTCCTTCTCACTGGTGGGTTCTGCGACTGTTCAGGATTTTGAGACCTGTTGAACGCTTTGCCCGTCGCAGATGAGAGCTTGGATTGGAGGGTTTGTCTTCGCCTCCTCGCTGATCGCCCTACGCGTCAAACTGCGGATCGGCGCAGGGTTTCTAGAAGACGTCATTAGTGAGCTGTAGAGCTTCGATCTAGCCTAATCATAAATGCTACGTCGAATTATGTAACCTTTTGGTTTTACAGGGACAGAAATAGAAGCCTAAGCCAGTGCTGTATTTCGTAACCGCTACGAGTCTTTCCTGAAGGGGGTACCTTGCAGGCTCGGAGATCATAAACTGAATCACAGAAAGTGTGACAAATGCAGGGGAATGCACAGAAAGGCTAGTGCAGCGAATTATCCGCACACGAAAAGCTGCCCCCTCGAAGACCCTCGCGGAGGTTCTGAATGATAGACCCAACCGCCGAGTAGAATCCAGCCACACACTAAAAAAAACAATCAGCAAGTCTTCGTCCATGCACAACGTGGGTTCACTTACAATTGTCACCGCCATCAACACAAGGCACGCATTGATGAAAAACATAAGTTTCTGTCGCCGCGTCGTGAAATAGGTCTCCTGGTTCATATAGAACCAAAACATGCCCGGAAGCCCGAAAGAAAACCAGCTGGCGAATAAAGAACTCTAGGGCTGATTAGCCTATTTTGTGGGGCAACCTAGATCTGTGGTACTAACCGTGAGCCCGAGTGCATCGTCGAAGCCCGGGATAGCCTCCGCAATCACCCAGGACAGGATCCAGAACGTTGCACAGACGCCTGCCCACGTTGCTCGGGCCGAGAATGATCGGGTGCGCATCGCATCGATCCCGTGGAACAGCCGCACGTATACAAACTTCACGGCAACATGCGCGTTCACCACCCCGCCAATTACAATCTGGCATGGTCAGCATCCCAGCTGGAAATATCCATGGGTGTATATGGATTACTCACGGTAGGCACTGCAATCCCATGTGCGATGACGCGATGAAACTTCCCCGCAGAGTTCAACGCTGGAGACGATACCTGCGGCCCAACATAGACATAGATCACAATCGCAGTGACCGTGTACAGGATCATCTCGCACACTTGCAGCAGCGCAAGAGCCCGCGGGAAGTCCTTGATATCTTTCAGCTCGGAGAACAGCGTGAAAAAGGTGACATGACCAGCATAAGCGAAAACAACATTCGCCAAGGCCAGACAGGCTTCGTGCATTGAACTCTCTGTGGAGAAGACATCAATCTGATGAGGCTGGATATTGTTGGAAGAGACTCCAATCATGGTCACCACCAGTGCACTCAGAATGCTGATAAAGCTGACGGTAGAGAGATGGGACAGTCGCTCCAGTCGTCGTGGAAGAGTCAGGAAAAAGGAGACGAGCACCCCAACCGACGCGTAGAGAATCGTGCAGTTACTGTGTTCGGTCAAAACGTTCATCATGATGGAGAATGTCAGGATGTGGCTCCCCATGACGAAGACGAAGAAGAGCAGCTGTGCCACTCCCAACACGCGCTGCCCGTAGATCCCCATAAGGAGATGTCCTGCATCTGCCATACTGTGGATCTCCATGTGTCGCTGCTTGAACTGTCCGATCGTGTATCCCGTATAGGTGGATATGATGCCGATTGCCAGAATAGCTATCACACCTCTTCAGAAGGTTAGCAATGGATATGCTGCATATGCTGGTTTAGATAGGAACTTGCGGTAGAAGACCAAGAACAGCAAGAGCTTTTGGCAGAGCGAGTATTCCCAAAGATATCGTCTCGGCGATCATGACTACAGTGAGGTTAGTCATGAATTCCGATTCCTCGAGTGAAGAGATGTTCACTCATTCCCGCCTGCCTGGATGGTTGTTAGTATTGCCATCTGATTCGCTTGCGAGCTTCACTCGTGAGCCTGCTTACCACCATGCCATCGTTTTGTATTTGACGTGAGCATCGCGTTCATCGCCAAAGGGGTCTTGCGTTGTTGAATGGCCCTCTTCGATGCCTGCCACTTCCAGCTCGTGCGCTGCGCCCTCGGGCTCGGAGGATCCCTGCTTGGGGGATTTGTGCTTCGACTTCGGAGCCATGTTGACTGCTTAGGAGGTGAGACGGGGCCATGGGGGACGAAACGAGGTGAATTGCGACGGTGGGTGGCACTTGCCAATTACAGGTTGGGCCCGAACGGGGAAGGAGGAAGTGAACACAAGAAATATTAAATGTCTATTTGTACAAGCCTGCTCTATATATCACAAAATCTAGTTAGTGTGCGCAGCGACAGGCACAGGCTCACCGCTGCCTTCGCTCTCAAGAATGTCCGCAGGGGGGTCTATAGATTGTTAGGTTCAGGTTCTTCTACTTTTAATGGAGAGTGGGTTATGCTTACCAGTTCGGGAGAAGCTCTTGCGCTGCTCTACCTCGATGTCCTTGACCTTGCCCTTCTGGACCTCCCAGCGAGACAGGGTCTGGAAACCCTCGGGAAGACCCATTGAGCGAAGGTAGCCAAGGGCCTCCTTGAACTCGTAGTCCTTACGCTGGCTGGTCCAAGCCAATTCCTCACCCATCAAGTCAATGACCTCGGGGAGAGCCTCCAAAGCGGCCTCGGCGTTGAGGAAGGCAAGACGGGTACGGCGGGCGACAACGTCGACGGCAGTCTGGGCGTATTCGTGACGGACAGCGTAGCGGACTTCACCGTCGACGAAGGGGTACATAGGAGAGATGCGCTGGCCGCGCACAGGGAAACGAACGTTGGTTGGGGCAGAGAGAGCAGCGACCTGCCAAGCGCGGTCACCGTAGGACTCGGTCAAGTGCTGAGCGACATCGGTCTCAAGACCGAAGTGCTGGATGAGGTTGATGAAAAGGGTCTTGGAGAAACCGTGGGAGCCGATCAGGCGAACCTGGTGGGTCTGGCAAGTGCCGTCCAAAGAAGCACCATCGACGACCAGTCCACTACCACCGACACCAGAGATGTCGGGAACATCGACCATCTTGCGGGGCTTCAGCTTGAAGGTGTTGATAGCCTCGTCAACGGCCTCCTCGGCCATCTGGCGGTAGGTGGTCCACTTGCCACCAGCGCAAGTCAAGAGACCGCCCTTGGAGACAGAGATCAAGTGGTTACGGACGAGAGCCTGGGAGCTGGTCTTGTTGGGGTCGCGGACCAGGGGACGGATACCAGACCACGCAGCCAACACATCGCTGCGCTCAACGGTGATGTCGGGAGCGAGGTAGCCGCGAATCTCATCCAGAATCCAGTTGATGTCTTTCTCTGAGGGCTCGGGGTGTTGGGTGATTGTAGTAGGGGCGTCGGTGGTACCGGCAATGGTGTTTCCTTGCCATGGCAGGAAGAAAATGACACGGCCGTCGGAGGTAGCAGGGTCAATCAGACCCATGCTCTCGGGGCTGTAGTATCCGGGAAGAACAACGTGGACACCGGAGCTAGGGGCGACAATCTCCTGGGTTGTGGGCTCGTCCATCTTGCGGATGGCGTCACAGAAGGGGCCGGTGGCGTTGATGATACCCTTGGCCTTGATGCTGAACTCCTTGGAGTCCTTGCCGTTCTTGCTGGGGATCATGTCGCGCAGGCTGGCTCCGTTGAGCTTGCCATTCTCATCCTTGGACAGACCGGTGACCTCCATGTGGTTGACAACAGTCGCGCCGTACAGGGCAGCAGTCATAGCCAGGGAAACGTTCATACGGGAGTCGTTGTGCGCACCATCTGTCAACCCCGTCAGCAAATCATCAAATCATCTACCCTTTGGGTATGCTTACCGTAGTATACAAGAGCACCAACAATGTTCTCACGCTTGAGCATGGGGAAGGACTCGATAGCCTTGGATTTGGTCAGGAAGTAAGAAGTTTCAATTCCCTCGGAACCAGCCAGGAAATCGTAGGCCTTACAACCAGCCCAGAAATAGGGAGCCTGCCACCATTTCTGCACGGGCACCATGATGGGCAGCCATGATGAGAGATGAGGAGCGGTGTTGAGGAAGTATCGGCGCTCGCGGAGAGCTTCTTTCACGAGGGCGTATCTGGGCCGGTATTAGGAAAGCGCCCGGGGCAGCTGGGACCACCGAATGTTTGTACTCACTGGTTGTAATCTAATTCCCAAACAGCTTTCTCGAGGTACCGGACACCACCGTGAACCATCTTCGTACTCTTACTGCTAGTTCCGGAACTAAAATCTTCACGTTCGACCATGGCGACCTTGAGGCCACGGGTCACAGCATCGAGGGCAATGCCCGTTCCGGTCGCACCACCTCCGATCACCAACAGATCGTAGGTATCATCGCCATCCTGGCTGCTCTTCAGGTCCTTGATCTGCTCGAGACGGGACTTGATTGTGGGGAAACTGGGAGGGACCAGCTTGCCTTCATGGTAGCCGGGGGGAGGAACGGCAGGGCCTTCGAGACCAGGGATGTTTCGTGGACGGTAGGAGATGTAGAGGGCTCCGGCTCCGGCAGCGGCGGCCGCCGAGGTGTAGAGCAGCGGTCGCAGGAGCTTACGGGAGTGACGAGCGGCCATTATCCAGGGTTATATGACGAAAAGGGACCAATTGCGCGCTCTGAGGAAGTGGCCGCGCGGAGAGAGGAGAGGGATTTGATGGAGAGAGAGAGAGAGAGAAGAGCAGGGGAAAGGAGGAGTTTTGGGGGGGGGGGAAGATAAAACCGGAACGTGGCAGATCGCTATACCTTCCAGAAAACCGGTTGCGCCAGGAGTCAACATCATCCAGCTCCAGCGGGTCTTGTCCTTTCTTGGTTCTTGTCGCCTCTCTAGATCCCGCCAATAATCGTGCTGGGGCAGGACCCGGATGTCCACACCGGACGTGTGACCAGCAGAGATTTTTGATCTGATCTGATATCTTTTTACAACTATTTACGTGCCCTGCATTTGAGTTTGAGTTTACCGACTCGACTCATCTCGCTTTCTATGAGTACTGTACCTTCAACTCCTCCCTCCCCTGCCGACTACTCTAGCTGTGATCTCTAGATTCCAAAGGTCCACTTGATGCAAATCTCTGCATGGGCAGCTGACTACCAGTGCGGCTCAGCTCCACTCAGATCGCGGCCCCGGTTTTCAGGGGCGTGTTCTTTCGACGCCTAGCTCTAGTTCGACTCCACTGTCACTCTTGTAGTAGAATTGACGCTGCAATGCTGATCTACGAATGAATACTGGGTATCACCAATTGCTCATTCACACCCACGAACGGACCCAGCCCCAATGGAGGATAAGCTCACGGAGGATAAGTCTATCAGACACGTAGCCCGTAGCAGCCCCTGCCTTGCATATAGGAATGCCGCACCAGGTACACATTCCTGCGACAGGTCCTCCCTTTCTAACGCCTCCTGTCTTGTACAGATACGGGTACTCAGGGACCCGGAAGACTCGGCCACGGGCTCGAGAGCAGGCCTGGGACTGGCGAGCAAGGGTCCGGTTAAAAGACCCATCCCTTACCCCTTTTGAAGAAGCCATTGTCTTTGCTTTTGGGGGGTTGACCGGGGGGTTAAATGGGTAAGTTGGCTTTGGCCTTTGTTTTTCGCCGCTGCTCGGGCCTGGAGGTGGTCCGGCCGCAGGGATCTGCTTTCTATTCTTGGATTTGCCTCCCAAGTACGAGTCCTCGACTGTACAGGTACAGTCTGTGTTCACAACTATGTAGCTGTACATGCGCTGCAGACATAGTATCGTTTTATTATACTTTTTTTTATTTAATTTGTTCTTTCTTTCGAATGAATCCTGCAATGTTCTCGTATTTCGTTGCTGAAAATTATGGCCACGGCACCTGAGATTGGAAATGCAAGACCTGTCACTGGCCGCGTGTCATATAAGATGCTAAGACTATAGTTAGACTATAGCTAGAATACATTAGACTACTCGACGTAAGACTTCTAGCTCTCGATCCAGTGCTACCGCGCAATAGTTCCGGGTGCGGGTGGATTCCGCGCGGAACTCGGGCAGAAGCTGGAGAAACAAGAAGTGTGGGGTAATGAGCAAAGGACTCTGGGGAACTCTGCGTGACTGTAAAATGGTCTCGGTATACTGTACGGAAATGTTCCATGGAGCCAGGGCCCTCATATATACCAGGTTCATCTGATGAGGCGAATCTGGTGGAATATCCTCGTGGACACAAACATGGCTCTTGCAACAACACTCGTGGCTCTACAGGGCCGGGTGATTCAGTACCCTCTGCAGTCGCTGGGAGTGGCGATCCTCGTGTTACCTTTTCTTTATGTCGTTCTCAATGAGTTCACGCGTTCCTCGGCGCGTATTAAGGGTCTGAGTGGTCCAATGGGTCTGCCGTTAATAGGGAACTTGGCGCAAATTCGAGTGAACGCCGCTGAGCAGTACCGCATCTGGTCGAGGAAGTTCGGTGCCGTGTACCAAATCCAGCTGGGGAATATTCCTATCGTTGTGGTGAACTCGGCTGCGGCTGCGAAGGTGCTCTTTGGCCAGAATGCGCAGGCGCTGAGTTCTCGGCCCGAGTTTTATACTTTTCATAAGGTGGGCAGAGCCAGGGCTATTGGTATTGGAAACGTCAGTTAACGGGAAATAGATTGTGTCAAACACAGCAGGCACGACGATTGGAACGTCCCCGTATAGTGACTCGTTGAAGCGCCGCCGTAAGGGCGCGGCATCCGCCTTGAACAGACCGTCAGTCGACTCATATGTATCCCACTTGGAAACAGAGTCGAAGGCATTTGTTGAAGAGCTCTTCCGGTACGGCAAGGCGGGAAAAACTCCGGTCGATCCTATGCCTATGATCCAGCGGTTGAGTCTCAGTCTGGCATTGACCCTCAACTGGGGCGTTCGAGTGGCATCGCAGGAGGAGGACCTCTTCGACGAGATCACCCACGTTGAGGAAGAGATTAGCAAGTTCAGAAGCACCACTGGCAATTTGCAGGACTACATTCCTCTTCTAAGGCTGAACCCATTTAGCAGCAATTCGAAGAAAGCTGCTGAGATGCGTGCCCGCCGCGATAAATATCTCGGCGCGCTCAATCGGGATCTGGATGACCGTATGGAGAAAGGAACTCATGAGCCGTGTATCCAGGCCAACGTTATCCTTGATAAGGAGGCGAAGCTGAATACTGAGGAGCTCACGTCAATTAGCTTGACCATGCTCTCCGGCGGCCTGGATACTGTGACTACCCTGGTCGCATGGAGCATTGGGTTGCTTTCGACCCGCCCAGACGTGCAGGAGAAAGCAGCAAAGGCAATCCAGGAGATGTATGGCGACAACGAGCCTATGTGTTCGGCAGACGATGACCAGAAATGTGCCTATGTGGCAGCATTGGTCCGAGAGTGTCTTCGGTGCGTTGATCCTTGAATTGATGGTTGTGATTGGGGCTTTGCTGACCTTGTAGATACTTCACGGTACTTCGACTCGCCCTGCCGCGGACCTCAATTCGTGACATCACATACGAAGGCAACGTGATTCCAAAAGGCACGGTCTTCTTCCTCAATGCCTGGGCCTGTAACATGGGTAAGTGGTTGCACAGCGTTACCTCGTCCAGCCCCGTTAACTACAGGTTTAGATCCGGACGTGTGGACTGACCCAGAGGAATTTCGCCCGGAGCGCTGGCTGGAGCAGCCAGATGCCCCGCTGTTTACGTATGGCATGGGCTACCGAATGTGCGCAGGATCACTGCTCGCCAACCGCGAGCTGTACCTGGTCTTCATGCGCACGCTGAACAGCTTCCACATCCAGCCGTACGATGAGACGGATTGGCATCCGGTCCGGGGCAACTCAGACCCGGCTAGCTTGGTGGCTATCCCGCAGCGGTACAAGGCCAGATTTGTGCCCAAGAACACGGCTGCTCTGCAGAAAGCGCTGGGCTAGAAAATGATATGAAACGGCTTGTGGGGGGAGAGAAGGAACGTGGCGTGTTGGGATGATGCCATGATGGGGCAGAGTGGATGTGGTGGAGTGGGCTACCCGAGTTGTTCCTCACCCCACTCTACATGTATACAATCCGGTAGTACCAAGAGCGGGTCTGTGATCTTCGTGATGATGGAATTTTTCCATGGTATTATTCTACATTCTGAGGGATTTGTCCCACGGTGCATTTAGCAAACAAGATTGCATGACATGAAAGAAATCCCGCACATTCTGGTGCATCCAGTCCAACGCCATATATTCACATCGCAATGAGAGAGAAACAGAAAGAAGAAGGCGCCAATTTAGGGGTATAGTAGACAGAGTAGCAGAGGTGGAGTATAATCCAGTCCTTTTTATGTGACGCCGGATCCGAGATATGCAGTGGCTCGCTGAGGTGATGGGCGAGGACCCGAGAGGATGAAGTGGTGGTAGCAGTGGCAGTGAGCCGAGGAGTAGTCATAGTATAGATGGTGGTAGGAGTGGTGGTAGTGGTGGTGTTAGTGTAGAGTAGAAGATATTTGCGTGATCGTGGAAATGTATGATTAAGTGGTCGTCATTCGTCGCTTCAAGTCCCGCACGGGATCGAAGGAGCTTGCATAATCGCGCAACTCATCTTGGAGATGGTCTGAGAGGGTGGCACTCGAGGCCTGGCTGCGAAGAGACGAGAGCGAAGTTTGCGAGGAGGAGGCAGACAGTGTCAGGGCCGACTGTGCCTCTGTTGATTCCACCGTGGAGGATCGTGAGTGCGAGTATGTATTTGTGGCTCGGTCATCCTCAGGTGCTGGCCGGTCCAGCTCCACGAGACGACATGATTGCGAGCAATAAGGGCCGCCAAGAGTCTGACGGTCACAGACCAAACAGAAATCCAACGACCATTCGGTTGACATGGTGGAACGAGGTGACTGGGGGGGGGGGTGGTTGATGGGGAGTAGTTGCGGGAAGGAAGAAGTCTTATAGCGGGAATATCGCGCATATAGATAGAGGCACGATCATCATGCCACAGAATGCCCCCAGAGGACAATTCGTGCTTCGGGCGCTTAAGCAAAAAGAGTCCGCAAGGCTCTGAGCGCATTATGCGAGCTGCAGGGCCCTCGAACAGGCAACGCCGGGCGGGGCTGCCCTGGCCTGTGCGGCCCACTGAAGGCCACTGAAGGCGCCCATCGGCCTGGCCTGAGCGGGCGTGCGTGTGCCTGATGAGGCCAATTCCTGGCCAAATCAACGATCGCCACCGGTACCTACAGGCGCCTCTTAATGCACCGACTATCATCTGCGGGAACGGCTACTGTAGGCATAAATCTTATCGTTATGATGCTAGCTATCACGCACGCGCCCCCCCTCGAGCGCCGCCGAGTGTCGCCTATCGCCCCTCCTATAGTTCGCCGTATTATGCAATTGCAACTATTCTCGTCCACGAGCATGAACAGAGTTGCATGACTAGCCACAGCTGCTGTCACAGGACAATGCGGGGACGAAGGATGCGCGCCGGGAGTGCTTTTCCTCATGGGGAGGGACCCTGGGAGACGATCACTCAAGTCGGGAGATTAAATCGTCGGATGACGACCTGGAGATCGGAATAACGCCACTCTGATGCGCGCGTGTACTGCGCAATGTGGCCCATTGCCCAAGCACCACGTTCACGCCACGGTGCATGTGGGGAAAGCCCGTTTTTTGAGTTTGCGCAAACTCTCAAGGGAGGGGAGGAATGAGAAGAGCGTCAGGAGGGGATCTCCACATGGTCTCATTCGTGTTCGCTCTGAGGAATGCGAACCAGGGTGGCTGGCAGGCGAGGTTCCGCAGGGTCCTCGGCCTCAGCCGGTGCTGCGCTAGCTTTGCCTGCACGTTATTAGTTAGCGGATGATCCAGCGATAAGCTATCCCCCAATGCTTACTGGAGGCCAGGCTGATAGCCCGGAGAACGTTGTCCCAATTAGCGAGAACGCATGCAACCGCTTGATATCCCATTAGCGAAGAGCGGGGGAGTTTCAGACACTGATTAGAAGTTCACCTTCGGTGCCATCTTTCAACGTGGCAATCTTGCTCTCGAGCGCCTGCATTTGCATCGCCAGCGTGCCGCTCAAATCGCGCAGTTGGCGAAGATTCTCCAGCTCGGCTTTTTTGGCTGCGATGCGGGTCGCCAATGCCGACGATGGCTGGGAGGGCTGACGAAGCCCACCGGGAAGAATGGAAGTTGGACGCGAGCCGTACGACATGGCGGAAGGTGAACACGATAGTTTGGAGAGGTCAATTGGTAGCAGATAGAAGAATTCGTGGCTCGTAAGGTGTATCTTCGTGTTTGAATGGGCATAAACCCCTCCTAAACAAGCAAATCGACAACACGCGCACGTGACGTGTTCCAGGCGGCGGGGCGGTCACGGGGCTTCTGAGTCAGCTGTGCAATGCGCTAGTCCCGATGCGGGCAAACATCAACAACCGTGTTTACGCAAATCCTCCTGACTGTTCAGATCCACACCCGCCACTTCTCGTCTGCGCTCTCGGTCAACATCATGGCACGGTTGAATGACTTTGCAGCTCCTGCAGAGTCTATTGAATCATGTAAGTGAACACTCGTGTGTGCATGTCACATATTGTTTTAACGCGATAATACAGTAAAGCGACGCTTTGTGAGGCAAAACCGAGAGATAGCGCGTGTGAATTCTATGCAATCACTGCGCATTCGCAGCTTGGAATCAGAAGTGTCACACCTGCTAGGAGAGAATGTCTCTTTGCGAGAACAGGTCATCAACCTCACGACTGACATCGAGCGGTTAGAGGCCGCAAAAACACTCCATGATGGAGTATACGAAATAAAGACCCGCCTTGATGCGAAGTTGGCGGAATTGAACAGCCTTGCGTCTGACCTAGGCAGACTGCCTCGCAAGGTCGGAATCAAATTCGAGCACAGCGACCGTCCAAAGGCATGCGCGCCAGAGCCACGCCCAATCACCGAATTCGATCCCATTGTCGACGATGGAAGGCTACCTCCGATTCGGGAGGACAAGTTTTTCCCTCGCAGAACTCTTGAGTAAGTGTATCGGAGCCGCTGTATGAAGAGCTGAACTGACTTCTTATCAGAGCCCAAGAAATCCAGAACCTAGTCGAAACAAATATGAGCCCGTCTCAAAGTGCGACCGATAATTTCCCCTTACAAGATACCGAACTACCAGAGAACGACATACATGAAGAAACCGAATTGCCGAAAGATGAACCCCCAGTGGAGACTTCATTCTCCCCCATCCGCGAGACCTCGGTCGACATGCTGGACGAAGAGCCCACCCAATTTTTACCCCCGACCCTTGAGACTCGCAAGAAAAAGAAACGGACGGATACGACAATTGCTTTGGAAGAAAGTGCGCCCCAGGATGAGCTAGTGCCAAGCGATAAACCTACACAGCCGACAAAGTCTGGGTCAAAACGCAAGTTTAGTCCTGATGAAGACGGATTTTTCTCGGACACCCCAGACGATGACGAATTCCAATTCAGTCGCCCAAGCCAGAGTCCCCGGAGAAGGTCTGGCCTGCTCGACATGGGTCGTCCAGACCTTTCTCCATCAAAAACCCCCCGGACAATGAAGCGTGTGCCACCTGGTGGAATTACGAAGCGGAAGGTCCTTGAACCTAGTATGAATGCCTTGCTCCTCTTAACCTCGTGAAGACTGACTAATGTGAAACTACAGAAAGCGCAAACGTCAATCTTGCCTCTCCCAAGAAATCACGCACTATGCAACCCGAAAACAAAATCACTCAACTCACGGGCGACAATGAAAACGCCGTATCGCCAAAGAAACCCAAGCAACTGGATGTGCCAAAGGCCAAGGTTTCCCGGGAAGGTCGACCTGCCACGAAAACAAAGGCGAAACGCGCCAGCGCACCTGCAGAGGACCCATTCTCAGAGCACGCCCAATTGACCTCGAACCAGAAAAGAGACTCCCCCGTGGCAAAATCAGTCGCCATGGAGACAATTGCTGATCTGGCAGCTTCGTCTCGAACCTCGCGGAGGCGAGGAGCAGTTGTCAGCTACGCGGAGCCTAATTTGCGAGACAAGATGCGTCGGCCTACCAAGGATATGATCGATGCAGTGGCCAAGGATGGTCGCAGGTCCTCGAGCTTCCAGCTTCCCCGGGACAGTATAGGTAGCATGGGTGATGGAAGCAGCGATATTCCCCCAGCACGCTCCACAAGTCCAACCCCAGGTAATATGCCAGCAGACTTTGCCCTCGCAGACCACGCGGCTGGTGTATTAGCAAAGGTTGCTCAGAGGCCATCACGGAGGCATTCGTCAAACCCGAAGAAGACCGCTTACAGTCCCTCGCCGGCAAACGATGAGAGCTTAGAGTCTCCGGATAGCTCGAATGTCTCGTTAGGACAGGTCGATACCTCGTTTCAGGATGATGATGCTTGGAAATCTGTAGCCCAAGATGCTGGGTATCGTCGTGAAACGCGCGTTGCGTCTAGGCGAAGGAGCATGATAGTATGATTATGAGCGGCGCATGTACATACTACTTAATCTTCATACGTATTCCCCATTATGCAAGTTTTTGGTTAATAGATATTACTTAAAAATACTCAAGATATTTGTCTCTGACGGGGTAGAGCTTTGTGCTTGTATTTACGCGGCTGCGCTTGGCTATAATTGTGATTATGATATAAACCTGATTCATAACTTCGTGGCTCCCCAGTCAGGACAGACGATGAAAGAGAGCGGGACTGAAGCCGCTCAACGCTGCTGGCTAATGTTCCATCCATCGCTTTCCATTTGCCACAATTCTTCGGATGAAATCTGATCATGTTGTGTAGCTTAGTCTTGAAGGATGTGTTTGACTGTAGCCCAGACGCACTGCTTTCAATCTGGTGTTCGTCCTTATAAGCTGTATTCATCCAGTCCCTCAACGATACCTTCCGACCCCTCCAATATTCTAGAGTCTCGTGTTTAGGAAACGATTCCCTTCGTGTTTTCCACAATTCTAGGAAATATATGGTAGCCTGAGTAATTCTTAACGAATGCATGCAAGCGAGCATCGGCTATCGAATGCTTCAAGTCCCCCGAGATTTATTCTTCGAATAATTCGGCATCTTCTCATATGCATTCGGACTTGGCTTCCGTCTCGGTTTGCGCGCGTGCCCATGCTCATGGTCATGACAGCAGTCGTCTTCGCCATCTGCGCCGGACTCGTTCGGGGATCTTCGTCCTCGTCGCCTGTTATGCGCGATCCGTTCTCGCCGGCGCTCGGCTTCGCTATCGGAGTCGGAATCGGAAGAGCTCGAGGAGGATTCTTCGGAGCTACTTTCGCCGACTGGGCGGGCTTTGTGGTAGATGCAGCATACTGGGTTGACGGTTAGAGTTCATAGTTTGGGGTTGGGGCTGGGTTGGAACGTGGCGAACCTTTTGAGCTCTTTTTTCCCATTCCTTCATTGTCGACTACGTCTTCGCTCCATCGGATTCGGCGCGAGGAGGGTTCTTGTGAACTGGTGGTGTCGTCGCCCCTCAGTCGGAGGGTTGTGAGTCGGGTGGTTTGTTCTTGGGTGGTTTCGGATAGGCTTGGTGCCTGGGAGTTGGCGTTTGGTTGACGTGATCGAGACATTATATGTTGTGTGTCTTCTGAGCAAGATGTCTTGGTTGCATGGGATTGAAAGGTGACAGAATCGCGGGCTTTGAAAAGATAAGGTGATCGATAAAGATTGCCTGACGTGTGCTTAGTCAGCCCTACATGCCTTCTTTCTTCCTGAGCAACTTTAGGAAATTCAAAGTTTACAGACATTTACTCGTGAATCTGGTCGTTTGGAAGAGGGTATTAACTTGTTTTATTTTCTTCTCTTTGCTCTGCCTCTGAAGCTGCTCGTTTTGATAAAGACTAATGAACAAGGGGAAATCAGGAAGAAACCACGGGGATGAGTTATTTAAGTGAACATCAGACAAGATCACCTGGCAAAGAGCCAGATTGCAGGGTACATGCAAGGAAAGGCGAAAGGGAGTTTGTATGGCGATGCCCAGTGGCAGCCAAAAACAGAGCATGGAACATGCATGTCGTTATGGTGGGTATTCCTGAACTCAAAGACAGCAGCAATCACTTCCATACCGCATCTCAAAGTTCATAAAAAGACCAGCCATCTAGATCGTCATTATTTGTTTTTGATATCCGTTCGCCGCGTTGCCCAAGAGAGCCAGGTGATGTTGACACGGGGAACTCCGTTCGTAATTCTTGATCCAGTCACAGCTCATCCTCTTGGTCCATTTCAGATGGCTTCAGTAAGCCTCCCACCTTCATCGCCCGATTCCGCTCCGCGGTTTGGGCATCCCGAACAGCCTGCTCTCGCTCTTCGGCGTAGAGCTCTGCATTGTCGTCAGAGAACTCCTTGAGGGAGATCAGGAAGTCGCGAAGGTGAGTCTTGAATTTGTTCAAATCATCGGTAAATGCGAATAACCCAAGCACGAATTGCTTGATTTGCACACTGTCATGAATGTTAGTCTCGGACCAGCTTAATTTGAGGGTAGGATCCATACTCTTGAAGATTCTTGAAGGCGTTCTGCAGAAGGGTTGCAACGTATTCCTGGAGGAACTCCTTGTTTGAAGTTCCGACAGGAGCCTGATCGGGGTTGTAGATAGGCTCTTGAATCTTACCAGCCTCGATGAAGTAGAACATGCGGGACAGCAGCATGGCTTGGGATTTGAATCCTGTGACGAAGTCAGTAAGCCGGGCTACAAGGAAAAAATCAATGGGTGAAAAAGAGACGTACCAGCCTTGTGATCGCTGTCAGTCAGCACAAAGAATACATCCTGTAAGATAGGAATGTAGAATTGGCGGAAGAAGATGCTTGAAGTTTGAACGTCCGTCTCGGCCATGTTGTTCATCAGCTCCAAGCACATGGTCAGACCGGTGTTCTCGACTTCGCGGTTGTCGTGCTTCGAAGCCCACATGCAAGAATCGATCACAAACTTGAATTGGGTACCATTCAACTTTAGTAGAGCCTGGAAACAATACAAGTTGATGGCCTGGAGTAGCTTGAAGAACTGCACACGGTGCTCAGGATACTCGTGGAAGTCCTTGTTGATCATCTCCAATGTGCAGCTGAACACGCTATCCATGATGGCGGGAATCTTGTCTTCCATCAAGTTCTGTGAAGACAGAATTAGCACACTGAAGAGTACAAAGATGTTGGATACATACGTGAAGCTTGTGAATTATGGTGGTCATAACGTTCAAAACTTCAGCTTCCCGCGCGTCAGGGACATTTCGGTGGTAGTCGATGAGGACAGCCTCGAGGAGAGGAGGAACCATGTTGGCGTTAACCATTTCAAGATCATCCGATTTTTCGACGTATGTATCGATGAGCTTCAAGATCTCTTTTTTGATGGTTCGAAGTCCACGGACTTTAGGTGTTTTGGGGGCAATATGTCCTTTTGCTTGTCAGTACATGCTAGTCAGGAATATCGAGGAACGACACTTACCGTCGTTAGCCACGGCATCGTTGATCAGTTGACTTGATGCACGATACATGTTCAGCATGTCATGATAAATACGTCCAATTTGAGAATAGAAATAGGTTCCAATAGAAGAGCAAGCAGAGACATTGGTCTTCATGATGTTTCCGATAATCTTGATGGTGTTGCCGTCCTGAAGGATAGCTGCGTTCTGGTTGGCTTCCGCGATAATTTGGTCCCAGGCTTGGTTTGGCAAGCTCATCAAGTTCTCGATCAAGCGATCTTGAAGGCCCTTCTGGCCCTGTGCTGAAATCATATAGCCACATGCCTCATAGAAAGTGTGGATTTGCTGGGGAGAAAGATCGACGGTGATCTTTCGCATGTTACGGACAATTTCCTCGATGAACGCCTCGTTCTCCCCGGGCTGGAGTGCCACAAAGTGTCGTCGACACTTGTTGGCGATTTTGATGAACGTATCGCAAGCCATATCCTGGACACCTATAAAGAAGTTAGTCGATTCTGAGAAAAGAGAGGTACAGGAATTAGATCAAAACGATCGAGGCAAGACGAACCTTCGTGTGTTTCGTGCATAAACTCAAAGAGCTTGTTCACCACGGTCTTCAAGAATTTCCAGTGGGCCTTCAAGAATCGAGGGTATTGACCCACGATGTACATGATGTTACTGGCCACAACGGCCTTGTTGTCCTTGCCGCGCTTTTGCTCGGTCAAGCCCAGGAGATCCTTAATGACAGTCACCAGGAAACGCTTCTCGGTCTCTTCGTTCATTGCTCCAGAAATGGAACCGATTGCCCAGCAAAGGGTGTTACAATTGGCCCACGACCATTCAGTCCCGTCAACCTGCTTCGCCAGCTTGTCGATCATGATGGTCTCAGTGTCCACAACATCCAAATGGGTGAGGTAAACCAAGCATTCACGAATAGTCTTGTAGAGCTGAATAGTGTCGCTCTCCTTGACGAACTCACGTACAATCTCGCCCTCGTCATTTTCCACAATCAGAACCTCCTCTGGACGCACCATCTTCTCAATCATGACAGTACGAAGGTTTGAGAGCACGGTTTCGTACTTGTGCTTGCGGAGAGGATAGTTGGCCAATGTGCTTGGGTGAGGCGCTCCACCGTTGGCCAAGCCACTAACTCCCATCGTGACGAGCGGGTTGATGTCGGTGATAGGGAGCTGCTGCATTTCCTCATATAGTTCCTGCACCAAGCGTGTCCAGTAGTCCAGGCAAATCTTGAAAACTTCCCGGTCATCAATCTGGCTGACACGGATTAGGTAGAAATGGGCGTGGGTGAGGTAGTCTTGGTTCGGAAGCTTCTCGATCAGCTGTAGAGAGAGTTATGTTAGTAACGACTAAAGATCGGGGAGGCTCTGGTTTGCATACATCTAAGTGGGCACTGAAGAAGCTTGACAAGAATAGGGCCAAGTTGGAGACAAACTCTTGATCCCTTCCATTGCTCTGGGCATAGGTCTCCTTAAGATCCATGGACAAGGGAATGACCGTAGATACAGTTGTCAAAGTCTCCGTAAACATGTGAACCAATCTCTCGTCGTAGTTGTACGGGTTGCTGATCTGCAAACCACCGATCTCGGTAAGACACTTGAGGGTGACATTGCGGAACTCTGGGGTGCCCAAGAATCGGGTGAGAAGAGTGTTGATAATGGGTGTCTCGAAAATGTAACCAAGGGGAATCCAGTTCAAGAAACGCAAAAGCGTCTCTAAAGTAGCCTTAACCAGGGTTGGCTGATCAGCCGTGTTCAAAACCTCGGAACATAGCTGGAAAATCGAGGCGAATTCTTGGGTCATGGAGGTCTTCAAGTTGCGTGCTTTAATCGAGGTCATTTGATCTTGCGAGAAATCAAAGACTTCTTCCGATAAGAGACGCAAGATAGCCATGTTATTCTCGCAGATCGAAAGACTGGCGTGACAAGACGAGATAATTTCATTGATGAAGGTCGGCCAGTTGTGCGGCCACTCCTGCTTCAAGATCGAGACTAAGACGAGGTTCAGTTTGTTCAGGAAAGCGCGTTCGGTTCGGAGCTTTTCCTCGGAGCCGGAGTTTTCGATAATGAAGTTCACGATGAAGTTTCGGATTCCTGTTGGATGATGACGATTAGCGTGTGGTTCGGTTGCGGTAGGGTCAAGCGCCAGTTTGTGATCTTGAGCATACCTAGACACTGGTCTCGTGGCAGGACCTTCCAGCGAGTCATGATCACATCGTCAAGAACCTGCAGAGCGATGTCTGTAAAGCTTAGTATGATATCGAAAAGTCGTGGATCGTGTGGACAAACATTTGGTTTGAGGGTAAGAAGCCTCCTGCAGGATATTACCCACGGTGACCCATGCATCTGGGTTTTGCTTGAACTAGAAGGCGTAAGTTGAAGCTTGGCATCGTGGTAAAAGGCTTGGGCTTACTTCGGTGAGAGTTTGTTGGGCTTGTTTTTGCTGGACGTCATAGTCAGTTACATTGATCGCGCTCGAGTATCACCACAGAGCCTGGAACGAGGCCCAGGGTATAAGGAGAAGGCAGTCCAAGCACTTACCACGTCGCCCTTGCCTTCAAAGAAGGCTCGGACCGTGTTGTCCAGCTCTTGTACAGATACAGACATGCCGCCGCAGAGATTGGCGAAGTCGCCGAGTGCACGGAAGCTGTCCACAACAACCCCCCAGCACGCGGATCGAGGGGGAGGGAAAGAGGCTAAGAGAGAGGATCGACAAGAGGTCGACTGAAGGGGTAATTGGCAAGCGCTGATGGAGCAACGTCACCACGATGGGGGGGGGGGGGGGGGGGGGACTCGAGTTGGTGAGAAGAGTGGTGGGGTACTCTTGGAGGGGTTTAGGGACGCCGGAGTGCGCGCGTGTGCACGGGCTGAGCGCTCCCAGGGGCAGGAGGAGGAGAAATGATTGGTGGGCAGGAGGCTCCAGGAACTGGCAGAGGAAGAAGTTCGGGGCGGAATAGGATGAGGCGCAGAATTCAGTCGAGCGAATCGTCAACACTGGCGGTGAGGCGCGTCCAGCATCGAGATCTTAGTCAGCCACCATGTTTACCCTTCACGGGGGATCAGAGTGTATGAGCAGGGCTGTTGCTATGGTTTACTGCTATTCTACATAATAACCAGGCTTTCTGTACTATACTCTAGGTGCAACAATTTTTGTATACTCAGGCGCCAGCTTCATATCAATTCACTTGCGCATAGTATTAACACAGGGATTCGGGAGCATAGTGAGGGAGCCTACATGGCAAGAGTAAAGCTGCAAAAGGTGAATGGAGCAGTACTCTGTTTCCAGAGTCCACCTAGGTAAAATCATAATCTGCAGTATATACCACGGGATATGTATATGTATCCCGGCTGTACAAAGGTTCCGGGCGGGGAGAGTCTAGACAAGGCTGGCGTCCGTGAGCTCAGCCGCACCTCGGCGGTAAGGTCTCTTCGGTGCCTCCATGGGAACCAGGAGAATGGGAGGAGTTATACGAGGTCGAGGGCCTATAAATAGCGAATGGCTTCTATAATTACGGGCCCTTCCCCTCCCGTAGCAAAAAGTGCCGCCAGACAAAGAGAGGGGATGTGACAGTGACCAGATGATAAGCGATGCATAACCGCCCAATGCGCCCACGCGGCGCCAATGGCGAATGTGGCATCGCGCCCCCAACAGGCCTGGCGGTGCACGCCCCACAGACACACGGGGCGCCTGGGAACGCGCGCCACTTAGTCGCTCCGGTCGTCTGGGAAATGATGGATGTCTCAGACCCGCGCACATCGCTCCTGGTCACGGCGCCTGGGTCTTCCGATTGGCGGCGGCCGTGTGACGCCGTCTTTGCCGATCGCCAACATCCCCTTTCTCGTTGCGAAGTTTGGGACCGATTTAAGCATCCGGGTAGGGGCGGGTAGAGAGTAAGGCTCCCGGGGGGGGAGAGGAGAGGAGGGGGGAAAAGAAGTAGCGCGGCCGTGATGCCAAATGGGGGCGGGAGGGGGGGCTCTTTGGGGAAGAGGGAAGAAAAGTAGTGAATTTAGTAGTTAGTGAATTTCTGAGCTATACTCTTGCGCTTCTTTCTGTATATTATTGGTCTCCCCCCTCCCCTGCCCCGTCCTTTCATCCTTCTCTCTTCTCCCCCTCTGAGTTCTGCCTTCCCCGGCACTTCCCCTCTCCTATAGTGCTTGCTTCAGCTTGCTCTTACTCTTCCTCGACCCTTTGCTACTCCTGCAGTTCTGGCGTTGAGTCCATTGACGCCATTCCTGTTCCAGTGCCCACCTTGGGACGCCCCACCCCCCGGAGACACATCCCCGAGATCCTCTGGTTGCGCTGAGGCAGGCGGAAACACAACACGACGCGGAAGATCCAATCCAAGGAAACCAAGGAAAGATTCGAGACTCACGGTCGGAGGCCATTCACGTAACCGGATATTCTTGGGTCGCGGCGATTTCACAGTCGCCCGGGTTGCGCTTCGGCAACTTCCCGCCGCGCCTGGAGATAGTGGCTCAGCGCATGTCTCGCATTGACTAAACTGAACAGTCAGCCCCGGCACCCATCGCGACCCAGTTCCCCGACCAGAATGACGGCTGTCGCAACAGCTCCCGTCATGAGCAACCACGATTCCGGAGCTGAGGGAGCTGAACAAAGTCCCTCCCGCTTTACCGCCGTCAATGGCAAGGACTCGACTATCCCCGCGCCGACTGTGGGGACGGCTACCGTGTCGCAACCCCGAGATCGATTCCCGTCAGGCCCAGACCCCCAAAACACGCCCCAGAGGCACGACGCCCAAAGTCCACCCGAGCAAGAGTCGTACGGATCGTCACCAGAGGCCTCAATATACAGTAAACATAAGCGGAAAAGATCAGACTCGGGAGAACAGGAGTCGCGCCAATCCTCCGAACAGACACATGCGACAGGAAGACCAGTAAACTATCCTCACGATATAGACACGCCACGGAATCCCAATGGCGCTGGGCCTGGCTCGGTGTCGGATCTGGAGCACAACCATGCCGCTGGGGGACGATCGGATCAAGAATCAGGCCCATGGCCAGAGTATGACACGCAGCTGGTCAGCCAGGCACAGCGCGCTCAGCAGATGGACGCCTCTGACGTTCAGCTGGTAGACGCGCTCCAGCAAGAAGCCCATGGTGAAGATTCCAGCCCCAGGCACCTAAGCGCAAGCCGACTCACGCCAGGGCCACCCATTCACTCCGCTTCTTCGCCCGCATATTCTTCCGAGCGCCCCGGTACGGCCGTCCAAGTCGCGCCTAAACGAAAAAGAGTCTTTAGCAATCGGACCAAGACAGGCTGCATGACCTGCCGAAGGAGGAAAAAGAAATGCGATGAGCAGCATCCTGCTTGTGAGTACAAATAATTGAGGCTCTTATGGCTTCATACAGATGATCAAAGCTAATCAACTCTAGGTAACAACTGTCTTCGCGGGGGCTTCTTATGCGAGGGTTACACATCGCGAAGTACATGGCAAAAGCCCTCTGGATCTAAGGCCCCAGTACCGCTACAGTCCAAAGAAGGTTATCCAGAAATGGGCTCCCAATATCTACCCGAAAACCCCTCCCATCATGAACAACGTCCATTAGCCGAGCACATGGATTCACGAAAGATGCGGCCGATTGTCGTCGACGAGAACGAACGACCCGCTTCACAATACAATACCAGCCCTACCGATCCAGCCAGTGCGAGTCATCATCCGTCTTGGTCGAAGCGAGGCTGGCCTGGCGCAGCCGGTCACCCGCCATATGTGTCGGAGCATATGGCAAAACCTGACTATCGTGAGATCCCGTCCCTGCACGAGCTTCCACGCGATGGTCCCTCGAAACCCGAATACCCGGTCGTCCCACCCATGCGTGAGATCCCACACGGCCCTCCCCCAAAATCAAATATGCCAATATTTCAAGGGCCGCCCCCTGAGCAACGACCTCTTCCTCCGACGACTATGGATACAAATAGCCCACAGGCGCAGGCGCGTATGGCTTTGAGCATTGAAAATCAAATTTCTACTCGCGGCGCCACTGCAGATGATACGGAGAAGGACAAAATGGTCCGAGGCGAGCTATATCGTCCATTCGATGTACAGTTGATGGAGGAAAGAGACCGCTGCAAACGCGCCTTATTGAGGTTCAATAATGCTTGCAGTCCGCTTTCCGGGATTAGCTCCAAAGAGCAGAACCGCCTGCTGAAAGAGGTTCTCGTTCCTCCTTCAAATTCCGTCGCAAGCTCGCCGGGTACAACCGTATCTGGAACCCGACCTGGGCCTGCTATCGGAACAGGAGCTATCGTCGAGGCACCATTCAATTGCCATTATGGGTATAACATTACCATTGGAGAGGATGTGATGATCTCTCACAATTGCCTGTTTGTCGATGATTGTGGAATCAACATTGGAGCACACACGTGGATCGGCCCCAATGTCTCGGTTCTTAGCTCAATGGCTCACTCGAGCATGCAGGAGCGCAAGGGCACCCAAAGTCGCTACCAAGGCCGCCGGGTCCATATTGCCGAGGACTGTTATCTCGGCGCCGGATGTACAATATACCCAGGAATTACACTTTATAGAGGCGCATATGTTGCTCCCGGCGAGGTTGTTAAGAGCGATATTGTGGCGTACGGCTTTCAGGGTTTTAAGCCCAACTACATGTAACATTGATCGCTACGTGTTTGTTACTTCGTTGATCGCTTGGCCTTGACCGTCGCATTTGTTGGGTCATTCTGTTGGATTCTTTTCTTTTTGTATCTCATTCTTTGAATATGTGCTTCTCTTCTTACAATCTTCGCCCGATGCTTGGCAGTGTTCTAGTTGGCGCTAGCCTCTGTGTTCCTCGAGGCATGTTCATTTCTCTGTCTTCTTACTTCGATTACTTATGGCGTTTGGGGAGAGACTGGGGAGGGGAACAGGATTCTGATACGGCTCATGGCGTGAAGGATGACTTGCAGGGGGGCAGTCTTGTACATAATCAATTCTGGAATACGATCTACGCATTCAAATGATCTAGGTGCATAATATCATGAGACTATGGTAGGATGACTACACAATTCTATGGATGTATTTCAACTTAGTTGATTCGGGTTCACATTATGGGTATCTGACGTTTAACTCTAGTGCACCTGGGCATAATCTGAAGAACATCTTCTGAGAGATGGCTTCAAACGAAAGATAGGAACTTTTAGTTATAGGGCACTTTTAAGAGAGGAGATGCGCAAAAAGAGGCCGTCCCTAGGCGTAGGACGCTCTGTGGTCAGCGACCATCGGTATTTAAAGCCAATCCAAAAGTTCTGGCACGAAGTAGGTCAACAAAATTCCAGCTCCCGCGCGGAGAATTCCTTGGGAGCTTTCGAAGACCATCGCTTTCAAATCAAAAACGCCTGCCTTTGCACCGGCGTGGATCATCGCATATTCACCACTGACTTGGTAGGCTGCCACAGGAAGATCCTGGGCAAGGTCTTTCGCATCCCGGATAATATCCAGGTAACTGCTCGCAGGCTTGACCATAATAATATCAGCACCTTCTGCCATATCACGCTGGATGGCACGGCGGGCAAGGCCACGTCCTCCTGGAGGAAGTTGGTAACATTGACGGTCTCCGAATTCGGGGACCGACCCCGCAGCATCACGGAATGGCCCGTAGAGACAGCCACTGAACTTGGCGCTGTATGACATTAAAAGAACCCGGTGGGCTACGCCGGCCTCAATTAGCTTGAGCTTAATTCCCCGCACTCGGCCGTCGTTCATGTCGGACGGAGCGACGCAGTGGGCGCCTGCAACGGCGTATGCGAGGGCGACATCGGAGATGCGGTCGACGGACTGAGCGTTATCTAGTGTGCCGTCCTCGCGCAGGATACCGCAGTGTCCGTGGGAGGTGTACTCGCAGAGGCAGACATCGGTCGTAATATAAAGTTGGGGGAGTTTAGTTCGCAGGAGGCGAATTGCTTGGATGACGGGGCCAGCGGGGTCGTCTGCAGCGGTACCGAGGGCGTCTTTAGCTGAGGGGTGCAGTGGGACTCCGAAGAGCATTACTGAGCGGAGTCCCTTGCGCACGAGCGGTGCAAGGAAGGGAATCAAGCGGTTGACGCCTCGGCGGTATTGGTTCGGAAGAGCGGGGATTGGGGTCTCTTCATCTGGGTTGTCGGTGATGAATAGTGGGTAAATGAGCATCTCCTGCAAGATCACCAAATGTGAGCCTAAGAGCAACCATCATGGGCTGTGGTGAGTCTCCGCTGACCTTGGTTAATTGTCTCTCTGCCTGCCATGATCGGCTCAATGGGTGGCTGTATCCGGCATGGAGTTGGCTCGAGATATCTCCCGAGATGCTAACGCTGGTTGCATTGGTGCTTGCATATGATCGGGCTGTACGAGACTGAGCGTGGGATATTTGTGAACCGCGTTCGTCAGCGTTTGAATCTCGGAAGGCGAGGTCGGAAACCAGATTGGAGAAAGACATGTTTGCTGGTGCGGAGGGGGCCGCGTATCTTCCAGATCAAGTTGTTTGGACGTGATGAAGGGGAGAGAAAGAATCACGGTTAATTGAAAGGAATTTGATGGCGGAGGAGGGGATGTGTAAAATGTCGAGAGTGGCGATCGGAACGAGGTGATCTGTCAGCCGAGGGACGCGCTCGGCCCGCTGGGGTAATAAGACGAATCTCCGCTGCCATGGTTGGCTCAGCCCGGTCTCGTGCAATTTACTGATTTGATCGGAGCTTTAGCACTTATTTCTTTGATATGCATGGGGTGCCTTCACATTGTCATTCTTAGTTTATTCTTTACTTCATGGCACTACCCAGTAGGTATAATTATATATAACCCGCCTCTATCAATAGTGATGTGTACTACGGAACGAGTAGAAAGACCTTGTAGCTGTGCATATACCTGTGCATATTCAATTATGACCCAACGGTAATGTACCGTAGATGAAACTCTGTATATTCCTAATACCGACTTCAATGACGCCATGCCCGCTCACTGGCGGTCTTGTCATATCTGAGAAGCAGTTTCGCGCGAGAATGCAGCCCTGAAGATGGGGAGGCATTGGCTGGCAGCGAATGATTATCTGATGTCTTGGAAGTATATATCGTGTTACCACGCTAGTTTTCTCATCGCTAGAAGTGGCAGAAGATTAAGGACCAAGATGTAAGCCTGGCGTCTGGAGTATCAGCGAGATGCAAGACTCCCAAAATCAGCATATCTTGTAGATAACAAACTACATGGACGCCATAAGAATGATATGTCATATACCATTTTAGGTAGCCTGGAGCATCAGAGAAAGCTTCCTTTGCTAAAGCGCGAGCCGTATTCGCCCGCGCGATTGACCATCTCTCGGCGCTGTGCGCCAGATATCTTCGATGAAATGGCCATGTCCTTTTCTCGATCGAATCCACGTGCGCTTGGGTCGTCTTCTTCTTCTTTTTGGGCGCTTTTGGACTTCTCTAGGCGGTTATTCTTTCCAGATCGCTCCTAGTTACTCGTTAGTACCATTAACCTAGCTTCTTCCAGTCTCGCCATTGGGCCAAGTAAACATACGTTGTATTTTCTGACCCTTTCCTCCATTGACTCATCTTTGCTAGGCCCGACGCTAGGAGAAGACTTTGCTGGTTTGGCAGTTGGTTTGCCCACGCCCATCACTTCATCTCCCAGCCGGCGCATGCGCTCCTCAGGGGTCTCTGTCCACGCAGCGTCTAGCTCTTTAGACGATCCTCCCGAGCGAGCAGATTTTCCTGTTTGAAATTTTCGATTCCGTAGCTGTGTTGGGTCGATCTTGGAAGCCCAGTCGCTTTGCTCTGGTGGTTTCAACATCCATTCATCTCGGCCACTCTCTTTCTTTGCGGGCGGCTCGGTCGCACTTGTTTGCTCGCCAGGCCCCTGTACATCAGGCGCTACTGCAGGGACTGCTGGTCCTCCAAGGGAAGATGGGAGACCCGGGCCAAAATCATCGTCGCTATCATCTGTGTCGCTGTCATCGGGCTCGGTAGCTTGGGGTTGCGGTTCAGGCTGGGCGGACGGCATTGAAGGGGGCATGGAGGGGCCAATCACTCGCTTCTTCGGCGAAGGATCACGGACATCGTCGCTAGCATGATCAAACTTCCTTTTCTCGGAGTCCATGGCGAGAGCAGGTGTGGAATGAAGAAGGTCGACTTTTTGCCGATGCTGTTTCTGATGTCATAGCCACCGCCTGTCAAGAGGCGGAAAACTTCGGCCGCGTCTATCTGAACCCCACCTTTCACCTTATCAAAGGGAGTCAACATCCTATTCCCACCGGTGGTTGGTGTCTGTCCCTTTTGTTACCCCAAGCTTGCACATGTATGTCATCTGATTCGGGCTCGCCCAGTCTTGGTCTTGGAAGTTGAGAGCGCCATTCGAAGTTTTGGGAATGATGCTGTTTCCTGCGGTGTGAATAGCTGATCGCTGATCCTCTCACACAACGCTATAGCATGATATCAATCCTGCCACTACGTATCTCGCAAGTTTGAAATATGGGCGTTCAGCCTGTCTCCGGGCATTTGCATTCAGCGCAGCAAGAGTCGTCTGCTAGCTCATCATCTATCGCCAAACAACCCCCAGCGCCATCGTCACAGGAGGAACAAGATAGCCAGCGTCAGAAACAGACCGAGGCATCATTATCTGGCACAATCAAAGATTCGCCGCGTCCTCGAAGATTTTTGCCTCAACCAGTCGAGACATCCTCACGAAGCTCGGCCAGTGCCCCCCGCTCCACTGCTCTTTCGGACCCTTTAAGCCACGAGTCACGACAGGACAAAGGAAACACACCTCGACGATTTCTTCCAGAGCCAGTCGAAACAACAAAGTCGAGCAACCATGGACTTACATCGCACATCTTGACAAATTCTTCAACACATGCTGCTCCGGCCGGCCCAAGGCGATTCAAGCCAGAGTTGATCGAGACAGATCGTCAAACCAACGAGGGAACAGGAAAAGAGTCTTTTGATCAGCTTGATAAAGAAAATGGGTTTTTGTCCGTCCATTCGCAGCCAAATATTCGCCATGAAACCTACCCGCGACCCATGGAATCCAAGTTCTCATATGCAAGCTTGCTCCGACGGCAGGAGGGACGAAGGCATTCGTTCCGTATTCCAGAGCTTCCGTCAATACCGTCGAATAGTAGTGAAGACTCATCGGACTCTCCTACCTCATCTCCCTCTCCGGTCAGATCATCTTCTCAGTCATTAACAACACCCCTACCACATGCCCTTGACGAAAACTCCAAGGGACAACTATCAGAGTATATGTTGGCCCTCGCAGCCCGCTCTGCTCATAAGCAGTTGAAAGATCAAGCGCTGGCCGCATTCCCTAATGAGCAATCATATGAACCAGTTGACCACTTTGCCGTGGATGACGAAGGTGACGATGCTGAGTTTCACAAATATCCTCAGGCACATCACATCAAATCTCGTCGACAGTCTTCCGTCGACCTCTCGTGGGAGTTGGAGTACATGCGTCAGCATAAGGAAGAGGCCGAGCAAAGATTTAGAATGATGATAGCTTCTGGAAAGCGCCTGTTTGATTCTGTGCAGTCCAACCCAGCACCTACGAGAAATGAGCGCAGCCCACCTATGCTTGGAAGTGATATTATCATACCTCGAAGTGTCTCTCCTGAAGGAACCCTGTGCCATAAGTCGCGTATTGAAAATGATTCTCAATCTACACAGAGTCATTGCACTGGCTGCGATGGTCTATGGTGTGCCTCGAGCCATGCCGATCGAGGGCGAGGTTCAGGCCTGTGGAAAGGGACCTGCCAAAAGAATGAAATTAATCAGTCCGAACCCGGCTCTTCGAATGAAAAGGCAGCACCGAAGGGTCTTTTTGTCAAACCCGATGTTACGAAAACTCTTTCTTTGGATCTTCCCAGATCTCAGAGACAACAGATCAACACTTCGAGGCTTCACCAGAGTGCAGGGCCATCTTCGCCGACTGGCACTTCCTCAAACCTGCTTGATGAGCTCGATGACGAATTTGTTACTCAGATATACAACTACTTGTCCCTCGGCTACCCCTGTGTGGCACGCTATTACGATGACGAATTAAGCCTCATATCTGGCGTCACCATTACAGATTTACGATATGACGACCTGAGAGCCGACGCAAAGGGCTATGTTGTGGCCCCCGATCACAGCTCCCCTGTTGTTTGCAGCAGATGGGAAGCGCTTCGTGTATATATCCGGGAATGGGCTCTCCGGCAACCTCAAATGAGAGAGAGTGACGATTCGGCATGGGGAATGCCTGAACGAAAGGGAAGCTGGGCATTTTGATAGATTGGCCAGTATGAACATATTCAACTTTATCTAGCGTTGGGGAATATCCGTTACATAGCTTACGATCTCGGGCAGCATATATGGCATAGACGGCGTTGATTGAAATAGTGACGCTTGCTTGTTTTTGCTTTTGATGAGTATTTCCCTCATTTCAAGGGAAGCATCTCAATAATTTACATTAAATCATAACACCCTTGTTCTGCTTGCGGTCCAAGTAAATATCCTTCCATAACATCGTCAGGGGAATAGCCAGCGCAAGTACTGACGTGGCAGTGATACAGTCATACTTCATATATTCTGTCCAGGCCTTGTCAATTGCAATTCGCATCCTCGAGCCCTCTGGGTAGGTTATCTGCTTGGTATAACCAGCCTGGTATATTTCCCTGCAGAGCGCCCCGTTGTCATCTGTGATCTCTTTGCACAGTGTGGCCGGGAAGATGTTTGAATATACTGCAGCAGATGCTGCAAACCCAATGGCGCTTCCAATGCTTGAGAATAGACTCAGCATTGAAAGCATCAGAGGGACACCTTCTCGGGGTGAAGATGCCATCACTGCAAGATCTTCTCCAATGACAAGGGTACCACCTGCAAATGCGATAAAAATCTGGCACATAACGAGATACCCGACATTGTCGCTTCCATAACCGCCGCAGAAATAGATCATCAGACTCGTTCCAAGTAGAACAAGAGGGATACCAAAATAGAGACAGACGGGCTTGAATCGGCGTGTCTGACGAATGATCACACCAACAATGACTGACCAAAAGCATGATCCTGTGTTGTAGATTTGATCAATGTATCCTGCCATTCCCACGGGCAGCCTGTAGATAACCACGCAGAAATTGAAAAGCAGGTGATCCCAGCAGTAGAAGCTACAGAACAGCACCGCGGCTAGGAATGAAGCACCTAGCACCGTCCTGTCTCTGAAGAGCTCAAAGTGAATGAATTGGGTGCGAGTGAAATATTTTTCCCAAATGGCGAAGAGGAAAAATGTAGCGACTCCAACAGACAGCATTGAGATGAACGCAGGGGTGTTGTATTCGGTTCTGCCGTATGATTGCAGACTGAATGGTAGAAGCACCAAGACAAAAGCGGCTGCTAGGAGAAGTGCACCAACCACTAATAGGTAGGTATATCGTTAGAACTCAACTTTTCATGAGAGGATTCACTTCGCCGTACGTACCATCAAACTCGTGTATATAGTATACTATCGACTCCATTAACCGGCGACCGCTCGGTCTCCTTCTATAAACACCCATCTCTTCGGCTTTTCGTTGATAGTACTTGAAAAGAATCATCAAGGGAGCAAACACAACTGGCATGATGATTGCAAAGGCTCCATATGACCATCTCCAGTTTGAATGTTCAATAAAGGACTGAGCAGCCAGTGGTCCTGTGAAAGCCGTGCATATGAATGGAGTACTGGCAAACCCAAAAGCGAAAGCACGGTTTCTGAGGCCAAATGTATCAGCGATAAAAAGATCCAGGATGAGATAGAGAGCATCATATCCAATCCAGTAAAGAATGTAGCCAGCAGCAAAGACATTGGGTCCATTGCAGGCTGCTAGTATTATAAGACCAAGCAGGTAGACAACGGTGAAAAACATAAGACCCTCCGCTCGTCCCCATAAATTCAACACTTTCGCAATGGGTAGCTTGAGAACACCTCCAATTATATTGGCGAGTATTTGGGCTGTGCTGACTTGTGGAGCAGCAGCGAAATTGCTGTATGCATTTTGAATAATACTTGCGTTGATCGAGGATTGCATCGCGAGGAGGAAGAAGCAAAGCCAGACCCTGGAAGCAAACAAACCCCATGTTAGATACCGTGAGACTGACTCTTCGTTCCAAGAACTTACCAAGCGTAGGTCGCATAGACCACCTTTTTAGTCCATATCAAGGCCACAGCCTCCGCCTTCTGAATACCAGGATGAGCGTCGGGGGTTACTTCCTCGGACTCTGGCTTCACAATGGTGCCATTCGATGTCTCCTGGTTAAGTTGGGGCGAAGGTAAATCGTTGCCGGAGCTCAGAGCGGTCTTTTCACCATTGCGTCGATCAAATCTCAGCAATGCGATATTCTCGAGAGTGTTCTGAGCGCGCCCTCGAATCGTGTCCTGGATTCCCATTTTAAGTGTAGGTGCCAAACAGCTGGCCCTTGCTGTGCACCAGACGAAAGAGAGAATGTGTGCCTATGGCACCAGATGAGCCGGGACCCAGTATTTCTATAGCTCGTCCGCGGGGCTGAGCCTCGACAGTTGGAAAGAAGCACATCGATTAACATTGCTTTTGATAGCTCCACTCTGCCGCAAGGTGCGATGTCGCGTGTCTACGAGCTCCTGTTTGTATGAAGCGATGCGCCAGCTGAACAGGGCTGGGAGTGGAGTATTCTCGTGTGCTCGAAACACATTGGGGGCTGATCATCGCCAAAGTTGACATGAATTCTCCACTTTGCTCGTTTAGCGCTTCGTTTCGGGCGAAGTGTGAACTTGCAAGTGCATACTTACATATGCATCATTCACGTGTAGGTACTTATGCCACCCACGAACCGTCTACACGACGCGGGGCATGTCGGTCATTGAGTGTGTTTCTCAGATCCATTGTAGAAGTTCGCTTGACGTTCTTTCCCAGACTATCTGAGCCATTCTGTATGTATGCTTGGTCGGGACTCCCAATTGTGCCAAGATTTGATTAGACCTGTCATTTTGCTGTGTAGTCCATTAGGTTATATTATTCTCACCCGCCATGCTTTCTTCGATTTTGACTGGCTGTGGTGTAGATGCCCGTTTGTGGCCCGACGGCACGAGCGGCTGCTGGGAAAATCCAGAGGCGGCGCTAGAAGTAAGTTCCGAGTTTGCTTTATCAGATTATGCCGATCTTTGTTATCTGATCCGAGCATCGGCCCGCACCATGAACCTTACAGCCACTAGACTGACGTGTACGAGGAACAAGCGATGACGTACATTATGAAGAGCATTGACATTAAGTTCCCCATTACTTCGTAGAAAAGCGTAATTAAACCAATTAGACCAGTGGTTCCTCCGTTCCAACCCCACCCTCACACATCCATCGCCAAACTAGCAATGACCATAGCGCCCATCGCGCTACCTGTGGATGCATATGAACGCCGATGAGCGTTCTCGTCTCCTCGCCCGCGGGGCTCAAGCCGCCTGCTTCGTTCCCATATGTCGTAAAGGTCAGGAGACGACTGCAACCCATTCGCGATGAAATCTTGAAGCTCTGGAACGGGCTGTAGAGTATAGGGTGTGTTTCCATACAACTCCACCTCGTGTATAGTAGATGCAAGCATCGTACACTTTTGGAAGTTCACTAGTCCATCCTCTGTAGATGACTTGTTGCCATCTTCAATGAATGTTAGGTCTTTAAGATAGAGACCTAGTGCAGAAATTCATGCGTCAGCGATCTTCCGAGACTAAGTCTTTCTAGCGGCATACGCACCAAGGAAGGGAATACATGGTGGGGCTGAAGCTCGTAGCAATTCTCGGTATGCTCCAAAGTTTTGCTCACTTGACGTCAGCTGTCGTAGAGGGTCAAGAATATCGCAAGCGCGCTCGCTAACTTGTGACCAAGTCCGATCAAGCCGATAGATAGGAGCACTCTGCAGCCCTGATATGATAGCTATTACAGCTGAGTAGCTTTGAATCCTATAGCAGGCCTGTAATAAATGTCAGTAGCCGTATTTAACATCAGTTTATCAAAAGATGTAGACACGTACATCTGCAACTTGAATTAAGTGCCCAATCACTAATGCACGTTTCTTGAGATCCGAATGCTCTAAAATAAGAGAACCGACCCAATTGGAAAGCTGGTTTGAATACCGGATCAGAGCTCGGACATTTGGTGCCCTTTCAGATTCGCCTGGCTGTGCTTTCTTCTGCCATGTTTGATTTGCGAGTTCAGAAATCCGAACTTTGCCAAACATGTGGGATTCCATGGTAGTCAACTGTCGAGCCATTTCAACCGCGTTGATCTTGAGAAGCTCCAGTTTCTTCAGCTTCCTCGGAAGCAATGGTTTTGGTGGATTGATAAGAGGTTTTTGGCTTGTTATGAGATGTGTGTGGGCGTTGCCCGATAAGTGACTGTCAATGCATATCACAAGTTGGTCCGCCATTTTCTTATCAACCATGACTATTCTTTGACCAACAAAGAGCTTCATTCTTAACAAAAGATGGGTTGACTCATCGTCACTAGGCTCCATCCAGAAAGAGACCAACCATTGTTTCAGGACATTGATCACGCGTAGTTGTATGGCGGCTTTCATGTGTCCTATTCGCTCTTCCTCTTGCTTGTCTTCGAATCGGTCAACGAGGCAGGAAAAAAGATTTTGAGCAGTTGTGAAAGACTTGTAGGTTGTGAGAAAAATACGACTGAAATCTCCATCGAATACATCATGGCGTGTGAGGTTTCCGACTAGAGCAGGCACTGTGCCTGCTTTTATCCTCGCACCGGCGGTCATATTATCGTATACCAACACACCCTCGTCGACGCCGTGGGAACTCATTCCTGCAGGCTTCGCATCCATCTTGTGTGGACCGATGATGTCGATCGTAGGCGTTTAGACCACAGCCCACTAGCGAGATGCCACTTTGCGGGGCCGTTCGCAGTCTTATACTTGCCGAAAATTCACGGCAATTGTAGGGCGCCAAGAAACCGAGTTTATGGCTGCCGAATGCTGCTGCAATTCGCGGCCAGCTGGGTGGGGTGCATCTTTTCCAGAGGCTGATCGGGTTCATTCGACTAGTCGAATTCTTCTTAGGCCTTGGCTGCAAGATTCACGCGCGTCAGGCGTCGTCCGATCTCGGCAAGCCTGGCCCCCGAGCCTAGTGATCGTTAGGATACAAGGCCCGAGAAGCTTCTTTAATGCCAAGCCGCGACACCGTCACAGGTATAGCTCCATAGTATTTCGATGGATGGTGCTGTAATTCCTGAATCTGACGGGAAAAGTTGACGTTAGGGGAGGAAGCTCGGAATATATTAAGCACGGCTTAGTTTCCTTTCTATTGCAACATTTGAAGGGAATCGAAATATACTCGCATCCAGAGGATTGAGAGTGCCACAGGTACAGAACAATCGAAAATTGGCGCTCATTCTTACAAGAGCACAGACTATCCATGCTGTTGGTACAATAGCCTACTATTTTAGCGCTGCGGGTTTTCCGAGCCTCTTGGCCGTGGAGTCTACTGAACGCATTCCCTGTGGCTTGAATTATTTTTCCCACCATAAAACGAAAGGTCAAGAAGAAAATATTTGTTTTGTGTCTATGTAACTTCCAATATAGTTCGTATACCATTCTATACCTTCGTATCTATGTCTATTGCACCGGTTGTAGGCTTCGGTGGCTTAACGCTCCTCCATTTGATTCCAAGCGAAAGGAAAAATGCCACGGTCGCACAGGCCGCTCCAATATAAAACGTGGTTGTGATTCCTGTATTATAAGCGCTGATGACATCTGGAAGCTTTGTTTCAGAAGTCACTCTTCTCACTTCAGCGGCGCCGGCGCCGATAACTTGTTGAATCTCGGCTTGAGTGAAGTTGAACTCACGAAGGCGTCCGGTGAGCTTGTTTCCAAAGATCGCCTCAGCTACAGCAAGCCATACGGACGCTCCAAAGAACTGAAAACACTGTAACAAGGCGGTACCAACTGGAATATCCTCTGGCTTGAGAATCGTCTGTGTCGCAACATAAGGCATCGAAAGGGTCATGCCCACGCCGAGGCCTTGAAGAACTTGGTAAGAAATCCAGTTTTTGTGGTTTGTGACTTCAGAGAAAGTGGAAAATAAGCCCGTTGCGATGCTCATCAAGGCCGTGCCTAGGAGAATGTACGGGTTCGGGTATCCGAGAAATGTGAGGGATGTACCGGTCACAGTGGCAGAGAGAACATCTGACAACGCGAGAGGCAGATACATGAGTCCCGACTTCGTTGGAGAAGCATTTTTAATGACCTGGAACCATTCTGGGAGATAGTATATCGAGACAAAGCAGGCGCCCATGGCGAAGAACTCGGTGGAGCATGCAAAGAACATGGTGCGCTCGGTGATTATACGGGGTGGGATCATAGCATGGTCACCACGATACCGTTGCCAGAGAGCGAAGACAATACCAAGAATCCCACCTCCAACTAGCAGGCCGATTATTGTTGCGCTTTCCCAGGGGTGGAGGGATCCTCCCCATTGGAGAGCCAGAAGTACCATGATGATTGCAGGGGCAAAAAGTGAAAATCCCACGAAGTCCAACGCCTCCAGTTTTTGCCAGATGGTTTTATCATCTGGGTCGCAACTGGTAGTAGGTTTGAAAAATAGGATGATAGTTATGACCGTAATGGCACCGATAGGCAAATTGATCCAGAAGCACCATCGCCATGTGGCATGTTCTGTAAGAACACCGCCGAGTATGGGACCGATGATCGTGGCAATTCCGTATGTTGACTGCAATATTCCAATGAGCAACGGGCGTTTTGATAGTGGTGCTGATACAGCAACGATACAAAATGCTCCAGTTGCGCAACCAGCAGCAGCAGCGCCAGCGATTGCACGGCCAATGATGAGCATCGGACTATTAATCGCAAGTGCACATATCAGAGATCCAAGTTCGAAGATGCCGAGACATGCCAAAAAAGTCCACTATGATAAGTAATTGGTTAACAGATGCTTTAATAAAGCTAGAAAGATCTTACCTTGAGTGTGAAACTGGCAAACAGCTTCCCCGCAGTTGGTTGCAGGGCGCACATTGCGAAGGAGTATGCACTGCCGTACCAGGCGATGTCATCCGTGCTATGAAACTGCGAGGTGATCTTCGGTATAGCTGTTGCAATGATAGAACTATCCAATGACATATGAAATATTGTCAATCCAAGCCCAGTCATAACCAATATCAATGGAAGGCCCGTCAGCTCGTAGGTGGCTGTGTTCTTTGTGGGCGAGTCTGTCTCGCCATTTAGACTGTCTGGTTTCTTCATCGGTGAATCAACGCTGGAATCTTGCATTGTAGAAGGGGAGCTATCTGGGTTTTGGAAAACGGTAGCTCCCTGAAGATATAGAAAATACGCTCCTTGCATAGCAGCGATCTTTCCGCTTTAGGACTCGCGCCGATGAATCAAAGTGACTCATTATGCTTATTGAAACCATCATCCCCTGTGATGATTAGTGTTATAAAATCATGCAAGTTGCAGCTACTTGAAATTTGGCAGTGAATTATTTTGATCTGAAATGACAAAGAATGAAACATGGAACGAGTTTGCAGTTCGTGCGGGTTTGATTCTTGCGGGGCGCTCTTCTAGATATGAGTGGACACCGGTAAATAACCCTCTTCCACTCTCGCACCACTGTGGCAAACAATAAGCCGGCTAGCATGAATAATTATGCCGTAGCAAATTCGACCAGCCGAACTTAGGTTCTTCACCACTACATTATTCTAGGGTCTTTCCAAGGTTTAGTGCAAACATATAATTTAGGAAGAAGCAAGGCTCCACGGCCGCGCTCTGCCCAGCCTTAACCCTTTTAGAACCCTAGGTAGCTTAAGAGCTCACGGAACATATGAAAATATATTCCAGTTGACAGAGATAGTTGCTCACCACCGCCCGAAACCCTACCACTCGAGTGGAGTGGAATGGCGGTAAGGAGTATTCCGCAATGTAGCATATTGATCGTTGAGTTGATAGAAAGAAAGATTCCACTTCTAGCTCCTTAGACCCCTGTCTCTGAATCAAAAGTCCAGGTAGGACTCGGATATGATTCTCAGTAGTGGAATAGTGGGAGGGCTTATAGCAGATCTCGTACTGAGATTGAGTCGAAGGGGTGAATCGGACCCGACAACCAACCAACACCATTAATAGTACTAGAGGCGTCAAACCTAATCCAATTCTAGAACATACTCGACAACTCAACTCAAGTGGGATAAGTACCTTGGAGGAGGGAGCTTGCTTGACTACTCGACGCATGCGGTCGAGAGTTCTATATACCGCGGGGGCTAACCCAGAACAGATTCAACGGGTAATACCGCTCATTTGGCGGAATTTTCCCCGCTTCCTCGACTATCCAGCGGCGTCTCTAGTGTTCTCCCCTCCTAGACGGTTTCATATCATACACACATATTCATGCATGCATATCTCTAGAGTTCCCCTAGCCCGAGTTAATCGAACACATAGTCATAAGGATACAGATATCTGAATTGATAGAATAAAATTGATACATAGCCAAAGGGGAAATCCCAAAGAGCACATTGTAAGACAATAGACAAAGACATATTAATAACAGACGAGCATATCTTAAGCTCATGATAGAGCAACAGCAGACTGCATATGGAGAAACGCACAATGGAGCGGAATCGCTCATACAAATTGAGTGAGACCACCAGTAACAAATAATAGGCCACGGTGCATTTTGAATGGCTCAGCTAGCCTCGTTTTTATGAAGGTCAATCAATAATGTTACCCATATGGAATTCCAATCGCTCTGTAAGTAAGAACAGCAATTTCATGGGTTATTTCAGCCTGTGATGATTTTGGAGTGCGGGTCCTTGCCTTTCGATTGCAAGATAAACGCTTAGAGCCGAGCGCAGCAGATCTCTCTCTCTCTCTCTCTCTCTCTCTCTTCCCCCCCCCCTTTTTTTTTTTCGAAATGTGCACTGGCAGCTCGAAACGACCTTGTCTGCGGGTTATGCTTCCTTATATGAGGCATACCAAAGATTTTGTTCACTAACCGCAGTGAAAATATCGGAAAATTTGTATTTCCAGTCATGGAGCCAGATCTCATTGCGTACTACTGAGCCCTTAAATGATTTTTCTGGCTCCACATTGGAGAGCATGTAGCTCCTGTCTAAAGGTAGGGTGATTTCTTCAGGATCGACAGAATATAGAGGTTCTTCAGCAGGATAATGGGCTTCCTGAACATTGAGCTTCCATATGTCATTATCTTTATGAAGACCTGCTTCAAGAATAATCCACCTTGTGAGGATAACAAGTGGCTTAAAACTGGTAAAATGACGAAATCAATCGTCCAGCACATTTTGCAAATGTCACAGTGACTGCTCAGCCATGCTTTCCCCTTTATTGGAAGGTATGTAATTATAAATGGATGAAGAAAGTGAAGCAGATGCCAATGCGCACATATTTTGAAAGGGTATAGAGGATCCAATTCCCATGTCTTGAGATCTGCTGAATATTTGGCAGCACTTGCTTGGAAGAAATCCCAAGTTCTAGCATAAAGAACATCTTGCATTGTAACAACAAGACCAAGAGGTTCTTGGCATACCGATGCATCAATCGAGAAATTGGGATGCCCTCATCACAAGCTTGAATTGCAGAAATGAAAGGCCACATTTGGAATAGTCGCTCAAATGGTGGGTTCTCAGAATTGATTGAGGTCCGAACCAGCTTTGCTCCCCTACCCATTGAACACATGGACGTCGATTCGTTCTCTCGCTAGCTGGTCCACTGATCCCGAAGCTCTTTGATCCATTGAATCGATGAAGGACCATGCATATATTGCAAGCAAAATGGGTCGGAAGTTCTCGCTCTAGTCGTGTTGCTATCGAACGTCTTTCTTCTGGTTCCATGACAGGCACTCGATCGATCGGTCGTTGAAGGACTGAGTGAAGTCTGCGACTGCAGAGAGAAAAGCAGGTCAGATCCACCAGGGGAAGAAAATCAGATATTTCCAATATTAGTTCTGGTGGCAATCCGTGTAGTGACGCTTTGGGGATAGGATAAGAGTGAAGGCTTATGGGGTTGGCTACATTGGGCTTCCGCTCCCAGTAGGCCTCTAGAAGGGATCTCAAGAGTCTCATGGCCATGTAAGTAGCACTTAGTGATCAGTTGATATTTGGGAGACGATACAGTGGATATAGAAAAAAGATGAAATACGCTTCATTGAGGTTAATTTTTCTACTAACGTAGCCGCCGCTACTAATTGGGGCAGCCCGCTCTACATTCGGAAGATCCATCCATGGTATATTCTGTCCCATGTCAGATACGGAACTGGAATATGGAGTTTATGCGTGGAAATATGGTGTTATGGAACGGTTCGAGCTGGTAGATTACGTTATGTACTATATTAGAAACTACTGTCGTGCGGGAACTTCCCCCACACACATGTTTACAGTCATAAGGATTACCCATACGGAACGGGTGTTCCTTCTCTTGATTCCTCTCGAAGCTAATTGTATCGGCGATATACAATTCCACACCCAGCACATTAATCTCGATTGGCTCTTTATGACGTGGCTATGTCATAGGGTCTAATACGTAAGATGATTCGCATGTTAGGCCGCTACAGGGAGTGCACCCTGTAGCTGCTACGAATGACCCGTCAACGCCCTCACCAAGCGTCCTCCCAGCACTGCTTATCAGCCCTGTTCTACACTTACTCCGCAGCAATACAATCAACCTGTAGAGGATGATGGGTATTCTGACACAAGCTGCAACTACACCAGCTCCAGTTATAGCTACAGTCCATCCAGTAATAGATATGGATAATATCATCTTGATATCCGATCCTCGACACTCTGCAGAAATTTAATAGTTGGAGTCTAGCGATGGTTTTATGAAGATAAAGACATGATCAACTCAAGACATATGATGAAGCCGAGCGGACTCCGTCTTCGAGTTCGTTCTCAAGACCATCGAGCCTTTTTGCAAGCTACTCTCGATTGTCACCCTCTTGCCCGCGCTAGGCACAGTCTATCGCGAATGGGTTGGAAGTTAACCTGCAGAAGATGAAGGAGCTAGATCGACATCAGGTACACTAAGTCTCGCAGTTATACCCCAAGCTTCTGTTTCAGTGTCTCCCCCCGCTCGACCATCTGGCCGTACATCTCGCCCCCCCCCCTCGACTCTTTATCTACTATGGGATATCCTATGAGTGGCCCAGAGGTTCTGTCTCCCCTATACGACAAGGAGGCTTTTATCGTATAGCCCTGGGTATAGTGGCTTGAATGATGTTTTTTTCCTTGTCCGCAAGAGTTGAATCTTGGTAGAGTATATTAACCCACATAGATCTGTCCAGTAATATAAAAATATAATTAAAAATAATTATTATTATTATCTTGTAATTTACTATAAGATTCTAGGTATTTTCTTTAATGAAATGTAGAAAGAGAAAAATATTTCATAACTAGACTTAAATAAACTAGAGAAGTAAATTTTCTATTATATAAATATAAATCTCAATATTGTAATGGGGAAACCACCCCGGATAATCGGTTTTTCAGCTCCGGATCGCGAGATCTAGATAGCATCACGTACGCAGGCTAGCTAGAAGGAAGGGCAATCAACTCTCGGTTTGGTTCTCGGTTTTTCGGCTCGGACAGTGGTTTGCCGGTTTCTTTTCTACTGTTTTTCTATGATCGTATCAGTTATGTTTTTGAGTAGGATCGTGCCGTTGTGATCTTACAGCCACTGATTTCTACGTCGGTTCCTCGAGTCCTCCCTTCGATTTGGCTATGGTAAGCCATTGATATCGCGTTGTTATTTTATTTATTTTTTACTTACAATAATTAAAATAGTATTTTTTCTATATATTCTTTTTAGAAAAGATAAAGATAGATTATAAAATCTATAGAGAATTACTAGTAATTATTAAGAATCTGAGAATCTACTATTAATAGTTTAAAAATATATTAGCTATTTGACTATTATTATATAATATTAATCTTAAGATATTTATAAAAATAATTTATATATTATTATAGTTTGAGATAAGCTAAATAATTATAAAGCTTATTTCTTTTAATATTCTGATTTAATATTATATATAATGATTAAACTCTATAAATATATATAATTAAAAACTTAATTATATAGAGAAAGTAAAATAATAAAAGAGAAATACTTAAATTCTAAGAGAAATTATTCTTAATAATTAGTTAAAACTTATTATAAGATTCTTATATTAATAAAAATTAATAGATCTTTATATAATATAAAGACTTAGAACTTTTTTTATAATTATAAAGTAGAAGAAAATATATTATTTATATTTACTATAGTTAAGTCTAAGCTTATTTGAGAATATATTTATAATCTAAAGTTCTATAGTATTTTCTATTAAGAAACTATAAAAAATAATCTTTATAAATTATTAATAGAATTAATATAAAAGATTTAAAATTAGAATCTAAATTTAAGATTTCTTAGGACTATTAACTATCTTTTATTCTT
Organism: Penicillium coffeae; assembly: GCA_035985395.1. Taxonomy (NCBI): domain Eukaryota; kingdom Fungi; phylum Ascomycota; class Eurotiomycetes; order Eurotiales; family Aspergillaceae; genus Penicillium; species Penicillium coffeae. The sequence goes on along the minus strand of CP142594.1, from coordinate 256,504 downwards.
AAATAGATAGATAACATAATCTATAAGTAAGCCACTCACCTCCTACAATGATTCTATAATTTTTACTAAAAACTCATAATATCCTTATAATTATAAGAGAAAGATTCTATTCAGCTATAGACATATATTTAATTACTATTACTCATTCTTAAATATTAAGCTATAAAGTCTATGAGAAATATAAGAAATATAAGACTATTAGAAAGATATATCTTACTCATTAAATAATGAAATCTATTGCATAAGCAATTCCTCCTTTTATTCTATTAACTTTTAGTTATTAGTATATGTAATCTTATAAGGAGTTCTATTCTTTAGTAAGTTATAGAGTATAGAGCATATAATATTATAAATATAGATAGCTTTATAAATAGATATGATTTTTTTGGATTTAATAGTATTAATAATAAGATCTAGTTAATCCTCTAAATTTGAGAGAGATTACAATCTTATTAGAGGTATAGTTAGTAGATAAAGATAGTAGAGATATATATATTCTGGGTATTGAGTAGGGGATGAACCACTTGCTTATATGGGTAGCTTGCTTATAGATCATATTAGATAGAGTAATATAATTAAACTCTTAAGAATTATTTATATAATTATATAAATTAAAATTAAGATAATTGAATATAATAATTACTTATAATATAGATTATATAGATAAATTTCCTTTAAGAGAATAGGATATTATTAAAATAGATAATAATTAATATATTAATAATTTACTAAACTTATATTAAGTCTAAGAAATATTATTCTATAATTAAAGTATTTATAATATATTCTAAGAATTATTTTTTATTTATCATTATATTTAATTTAAATATTAACAGAATAGATATTTTTCTATTACTTAAAGAAACTTAATTTTAATTATTTATAAGATAATTATTATAATAATCTTTTAATATATTTAATTAAACTCCTATTTAAAAACTAATTATTTAAAAAAGTATAAATTTTTTAAAATTAATAGTATTTAATATTTCTTATATTATTCTTAATAATACTAATATCTATTCTATTAATATAGTATAGAAAAATAATTCTTTTAATTAATATCTAGATTTATTCTTTTAAATTAATTAGTTTTAAAAATATAGTTATAATAATCTATAAATTTATAATTACTAAAATATATTATAGTATCTTCCTATTAAAACAAAAGGGATAAATAATTAAAAATACAGTATTTTTAATTTTTAAAGAAAATTCTATTTATCTTTCATTGACTCTTTTTAAAAATTCTAAGATCTTATTACTTATTTCATATTATTAGATTTCTTTATTTAAAAAATATTTACTATCAATATAAATAATATTTATAATTTTTTTTAAAAAAAAATCTTTTACTATCTGAAATATAATAAAATTACTATTCTTATTTTTCCTAATTTCTAAAGAGATCTCTTTAAAATTTTTAAAGAAGATATTACTATTCTATAATCTATTAGAGTAAATAATATAATCAGTGTTATAGTTATGTAACTCTAGCTAACTATAGGAAATAGGGAAAGAATTAATAATCAGGATGGAGTTGAGTTAAGCACTTATATAATCCACTATAGAGTTATAATATACAGTTGATAAGCCATAGTCTAATTAAATATTTGCTCTGGAATATAAAATCTGAAAATATATCTTATATTATAATATTATTAATATTCTAAAAATTAAAACTATAGAAATCAAATAGTAGAATAATAATAAGTATTATTTATTATTTATAAAAGAGTTATAATAACTATAGTTCTAATATTAGTTTCCATAATTAGTTAATGTTTTCTTTTTTAAATATATTAATCAAAGTGTTTTTAAAAAGTTAAGTAACTTTTGAATTTTTAGAATAATTTTTTTACTCAAGATATCCAATATAATTTTCTAGTTTTCTTTTTGAAAAAAACTTTTTTTTATTATAATAGAATTCTATATTAATTTATAGAATGTAATTATAGATTATAATATATATTTTAATAGAAATTATAGAATTCTATAAAGCTTTATATATTAAATATATTCTGTATTATTTATTATTGACTAATAATGGTAACTTATATATTTAAATTTAATTCTTTATAAAAAGATTATTAGAATAGTCACATAATATTTTTAATTAAATTTTAAGAATAAATAGATTCTTTTAGATAAGAAAATTTCCTTTCTAAGATTAATAATATATTTAAACTTTTATATAGAAAAGTAAATTCTATATTAAGAGAATCTAAGATATTATTGTAATTTTAGTATTTCTTAGAAATAGTATTTTTGAATTCTATTATAGTTTTTAAAGAAAATAGATATTAATCTTAAAGACATATTTCAAAATAAATTAGATTATATTTAGAATCTTTCTATAAAGATCTTAATATATTTTTTATATATTATTTGTAATAATACTAATATTTAATCTACTGATATAATATAAGAAAAATAGAGTTATATAATTAATAATTAGATTTGTTTTCTTAAGTCAATTTATATTTAAAAAATAGTTATAATAGCTTATACTATTTAAATATAATAATAAGTATCTTTAATATTAATCTTAGAGAAATAGATTATACTATAAAGATAGTCTAAGATTTTAGAAATAAGGGATAGAGACTATTAGTTTTTAATAGTAATTTAGTTAATATTTTAATAGTCTATATAGAGTTAGAGATTACTATTTTTTAAATATAAAAGGAATGGAAATTCTAATAGGACTTAATAATTCTTAGATATAGTTATTCTATAGATTTTTATTAATATATTCTTAAAGAATAATAAGTTTTTCTTATAATACTAGATATATAGGACTATATAGTAGAGTAATAAATAAACTAGATATTAATAATATAAACTTTAGTATATATAGTTAGATTAGTATAGATATAAATAGTATTTTAAATAGTAATTAATATATATATAATTATATAGTAATTCTTAGTTTTAATTAGAGAGCTATAGATAGAAACTTATCTATAGTCTAAGATTATTTTCTAATTCTTATTATTTTTCTTTATTTTTTATATATTCTCTTTTAAACTTCTATATCTTTATAATAGAATTCTAATAATTAATATAAGAAATAATATAATTAATTGTATAATAGTTTAGTTTATAATAATTAAAATAAAATAGATAGTAAGAGGGTTTAGTAATAGATATAAGATTAGAATTTAATTTAATAGTATATTAGTATATCTTATCTTAATTCTCAAAAGATTAATGAGATTTAGAGAAACTAGATAATAGTTTTTATAGGGGTTTATTATAATTATTTATAGAGATATTAAATTAGGAGAATTTAGGAAGTTGATTATTAATTTTAGTTTATTTTAAGATTTAAGAAATATAGAATAGAGATTAGAAAAATTAGACTTTATCTATTATTTGATTATATATATTTATAAGCTCTCTATAGAACTTAGTATCTTTCTAAAGATATTATTATATAAAAGTACAAAAGAAGTAAACAAAAATTATCTTTAATAGCTTATATAATAATATATCTCTCTATATAAAAAAGTATAAATAAAAGACATTTAGATTCTTATTTTCTTTTTATTTATAGATATAGAAAATATATAGTATGTTAACTAGAATAATAATGATATTTTCTGTTAATATAAGAGTCTATTTCTTAAAGACTATATAGCTATTATAATATTATTCTCTTCTATTAAGTTAGTTTTCTAAATAATTTTACTATTATAACTAAGACTGAATTAACCTTATTCTAGTTAGAATAAATAATAAGTACAAATTATTATTATAAAAGTCTATATTTAAATAAATATAATACTAGATTTCTTTAAACTACTTATTATAATTTTATAAAGTTATATTGAAAAAAAGATTCTAAATATAGTTAAATTTATAGAAATATTAGAAATATTTTAAATAGAAAAAAATAGAAATTTAGTAAAGTAATATAAACAAGAGCTCTTATTTCAAAAATTAGTTAATTTCTTATAAAAATTACTTATACTTTTAATAGAACTTAAAAAGAGATTAAACTTAGGGAGAGTTTAAGTTAATATTACGGCGCCTTATTCACAATTGCTATTCGATGACATTCCGGACTCCATCCGACAGTACTCCAGAACATAATTCCTTTCATTATCATGTAGCATCTAAAACGTTATTGTATACATCAGTATCACTATACATGTAACCCCAGGGTGGGAATCATATAATGGAAGGCTTCCCCGACTTCAGGGATCGCTAAGGATTAGTTTTTCTGCTACTACTACTATTATGCGTAATACAGCTAACTTAGCGATCCCGATCCATACTCATTCCATAGCCAGTCCACTACCGTTCCCCACGACTTATCATCATTATTTTCTTGTCTAATCCACCCCATTTTTATAGTTACTTAATAAGTTATGTAGTAGAATATTATTATTTCTTTAAGAAATTTTAATTAAAGCTTTAGAATTATAAAGATTAATATTAAGATTTAAATAGTATTAGAAAAGTAATAAAGATTAGATAGTAAGTTAGTATAAATAAGAAAATAATAATAGTCTAATTATAATACAGACTAAAGCTTAAGGATTTTGAGCTCTAATATATATAATACTCTATTTATATATAATACATTAGAGCAAGGCTCTGAACTTACTAAGAGCTAATTAGATTACTCTAAATCTATTAACTAGTCAAGTTATCTGACTTACCTATAATATTACTCTAATCTCCAAGCTAATTATCTAGTAATAGCATAGCTATTCTATAATATAGAGACTACTAATTTTGAAGTTTTATATGAGAAATTAGTATTAATGTAGATTATAATGATAAATATATTAAATATTAATAAGATTAAAATTACTATATATATTTGAATTAAATCGACTATAAATATTATTCTAAATAGTAATTAATATATATAATAATGTAATAATTTTTATTTATAATAAGAGAGTTATAAATAAGAATTTTCTTATTTATTAATAATCTAAAATTATTTTTTAACTCTTTTCTTTTTTTCTATTTTTTATATACTTCTTACTGAATCTTAATATCTTAATATTAATATTTTAGTAATTAGTTTTAAAAAAATTTAAAAAAATAGTAAGATAATCTAATTTAGTATGATAAAAGTGGATTTCATAATATAAAAACTTTATAATAGATATATTTTATTTTAATTATAAAGGAATTAATTAGATTATGAATATTCTATAGTATAATGAATAAATTTAATAAAGTCTAAAAATTCTAAATTCTAAATTAAAGAGTAGAAATATTATATTTATATTATTATTTGATTATTATATATGAATTATGGATTTTTATATCAATTTTAATAATATAATACAAAGAGGAGTAAAAATAAGATTAGAAAAAATATGTTATTATTTCTTTTAATAATTATATAATAATCTTCTTTTTAAAATAAGAAGATATAAATAAACAATATTTAAATTGTTATTTTTTTTTCTTATTTATAAATATATAATAAATGTATAATATTCAAAAGAATTATAATTATATTTTCTATCTAAATCAAAATTTATTTTTAAAGACTAATATAAAATAGTTTTATGTATAATTGAGTATGTAATAGAAATAAAGATCTTTAAGTTTTAGTCTCTATTACTTTAAGATAAATATATTTCTCTACTTATACTAAGTTAATATCTAATCTTTATTAATTTCCTAATTATATCTAAATTTAATTATTATATTTATAATTATAAAACTTTAATTAGAATCCTCTAAAGAAATCTAATAGTATTATATTATTATATAACTTATTTATTAATATAAGTATTCTTTAATATTTATATAAATTTTACTAGAAATAGATCTTATTTCTATTCTTTACTCTATAATAAAATCCTTTTAAATAATATAAGAATAAAGTATTTTTGAAAAAGAATTGGAAAAGTAAAGAAAAAAAAAGAAACTTATATAAATAATTAATTAATATTTAAAATACTTTTAATTTTTAATAAATTTACTTATATTAAAAATCTTTTTCTTAATATGGTTATATAGAAATATAATAAATAGCTTAAAAAAATCTATTATTATATTCTTTTAAGTATTAACTTTCATAATATTAGTCTTAATTAATTGAGTCTTATTTAAATTAAGATAGATAATAATTATTATATATAAGAATATAATTGTCAAGAGTAGTTCTATAATAACTATATAGTCTTTAATAAGTAAACTCTTATTCTAATAGGAAATATAATTATAATTCTTTTTGATATTCTATATTCTCTCTACATTTATAGATAAAATACTAAAAATCTAAGTACCTTCTATTTATATATCTTATTACTTTTAAAAGAATATTATTATATAAACTACTAAAAGAAGTAATACTATATTTCTTTTCTTATTCTTATCTAATTTTATAATATAATATAAAATTCTATTTAGAAATATCTTAAATAAATAATAAAATAATAATCAAAGTCTAATATTTCTAATCTTTATTTTATAGTTATAATTCTTAGAATATATTAGATTAAATAATTTAATTATAGAATATTTTTTACTTAATCTTTTAGTAAAGAGTTATAGGAATCTTCTATAATAGCTATTTTTTAATCTCTTTAGATTTAATTAACTATTCAAACTTAAGATAAAATATATTTTCTTATTATAAGATTAAACTATACTTTTATTTCTATTAAACTTCTATATTATCTAATATATTTTAATTATAAAAAAGCTAAGTTAATTTACTATAGATTGATTCTATTTGAAATTAACTATTAAAATATAAATATATAGATATAATAGTTTAGAAGATATTATATAAAAGAAAAAGAGAAAAAAAGAGAATTAGAAAATAATTTTAGGTAATAAATAGATTTCTATTTATAGTTTCTTAGTAAAAACTAAGAACCATTACATATAATTATATATAATAGTTCTTATTTAAAATAGTATTTATATTTATATTAATATGTATATATATATATATATATATATTAAGACTAGTATTATTAATATTTGATTTATTTATTATTATAATCTAATATTATTATAATATTTAATATTAAGAAAATAAAAATATAATAATCTCTTAATTTAGATTTATTATTAGTATTATATTTCTATTTTCTTGAAATATTTATAAGATATTATTTATTAGAGCTTCTATTCTTTTTATATTAAAAATAAATAGTATTTTTTAAATCTATATTAACTATTAAAATATCAGTAAAAAAATCTTAACTAACTATTAAGATATATAGATTATTATTAAATAATTAAGATTTAATAAGTATTAAATCTAATAATTTATAATTTTACTCTGTTTTAAGTTTATATTTAATAATTTAATCTATTTAATATTTTATTTTAAGTACCTTTAAATATCTTTAAAAGAAACTAAAAGAATAATATAATATATAATACTTAATCTAATAGAAAGATTAAGAATAAAACTTTTAATATTATTATTATTTAGAAATTTATAATACTCTTACTTAAAATAGATTAGAATAGTATTAAATATTAAATATTATTAATTATAATAGTATTACTATTTATAAAAGAAAATTATTGTAATTTCTATAGAAGTAAATTAGTATTTTAGACTATTTAAAATAAAAATTAAGTTTTCTATTAAATTTTCAAAAATATAGTATAAAAGATTCTTATTAAAAAGATTCTTTTAAAAGAAAATTCTAAACTTAATTTAATAATTAAATTATATTTACTATAAAATCTAAATAATATAGTAAAAAAGACTATTATTAAATAATTCTATAAAGAATAGTATTTTTAATTATAAATATTGAAAATAAAATAGGAAATTAATATATTAAGAATAACTTCTTAATATTAAATTTATAAAAGTCTCATAGTAGCTTACTATAATAGTTCTCCTATTCAATATAAAAAAGAAATATTATTAATCTAATTTAATATATAGTATTATAAAATATATTATAAGTCATATTATATATTAAGAGACTATAATTCTAAAATATAAGTTATATAGGAAATTAGTCTTATTATCAATTTCTTTAAGATTTCTTCAAAGTATTTATTAATTTTATTATATAATTACTTTTAATTATTTATTTATAAATAGATATATAAATAAATAAACTAATTGGATCTTTAAAAAATATCTATAGTATTTAATTATAAAAGAAACTATAATTTAGATTAATCTTCTCTAGATAATTTAATTTATTTATAATAATATCTTAAATTTATTAAATAAACCTTTTGTTTCTAAAATTCCTTTTAACTATCTATTAGAATTATAATACTAAATAATTAAGAATAAATAATTAAAGTTAATTCTAATAATTGTTAATTAAGTCTAAAGATTGTATATTCTATATTAATTTTTTATTTATATAGAGAAATTAGAAAAATAAAACTAAATTAAATACTATAACTAAAACTATATTTTCTACTTTTATAATTAAAACTAATTAGTAATACTATTTATATAAAATCTATATTTAACTATATCTTATAAGATAATATTTATTTTTCATTAGTTTTAATTATAAACAAGAAATTAAAAAGTATGTATATTCTTTAGTCTTATTATAGTAATATATATATCTATCTATAATATATTATCTATTTAAATATTAAAATTATAAGATAAGAGAATTAAAAGAAATCATTATTTATACTAAAGTTTAAAGAGAAATCTAACTATAAAATAGAAGAAATTAAGAATAAGAATATAATTAAATATAATAAATAAATATTAGAACTAGATATAAATATAATAAAAGTTATTTTAGTTTTTAGAAATAAGAGTAAAGAGTATAAAACTTAAATAAATATTATTATTAAGAGTATTAATTATTATAGATAAAAAAGTAAAATAGAATCAATTAAATATCAAATAATAAGATTCTAGATTATAGAATTTCTAGATTAATATTATATATTATATATTTAATTAGCTATTACTTATAAAATACTTTTAGTAATATTTTAATTATTATATCTATAATAAATAACCTAATTACTATTTATTAAAAATAATAGAAAAAATAATAGAATAGATTCTTTAATTAAAATTAGAATAGAATATCTATTAAGCTAATTAGAGAATTTAGTATAACTTCTAATTATAAATATTAAATCTATATAGATTATGTATTTAATATCTATTTTTAATATCTTTATAACTTCTTAATATTATTTCTCTTATTATATAATTTCTTAATATACTATTTAGAAAAATAGTAACTTAGTAAAATTAATATAATAATCTTAAATAAAACTAGACTAAGTCTTATTAAATAAAAATCTAACTATAACTTAAAATTATTTCTAACTCTCTTCCTTTTCTTTATCTTTTATATATTTCTATATAAACTCATATATTTATAGTAGACTTATTAATACTATATTTATTCTAATATTTCTTTTATAAATTAATAAGTAATTATATTATACTATATATGAGATCCTAGTTAAGTTATATAACTAAACTATAATATTAATCTATTAATAGAGCTATCTAGTAAAATAAGAGTTATTTTATAATATTTAGGAGTTTATAGTTTTTACTAATAGAGATTCTCAAGATATTATAAGATATAATATTTAGATATATTTAATAAATCTAATAAATTATTTTTATATTTTAATATAATTTAAAGAAAATTAATAAATAGTTATATTCTTAAATATTATTAAAAAGAAATAATTTAAGTATTATTTTATAATTAAAATATTAGTCTTATTAAAATACTTTTTATTTTTACTAAATACTAGTAAAAAATTAAATCTATAATATATTATTAATTATCTTTTACTTATAATCTATAAATTATATTTAATTATTATTTCAGATTTCTAAAGCTTATATCTTTTTAATATATATACTATATATTAAAATAAAATACTTTTAATTGAAAAATATCCTATAATTATTAATATCTAATACTCTATATCATTTCTATTTAATTAAAATAACTTCTAATTTATTATTCTTTTCTAGTTATTAGTTTTTATAAAGGTATTTTCAATTAAGATTATCTTTTATTAATAAGTAATAATATAAAAACTACTTTATTATTAATAATGAATTAATAATTAATAAAGAAAGATATTATAAAATAATAGCTAGATAACTCTAAAATAACCTAGTTCTAATAAAGTTTATAAATATTTAAAAATATAGATAAGATAAAAAGATAATTATTATAATAATAGTTTTATATAATAAAAGATAATTTAAAATAACTTTAAATATTAAATTAGATTCTCTTAATTTTCTAATTCCTTTTTTGGAAATTTAATCTCTATTAGTTTATATATTAATTAAACAGAATTATAATAGTTTAACTTTAGATATCTGAATATTATTTCAAAAAGACTATTATAATCTTATTATAATTACAAACTAAATATATAATAAGATATTATAAGAATTAGTTCTCTTAAATTTAAGAAATAGTAAGAATTAGTTTTAAGTTTATAATTTTTCTATAAAAGAATTTTTATTATTAATAAAAAATATTTATATTATTATTAACTCTTTTTTAATTTTAATTTCTATATATATTATTATTATAATTAATAACAATTTCGTATTTATTTATCTTTATTCTGAGAGTTTATATCTTAAAGTCTTTTTAATATAAGATATATATTAAGATATATATTTATATATATTTCCTATTTTAGTCTATTTTATATTTAAAAAATTTAAATTCTTAATATAAATAAACTTTTATATCTAGATTATAAATTTATTCTTAGAATAAATTATACTTGATAAATATATAATTATTTTATTCAAATTTAAGTTGAATATTATAATTCTTACTAAGTAAAAATAAAAGATAACTAAACTATTAATAATAATAAAAATAATAGTATAAGAAAATTATTTCCCTTATAAAATAATATTATAAGAAATTTATATAATCTAATTAACTCTTTGAAGCTAGGATTTTATTCTAATATATTATATAATAAATTCTATATATAACCTCAAGAAAATAATATAGATAAAGATCTCTAAGTTTTAGTTTCTAGTACCATACAATAATATTATTTTATTTTTATTATTTGATTAGTATTACCTTTTTTAGTATTATTGAAAATTAAATTTTCATAATTCTAAAGCTTTATCTAGACTTTTCTAAAAAAAAAAGAGACAGTAATATTTCACTAAATAATTTTAAAATTAATATAGAGTTTACTCAATATAATCCATATTTCTATTTTTTTAAATTCTTAATAAGACTCTTTTAATTAATAGTAAATTAATATTTTATAAAGATAGTTAAAGAAAAAGATAATACAAAAGAATTTTATTAAACACTTATTAATTAAAGTATTCTTTATTTTCTCATAGAGTTAATTATATTTCTAAGTTTTCTATTAAATATAAGTATTTAAAAATAAAGTAAATAATTTGAAAAAGATTTATAATTATATTCTCATAAATATTAAGCTCTTTAGTATAAATCTGTATTAAATTGAAACATATTAATTTTAATTCAGATAAATGATAATTATTATTTATCTTAATTTAATCAAAAAAGGTAACTTTATAATAATTATCTTTTCAAAATGTAGATATTTAGTTTTATAGAGAATATAATTATAACTCTCTTTAATATTCTATATATATATTATATTTATAAGAAAGAAAAACATGAGAATTTAAATATCTTTCATTAATATCTTCTTATTTTAAAAGAACATTATATTGCTATTATTCCTATATTTATTTCTTTTTACAATTTATAATTTGTTATTCAAATCTATATAAATTAAATAATACTAAAAGCCTTATACTTTTAGTTTCTATGTTATAGTTCTGAATTTTTAAAAATAAATTAAAATTAACAATTGACTTATATAGTTTCTATAATCTAATTGTTTTATAAACAATAATCATATAGTATATACTATATAGTATCGTCCATTTCTATAAAAGTCTTTTAAAAAATATTTTTACATTTTGTTATAAGATTATTTTTAATAAAATTATTAAAAATAATGAACAGACTTTATTCTGAGTATTATGAACTAATTTATTAAATAATATTTCTTTATTTCTATTTAACTTTAGATTATTATAAGTAAAGTAAGAAATGTATTATATAAAGAGATTAAGTTGATCTACAGAATAATACAAGAGATTATATAAGATGGAAAATCTATATTTATAAATGAATTCTAGTCTAATCCCCATTATATTTTAAAGGTTAAATAATAGCTCTGAATAGTCTTTAATTTATAAAGAAATAAAATAAGTTAATTAGACTATAATAAGATATTTATTATAATTTACTTTAAAAAAAATATAATTTAAACTAATGTCTATTAAATAGTCTAGTTTACTTATACTACTATATTTCATATCTATTAAGATATCTTCTTTCAAAATTCCTTTTAATTATTTTCTAAACCTTTAGATCTAAATAATATACTATAGAATATTTTATTAATCTATAAAAAATAAGAAAATAAGAAAATAAGAATCTAAACAAAAAAGTATAATTAAAGGTACTTTGAGTATACTTATAATTAAAATTAATTAATAATACTGTTAATAAAGAATCTATATTTATTTATACTCTATGACTATTTATTAATATTACTTTTATTTTTTTTAAAAAGAATTATAGAAATAATTAGAAAGGAAATATGTTATTTAACTTTATTATAGTATTTTATATATGTTTATATTTATTGATATTAAATTATCAAAATTTTAGATAGAATAGAAAAATTAGAATAACTATTATTTTTACTAAAATTTAAAGAGGAATTAGTGTTAAGCCCCAAGGCAACCACAGCTCACTAATAGCCTAAGACTCTGATAATACACCTATAGTACTATATTATATACCATAATAACCCCATTCACCCTATATAATATATTATAATAATTACAATATAGAATAGATAAAGAACTTAATAATATAAGAAACTTAGATAAATACTTAATATATTATAAAGAGTTAGTAAAGCTTAATAAGAAATATTTAGTAAATACAGAAAAGAAGGTCAAATAGTATTAACTTTTTAATATTAGACAGATTAGTAATTAGTTCTATTTGAAAATTAAGTATTACCCATACTACAAATCTCCTTTAGACCTTACTAGTCTTATAATTAGATAGAGTTTTAATAAAAGAAATTAAGTATTAAAATATAATTAATAAAGAAATATATCTTTCTTATAAAATGAATAAATTAAGTATTAGAATTTAATTAATAAATACTAAAGTTAAATATAAATATAGGATGATGTTAAATACGCGGTTAGCCTAGCCTTTTAACCGGATTAAGCCAGATCTTAAAAGACTATAGTAGCTACCAACAGGAGGTTGGTAGCTGGCTAGGACCTAATAGTAGACATAGTAGTGCACATAGTAAGTTACCCGCTATAACAGATGAATATTATTAAGAATACTTATAATTATAGACAAGAGAGTAGAATAAGAAATAATTATATATTGTATAATAAGATTATTATATAATTTCTAAATTAATCCTATATATTATAAATTTTATTAACTACTACTTATAAAATACTATTAATAATACTTTTAATTACTATATTGATAAAGAATAACTATATTCCTATTTATTAATTATAAGTATAAAACAGTATCTATAAAATTAACTAGAATACTTAGAATAAGTTTTAGTTATAGATACTAAATTTATATAATTTCTTAATATTTTACTTATAAATATAACTTTTATATATAGTAAAAAAGATTTAAAATTATAATTAAAGATTAATTAGTATTATAATAATTGTATTTATTTTCTATAAATAATTACTAAAGAGTAATCTAATTCAAAAATAATATTATTATTACTAAATCTATATTATAAATCTATATAAAGATATTATAAAAGACTTATTTATTACTTTAAAGCTAATATTACTATATTTTATTATATATCTAATATCTTTTTAATATTATTCTTAATAAAAGATACTATTAACTTATAAATCTAGTCTATTAGATAAATTTAGATAAATCTTATAATATAATAATAGAAATAAAATATCTTTTCTATAACTATATTATCAATTATAGAATTACTAATTAAATTTACATTCTCTCTTAGTAAAAATATAAATAATGTAAATTTTATATTAATTATAATAAGAAATTATATCTAACTCCAAATTTTAATCTAAATAACTTTTTAATTATAATATTTTATATATACTATTTATATTTAATTTCTAATTTCTCTATCTTTTTCTTAATGAACTTTCTATATTTTATATTATGCTATTAATAAAGTTTTATTTTTTAAAGTAATATTATATAACTTAAATAATCTAATTAAAAATAATTAATATAGAATAGAAAGTAATTATTATAAAATAGCTTTTATATATAATGAAGTATATAATAAAAATAAAAATCTATTAGCTTTAGGTTCTCTTATTATGAAATAATATTATCTTTCTATTTATATTAGATTACTCTCTAGTCTTTATTAACTTTTAAGGACTTTCTAAATTTATTTATTTTCTTTATAAAATACAAGATTATCTAGAAGATATCTATTACTTTAAATATAAGAATTCTATAATTATCTAAAACTTCATTTAAAGCTATATGTATAAAAGAATTTTTTTAAGATAATTTTTAAACTCTTTAGTTTATATTATTAATATAATTAGACATAATAGTATAATAAATATTGTTATTAATAATAGAGTTAAAAATAGTTTTATTAAGGAGACTTATTCTAAATAATATTTTTACTAATTCTTTTTACTTTATATACTTAAAGACTATAGATTATAATAGGATAATATAATACTATCTTAATTAAAAACTATAAGTATTAATTACTATAACTATATCTAAAAAATTAATCAAATTTAAGAAATAAATTTGAATACTAACTAAGAATTATTTATTCTTTAAAAAGCTAAAAATAATATTAATCTTAAAAAGTATATATATTTTCTATTAACAGAATTTCTTTGTTTTTAAGACATATATAAATATATAAAAGAACTATCTTAGTAATAGATTTATAAACAATTAGATTTCAATATTTTATAAGAATATATAAATATTTTATTTCAAAGTGAGTTTATATTTATAAATATCTTATTGAAAATCTTATAAGATTATATTAAAATATTTATATTTGTTATTAAATTACTTAATTAATTAATAGATTATAAAGTATTAATAAGTAAATTTAATTAGATTTCTAATATATTCTAAAGATTACTATAATTATTGAAATACTTATATTTAAGTATTCTATATATAGTAATCTACTTACTTAAAATTCTATTTTTAAGTAAATATACTAATCTAAATTATATATTAATTTATCTTATATTTTTAATTAAATTTCTATTAATATAATAAAAAAAATATTCTATTAACTATAGATTATTTCTATATTATCTTATAATTCTCACAGAATAGCTATCCTATTACTGAATAGCTACCTTAGATATTAGAGTAATATTATAGCTAAATTAGGTAATTTGACTATTTACTACATTTAAAGTAATCTAATTAACTCTTAGGAAGAATAGGATCTTATTTTAATATATTATATATAAGTAGACTATTATATATATAAGAGCTAAAGATTTCTCAACTTTAGTCTCTATTTGTAAAGATAGGGTAGATTAGGCAAGAGAGTAGTAATAAGAGACAATGGGGAATAGTAGTAGAATGGCTATAAAAGGAGTATGGAATAGGACTACTAAGTTAGCTATATTGAGTATGTATATAGTAATAGTAAAAAGACTAATCCTTAGTAATCCCCAAAGTCAGGGAAACCCTCTAGTCTATTTAATTATATGACTTTTAATCCCAGGGTCATATATATTATATTAGTAATATATATAATAATATATAGATACAGAGTAATAATAAGAGATTCCATATTTATCTAGATTATTATTAAATAGAACCTAAAAAGCCATTGAGTAGTAATTATAAATAGTATACTATAATAATTATTCTTTCTCTCTTTATTTAATCTACTAGATTAAAGATAAATAGTAATAAAGAAGATTAGCTTTTAGATAAGCTAGGTTAGAAGAGATTTAAATAGATAAAATCTCTTATTAGAAATAAGTATATAGGAGGTATTTCATAGAATAATAATAAGAATTCTATTATTTATCTGGAAATTTCCTCTTTTAAGAAAAGGATATTAGATGTACTTTATATAGAATAGATTAGAAAAATATAAAAACCTTATCTATACTTACTATAAACTATTAAATTAAGGAAATAGTAAATAAACTTAGAGTAAATAAAGATAAAACTATAATAGTATAAACTACTTAAACTAAAAAGAGAAAAGAGACTACTATTATTAGTAATAAAGATAAAGAGGAAAATAGTAATAGAGATAGAGAGGAGAATAATAATAATTCCTCTACTAGTTTAAGAGTAATTTATAGTTATCCTATAATAATATCTTAATTCTTTTATCTTTACTATTTCTATATATTAATAATAGATTTCCTAATAATTAATCCTATAGTAATAGAGTATAAATTTAATAGTATTTTAGTAATTTCCTATAGAGATTATATAATTAGAAATAAATAATATATCTCAGTAAGTATTCTAGAATAAAATTCTAGTAAATAGTATATAATCTAACTATAATATAGTTTTCCAAAGAAATAATAAGAGATTAAAAGAATATAATAGAGTTTTTAATAGAATATAAATTAGTTTTAGAGATATAAGATCTAATTACTCCTATAATTACAAAGTCTTTTAAAGTTAAACTACTACTAATTTCCTTTCTATTTAATAATATATTAAAATAGACTTTAGTTAACTTAGAGATTAAACTAATCTAGATCTTTATAAAAGTTATTAATATCTATATATCTAAATAGGATCTATTAGAAAAAAAGAAATTATCTTTAGTTTATATTATTTTTATAGTTTTTATATATTATTAATACTAATAGAGAGATAGAGTAATTTAATTATATATTATAATACTATAAACTTTTAATAGAAGTTACTAGTATAGATAAATCCTATTATAGAAAATATAATAGTAAGAACTTATTAATAAGTCTTAGATTAATAGTTATTATAACTAGAGAAAAAAGACTATATTTATAAAATATAAGTTTTAGTAAAATACTTACTATTTAAGAATATATAAATAGTAATATATATAGCTTTTAATATAATAATAGATAGTATATTTTAAGATATAGTTTAGATTAATAATAATAACTCTAATAAATTAGAGTATAATTACTAAAAATATAAGATATTAGAATAAAGCTTCTTTATAGAATTAGATAATTCCTTTTAATAAAGCTAAAATTAAATTTCTTTTATCTAATCTAAAGTTAATTACTCTATATATAAATTATAATAGAAATTTTAGAAAGAGTATTTTAGTAAATATAAATATAAATAATAGTTTTTTATAATTTTACTTTTTCTTCTTTAATATCTACTTTAGTCTCTATTTCCCTATTAAATTATATTTAAATTATTTTAGAATTATTCTCTTTTCTTTAGATTTTATTTATATAAGATCTAGAATATTTCTAAAATCTTATATAATATATTCTTTCTCTATTTCCTTTTATTAGAAATAGTATAAATACTATTTCTAAATTAAGATTAAAAAGAATTATAAGAAACTCTCTTTTTAGATTCTCTATAAATTTAATATTTAAGAGACTATATTCTATAAGAATTATATATAGACTAAGAGAATATATAAGTTTATAAGTTCTTTTAATTAGAATATTTATAAAGAGAAAATAATTAATTTATAATTTTTTAATTAGATTCCTATTAGTATAATTAATAACTATAATAATCTTTTCTAAACTTTAGATATTATTATTTTATTTTTCTAGAATAATAATAAATTTTTTATAAAAACTCTAATAGTTATAATAAAGAATTATATAGAGATTTTTAATAAAATCTTAAAAATTTATAAATCTTAATTTAGATTTAATAAAAATAAAATAGATTCTAATTCTCCTTAGATTTTATAGGAGATCTAATACTAATTTAATTATTTTTCTCTAGTCTAATTATAAGAATTACTCTAATATAATTATAAATTATAAGGTTTTTCTCTATATTTATAAGAATTAGAATACTATTCTATATCTTTATTCTAGGAATAGAGATTATAATACTCTTTTATAAGAGTAGATTTCTATATTATTAGCTTTAGAATATATTTTAAAGAATTATCTATAAGACTATTATTAAGATTATATAGAAATAATTTATAATTAATATTAGATTTAGTAATCTAAAGGGGATAATAGATAGAGAATATAATATATAATAAGAAATCTCTTTATAAAGAGTTTCTCCTAGTATTAACTTTAATATTAAATAAATAATTAATATAAATTAGATAGAAATCTATTTTTTTTAGAAAATATTCTTCTTATCTTATATAGACTTTTCTTTTAACTTTTTCTATTTTTTAAATAGTATAAGTATATTTATATTTAATTCTATAATTTATTAATTATATTTAGATAACTAATCTATCTATTTAAATAAGTAATAGGTTTTATCTAGAATCTATTACTCTTTTTTAATTTCTTTAACTTTATAGTCTGGATTATTTTCTAGTTCTAATAAGAGTATTAATTTAACTATAGATTAATCATAATTTATCTATAATTCTAATAGAGAAGTATAGAAGATATTATATATTTAACTATATTTTTCTAGAAGATAGAGTTAATATATCTATATATTAATTCTTTTTACTACTTAAAATAAACTAATAAAGTATAAAAAGAGCTTTTTAGATTCTTAGAGTTAGAAGTTTTTAATTAATAGAATAATAAGATTATTTTTCTTAAATTCTATATTCTTATATTTTATATTATAGTACTTTATATATATTTTAATAATATTCTACTAGTATTCTAATAGACTTCTATATAGATTTTAAAATTAGAAAAAATAATCTTTTACTATTAGTATTTTCCTAATTAAAATACTAGTCTTAGAGTTTATATAAAAGAAGAAATTATAATTATATAATATTTTAAATAATAATATTCCTATTATAATATTAATTATATTATTATAAGTAAAAGTAGCTATTTCTAATAGTATTAGTTATATTTACTACTCTTTATTAATAAAGTAATATAAATAATACTTAAGAGTTTAATTTATTTACTCTATTTAACTATTAATTTAAGAGTAAAATACTATTAAGAGATAATACTTAATATTATAAATTATATATATATTAATCTAAAAAGTATTAGTAAAAATACTTTCTCTATTAGAAATAATTCCTAAAGAAATTCTAAACTTAAGCTTAATCTTATTATATAGTAGTTCTATAAGCTCTATTATATTAATTAAGATACTTATAAAAAAGAAAAGATATATTTTTATATAGTAGTTAATAATTATAAGAATAGTATTAATTTTCTTTATTCTAAATATAATAATAGATAGTCTAATAATAAAATTTATAGATATTTTAATTTAGAAATCTAAAGGAATTAATAGTAATTTTAGTTTATTATAGGAATAATAGTAATATAATACTAAACTCTAATATATAGTATATTCTTTAATATATTACTTAATATTCCCTCTTATTAAGAACTAGTAAAATTTTCTTTTAATTAGCTTAATAGTATAGTTTCTTTTAAAGTAATCTATTATTAGTTTATTATAATATAACTTTAAAATTAATTATCTAAAACTTTAAATAAGAAATATAAAAAAATACTTTTTAAAGAGAATAAAACTATCTTTTAATAACTAATTCTCTAGATTCCCCTATAGAATAAGACTATATTTTAAATTAGAATTTAAGATTAATTAGATCTGATTTATAAATCTCTTAGATAACTATATTCTATAGGAAAATAATATCTAATCTAAGAGCTATTTATAATATAAGAGATATTAAAATATTAGAATTCTAGATATTCTTAGTTCTTTTAAAAAGTCTTAAAGGAGTATTAGTTAGATTTAATTTTTCTAACTAATACTTAATAATAAAATTAAAAGATAGTAAAGAGATATACTAATAGGCTTAATATTTATTAAGTTTAGATTATTATATAAAAGTTTATAAATTAATATAATCTAATAAAACTTTAATAGTATATCTACTTTTCTTTAAATAATATTATTAGTATTTAAATAAGTAAATAATAGTAAATAACTTCTAATCTAATATAGTATAATAGATCTTAGTATTATTAAATTTATAAGACTAAAATACTATAGAGTACTATTTTCTATTAGTTTCTAATTATAAAAGAATATCTATTATTCTATATTTAGATATATTAGTCTCTAATTAGATAGAGTAACTTAGATTAAAATAAATAAAAATAAAAATATTTATAAAAATATTAATTAGAGTATAAAATACTTAGAATTTAGTTTTATTTAACTTTATAGAATTAGGTTTTTTCCTATCTTTACTTTTCTTTAATAATAATATTAAGAATTATATAATAAGAGAGAATCTTTTAATAAATTATCTATAGAAGTTATAGAAGCTAATAAATACTTAAATATTATAAAAGATTTTAGATTCTAATTATAAAGTAATAGTAGAGATTTATTAGGAATTTATTAAAATACTCTTAGATAAGACAATATATTCTAAGAAGTTAACTTAGTTTTAGTAAAAGATATATTTAAATAGTTTAGTATAAAGTTTTATTTAGTATAGATATTAGAGAATAGTTTTAAGATATTAAATATAGATTTCTTTATTAAATAAAAAGATAAAAATATTATTAAAATAGATAATATAAAAAATATTAAGAATTCTATAAAGAATAATATAAATATAGTTTTAGAAAGTAGTTAATATATTAATTAGACTAAATAATATAACTATATATTTATAGTAATTATATTAGATATAAAATATAATTTTCTATTTATCTTCTTATTTAATATAGACTCTATAGTAGATATTTTTAATAGTAATTTTTAAAAAGAGTTTAGTATTAATAATTCTATTTAAAATCTCTAAGATAAGGGATAATAAATAGTAATTTTTAATTAATATATAGCTTAGACTATAATAATTAATATAGAGATAGAGAGTACTATCTTTTTTAGAAATAAATAGAAAAGATATATCTATAGAACTTTTAGAGAGTCTAATTCTATCTATCTTAATATTAATATTAATATAATTATATAAAATAATAAGTTCTATTTAAAAGAATATATAAATTAGTTTCTAAAGAAATTACTCTTTTTTCTATAGATTAATAGTATAATCTATTTTCTTTTATAAAGATAATTATATAGTATTTTTATATAAAAATATATTTATAAATTCCTTTAATTCAGAGGGGATTTACTATTTTTTTATAGAGTTAATAATTAGAATATAATTATCTTTTTCTTTAGTAGAAAGGTTATTTAATTTAGATAATTAGATAATAATAAAGATATAAGTTTTATTTTTATAGTTTTTAGTAAATTAGTATAGGATTCTTAGTTTAAAATTAGAAATAATAAACTACTATTATTAATTTACTATTAAGATAATAATAGAATACTAATTAAGTATAATTATAGAAAGAAGAACTAGAGAGTTTATAGAATTTAAATCTTAATCTACTATTATATAAAGTCTCTTAATAGTCTTAATAGTTTCTTTAAAGTTAATAAGAATTAGAGTTATCTTATATATATTATATTTAGAGTATTCTAATTTATCTATAGTATATAACTAAAGAATTTATAATTTAGCTTAAGATAAATATTATTATTTAATAAAGTTAATACTTATAATATTAAGTTATATATAAGTATTAAAGTCTATATAGATTATAAGTCTATTTTATAGAGTAATTATAATAGTAAAATAGGATATATTTCCTATTCAAAAATAGTAGATTATAAGTATAAAAAGATCTATAGTCCTTACTCTTTCTCTAAAATTTTAATAACTTTTATAGTCTTTATAGTTTTTATAATCTCCTATACTTATTTACTTAATTTAGAATACTTATCTATTGAGTAATTTATTTTATAATAGATATAGTACTAGTTTAGTAATTAGTTCTTATTAATAGAAATTCTACTTAGTTCTAATATTAGAATATAATATCTTTTAATTTAGTAGTTTAATCTTTAAATAAATTAAGATTATTCTATATATTTTCTAATATTATTCTAGATTTTATAAAAGAGTTTTTTAGAGAAAAAATAAGATTATTTATTAGGAATATTATATTTTCTATTATTAAAATTCTTTTTAAATCTCTTATAGATTATCTTTTAAGTATATATTATTATATTTATTATTTCTTTATAATTTTATAAAAGTTTTATATAATAAAGACTAATAGTTTCTTATAGTTTTAAGTATAGTTTTATAAAAAATTTCAGAATATAATTTAATTCTAATTCTCTAAGTAAATATTATTTTAGGAAATAAAGATAGATATGAAAATTATATGAGTTCTAATCTTCTATATATTAGGCTTTCTTAATTTAGTTTATTATAATTAGTTATAAATTAATAGTGTTATTAATTAGAGTTAATATCTAATTTTTAAAAGACTATTAATTATTTTTTAATAGGATATATATACTAGAATCTTTATTATAAAAATATCTATTCTATTATAAATAATACTAGGAATCTATATATTTAATTTCTTCTAAAATATAATTTTTTTTACTATTATATTACTAGAGTATTATAGTAAAAGTAAGATCTAAGTTAATAAGCTAATTATAATATTATTAAATAGTATACTTTTAAATAAAGATATTAATATTCTTAATTTTAAGATTATAATACTTATTAGAGTAGATTGATATTATTAGTATAGATATAGTCCTAGTAGATAGACTACTTTAATATAAAATAGTAATTAAAGTAACTTTAGAAGAATTATAATTTAGTATTAGGTCTCTAAATTAGTATAAGTATTTATTTTACCTAGCTTATAACTCTTTTTATTATTACTATAAGTTATTAATTACTTAAATTTATATATTAATAGTTTATTCTTATATTATAATTTTAGATATTATAAGATCTTATAAGTTTGTATATAGATTCCCTTATTTTAGTAGAAAGAGTGGAATACTTTCTAATTCTGGGCTAATAGACTCCTTCTAAGAAGTAGTTTAATATATATTTACTATTATTTCTTAGATAATTTATAGGAAGAAGAATTAGAATTATAAAGATAGAGTAAATTAGATAAGAAAGTAATAATAAGAAGTAATGGGAAATGATAGTAGAATGGCTATAGAAGAAATATAGAATAGAACTACTAAGTTAGCTATATTGAGTATGTATATAGTAATAATAAAAAGACTAATTCTTAATAATCTCTAAAGTTAGGAAAACCCTCTAGTCTATTTAATTATATAACTTCTAATCCTAGGGTTATATATATTATATTAGTAATATATATAATAATATATAGATATAGAGTAATAATAAGAGATCCCATGCTTATCCAGATTACTGTCGGATGGGGTCTGAAAAGCCATTGGGCAGCAATTGTGAACAGTATGTTATAACACTATTATAACTAAACTATTATTATCTTTCTAATTATACTATTTGATATCTCATCTTTATTGATTCTTTAATATTATTTAAATCTCACTATTAGCTTTTATAACTCTAAAGCTTTAATTAAATATTTTTTTTTCTACAAATTAACTTACTAATTAACTTAAGTTTTCTCTATATTACTTTACTAAGCTTTTATAGATTATTATTTAAAATACTTTTAGTCATTCTATATATCTAATGATATTTAGACTCTTTCTCATTATATAATTTTATAAAATTATAATAAGTAGTTTAAAGAAATCCATTATTATATCTGCTTAAATACTAATTTTTATAGTATTAATTTAGACTAAATTAATCTAATTCTAATTAAGATAAATAATAAGTACTAATTATAATAATATAATTATTTAGAAAACTAATCTAATAGAGAAATATAGATTTATAATAGCTATATAGTCTTTAAGAAATAGACTCTTATAATAATAGAAAATATAGTAACTATCTTATTTGATATATTATATACTTTTTATAGTTATAAAACAAGATAGAATAAGAATCTAAATATCTTTTATTTATATTTTTTAATATAGGAAAAGATGTTATTATATTAGTTATTAAAGAAAATTTTAGTATATTTCTTTTATATATTTCTTTAATAATATCTCTAGTAAAATACTAAATTCTATAGAAATTTACTAAATATATATAATTAAATAGTAATTACAGCTTAATATTTCTGTACTTTATTTTATATCTTTTAATTCTTAAAGTAAACTAGAATTAATAATCAATCTATAAGATTCTTCTAATTTAATATTTTTCTAAATAATTATAATAAACTTCTATAAAAATCATTATTTAGTTTTTCTTAATTTAATTAATCTTTATAGAATTTAGATACAATATAGAAGTTTTAAAGAAAATATGTAGAAGATAAAGAAAAGAAGAAAGTACTAGAATATAATTTTAGATTATAAATAAATTCCTATCTATAATTTCTTAGTTAAAATTCAAAATTATTATATAATTACATATACTAACTATTTTTTAAAATATTGTTTCTCTTTATATACACACTAATTTTTTATATTGAAATTTTAGATTAGTAGTAATCTCTGGGTCTAAATCTATTATTACTATTAAATTTCTATTTCCCTAACTAATTTTTAAAGTATCATCTATATATTTATCTCTAATTATATTATTATTAATACAAATAAGAACAGAAAAGAAAGAATAGAAAAAGATTTAATAAAGTTTATTTAAATAGGAAATAATCAGTTATATTTAATAAATTCTATAATATCTTTTAATTTTATAATTCAATATAGATTATAAAAGATTAATCTTATAAGTAAATAATAAAGACAATCTAATCTATTTAGTATTTTATGTAAAGAGATCTTTAATAACTTATAGAAAAAGTTAAATAATAGTATAATATATAATAATCAATTCATTAAAAAGATTAAGATTAAAATTCTTAATATTATTATAATTTAGAAAACAATAAAAATCTAACCTAAAATGAATTAGAATATATATAACTATAAAGTATTATTAATAAGAAATAATTTTAGAACCTAGATTAAAAAATTATTATTAAGACTGCTTATAAATTTTATATAGAAAATGTTTATAATTCATATTCAATTTAATAGTTTTAGAAGAATAATAAATTTAATATATAATATACAATAGGAAGCCTATTTGGAACGGAATTCTAATATTAATAATTATTAAAGAAATAATCAAGAATAAATAGAAATCTATTTTTTATAAGTATTTTTCTTATTATGTATAGATTACTTTTTTAATTTCTATTATTTTTTTAAGTACTATAAATATATTTAAATTATATATTGATTTCTTTTAATCAATAATAAATTTTATTAAAAACTTATTACTCTTTTTTAATCTTTTTAACTTTTTAGCTTAAATCTTTTTCTTATTTCAATAAAGATACTAATTTGAATATTAATTTAATATAATTTGTCTATAAGTCTAATAGAAAAATATAAAGAGTATTATATATTTAAGTGTATTTTTATAGAAGAAAATAAAACTAATATACTCATATACTAAATCTATTTACTATTTAGGAAAAAATAACCTATAGAATATAGAAGAAACCTTTCAAAAACTTATATTAATTAGAGATTCTTAATTTAAAAAAAATAATAAGATTCTTTTTCTAAAAGTCTATATTGTTACATTTTAAAAGTATTTTCGATATATTTTCTAATATATTTTATAAGTATTCTAATAAATTTCTATATAGAACTTACAATTTAAAAATATTATTCTCTACTATTAATTTTAGAGTTAGTATAAAATAAAGAGCTTTATTTATATAGAATTTGAAATAGTAAAACTCTTATTATAGATTAATTTAACTATAAAATAGTATTATTTAAACTTATTACTTCTTAGTAATGAAGTAATATAAATGAATAATATATAGGAATGTAATTTATTTATTTTTTTTTAATAATTAGATTGAAAATAAAATATTATTAAAAAGTAAAATTAAATATTATAGAATAAATAGATATTAGTTTAGAAAATTAATAAAAGGTTTTTCTATTAAAAATAATTTGTAAAGAAACTGTAAATCTAATATTAATTTAATTATATAGGAATTCTAGAAGTTCTACTATACTATTTAATATATTAATAGAAGATAAAGAATATATTTTAGTATAATAATAATCATAACTATTCAGAAGAATAGTAACTTCTGTAATATTATTCTATTTAAAATAATGTAATAAAAATATATTCAATACTAATTTCAATCAGTTATATAGCTTTTAATAAGTAGAAAGTACTTTAATTATATTATTATAAAAATATAAAGATAATCTAATAGAAAAGTTCAAAAAAAAATTCAATCTCTTTAATAAGATAAAAAATAACTATAAAAAAATCAAAGTTAAAAAATACATAATCCTATTTTAATAACTATTCTAATTTTTAATATAGATTTATTAATCTAAAGCTCTTTAATTTATATAGTATATAAAAATACAAAACTGTATATTAAGAGTCTTAAAGGCTATAAAATAAGAGTATTTAATTGATATATATATATATATATACATATGTATTATATTATATATCATTAATAATTCATTATATAAGTAATAGAAAATATATGAAAAATTTTATATAAGTAGAACTGATTACTAGATTAAATAATATAAGTAAAAAATAGATTTTTAATTAAACTTTATATAATAAGATATATAAAAAATATTCTTAAGGATTTTTAAAATAATAAAGAATTTTGAAATATATGAATTATCTTAAAAGATTTTAATTATAAATAAAAGGTTTTTTTTTCTTAATTATTCTTTTCTTATCTTTATCTTTCTCTTTATATATCTTTACTATATTTAAAAACTAATCTTAATATTTATTTATGAGAATCTATAAATTCTCAGAAGATGAATAATTAAGACTTATTTAATAATTAATAATAAGATCTCTTAAAGAATTTAAAGATTTAAAGGTTTATATATTAGAAACTTCTAAACTAAGAACAAAGCTTTTAAGGAAAGGAAAGAATAATATGATTCATATAATAGTCTATAATAATTATTAATTTATTTATTCTTTTTAATTAGTTAGATTAGAATAACTTATCTAGATTATATATATAATAATAATATTAACTATAGAGGAAGTCTTAATAATATTCTTAGTAATTTAATTAGCTTTAATAATATTATTACCTATTCTAATAAATTTTATAGTAGTAAAATCTTTTTAAGTTATATTTATTAGTTTATATCTTAAATTAATTATTAAGTATAATTATTATATATTTTTAGAATAATTAAAATCTATTCTTATTTCTTAAAGTTAACTATGATTATTTAAATAATAACTATCTAATTTTCTTAATTCATAAAAATAACTTATTAAGACTAGAGGGTTTATATTATGAGTTAAGTATCTAATATAATTATAAGTTTATATATAAAATTAACTCTCTTATTCTTTTTTATAAAATAATAAATTATATTATAGAAGATAAAAGAATATATGTTTTGTTCTATATAGATTTTAATTACTTTCTCAATTTTTATTATTTACGAAAAAGAGTCAATTTTTAAATACTAATATACTCTATAATATATAGTTTTATAGTAAATTACTAGACTAACTTCTTCTATTACTCTTAATATTATATTTTTATTGAATATAGAATTTAAATATCTAATGAAAGAAATAATTAAAACCCTATTTAATTAAATTAAACTAAGTCTTCTTCTGACTAAATTAATTTATATTATAAATAGCTTAAAGGATTTTTTAAATAGCTCTAAATTATAATAGTAAAGTTAATAGTTTTATAATTTAGATATTTATTAATTTAATTTCCATAAAATTAATTATCTATATTACTTTTTTAAATTTACTTTTAATATAAGATTTAATATTTGGAAATAGTTTTCTTAGTCTATAAAATATATATTGAGCTTAAAGTATTTAATTATTAGATATTTATAATTTTAATAAATCTAATTCTTTATTCAACTTAGAATTAATAAAAATTAAGGAATTATTACTTTAGAGTATAATAAAAATAAATAGTTTTTATTATTATTTAAAATACTATTTAAATTAATATTACAAATTTATAAATTGTAAGATAAATAAATAACTATTATAAATATAGAGTATATTAAGAATTATGTTATATATTAATAAACTCAGGTTTTCTAAAAATATATTAAAATTTAAATTAAGAAAAAAACAATATTATATATTATATATTATATATTTAAACTAAATTTTATAAATTAAAGGATTTTTTTTATTTTACTTTATTTTAATTATTTTATTTATTTATTTTCTACTAGTATTTTTATTACTCATAGATATTATTAGAATAATAACTATTATTAGTTATATAAAATCTATTAGATAAGATTTTCTAATTTTAATTTTAGAAATTTAAGAAAAGATTTCTATATTTTTTATAATTTTAATTAGTTAATTATATATTATATCTTTAAGAATTATAATCTTTATTACTATTATTATTAAACTTATTAAATAATAGTCTATTTAAAATAACTAAATAAGATAAAAAAAGTAAGAATTAACTATTTTAATGTTTTATCACAAGAATTAAGTTAAATAAAGCTTTTTTAATAAAAGTCTATTTATTTAAAAGAAAGAAATTATATTAATAAAACAAATTAAGATACTTTTGTGTTAAAATTATTATATATAAGTATAGAATAATTAGAATGAAAATTCGAATTTATAAATATAATAAATTATAGTAATTATAGTATTAAATTTTAATAAATAGAAGAAGAGAGAAAATTATTAGTATAACTCTTTATTTAATTTTCTCATTATAAATAATTAATATCTAAATAGTAAACTCTTATTAGTAAGATATTAGAAAATTATTTAAATAGTATATTAAAAATTAAAATATTATTAAGTTTTAGAAATAATTAATAAATTTGTAAATATATAGGATAGTCAAAATTCAAATTAAATAATTTTATAAGACTATATTAACTAGATTTTAAGAAACTAAATAGTAAAGCTTCAATTTTATAGATAAAAATAGAAAATTAATTTAGATATTAATAATAAAAGCTTATAATTAGCTTTAGATAGTATTAGTCAATGAATAAAGATTAAATCATAATTAAGTATAAATAAAAAGATAATATTAACTTAATTATAATAGATATTAAAACTAAAAGATCTTCAGCTCTAGTATATATAATAGATTATTTATATATAATAGATTAGAATAAGATTCTAGCGTTTTGTAAGGATTAATTAAATTACTCTAGATTTTATAGATAGTTAATTTATCTCATTTAACTATCTATAAGATCTAGACTTAAAGTTAACTATCTAATGATAAAATAATTATTCAATAATAATCCCTTTCTTTCATACTAATTACTCTTAATTAAATTAATTAAATTAAATTATATTAATTTTATTTAAAGCGAAGACATTTTATAAGTAAAATAATTTAAAATTTAAAAAAAGAATTTAAAAAAAGAATTCAAATATTTATATATAAATATATGAATAAGTCTAAATTACTATAAATATAATACTTAAAAATCTTATTTATAACATTTTATAGATTTTAGGTAATCAAATCTATAATATATAATATTAATTTAGAAATTCTCTAATATAGTTAATAAGTTAATATATAATTAATAAAGTTTTCTCTTCTCTTCTATAAAAACTAATATTCTTAATAGTAAATCTTTTCAAATTTTATATTTCTTTTCCTTATCTATAAAGATAGAAATAACTCTTACTATACTTATATTTAAGTCTAATATTTATTAATTATATTTCAAAGATTATTTAGTTTATTTTATTAAAAAATATATTTTTATCTTAATCTTTTTTATCCTATAATCTTATTTTTTTTTAAATTTAATATAAATAATAGTTTCTTTTAGACTCTTCTTTTTTCCTTATAATTCCCATAATTAAATAGAAAAAAAATTATAAAGATATATATATTATAATGATTATAAGATTAAATAATATATTTGTTTTTTAATTTTCTCTATAATTCTAAAGAGATTAATAGAAATAAAAGTCAGCTTAAAAGAGATAACTAAATATAGATTCTATATAGATAAAGTTATTTAATTAATCTTAAATATAATTAATTATAATTTTTAATTATAATATTCAACTTATTTCTATTTTAGTATTTCTTATATATTACCTAAATATCAATATATAATTATATCTTCTAGTTTAATTAATAATTATTAGAATAAACTTTTACTGTTTGTTTTTAATCACTTAGATTTAGAAATTTAGTAAATAATTAAAAAGAATTTTAAATGAAGATAATTTAGTAAATATATTAAATATATTATTATAGATATACTAAACTATTTAGAGGAAATTAGTCTAAATTATAGTTCCTTTTATAGTAAAATACTATAGATATCTCTAAAGAGTCTAATTAGCTTATTTAGTCTATTTAATATTTTTTTACTATTCTAGATTAATAATATTTTCTTAATCTTAATCTAAATATTCTATTTTTCTGAAATAGCTAATAAGGGAATTATTAAAATAACCTATTATTAATATCTTTTATAGATTTAATATTAAGATAATATAGATTTATTATTAATATATTACTTTAATATGTTTAATTATCTATTCTATTAAGAATATTATTTAATTATAAATAATTAATCTCCTTTACTATATTATTCTAATTTTATAGAAAATATATTTGAATTATTAGATTTACTTTTAAATATTTTCTTAAAAAAGTCTGTTTAATAGTAATTTTCTATATTATATTCTAAGAAACTTAATATATAACTCATTACTTATTATAAATAATCTTAAATATCAATTTACCTTTATAAAAATCAAGTTAATTCTTTCTATATATAGGAATCCTATCTCTAATTAATAATACATAATAACTAATATTATTCTAATATATTCTAAATAAAACTTCTATAGCTCTTTAAATGATAATGATATCAAAAGCTTTATTCTTAATCTTTCTAATAAATTAGTTTCTATATACTATATTATTATTTAGTCTCTAGTATAAATTACTAAAAATCTATTCAAGTAAGGTACTAAATAAATTAGGGTTATCTTAATAAATCATCTATATAGTTGACCTTTCCTAATCTATATTTAATTATAAAATTAAAAGAAGATAAACTTATAATCTTTTAGATTTAATAATTAGTTAGTTTTAGTTACTTAATAAATATTTATATATTTATTAAGTTAGTTAGATAAAAATACTAATATTTAAATAAATAGATTATAATAAAAAACTATTTGTCTAGTATATTATAATGGTATTTACTTTTTAAAACCTCTAAAACTAAAATATCATTAAGTTAAATTATATATTAATAAGAAGTTTTTGTCTTTTTTCTTTTTTATCTTTATTTCTTATTTTAAAAATTATAAATTAAATTATAAATATTAAAAATACTTTTTAAAAATTTATTTATAAAGTTCTTATTATAATATTAATATTTAATAGAGTAAAAATTAGAAAACTATATTCTATAGGTAATATAATTAATATAAATATAGAATTATATTATTTATTCTATATTAGAAACTCTAAATATATTTTTGATATATATAATTTTAATTAAAAATATTTCAATAGATTCTTAATCAATATCTATTATAATTATCTAATTAGAGTTCTAAAAATATAATATAATATAATATATTAATTTTCTTAATCTAATAAGATTTAATTATATTAATCAGAATAGACTAAAAGTTACTAACTATTGTTTCTATTTTTAGATACTAATAATATTATCTTAAGAGAAATACTTCTATTAATATTTATATTATATTAATTAATTAGTTTTTATACAAGAGCTAAAACTTTATAAATAATTAGTTTATTATTATATTATCTTATTATTTAATATATTTAGCTAAAAATATTAATAAATAAAATTTTAGTCTTTAATACTTTTTAAAAAAAACTACTAAATATTTATAAATCTAATATTCTTATATTTTGATAAAAATCTCTAAATTAAATAGTATTTCTCTATTTATTTTATTTATTCAAAATTATATTATTATTTATTACAAATTATATAATTCTAATAGAATATAATTAAAGGACATAGTCTTAATAAGTTAGTTAAAGAATCCCTATTATTAATATTAATAAATACTCTTTTAGAAAAAAAGCATTTATGAAGAATTAAAGAAGTATATTATAATAAAATAATAATAGATATTTTTATTAAAACTAGATTATTAAATTATAATAAGAACCCTTTTGTAAGTTTTCTTTTATAAAGAAAAAAATAGATTAAGTAATATAATAAGAGCTATATTAATATATTAAAATTTAATAGTATATGAATATTATTTCTATAATAAAAGTTTTTATTAATGTAATCTATAAGCAAGCAAGCAGTATACCTGAGTGAGCAGGTTTCCCCTCTAAATCTAATAAAATTCCAAAAAATTCCATGAAATAGCTCATATAATAAAGTTATAGCCTAATAGGGCAATGAGTATATTAATGACCAGTATTTCTGTAAAGTAAACAGGTCTGAGGCCTTCAGCTAATAGCCTAGGGGGATAAATTAGATCCTGTTACTACTATTTTATCTCTAGTAGTTTTATTTCTAATCCTCTTTTAAATTAAATTATTAGCTTCTATAGTTAACAATATCTCTTTATAAGGTAATTATCTTCTTGATCTATCTCTTTTTTAGACTTAATACTTATTTTCAGTAGTAAATTTTACTATTTCAGTATATAATATTAATAGCTAATAAAATTACTATTTATTACCTTTGACTAATTAGTTAATTTAATACTAAATTACATTTAGGCTTTATAATTATAAGCTTTGATATAAAAGCTTTTTAATTAAGGCTATCTAATGCTTTACTTATTACTAGTTTTATAGAGTTTTAGGTAAAAATATACTACTTTAGCTTTATATTGGAGGGGTAGGTATATAGAGATAGATATTGAGTTTTGAGATAATATATAATTAATCTAATAAAATAAGATTAGTTATAGTAAAAGAGTTAATAATAGTATTAGTTTTAAAGGCTTTAAGTTGAGCTTAAGGATAAGATTATAAAAAATTAAGCTTGTTAATATGGTTAGTTCTGATATGAACAATATTCTAAATCTTAATTCTATATATATATTTTAAGATACTAAGATAGCTAATATTAAGAGGTTATAATAAATATAATATATAAGTAGGTATATATAGTAGAATAGTATTATAAGTTATATATAATTAATTAAACTCTAGTATTAGATGGCTATTATGGTTATTAAGAATCAAAAGATGATATTCACTAATATATTATAATAAAATCACTGGAATAAAGTAATTTTTAAGCTAATTATATTAGTTATTTAATTATTATTACTATAAGCCAGATACTAGATTAAATTAAGGTTTTTAAATTATACTTATATAAAATATTTGTCTTTAAAGATAGTTATAGATAAAAGAATCTAATTAGCTATTCAAATATACTTAATTACTATTATCTATTTATAATTTCTAGACTATAAACTTTGTATTTTCCCATAGTAATTAGTTTAAGTAATAACTTAGTTATTTACTAATATTCTTATAATAAATCTAGTTTTATTAAAGTTATAAATATTATAAGAATACACTCTATATTTTACAATTATATCTTCTACTAGTTAAAACTACTTATTAATAATTTTAGAATCCTTATTTAGAGCTTATTAGTAATTATAATATCTAGAGTAAACTATATATATATTTTTATATTAATTTATAAAGTTTTATACTTAATTTATACTAATATTAGTTAGTTAATTATTACTATAGTTTATAAGTAATAATAATACTACTTTATATACTTACTACTATTAGGATAAAATACTATACTTATCTAGAGATAAAATCTATTATTTAGGTAATTTCTCTTTAATTTCTATTAATTTATAGTAGTTTAGATAAGCTTTTATATATAACTATTAACTATTAATTTAGTATAATAATATAGTATAAGGGATACTATAAATATAAGAAGCCTTACTAATCAATATGATTTTTTTTAATCTAATTATATTAATAGTAAGCTTAAAGTACTCTTTGATATTTGACATTAGTTGTAATTAGATTAAAGATATAGTTAATAGTTAAAAGTAAAATATAAATAATAATTATGGGGGAGTTAGAGAAACCTACTTACTTGGGTATACTGCTTGCTTATTTATAGATTATGTTAATATTTATATTAATTTACTAAGAAAGAATATTAAATTCAATTATATTATTAAAATAGTAATATATATGCTTTATTCTTTTAAAACTATATATAACTAAAAATCTATATCTTATCTAAATATTAAAATTAATATCTAAATTAAGAGAGTACTAATAGGAATTATTATAGAATATTAATAAATTATAATTAAAGATTAAATATGTAGATCTAAATATTTTGAAGTATTATTATTATTATATTATTATTTTTTATACTAAGAATATTTCTTTTTTCTATTCTCTAAAAAGAGTTCTTTTTATTATAAGTATAATTCTTACTATTAAGTTCTTTAACTTAGATAATTATCTTTAATTTTTAAAACTACTAGAAATTAGTTTTATTATCTCTTAGTTTATTTAAAATATTAAGTAACTATCTTTATTAAGAATAATTAAACTTTAAATCTTTTATATACTTGTATTTATTCTAAATAAGAGAGTATTGATTAAATTCTATTTATTATTAAAATAAATATAATATAGTAAAAAAATATTTAATTAGTTATTATTTAACTAATTAGAAATAAAATAATAAAAATAAAAGAAATCTTTTACTATCTTTATATAAAATATATATAAAAAAAATTTATTAAGAGATTAAAATTGAAATACTTTAATATTTACTATATTAAAATAATAGTAAATAATAAAATATTCTTTTATATAATAGACTCTATCTAGAAATTATAAATTAAATAAAAATAATAGAATTATTGAAAAATCATAATTTAAACTTCTTTTAAAAAGTGAATTTATAAGGAAATCTTAAAAGAATATTAAACCTTTCTTAGTA
Organism: Penicillium coffeae; assembly: GCA_035985395.1. NCBI lineage: Eukaryota > Fungi > Ascomycota > Eurotiomycetes > Eurotiales > Aspergillaceae > Penicillium > Penicillium coffeae. The sequence continues at coordinate 221,393 of CP142594.1, read as the reverse complement.
ATAATATTTTTACTCTTCTAATAATAAATCATATTAAGATAATTAATAATATTGATTTTACTTTCATTAAATAAAACCCTTTTTAAAAATCTTTATGGATTTTTATACTTGATCTTTATTATTATCTATATTATCTAATATATTTTTCTATAAAAATAATCTCTATTATAAAGCTTTATATGTAAATAATAATTAAATTATATTCTTTATTATTATTATTATTATTATTTACTAATGATTTCAATAAATTGCTTAATATAAGAAATTTACTTAAAAATTTTCTAGACAATTAAATCTAAGTATTTATTAAATATATAATCTAATATATCTCTAATAATATATTTTATAATATATAAAAATTTAAATTCTATCTTTTGTTTAAAGAAATATAAGTATTTTCAAATTAAAAGTCTTAAATAATATTTTTTATAATATTACTATTCAGTTCCTTTATTTGTTAAAGAATTATAAAAATATTATTTTACTAGTATTATATTAAAATACAAAACTATTTCTTATTTCTATAACTTCCTATAAGAATAATTTCAATATATCAAAAATTAACTTTTATTATTTAACTTTTAATTAGAGTTTTTTAAATTTTTCTTTTTACTTTCATTAATTAATTAAATACATAGATTTATATTATTATATCTATTTTTTTATATTGAATTTAATATTTTATTCAATCTCCTTGATTCTTTTTTAGATAATTTCCAAAAGCTTTTAATATTAATTATTAATTTTGAGCTTATAGTATATTTTTGTTCAATAATTATAAAGTTTAATAATAATAATAATTAGCTTTCTTTATAATAATAGAGAACTTAAAGGTTTTATTCTAACAATATTAGTCTTCTTTATTATTATATATTATATATTTAAAATTTTAAAAATAAAGATATTAATTATTATTATATTAATATTATCTTAATTACTTAATAAATAATTATACTTATATTTCTTTACTAAATAGATATTCAATCTCTTTTAATAATTTGAGATTATATAAAAAATACTAATATACTAAGTTTTAGAAATAATTCTATTAAGTTCTTTATAGTTAATCTGATAGTAAAGACTTAATTATAATTTTTATCTTATAATATATATATATATATATATATATATTTTAAAATATAAAAATAGAGATAGATTAGTAGATTTAAAAACTTAATTTCTATAATTCTTTAGAAGAAAACTTTATCTATTTATTATTAAATCTTTTTATTAAGATATTTCTAAAATTATCTATATCTGTATTTAAATATTATAGTTACTTCTAAACTTATATTAATCTTAATTTATTCTCCAAAAACTTTATTCTTTATTTTATTTTATTTTTAGTTCAAATTTCTCTTATTCTTTTCTACTTTTTATTTTATTAAATATTTAGTCCGTAAAAATAAACTATAAGCTAATATAGAGTATAGTAGTTTAATCTATTAGGAATATATATTTTAAATATATTAACTAAATTTTATACTGCTTAGATTAATTACTATTATAATTCATTCTATATATAACTCTATTTTACTCTATTTTATTATAAGTATTTTATATTTTATTAATAAAAGTTTTTTATTATATGTAAATTAATTAATATTCTTATCTATAATAGAAATAACTTTAGAGAAATTAAATTATTTAAAATACTCTAAATTTTTTCTAATTCCATATAAAATATTATTATAATTTAAATATATATTCATTTATTAAAATAATATTTATTATATTAGTAATAATCTTATAATAATGTAACCAATATGCGGGCAAGTGGTAAACTCAAGTGAGTAGACTACCCAATCCCCCTTCAAATTAATTATTTATTCTACTGTCAACTATTAACTATGTCTCTAGATTGATTATAATTGACTTTCAATATTAAAGATTACTTTAATCTTTATCCCTTGAATCATATTATTCCATTAACTTCATAGTTAATTGTTATAATTGAAAATTCGTCTCAACTAACTACCAAAAATTAACTGAAAATAAAGAAGAAATACTTAAATAATAGATTCTATCTCTAGATAGATAAGGTGTATTATTCTAATAGTAATGAATATGTAAAATAGCTTTATTACTACTATCTAACTGTAATAATAATTAACTAACTATAATTAGTGAAAAATAGGTATGAAACTTTATAAATTAATATGAAGATATCTATATAGTCTATTCTAGATACTATGATTATTAATAAGCTTTGAATAGAGATTCTAAGATTATAACTTAGTAGTTTAAACTAGTTATTTTAGTAAAAATTAAATTCTATAATCTAGAAATTGTAAATAGGTAATAGTAATCAAATATATCTTAGTAGCTAGTTGGGTTTTTTATTTATAATTATATTTAAAGATAAATATTTTATTAAATTATGGTTTAATAATCTTAATTCTATCTGATATTTAGTTTATAGTAAAAATAGCTAGATAACTAATGAACTTAGAGTTAAATATTAAGTTAAAGTAGTATATTCTTATCTAAAACTCTAAAAAATCAATAGTAATTAAAGCATTAGGTAGTTTTAATTAAAAAACTTTTAACTTATTAGTTATAATTATAAAGTCCAACTATAATTATATATTGAATCAATTAATTAGTTAAAGGTTCTCAAATCCAAATCTATTAATTATTAATATTATAGAGCTAAACAGTAAAATTTACTATGGAAAACAAGTATTAAACTCAAAACTATAATAATTCAAAAAGATAGCTACTCTATTAAGACAGTTTGATAGTTATGAAGATTCAAAATTTGATTTAAATAGACTAGTATAATAAAATTACTGAAAATAAGATAGTAGTAGTAGAGTCTAATTTTTTCTTCTAGCCTATTAGGCAGAGGGCTTTGACTTACTTAATTTATAGGATTACTAGTTATAAATATAATAATTACCCTATTAGACAGTAATTCAATTATTTGGGTTAGATTATGGAATATATCTAATTTTAATTAAATTCAGTTAGTAGTCTACTTACTTGGGTTTCCTACTTACCCACATGCTGGTTATGTCATTATATTATATAAATATATAAATATTTTCAAATTCATTAAATTAGTTTATCCTATAATTTTTTTCTATAAATTTAAATCTTTATATCTTAAGAATGTATTTTGTAATAATAATCTTATTATTATTTTAATTTTAATTTTTCTTTTTAGATTTTTTAAAAAAAATTTAAATTATTAATATAAAAAATAATATAATAATTAGAATCAAAGTTAGTAATAGTAAATATTATAATCTATTTTATTTAATATAAATACTATAATATTAAAATTTTATTTTAATAAATCTCCTATAATCTATATGACCTATAATTATTTCAATATTAATATTACTTTTTAGAGATATTTCTTGGAAAAAGTTCTACTAAGTAATAATTACTATTATCTATTTATTTTAGTATAATTATTATAAGTATAAATCTAAATATATTAGTATTTATAAATTATTTTAATTATTAAGATACTTTAAGACTAAAATCTTTTAAAAATAATTCTTTAGATCTAAGAAATTCTTTTTTTATAATAAATTGAATTTTTATAGAAATTAATACATTTTTATATACTGAATAGTCTTTGATGGATTATTTTATACTTATAGCTTTTGAAGAAGAAAATCCAAAAGTGTTCTAATAGATAGTTATGAGTTTACTTTTTCCAAGTAGATAAGAGTTTCTTTCTCTTTATTCATATTTAAACTATACTTAAGAATTAATATATTACATAATTACATAATTATTAATCAAAGATTACTATTTATATATAATTGGAATAGAAGAGATTATATAAGTATAAAATAATGCTATAAGGACTCGCAGTTCCTCGGGTCCATTTCATCCCAGGTATCTCTCAGTTGCCTCGATAGCACTTTCTTAGCATCTGTTCTCTCGAGTCGATCAGCATCCCAGAATATATATCCCCAGGAGTGGATACCTCTCGCAATCCAACTGCCAAGCATGTTGCTGAACGTGCCATTCCATATTTCCGTCCACGCCAGAGGTGGATGAGGCTTCTCTAGGTCGTCTGTAAAGTCACCCAAGAATGGCAATGGGGCTCGTTGAGCCTCTTTTATATCACTATCACAAGGTCCTTCTCGTCGTCGCATTCGCTGTGCCATTCGACTAAATACGTAGTGGCCGGGTACGCTGGCGTTGTGGATAGTGATGTTTGATTGCATTATAGCGACCAGTTCGGCGTGTTCCTGCGACTTGAACACCGTGGAAAGGACCCCGAGGCCGCGTGATATGGTACCCTCAAGCAGTCCAGGCGCTAATTCGCGGTTAGAATGATGGTCATTTACTTGAAATTCGTCAGCTTCGGGTACACGTACTATCAAGGTGAAAGACACCCTGTGGGGGTGGCAGCTGTCCTTCAGACTTTGGGCTCTTTTCATCCACGTCCAACCTGATCTCCTCGAACACAGACTTGTATTTATTCTCTGCAAAAATATACACGCAGTAGATTTCTTCTAATTCCCAGGGATCAAATGAAGACTGAAGAATCTGAAGCATCTGCAGTGGGGAGAAATCTGGATGGGAACGTAAAGGGAGTCTGTGGTGGGCAGTCTTTCCGAACAGATTACAGCAAAGCTGAAGACGGTACAAAGATCGAATCAAACGAGACTCCTCGGTCCTGCTCAATGGTGTCTCTTCAAGGCCCTTGGTGGCCTCCGGCTCATTCGACAAGTTGGACAGGCTCCAACAAGCATACTGCTTCATTAAAGGCTTGATCACTGATACGTAGAATGAGCTCATACCCATAACCGCATCCAAATCGAAGTCATTTCTGGCGATAGTACTCATTGTATTGCGTCTTGTCTTATACCCCTCGACAAAAGAAGTGACCGTTTCTATAGTTCGTGACTCTGCGAAACTGCGAAGCCCAGATCGATATACATCTCCCACCTCGGCGGCAACCCCCCCCAACTTCTTGTCCAGACATCTTGCAAGCAGGTACCGCCGATCTGATAGATATTGCTGGTGATAGACTGCTGACGCGTGGACCAAGGCTTTCAGGTCATCGAAGTCAAGCTCTAGCATGATCATACGCCGAACCTCGGGCAGGAAGTCTTCGAATGGAACATAATAGGTAGCCATCGTGAGGGCGACGTTTACACGATCTGTGGTCACGACGCGAAGGGATTTGGAAAGAATGAGCTTAGAGGCGACACTGGGTTCTGGCTTGGAGTTATCGAGTCCAACGCAGCTGAATATGGATCCTTGTCACCGCTCCGAGGCTGGCACGGCAGAACAGGGTTGTGATAGTGACAGAGTCAGTGATTCGTGACACGTATAACGGTCTAGGCAGACGACCTCATGGTTTTGTGCATTTGCCCGGGCAATGCCTCGTATATGCAGCCTGCAGTTGGGTTTATCCAAGTTGGCAGATATGCCAACGCTGATAGGATAATGGAGATCTTGGATGGGAGCCTTGCCCATGCGAGATGCTTTCTTTTTATGAGCGATTCGACGAGATTGTTTGATTGAGTCACAAATTTTCACCCAGGTTGAAGCCCAGGGTCCCTCGCGAGCCACGTATCTCTTTCGAAGGAAAAAGCAAATGAGAGCGTCGTGAAGCCGAGGCTGCGCAGTGGGGTGAGCTCCACCCGCACTCCGATGAGCAAACAATATCTAGACATGAGACCTGCACAATGTCGAGATCCAAATACTTTCCTCACCCCGATATAAATACGGGAAACTTGGAAGAAATCACGAAGCAACACATTTATTTGCTTCCAGGTCTTAGCTGGTGCCGTTTTGAAAGTTGTTTTGCTTGTAAGCTTGACCATAGTATCTGTCTGTGCTATTTGCCACAAGGATGAGTTACGCAGCTGCTGCCAAGGTAAAACCAAACATTTCTTCATATTATAATCCAAGTGTTATTTCAATGGGGATTTGTTACGATCAAGACGGTTGGAAGGCCACAAAAAACCAAAAGCAGCGACATTACAATATCCAAAGAAACAGCCTAGAAGGGGTCGATATATTATCTGTTGCTGATCACTCGTTATACATGTATAGGGCTCAATTGTAAAAACCCCAGAGAAAAAGAAAGAGCAGGTTCTTGGTGATATCTCCCGTCTCAGTGAACACATCCATCGAATCAACAACCTTGTCCAAAAAGGCTTTCAAAATATAAACGAAATCGAAAATTGGCGGCAGCAGCTAGATGGGGGATCATACAAGCCCATAGCCCCGTGGCCTGCCTCCGTGATCGCTGCCTATCAAAAATATAAGAAGATTCAAGAAGGAATCCCCCAAATGAAAACTGACTATAATCTTGCCTACGACGATTTGCGTCACAACTCGCCAGTTGAACAAATGATTAAAACTGTGGAGCTAGCTGTTAAGCTCAGTTCATCGATTCAGCGGTCAGTCTTTATCCCTGAAATATTGAATTGTTGTGGGTTTAGTTATATCTGAGCTGATGTAAACTTTTTCATACACAGTGAAGCAACCGGTAGAATTGAATTCCTAACGACATTCAGGAATGCGTACCGGACTTTCGAGCAGATTGGAACCCACATTAACTGGGCGAATGAGCTACTGAGAAGGGCTAGAGACACTTATCAGGGAGCGGCATCTCTGCTTGAAGGTGTGTCATCTCATACTGAGCCTACAGTCGATTCGCTGTTGGGCGCATGTTTACTATCTTGGGCTGACATTGTACATTATTATGTTGTAGATATTCACGAGGCCTGGCGTGATAATAATACTCGTTGAATTGATAGCTGTGTGTCGGCTATTTTTCACCTATTTCACGTGGGGTTTCTTTTGCCTCATTCCTTTGTTCTTCTTCTTTTCATGGAATATTTTTCGGTGAATTACTCCGGCCTAGTGTCTTGAATATATAGTTTCTGTCAGATCTAGTCGAAATCAATGGCCTATTTATAACCCTGGAACACTATCAACGTTGGGAAAGAACATAAAGACATAGCTTGATCCTGTCATAGTCATCCCGTGTAAGTGGATGTACGACAATACAGGCAAGGCAAAGATCGTAGAGATAAATATATCCTCCGACTCTATTCAATGTCACGCTCCTAATTGTACATGCTTCCACGCAACTTTTCATAGAGGACAAGTGGAGTAAATATTACAAGGCTCCCGTTTGAGAACAAGAAGGGTCGCTACTTATGTCATTCTCCCCATGTCTCACTAACCAAGCTCCCATGCCTGGAAATAGAGTTCATTATTGGCTAAGTCATAATTTTAGTATATCCAATCTCCAAATCCGCTCATTAGAAAGCCCCTTCCCCACCATCTCCATCTCTAAAAAATAAAGACACTGGTAGATAGAAAGATAAAGGGAACCGATATTTCTACTACACACTTCGCATGTCACAAGATTCCAAAGCATTGCAGTGTGGTCTTGACGCAAGAAAGGTTAACGAGGACCAGCTCTCACAGATGCCTGGGTGGCTGTGTGCAGAAGGCCTGGCGCTAGAGTATTGGGTTCATCAATGTTGCCTTCAGAGTACCGTTCGATCCTAAATATCGGAGGAAAGGGGAATAGCGTTAGCATAGTCCTCATCAACATGTAGAGCTACAGACAACATACAGGGAAAGCTCAGCCAACAGTGTCTCATAGCGGAATATCTCTCGGATATCCGGGACGTTGCTCTTGGCTACATTGTTTCCTCCTACGCCAGGAAGATCGCAGTTCGATCCCAACCATCTCCTCTTCAACGAGAGTTCAAAACCGCTCTGCATCACGGAGTGTTTGGCGAGTTCGCACATGTCGACTGCGCTGAATTTGTAGATCTGCGCGGCCACCGAGTACTCCTCTATCAGTGGCTCCTTTGTAAAGGCGAATTGAAGGGGGTCGTCGGTGGATAAAGAAACATTGAGCCCCCGTTTGAAAAAGCTGGCACACGGGTTCTTGTCGTAGGTCAGAAACAGTGCGTTGTTACTCAGTGGTGACATGGCAATTCCAATCTGGTCCAGATAATAGAGATATTGGAGCAAAGGCACCTTTCGGAGAAGGATTCCGTGACTGATGCTGTGGCAGCATAGGAACCCTACAGCAAGGTGATCAGGATCTCCAGCTTCGCCACAGTGAGGACGCAAAACGAAAGTGTTGAATCCTCTGCGCTGGCGCCAATTGTTCAACGAGGCAAGGTTGGCGAACATGAAGTAGACCCAGTAGCTATAGGGCGGGTTCTGCTTCGTATTCCATGCCCTTGGGATGGGATACTTGCGATACAGTCGTCGCTCTGCTTTGCTCTCGTCATCGACACTATCGAAGCCAACTACACGTTGGAGGAAGACATGAAGTTTAGGGTGACTGGAGGGGTCGCGCGTCACCTCGAAAAGTGGCTGGAAAACATTGGTGATGACTTGCTCATAGTTCTCCATCATGCCACTCGACTTGTACACATCATAGAGTCGGGGGATCTGTATCAACCAGCGGACATTGGGGGAGAAAAGCTTGTTGTCTACTACCCATGCTGCCAATTTATCCCATTCTTGGATCGATCGTCCGTAAATCGAGATGCGCCATTCCACCATCTGATACTTACTAGACTCCAGGTCTGAAATGACCTCCTTGGTAATCTCCGCCAGGTAACGGCCCTTGATGTAGTTATCAGTCTTAAGGAATATCTCTCGGAGACGAGACTCTCCGACTGGATTGTACTTCAAGTTGAATTTATCAAATCGGTGGAATGAGTCGGTATGTGCCTGCGGAGTTCAGCTTAGTCTTAGAATCAATTGGAGAGGGCACAGGACAATCTACTATGAGTCCTACTCTGTGAAACTTACGTGCATGTCCAAAGTATCGATGCTGAGGTCGTAGGCAGTGAGATTAATACTTTCGAAGACCTCTCTCAAGGTCAAATGTTTTCCGTCTCGATAAAGGACAACCTCGTCGGGGGATTTGCGCATTTTGCTCTTAATGAACCGCAAGAGATGTTTTTGATTCATGCATGCAGAGTGGTGAACGTGGGTGTCCACTTTCCGCACGTTATAAAAATCTCGATGAGGTACCTTTTTGCTATCTGCAATCTCCTGATACTCATTTAGCAGTGTGTAAAGCTGGAACTTGCCCTCCAAATATGAAAGGCGCTTGAAAGCAAAGCTTTTGGCAGGGCCATCGGTGGAAACATCAACCACAGCATCCAAGTCCATGTAGAAATCGCGCAGAGAAGGAATCGCAACAAGTGGGGTTTCGGCTTCTGCAGCAGCGTCAGACTCATACACCTGGTAGACACTATTGCTGTCCAGCCGGTAAGTCCAAGACGACTCTCCGGGGAGGGGCGCCAGTTCATCCATGTCAAAGTCTTCCCCGATGTCCTCGCCCATCTTCCGCTTCTTCCCCTCAATATCAGCTTGTCCACCGGCTCTGTCTCGCTGGTATTCCTTACCATCGTCCCATGCAGGCTCGGGTGGAGGAGGGTATATTTGCCAACCTGGGTGGTCCTGAGGATTATCCGCCGGTCTTTGAAGGGAGAGTGCCATGTACTTATGGCGTCTGTCTAGCAAATCTTGGATCTTGCGATAGATAGCACCCAATTCAGCCGTGACAGCATCTCCGCCAGGCCCATGAGAGACGATACCCAGCCCTACCGTATCGAGGCCCGCCAGCACCTGCGATGGGCGCTGACCCAAAACACCATTGTAGGGTGAGGCTTGGTCCGATCTCTCCTCATTTGTGGCGCCGTAGCCACCTTGAGCGAAGCCATGACCCTGTTGCAAGGGCGATGTACTGGCAGGTATCTCGGGCTCGAGTATCATAGATCCTTTGCGGCCGGCCTGAGCAGAATATTGTGACGTCGAATCGGTGGGCAGAGAGCCATCTCCTTGCGCATCGGGCATAGAGCGCGCGACCATGACTGGACTAGTCGATGTTGGGTTTTCGGTGCCCTTGGATGTTTGCTGATGGTGCTGGTAGAAAAGCTTTGCCTCGGCGTGGCTCAGCGACTTCTCGTACGCATAATCATAGGTAGCCGTCTTTTGCTGCTTATCACGGGGCAGGAGTCCAACTGCATCGCCGCCCTCGTCGGGAGATTCATGAGAGAGGGGATCCAGAGGGTTTTCGGTGCCTGGAGTAACGACAGAGTCATGATCCGAAGATGCGGTGTTGGGAACCCAACTAGGGTCGGGCTGAGAGGACCCCATGATCTATTCTGCTATCTGCAGCAATCGGACGAGAAAGAGAAAGGTGTCACTCTGCTCTCTGGGCCCAGTATGAGGAAGAGGCCGGGGTTTGCGAGTATCACGAAGGCACGGAATGATCGGAGGGGCAGGCACAGAAGGCAAGGGGTGGAGAAAAGGAATTCGATTTATCTGGTCATATGAGAGAAAAACGGGGACTCGAAGGGAATTGATTAGATAGCAATCTAAAAAAAGCAAAACATTAAATACAAAGCGGTCCAATTTATTTTTCGAGAAGCTGAAGAAACAATGAAAATAAGCTCCGGTCGGAAAAGGAAGCCGGTGAGGGCGATGCAAACCAGACATACGGCCCATACACTCGATAGATCTGCCCATACTATCAGAAGAAATATAGTAACATGGTATATAAATAAATGTATAGAATCCCCATGATCTCGACTGGTACTCCAATCGATTGCCGCTGACTGGTTTTTATTTCAGACTCAGTAATTTCACACTCACAGGCATTAATATTACCAGTAGCTACGTTCCCTTCTTCATAATAACATCGCAAAACATCGAGTACTGCCACAGCTGTGGGCCACTCGTGCTGACGTAAAAACAAGCTATCCGCGCAGGTGTACTGGTACATGGTCACCCATACTGGATAGGCGGTAATACATGTACCACTACTTGCAGTTAGCGCCCCTCATGTATTCAAGGCCACCGTCATTCGCTTCTGGACATCAACATCAGCTCCCCCAACTTCTCTATTACGTTCCCCCTTTTCCCTTGACTGTCACAGACTGAACAGTCCTTGCTAGGCATTCTGAAATCGTCTAGTGAAAGCCATCTTTCTTCGGTATGTAATCTCGAATGGTTGTTGCGCTTACGAGTTCGATGATTTCATCCAAGAGCCATGCCTACCATGGAACCCTCTATCCGCCCTTCTCTATGCGCAGCTACACCGGACGATTACAATTGACTCACAGCAATCCTATATAGTCACCCCGAATCTGTGGCGTCCCATTTGCTTAACGTGGAACGTGGCGGCGTGTGATATCAACCTCCCGGCCCGCCCCCTCCCCCTTCCTACTCCGCCTCCTCACGCTCTGCACTCTCCTGCCTGAGCACCCAACCCAGCCACCATGGCCTCTCTCAACCTGTCAACCAACGGTCCCTCCATATCAAAGAGCTACCAGGCCGTCGTGAATGCTACATTACCCAATGGAAGCTCGCCAACCTATGCCCAGTGGGCGGTCTTTTCGGTCTCAACGCCCCTCGTCAACGCCTTCCAGCAGGACGCCGGAAACAAGGAAAGTGTATTGAAGGTTCAAGCTTCCGGAGGTAGGTCTTTTTTCTCTTTTCCTTTTTTTTGTGGCTGTAGTTAGCTTGGAATTTATTGACTGATTTGGTCTAGACGGTGAGCTCTTGGACCTCATCGAGGAGTTCTCTGAGGGGCGCGTTCAATTCGCATACGTCAAGGTCACGGACCCGAACACTGGATTGCCAAAGAACGTCCTCATCGCCTGGTGTGGTGAAGGAGTACCTGAAAGAACCAAGGGCTACTTCACAAGCCATCTCGCTAGCGTGTCTAAGTTCTTGCATGTAAGAGCCCAAATGAACACCCACCGCTCGACGACCCCTACATGTTACGCACGTGGCCTTGGATGAAGAGCTCATAACTAACGATTTATTCTGGTTGTAGGGTTATCATGTTCAAGTCACCGCCCGCGCAGATGGAGACCTCACTCCTGAGGGAATTGTTCAACGAGTCGCCGATTCCTCTGGCTCTAAATATTCCGCCGAGTCACAAGCACCTCCCCCAGTCGCAGCTTCTCGCCCTCCTGTGGCTACCAAGCCCGTTTTCACCCCTACTCGATCCGGAGGAGTGGCCTCAGCACCATCTATAATCCGCCCCAAGCCGTCCGCGCCTGTTGATGATGATGGTTGGGGCGAGGATGCTCCTCCTGTTACACGCACGGGGCTCGAGAAAGTTAAGCCTGCTTACCAACCTACAAAAGTTAATCTTCAGCAACTCAAATCGGAAAATCAATCTCCTGCGGGCCGACAGCCTGTCGCAGCGCCTTCCGAGGATCGGGGTGATTTGGTTCGGGGCGGCTATCAGCCAGTTGGAAAGGTGGACATCGCAGCTATTAGACGCCAGGCTGCCGAGGCAGGCCAGCTTGGTGATGACCGTCCGACTACAGTCAAAGGCTCTTACGAACCAGTTGGCAAGGTGGATATTGCAGCCATCAAATCCCGAGCCCAGAAGCCCGCAGACAGTCCTTCTGCCGACCCAGCCCCTGTTTCACGCAACGAGCCGGCCACTTTGCCAGATCGGTCAGTAGGAAATGCTGGACGCTTGACTGATCTACCAAAGCCAAAGGTTGCGAACCGATTTGGCTCAGGTCCACCAGTCGGCGGTACCAAACCACCACTTCCTGTTGGCGCGACTTCGACTGCCCCGAATGTCCAAGTCGGCAGCGCTAGCCGAACATTTGCCGACCAGGCAGGGAAGACGCCTGCCCAGATTTGGGCCGAACGTAAGGCTAAGGAGCGTGGAGAAGCACCAGCAACTGATGCAGCGCCGGCACCTCCTGCTCAGCCCGTCCAGAGCCAAGCCAGCGGCCAGAATGAATGGAAGAGCTCTTATGCAGGAAAGTCATGGGCTCCAGTCCAAACTGTGCAGGATCGCCCTGCGCCAGAGAAGGCGGATGTGCGGGCTGCTGATCCTTTGCAACCTGAAGGCACTGGTCACTCTAGTCAAATTGAAAGCGCTCGTGAGCAATTCACCCACGAGCCTGCCGCGCCACCTGTGCCTCAAGCAAGCCGTCCAGTGCCTGTCCCCGGACTGCCTACAGGCCCAACTGAGCCTGAGACTGAGCATGATGCTGAGCAACCTTTACCTACACCTCCACCTCAGCCGCGCTCGCCTACTCCCCCTACCCCACCTGTGCGTGAGACCTCTCCTATCCAAGTGGCCATGCCTGTGAGTCAAAGTGTTGCCGACGCTCACGAAGAACAAAATGCTCCGCCGCCAGCTTTGCCTGTACAAAGCCTGCAGGAAGCTGTTCCGAAGGAGGAAGAGCTTGAGGACGACCATCATGATTTGGGCCGCGCTGCTGCCGAAGCTACGGTTCCTGACGAGCCTCAGGGTGGATTCCGTGCAGTAGTCCAGTACGACTATGAGAAGGCCGAGGACAATGAGATTGATCTCCGGGAGGGAGAAATAGTGACTGACATCGAGATGGTTGACGAGGATTGGTGGCTTGGTGTCAATGCTCAAGGAGAAAAGGGACTCTTCCCTGGTAATTACGTTGAAGTTGCGGATGGGGATCATGCCGACGAGGCACACGTCCCAGCTCACGTCGAGCCTGAGCCTGAGCCTGAGCCCGAACCCGAGCCCGTTCCTACTCCTCCTCCTGTTGCTCCAGCAGCTCATGCCGCTCCGGCTTCCGAAGGCCACACCGCTGGTGCTCTCTATGACTACGAGGCCGCCGAGGACAACGAAATCAGTTTCCCAGAAGGCGCAACAATTTCTAACGTGGTATGTTCTAGCCTTCCTTATCCAAATTTTACCTCAAACTAACTCTGGCACTAGGAATTCCCCGACGAGGACTGGTGGCTGGGAGAATACAAGGGCCAGCGCGGCTTGTTCCCTGCTAACTATGTGCAGCTCCACGAGTAAGGGTCTGATACTCCGTGTATGTAAATAGGATAGGTTGCCTGTTTTTAAGCCGTGTTCATGTCCATCAATTGCCTAAAGATTAGTTTCTTGTATAAGTGCAAGTATAGAGCGTAATGCACTTCTGGAAGCGTTAGAAGACGTCATGCACATTAGCTAATCACGGTCACGTGGCGCATAAACAAGTGCCGCCGAGGCCTGAAACTCCGTTGCGCGCGTGCAGATCCAGACTCCGAAAAGAGAGTTAGCAGCCTCTCCGCCCCTTTCACTTTCCTTCGCGGGTTGAGACCGACTCCCAATCACCTCTTCTCTTCTCTTCAATCGGGTGTTGGTCCGCCAACCTACTGCCCTTCGTTAAAATGACGTCGTTGGGAGAGGACCTGCTGGTCACCGTGAACAAGCTCCAGGATCTGGTGTTCAATACTATTGGCAATGACTCCCTTGATCTCCCTCAGATTGTGAGTTGTTTGCTAATGATCATATTCCCTCGTGGGCTTGTATCAATGTTGAGGCTAACGTTTTGAAAAGGTCGTCGTCGGCTCCCAGTCGTCCGGCAAGTCGTCTGTCTTGGAGAACATCGTCGGTCGTGATTTTCTACCTCGAGGCAGCGGCATTGTTACTCGTCGCCCTCTGATCCTCCAGCTTATCAACATCCCCAGCGAGCGGGATGACTTGCCTTCCCACGACGAGGTTCATGTGCCACACACCGCAGCCAGTGTCGACGGACAGAATGAATGGGCCGAGTTCCATCACCAGCCAGGTCGGAAATTCGAGGACTTTGCGCAAGTCAGGCAGGAAATCGAGACAGAGACCGCTCGTATTGCAGGCAGCAACAAGGGAATCAATCGCCAACCGATCAACCTCAAAATCTTCTCGCCGCACGTCCTCAATTTGACGCTTGTGGACTTGCCAGGTCTGACCAAAGTGCCCATTGGGGACCAACCATCCGACATTGAGAAGCAGACTCGCACTCTCATTCTCGAATACATCGCCAAGCCGAACAGTATCATCCTTGCTGTTTCGCCAGCCAATGTCGACTTGGTCAACTCCGAAGCATTGAAACTTGCCCGCCAGGTAGACGCCATGGGACGGAGGACTATTGGAGTCTTGTCGAAGCTGGATCTGATGGACCACGGCACCAATGCAATGGACATCCTGTCCGGTCGTGTATACCCTCTGAAGCTCGGGTTTATCGGTGTAGTCAACCGTTCACAACAGGACATCCAATCTGGCAAGCCCCTCGCGGATGCCCTGCGTGCTGAATCCGAGTTCTTCCGCCACCATCCCGCATATCGAAATATGGCTACTCGGTGTGGAACCCAATTCCTTGCTAAGACATTGAACTCGACCTTAATGTCCCACATTCGAGACCGTCTCCCAGATATCAAGGCACGCCTCAACACCCTCATGGGTCAGACTCAGCAAGAGCTAGCTAGCTACGGCAACAAGCAATTCAGTGGAAAGGAGCATCGAGGCTCTTTGATCCTACAGCTCATGACTCGCTTTGCATCATCCTTCATCTCATCCATTGACGGAACATCCTCAGAGATCTCAACCAAGGAGCTCTGCGGTGGAGCACGAATCTACTATATCTTCAACGAGGTGTTTGGCAACTCATTAGAAACCATTGACCCCACTCACAACTTGAGTGTTTCTGACATTAGAACGGCTATCCGCAACTCAACAGGTCCCCGGGCGAGCCTCTTTGTGCCGGAGTTGGCTTTTGATCTACTGGTGAAACCCCAGATTAAGCTATTGGAAGCTCCTGCGCAGCGATGTGTTGAATTGGTCTACGAAGAGCTCATCAAAATCTGTCACACCTGCGGCTCGCAAGAGCTCTTGCGATTCCCTCGTCTCCAGGGTAAACTCATTGAGGTCGTATCTGACCTGCTCCGTGAACGCCTCGGCCCTTGCTCAGGCTACGTGGAATCTCTCATCTCTATTCAAAGAGCCTATATCAACACCAACCACCCCAACTTCCCAGGTGCCGCGGCCGCCATGCAGTCAATCATCCAAAGCCGACAGGAAGAGGAACGTAGAGCCGTTCAAGCAGAGGAGAAGAAGAAGCGAGAGAAGCGTCGCTTGAAGGAGCTCAACGCTGCAAACGGTGAAGGGGAAAATGAGGAACAATCCGAGTCGAAGAGCCTTCCTTTGCGAAGCCAGTCCACCAAGGGTCACCGCAGCATGTCTCCCCATGTAGGACGCCACGCAGAGAATGGAATCACTGCTACACTTAACGGTGTCCATGCAAACCAGCCGGCTGGCTTCGGCGGTGCGCAAGGAGGCACACGGGACTCTTTCCTCAACTACTTCTTTGGCAAGGAGGGAGTACAAAACTCGACTCCTCCCCCTCAGCCTGCAATCCACAGACAGAGCCACGCGAATGACTCTGCCTCTAGTCAGATTGTCCGCCGCTCTGAAGTGCGGTCCCCCGTTTTACCAGCTGAAGAATATCCTGCTCCATCAGAATTTGGGCTTGATATGACCTTCGTAAGTCTTAGCCAACACCAGATGATTTTCTCTTAGTTTATGATATACTAACATTCTACATTTTAGCCTCATGAAAACGCAGAGCCTACCCTTACCGACAAGGAGATGCTCGAGACCGAGCTGATCCGCCGCCTGATTTCCTCCTACTTCGCCATCGTGCGGGAGACCATCGCCGACCAAGTCCCGAAAGCTATCATGCATCTGCTCGTGAACCACAGCAAAGACGTTGTCCAGAACCGCCTTGTCAGCGAACTCTACAAAGAGGATCTCTTTGGCGAGCTTCTGTATGAAGACGATGGCATCAAGGCCGAACGCGAGAAGTGCGAGCGCCTGCTGGATACCTACAAGGAAGCCGCAAAGATTGTCGGAGAGGTGTTATAGATGAACTAACTGGTAGTGAACGAAAGGGGAAAATAAAAAGGGGGTTTGGGCAAACTGGAGCTACTCGCAGCCGCATGTTTTTTTTTTTTTTTTTGATTATATGGACCTTTTATCGATGCGGGATGTACAATTACTCGAATTTTTCTTTTCTTCTTTTTGAATCCTTACTTGTCCATGAGGGCGGGTGCACATGTTCATGATATATCTATTCGTGTTTCTAGCCATCTGTTTGCCCTCCCTGCCCTTTCCTCGTTGCTTGATCTCCTCTCTGTTTCTGAGCTTTTCTGGGTATCAAGTGTTTGTATCTATTTGTAACGGAAATGACCGGGCACGCAATGCAAGACTTAGATCTCTATATATGCCGTTCTTCGAGTAGACTATTGTTGTTTCAGTGAAGCCTTCTCTACGGGTCTTTTAGTAGCCGCGTTTCTGAGACGAGCGCCCTCGAATCCGTAGAGGCCGCCGCCGATGAATACCAGGGTCGCTCCAAAGAGCACGCCGGTTCCAAGGTCGTTTCCAAATAAGTAAATCGACAGAAGAAGCGAGACGAGTTTGCGGACGTTTAGGACAACAGTCACAGTTAAGGATGAGGACTTGGCTGATAGTAAATGTACGCCTCTGATGCAGAGATATTGAGTCAGGGCATTCATGATCAGGAAGGCCACCTGTATTGGGAGCTGTTCAAGTAGAGACTGCGTCGGCCCATGGTTTTGAATGCTAGCAGTCACCATTGATAACGCTGTTCCGGGAGAGGCGACGTTTTCTGGGATTTTAGACAGAAGCGATGGAGTCGACGCAATTTTCCTCCACTGTGCAGACAGCTGTGGATAGCTCGTCACGAAGAGAGGCAATGACAATGCGTGCGAGTAAAACAGGGCCTCCTTCCAGTGGTCTCGGCCGTACTTTGCATATAGTCGATCGGCGTAGATTCCCTGGAACGCGGAGAGGACCATGGCCAGCGCTAGAATAGTAAATCCAATCGCGGTGGTCATCATAGCTTTCTCCGAGTCTGGGGTGATTTTGACGGGGTGTCCCTTGCTCTGCGCATCTGCCATAGCAGCTGCGACAACACCAACAGTCAACATAGCTACCGAGAGGATCTGTCCTCGGGAATATCTCCGACCATTGAAAATATATCCGATGATCATCGAGGCTACCGGGCCTCCGGAGCGTAGGATGATATGCAGTGGAACCGATATTTTATATGCAAAGGCCCAGTTATTCAACAGGTTCACGCTGACGAAAAATGCAGTATATATCACCCAAGAACGGAGCGGAATAGCTCTTGGGCTCAGGAAGAATGCCCGTGGTCCAGCGGAGACGGAGAGGAAGTTCGGCAGAGTGAAGACGGCGCAGATGACGAACTGGGCGAAGGTAATTAAAGGACCTAGAGAGTGTTGGTCGACGTCTGGTTGGATTTGCTTCGTGAGGGTGACTGCTTACCAGCTGTAGGTTGTTCTCTAGAGAATCATTAGCCTCTCATTTAGCTTGTTTACAGGATCGATGGTACTCACTTGATAATTCCTTCGAGAGCGAATACCTGCGAACCTACTGTTAACCCGACATGCCTCTACCAGTTATTCTGTCCGCGCCACTCACATTTGCACAGCATCCACCAAGTATGAGCGAGAACATGAGGACCATGTTTGCCCAGCTGGGCACCGCCGCATGAGCCGCGGCGGCGATCACTCGGACATCTTTCTTCAGCTCCGAATCAGAGCTGCGCAGAGTTGGTAATTCTGCGCCGGAGCTTCTTGATGTGAGCTTGTCCACCTCCTGCTTCTGAGCCGGGCCATTGCGATCATTAATCATTATGCGGTCGAGGGTCGGGGTTCATGGAGGATTCGGCGCGGTTCGCGGAGTTCGAGACGCTGTAGCTTTGATCGCAGCTGGTCGGCGGTATGCTAATCGCTTCGAATAAACACAAGTCAACAGAATTGGGTGAGTCTGGTCTGAGAGGATCGTGGCGGAGACGCGACTGGCGCGAACTTGAAGATGCCAAGTTGGCGAAGAGCGGGTCCGAGATCGGGCGTCCACTATTTATATATCACATCACACAGGCTGAAAGTGTATACAGGTGGTGGTCATCACAGCATTTACGAACAATCATAATAGATAGTTACTGGACCTTTACCTATAGTGGCCATGATATTGTTTCTTAAGACTATTTTGTTAATGTACATTCCCACATCAAATAAAATTGGAATGTATGAACCCGTGTATAGACAATATTGACTGTATTATGGCTGTTAGACCAGGAACGATCATACCAAGCCCTCAGTCATCAACGATATCATCGTCACTGAGAATAAGCTTCTCCTCCTCCAGCGGAAGTCTTGGACCGAAAGTTGTGCCATTGCTGGGAACGGCAGGTTTATTCCGAGGCTCCGTGGCCAGTTCGTCTCCCTCGACGTCTTCAAGATGGCTGCCTGCGATCTGAGTTATTTGCGCCAGAGGTGAAGACGAGTCCTGAGACTGAATGCGGGCCATATAAGGTAGCTGATAGAGGAGTGCATCAGAGCGAGATATCATTGTTACTGTTGGTCCGTGGGGATGGCCATCAGGACCTGACGATGCAGAGTGACCGAATCGAACGTTTTTCCAGGATGCTACCCCCGAAGCCCCCGAAGCCCCCGAAGCATTAGGATCCTGTGATAAATGTGAAGCCCCGAAGGGGTCGAGGGACTGTTTCATCCAATCATCCACAAGGCCGTCGATTTCTTCGGTTTGTCTCCAGAGTCGAAGCGAGGTTGGATACAGCATCTTGAAAGCATCCTTCGAGTGACTTCCACCACCAGTCAATCGCCGGTTGACTGGATATGGTAACCCGAAAAGAAGACCCCGAACTGCCACCTGGAAGCTGAATTCGTCCTGTCGCAAGATATCTACACCGGCGTTGAGCGGCGTGGCTGCAATGCCTAGTCCGACTCCAGCTCGTGAGCCATTGATCGACCGCCGATCAGGACTCAGTATGTCGCTGTCAGATAGCGCGTCGATGCAAAAGTTAAGGCTATCTGTGAAAGACGACCCATGGCACGACGGCGGATAGTTCTCGTGCAAAGCACATATGAAAGTGCCCGTGTCTGTCCCAGTCTCGTCCATCAGCTCATTGACGGCGACTTCTGAGACTTTGGGTCTGTCATAGTGAGGGAGGTAATCAGGCGGCGCAGGGGGTATAGATGCGCCAACAGGCAAAAGACTTCTGTCCATACGCTTGTTGTAGACTATCTTGCCCACTGCATGGAACATGCCTAGGCTGGCTTCTCGTTGGGATATCATCCTCAACGACTCTTCCTCCATGGGCGTCAACGCGGAGCTTCGAGACTTCTTGGACTTGCCCTTGGTGAGTTTACCACCCCAATTGTCGCCTTTCAAGCACAGAAACTCCAATGAGGAAATTGCGCTGCGAATGTCGCCAATATCGCAGATTGCGTCGAAAACAGCCTGGCCAGGAACACTGCTGCGCTGTGATACTCGCGCTTCCTTCTCCATAACCAATCGCAAGGCTTTCTGCATGAAGGTGGGTGCAATGCTATTGAAGTCGATTATCGACGTGCCCGGGTGGTTATATAGTGCCGGCCCAAGTAATCGATGTACCGTCAAGTTGTCCGATACCGAGGAGGTTGAGCTCAGCAGAGTCTCAGAAACGATCATCACAACAGGTGGATGCGCATCTCCATTCGGCGCAGCTGCAGCAGCAAGGTAGCGTTGAAGCGAGGTTCGAAACGCAGCCAAGCTAGAAGAGTTCCGATTCAACACCGTAGGAAACTCCTCTACTAAGAGAACTCGTTCACCCTGTGAAGAACCAGACCGGTTGAAATTGCTTCCACTCGCATGTGTAAATTCCAAGCCACCGTATCGATCGCCGCGGCCCAGAAACTCCTCGAACTGGGCACTGATCGAAACGTAGCCTTGTATAGTATAATCCGGAGCCGAAGGGTTCTTCCACTCTATAATCTCGAAACCCAGATTCTCAGACAGCATAGAGAGCGTAGTTGTTTTCCCTGAACCAGCAGGACCGCGTAGAACTAATAATCTCTATTTCATGTCAGTAATTGTTTGCCCATGGCCCCTTGAAGATGAAGCCGCCTGGGTGGAAATAGAAACATACCTCTTTGCGTCTTCCTGAGAAGGCTTCCTCCAGCCATTTCTGCACGTCCGACACCTTTCTTTTATGCACAGCCAATTCATCGAGATCTGCCGGGGCAAAGCGCTGTGCCCACGGGCGTCGATCGGGTTCTTCTGGGCCATTTGGTGTGGATTGTCTCGATCGATCGGATTCCGAGGCTATGAGGAATCTCTTGGAGGGTTGAGCTTTGCGTGAGGCAGCTTTGGGTTTTGTTGATGCCGGTTTGATAGGAGGTTGAGTGGCCGCAGTTTCCGTCTTCTGGGTTGCAATGTGTTGGGTAAAGATCTCATCGTAGGAGTCGTAATCGTCCTCGATCTCGTCGGCATCCAGTGTGACCTCTTGGGCCAATGCTGGCCGTTTGGGTTCGAATTTTTGAGCGGACCATCGCTGCCCCTCGGTAGCAGGTTGGAAAAAGTTATGAAGGGATTTCGATTGGGGTTTCGTTTTCGTTGTCGATGTTTTGGTGGGGGATGGGGAGGAGGAAGGAAGGCGACTTGAGGGAGTTGGACTGGGGCGAGCGCGCGTTGGCTTTGGACGTGAAGATAAAGTGACGGGCTTGGAGTCAGGCTGAGATGATTGACCTTCAGATCGACGTTGGCGCTTCAAGGGCCGCCCGTCCATGTTGGTCATGGGAAAGTCGACATTTGGAGAAGCGAGAACGCGGAGGACGCGATGCGATAAGCTTTGATAAGTCAGTCCCACTTGTGCACGAACCATCTACGAGGGAACTAATAAATGCTGCTAGTCTTTAATTTATGTCAGATTTTAAATTGCCAGATCTTTGGAATCATCTTTTAAATGGTAAAGCGCGTGAAGGTATGTAATTTTGATATATTTGAAACTGCGAGTATCAACAAGTCCAACTCCAATGCCGTATGTATTCGTACATCTTCCGGCCACAATGGGGTATATTGGCCGGATTTTGGTAATAAACAAGAGGAACAAGTCCCAAGTATGGTAAGATAAACAAGAAGAGAAGCATACGCCAATATAAGCCACCCTAAGCACCGCCAAAGACATCGTAGTAATAATCTTCATCCAACCCTTCTCGCCCGGGCACTGGAGGAACCTCGCCGGCGAAAGTGGCATCATCGAAGCGAACGTTGAGAAGACGAATCTTGAGGCCGTAATTGCCGACCAGGTCAATCAGCTTGTTGGTCTCGGTGGTGATGGGCTGCTGGTTCAGGAGCATCAGTAAGCCATCAAGCCACTCTGATGCTACACTATGCGAGGCAGGCCGAAGAGTCAAGAGGACTATCTCTTTCTGGGTCGATCGGCTGCCTGTGCGGGCGTGGCCTTGGGTTTTGCTGTGATTCGTATTGGGAGAAGGTGCGTATCCGTGGATAGTGATCTTCGTGGAGGCTTGTCGGGGTACTGTCTTGACAGTCGAGGCAGAAGCATCGTCTGGGTTGGTAGAGATATTGGAAACGACGGATGAAACAATAGAGAGGTCAACTAAATAATACCATGTTAGAGTGTAAACCGGTCAAGAAATCGGAGCGTACTTACGTTTCTCTGGAAGCGTATCCAACTCTGGCGTTTTATCGCCGATGGAGTCAAAGTCTCCAAAATGCAGATAGCGCCTATTATGCGACAACTGCACGTATTGATGTGACAACGTCCTCACATCCACCTTGGACGGAGAGTCGAGAGCAAACCAGGCTCCGTGCAGAAGGCATCGGATACGCTGCTCCTTGACAAACTGTGTAGCCTCGTGCTGGAGTTCCTCTCGCACCTGGCCAAGATGCTTGCCCCAAGCATCCTCGTATGTGAGCTCGAAGAGCTCCATCTGCAGCTCCCGAAGTCGATTATATTCGTAGTTGGCCAGCTCTTCTTCGACATCTTGGACGTCCTTCGTGCGGCCCGCACCACCTACAACCGATTCGATAAGGATACGAACCAGCTCCACCAGCTTGTCAAGATCCTCGATCTCAGCGGCTGTAGCCTTCCACAGTCGGAAGAACGCCTGCAGGCCGGCCACGTGTAGACGGGTCCAGTGTAAGAGCAATGGTCGGAATAGCTTATCCAAGCTTGAGCGGGACTCCATCAGCATAAAATTTTTAGAGTCATCGATCTCCGATTTATCCACCTCGAAGTGTTCGTAGAGAATTGAAGTAATCGCCAACGATGCCTGTGCGATTGGACATCTCTGGCCTGCGGGCTTGGTAGATTGCTCCAGAAGCATCTTCTGGAACTCATCGTGATGGCTGCGCACGTAGTCCGCCAAGTCCATCATGCCCAGATAACCGACTTCCGAGAACTCTGCAGCCGGCGACTCCGACTCGAATCCGAGTTTGCGCCATTTCTCCGGGTGGTGCTTCTTCGAGCGACGAACGTCATCACCATTCTCACTAGCGTCGTCCTTCTTTGGTGGGTTGCTGGCGAGATAAATTCCTTTCAGCGCTCGTCGATGTTCCGGCTTCTCCTGGTCCAAGTCAATGTCTCTCCATTTCCGGAGAAGCACCTTTGTGAGGGACTGGAATTCGAGAAGAGGATGCGCCAGGTCTTGCAGCGCAGAGTCTTGCATGAGGACGTAGACTGCGCGGATCACGCCCAGATCCTGGAGCTTCTGTATGAATTTCGGCCATTCTGCCTCGGAGTCGTATGTGATGGAGTCTCGCATCAGGGAATTGATCAACTGGAGCGCATTGGCGCATAGGGCATGGTCGGCAGAGGAGAGCCGACTGACTAGCATCTCCAGGAACTGAGGATAGATCGCAATGGCGGGCTTCAGGGCACGGAAGCCAAAGGCGTCTGGGTCTCCTTGGCCGGCATGAGGATGCGACACGATCGAGACCAGAATTGACATGGCGCCTCGGAGGATATTGACGAGAGGGTGTGTGACAATCAATTCGACGATCTAGCGGAGAGCATGGTTAGCGGGCGATGGAGGTCATTGGGACGAGGACTCACTCTCTGGACCAGTTCCTGGTCAATACAGTCCCAGCCCTTGTCGACTTCGAGGAGCCGCGCAAAGCTGGTCAGGCTGTAGGCGAGGGTATTGCCGCTGGCATGCAATGTCAGATAGCGCAGACGAGTCAAGCCGCCCTCCATGATAAAGAGCTCAGCGAAGGACGGATCGCCAATGACGCTCTGCAGCTTGAAGACGGCCATTTTGCGCGCGGCATCTTCCTCGCTGCCCAGGCGCTCGACCAGCTCAGCGACATTGACGTTTTCCATGGCGATTGAGACTGGGAATTGGAGAGATGCGAAAAGCGGGCACATCAGGGGCTGAAGGCCGGAAGAACTGTGGGGCGATCGGGCTAACAGTGGGCCAGTACAACAGTAATAAGATTCTAAATGTGGCGTACGGAGTAGTATTCTAGTATTTCAAATATTCCAATTGGTTTATAACAAAGAAGTCGCTTAATTTAAAGTAGTTCCTGTCTGGACATTCCCAAGAGCGACCAACTCTCTATCTAGACCCGCACTTGACAATGCGTCTGTAATATGCAGATACCTAGGTGCCAGATGGACAGGAAATAGATAATAAAATAATAAAATATATTTCTGGCAGTATTCCGTAGAATGCTAGCTAAATTCTAACTAAATGCTTAAATGCTTGACAAAATGGCCCCAACGGCTAAAATGGCACGAACCAATTTGCCGAGCCCGAGTCCGCTGCCGACTCCGATCCAAAATGCCTTCACGCTCTTCTATTACTGTAAAATCAGATTATAATTCCCCGAGTTTAATATGTAGTTTAAATAGATACAAACCCTCCAATATTGTTATGGCACACATTCAAAAGTCAATAATCAATTGTTCATCATGGAGAAAATTCAAGACTCCGACTCTCTCGAGGCCGCCAATAAATATGTCTACGGGCCGAAGCGATTAATGATCGCCTTCACATTAACGCTGGTCATGTTCCTAACGCTACTGGATACTACGATTGTCGTGACTGTATGCGATAGACATTCCTTATTAGACCAATACTAATAGATATAGGCTATTCCCAAGATCACCACAGACTTCAAATCGCTATCGGATGTTGGATGGTATGGCAGTGCATACCTCATAGCATGGTAGGTCTCCAGAATGCCATTCGCTGTAGCTGCTAACAATAACAGTTCCTCATTACAACCATTGACAGGGAAATTGTATGCGAATTTCCACCTGAAAGTATGTTACTCATTGCAACCATTTAAAGAACTAGAACATAGCTGATTCCCGAAGTATACTTTTCTCGCCTTCCTGGCCCTCTTCGAAGTCGGCTCTGCTATATGCGGCGCAACACAGTCCTCGAAGATGTTAATTGCCGGCCGGACAATAGCAGGACTCGGAGGATCGGGGTTGAGGAATGGAGCACTCACTGTGGTATCTGTGGCTATTCCTTTGGATAAAAGACCTCGTAAGTCTTATCTTGACCAAGAAATGGCTTGAGCTAACAATGAGAAGCATATGTTGGATTAATGATGGGCAGTGAGTATAAACGCTCCTTTTAAGAAAACATGAATATTAACGAGTCAGTCTCAATGCTTGGATGCGTTGCAGGTCCTTTGATCGGTGGCGCGTTCACCAGCGGCGTGACATGGCGGTGGTGTTAGTCAATATTCACTTCCGTATATGCATATCCATACTAACTGTCCAGGTTTCTATATAAACCTCCCCATCGGTGGTCTAGCAGCCATCGTTCTCCTCTGCATCAGTATCCCCGAGAGAAACCATGCCAAACAACCAAAGAACCTCACCGACACAGCCAAATGTCTCTCAAAGCTAGACATCCCTGGATTTATCCTTTTCGCACCCGCAGCCGTCATGCTTCTCATCGCCCTTCAATGGGGAGGCTCACAGTATGCATGGAACAGCGCGACGATAATCGGTCTTTTCTGCGGCGCAGGCGTTATGGCCATAATCTTCCTAGCCTGGGAGTATTACATAGGCGACGAGGCAATGATTCCCTTCTCCATGCTCAAGAGACGGAATATCTGGTCTTCGCTTGTCTTTATCTGGCTGCTTTTCGGCTCGATGATGGTCTTCTCCTACTATCTGCCTATATACTTTCAGGCTGTGAAGGGCGCTTCGGCGCTGAGTAGTGGTGTGGACATTCTTCCACTGATTCTCAGCCAGCTTATTACTGCGATGGCATCTGGGGGACTAGGTGAGATTATGAAAAAGCGATACATCTATAGATAGCCTCGCTAACGAAAATAGTCAAAATGATCGGCTACTATCTACCATTCGCCGCCGCATGTGGCGTCTTCGCTACCATCTCCGCAGCGCTATTATCCACACTCGAAATCGATACTTCCACCGCAAAGTGGATCGGCTATCAAATTATCGGAGGCATAGGCCAAGGTTTCGGATTACAGATGGTGAGTTCCCCCCCTCCGTAATTGTACCCTGCACGCATTAACAGCATCCAGCCCCAGATAGCCGTGCAAAACACGCTATCCGACGAGAGCAACGCCATAGCGCTAAGTCTCCTCGTATTCATGCAGACGTTTGGTGGTGCCATCTTCCTCGCTATCGCCGAGACTATCTTTAGCCAGAAGTTAGCCGCTGGGCTTTCGCGGTATGCGCCAGATGTCAATGCGGCGCTGGTGCAGGCTGCGGGCGCAACGGGCTTTGAGGGCGTCGTTGAGGCGTCGCAGGTGCGTGGGGTGAGGATGGCTTATAATTCGGCTGTGAGGGTGGAGTTTTATCTGGCGATTGCGAGTGCTGCTTTGGCGCTGATTGTGTGCTGGGGGATGGGGTGGAGGAATATTAAGGGTGGGCAGGATAGAGAGGAAGAGTCTGAGTGATACTGCTTCTACTTATTCTAGAGGATGGATTATAGAATTTGTTGAATTAATTAGATTGCTGTCAAAGAGATTCGTCATACATTCAGGAATTTCAGTTTTGAGCCGACCAGAATCAACAAGCCAAGATCGAGTGTACTGGTCTGGCGGGATATCTATATAACAGACAGGCATAAAAAGACATTCAAACTCCGAACATGCAGCGCCAGACACCGTTTTATATCATGATTTATGTACCGACAAGTTTCACCGTCAGACGAAAGCCACCTTCGTAAAGGTTGCCATGTGCATATCCTTATAGATGGCAGAGGCATTAACGCCGCCAGCCAACATTCCATATGACATGGGCAATGTCCCGGGCAGTATTGACAGTGTCAACGACCCGCCCCAGGATAGTATGGTTAGAGGCCTCTCCCTCGCCTTCACCGTAGGGCATGAACATCCCCGAGTCGGTAAGCTGCAGGGGACGGTCGGACGGTGTGGCCCCGTCTTCGGGCTCGAACCAAGTCCGGTCTGGACTCCGATACTGGCCGGTGAAATCTAAACTGGGATCCTCGTCGTCGTCATCGAGGAGGAAGTTGGCAGCTGCGGGTGGGCGGAGTGTCTCCACCGAAGGTGTCGGTGAGAGCGACGAGGACGGGGGCCCATTGACCCATCGGTCGAGTATTGACTGGGAGGGCTCAGGAGTGTCCCCGCGATATTTGAGGGTGGTGGAAGGTAGTGGGGCGATGGTTTTGCTATCGCTGCTGAAGCTGTTCCGTGGGGTGCTTCTGTTGCTGAGGGGGGTCTGATTGGAGATTTGACGCATCATGACGATGCCGTCGTCCGAGGACTCTTCCTCAATGACTGCAGGCCACTCGTCGTCTCCCTTGCATTCGACGGCAATGCACTGCTCGACCTCGTCATTGAAGTGGATGTGGCGCCGCTCGCTTGGGGATGTGAGACCCGACGAGGAGGTGGTGGTCAGAGTTCCACCCAACGAGTGAGTCGAGCTCCCCGTGCGCTGGTGAAGCGTATCGATGTCTGTATTAGACCGGGGGAATGGGGGTCGCACCCATCCGTGTCCGGCTTTCTGTGCTTGGAGGATGGCACCGGCGTGTTGCAGCAGGGTGTGCTGTGACAAGGACCGTTGCAGGATGGTTTCGGAGGCGGTTTTCTTTTTGAGAATGGGCTTACGGTCATAAAAGGTCGGGGTTTCTAGACGGCTTGGAGGTGGTGATACAGATGTGATGGTGTCGGTAGAGGCTGATGTCTTGAGAGGGCCGTAGAGCCAAGTTACATCGCAGTCTTTCAGCCTGGAATGAAAGATTAGCTGAGATCAAAGCAGCGAGCTGATTGCAGGAACTTACCAGTTCAATGTCTCGGGGGAGATGGTGCCCAGGTTGTTCTTTGCCTTTGCCCACGTTCTCCACGACGCGTTCTCGAGGCGCGCCCCGTTGCTGTAGTCGTTCCTGCGGGCGGCGACGTAGCGCCACGAGGACCATATATCTTCCTCGCGCCATTCATGAGAGAGGTAGTCGACATGGCGCGAGGGCTCGTCCTCAACGGAGCTATCGTCCGCAGCCGGGGTTCCGACCAAAGCGACCGAGGGCATCTCGGAGAGGTCGCTCAGGACATCAGAGTCCTTGCGGGCAGGATCGGGCTGTCCATCGTAGGCGGGGAGAATTAGATCGTCCAGCTCGAGCGAGCTAATGGTGGTCGGAGTGTAGGGCTGGTCGGCCGTGAAGCTGGGAGAAGGCGGCAGCGACGAAAGCGGCGAGGCGCTGGGCGAGGCTTCATGTTGCATTAGGGGTTTGGATGGGATGTGGAGGAAGTATCGCTGGGTAGTGGGGGCGCGGCGAGGATCCGGGGAGAAATGCTCTGTGCGAGCCGCCATTTCTCATTAATTGGGGATCATAGCAGGGAGAATAAGAGAATATAGGGTATAAGAGGTATAAGAGGGAATAAGAGGAGAGTAAGAGTAAGAGTAATAGATAAGCGGGCGCCCGTGTAGTCTGGTTCAAACCAGTTGAAACCAAGTTTTTAACCAAGTTTTTTTGGGAAAAGCAGGCAATCGGAGGTCGAAATTGGCAAGAAAAGCAAAATGCAAGAAAAAGCAAACGCTAATCTGGAGAAGTGGAGGCAAGAATGATAACGTCTTTGAGGGGGGCAGAGATCAGCGCACTGGGGGCTTCTTATGCTCGGATTCTCTTCTTTCTTTCATTCTATCGCCACCAAAAGGCTAAAGCTGGCCAGACCAAACAGCCCCAAGACGATAACAAGTTGCCGACGACCGGCAGTTCCCTTGATTTTCGACTAAAGTTTGCAGGGGCAAATGTCGGAGCATCGCGGAGTATACTTGCGGCCACCGGTACTGCAGATCCTCGATAAAGACACCACACAAACCAGAAGACCTAGACTCTGGAATATAATAATAATAGAAAATCAGGCTCTGGCCCGAGCGCACCAACGGGGTCTACGGGGTCGGGGTCGCACGCCTCTTAGTAAATGAAACGAGTACTAGCAGCGGGCCTAGATCTATACTATACCGTTGAGCTCTATAATGATCTGACACTTGACACTTGAATGCTCAATCGCCATGATCAATCCTCAATGATCAATGGCCTGAATCAATGACCTCAGCTCATGCAAGCCTTATCAACGACAATGTGCGATCAACCATGGTAGAGTGCTCGGACTCTGGGGACGTGCGGAGAGAGGCGAATAGACGAAAGTACCCCCTGAAGCGCTAAACTAGACCAACACTAACAGACAAAACAAACTAAGGCAGCTAGAACGCCTCCAGCCTCTGAATCTTCTATAGTTTGCCCAGATAGGATCCCCATAATATTCCCGAGCGCATCCCTCTAGCACCTGCATCGATGCATCGATCCTATCGCCTTGACAGCTGGCTCAGTCTGTGCACTCAGTAGCCTCGCCCCATCTCTGCATGTCACGATCCCACCGCACTCGCTGCAGATGCACCAATGATCACCACCCCACGGGCCTCTGCTTCA
The DNA here is from genome assembly GCA_035985395.1 of Penicillium coffeae. Lineage (NCBI taxonomy): Eukaryota > Fungi > Ascomycota > Eurotiomycetes > Eurotiales > Aspergillaceae > Penicillium > Penicillium coffeae. The sequence goes on along the minus strand of CP142594.1, from coordinate 191,858 downwards.
TGATTCCTGATCGTCTTCCCATTGGCGTCTTCTCTCTTTCGAGAATGGATTCGGCTTGATCGCGCCCCAGTTCCCGTTTCCCGTGAATATCCCCGTCTGGGCCTTTGCCTCTTGCACCCCCTTAGCCTCGCATTGCATAACGGTCGGGTCGGCCGGGCACCAATAATGCCTTCGCCTGCTATCGTGTGCTCCGGAGCAAATGTTGCTGCTTAACGGTCGGACGCGCTGCATGGCCCCATTGGCAAATGGTTAGTCGAGGAGCTCGATGAGCTGGCTGAAACTCCCCCGGTCAAAACCTTGTCGTACAGGCGCCACCGGGGACTGAGCTTGAGGTCGCTATCAGGCCTAGACTACTGAGAGAGAGGGAGAGAGCAGGTTGAGGGGTAACGAGGTGAAAGCTGTTGCCTTCGTAGCGAGGACCCTGTGCTGGTATCATTGTACTGTTATCATTGCTGGCATCATTGTGCGCATCATCGTGCAGGCTGGTGATCCCGATATTTGTCACGAATATCAGGGATGGTCTCGGGGATATCACAAGACCAAGAGTACGAGTACAAGCAGAGTCCAAAGTACTACAGTATGTTGTAGATGCACGTGACCCGGATTACCTCATGCGGGCAACCTCTTCTACTTCTCGCACTCGATAGCCCCGCAACTCATCCTCACATCATGGCTGAGGTGGCAGATCCAGGCCCGGCCGAACCCCAGGCACGCCATGTCGTGTACTGTGGAGGTAAGTCCCCTCCGATCCATCCCCAGACCCCAAGCTAACCCCCTCCCCCAGTGTGTACTCTACCCCCCGAGGTGTGTATCGCTCCCCCGCTTAATCGGCTCTAACGATTAACCAATCCAAAGTACTGCGAGTTCGGCGGCACCGCGAAGAAATGCGAGGAATGGCTCAAGGACGAAGAGCCCGAGTTCTGGGACCAATTGTATTCTGAAGGTAGGGTATCAAAACCATTACCCGGGGCTATGGAAATATGTAGCGAGCTAACTATCTAGACGCTCTGAATGCAAACCTTTCCACCCTCTCCGTATCCGCCCAGGAACGCGCGGCCAAAGATGCCGCCAAGAAAGAGGCCAAAGCCGCTCAGTCTGAGGCGCGCGATGCTGAGAAGAAGGCCGCCTCCAAGGTCATCATCAAGCGAGTCGAGCGAAACAAGCGCAAGCACGTCACCGTCATCACGGGATTAGAGGTCTTTGGCCTCGAGAACAAGAAGCTCGCCAAAGAACTTGGCAAGAAGTTCGCGACGGGATCCTCCATGACTCGCTCGCCTGCAGGCGCCGAGGAGATCACCGTGCAGGGCGATGTGAGCGAGGATGTGCGCGAGTGGCTGAACGAGAACTACGGCAGCAAAGTGCCGGACTCGAATATCGAGCTGGTCGAGGATAAGAAGAAGAAAAAGGAGCCCACTGCTTAGACGACTTATGAACGATGATCTGGACGGTTCGATCCTGATAAAAAAATTGAAATACCCGGTCAACGGACTATAATGCCCGGCTATAGTTCATCTATAATCCGTAGCAGCTCGTCCGCTGTAGGCGTGGCAAGGGGTGCGTGCGAGCCCAATGGTGTGCCCGTGGGATGCACTTGCATCAGACTTTCGCGCCGCTCTGCCAGACTAGACGGATACCAGGAGCCTGTGTTTGCCCCCGACGAGGTCAGAGATTCGGGTGGGAGAGACGATTGGTTTCCCTCTATCTTCCATTCCTCGGCCTGCGACAGACTAGGCCAATTCTGGATAATCAGCCCGAGTAGAAAAACTAAAAGGGCGCTGATCGAGATCGTCCAGAGAATGCGCAGTCGCCGACTAACCCGCGACTGCCACTCTTGCTCGCGCTGCTCCCAGCGGTCGATCTCGCCTCGGACCGTCTCGAGCCGCTTGCCTAATTCTTCGACGCGCTGCCGGCCCACGTTCATTCGTTTTTCTAGAGTGTCTGCCAGCTCGATTTGAGGGTTGAATCCTTTCAGATCCTCGATTTGTTTGCGTAGATCCTGGTCGAGACTGTTGATGTCCTGCTCAAAATTCTCAAGCAGCGATGCCGCAGAGTCGGAGAGGTCCTGGAAAGAGGCGATAGTCGAGTTGAGCGAGGTAATCTTCTCAAGCAGATTGTAATAAGTGTAGTCAAGACGCCGGGTGAGCTCCGTCGCAAGCGTCCCGATCGAAGACAGCGCAGATCGTAGATACCTTCACAAAGAGTCAGCCAAGTTCATTCTCTGTAGATCAAAATCCATACTCCTCGCCTTGCTTCCTCCGCCGTTTCACCTGCTCCAGATCCTCCATCGACTGTATATCCTGCCTCTGGATCGGTCCGAGCCTCTCATTCTGCTCAGGATTATCCAGCAAACTCCCCTTCCGACTTCTCGAATCCAACCCAGAAGTCGACTCAGACCCCCATCGCGACCGCGTCGTCTCGCGCGTAAGCGGCCTCAAGAGCCCATCGTCCTCCTCCCGCTCTTTCTCCCGCCCAGACCACGTCGGGAGCAAACCTCTCGCGCTCGCAGAGGAAGCCAGGTGGCTCATCGGGCGCGGGAGGCGGAGCTCGCGCGACTTGCTGTGCTTGTGCCGGTGGGACTTCGCGCCGTCGAGAACCGGGTGGTCGAAATGCCTGTGCGACGAGCGATGGCGCCCTTCGTCTGGTAAGGGCTCCTCGTCTATGGAGCGGCGGGATCGGTGCGGGCGCAATTGTGCGCGCAGCGCTGTTGGGTCGGTGAGGTCATTGGGGGAGCGCGGTGCTGAGCCATGGGTCAGGGGGAAGGTGGCTGATGGTGCTGGTTTGGGGGTGGGATCCATGTCCGCATATTGAGCGGGCATTAAGGATATGCAGTCCTGGATCTGTTGAGGGGTGAGATCGAGAGGTCTGGGGTGAGGAATGCGGGAGACGTTGCCAAGATGATGACGCTGGAATTCTGGAGAAGCGCTGCTCCCGCCTGTTATATCAGCCACTGTTAATTGGGCCTGAGAGCAAGATTTAGGGGTACTCGTACTTATGTCTTAGCTTATATCTTATATGATTATGCATTTCTTGCCAGGTGGTTTCTTGATTATCTGCATAGATGACGGTGAATAGTGTCATAGTTAATGCTGACAGCTTCCTAATAATGCAGTTCAATAATACGGCTGTTCACGATACTAGGAATAATTATAAGGACAAGGGTAGGCATGCTAATTACATCAAGTAAGATACACATAAGCTACTCCAGTAGAATATGTGACAAGTTATGATCCTTGTATACTTGAGATACATCTGGCCATCAGGCCAATGCTTGGCTCTGAAACAGCGAGATGATAATTATGCCAATTAGAGATGGTTAATTCTGCTGACAGTGTATTATAGACATGCTAAACTTTTGCTATCCATGATGGATATACGAAAATGAACCGTGTTAGGAATACCAGACCCAGTGAACGCCAATGACTTTGCCAGGAGCTGATACTGCCATTGAGTTGGTATGGCTGCTCCAGGCAGGGTCGTGATGCTATGATGGTGACATGCATGACATGCATGCTTGACATGCTCATGAACTGAGAAGTTTGTTGCGCTTCTCGCGGCGACGCAGCCGCTCGACACGCTTGTGATGCATCTTCTCGGCCATCTTCTCATAGCGAGCCTTCTCCTCCTTGGCCTCGCGGCGGTCCTTAATGCGTTGAATGTGGGCCTAGACAGTCTCGTTAGACGACTTCCAAGGAAGTGGGGGCACGATGTGGATAGACCGTGCAAGGTGTAATTACCTGGCGCTCAGCCTCCTTCTCAGCCTTCATCTCACGCTCTTGTTCTTTGACGGCCTCTTGGTGCTTGCGCGCTTCCTGGCGCTTCGCATAGGAGGTTAACCCAGCACTGGGGCGGAAGGCCTTCTTGGCTCCATGCCAGTTTTTTCCTGCATTAGAGTGTCAGCTGGGTCTCTCGGACGATCCGGAATGAATGTAGCGGTGGGGGCCCCGAGGGGAATGGAGGCGTGCTAACCGTTCTTGCGCATGCCCAGGGCTGGGTCATTGACAGGGGCGGGGGTTTCGACAGAGGACATCCTAGCGACTGAGACGTAGTCTAAACCGTCTGTTGAGGTTATATCCACGTAGCGGACGAAGGGCGTGTAGATGGGAAGACGGATCGGTCAGGCCGCGGAAGTGAAAATTCAGCAAAAAGATTATCTCGATCTGATAAGACGGGCGCTAGTCTTGTTGCTGGTGGGTTGATGCTCCACGCCTGCTCGATGTTTCACTTGCAACGGCTGGTCTTACACAACGGAAACTTCCTAGTACTGTTCTCTACACTCTAATTACGGCCCTTTTTCCTCGGTCATCAAAATAATAGCCGAGTTCCTGCGAGGTGAGCATGACTCTCACCGCGCATATTCCCGACCAGGCTTGGCGGACTCACGTGCTTGCAGTTCCGTCGTTGATTTTGCCGCTTGCTCGTCTACACTCCCCACTTCGGTTCTCGCTCTCATAAATCGCTCGTCGAGTCCCCCCCCCCTCCTTGTCCCCCCTTTATCTTCCGTCTGAACGATGCCCTGCCGATAACACCCCCTCACTCTTTGCTTCTTGGTCCCGGGACTGTTAGAAAGCCTTGATGGCGACGGCCGAGCATGCGATCTCAGTTCGCGATGAGATGGAGTTGCCATCGCTCCCTGCAAACCAGGGAGTTGAGGCTATGAAAGATATTGTCTTTGGATCTGTGAGTCTCCTGGTGCTGAAGTGCTGTTGCTGCCCAACCAGGTTCAGGCGCTAATTTTTTCTGTCAGGCTGCTGGAATGGCAGGTAAACTTATTGAATATCCTTTCGACACAGTCAAGGTCCGGTTACAATCCCAGCCGGAACATCTTCCCTTGCGATACACTGGTCCACTGGACTGCTTCCGTCAGTCCTTCCAAGCAGATGGTTTCCGGGGCTTGTATCGGGGCATTAGCGCCCCGATGACGGGAGCCGCGGTGGAAACAAGCTGTCTGTTCTTTAGCTACCGGCTTATTCAAGATGCCCTGCGCGCTACAGTATACCCGGGCGTTGAGCACTTGCCTCTGGGTGCTTTATTGCTTAGCGGAGCGGCCTCGGGATCTGTCACGTCTTTGGCACTGACACCAATTGAGCTCATTAAATGCAAGATGCAGGTGCCATTGGAAACGACAGGCGGCAAAGCGCCTGGGCCGCTGATGCTCATAACATCTGTATTCCGTCAAGAGGGCCTTAGGGGCTTCTGGCGCGGCCAGATGGGTACTTTGATCCGGGAAACAGGTGGCAGCGCGGCCTGGTTTGGTGGTTACGAAAGCGTTTCCAGTCTCTTCCGATCATATTCAGCTGGCACGCGCTCTGCATCAGAGCCGCTTGCTGTGCATCACCAGATGATAGCTGGCGCCACTGCTGGTATTGCTTACAACTTTCTCTTCTTCCCTGCCGATACGATCAAGTCGCGAATGCAGACCGAGGATATCTCCCGACTGCCCGTGAATGGAGAGCGCCAGACATTCTGGACAGTCGGTCGTGCATTGTGGCGGCAGCAAGGCCTGAAAGGCCTGTATCGTGGGTGCGGGATCACCTGTGCGCGGTCGGCGCCTAGCTCAGCTTTCATCTTTGCTATATACGAAGGATTACGACAACATTTCGGATGATTCAGTGCAGATTCAGCATGATGATGCGTACATACTATTTCGGTGTCTTGCTCTTTGTTTCTTATACCCTGTGATGTGACCCGACAAAAGACTGGGAAAGATCCCTGCTGTTCAATGCATATAGACCGTTGCTTGATGACCTGTGGTCTCACAAAATATTTCGGTGCTAATTTAGTCTTATGTTCATAGACTAATATATTAAGTTGGCTGTTATTGCATTCTGTCATACATCATGATCTTTTCTTGTACTAGTTACTCCCGGTAGTTCCGTCTGGCGAGAGCTTTGCATCACTCCCTGCGAGTGCTACGATGCTCATTTCTCCGTGCCCTCCCTTGACTGCTGCATCTAGGAAGTCTTTGATGGTCAAAGCTAGGCCTTTCTCACTTAGTAGATCGCCCTCTGGCAAGTCTCCGCAGAGAAATGGCCCATTCATGCCACCGTTAAGCTCCCAGACCTTGTTATCTTTTAGCACGAACCCAATGAAGTGATGATGATTATCATCGTGGGGAGAGGGTGGTGCAGAGGACCCTTGAGATGCTGCATCCATATGAGCCTCCTCGAGGAATTGAGATTGGTATAATAGGTCAGCTCTCTCGGAGGGCTCTAAGGCGATCGCATCTTTCAAGAGCTGATCTAGCCTCGAGCCTGGAGAGACATATCGTCGATTTTCTAGATTGAAAAGACAATGTAGTAAGGCCATGAGACCACACGCGTGTCCGATGGTTTGCCGCATCCACATCACAGGTTCATCATGGCCAGAGCCGTGGTATTCTGGGATCGTGGGCTCAACGGACGACCGAGCAGCTTTGAAGATGGGTCGGTCTGCTAGTAAAATTAGAGCATGAATCGGGCGAGGGATCCATGATAGAAGATCAGGAGTTGTTGCGAGAATATCGTGAAAGGTGAGCCCCTCGACCACCCCGAGATTTTGGCAAAGCTTTACCAGTACCTCCGGGTTATTTTCTAGTATCCATGAGCCTAGCACTTCTGATCATCAGAGAGGACCCACCGAGAGGAATAAAGGTCTTGCAACCGTTGACGATCTGCGCTGGAGGGGCCATCTTGAAATGGCGGGAGATGCGGAGTAGAAGTTGAGATCCCCGCCTCCGCATAACTAAACATCTTACATCCTCCAGTGTTGGAGATGGTTCAGGCAACACACTCCGAAGGCATACACTTCTGACGATTTTGTTAGCTAATGCTTTCAATATTTGTCCCTTGCTGAATGTGCGTGAGGGATCAATGCCACCCGGGTCCTCAGTCTAGACAAAGGTTGCACCATGTGCCCGCTCAAACAATCCTCCAAGGTTGACAGAACAAATATACGCATCCAAGGTCCTCATTCAATTTGCTATAATACAGGCCCTTGGCAAATCTTGATCGCTATGCATCACAGAGAACCGGAATGTCTGCCTTCGATCCCTCAAGTGTCAACTTGGACACAGCTCGGACTGAAGATGTGCTATGCTATCTTGCAATCTCCGAGAATGAGTACAATGGGCACATAGGGATTCGTATCTCATCGATCTTTGTGATCTTATTCGTTTCCTCTGCTTTCACCGTTTTCCCTGTGATATCCAGGCGCATCCCAAGCTGGAAGATTCCACTCAGCGTGTACATCTTCGCTCGGTACTTCGGCACTGGAGTGATTGTTGCCACCGCGTTCATCCATCTTCTTGATCCTGCGTACTCGCAAATAGGACCGAATACGTGCGTCGGGCAATCCGGATATTGGGCTGAGTATTCCTGGTGTGCCGCGATTGTTCTCGTGTCGGTCGTCGTGATCTTCTTGATGGACCTCGCAGCAGAGGCATATGTCGAGACCAAGTACGGCATTCATCGGAATGAAGATGCAACAGATGCTTTCGTTCAACAAGAAGTCCCCGAGAGTCAAACGGACCTTGTGAATACTAGGAAGAACGATCCACCTAGTCCAGCTGTGTCGAATGTTGATCCTTGGAACCCCGAGACTGGTGGCATAATGGTCGAGCGATCTTTTCAGCAACAAATCGCTGCCTTCCTCCTTCTCGAGTTCGGAATCATCTTTCACTCCGTGATCATCGGAATGAACCTGGGCGTCAGCGGTTCCGAGTTCGCAACATTGTATCCTGTCCTCGTATTCCACCAATCCTTCGAGGGACTAGGTATCGGCGCTCGGATGTCAGCGATACCCTTCGGCAGACATACCTGGCTTCCATGGATATTATGCGCCGCCTACGGCCTGACAACTCCGATTTCCATAGCAATTGGCCTTGGGATCCGCACGACGTACAATTCTGGCTCAAAGGTCTCGTTGACTGTCCAGGGCGTGTTGAACGCCATATCTGCAGGCATTCTCATTTACAGTGGTCTTGTGGAGCTACTCGCTAGAGATTTCCTGTTCGATCCGAACCGAAGCAAGCGCCGGTCTCGGCTGTTGTTTATGGTTGGATGTACGTTATTGGGGGCGGGGATTATGGCCTTGATTGGCAAGTGGGCTTAATGAACTGCATAAATAGACAATAATTGAGTCATAAACAGAAGATCAGATAAGATCGCTGCTTGTTATCAGATTGAATCCCGACAAGGTGAATGCCGAGTCCGATGAAGAATTCCCCGAACGCGGCATATTCCCAAATGTCAAACTATTTATAATTTTTCGAGTTCTCTGGACCTGAAGTATTGTTTAGGCATAGATCCTTCTTTCCATCAGAATCTATTCGAGCGGCCCGGCATCCGCAATCGTGGAATCAGTCCACTTCGACTCCACGGATCCACCACGGAGTCTCCGCGGCCTCCTTTCATAAAACCTCAACAGCCCAGTTTCTGCAGAAGCACTCATTCACTTAAAGATTCAAGTCATGTGGAAAAAGGCATGCCTATGGGGCAAGGTATTCGTGCATATCATACAGCATCTTGGAGTTAACTTGCAACTATGGTTCACATCCCAGATACACCGGCTCACATATCGCCCTGGGCCGAACCCAAAGAATATTGTCATAATAGGTGGATCGTTCGCCGGCTTCCAAACTGCTAAATATCTGGCCAAAGTTGTACCTTCCGGGTACCGAATTATCATTGTTGAGAAACATAGCCATTTTCATCTGACGTGGTGTTTGCCTCGGTTCTCTGTTGCTGATGGCCACGACGATAAAGCATTTATTCCGTGCGATCGGACCGTCGGAACAAACAACGGATCTTGTCGCTGGGTCCAAGATGTAGTGAGCTCTGTCGTTCTTGGCACTGAGAAAAGCAGTGGTGGGCAGATACAAACTGCGTCCGGCGAGACCATTGACTACGAATATTTGGTCCTGGCGACTGGAGCTAACGCAGGCCTTCCATCTCGAGTGGCCCCAAACGACAAAACTTCTGGAGTGAAAGCATTGGAAGATCATCGACAGAAAATTCAAGAAGCCCATGATATCGTGGTAATTGGGGGAGGTGCCGCTGGCATTGAACTGGCCGCGGATGCGAAATCCTTCTACCCAGAGAAGAACGTGACATTGATTCATTCGCGCAAGACCTTATTCCACGAAGGATTCGGCATCAAAATTCATGAAGCAGTATACAATGGGCTGGAAAAATTGGGAGTAAAACTGGTCCTTGGAGAGAGACCCCAACTACCCGATGCCGCCAGCGGAGACATCTTGCTTAGCAACAATGATATGATACGTTACGACTACTTGGTATCTCCCCTCATCATCTCATATATTGATCAAGTCTAATCATGTTGATTATGAAATAGATCAAATGCACTGGGCAGAAGCCAAATACCGACTTGGTGCAGTTCTTGTCGCCCACTTCCTTCACCGCATCTGGCCACGTTCGAGTCAAGTCCACTTTACAAGTCGCTGATGATAATTTTCAGAACATATATGCAGCCGGAGACGTGGTAGATTTTGGCGTTATCAAAAATGCACGTTCTGCAAACGAGCAAGCGCAAATAGTGTCGACGAACATCGTTCGCTCGATCAAAGGCAAGAGCCTGAAGAACTATCAGCAGAAGTGGTGGGAAGGCGCCACAAAAATCACAATCGGAAAAGCAGGTATTTCGAAGTTGACTTGTCGAATATAGCTGACCATCTACTAGGGCAAGAGCGTCATGTATATGAGCGATGGGCAGGCCGAGGTCACCATTGGGATGAAAAGCGAGAAGATCGAGCTGGACAGCGCCATGGTATGGAGGTATCTGGGTGCTAAGCCGTACATAGATACATCAGAGCAGGTCTAGTCTGTTGAGATATCCGACTTCTAAGTGAATTCTATCTGGGTTTCGTGATATTCACTTGTAGATCTCGAGTCCAAAAGACGCTAAACTACTTCGGGAAGAACAGACTTTCCTCCAAAATTCACTCCAGAATTCTTTGGAGCCACCTTCACAGCAGCTTTGGTGCAGTTCTGACTGTACACTCCTCTAGAAACACGCCAATTGAGAAAGGAATATCAGAGTGAGAGCTTTCAAAATCCGTCGTCGTTCGTGACGTGGAGAAACATCTTGACACTCCGCATATAGCCAGTCGGATTGACACCCATATCGTCATGGCCAGTGCTAGCAAGTCTCTTCTCCCAGCGGAGATTCTAGAGACCCAATTGTCAACAATTGACCTCTTGGCTGCTATGTTCCCGTCGCCGGGTGAACTTGAAATCCCCGAGTCAACGACACAATGCGTGGAAAAGCTTCGAGACTGGTGCCAAGATCCTTCTCTTCCTGCACCTCAGGTTTCTTCGAGCATATATATCATCGTCGCTTTGCCAGTAAACGATGGCGAACAGTCAATTAATGTCAGTGTCACTGTTCCTTTGGAAGGTGGAAACCCAGAGACAATTGACGAGCCCCCGCCATTGAGCTATTTAATACGCCAGCCGGACTGGCTATCGAAAGCCGAGGTCGCAGAGATAGCGGCTTCAATACCCCAAAGTGACACGCTTGAGGTATTTGATTATATCCAAACAGAAGCCGGCCGTTTACTGGAAAGCAAGCAAAGCCAGGCCACTACACAGCCAGCGCAGAAGACTTCCGGCCCGGCAGTGCGAGTGTGGTTCTACTTTCCATCATTATCAACACGCAAGAAAAGAGATGATATGGTGAATTTAGCGCCGAGTTACTCATTGACTGGATTTGTTCTTGCTGGGAAACCAGGCGTGCTGTGCCTTGAGGGTACATCAACGGATATCGATTCTTACATGAGCTTTATCAAAACACATTCATGGGGCGATATCCCCAGTCATCAGAAGAAAGTTAGCGAGCGATATCGCGAGACATACATCGATCGAGTGTTCTCTGGGATGGAGGAAATTACCGACTCGCTGGGAGAACGAGGAGGACAGCGCGCCAATCGAGGGGATATGCAGGCATTGGAAGCCTGGTTAACAGCCAAGGGGTTGCAGGAGGCTTTTGAGAAAGTGATATTCTAGTTGAGTGATTGAATTTCGATTTGAATGTGAATGTGAATGTGAATGTGGGAACGATTTACAGATCAATGCCATTGTTCACACGTGGACAAGGCAGGGACCAGCATTGATAAAGTGGCCAATGTATACAATATGCGTATTATAGAATCCCTGATTGAGACTTCATCTTCCAAGTAAAAGTGCAGTAGACCAGGAAGACGGCCCTTGTGAGCAACAGTCTCATCCGACCGTTTGAAAATTTCACATTATGTTGGCTCTGGTTCTTGTTCCACAGAAACTTGTTGATAGCGAGAGCCGGGCTGGGCTTGCGCACCGAGTTCGATCTGTTCTGATTGAGATCCAGGAGTCCAGTCAGACATAAGGGACTGCTCAGAAATTCGGGGCAACCAACGACGGCCCTGAAACCCCTTTAATGCAAGCCTTATAATGTCAAAGGGGCCTGCCAAGAGACCGATGTATGTCGATAGACTAGTGAGTCTATTGTGGCGCATAATACAGACTCCGTCGATGATAAGATGGCCTTTCATTTCGATCATCAAGCCCTTCAGCTCCATGATCTTTTCAACATGCTCAGCAGCTTCTTCATCTGACTTGACCACCGTATGTAACACGGCTTGGTTATCGCTGTTCATCTCAGCTGCCATCCACATCGCAGCGACTCTCCCAAGAACGCCGGCGGTAAAAACCAGAGAAAGAAGCATCAATGCTACACTGACAGAAAGGAGTTGAGCCGATGCGAAGAGCGTGGTGCCAAAAGCATACACTGCTACAGTTGCACCTTGTGACAGGATCTTGAGAGTTGCATGAATGGGGGAATTTTTCTCGACAGAGATGATAGCATAAAAGCACGTAGCAGACAATGTTGCCGGAGCCAAGGGGTCCATCGTGACCCGATTCTTCGTGTTGATTCCTTCTTGTATCCGAACCAGAGCTGTTTTATTCTTGTTATTCATTAACTGAGAGGCAGTGTCACTGATACGAAGATTGTTGGGGGCTTTGCATATTCGCATCGTGTGGTTCTTCCCAAACGGAGCAGCAACCATGTTGTCGAAGATCGAAGTCGCCGTTACAAGAGCATACCAGAAGTACATCCAGCCCCAATTCTTTGCGAAATGAATCTAATTAGCCTCAATTCTCTTAGAGTATTGGTATATCTTACCAAGCACCACCATGGAATAATAGCTCCACGCTGACAGTACCACATGGCGATCAAAAGAACCACCGTCATTGTTAGCTGAACAGCCACTCCAATCCAAATCTTCCTGTATGAACCCCCCACATCATCACACGCTCTATCGTAGACTTGGCCAGCAAAATGAGAGGCATCGCGCGTTGCTCTGGTTTTGTCGTCCTCGTCGAACGCATCTGCTTCTGATTTCCTCCGTTTATGACGGCGTCGCGGCTTCGTAGGCATGATGCCTCCGTAATCATACGATGTATTTGGGTCATAGTCTCCTGCTTTTGACGGAGTAACATTTCCTCCCAGGCTCAAGAACATACTCAATATTCCAGCAAACGGCACTAGTCGGAAAAGCACCCACATTTCTCTCGTGGGAGCTCCAAGGATAGCGCTTGCGGTGGGCAACAGGCTCAAGGCACCTGCAGCTCCTGCATATTCTGCGGTACTAAGTTGGTTGGAATTATTAAGAGCCCAGCTAAGATTGCTCAAGCACTGCACGTCACTGCCAGAGCGGATGAGCATCCCCCGATCGCCCCAGACTTTGATGTCGAACCATGCATGCTCGGACCTGGCAGCGGCTTCAATCTCGGGAATAGTGTAGTTGAGTGGAGTAAACTCTTCTACAGTTTCCGGGCTGGCATGTATTCCGATTGAGAAGTACAGAAAGATAATGATTAGCATAAGGCCTGAGTGATGAAACTGTCGGAGGCCATGAGCGTGGGGACCTTTGGGAATTGCTCTAAGCCCTAAGAAGCGCTCTGGCAATATTCTTCGTAGCGGCTTCATTTTGTACACCAAAAGGCAACGAACATTGTTCTGCATGTTTCCATGACCTGAGATTATATACCAGACTGCTTGGGGCTGATACACATTCTAAAGTCTTATCTCATGGCTTCTCAGCCTCACTTCATCCAAAATTAGCGCTCGGGTGCTTGGGCCCATCTACACGAGGGGCTGGATACCCCATACTCGAATAGATTAAAATCCGTGGGCTGGCAAAAAGCAAATCTACTTCTGAGGTACTTAACACGAACGACCATACGTGTGACTGCTGCTGGTCTATTTAGATGCCAATCAAGTCGACGACGGCGCTCCAATCGGCACACACTCCCCAAGATGAGTTAGCATCTCATGCGTCTGCTGCATCAGTTGCACTTAGCTGCACGTAAGCAAGTCCCCATGGGACAGCCTGTTTGGATCGCCTCTTCTGAGATGCCGGACATTATCTCCTTCTCTAGCGCCGTGGGCATCAAAGCGTTCCGCTAGTCGACGCCTCCTCGTGTCCCGACTAACCTCCACAAAATCTTGTCTTTTCTGATCCCGAATGCTTGATTCGGAATTGGCTTTCTGCTCTTTCTTACTGTAGATCGAGGGGCATTTGAGCAATAGTATAGCAGAGGCCACAGCGCCTACAACTGTACAAGTGTCTCCATCGAGGGACTACCTTCACATCTCCTACACATGCTAATGATCCTCTTCGAGTCTTGGAGGAATACCAATAGAAATAGTAATACAGAGATGGAAATTCGAAAGATAACTTAGCAGCTAAATAATACACCGAAGATTCTTCATATGACAAATGTCAACGTCGGAGGCTCGTAATTCGCTTGTTGTAACTTTGAGTCCGCTGCCATGATCTTAAAAGTTTCATTCAAGTAGTTGTGAATAGTATCAATAAACTCAAGCCTAATAGTATATGTTTTGTTGCCAACGAGAATCGCTGTTCTGATAAGCTCTCCGGAATGGAGATCGCCGACCTGACCCCTCTTCAAACAGCAAAAGAAAAGAAAATAATCGAGTAAAACGAAAAAAACACCGCGGACTTGATCCCCCCTCCTAAGCCAGATATCTAGACAAGCACGAGGAGGCATCTGGCGCAGACCAAGATGGAGGCTATCTAATCGCGATAAAGAACTCCCCCGCCTTCCACTGCAACCTTTCCTCCTCAAACATCCAACATGCCACCAATCCCCTCCACGATTACAGCCCAAGAGCTGCAGACCTTGTCAACCAAGGCCATCGAAGCAAAGGCCGTCGCCTACTGCCCGTATTCCAAGTTCCGCGTGGGCGCTTGCATTCTCACTGCGTCCGGCGAGTTCGTGGTCGGCGCTAATGTCGAGAACGTCGCTTACCCTGTAGGAACATGTGCGGAGCGAGTTGCCTTTGGCACTGCGGTTGTATGTATCTAAGAATGGCTTATAGCGAGATCTAAAGGCTGATATCTCTTAGGTGGCGGGGCATAAAGACTTCAAGGCGCTCGCGGTGGCGACGGATATCAAGCCGCCCGCCTCGCCTTGTGGCATGTGTCGGCAGTAGTATGTTTATACTATTTAAGAGTTCTTACGGATCGGGGGCTAACATATTACTAGCATCCGCGAGTTCACCTCGCCGTCATTCCCAGTGTACATGTATGACGCTGATGGCGAGTTCACAATGAAGACAATGGGCGAGGTATGAGACGCAGATTCTGCTTGGTAGCCCCTACTGATAATCTATAGCTTCTGCCGGATTCTTTCGGACCAAAAGACCTGCTTGGCTAAATTACATTTGATGAGTCAAGCCCTGGTAGAGATTAAGACTAGGAAGCATCTATCCGATTAAGAGGACTTTGAAAGATGAGCAAGTCTATCTTGTGATCCGGAAATACTACATCCAGCTATGAGAAGCCAAATTTGATATGGCGTATGAAGATACAGAAAATGAAAGACCGAAAGGTCAAGGAAATAAAAGACAAGATCGCAGACATGAACGCTCGTAATGTCACATCAATAATCCAATCAGTATCTGACCAAAACTCTCCCCAAGTGGTAGATCAAATGTAAATAAAACACTCCTGGACTATGCCTCCTCGTCCTCGTCGAATTCATCAGCTCCCAATAACTCATCCTCATCGTCTACCACATGCGTATAATCTCCCCGTCGTGCAGCAAAAGAGCCTCTTGTCGCGTAAGGCCTCTGGTAACCCCGCCGCGAGCGCATCATGCCACTCACGCTACGCCACAGGCTGTTTCCAAGGAGTGGCAGTGACTGGGCAACAGCAACAATTCCAGCGATGATAGCCACCGGAACGGCGAGCAGGATCGAATCCTTTGCGAACAGTCCTTGAGAAGCACCTGAGCCTTCGCCAAGGCGAATCTGTCCGAACTTTCCGTCCCATCGAGTGTAGACGAAGTATCCAAATGCAGCGGCCGCGGTGATCGGGATGACAATGGCAAAGAAGAGCCCCACGCCGCTGATGCCGTGCTTGCGCTCGAACTCCTTCTCTTTGTTGGGGCAGGGTCGGGGGACGATTCGGTCGAGGTCTTGGTCGCCGCTCTGGCACGTTGTCTGTGGAAGACGTCGGTATCCGGTGGGTTCGAAGTATTCAATCGAGTCGGGATTTTCGATACATTGGATGCTGTGATCGGGCTTAGGAAGGCCAGGTACAAGACCACAGCTACCGTCGCTTTGCATTTCGTAGTTGTAATCACTGAGAGAAGTTAGCAGAGCTCTGAGTTGAAACTTTTTAGACATACCATTCAAAGTCAGCACGGGTACAGGTGCAGTTGCCGCCGACCTGGTGGATATGGGGTTCGCGCCAGTCGATCCAGCATTGTGCTTCGGGCTTCTTGCGATGGTAGGACTCAACATGGCCGAATAGGCAGTTGTCCTGTTGCGTCGGATGCTTCGGGGTCCACAGGTAGTAGTCCTTGCCCTCGTCTGTTTCCTCGTCGAGAACACACTGGCGATCCCAGATACCGCTGAAGTCGAGGCTGACGGTTGTCAGGCTGTACTTGGTGCTCTCCGTTTCTTTGCCCCACAAAAGGAACTTCTTCGAGGTATCGGAGGGAAGCGTGGTGATCTTGTAGACAATCATCTCTGATTCTGCGAACTGGAATTCAGTCCATGTCCGGCCCTCATCAAGACTGTAATGGACGACCTTGGTAGGCAGCTGCTCATTGACGAGTACAACCACTGAGCCGGCATCACCAAACTCGTACAGGTAGCGGCCCTTCTTGACTTGTTTCCAAGTGATACCATTGTCATCACTGAGGAAGGTGTCGGCGTCGCTGGCACTGCTCAAGTGCTCGCCCACGTTGCCATAGCCGATCAGCATGCCCATCGCGGATCCAGAGTAAAAGGTGGTTCCAGGATCATTTCGCTCTGTGTACTGGTGAAGATGCAGGGCGCATTCGTAATTGCCTTCTCCCTGAGTGACGGAACAATCGAACTTCTTGCCATCTACATCCGTGGTCGGAGGGCTTAAAAGCATCCACTGGCCGCCGTCATTATGGGTGATCACCGAGCGAATCTTCTTTGCATCCCCCTTGCTCTCGACTTCGTCCTTGTTTCCAACGACATTGGCAAGAGAAACACCCTCAGTGCCGGTGATGTGTTCAAAATCAACGTAGTCGCCATTAGAGTTGATGGCCTCCAAGCTCTGGATGAAGTATGTTCCATTGCTGTTGCTCTTGACAAGCGAGCCATACTCGTGGTCGCTAGCATCGTTCACAGTTGCGTAAATGAATAATGAGTAAGGTGAGCCAAGAAGGACTGTCCATAGCTTGACATCAACGTTGAAAGGGAATTGAGCTTCGGCAAAAGTCACGCCGTCGACGCTGGTGCTGACGTTGAGGTACTCGTGCTTTTCTGTCGGGAAAGTGGCCACAACAAAGAAGTCATTCATGGTAATGAAATGGGCAATGTTGCTGTGAATGACAGTCCTCTCCGACCAATCATCCAGGTGTTCACTAGACACTAGCTGTCGATCCTTGGCGGTGTTTTCCTGTTTGAATTGCTCGCAGAGAACCAGCTCTTCGCTGACGTTCCGCTTCTCGCTATATGCAAAGCGACAGGAGCCGACGCCCTTGAGCATCGGGTGCCATTCACTGCCACGGTTTTTGCTCCAATAGGCATCAAGTGGACAGTTAGCTCCAGTACACTCGTCGTCAGTGCCAACCCAAAGCAACCAATCCTGGTATTTCTCGTGGAAGGCAGGCTCCATAGGAGAATTCTTGGTTGGCTTCTTGAACTTGCGGAATGTGTATCCACGGTCGATGGTGGAATAGATGTACTCTCCAGTAGTTATGAAGTAGGCGCAGTCAGTGAAGTATGGATTGGGGGTCATCGAGGTGAAGCTAACATCCTTCACACTTGCAGGCTGTTCCCACTTCTTGCCATGGTCATGACTGACGTATAGCTTGAGGTTGTTCAGCATGAAGAGGGTCTCGTCGTCACCCGAGTTACTTGACTGCCGTTCCATGTAGAAGACGCTTGATGGCTCATTTGCGAAATGCTGCGGCTCTCCTGCATGGACCTTGCCATCCGTGACAGGCGAGCTTGTGGAGTTTCCACAAGAGCGCTCAATCTCTTTGTCAAGATCCTTGTCTCCGTTGCGGCGACATGCGTTGCCGGGAATGAGTCGCCATCCAGAGGGCCCCTTGTAGGTGTCTTTTGGGTCCTTGCATTTGCCTTCGGGTGCAGTCAATTGGACAGCAGGAACACACTCCTTTCTATCTTCAGTGCGTCGGAAGTTATAGTCACATTCGAAGTCCTCAGCAGAGCAGTCACATGGCTCAAAAACAGGGGCGCTCAGCTTAAATTCCTGCTTGATGAAACAGTCTGCGTTCGCCTTTCGTCGCTCGAAGGACTGCTTATGGCCCATGAGACAATCCGGCTGGCCCTTCTCATCAACGCGGGCAGTCCAAAGCTCAAGGTCATCCTTGCCACACTTGCGCTCGTGCAGGTTTTCAAAGTCGAGGGAGTAGATGAGATACTTATCGTGATCCTCTTTGCCGGCAGAGTAACCCACAAGCAGGAACTTCAGACTGGTGGAATCCGGAGTTGTGGTCAAAAAGGCTGGTTTGATCTTCTGCTTCAGCTCAATCTTCTCCCAGGTCTTGCCCTGGTCGATAGAATATTGAACCTCGTCGGTCTTCTCATCATCCTCCACGGCGACGATGACGCCGCCTTGGTCGCCAAATTCGAATCGGTGAGGTCCCTCTAAGGCCTTTCTCCAAGTGAGACCGGCATCATTGGAAACGTATAGATCGCCCTTAGAGTATTCCTTGAGATGATCACCTGTGTTACCAACGCCCATCACCAAGCCTGGCGCAGGGCTGGAGAAGATGCGGCCCAGAACAGCCAGCTTGTGGAGCCTGTCATAGGAAGTCATAGAATGGAGGTGCAGCTTCTCATCGCCAACCTTGAGGGGCTGGAAGCTACTGCCATCGTCGAAGCTGATCTTGCTGGTGAGCAACTTCTGCTCCTTGTCTGGTTCTCCTACCTTCTCCCAGTTTTTGACGGTGTTGACAAGCACAATTCCCTGGATGTTGGCAATTTTCTCAAAGTCGACCAGGCCATTCTCATCACGGTTCGTGTGTTCCACATTCGGGGAAAAGTATGTACCATTAGAGTTGGACGAAAATAGAACGCCCACGCGGTTGTCCTCCCACGTCGTCTGTACATCCACCTGAATGCTATAATTCGTGCTCTCCAGCAACGTGAACGCATCCTGCTCAATCCGGTGTCCTCCGAATTCCGCGCGGTGCCATTCCTTGGCATCATCACTGATGTACAATGCCAGCTCAGTCGTACCTCGAGATTGAACACCAGCCACGATGTATTTCTTCACAGCACGAAGCTTGATTTCCTTGCCGCTCACGGGCCGCCCGGGATTAAGGTTGACCTCGGTACCTTCCACGTCATGGCTGAAGAAGTCATCGGAATAGACCAAGCGCACCGCATTGTCTGTCGCCTTCAAGCCCGGTACAACACAGAGCACACGGTCTGCCAATCCGTCCAGACTTTCAAGATCCTTGCCGAACTCCGCGGTCCCAGCAGCCCAGCTACACTCGTAGATCATCTCGCGCAGAGGGCGGATCGTCTTGAAATCGTCCGTAGTGTAGAAGCTCTCCGTGTGCCAACCACCCAGTATGTTGAATCCCACGGTCGAGAAGATCACCTTCTTGGCGTCCCAGCCGTTGAAGCTGAGCGGGCCCGTCAGGCCAGTGATCAGCGGCGCCGCATCAAACTTGAATCCATTCCATGTCTTGCCCTGGTCCGTGGTGATCCAATGCTTCGAGTGCTTGCCAACAACATAGGCGCGGTCATTGTCCTGCGGATGCTGGTAGATAGCCTCAACGGCTCCTTCCATAGTGCCATCCTCGCCTTTGACAACCTCCCATTTACCTCCGCCATCGAATGATATGTGTGCGGTGTTCGCGATATCGTTGAAAAGAATCGTATTCGTGCCTTCGAAATAGAACAGATTGAGGGGCGCGTAGTCCAGCTCGGTGGCTGAGGCCTTCGGTTTATCCCCCTTGGCGGAGGTCGGCTGTGCGGTCCATACCAGCAGCAGGCCGACCACCAGCAGCAGCCACCTGGGGATCATGACTGAGAATGCTTCGGCATCTGAAGGGAATCGATTCGAGGTGGTTTCGGGGAGACAGCGTCTACTGCGCGCGGGCCGGTCCGGGAATCAGCTGTCGCAGCGCTAATCGAGAAAAAAGAGCTAGATGTGAATTGATCCACAGAAAGGGTCGAGAAGTGGTACTTGGAAGAGACCGTAAATGAAAGAATTCGTAATGGCGTAATGAAGGAAAGAGTTGGGGAAGCTGGTTACGAATGTCTGGCGTGGCCTCAGCCTGGAGCTTGCAGATCACGTGAGGCTTATCGCGTCGCGAACCGTGGGACTCCCGCGGGCCACGAAGTATGGAAAGGAGACTGTTCCATGGATAAGTTCTACTTTTACAGAAAATAAATAAGAGTGCAATCCAGCTCAGAATCGGAGACTCAAGGTCTCAATGTATCATTTCGCCACGTAGCCACAAGAAGGGGGAATCGAGAATATAATATGTACAAAGCGCTGAACAAAGTGAAAAATAGATACACGAAAATACGAGGTAGAAAACACCTAGACACGCTGAAATGCCCCAATCGCCTCCCTACCTCAAGCAATGCGCTAGAAGAAGAAAGACAAAATAAAAGTTGATAAAGGGAGATTCAAGCGCTGAAAGAACGGATCATCATAAACAAGAACATGCAGGAAGTGCAGAGCAGATACAGCTCAGGGGCTTGGCTTGACATGAGGGCCAAAGCAGGTTTATTTAAACACGCCGACGCAGCTTGCGCCACATCTTCTTCACGACCCCTGACTCATCCATATCAGAGTCCCAGATGTGCTGGTTGCGATCAGCCGGGGGGAGGTCGGCGAGCCGCAAAGGATCTTCAGGCGGGGTGGGAGATTCAGTGCGCAAGTCAGGGCGAGTCAATGTCATCTTGAGAGTCATTTCCCGGTTTCCTGGCAGAATCTGAGGTGTTATCTTGGTTGGTTTTACTGTCTGGCTCCGTTGGCTGACAGAGTGGCTATCCACTGAAGGACGCGGTGCTTCCCGGATTTGGGTTGATGCGCGTGGGGCGACAGTGTCTTCTACCACCGAGGTCCCCGGGCTGCCGACGACGGTGCCGTCATCCTCTTCGAAGAAGGTACCTGAAAAGTCTGCGGTACCGGTGGACTCGAAGGAGAGAGGAGAGAGGGGAGAGTTGATAGTGGGCGCAATGTTCTCCTTGTCTTGGTCTAATGATGGGAATCCGAATTCAATTGCCTCATCGAACTTTTGTGGCGAGGCGAGATAGACCCGCAGCTTGAGTCGAGCGTCGGGATCTTGGTAGTATTGTGCGGATGGATCAATGCTCGACGTAGAAGATTTAGGATGGTGGTTTGATTGTTGTCGAGATGCAGGGCGAGAGACAGATTGTCGGGCCAGGGGAGACAATGGCGTTGTCTGACTCGGCGGTAATGATCGTGGGAACGAAGTAGTCTGTCGATGCCTCAGAGCCTGTGTCGAGAGGGATAGGGGGCGACGGAACGAAGGGCGCCGCCGTGGCTTCGAATTGGTGATGGCGGCGTCCGCCACATGAGCATGGTACTCGTCGAGGGACAAGTCGAGATCTCCATCCTCGTCGAGCCACCGGAAATTGTCGTAGAAAGTTTGATCCATCTTTGAATTAGGCTTATGCTTTAAATTGTCCTGCTCTGATTCTGAATCAGACTCCCAAAAGACAGAGGCTGTCTCGGCTCCAGCGAGGGTCTCGTCCGAGGGTAGACTGTCTGTCGATTGGCGTTGTCGAGTCTGTTCCCGTCGATAAAAAACTTCGTCGGCAGCGTCGAGGATCACACTGCCGCGATACGCAGAGAAAAAGCGGCGACGCTCTTCAGGGGAGAAGTGCTTTTGCTGGATCTTAGCGGGGAGAGAGTGAAAGCATTGCGTATCGGCCTGGGCCACCAGATAGGCGAGTTGCAGGGATCCGGGCTTGCGTAGCTTCTTGGGCGAAGAAGAACGTTTGTCTAAACCTCTCCTCCGAGGCGAGGCCCGCAACGCACGCGGTGAAGAGGGGCCTAGGCGGGCGTTGGACCGAGGGGTCCGGCCATGGAGGTCGTGCATGGCCCCCTGGACCGGGTCTTGGGCTAGCCGCATGCGCAACCGCTCAACATTCGAGAAGAACTAGTGCGGGTCAGTCGAAAGCGAACATCAATGAACGAACAGTGGAGGCGTTGTGGGGATCCGACAACCCCGTGCGCCAGTGCCGCGGAGCCACCAGGGCAGCGCCATGGATGATAGCGCGGGAGACGGTGGCCCCCACTTGTGATTCAGGGGGAAGAGAGAACAAAGAGAACATGATCACCCTGCGGTGAGGCAGGGGGTGGAACATGTGGCAAGTGGGCTCTGTTGTTGATCATCCCAAGGAGGAAGAAACCCGCGCAGTGGGATCAGACAACGCGCCATGAATGGAAGCAGGGGAGACGAGCATGGGGCAGAACACGACGAGTCCACAAGGAAGAGCCTGTCACAGCGCCGACCAGAAGGAAACTTGCGCCGTGGTGGATATGGCAATCCATAGAGACGAACGGGATGTGCGGATGGCGGAGAAGGTGAAAAAACAGAGTTGGGTGGAGAGTTAGGGTTCCAGCATTTGCACTATCGAGTGCGCTATTATCACCCTCGATCCCCCGATGCAGATGATGTCAAGCTCGGACGATCGAAAGAAAAAAAAAAGAAAAAGAAAAAGAAAAAAAAAGAGAGAGAGAATCCCTTACCTTACGCCGCACTGCTGGGGGCAGAGCGTCAAAGTCCTCCTCGCGCGATGCATGCATTGTGGAATATGGGTATCGTGTATTGTGCATTGTTTATGTCGTAGTCCTCACACTCGGTCGAGACACATCAGAGTCATCCCAGTGCAATCAGAGGATCGGCAATTCGGCCAATTCGAGATCGGGGAAGACAAGAATTGTCGAGGTCGATCGAAGCCCTAAGTAGAAGGTGGCCGGAGGAACCGCAAGAGATACGAAGAGCTCCGACGAAGAGTGTTCAATATTCCTACTATTGACTTGTTCTCATGGCCTCAAAAATGGGTTGGCAGTGTTAAGCGAGGCTTGGTAGCGAGATCTTTCGAACTAGATCGTAGCGAAGAGGGTAGCGAGGAGGGGAAGCAGCAGAATATAAGTCCAGCCAGCATCGAGTGTGGGGACAGATGGGATCGCAGTCACACAAGGTTTATACAGGTCTACACGACATGGGGCTACATGGTATATAAGGCAGCGATGTAGGGATAACGGTGTTTACGGAGTCCCCAGAAGTATAGTACAGCCGGCAGTCCAATGACCACAAGGGATCAAGCTCTGGGATCTCTTGGGCTTGTAGTTTCCGGTCATGATTGGCGGGCAACGACCTCGTAAGTTGGTTTGGTCTTGGAGAGCTGTTGGTCTCCGGACCTTTTAGCCTCGTTCAGGCTCTTCCCGGCTGCTGGCCTGCTAGATCTGCCTGAAGGAGGGGACGGTCTTCCAATCACGGAGCATCTGAGCGCGCTGGACCTGATCAGCCTCGGAAGAAAAGGTTGGGAAAGTGGAGAGAGCAGCCAAAAAAAAAAGGGCAAATAGCGAGAAAAAGAAAGGAAAAAGTGGGTTCGTGAACCACAGCATCCAGTAAAGTCCAGAGAGCAAAAGGGACGCACAGACCGGAGCTGTGACAGCTAATCTATTTCAAGACCTGTCACCTTGGCTCTACTGCATCTCACTGGCGCGTCGTCTCTGGAGATTGCTGTCTGTGGATCGTCATCAGGGCCGTCTATGTGACCAGTCACGAACCCTCGATCGGGGTTTCTGGGATGAACTGCTGTTCTGTAGCGTTCGCTGGCCTGTTTCAGGTCTTCCCACGACATGGCCATGTCATCGCAATCTCACATGGAGGTGGTAGATGCAGAGGCGCAGCTTGTTTCTAGTGCAGGGTCGGTCAGGCAGCTTAGGGTACCGACAGCATCTGTCCAACCGGGCCATGAGTTGCTCGGTGTGACGCAGACCCCGGTCGCCAGCAGGAATGCGGATGCAGTAAGGGGCAAGCCAATAAGGTGAATCCCCATGAGGTCCGTGAGTCTAGAGGATTTGCGAGAAGTCGAGACGGTGAAAGGATGTTTGCGGGAGCGATCGCTCTCAGCCTTAAGCCCTAACGGCGCGAACTGAAACCCTCGGCTTCCTGAAACACGTCAATTGCATTATGTACAGAATCCTGCGACTGTTGAGACCCTGCTGTCAGCTTGTGGAGATCAGACATTTCAGACTCTTTCCCAATCCCGACAATGGGGTTTGGAAAGGCGTGCTGCCAGTGTGCAGCTTGCGCGACCTCTACAAATTACTCCGACGGCATGAGATTAGGGCACAGGAAAGGGGGGTCAATATTCCGCGGGGAAAATAAGGAATTACAAATACATACTCCGTAAAACAGAGGGAAAAAGAAATAAAGGAACAAAAGAACAGGAACAAAGCAAACGCGGACCCCAACGGGGCCACGCACAACAGGGACCATGGAATGCCTTACCGATGGCGCACGCGAGAAAAGTCTCGAGTCTGTCCTATTAAACACCGTCTGAGGCTCTCGAACCGTGTTTTCCATCGTATTCGTGGCTTCAGAGCTATCGTTAAGCCACCGATCTAGTATCATATGTAGAGAACACCAATGCACAGAATTACCGAGATCCACATTTGACCTGTCACTCTACACTCAAACTGCAGTTAGTGGAGAATGCATGCGAGTAACTTGACATGTCCAGGTTCCATATTGTGCGCCGTTTTAACTTTGGATATATCGATTTCTATGCAGAACATCTAGAAGAAAAGCCACGCGAGTTCAGATTGATAAGACCCACTAGTCCCCCAGAATTCACCAGACGCCCCCAAATTCGGTGTTTTCTCCCGACATCAAACAAAGAAAGTGTCCTGGTGGCACAGATCCACCCAGGGGATACCAAAATCATACAGTAATTAGAATCGTGGGTATCTGACGAGTCCAGGGCCGGTCCAAGGTGGCCACACAAAAAGAATTCTGCTCCTTACAGAGCATTCAGCACCTGCTGCATAGCCAGCGTGTTCGAGTCTTCTCGCCGTGAGACATAGGCACGCACTTCCTGAACGCTGAGCTTGGCTTCCTGGTTGCCACGGCTGGCAGCTCCCCCGGTCGTTCCACTGGCGGCACCTCCTCGGATACGTTCTCGGAGCGCTTCCGTGCCGACGACAAACAAGCTCCCAACTTCCAATAGCACGTCCAGCGCGCCACCGGGGGCCTTGGCGTCTTCCTCGATGTTCCACGACTTCAGCAGCTCTGCGTACTGAGTCATGTCCTTCGTCACCATGAGACCACCTGGCCCGCTGACGGCAAACCGCTTGAAGTGCTCCAGCAGCAGGCCACGAGTCCCCATGGCAATCTCTGTGAGCACTTGGCGCACGTTTGTCCCACTCGATGGCAAGGAAGTGCGGGCAATGTTATGCAAGCGGTTCAGGAACGTGCAGATCGAGGCGCAGGTCTGGAAATTAGGGCAATTAGTCAAAATGCAGGGGGTCGGGCGGAGCAATCATGTGGTACTTACCGGGGTTTGCAATCGCTCTAGCCATGCGGTATTGTCCGTATCTCGAGGTCGGAAGTCATTCTTCTTCTGCCCAGAAAGTAGCCGCCCAACCCATGTCAACGTGGCATCAATAGTCTTCTGCTCTATCGTATTAATCTTATCCTCGAACCGTGATGTCGCCTGGGCTGTGCGCTTCTCCATGTCCCGACGGGTAGTGATGCTCCCCGCTGCCAGCGGAATCAGCACCGCATTGATACACATGATCATCAATGTGGTGATGCTGATCGTAGTTCGAACCGATGGGAGGTAGCCGAAGTCTGGCTCTGTTTTACCGGATTCTTGCGCCGTGGCTGCGTCCAAGGCAGCATCCAGACAAACATCTACGTATCCATCGCCCATAGTAAGCAGCAGCAGATTCAACATAGCTGACACGTCTTTGTGAGTATCAGTGTTGACGCTCAGCTCTAAGCCACGGCCCACTGCTTCCGCCAGCCATTTGAGCATGCGCTTGGCGTCGCTTAAGCTAGGCTGTCCGTCTTCTTCGGCAAGTTTGATTTCAGTCAGCCGCATCGTCTCGGGTATGTCCGCGAGCCCGGCAATCTGGAGTAGCATCCTACGCTGGATGGGAGACATGTCTGGTGAATCAAGCCGAGCAATGAAAGCATCTCGAGTGGTAGAGAGGAGCTCTGTCCCGGGTCTTGATAGAGATGCCATGAAAGTAGTGGCTGCCTTTTTGCGGCGTGCTTGCGAGCTTGTAAATCGGAAAAGCAGCGCATTGAACAGCTCCTCCAAAGTCCGCTTTTCGCGCTCAATATAGGATGACCCGACGAAGTATGGTACGAAAAGCTCCTCGAGCTGTTGATCCAACAGCAATGCAGTCTGCGAGGAGATAGGATCCGGGTGTTCTGTCAACCCATGTGCTTTCAGGTCGTCCACTAGTGAACTGATATAACCTCGAGAGCTCTGCAAGCACCGTAAGAATGCTAATGATGAAACACCACTAGCTTTCTCGAGTACCATCTCGAGTCGCTGTTGAATCGATTGCTGGAAGACTCGCTGCAGGAACTTTCCAAGGACCTGATCGTAGTAAGGGAATGCTCGCTTGATAATAGCTGATTCTTCTTGCACAACCACCTTCACTTCATCAAGAAGAGACTGCAGGCTAGGCTCTACACCAGGTAGCTCTGCGTCTGGGTCTGCTAATTTCTCCCAAGACTCTGCATCGCCTCCTACCTCCTCCGTTACCAGTTGGCTGCGATCAATAAAGAACTGATGCTGGTTCACAAACAATGCAATAACACTGGAGCCACTGTTGAAATCTTGCAGCACTGTAGCACAATCCTTCATGCCGTCAAAGTTGGCTTTGCGGTAAAACTCATCGAACTGCTTCAACAGATCCTTCTCCAAAGTCTCAGAGTACTTTTCAATAATCTCCCGCGTGTTCCGACGAGGCGAGTCGGTTCCGCCGCTCAAATCCTCCGTGGAAGAGCCGCGATGGCCGTTTGTCGCAGATGGATTTTCTTGCCAGCTCTGAGGATCCAATCTTTGACTGATGCGTAGCAATTGACGAGCAATATGGGCGGATCGCACCTTCGCTTCCGCCGTGCCTGAGCGCCGCAGGTTCTCCAGTAGAGAGATCTCGCCGCGGTTGCAGACACCGTCCCAGCACTCCAGCAAGAAGTGTGCATCCAAGGCACGGCGACGCTGTCGGTCCAGTTCCTCCAGTCTTCTTCCGGTTTCCACAGCCATATTTCCTGTCCCGCCTTGGCCGGCGGCGCTTTCTAACGTGGTGCCATTCAGCGAGGTGTCGAGTTGCTGGAACGAATCGATTGTCTGTCGGAGTTTGCGACCGAGTGTAGTAAGGTTTTGCGAGTGTTGAGCCTCTGCGCGGCGCACTGCAGCAGACAGCTCATTTTCACGGATTTCGAGGTCGCCCGAGAGCTCTCCAAGGCGTTGCTGGGCTCCCTCGAACGTGCGGATGAGGGGTTTGGGATCGAAGGGTTGATTAGGGGTAGGCACGCCGGAGCGACGGCCGGAGATGGCTGTATCTGAAAGAGCCTCGATAAACTCCTTGACAATGAAGTCTCGACTGGAGAAGTCCTCGAGGGAGAAGCTGGGGCCCTTGGGGAAGACGGTGCGGGCGGGGTTGGACGTGACTATTGATGCATTGTCGGGCATCATGGCGAGCGCAGAGTGTGAGTCATGGGGGTAGATTGGCGCGTATTGAATAGCCCGGCAATTGAAACGTAGGAGCTCCCAAAGGCCAGAGTGACTTGCGAAGCCTGAGAATCCGGGGAAAGCTGAGGCAACGCGAGGTTTGGCGGTGCGGGATTCCACCGCCCGCCTCAACGGCAAGTACAGTCTGTTATCAGGTATCCTGAATGCAAGTACTATGCATTTATATACTAGTATGATGAATTGGGTGATCAAGTAATATGATCTTCATTAGATAGCTACTCGATTTGAGGCAAAATCAGGGCGAAGTGTCATATATCTTTCCACACTGGATGTATACCTATGCATCCCAGTGGTAACACACTACGAGTATCCGTCTCAAGTGCTATACCTTTAGCCTACCTAGGTAGATGCGCCCGCACTTAATACCTAATACTCACCTAGATACTTCAATAAGCCGATAATAGTCATGATCATCGAGCTGTGAGTATCCAGTTCCCCATAGAGGAAGTAAACAGAAGATGTGCATTCAGATCTACAATCTGGGAGCCTAACATTTTTGGACGTGCAATGACAGTAGGTTGTCACCTACCAGATAGGAACATACTCAAATTCATTGAGATCAAATTGAATGATACGGACATGCACGAAGTATTAGGCCTACGTTCTGAGTGCCACAAGGACATAGTGAATGGGAGACCTGCGTAGGTAAAACACAATCAAAAATGATTTAATATTGACGCCTGCAGACGCAATCATCTGCGTACTACCCATATATGTAAATGTATACGATTAGCTCTACTATTATAAAGCTAATAGTTAGTCATTATAGTATATAATATGCTGAATTCTAGTAAAAATTAAATATTAATCATCTCCATCCCTTTCTTACCGAATCCACCCCTTCTGTAAAGGCACGCCCACGAGCTAGTGATCTACCTCCAACTAGGCCAAAAGACCACTATCACCGCGCAATGTGCGTGGTCATGCTCGGGTGCCCTTATATAGTACGCTTTTGATAGGATTTGAGTCGTGACACCTTCGTTACACCACCTCAAAAAAACCACTCAACCTTTAAATTTTTGATAAGTTACTATAACCTTCCTGTACAGGACAACTTCTGCCCATACCCAAGAAATCTGACCACTGACGGATCAGCCCCCGGTCCCATCAGGTACGCTGTAACATAGTATGATATGGAAAGTCGGACAAAAATCAATTTGAATTTAGGTCGATTCTGCCTTACAGAATCTCCATCAAAGACTTCACAGCCGAGACGTTTGCGGCACAGGCATACCGAACTCACGGAAGGCTTTCTTCCAAAATCTCTTTTCATTATTAGTTCGATACCGTTCTGGCTCATACTTGACCAGAGCTGGGAAGAACTCCTGCATCAACGCAACCCCTGCCTTGGGGAAAGTTTTCTCCAGCTCACGGATAGCTCCGCGAACACCAGGCGTCATACGATAATCCAGTTTCTCGTGCCACTTTGCCGCCACATCATCCATGTCTTCATCTGAATTATCATCATCGGTATTTTTTGGCCAGTCGAAGCCAAGACCAATAATAGTTGGCCGTGTGGGGTATGGCTGAATGTGCATATTGAGAGCTGTGGGAGATCTCAAAGCGGCACTGGCGTAGATGTTTTGCACCATACCCAAGCCCCCAATGAGCACAAGGAACCATGTGTTCTCTTTTAGCCCTGATACCGTAATTAGGAGACACGTCCACAGTATGACCAGACCTCCTAGAAGCCAGGGCGTCTCGACAAGTGACTCTGATATCGCGGTCGCCATTTTCTCCAAGTCAATCGCACTATCCTTGCCGACGAGTACCATGGCGTGGCGATGGCCGTTACCACGGAGTAGGCATACAATCTTGGTTTTACTTTTGAACCTGTTGTTTGAATTGAGCCGCGGGCCCGCCCATTTCTCGAGATCCCATTGTCGGAGACTCCCTGTAAGTAGAGCAAAAGTCGTACCGCAAGCTGTAAGAAGAAAGATACCCCAATCCCCGAAGCATATCCACGGTACAATAGATATTAAGATCTGCGCTGCAATTACTAACCATCCTATGATCCAAACATGATCAATTTTGGGCTCCCCTTGCTTGATCTCAAAGATATCAATCCGTAAAGATACATTGAGTTTGGTGGCAGCTAAGTCTGCAAATTCGGCCCCTGGTGTTTTCTCTACTCTCATCTCATGATCCCGGAGGATTCGCCCGAGCAGCCAAGAGCGATTTTCTCGGGCATACCCAGTAGAGCAATTAATGACTTTGGAGTGACAGTCCGGATCCGATGGCATGAGTTGCTTGTCGCCTACCACAGATGCGAATGAGAAGAAGGCATACCCCACCCAGCCGAATGAAAAGGCTACAGGGGTAAGGTACAGTCTCGGTCCCTTCTTGAAAGGCTGGATGTAGATCCCAAAAAGCTGGGCGATAGCACTACGCACGATATCTCCACCAACCAAAAGCAATAGCGATAGGATATCGGCGGGGTTTTGCCATTGAGTCGCAAGTTGCGTTACAGTGCTCATGATATTGGTCACTTAGTCGTGCCGACTGCGAAAGAAAGATAATGGGAGGAAAATGAGACGATAGAAAAGGAAAGCATCAGTAGCGACCCAAAATTCTACTGTGCAGGTTTTCCATGCGCATTGTGCCCTGTGAACCCAACCGAGATATGTATCTCTCAGCCGCAGTGGGCACTGAAACGTCAAATGAGATGCATTGATCGCGTTGCTGCATTCGTGGCAGGCTATGACTGGTCCCTTCAGCTACTCGAAACAGTATGGACCCTGCAGTGTTCGTGATTGCAATCAGTCCCATTCTTTCCCCTCAGTTCTCCATGTGTATTATGCATTGTGAGCCCAACCCGGGCGCAAATTCCTTAGCCAGTAAAAATAGGGGTTCAGTATTGGAATATGTACCTCTCAGCCGCAGTGGACACTAGAGCGTCAAAGGGAACGCATTGATCGTATTGCTGCATTAGCGGGAGGCTGTGAATGGTCGCTCAGCTACTCGAAACATCATGGACCCCGCAGTGTTCGTGATTGCAATCAGCCCCGTTTTTATGATTCTTCTTGTTAAAGTGCCCTCACCCTCTATAATGCACTCCGCACGAACACTACATTCGAGATATACCTAAGATTGCGACTTTTTTTTCCCCTTCTTGGTTCTTGCCCTAAAGCTACTTGATCAGATTGAAGACTGTGGATTTGGTTTCAGAACACTCAAATGAGATTCGACTATATCTGTTGATCTGTTGTGCGTACATCATGGGTATATTCTCGAGAAAAGACAACTCAACCCCCAAGAAATCAACCCTCCAAAATGTCGAACGCCCAAAGGTCGCGCACCCGAAGGGCGAGTCTGGAAAAATCTCTTCTAAAGGTCTGTCTCAACGTAGCAACATTATAGCTTGTCTAATTATGATTTTTTGGAACACAGTGCTAACGAAGAAGCCGATTCTAGATACTCAAGATGATGACCTGAGAAAGGAAATTTTCAATAGAATATTGGATATCTTTCGGACGTCCGATGTGTTCCAGCATTCTTCTCGAATATTTGTCGTTTATGCCCATGAGCCTCAAGGAACGCACGAAGCCACAAAAGAATACATTCAGTGGTTCAAGGATATCCGTTTCAACATTCTCTCCGATAAATCACCATGTGGGTACGGGCCTGGAAGGATTTCGGCTGGGTCACCAGATGTCAGGACGTCCAATGCCGCGGGGAACATTTTGGATAACCAATTTTGCCTGTTACCTCGGCGGCACTTTCGGAATTCTGTCAGATATGTCATAGTGTGTGGCTCTGAGCTTCTCGGAACATATATGCAGAATGAGCAGTTTCAGGACTATATGGCGGATATGGAAAAAGTATACAAAAATAACCCGAAAGATTCAGAGGGAGAGAGATGCAAGCTTGTTCGTGATGTGTACAACAAGCACGAGAAAATAATGAAGAACAAGTTCCATCATGTCTTCACGGAGCTAGCGCTCCTGAACCTCAGAACGGAAGAAGAAAAAAGGGAAACAATCAGACCCTTACTGCTCAACGGAGACTACACAAAGTGCTTTCCGTCGTACATCACCAAGGACAAAACGATCCTGCGAGTTGAACAAAATGCGGACAGGGAACAGCATACATGCTTTTTTAAACTGCTAGCAGAAGTTGCACCAGACGAAAAGCGATACATCGATGAATTGAGCAAATGCTATGAAAGAAACTGCAGTCTTCTCAAAAGCAGACAACCCAATTTGAATATTGACCAGTTCCGCACGGATTGTGAAATCCAAAATTTCAAAGCGCTCAGGGTGCTCTCAAATGATCAAGATCCTGGCCTGAGCCGCCGCAGAGTCGAAATTGCTTCAGTCTATGTGGCACTCAGAAAGTACTACTCTGATGGACCCTTATCTATCCAGCGAGTCTCGGGGCAGCCATTATCTGTTGACAAGAACTTTTTTGATCTGGTAATGCTGCCATACATCAAATCCCAACCACGGGGCAATGGGAAAAGCTCTGTTCTTCCACCTCGGCTTTCAATGGATAGAGTGCCTCTAAAAAACCTCTTTCACGCTAGAACTATGCCAAACGGCGAGGTACGCTCGCCGCGGCGAATTCTGATTCGTGGTAGCCCAGGTGTTGGGAAGAGCACAATATGCAAGCGGATAGTCAGTGATTTCCAAAAGAATGATGCGCTTCGAGATGTATTTGAGTGGGTCCTCTGGATCCCACTGAGTAAGCTTGAGCTCGCAGGGGATCTCGAAAAGTTCTTCTACAAGGAGTATTTCCAATTTATCGACTGTGGAAAAGAACTAGCCACTACTCTCTTGAACCAAATTTTGCGGGAAGAGAAATCAAAGACGCTTCTCATTCTTGATGGGTGGGATGAGACACATGGAAATCAAGAGCACAGAGCTGGATTGATTTCGCGACTAGCCAACTACCATTCAGTCATAATCACATCACGCTTTAGTGGCTACTTCGACAATGTGAATCCCTTCGATCTGGAACTCGATGTTCTTGGCTTTACCCCTGAAGAAGTTTCTAAATGCCTGAACATCTTAGCCCCGAGCAACGCCGGAGAGATGAAACAGTTCTTTGAAAAGAATTTTTTGGTTCAAGAGCTGGCTAAAATACCCCTCTGTCTGGACATGATATGCTACAGTTGGAATGAATTAAACAACAGCAACTTTCGAAACGCCCCGACTGTGACTAAGCTGTACCAGACGATAGTGCGCAAGCTGTGGCAGATGGACATTCCTGTTCTAGGAAAACGTGATTCTCCTACGGGTCCTCCTTTGACAAATCGGCATGTACAGATGGTAGAAACCAACTGTCTCGAGAACATTGTTCAGACTGAAGTTGAGTTTCTCGGCAGACTCGCCATCATTCTCAGTGACCAGAAGCAAACAACCTGTGATCTGTTGACAGTTCAGAGAATTACGAGCCTGATGCGGGCCAAGGGCTCGAAGTTGCCCCCAACGTTTGAAGCCACCCTGAGTAAACTCTCCTTACTTCAGATCCACGGCTCTGGCACACAAGCGAGCTATAACTTTATCCACCCTACCTTTCAAGAGTATTTTGCGGCCCACCGCCTCATTCAAGATGAGAAGCAGTTGGATGTGTCGATACCTGAAAAAACACCCGAGTCCGCATTCGTTGTGACGTGGAGCTTCGTTGCCGGCTTACTTGAATCTAAAAATGACGAGAAGCTAATCCACCGCTTCTTTCATAAGATCAGAAAATGGGACATCTGGGCTATTGCGCCTTGCTTGGGCCAGGTGAGCAGTAATCGTTCTTCGAAAGAGCTAGAAAGCCTACGACAACGAGTTCAGACGTGGCAGGCGGCCAAAGAGAAAGAAAATCGGAAAAGGCAAGAAGATCGCAGAATAAGAGAGGTGGACAGAACAAACTTGATTTGGGCAGGGCATAATGATACAGCAATGTTCAATGCAATTCAAAGACAGGAAGACAGAAGGGCCGAATGGGAAGCCATTCAGACCCAGGCTGCCAATGAAAGACGGGTGGCCCAGATGGAAATTGAGTCGAGTTACAACTCGATCATGGAAACTCAGGGTGTCAGTATATTGGACGGGTTTTTCATGGGCCCTCCCTCTAAACATTTCTAGGTATTAGATGTCTAGAAGGCAAAACTGACCCAAAGTCAACCTGATTTCTTTTCCGAATTTCCATATCATACTGTCAGGCCCTAGGGCACCACGGGTACAACAATAGCTATATTTTCAACTAGTTGATAATGACGGATGTTGGTATCTAAGTAAAGATAAGGGTCTGTAAAAAGGAGATTGGACCTGGCAAGAGTATGGTAAAAATAGAGATAACTTTACATTATACTTCTGTTGGGTTAATAGATAGGAATCATCTGCGTACTACCCATATATGTGTAATAATGTGTCTCGTCCCACCAGAATCCGCGGAGGCCGATCAGTGCAGATCTCCACTCTCCCTCGGGATCTTGACACCACCTTTCCTCCTTCTCCTCTCCCAGAACCCCAACCACCACCCCCACCATGTCGCAAGATCTGCGCGAGGAGTACAGGCAGAACAAGCTCTCTGCCTCGGACCGCGCCAGGCTGATCAAGCCATACCTCCCAGACCCCGCCGAGCTGCCGCGACGCTCAAGGCCAGCGAAGTCTAGTTCAGCCTCACAATCTCGCCGGAAACCCCGCAAGACGCCAATCCGCACGTTTTTCAGGTCTCAGATCCATCATCTTGCCTATGCTATCACCCATATTATCTTTGGAATCGTGGTGCGCCTGCTACAAGCCTACCATGCCGTTGTTGATCGCATCTTCGCTATCGTCTACCACCACCACCGGACCCCGGAGCTCATCCGCAAGGACGTCCGCGGCTTGAAGAGACTGCCACATCATTTGAGTATTATCTTGAACCTCCGCGCCGAGGACGATGCGCTGGCGGGACTTATGGACGAGGTAGCCGAGTTGGCTGCCTGGAGCGTCTGCGCGGGGATTCCACAACTGAGCATATATGAGAAGACTGGTAAGACCCATCGGAAGAAGAAATGCTTAAGAAATTGAAATTAACATTTGGTTATAGGCGTTCTGAAATCTTGCATCCCCGCTCTGCACCAGATTATCACAACGAAACTCGCCTCGTACTACGGTACACCCTCGCAACAGCCTGCCCTTCAGCTCTTCGCTCCCCACCACCCCGTCCATGGAAATGCCTCCTCTGACCCCGATCATCCCTCTCTCACCTTACTCCTTCTATCTGCAACCGACGGCCGCGAGACAATGGTCGATCTGACCAAGACACTTGCCGAAATGTCCCAAAACGGGAAGTTATCATACGAGGACATCACGCCCGAGCTGGTGGACGCCGAGATCAGCGAGATCATCTCGCAGCCGCTCGAGGCTGATTCGGGAACAGGCCGCGTGCCTGCAATCATCAAGCCAGAGCCGGATCTCCTCTTGATCTTCGGCCCTTTCTTGAAGCTGGACGGGTATCCGCCGTGGCAGATTCGTCTGACGGAGATGTATTGCACTGGAGACCACAGTCATGGGCTGGGTGGAGATGGCGTGGCTGTCGAGTATCAAGGATTTATGCGGGGATTGTGGCATTTTGCTGGTGCGCAGATGCGATTTGGAAGGTAAATTGGGAAGAGGAACATTAGTTCGATTTGCATCTTTGGAACTGTTATACCCGGATATATGATTATACATTTTCATATTTGACTGTCTTTATAGCCGAATGCATTGTTATTTCAATTAGAAATATTAAGCAGGTTGGAATCTTTTCTACAGTTGACGGAGCTGGGATTTATTGGTAATTAGGAGATTTCATTGTTAGACCTTGCAAGAGGTCACTAAGTTGTATTGCTAGAGTATGTAGGTATCACGATGCCATGCCAAAGTAGATAAAATGTCGCACCCATACAGGTTGAATGGACCAGGGAGACAAATAAGAGGAAACGAGACCAACGTAGCCTGGAATGCACGCATCGCCCAACGCCGGAAAAATGAAACGAGCCGAGAATAAGAGACGATAAGACAATGCCGCGATATCATATGGTCGTTTCGTATGGTATTCATGCGAGAAATGTTCAGAAAAAAAAAAGATGCAGTCCCAGACCGCGTAGACGCTGGCCCAGCGACTATGAATGCATATAATCATTGGAATCATCCAAAGCCCATTGAGAAGTTGGTGGCCAAGATGTATGGCCTTGAACACAGTCCATACAGCGGACAGTCTCAGCGCCAGTCTCTGAAATGCCTTCAACGGCACAGCGCGAGCATATTTTCCTGCGGATGCGCGGGTGCTCTGGGTCGAAATCTTCGTTGGGACTGTACGAGTCTTGCTCTAGAGGAGTCCCTAAGTCGACGTGGACGGAGCCCGGGCATGCGAGGCTATCGCACTGGCGGAGACAGATGAAGCAGGCCCGCTCACCACATAGATTGCAGTCTGCGTAGGCGTCAAGGACGTGCCGAGTTGTGGGGCGGCGGTGGCAGATATGGCACGGACGTAGCGCTGATGCTGAAGTCGATGGGCACTGTAGTGGTACTAGTGACTTCGGAGACACAGGCGGAGAATATGGGTCTTGCTTTGGGGCGTAGACGTTCGGTGAGAGCAGAGAGGGCTGCTGTGGCTGAATGCTGAGATACGAGGGATGAACATGTCGGCGCTTTCGAGGGAGACACCGCGGCCTAAATGCAACATCGGGCTCCGTTTGATGTCTTGAAAAGGGATGGGAAATGCCATTATCTGCATTCGAGTAGTCTACTCGGAAGGGGGTGAAAGACGTCCTGTTTGTTGAAAAGATGGTCAGTTTTGAACGGTTATCGCAGCTTGGGGGATCTCTTACGGCCTTGCCAACGGAGCAGAGTCTTCCTGATCCCTCTTTCTCTTCTTCCAAGGCGATATGACCTCGGGGGCCTCTGCGAAGCCAGGCATAGAGAGTGAATGGTAGTCCCTCCAGTATGTTATGCTCACGAAGAATCAGGATAAGGAGAGGGCGTGATTATCGCCGGGCACACCGCCTGGATTGCCGAGCGATAAGAATCAGAACGAGCAACACTTGCTGGTCCTGGAATTATCTGGGAGGAGCTCTTTTTCTTCCTTTCTTTTTTTTGTCATGTCAAAATCACAATTATAGTAGCTTTCGAGTTGATTGTGCCTTTTCTTAGCGCTTTGATTGCTCTTCATTGTTGGAGTCTCCAAGGTTCTTGGCTGGACGCCCCACAGCATGCAGTGTTTCGGGATGATCGTCAGAGGAGCTTTATAGACCGTTGGTTTCTGTAATGTTGAAGTCTTGGTGGTCTTCATATTCCATGAAGTTACATTGCGTGAAATAAGCAGCACCAGCTGGGCCATAGTTCTATCTGCATCCAAGAATCTACAAGTAGACACATGACAACTTATGTGAAAAGCAGTATGAATCATGGTAGAACACTTACCCGGTCAATTAACGCGAATGACCTTTAGTCAAGAGAAGAATATCACAATGTCTGCATATATTTCCATTGCGAGGAAATAATAATGCAAACAAGGTTTCATCGTGACATTGGTAGTTCACTAGTAGCTTTTATCTCAACACTGTTTGTTCATTAGAACTACCTTGTATCCACGGAGTAGATTCATACTAATCGAAGGCATAAATATGACATGAGGACTGGAAGACATACATTTAGTACGAGATGGCCATTGCTGAGCTCTTATAGAAACGATCTCGTCCGAGCCGCAATCTACTTGAAATAAGCTTGGCGGTTCCATAGATGGGACTTGTAGCTTGCGAAAACCACGTACAGGAAAAGAATCAAGTAAAAGAGCCTTCACTGAATTAAAAATACTCACATTATTTATTCCTCTTAATATTGGCTATTTCCACGCAACTATAACTCGCAAACCTTCATGGACAAGTCGAAGTGCCGACTCCGCTTGTCTCTGCCGTTGCGTAATCCCGAACTGCCGATTGCGTCGCGAAGGCCTCGAACTTCCCCGGATCAACTCCGCGACTCTGCGCGTCTCGACTTCACAACCTTGAACTGTGCTGAGATATATACGGAAATCCAATTGGCGATCCTATCCCGGCTGTCGTGGTTGTCACTACATCCGGTCTGCGCCCTTCGCCAAGGCATGCGTCCTGTCCCGCATTAATCCTCATGGAGGAGGGCTCCGAGAACGCTCCTCGGCGCAAGAGGGTCTCCAGAGCTTGCGATCGCTGTCGCAGCAAGAAGGTACAGATTAAATTGACGCAAAATAACACAAGGGCTATTGGCTAATCCTCGGTCTTCTGTCTAGGACAAATGTGACGGCATTCGTCCCACCTGCTCCGCGTGTCAGACATCCGGCCAACCCTGCTCATACGACCCCCATGCGAAGAAACGCGGCCTACCCGAAGGCTATGTGCGCGGCTTGGAAAAGCTATGGGCGCTTTCAATATGTAATATTGAAGGCTTCGAGGAGACCATGATGGCAATGCTCGGTTCAACATCCGAATCGGCCGCTCGGCGCGAGAAAATAATGTCGGTTTGGGCAGACGACACTGCCTCGGAAAGCTTGCATGAGACATGGAAGTCGAGTCGCCTGTATGGAGCTCTAGAGAAGATGCTCTCAAATCCGGAGTATGGGTCAACTGCCACAGGAAAGCGATCAAGGAATCCACAAGACATGGCCCTGGACGGCCCTGCTGGGAAATGGGGATTCCGAGTGGACAAGCAGATACCACCAGGACCTGATGCGCCGAGAATTGTCGGACCCGAAGATGCTCATCAAGGAGCGAAGCGAGCACGCATGGCTCGTGCTACTGATACTCGTGGCTCAACGGAGACAAGCAGTGGACTGCAGGCTCTCCAACTGCCGCCGCAGACATCTCAATTGCTTGATATCTATTTTGCAACAACCCATTCGTGGTTCCCTGTTATAGCCAAGCATAATATACTGCGTGCTTCTTACTCGTATGCCAATGCGCCTTTCGCCGTTGGCACGAGTTCTCCTGGCTCTGGAGACCACGCTACTTTGTGGGCAATATTGAGCTACACAGTCACCCAGTCTCGACTCGATCCTCGGGCGAGTATTATGGGTGCGGTTTCATTGGCAAAAGAGTACTACGGTGTCGCCAGGAGTCTTATACCATCTGAGAAAGATCGCTTTGAGCTGGGACATGTACAGGCACTGCTTCTACTAGCGTTGGTAAACGCTGGTCTCGAAGATTGGACTGCAGCATGGCTACTAAGTGGTCAGGCCGTGCGAATGGCCGTTGCAATGGGCCTGGGAACGAGTCCAGCGGGAAGACCTGATGACTTGCGGCAAGGAAGAGCAGTGTTCTTAGGATGCTTTGTGATCGATTCACTTTTATCATTCCGATTGAACCACTGCCCAGCTTTGTCGGCCAATGATATTTCCTCAATAGGGCTTTTGGAAGAAGACGGACTCGAAGAATGGAATTCATGGGCCGATGTCCTTCCTCCAACGGGTGCCCGAGGGCAAAGTGCGCCGCGAAGAGGCCCATTACAGGCATTGAGCTGCTTCAACAGGCTAGTCGAATTGGCGACGGTACTCAACAAAATCTCAAGGAATCTTTCGATGGGCTACGACGCCGCTACATTTGCCCAGCAATTGGTGATGGACCTCCAACAATGGGACGATGGACTCCCGCTTGCCTGTCGGTTAATTGGCCCTGAAAGCATTTATCCCGAACGACATTCTGCTTTACTACCTCACCAGAGTTACCTTGGACTGCTCTACACAGCCACACTAATATGGCTTTACTTACACATGGTTCCCAGCGAGCAGGGGATCAATCGGTCTCAGCGACCAGCCACGGAGGGAGCCAAGAAGCTCTTGTACCGAGCCTTGTCAATGCTCTCCCAGCACCTTGAAAACTTCCCAATGTGTGGGCTTCCTCCAATATTCGAAATTGGATTGCGAACAATTTTAGAGCAAGCGTTTGCACTGAGGCAACATGTTGATACAATCGATTCATTCCCCTTTTCCAGATGGTCAGAAGAGCTCCAGCAGAAGCTGGTCGCATTGGCCCCGACATGGCCTGTTTATGACTCCTTGATATCTTCGATAGAGCGATGGCATTCAGGGAACGAATTTTCTAGACCCTCAGCTTTCGGCAACAAGTTCAACAACTCCACAGCCAGAGGGCATGCACCTCCAGGTAACTCTCTACATCCATCTCCCAACCCTTACGGTCTCAACACTCATGAAGATGCCCGCCATGCGTCTTCAATACTCGGAATAAGCATTCCTATGGATGCACAATCGGGAACCCCGAAAGACATTGCAATGTCCAACAACGACCTCTCCCTGATGGAAACACCAATAGGTCTTCCTGATAAGCTTGCCTTACGCAGTGGATCTGACGCAATCTACCAATCAGGCAGTGCTCATCCTCAAACACCTGAATCCTCTACCTCAAATCCCATGATGGGAACCGCTCCAACAAGTGAGCGATCAGTCACTGCTGGTGATAGCACGGGATACGCGGCGCCAGACTCGGAGGAACTCGATGCCATCTTCAAAGACCTGGCGTACCTCGACACCACCGAATGGTCGACGAACCGCGAGGCAGGCCTGAAAGATTTCGGCTTCCTCGACGACAGCACCTTCCAAGCGTTCTGTCATGATCCTGATCGACTTATGGGGACACAGCCTGTTGTGCATCCACCGTCTATTGCTGATATTTGGCCACCACCGGGGTTCTTCCCTGAAACGTTTCAAGAGGTCCCAGAGGAGAACATGAATGGTTGACGTATTGTATATTTATGAATATCGCATTTGGCTGTTAGAATTTCTTGCGGCTTGGACACAATGTATAGAGCGACTAGGAATTGGACTGTTGTTCTAGATAATTAAGTCAGGAATTCAACGACCTCTATTGAGAGCAATCAAGAAGCTCGTCAGAGCTTAGCTACACTGGACAATAACTCCACGTAGATGAAATGCTCGGCTTACGTGAGGCCATTTCGTGGTTGACGTTAGCGCGTCATCTTGCCCCGTGATCCATCATGGATACTTCCCTCACCAGCGATTCAACGGCCGCGCAACCTCGTCTGACAAAAAACCCTAGCGTTTCAGAAGCCAATTGACTTTCGTGCTGCAAGAAGTTTATCCCGATAGTCTAAGTTGACACCATCACTTCCATTTGCACGCAACTGACATGGATCGACGTTGTACTGTAGATCTTCAAGCCGATCCTGAACCCACATCGCGCTGGTCTGTGTTTCTGCACTCGAAATCTGTTGGCCAATGTCTGCATCTGACTTTGCTGAACTGAAGATACCGGGCATTCATGACTTAAAGCGCAGCTGAGGCCGACTATATACCTGAAACCGCGCCTGCGATGGTGAGGCAATCCGTCCTTGCAGCGCCTGCATCTGAACCACCTGTCTTTGCCTAATGCACGGAGGAATGCGTGAACGGGCAAACCTGTTTTAAGCAGGGGCCCGTTTGAGGGGCGTATGAGGTTAATACAGTTGCATGATCGTCAAGCACCTGTTCCATGGGACTACGCCTTTACTCCCGTACAAGGACAACTCAAGCCCCGGACTCGAGTCTCCCAATTTTGGATCTCGCAATCACTGCCTCGGCTCGCAAGCCACAGCCGTGCGCTAACAGCTCGAACGGCCTGGACGATCCGCGTTGCTATCCCGTCCTCTGAACCCTGAGCACGTCCAAGACCAGCCAAGGTAACCAACCCCCTGGCGATCCGAAACCAACAACCTCCTGAAACTGACGTCCGGGTCCACTTGATTAGTCTCCTCCCCACCGATCCTTTCCTTCTGATGCGTCACAAAACCCGCAGCCGATGACGCTTCCCGTGGGGCAGCGGGGAGTCCTGAGCTTCAGCCCCTGTCTCGTTGGCTCGTGGCCCGCGTGCTGGATGATCGATCCCCAGCAAGCCGGTCGCTTAGCCTATCGCTCTGCTCTGCGTTCCCTGCACAGCCGAATCACAGGGTCTGCCGGCGTTGCTTGCCCCATGGATCGTCCTCTATCGAAGGGAACGGGGGCATTGCAAAGGGAAAAAAAAGGGAGTCGAACTCCTCAATTCGCGACCGGCTTCCCTTCTCTCGGTCATCCCCTTCCGCGAGATTCCTCGACGTTTCAACCTCTCCCACCTCTGTTCATTCTCT
This sequence comes from Penicillium coffeae, assembly GCA_035985395.1. NCBI lineage: Eukaryota > Fungi > Ascomycota > Eurotiomycetes > Eurotiales > Aspergillaceae > Penicillium > Penicillium coffeae. The sequence continues at coordinate 150,498 of CP142594.1, read as the reverse complement.
CATTTTTTGTTCTTTCTATGGCTTCTTGATCGTCCTTCTCTTGTTTCAGTGACATTGCTTCTTCTCCCCCGCGACAATGTTCAGCTCCCCACGACGATGGATTCTCGTGGTCTCTCCGCTCATTACCATCGCCCTCCTATACTACGTCTTCCAAACACCTCGGATTACCGCTACTCCGTCCTTCCTCGAGAGCTCAAGACCAGCACCTCCGCCAGAACCCGAGCAGCTAGTGGTCCAAGGCGACCAGACAGCCCCGCCCGCAGAAGTTAACCATGGACCTCGCATATCGGAGCATGAAGCACGATGTGGCCACCTGGAACGCGACATGGACGACGTCTTGGTTATCGTGAAGACCGGTGCGACTGATGCTCAAGAGAAAATTCCTGTGCAGCTTCGGACCGGTCTGCAGTGCGTTCCACACTCTGTGATCTTCTCCGACTACGACGAAAAGATCAACGGCGTTCAAGTCTACGATGTCCTGAAGAACGTCACCGAAGAGACCCAGCAGAAGCAGCCCGAATTCGAGCTATACCGGAAATTGCAGCAAAAAGGCCGTGACGGCCTTACGAAGGAAGACTGGGGCGACGATGCGAACGGACCTTACGGCAAGACCAACAACCCCGGATGGAAGCTGGACAAGTGGAAGTTCCTCCCTATGGTGGACGGAGCGCTGGAAGTCAAGCCAGATGCCAAGTGGTTCATTTTCATCGAATCTGACACCTACATCGTTTGGCAGAACTTGGTGAACTGGCTAGCTCACTTGGATCACACCCGGAGTTACTACTTGGGGAGCCCCATGCAAATCGACGAAATGCTTTTTGGATACGGAGGCTCCGGCGTGATTCTGTCTAGCAAGGCGATGAGCCGTCTCCACGCGCACCGCACTGAGGCACAGGATGAATTGGAGCAGATGACTGCGAGTGAATGGGCCGGCGATTGTGTCTTGGCTCGCGCTCTTGAGGCCACTCACATCTACCTGACCTGGGCTTGGCCTATGATGATGACCATGCCCCCATGGGAAGTTGACCACTTCTCCGAGACATACGCTAAGCAGCCCTGGTGTTTCCCCGTCATCTCCTATCACCACATGAGTCCTGAAGACATGGAGACTGTGTGGCAGTTTGAGCGAAGCTGGTTCCGCAGCGGCAAAAACGCCCTTCTATTGCATGCCGACATCTACCGTGAACTCGTCCACAATGGTACCCTGAGCTACCGGGAAGACTGGGACAACTTGTCCGGGGCCGAAATTATCTTCGAAGAGCCCACTATCCCATCTCTTGAGGCATGCGCCGACGCATGCACACAGAACCGCGACTGCTTGCAATACACATACAACCACTCGCAACAGTCCTGCAAGCATTCTGCCACCACCTTGACAGGTCTCAAGAGCAGTGGCGTGTCTTCTGGGTGGATCACACACCGGGTGAAGCGTCTCTTGAAAAACTTCCAATCGTCGTGCCCACAAGTCGAGTACATCTTTGATTAAACTAACGATCTGAGCGGACCCCACTATCTGTATATATAATCTATACCCTTCGTTGCACATTTTTTTCCTATCACATTTCCCCAGACTCTGAATTCTCTATCTATACATCATTTCGCAAAGGCGAGGAGTCAAGGCAAGGCGTTTGGGACGCTTCATTGCAGCCTGCTGGTCAGACAAGACTCATCCAGCTTCGCTGGTTGCATATCGACGTTTACATCATTTGTTAGCGATGATCGTCATTTTTTGTGGTCATAAAAATATCAAAAAGCAATCATCCTTGATCAAAATTTACTCTTGCAATTTACTCGATGCTAAGACTCATACGATAAGCAACGTGCATTCAATTACATCATAGAACTTTTGCCAATTCAGTCCTGGAATCTCATGGGTGCATACAAGGACATTCAATGCCCATTTAGTAAGTCGCCGCTGTCATTATTCTCGTCCTGAGCTTCAAGCTCTCCATTTGGTGAGTATTTGAATTTCTCGTCCTTATCAACTTTCCTTGCATCCATCAGTATGATTTACTTAACATGGCTTGTGTTCTAATAAAGACCCCCCGGCTAAGAAACGACTACCAAGGCCTCAGCACATGGTGCCTGACGTTGAAGATCCACAGGATCAACGAACACAAGAGACAGACACAGAGTGGAATGAAATTGATCCATCGATCTCAAAATTGGTGGGGAAAAATTCGATGTCGATAGCACCTTGTTACCATCTATCCTATTGTCGAAGATTTGACAGCATAGTGGATTGGTCTCCAGCCGTCCACCCCCTCCACCTCTACATTTGTTACAAGTCGTCTCTGTTATTATAGTTCCCTAGACATAACTTCTATATTGGTCATCATGGCATTGGATTGTTAAATAGGAAAGTAAATGAGTGATACTACTTAATAGACTGACAAGAGCACAGAGGCATACTAATCACAAACCCAATCCTATTACCCCAAATCCCTTCAAGTACACCCCTTCTTAACCAAGCCGGACCACACTATACTCGCCAGCAGGGCCTCCAACAGAGTTGGTAAAAGGCATACAGACAGTTCCACTAACGTCATTACCATCACATTTGCCGCTTCCTATATTGATGTCGATTAATAACGCCTTCATGCCTGTTATCAAATAAGGAAGATGAACTCACCCTTCTTACACCTGACATAAGGTGTAAATACAACATAGCCGTCTGGGCCATCTGGAACAGGAAATTCATACTCCTTAGTCGTGGAGATCTCTTGTGTTTCCGTGACACTGAAGCTAATGCCCATCCCTAGAATATCACCAAAGCCAAGGCTTGATTCCATAGTGGTAGACCAGCTTGAAGTTCTGGTTTGTCCAATTTTGGCGGTAGCTCCGCCCCCCACAACATCACTGACAACCTGGGTGTTATCACCGGTTGTCATGTATTCTTCACCATTATCCACCCAAGAGTTTGCTGTGCATCTGCCACGGGACTCGAGTTTGTTTGCTGCACCCTGTGTGTTTTCACTTGCGTAAGAAGATGTTGACGAGGAGGGACTTTTAGCATTAATGGGAGGACCCTGTGCCATAGGCTCGATCAAGTTACCATCTTTGTCATAGAGAAGAAGCGATCCACCACCACCGGAACGAGCATACGATTTGTGGCTGCCATTGCTGTTTCGGAGCTCAAACGGGTTTCTCATCATCATCTCACGCTTCTTAGGTGAACAATTTGGTTCATTTGGAACTCCCGCACTGCAACAGTCATCGCCACAGCAGAATTGAAGCATGAAGGTCTCTTTCAGCTGAATATTGCGACACGAGTGATCTTGTCCAACATATTCTGGCGTTCCACAGTTATCAACTCCCTGAGACGCGGGACTTCTGACAACCCAGTAGCAATCAGGGTCTTCTTGTGCTGAAAGGTCAAACCAAACGTCCCATTCCCTAGATCAATTTCGAGAATATCAGAATATTGTTATGGGTGAATAGAAATTCGAATACGAACCCCACTTTGTTCTTTTCAAACCTCCCAGTGAATACATCTGCACTGTTGTAGATTGTACAATCCGGATATCCCAGGCCCTCAGAACTTGTGGATACAGGGCAATCACCACATTGAGCACCTTGACAAATCTTGTATTCATCCGCCGCAACGTTTGTAGCATAAATCGCATTCAGTGCGGCGACTAGGAAGGCCTGATTCCTCATTGTGAAGAATTGAGTAATATGGATAAGGGAAATTCGCGAATATAGGAATCGATGAATAATTTCTCATATTTCTGGAAAACACCCTCCCCTTTATAGTTGCATACAGCTCTAGGATTGCAGTCAACACTTATTCTTGGTCGATCACATTCTTCATAAAGAAATATCATACGAAGCACACGATCACAGACAAGAAAGTCAGCATGCAAGAGCATTTTGTTATAAGAGCTTTCATAGGCTGCAGGTGGGGCGAATCTTCCACTTCTATGGTAGATCATTCCCAATAAACTGAATATTCTTCAGTTCTGATCACATTTTGCCAGGATAAGGCCTACGGGGGGCGAAGATCTAAAAATTCCTCATCCTCCACACAGGAGATCACCAGGAAACGTGGGGGCAATCAGGGGTTGAACGCCGCACAGCGCAGCCACACTTTAAACCAACGACTTTATGTCTGATACCAAGGCTGAATTTTGATAAGATACTTGGTTGGCTAGGTCATGCTGGGGGCCATAGCCGTTGGTTGCCTTAGTTATATCGCCAAGACTGGAGATCAGTAGATGCCAAGCCCGGATCATTTCAATTGAGGAAAAGTCATTCGACATCAAATGCACCAAGTAGGAGTAAAGGAGCAGGGCAGGCAGCCATAGCGACAGCTGTGGTTCATCCTAGTTGCCAGTTGGAAGTTAGCCTGAATCCCTGTTCAGAGCTCGAATCGGCCTTCCGGATCGGTCTTGTGAAGGCAATCCAGGTATTAATATCTCGCCATGGACGCTCCTGAAGTTTCTTTCGGTAGCATTATAAAAGAAAACACTCGAACGAAATACCTATATCTTTTCTCAGAGTCCATCAAACGTTTGTATACAAAATTTTTGAACATTCTCTTCGTTTCTTGATTGTCTGAAATCAGCCAACGATGAAGATTACTCTGTTTGAAGTTCTCCTTGGCTCTCTGATGGTTATGTCCGCTTCGGCTACTTGGTATCAATTAATTAGCTCAAAAATCCCTTGAGAAAAATCCTAAGCTGACTGTAACCAGGGACATAAAAGGCACCAAGTCTGGCTGCGGGGGGCAGCAAACTGCTCATACAGCGGGTCGTGGTGCTTCTGATTGTTACGCGATGCAATCCTCCCATAACATCATCGCCAAAAATATTGAAGAAGAAAATGTTGAAGTGGTGCTTTACTCATACTGGGGTTGTAACGAGGATCCGAATGCCGAAATTGCGCGAATCACGACTAACGGATGCCATGTCATTCCTTCCGATGTAAGCTCATGATTATACCTCTAGTGAGATTCGATATTGACTTTAATGACTTAGACTGTTGTTGAGGGTCTTATTGTCAACCAGCTTTGAAAGTTGATTGATTGATAGTGCCTCTATTGGTGAGCTTAGAGAATTGACTCCGAATTTGTCTGATTTTGGTGCCTACTAGAATTAGGCCTATCGCGGGCACTTTGTGATATAAAGAAAGAATATCACTTACCATCGGAACGAACTTTATTTTGAGCAAATATACTCAAACAAAAACATAGAATCTCGCGCATTAAGCACAAGTACTTCCCAATAGGGTGGTAGCTGTAGCGCACCCACCCCCTGCTACAATTGTCCACAACTGTTACCCACTACTCATCCCAGACTTGAGCCTGGTTGATAAGCACCATACATTGAAGAGAGACCGAGTAAGAGACACAGAAAAAGCCAATACTTGTAGGATGGCTCTTTGTGCTTGAATTAACATCAGCTCCGCCGAGTTCGAGCGGGATGCTAGCTCGCCATTCATGAAGCGTGACAAAGATACTATGTCGTACTATCCTTTTTCCTCGGGGCTCTATTCTGAAGCCTGCTTTGAATAGAGGAACTTACATACATGACCCTCAATATTGGCAAGTTGAACACGAGCCAATAAATAATTTATGCTTGCCTTCCCATCGGCAGTAAAGACGACCCCGGCGGTACTATCGTTGTCCTCACTATACATCGGTAATGGCAAAAATTTGAAGATAACTCCACATCAATATCTTCATCAACCTTGAACTTGAGCCGAGGGCAGCTGAGTACGCAAGCTAAGATCTTTATCGAGGAAATACGCGATCCAGAATATTCCGGTATGTTATCTGCTCTGTTCAAGATCTAGATGCGCTGATGCGGCATGACGGTGTAGGCCCAACTTGTGAAACAGATGCATCGCTGTAGACATCAGCATCAGCGATCCCCAAAGCAGGGAAATTTCTTTTACTATCTAATTCTACAATTCCAACCTTAATTGAGTAATGTAGACAATTTAGCCTGACGACGTGGGATAGCAATATCTTCTGAACTGGGAATTTTGGAGGCCCAGCGATTACCTATTAGAGTGCCCCTGGGGATGATTTACCCAACCGCAGTAGATGGGACCTGGGGCCATAACAGTTGGATTTCAGATAGACTTTGTTCTTTAGATAGAAATTCAGGAAAGTTCTATTTGATATTGGGCCAAGTTTGTAGTGTAGACCAATTAATATGCCCCAAGATATCACATAATAAGATGATCCCAGGAATCGATAGCCCACCGTATCTCTTGAGCTATACTCTGCGGTCGGACTAATTGGACGTTGTGACTGCAATTCAGACGAACTGTTCTAGTGAAGCGAGAAAGTTTCAAAAGTTCTGTTTGCCAGTCCTCATTCATGTCGCGCCATCTATCGAGGCACTTTCGAAACAGAACTCTTTCCTCCTCTGTACCGTTGCCTACGTACACTCCAAAATCGTACATTTTCTGGAAATCTCCAGGTGTGTTTGCAACAATCACACTAACCGGATAGTCCCCTAGAGCTTGTTTCTCTAGTTGCATCTTGGGAGCCAATGTCAGTCTATCGTTCGGCGCCGCTTGCATTTCAGCAGCCTCTGTAGCTTGATGTCGGGGATTAGCCTGCTCTTCTTCAATGGCTTTCCACTCATTCTCAGAGAGAACATGGGAAGTTACAAGGTCGGTGGTTTCAAAATAGTTCTGATCACCGATAACTGGATTGAAAACGTTCAAACCCCATGTACCATTGTCAAAAAACCGTTCTGTATTGCAATCCACGAATACCATGCCAACGATATCTCTCGGCCTAAGTTCTAGGAACTCACGAGAGGTGTAGCCTCCCCACGAGTGAGCGACAACAATGAACGGAGGTTTGATATCGGCATTCTTTAGTAGAACATCAAGCTCTGATGCAACTGATTCTGCGGATATTCTTGGTGGTGTTTGGTCTGGGCCTTCACTTTTACCCATTCCTGAACGATCGTAGTTCAACCACCGAGCAAATGGAAGCACAAGCTTTCGCACTGCAACCCATTCATCGATCGTGCTGCCAAGTCCCTGCATAAGAATGACAATGGGCTGCCCAGGCTTGCGATCGGGACCTGAAACAGATAGATATAGCTTATGGGAGCCAATGGAAATAATGCCACTCTTGTCACCTCTGTCCCAGTCGATTTGAGAAGTTTGTTGCATTGTGGTTGTATGTGTCTTGGAATGGACTCAAAATTAATTGACGAGGGGCTGCTTAATAGCGGGGAAATGAAACGTATCTGAGCAAATGCCTTTTACATTAATTAACTAGCCCAGTGTTAGCGCTAACTAACTATGGCAGCCTTTGATTAGTCAGTTGCCAGGTTCGAGGGGCCCTTGTAGGACTACCCATTACTCTTATTCTAATTAGTTTGAGTTCTCTAACTAGATCAATTGTTATAATGTTTTGTAATCAAGTTCAAATTTCTCTAGGTTCTAAGAATCCGAGCTTTGTCATTCTAGAAAGCTTATAGAAATCAATGGAAAATCTAGGAGTTAGACAGATAGATCTATAATCATTCTTCTTTGACTGCCATGGATAATGATACCGCCGACTATGGCAAATAATAAGCTGCCTGACTCAGATGATCAGGTAGGTCATGGCAAATTTGACCGACAGAACTTAGATTCTCTACACCATGTTACTATTTCATTAGTAGATCTTTCAGTATTGACAATGTAAGTAAGGTAAGAGACTTGTGTCAAGAATTTGAATAGATTTGTCTTACAACCTGCTTTTTTTCCGAAGCCGCTGTAAATCGGATGTCGATTTTGTGGTCTAATCGGAACTCTGGGTCGCCAAAATCGGCCCGACCCTAGTTTGACAAAAACCTTGGGGAGATGACATTTCGGTTTTTCTGGAATTGGAATGCTTCAAGATTCTGTCATCACTGCTCACACCACTGGAGCCTTTCAGACTCGCTATATGGGTCTTTACTTTCACGTACGAGCTCTATCAAAGTCAAATATCTGTCTGGTCCGGCGGGAAACACTTATGGAGTGGTTTAGGGAAACACTGCAAGCCTACGGAGCGAAGTCAAATACTTGGTTACCGGCCTGCTTAAAGGCTCCCATAAGCCCCAAATCTCTGTCTGTGCTACGCGCAGAATTGCTGTTCTCAATTTTCGATTTCCTGTCCTTGGCCGACACTGTTTGCTTGTCCTATTGCAACCGTCGACTCCGGGAGGTCTCTTCGGCACATATTCGCAACCTATGGTCCGAGAAAGACCAGCTCTGCAGAAATGAAGTTAAGTTCTCGGTATTGCAACGTTTAGAACGAGATTTTCCGAGGTTCTTTGCTTGTGAAATTTGCAAGACTCTCCATCGATATGATGGCTCGGAAAGCTTTGGTCTTGGTGGTCATAATGACGATATGACTTGCACGCTTCCATGCGTGAATCGAACGAATGGATGGTTCGTTGAACCCTTTAAGATCGAAATGAGCTCTATATCACCAAGCCCAGACCTTTCAACCCTGCAGCTTAAGCTGGCAACGAGGAGATTTCTCTATGGTCCTCAATCAGGTATTAGCACTACTTCTTTGCAATATCTTCAAGTTCGCAACTTTTCCTTGGAAAGTGATGGATCCGATGCGCTTTCGCTTTCATCAAGACAAGTTATGATACTCCCTGGTCAGCCTGTCCCTCGTTTTATTGTCAGACTGCAAAATGTGCTACTTGTTAGCTCGTGGGACGATTTGACTGCTAGTGCACTAAGTCATTGCGCTGATGAACCAAACCAATGGATCTCATCAAAGAATAGTGTTCAAGGCTACCGTGTCGATGATGTGTTCAAAGACATCAGAATTTGTGGACAAAGACGTCTCTTTGAGACAGGTTGGGGGAGAGAGAACCTGATTGCCTACTTGTCATCCACGAAACCGTTTACCAGAGAGGATTTCTATTGCTCTCAATGCGGTAGCGAGTGTCGAATCAGTATTCGGCCATTAGAATCTCGAACAGCTGTTGTCCTCACTACATGGTTCCATTTGGGAGATGGATCTACCAAGAACCATGATTTTTGGAGAAATCAAGATTGGATGGTCTTTCACGAGCCTGTCAGAGACTATTGGAACCCTCAAATGTTGAAGCAACTTGATTTAAAGGCCGAAGATAGTCCTCGATTCTGCTTCGAGGAAGTGGCATGCCGATCAGGCAATCATCACTATATCGCCGCAGTGCGAGCGTTGAGCTGTCTATCTCAGGATAGATACAAGCATCACCTGTCTCATAGGCATTTCAATGGGGTGTTGGTGTGGTACTGGAAATCATCTAATGAGCCCTTTTGGAGCAAGATATGGAAATAAATGCTGGCTGTTTTCCACGTGCCTTTTGTGAGTAGGAACAAAAGGATGGAACAAACTGATGGTTAACTGAGGCCTAATACTCTGAAGCTGCCCTTATATTCGCGTTAAAAGTCTTTCGATTGGTGGATGTTGTGCGAAAGCTGGCGGCAAAATTAGTATTGTGCAATTTCGCGTAAATCAACAAGAAATTGTAAAGGTCTCATCCTACTCTTTCACATCCGCTCCACACATCGCCAAGCATCAAAAATCCATCAAGAAAAGCAAGAAAGAAGCTCAAGTGGGCCAGAATGGCCTTTAATCCTGTCTCCTATCTCCTTCCCCTACTCTCCCTCCTTCTCCTGGTAAGTCAACAGCAGTTTCTGAATCGAATAATACCGTGCACGCGGTATGACCATCCATCACCAAAGCCTGGGTAAACACTCTCCATCATTGCATCGACAGACTGGAAACTGCTTTCATCACTTCTTTTCATCGGAATCACCGCAAATTAATATACACCGGTTTTGGTGGCAGCAGCTCCCTATTCGCGATACCACGACGCGAGTTCTCCAAGCAGAAATTGCATGCATGCAATAGACCACATTACAAAACACCAAGCATTTGCATCTCCTCTTTGTCGAGGTCCCTGCAAAGCGCTATTCATGGGGCAACTTCCTTTTAGACTTACTACGACGCGAGGACAATGCCACGCCTCGAGGACAATGCCACGCCTCGAGGACAATGCCACGCCTCGAGGACAATGCCACGCCTCGAGGACAATGCCACGCCTCGAGGCCCATGCTACGGCACGGGCAATATCAAGAGGTCTCTTCTCTTATTGCTCTACACCGCACATAAACTCTTCAAATCAGATCATCTCCATGCTGGCTCTCTCTCGAACTTTGGGCACATATACGAGAACATAAGTGAACCTTGGTCTTCCCTGCCACGGAAAAAGTTACATGCTTAGCAGCAAGCTCAAAATGTGGATACGCTTATTCTCTATGAACAAGGCTACGCGTGGATGGTTGCTCCGCGTGCATGCTCAACGACTCACGAGTATGAAGCCTTGCGATAGGGGTTTTACAAGTAGACTACTTCAATAGCAGTATCTATGTACTAGCAAGGGAAATATTTTGTCATCGCATTCATCATAGAAAACAAAAGAACAAGGGAATATACAGAAGAAGTAAATACCGACCGCAATAGATTCCCCGAGTCTCATGGTTTGGATTCAACACTCAAGGCTCTGTGTCACCCCGCTGTCGCAATCGGCGCTCTCGTAATAGCACCGGGGTGATAGTCACAATAATCGAGACGCACACTATAATCGCCTGTATCCCAAACACAAGGCCCAATCCGTTCTTTGCTATCCACGCTGGCTGAAAGTATCCAACAGCGAAGCCTCCGCAGGTCCGCCACATGTTCAAGATGGCCGAGACGCAGGTTGATTGACCGGGATACTTTTCCAACGCATACGCTGTTATTGCTCTTTAGGCTGTCAGTATATTGAAACGATGAGAAATTCTGAGTATGCACTGACACTATAGTCGCTGTCATGCCTATGTTAACCATAATCCAACCAAATGCAATGCCGATCCAGTGCTTTCCATAGTTCATAGTCAACCCGTAGGTGAGAAGACCACACGCCATGCTACTGATTGGAAGCCAAACGCCGTGAAGTCGGTACTCTGGATGCCAGTTGGAGCGGTGTCTTTGGTAAACCCACTCGTTGAAGAAGTGGCCAAACGCCCATCCTAGGGATGTCAACATTGATCTTGATAAATGCGTGGCTTAAATGAGCTTACCACCAAGTGCGCCGATTACTCCCGCAAAACGCATAGACGAAGCCTCAATAGTATTGAAAAGATAAGACGGGCTGTGAAGGAACGTATCGACAGTAGTAGTTATTCCTATACAGTCAGGATCATACAACCGTCAAGTATTCAGGAGACATACCGATGGGCCAGGTAAAAGTCACTAGGATCGCCATTCCGGTCATCAAAAGTGGAAACTTGAATACATAGAGCACTAGAGTCCGGCTCCAGTAACCCAGCGTAGATATCTTTGGAAGTTTCGTATTCCCAATTCCAAAATAAGATCCGATCAGTGATCCAGAAGAGCCTGTGTAGTAGGTTTCTCGTCCGAAAGCGAGGACCATGAACGTTGAGAGGCCGTACAACGCAGTCAAAACGCCGAAGGAGATGCGCCAATTCGTTGTGTCGCCGATATAGCCAGCGATCGCGGGACCGATGAATGGACCGACCAGAAATGTGGTGCCCCTTTATCTTGTTAATGGTACGCGGATGGAATCATCCAGTTATCGTGATCTGCTTACCAGATGTTGATCATCCGTGGCCAATCTAATATGAGCCGTTAGTCTATGTCTAGAGTTGAGCAGATTTTTCAACTAACCTTCTGGTCTGTACATATCGTGGATTATGGGCAGCCCTATCACTTGAGGCACGGTCCCAAAAAGTCCCTGAAGAGAGCGGAAGGTGGTGAAAGTGCTGTAGTCATTCGAAAGAGTTGCGCCCAGAACCATCAGCATGGTAATTACCTGAGGCCATATCCAAATGGGGAACCTGATGCAAGAGTCATGCTTAGTTCGAGTACTTTGCAAAGTGTGGCTAAATCCTACCTTCCATAGGCCTCAATGAGCGGGACCACGAATATGCCTCCAAAGCCTTGGAGCAGGATCCCGTAGTTCATACTTGTCGCTGAATGATTTATGGAAATATTCCATTCCATAGCTTGCTGGGTAATCAGAGTCGATCCCCAGACCATCGCACTAGAAAAGCTTAGCTGTGCCTACTCGGGTACTGTCGATCAAACATACCCATCCGCGAGAAGAGAGCTCGACATCAAAGCCATGAATAACAGGGTCTTTCGACCCCTGCTCCAGTTCTTTGGATCACGAAAATCCATCGTCTCAAGAATCTTGGATTCATGAGTCTCGTAAGACTGCGACGGACTCGCCGGAGCGCTTGTCTCAGACAATTCCTCAACAGGCTCGAGTCTCTCCATGGTGACAAACAATCAAGGACACTATTGAAAACGTTGTGCACACGGAGCCACGCGGCAAGGAGAAAAGAAAAGCGACTATCGTTTGCTATTCGGGAATAGAGGGGCAGGAAATGGTTTTATGCATTGGCCAGGTTTAATCGATCGGACACATGGCCTGGAGAATTTCTCGCGTGGCTTCTGTTGTACAGCGGGCAGTAATTGCAGGGGTGTGAGGGCTCATAAATTTAGTCTTTTGGGCCTCTGTTATACTATCTACTCGGTGGATCGCGCTGGATCCGAGCGGTCGTTCTTTGAATCAGGACAAAGGAAACGATCAGGAGGGGTTCTGGACCTATACTAGAATATTGTACTCTGTAGTATACGAAGTAACCACAATAGCCTAGTTCCGAGGGGGCGGCCTGGATAGATCACCTCTTAAGTTTTCCGGTGGCTTTTCCAAGGAGATTGGGCCCCGATAGCTTCGATCACCCTGTCGATAACTCCTGAACGGACGAGTCATGCTTCCAATCTCGAGTCCATCGGGTCCACTGCGGCTGCCGGCTCCACATCGCCCACAGTAGCGGCTTCAGTGACAGGGAATATTATTTGCGATAACATGTTCATTGTTGGTCTCTCTTCGTGTTCCCTTTGATTCTGGTTTTCAGGCTGGGGCCACAGCCTTGCCCACTGGTCCAGAAGATGCAAGTCGCCTCTTCCAGCGGCGTGATCGACGCCTCTTGGACTGTCTGGGTTGATCGTCCGAGCGCTGTCCCTTGCGTGAACTGTGCACTCCAATTTGTCTCCCTTGGGGGCTTGCTTAGCGCCTTTAGTACATACTCAAGCCAAGGATCTCCGTGGTCGCGACTCAAAATTCCGCTATTGATGTGTGTTGCGTATGTCTGAGTCAGGATAATCCTTTGTCTTTTATTGTTGGGCACAATAGCATGGAATTCACCCCTTTTCTACAAGTAGAGCCCACTTAAATGGAGCTTCAATTGTGACAAATTTGCGCATTGAGACTCGAGCTATGTCTTTTTTCAACCGCCTCAGCAGTTTGTTTAGCCCTAAGGCTGCTCCTCCGCCGGGCGCCGTCTTGGCGGCGACGGTGACAAAGGTAGGTGGCCAGTGTAAATAACAGGACCAGAGAGCTTACCAAGTGTATTAGCCGGCATCTTTGGGCTTTGTCCCGGTCGCAATTCATTTCGACTTGTTTGGCGTCTTAGTGAGGCATGGGGGGCCGGCCACAGGGGAGGAAATTGCAAATTCCAGCAACGCAGCCCGGTCACCGACAGAGCCCAAGATTTGTATGAGCATTGATTGCCAACAGTAAAGCAAGAAGAAAGCAGCTAATCTGAGTGCAGGCACAAAACTCGCTTGTAAGCACAGTGTGACTACGCCAATCAAATCTCAATACTGACTGCCAATGCAGCGGACACGCTCTACATTATGTCTGGTTTGGGCCTGGTCGACCGCGTGGACGAAGACCGTTACAATGCCAATGCTATCACTCGACACATGGTTGACATGCCGTCTGCTCAACATGGCGCTTTGCACTTGTGAGTTTAACCCCTTCCTGTAAGCGCGTCGCTAAACGAGACATAGCACAACGGAGGGGATGATGGCAGGGGCATTCCTAATGAAGAAACTCCAAAACACAAACTTTGCATACCCTTTTGCCGATGCAGATGGTCCTATGCAGTATGCGTATCGCTTAATGGGACAAGAGCAGCTGGCCCAGCAACACACGTATAGCATCATGAGCGACGAAGGCCGCATGGACAGCTTCAACCAGTTCATGGTCGGCAAGTTCTTCAAGGTAGGCACATTCCCCGAGCGGGTGCAATCATTTGGATATGATCTGCGTGCTGCACTCAGCGAGCCAGGCGCAGTCGCGATGGTCGATATCGGCGGTGGAAAGGGCGAGCTTCTTCTCGAGGTGCAGGAAGCCTTCCCCCACTTGACAGCAGAGAACCTTGTTGTGCAAGAATTCAACACTGAGATTGAAGATGTGCCGGGATTGCGTTTGATGGAGTGGAACTACAAACAAAGCCCTGCCCAGCCCATCAATGGAGCCCGCTGCTATGTGCTCCAGCACATCCTGCATAACTTGCCGGATCTGGACGCTGTGGCGTTGCTGCAGAAGCTATCGCACGCCATGGCGCCTACTTCTCGGCTGCTGATTGTCGAATACTCGAAGAATGCGACATACACTTCGCTCCATGCGAGCATGATTGCGCTCTACGGTGGTCGGGAACGCAGTCCTTCGGAGTGGCGGCAATTGGCCGACGTGACGGGCCTCCAGGTGAGCTTTGAGAAATACGTGGCCGCAGGAGAGTCTTTAGTGGAGATGCGAAGGAAGAATTGATGTATTAAGATACTACCTTTGTCTATTTGAAGCGTTAGAAGGTCAGCGCTAGTCTTTTGGATCAACAGAGTACAATAAACTAAGATCCATTCATCCAACCCAATCATAGAAAACTTAATTTTACCAAGAAACACTGTTACACTCAAGTAAAAGCATAATAAAAAGCATAAATCGGAGCACAAGCGTTGCACAAGTGATAGATCTGATCTGTTCCTGATCCCGCATGAACCAGATTGCCGCGGAAGTGATCTATCACTTCTGTTAGGGTTTTGCCAATGACGATGGTCCCCCACTCCTTGCCTCACTTCCACTGTGCCGGATTTTCAATAGTCTATTTGTGCCCAAGACGCCTCCAGTTCCTGGCACTTACGGCCCACTTGCAAATCTGAATCTCATTCGGATGATGCCTTCCGATCAATGATCTCGACCCACCGTAAGCAGCCGACAGCGGGATCTGGGTTTGCTTTTTCGAGAACCAGACTATTGGAAAATAATCATGGATGTCAGACTATGTCGCTATCTTCCGGACATGCTTTCTTCTTCCATTGTCTCATCATATCCCTTGCACAGCAGTGCATGGTCGTTGCGCGGTGATTCGCCCGAGGTCCACCCATTGGAATGTCGCCTTTGTGGCATCCACATGGCCTCGCAGGCTCAACGATGTCTCTTTGTCCCGAGTTCGAACTGAAAAGAGACCGGATCGTCATGACACCCGAGATATCACAACGAACTTGTCAGCCTCGTGTCTTGCCCGGCAGAGATTACCGCGCCGCCAGGTTCAACCCAGCTCGAACCGCCGGCGCCCCAAGATTTGGATTCCTCCATGGAGCCAATAGCTCTCTCCACATAATAAGCCTCGTAGATTGTGTGGTCAGATCATCCGCGGCGGTGCCTGATTTGCCCTGCATCCCTTGTTAACTCCATTTTCGAACCACCCATCTTCTGACCTGTAATGCGAAGCTTCTCGGCTTTTCAGGTCTGTCGCGGCAAAAGCTTGGATGTACATGCGATCAGATCTGTGCGGATGTGATTTGATTCAATCTCCCCGCTACAATATTGATGTCGTGCAACTATTTGTATTGAGCATTCCGCACCGAAGGGTTGACAGACTACCTTTTCGCGTGGACTTACGTGACTCTCCACTATGGATATTCCCCAGCCTAAGGAAGGCGATGTCAATATTGGTATGCTTGCGTATGCAATTTTGAGGAGCTCACTGCTGACTATTGATAGGTGCCGCGCCATTTGCTGCATGCTGGGTAGGCTGACAGGTGTCATAGCGACCACTACGTATGCTAATCGTGCAATAGGCTCTCACTGCTATAGTTGGGGTTGCTTTGCTATTCAGGTACGCGGTGAAAGCCTGGGTAAGATGGGCTTTACCCCAGGTTACTGCACCTGAGCGCATCTGGGGCATCGAGGACTTGTTTTTCCTGGCTGCTTATGGGTTCGATGTGTCTCACATGGTCTTTATTCAGAAGAGGTAAGGCTTGCAACATAATTACTGTTTATACTTGACTTACATAGATTATCTTTAGTGCGTACTGGGGACTAGGTCGACACTACTTCTATCTCTCTGCAAAAGAGAGGTTCCATGCAATGAAATGGGACTTCATCTCCCAGCCCATTGCTGTGAGCTCAGCGATGGTTTCCAGGACAGGCATGATGTGGTTTCTTCTCACATGCTTTTCCGCGAGTGACCGCAAGATTCGAGTGTCGATTATCATTTGTGCCATCGTGCAGATTGTCGCCAATATGGTGACGGTCGTACAGATCATAGTCCAATGTGGGCCGAACCCATACCAAGCGGTTTGTTTTTCAGACACATGAATCTTTAAACTCATAACTGATCCTATTCAGAGCGATCGCGTAATGTATTTCAAATATATGTGGACTCCACTGCCCGAAGATGGCTCGGTTGTCTGCCAATCACCATCAGTCCAGACTACTGTCGGCTTTGTTCAGGGAGGATTCAACACTGTCATCGACTTCTTTCTTGCCGTCCTTGCGGCCGTCGAGCTATGGCAGTTTTTCCTGCGTACGCTCCATCGTGACCACAATCTCTCTTTTTGGAGTCAATTCCGCAAGATCAATAGCACTGTTCGATCTCGACGTATTTGGCAGACCCTTACTCTCAGTGGGCCTTTGTTATTGTCCGGTGCCGCCTCGATTGTCAAGACCTATGTAAGTTCCGCTGGCATCTCGAAGTCTGGAATGGTTGCTGATTATTTGTCTGCAGAAATTGAAGTCTCTTGGAGATCGACTGGACTTTACTTACAACATTGTCTCATTTATTCTCTGGGTGAAGTAAGTCTCGTCGCTGTTGGAATAGTAACATGGCGAAGCTAACACACGCTAGGATTGAAAACTACAGCATTCTACTTGCTTCATGTGCTCCAGTCGCTCGGTTGTTCCTTCGAGCAGTTATTGACCGACGCCGCGGCGGGAGACCCGGATACTGGTCTCGATCTCAATCCACCAACAATGTCAATCAGAACCAGGATACCGAGCTGAAACGGCGACAAAGAGATCAATGGATGGACTCTGCGACGGTGACAAACTGGCAAGATGAGGAAAGCCAGCCCACGGGCTGGGAAATGCCAAAGGAGCGTTCAGAGAGCCGTATCTCTCGAGCTGAGCAGCCAACGCATGTCGACGATGGCTTTGTCACTGTAAAAACGGATATTGTTGTGCAGGTTGACGACGGCCGGTCCACTTCTTCGGGTGGTGCACGCCTGCTCCCAGAGGGAGGCGAAGTCCTTCACGAGGAGCCCCATTAGAAAGGGGGGGAAAAAAGAGGGGAGATGAGGTAATGGAAGTGGTATTACTGTATATATTTTCTATATAATAACTTGTTATGGAGAGTATGTCTATAATAATCGATGCAAATGTGGTGAATTGGAGGGTCCAGACTTGAACGTGCGGGACGAGGAATAGCCAAGTTCCGAGATAATACTAATACTTCCATTGAGCGAAAACTTGTACTTTTAAAGACAGCTATCATCAATCAGATCGAGCTTCCCCAGTGTTCTCCAAGAAATGTAGATGTACAAGATGTAGATCACACGTGACGATAAGATAAGCGGCGTTGAGGCCGCAAGCTGCTGGACTTCATCTTCATCAATTGCCACGATGTCCCGACGACAGACGACACTGCCCTTGCGTCGGGACTCCAATGCCTCCGAAAAAGACTTCTTCGACATCCCCGATGAAACCCCCTACCTGTTCTTCAAGCGCCAGATCCGGCGAAAGCGCACTTGGGTTTACTTAGTCCTCCTGTACCTGTTCCTCAAATGGCTCTTCAAGACACCTCCGCCCAATATGGGCCTCCCACACATTGATTACAATAGAGTGGATTGGTCACGCTATGCCTATACGCAATATGCGACGTCAGAGACATATCTGTGCAACTCTGTCATGATATTTGATGCTTTGGAGAAGCTTGGATCACGCGCCGACCGGATTCTCTTCCACCCTCTCGAATGGGATACATTCGTCGATAGTGGAAGCGATCGCATCAGTCAGCTCTTAGTCATGGCCCGAGACCAATACAAGGTCGAGTTAAGACCGACCGAAATCGAGGGGATCAAGAAAGAGCCTGAAGGTGGTAAGTGCTAGTAGCTACCAGCGATGACGAGTGGAATTGACGTCTGTAGGATCTTCGAAGGCTTCCTGGGACACCAGCGTCGCAAAGCTGGCTGCGTTCGGCGCCGTGCAGTACGACCGAGTCATCCACCTCGACTCCGACATGACCCTCCTGCAGAACCTCGACGAGCTCTTCTTCCTCCCCGAAGCTACCGTTGCCATGCCCCGCGCGTACTGGCTTCTCCCTGAAAGCCGCACGCTTTCCTCTCTCCTCGCGGTGATCCGGCCCTCCTGGCGCGAGTACAAGGCCCTCAGAGAAGACGGGGCAGCCGTGGCCATGGGACAAATGAAGGTGGATCTGCAAGAGAGTAGATTCGACATGGAAATCCTCAACAACCGTTACGGCGACACGGCGCTTGTCCTCCCACAGCGGCAGTTCGCTCTTATAACGGGGGAGTTCCGCAAAAAGGATCACAAAGAGTTTTTGGGCGAGGGAGTGGCTTGGAACCCGGATCAAGCACTCGCGCAGGCCAAGTTTGTCCATTTCTCCGACTGGCCGCTGCCGAAACCCTGGACAATGTGGCCTCAGAAGCAGCTTGCGGAGCTGCAGCCCCAGTGCGATAACAACCCCGGAACGCCCCAAGAAAGCGGTTGTCGGGACCGCGAGGTATGGAAGGGATTATATGACGACTTCCGACGGCGGCGAAAGGTAGGATCTGCATGTTCGACGAGTGGTTTGTATCAGCGCTGACTTCGATTTAGGATATTTGCTCGCTGCTCAGTTTCCCGGCTCCGCCCGTAGCATGATGTAATTGCCTTGTCGTAATCATTCCAATAAGAGCGGCGACTTGGTGGAGTTTGCATAGACATGCTCGCGCAGGCGATCGTGGTGTTATAGAAAGCTTTAGACCGCTGCCAAAACAGCGCCTGTAACATATTAGCACCCAATGTTATGATGCATCCACGATAAATAGACCTACCAATTTCAAGCGTATCCCATGCCCTTCCTCCACCAATGCCAAACCCGCCGCCGCGTCATGTAGTCACCAAATTCCTTCACGCTGTCAATCTCCGCAACAGCCCCGTCGGAGACCGCGAAGTCCTGACTAGCCTCAGACCCAGCCGAGTCCCCCGCAGGCTCTGGGACTAACGGCGCTGAGCGCGCGACGAGCTGAAAATCCTTGTAGCGCAGCTTGCGCACGACCCCCACCCACGCGTCAACTTGTACCTGCTCCGGTCCCTCGACGTACATGATGCCCGGGCAGCCACCGGACCGCAGGAGCACGAGGCATTGGTGTGTGCTGGCGGCGCGTTTGAGAACGCCGACTTTCTTTCGAGAGGTGATATGGTGGGTGCGGATTAGGGCGTTGAAGCGCATGGTCATGAGAGTTGAGTATTGAAGGTTGGCGCGCGAAATGCGGAAGTGGAACTCGACCGCGACAAGCCGACGTTTAGCGACGTTTGGCCAGTACGTCCTATTGTTCGTGCATATCCTAGGCCAGTTATAGTAAATTGTACTAGTATCTTAATGGCCAGTGGTCGAGGAATATCTAATGGAACAAAACTTTGGACCCTTTTGAAGGCAAAAATACTGGGCGAGACGAGTTAGAGACGGTCGCCAGACCCAAAAAGATTGATTGAACTATGTGATTTGCAATAATTTCCAAAGCGCTTGAAAGGAGCAAATGTATGACCCCTCGATACTTAGAGAGACCCTCTTTCTCCAGACCTCGTCTGCTGTGAGAGATTATCCCAATACAAGCTCTGCCTGAGTCCAAGCCCGATCATCCTTTTGAAAGCATTGGCAAAAATCCAAAGACACTCCCGATTGCTTCCAGACAAGCAAGTAAAGAGAATTCGAGTCGCCTCTGGGTCGTGAGGTTGTCCGACTGGTATACTTGAAACCAGGCTGAATTTCTACTCTCATTGAGAGAGTTTTCCGCTCGTAGGAATATCACATGGCAGAGAAGAACGATATATATCAAGTTTAAGGTGGAAAACGGCCTTACTGACCAGCAGATGTCGCTCAAAAGGTCAGTTTTGAGGACCAGCGGTAGTTGTTTGAGATTAAGGCCTTGATCTCCGGAAATCCTTTCGGGATCCCACCCTGCTTTGCTGAGAGTTTGAAGCATCGAATTCTGTTTGTAGATTTTATTGCTGATTGGGTCGATCAGTTCACTCAACTTAATTGTACTTTGATAGAGTCCACAAAGCCAAGTAGACGACTGGCCGCCCGTATGAGCATGGAATATTCCATGAGATGTAGTTTTGAGCGAAGCTGCATAATCCGATATTTGTATTTTGGTGGGAACTTGGCTAGTTACTCCAATAGATACCCCGGTTGGTACTCTGATAGGGAAGAATGAATTGGGAAACAATCCCTCAGGCTCAGTCCAAGTGCCCCCTGGATCTAAGAATCCAGTCTGAACCAGCCTATTGTGCAAATGGATGATGTACATCGGCTCGGGGACCCTCGACTAAATAAACAAGCCAACACTATATATGATGTTTAAAGCCTCAATAAGATCTGTAGTGCAGAGAAAGGGAGAGCACTGCCAGAGCCCATTGCTTGTTATGTTCGAGAAATGTGATTTTGGGACTCCCTCGAGGCCAAGTATGTATTTGATCTCTCCAAACCAGTCCACAAATTCTGTGTGAATGTCGAGCAATTCTCTCAATGCTGTGTTCCGAGTCGGCTTGCGATGAAACATAACATCTCGCTTCAAAAGATCTTTCAAACAGGTGACCGAAGCACAGAGTCCCTTGAATCCATTTTCGTTTGGCGATCCATAAACAAGTCGACATCTCTGCAGGCTCGAAAGTCGGTAAATGGGTTCAATACATTAGTGAACATGGTGATATGGTGGGTTCGGATTAGGGTGTTGAAGCATATTGTTTGGGTATGAGAGGTGAGTATTGAAGGTTGGCACGCGAAATGTGGAAGTGAAACTCAAGTTTGATAAGCCGATGTTTCAGTGACATTTGGCCAGCATGTCCTATTTTCACTGCGTATGTATGTTAAGTAAACTTCTTTTTATTAGCATATCAATTGTGAAGGGCGGGGGAAATATTTAATAGAACAAAATCTGGACGCTTTTGAGGACATTTTTGAAAGCAAGCATCATCAGTGAGATACCTTGGGCTGCATGGTGGTATATTAGTCAAGATACTGGACTTAAAGCTTTGGCAAGTGTAGAAAAAGATGTATGGTCAGGGTAGATAATGGGAAATAAGCAAAGCAGTACGCGACAGGAAGCTATTTCCTCACATACACAACCAAGGACCCCCATAACTCAATTAGCCTGTACACTGATAAGCAGACTTTGCGTTTCCATGCTTCATAAGATCAGCCCAATAGGTATGATTTGAGAGACCTTCGATCCATTTCTTATGCGTCGAATTTCTTCTGAATAGCTCGGGGGTTGGGTTATTCTTGGCAAGGCGGACAAAGGCCTCGCGTGTCTCTTTTCTAGACTTGATGACGGAGGCAAAGATACGAAATATCGTGAAAGGAATGGTGTCGAGATATTTCGCGATCAGTTCTGAGCACGATAGTAGCGAGCTCAAGGTAATCCCACCATCGGCGCTGATGAGCCAGCTTTCCAACGAGACCTTCCTGGTGATCTGTACAGTAGACCGTGTTATCTAGTTCAAAAGATGCTGCTCATCCTGTTTGTACTGGATGTAGGTACTAAGATCAGCCATGGCAAAAATGCCAGCGAGAGGGGATGTGGATTAGAGATGAGGAGACGAGGCTTACAAAATTCAAAAGAGACGCCGCATCTCCCAGCCACAACACACGCGTCATTTGTGAATATACTAGAGATTCTGCTACCGCGATTGTTCAACTGACTATACTTTGGCACTCCACATTAAGATGAAGGGTATCCATGAGACAATGACCGGGCCTGATGAGGTAGGCCCTGACTGTAGGTCTATATTCCTTCAGCCCATTTTGGCAAGACTTTCTTTTAGCAGCCACGCGCCCCAAGTATACATGATGTCCTTAAATATACACTAACAGAGGTCTGGAAAGTGCCAGCCTACATGGCAAAGTAACTAATTCTGAGTCAATACTAGCAAGCAAGGCACTATCGGGAAAACGGAGGGTTTACCGCCAGCATAGAAGGGCGCCCGCGGTTGATGGGCAAAGCTATTCTCCATAGTATACAATATATAGCAGAATAAGAATACTCTCCATATAAGAGCCGCGGTGGAAGGTAAGACCAGAAGAAGGAAAGTCAAACGCTTGGAAGAAGTCAACTGTGTTTTGAGGCAAAGAACCCATTTGTTGTCGGAGCAGAAATAGCCTTGTGACAGCAAGGCGTGCGCCTTTTTAGTCGAATGGAATTTCAGCTCAAAATTACCGATTTTCGTGCTCCAACATTTGTCGATTAACCTCGCGCTAAGCCTATTTGGGATACAGATCGGCAGGCTACAACCCCACTAGTCCAGAAGAGGCTAGCGTGGAATTTATGCACGGCAAGTTCCACTCGCGGTTCCTGCCATCTTTATGCTGCCATCTCGATATTCTTCTCTTAAGGCCTGCGAAGCCCCCAGTGCAATGGAGAAGTACAGTAATATATACTTGAAGGGTATAATCTTCCACCATCATGCAAGTGACTACCGAAATGATCCCTTCTAGCGCAATGCACACAACCAGGTTACGTTTCAGCTGATCGGCATAGGATTTCTATTGGACTATAATCCCTGCTCTTGCGTGTGCGCTGGAATAAGCAAATCTGGTTATTCGTCATCATACCAGAAAGGAGGCTCTCCAACCCCCTTTCCCCCCCGCTCTACGTGCTTGTCACACAGCAATCATCAGACAACCCCAGCCATAAGTATTAAGATCTCGCGAGTTGGTATTCTTACGCGGCCCTTATCGAAGGGGAAAACAGACTTTGGGACCACCTGGCTGCTATGAGTGAAAACACCTCTAGCAGCTCCGGCAGAGGCCCTCCGGCGAGAAACATGTACTTGGAGCGAGTTTGGCCCCGACTGTTGCCCGACGTGAGTGTCTCCTTCATGGGAAATCGGGCATCTGGCCCTGGGAAATGACTAAATTGAGCGTATCATAGCATTCGAGGAAGAAACCAGATGACGAAGTTGGCCGAATTATTCAGGATGAAAAGGCTCTGCACAAGAACTGGCAGCAGATTCGCGGAAGATCTAACAAGGGCATGGCGGAAGAGCATTTCATACACCAGCAAGCAGAATCAGAGCCAGTGAAATTCGAGAAAGCAGATACATGGCTTATTTGCTTTGAGAAGATCATCTTCCTTGCTCGTCCGCAGAACACGGACATTGCAGAGATATGTATCATATCTACCGACACGACACACCTGCAGAGGGTGTTTCCCTTCATGCACCGCCTTATTCCAAGAGAGCAACGCCTCGCTGCTTCATCAACCCCCCAAGAGATCGTGATCAAGATCTTGCAGGCTCGATGGAACCTGGCTGATAACATACCCTCCGCTGACATCCAGCGTGTTGCTGAAGAACCGGGCCTTCCTACTCGAAAGCTTCGTCTGCCTTCAGCAGGTAAGACAGTGGTACTCGACGCGCAATACCAGATAGACTGACTGAATAAAGCAGTCTCAGGAGACCTATCTGAAGATAAAGCCCCCGCAGATGCAAGTTTCGGCCTACAGTGGATAAATTGTCCGCGCTTTGCCAGCGACCTTGCGATTTATGTGTTTCGACCGCATGGAAAGCATCCAAAGCTTGAGCAGCTGAAAATAAATTTCTCCAGCGACGAGCTAAACAAGACGTATCAAGCTATGGTGATGATAAATTCCAATGAGCTCTTCGCAAAGCTACGCCAGGGTGACACAGAACTACTTCATGCTTATCTAAAAGGTTCAAACGGCGATTATCCAGAACTAATATATGCTTTAAAGATATTTCACGGACTAGCCACTGAGGTTGTGAATCAAATGGCTCTATTCCTAAACAATGCATCCGAGGAGATTAATTATATGGTATGCATCCCGATCATATGCGAGTCTTAGTAGTCTAACTGTAGTAGACTTACGAAGGCCGGCTCCGTCCCTCAGGAAGCAAAATCAAATTCCTGAGACATCTAGAAGACTGTCATTCAGTAGCACGAGAGTGTGTCAGCAGGAATTCGAGCAGTACACGAAAGTTCCTCGATCAAATCGACTCAACCTGGAGTCCACACACCGAGAATGCAACCAACATGAGAAGCTCCATTGCGCTGTTGATGGAAGATTTCGATTATCTTGAACATGAGATTGAGATCTCACTCCAAAGACTTCCGCCTACGCGCCACCTGATTCGGGAGCACATGGATTTGGCCCAGGCCCGTCGGACTACCATTCTGGGGATCCTTGCGGGTCTCTATCTTCCACTTTCATTCGTAACTGTAAGATTCCACGATATCTGCTAATTGTCATTCAGCCTTTCATAATTTCTTCTATAGAGTTTTCTAGGCATGAATATCGACAAATACACGACTGAAAAACACTGGCATAATGTCACGCACTACGAGCCGCACGATAAAAATTCGACCCAGGTGGCGAGTATCGTTGACTCTTCTGAGAACCAATCATGGGGACTCGCAACTTTCTTTGAAATTGCGATACCGCTTGTAGTGGTTACCATTCTTCTACCTCTGATAGTTGGGAGCATTATCCGTGCAGTTCTCCAAACTCTCACACGCGGAAGAACTTGGTGGCGCTTTGCATTTGCTTGCGTTGTGGTAATGTCAGTATTATAGTCTTTTCTGGATCGTTATATTTTCTTTTCACAAGTTCAGACACTAACTTCAATATCCAGATACTCCGTGATAAGTCCACTGTTTTGGCTATACCTGTATCCCGCTTTCTGGGCATTTGCTTTGTTTAATCTTTCAGCATGGGCCTTCAGTAGAAGGTCCAGGCTTTCGAGAACGGCGAATGTGCAGTGTTGTATATACTGGCTATATGTGGCTGGTTTTCCGTGTTTCGTCATCCTCGTAGCAGTTCCTCATTACATAGTGTTTGGTGTTTTTATGGGACTGATCTATGGGCTCTCTTTCTTTGTTGCTCTAAGGTGGAAGCCGATATTCTTCTACCATTGGGAAGAAAGAAAAGTTCTCAGAGAACGAGGAAGCCAGCAGCATAGCACCAATAACACTATGACCAACTCTAGCTAAAATCACAATATAAGGAGATCCAACAATACCGGAGTCTCTGGACATAGGAAGAACTATGATCCGCTCCACCTTTTCTCCGGATTTAACAGCTTCGCCCTCGTCTTTGCGACTATACACCACATGAAAGAGGCAATGAGAGTGTTATGTCCGTCGCTGATGAATCTTTAGCTTTTTTATCATATCCTTTCAACGGCTATAAATCAACTGATTGCCCTCCATCATGCTCGTATCAATATTTCAAGAAGCGCCAGGCTTTAACACCTCCCCGCTAAACAATCATGGTTTCCATGCTTTCCTCCATATTCCCACCGGCGCCCTCATTCACTAAGAAAAGCCTGCCGTCGCTTGCCGGCAAGGTCTTCATTGTCACTGGTGCGGCATCTGGGGTGGGCTTTGAACTTGCCAAGATTCTTTACATCGCGGGCGGGAATATTTATGTATCTGCACGATCGGCTTCGCGATCGGCCCGGATCCGTTTTCCAGAATCTCTTCGGCCTTGGCTTCTATTAGCAAGAAAGATGCCACAACCAATCGGTGACTCACATACTGGAGACCACAGTTCGTTAAGAATAGATCACTGCAGAAGTGACATCCATCGATGCAGATGGAAGAGGCCTGGAATTATTTCTTTTATCATCGTGCTGAAACCACCTCCATCTGGCGCGTCTTGTTGGGCAGTGGTGAAACGCACCCACAGCTCTCACCACGAGTCCCAGTTTTTCCCGTCCGGCACAGGCATACAATGTCAACCGCTGGCAGGCTCATTCGTCGTCTCCGGTCATCGCAATCCCGCTACACTTGCAAGCCAGGCCGTCGTCAAAGTGGCCGATGGTAGGTTTCATGGAATGGCAAGTTTCATGGCGTGAGCTTTCATGGCGTGATCGCTCACGCGTCCTTTGCCTGTGGTGACCCTCGTGATTTGTTTCCCTGCGCCTCGGTCATTCCAACCGATTGTCCACATTCACGCAGTGACGTTTTTCATCGAATAATAGCTTTCACGTACAATTCGCTTTGCCGTCAGTCAAACACCCTAAACTGTACAATAGTATTCGAACCAGAACGTGCAACGAATAAGATGGAAAATCACTGACTGTTCCTGAGAATGTCTTGGTTGTACCTGGAAACTCAAACTGTATGTCTAGAATTTCACAATCTCGTGTGTGTTTCAGAGCTCGACAAGGGGTTCACACAAGCCAGCTATGAGGTTATGCTAAGTTGAAAGATTGCTTAATGCATACATCTCCACTGCCTACTAAACCCACCATCTACTTCGAGCTCATTGCATTGAGCCCAGCAATGCGCCCAAAGACGAGCGCGCGTAAAACAGCAACAGCATTTGGCGCGGTGTCGTGGAAATGGCCGGTAATCTCACCTGCGGCGTAGAGGTTAGGAATGGCGCCTTGCTGGGTTAATACTCGCGTTTCTGTGTCAGTTGCAAGTCCACCAAAAGTGTATACAATAGCAGCGGCTAAAGGAAAAGCTAAATACGGCGGAGCGTTGAGCGAGCGGGCCCAGTTCGACTTTGGAGGTTCCAAGCTAAGCCCAGTTGCAAGGCCATCAAGACGGCCAGCAGAAAAACGGGATACGTCTGTGTCACAAGCTGCGTTGTAGCTTGAGATTGTATCTAAGAGCGCCTGTTCCGGCACCTTCATCTGGACTGCTAGGCCAGATACTGTGTCCGCTGTAAGAGGCGGGATGTCGGTGCGAATGGCCGCTTCATAGCCTTCCACCTCAGAGAGTCTTGAATCGCAAACTACCCAGGCTGACTGGCCCGGAGCATCAAAGTGAATAGTTCGTGAAAGTTGTTCCCAGGTGTCATGGACGAGCCCTGCGCCCTCATCAACGAATCGTTTTCCGTTGCAATTCACCACAATACCATAAGGATAGACGAGCACGAGCGGTGCAGGCATATCGCTGCGCGGATCAATTATTTCGCTATGCATGCCATTCCAATTTCCATTTACCGCAGCTCCGTTATTCAGCGCCATTTGGATCCCATCACCTGTGTTCCACCGCGTGCCTGGAGATATCGGTCGTAGAGACTCCGCACCGGTCCCGAAATAGGTATGCAGGAGGTCTGGATTACCTTGAAATCCACCGCTGGCGAGAACAACGGATTTGGCAATGAATCGCCGCCCGTCTGCCGCCTCGATGGTGGCCCCTTCTTTCCCAAGGTGCAGTTGCTTGGCCCGGCATTCGTACACCAGCTGGATGCCTTTTACCCTGGCAGATCGCTGCAGCGCTTCGATTATGGCGGCACCTTTGCCGACGGGCTGAATCCTATTTGGCCACGACTTCAAGAAATAGTCCATGGCATGAAATTGCACACCTTGTCTCTCGAGCCACTGGACGGCCTGCGGTGCCTGGTCGGCCAACTTTTCGAAATAGGCGCGGTCGCCGTCTACGCCACTGATGGTCATCATATCATCCATGAAACCAGGCGATATCTCATTAACAGATCGCATGCGCATGTTGGCCGGGCTATAACGCGTGTTGCCCCCGCTGGCATCCTCAGGCGCGCGCTCTAGCACGGCAATCTGAGCTGCTGGAGCGAGTTCCGCCGCCGATACTGCGGCGGCTAGACCGGCCACGCCGTGACCAACTATGACAAGGTCATACATGCTGATTGTGCCTGCCATTTCGCTTTAGTAGTTAGATTTCAGCAGGTTTTAGTCACTCAAGTTGCTTGTCGTGGTGTTTGATGAAAAGATCTCGTCGTCGCTGAAGTCGAAATGATTCGCGCCGTGGGATTCGCTTATGTGTTGGCGCTAGTTAACGTAATCGGACACCGAGCGGCCACTTTCTTCCCGAACCGCGTACTTTGTATTCATTTTACAATTTTGACGCGTCAATATGCCACCAATTCGCAATAAAAACCCCAAAAAATTGGCAGAGCAAGAGGGTCGAATATTATTAGCTATTTCCGATTTACAGAGTCGAAAAATCTAACGTATTGCGCAAAAGCGCAAAAGCGCATTTTAAACCATGAGCACCGTGTATGCACAAAATAACAGTGCCAGTTTCAGCACAAACACCGAAACTGCTTGGACTTGAAACAGGACAGCAACTAGTTTGAACAGGGTAAGGACACCTACGTCCGTCGTGGGCGGATCGCTGGCCAACTCAAGAATCATCGTATCCAAGTCCTTTATTAGTTAAGCGCGAGCTGAAACGGGACAGGGGGGTCCAAAACGTACCTCGGGGCGGTTAATGGCCGTCCACGGCAATTTTGATTAGTTGGAACTCCTTCGCTTCATATGGGCACAGTAGTTATATCGGGTCATGATATCATTGCGCCATGTCAGCCGAAGGCCCTGACATTCCCCGGAGGATAGCATCTCAATAGTGTGGTCTTCGCCGATCAAGGTGCTGCACACGAGCTCGCGAGCACGGAATGGAGGCCTGAGGTACAGTAGCACCCAACTTCACCTTCCATAATGCCGACATAGAGACTCTCTTTCGAACCCTAACCACGTGTTACTAAAAATAACATGCACTGTATCTTCTTGTAAAATTACATATCTCTTTCTATAGATTGTCCGGTAGTTACACGCATCTAGAATCAGAAGTCGAAGGCACTAGTAGATTCCAGATAAACACAGCAAACACAGCGGTCGTAGTCTTTCTCGAAATGCCCATTTAGGGCTTCTGTACAATGCAGTCGCTCGATTTCCGTACTAGGTTCTTCCTTTCAGAGTCCATCTGCGGTCAAGGTGATAAACAAGACTCAGTAGGAATAGTTTGTATTAGTATCTCCACTATTGTAATTCATTATCCTATAGTCCTGGATCTTATTGGATACAGAGGTACTGACTAACACATTATGGCACATCTTAGGCTACATATACTGGAAGATCTCCATAACAACTTGATGATAGCTCTTAGTGAATACTGGGGACAGTATTTACAAGCCAATATTAAAAACATATTGCAGACAAAGAAGAAGCATCACCAACAAGTATAGTCTGAAAGTACGGCCATTACCATCAAAGTAGACAAACAGTCTTAGAGAAATCTGGAAAAGTTTTATAATTCCACTAATATTAATTGGGTACCATTGAAAATACAGCTGTATAAATAGAGCAATTTGCTATATATAGGGAAAAAGCTTATGTTGGAAATGGTATTTACCTACAGGGAGAATAATAACAAACTCTCCTTGGGTACTTTAAGAAGCACTGACAAGAGGAGATATGTGTCTGTAACTAACAGGATATTGGATGAGTATAGGCAGTATATTTTAGAGGAAGAGGAAACTACTAGATAGGCTGTAATCTGGAAGTCAGTCTATGTCCTAATGTGGTGTACTGTCTGATTATATCTATATAGATCTGACTAGTACTGGGAGGACCTAAAGGATAAGAGATATTATAAACTTAGGACTCTATATCTAGAAAGATTGATTGACTTTGTCAATAAAGGCGGCATTCTCGATAGTTATAATAGTATTCCTGGTAATATTTGTCGTGATCTTATTCTGGAGAGCCAGACAGGAAGAAGAGCAAAAAAAGTGGATATCTTAACAATAGAACTTCCGCATTCTTCAACAGTAATCAACGTTTTACTAGTACAAAATGATAGTATACCTGTTATCACTCTGTCATTACTCGATTAATTACCTAGAAAGCCACTTACAATTGCAGGGCCTTATAAAACAGCTATGAGAGAATACTATAAATAGCTGGAGTTACACACTATAGAGGATGTGTATAAAGCTGATTTCCGTAAAATTTGTCATGTGATTCTAGAGAATTATCTCAATCTTGAACTGATCCTTGAAGACCCAGATTCTGGCTTCTTCATTCAGTGAGGTATTCGAATTGGGACAGCCCGTTGTTTCCTATGTGACGTAAATGAATGGGCAAATGTGTTGAAATCAAACGTGTTTCTTGACCTGACCAGTGAATAACTTTGAGCTTTGCCAGAGTGGTTAAGCATTTGTTTTTCATAAGTAACCTGTATCCAGCTGGTTCCATCAATGGCTTGCTCATAGACGTTACTGTATTTTTGTGGACTGAGGCATTTCTTATATGGCTTTCACATGTGTTATATATTTGACTGATCAGAATGTTCAATGTGTTTTCAGAAAATAATTTTTCAGAAAATAATATTTCCAGCTCCCTATCTGTCACCCTCGAGATTCGGATGAATGAAATTTCATTGGACTACCTGCGAATGTAGTGGAGATAACTAAGCTGAGAAAGGAAAAAAGAAGAAAGGAAGCCATCCTCTCTGTAGTGTATAGAAGAAGTAAATATCCCGCTTTCCCCGCTAAACCCAATTGGGCAATAAGAGTCATATGTCCGGCATTTGACCCGCCGCCTTTGCAACCGCCTGCCTTTGCTGGCTAAACTACAGTCCGTAGCTTACACCATTTGGGATTTACTAATTGGATACAGAGACCAGAGAGGCTACTAATGACCATAAGTTAGAGCTAAGGTATATACAAATATGCTATCAAGAATGGACTTGTATCACCAGGAGCTGGACAATATAACCCCAGATGAGGTGAACAAAATGGAGCATACAGGATAGAGAATAGTAATCAGTGACTTTGTACCAGTGAAGATTAGGGACTAGAAGAAGTGTGCATTAAGAAGGCCTTAGGAGCTAAGAGCGATCCATATAGCTTTGTAATATGGTCTGTTGTTACTTTTTGGATAGGATATCGATAAGAAACTACAGCAAGGTTTCTACCCTTGGTGACTGGATGGCATTGCAGCTGATGCTGGCTAGAACAACCTTGGGCATCGGATCGAGCGGTATCTCTGACAAAACTGGAAGGGGCAGTGCGTCGGGCTGAGAAACGAGGCGCAGTGATCGGTGGGGTAGATTGGAAGGAAAGAGGCGGCGATAAGTGCAAGATAGAGGAGTTGAAGGAAAAGCGAAAGAAGGGAAAAGAGGTCGAAAGGGCAGTGCTTGCTTTTATGCTAGCGCAACAGAAGGCGGAGCTTACAGAACGGTGTATTGGGGTGCTAAACCTAAAGAGGCAAAACTAACCAGATCTAGTAATTCACAGGTCCGCCGTTTACAAACCCAATCGAAATCTATGAGGGCGTCAGGCACTTCACCAATGCTATTCATAAGCTTTGGTTCGAAATCAAGATATGACTGGAGCTCATTGACCCCAGAGGAAGAGCTCGACTCTGAACTAGTGCGCCCAAAAATGGAATTGAGGCGTTTCAGCATGCTAACTAGTACGCCATGGGCTTTGACGGTGTCGATCGACATGCTTCTTGTTTCTGCCCAGATCGCACATGATCTTTCCAGGTACAACTCAATTGATTTCTATTTCTCAGGACCAGCCCAGGGTTAATGCGTGCGTGCATTGATAAGGCGGCTATTGAATTACTAATTCCTGTACCAATTAATTCCCGTTGGGAGGATGGAGGAATAGCGTAGGAAGATCGGAGAGGAAGAATGGTGAGGGCCGAAAAAAGGTCAGATGTGGATTGTAGTCAGATTGTGTAGTCGGGTCTATAGCACGGCAGATCAGTCGTAGTACAGCGGTCTTACCAAGAATTCAACATTATGATCGGGGGATATGCACTGCGCTAATTGAAGTAACATATCCTTTCTCGCGAAGATAAGCTTGCAGCCAAGATTAGCAGAATGAAGTCAAACAAATGATCTGAGTACACTAGTAACAGAGCTCCTCTTCTAAAGATCTACAAAGATGTTCATGAGTTTTACTTTTGGATTCCAATGTACGATGTTGATAACTTCGATAAATCTAAATACTAACTATGCAATCTGAAAATCAACCAAGTACTTCCATTTCCTCGACAAATCTGGCACAAAGCTTAAAAATAGCGTCCGCCTCAAATAATGGGATTTCACAACTTTGCATTTTCACAGGGTCTGGTCTTAAAGAAGGATGTTCGTGACAGCTATCAGGAGCATATTCGCAGTACTCTGTCTCAAGCTTAAACGGTCAACAAGTCTATCTTATAGTAGACCAAAAGTTTAGACGTGAGTGACCTCGAGGTCAACCTCGCTGCAGTCACCAGGAACAGTGGCGTCTCTCTTCAAGTAGGAGAGAACGTTGTCGCAAGCTAATAGATTTAAAGTTAGTCACTATTCATTAGAACACAGCCTCGAGCGCGGAGAGGAAATCTTACCGAGCCATCCACCGAAGGTCTCGTCGTAGGTAATTGTAACCAGACCCTCGGCGCTGTATCCAACGTGGGAAGCACGGTTGACGTCGGTGGCAATTAGAGCGATGCTCTTGGGCTCGTCTGTAATGCGTTGTGAGAAACTAGTTTTTACCGAGTCATGGCAGAAACAGATTCTTGAAACTTACCACCAACGAGTGGGGCGAGAGTGAGCACTTCGTTTCCGTTCTTCTGGGGGATAAGGAGGGTGCCGTTTCCAGCGTTGAAGATGGAGCCCTGCTTGTGGTCCCCAACGAGGTTGAAAGCACCCTGGGTGTGGGCTGCGTTCCAGGAACCAGCAGACAGGGTGAGGCCGTCGGAAGCAGAGTCGGAGCTGGTGGTTCGCAATCTGAAATCCTTGAGCGAAGGGGCGGCGAAAGCAGTGGCGACGGTAGCCAAAAGAGCGATGCTGGTGGTGAACTGCATTTTGATGGTTGGATTGATATTGATGGAATCGAAGGGGTTCAGAATGAGCAGCGAGGAAATAGAATGCTGGATGAAGATGATTGTTGAGGGTGGAATAATGAGCTCAATTAGGGGGAGGAGCACTCTGCTATTTAAGCCTTTCTCATGAGTGTACAAGGCTTCCCATCTCTACGTAGTTGTTTGTGTTATTTTGGGCGATCCCCGGAATTTTAGCGTCGCAGATTGCTAGAAGCTGCTTCGTGATTTTACATAGCCCATCATCCAAGTCTAAGTATGGCGTATGGGGACAGTGGAGACAATTCCCTCAATATAGAGCAACGATCGTCAAAATAAGGCCAACGCCATGTCGCAAGGTCGGATCTCGTAAATACACTGGATAAGTTCCTGAGTTCCTGACCATCAATTCCGCTTCGGGTCATCCCCACTTCGCATTGTAACTGAGCCTATCGCTTGCAGGCACGGCGCCCCAGGAATTTTCTAGTATTCCTCCAATATTTATTCATAGTAACACCCGGAATATACCGTTAACTCCTATTGGGAGCTTTTCGAATTAAGTTAATGAGATTCCGGTTTGTATGATGAATTAAATTGAGCGGAAGGCCAGAGATCTCATGGCTTAGCGGGTCGAGCAGGTTCAAGACCATGAAGCTCCATTAAACGATGGAGGTGTTTATCCGAGATACTAAAATGAAACGGGTGGCCTCGTAGTTTCTGGGCATTGGATTGTCCCCAGCATGAACCTGGAGACCTCAAATTCTACCTGGTGTTCAGGCCGAGATGGGGCTTCTAGATGAACACAGTCATAGATCGCCTAACAAATCTGAATTATTTGATACTTAAATCCACTTGAGCTTCGAATAGCTCAAGTCGACTTGCGGTATGCCTTTTAATTGGCCTAGATTTTCTCTGGTGCCTAAGGCTCGAGCAGGGATTAATTACACTAACCACTTTGGTTCTTATTAATCCAGCCCCTCCACCCTGCAGGGCGCCTTGGGGCCACCCAGCCAACCTGACGACGGGCGCTGGTTCTCTGGAGTTGACCGCAAGAGTCTCGCTTTGAGACAGATCCATCGTGATGGGTTCGAATTCAGCGTCATTTGATGGACCAAACGAAGGGATGCAAGTGGGGGTAAACTACGGAAATGTGACAGCAACATTCAACACGCTATCTGGTATGTAGTTGCAGGGCTCGAAACCATGACGCGCCCGAATTTTGACTTGGTTTCAGAGTTGACTAAGGTTTGCAGATGACGAGATTGACCAGAATTGCCTGAGATTCCTGCAATGTCCTGACTCGCAGGTCGTGATGAACCGATTGGTAGAAGCAAAGGACAAGTTGCATTGGGAGTCGATTGAATGGGTGTTTAAAACCCCACACTACCTTAGCTGGATGAATGAGAACCATTTGGTCATCCTATGGATCAAAGGAGGTGCCGGCAAAGGCAAAACCATGATGTCGATTGGTATCATCGAGCGGCTTCTACACTCAACAGCTAGCCGCTCTAATGGCAAGGCTCCGTTGATTGCCTATTTCTTTTGTCAAAATGCCGACTACCGACTGAATAAGCTCGATTCAATCATCAAAGGCCTGATATTTCAGATGATTAAACAACGGCCTGCTTTGATAAAGTGTCTTCGAAGCCACTGGGACTCTAAAAACAACCGCTTCCATAGCGCAATGTCTTGGCGCAAGTTATGGGACATCTTCTTAGAGATGACAGGAAGATGTCAAGATACTACTATCTACATTGTCGTTGATGCTCTCGACGAATGTCAAGATGATGGAATATCTCATTTTCTCAGGGTTATCGTCAGAACCAGCTCCCTCAATACTGGGAAGGTAAAATGCCTCTTGACCAGCCGGCCTCTGGGTGATGCAGAAAAAGAGCTTCTCACCAGTAAAGATCAAGCACAAGTGAGCTTGGAATTGAATTCGGCGAATGTCAATCATGCTATTAAAAGCTACATCGCAACGAAGATGGAAGAGATCGATCGCCACCAGCGACTTCACCTAAAGCTTCGACAAACGGTTGAGCAAGAGCTTATCAACAGATCAGATGGAACATATCTGTGGGTTAGCTTAGTCTGTAGGGATCTCGAAAAGACCCAACCGCAAGAAATGCTCAAGAGAGTTCAAACGCTACCGGAGGACTTGGAGTCACTATACAAGCGAAAATGCGCAGAGCTAAGCACAGGTGATTCAGCAAGTAAATACATGCGCATGTTGAAGGTGATGACTTTATCGTTCCGCCCAATTCACAAAGATGAGGTCGAGAGTGTCACTGGTCTTAGCCAGAAAGACTGGGCTATCGAGGCCCTTGTGGCCCGCTGTGGATCCTTCATAAATATGCGAGGGGACTTTATCACGTTCATTCACCAATCTGCCAGAGACTTTTTGATCGGAGATAACGGAGCGTCACTTTTGAACATGTACGAAATCTACAATCATGAAAATATTGCGCTCAGATGTGTGACATTCCTCGCTACGAAACTCAAGGTTGATCTCTTCAACTTCGTGCATCCTTGCTCAGAGCTATCAAGACTGGCACAACTTGATGATGAACAACTTTCGCTTTTCACTCGACTTAGATACGCGGCGCAGTTCTGGATTACACATATCTCAAAAGCAGATTCGTCATTTATACAATGTTCTATTGGCCCAGACGGATTCGTTTGCTCATTCCTGGAAGCCAACATCCTGGAGTGGATTGAATATCTGAGCTGGAACGATGATATTATAGTTGCTATTGAGGGACTTCGAACTATAAAAAGCATAAATTCTGTAAGTAGAATGTAATTTCTTCTACAGTTGTCTCATATCTCATTAACAATTCTCTAGGAACTCGGAACAAGCCCATCCATGTCATTTCAATTGGCTGGAGATGCCATTCAAATTTTACAACGCCATTTTGATACATTGGCCAAATGGCCGCTCCAATTGTATTCCTCTATCATGATTTTCACTCCCGATACGAGTATTTCCAAGAGAAAAAATTCGACAAAGATCCCTAAGTGGGTATGTGAGCTACCAAGGATGCAAGAAATAAGTTCATCTTTGATCACCTCAATTGAGCATCACTCTCGCTCTATTTCTGCCTTGGGGGTTTCGCCCGATGGTACTCGTATTGTCTCAGCTTCATGGGATGGTCTTCTTACGTTATGGGAGAGCAAGTCACGACGAATCACAAAGACTTTCACATGTGTGGACAAAAGTGACATTATTTCATGTATTTCCTTTTCACCGGATGGCAGGCGATTCGGTATCATTTTGAGAGAATACGGGAACTGCACTGGCTTTTATCAAGTCAAGGTATTTGACGTTGCCTCAAACGAATGTTTAGAAACAATGAACGTTCTCCACGCTGCGACAATGATATTCTCTCCGCATGGTACGGAGCTCATCATAGCTTGCTACGATGAGACCTTAGTGACTAGGGACATCCAAACCAAAAGAGAGACTACCCAAAAACAGGGTAGAAGAAAGTTCTTCAAGAGTAAGATCGATCTTCTGCGCTCGAGCTACGACGAATACATTTTCCAGGATGGTGTTTACATATCCTGGCGCCGAAAAGATCTCTTGGGTCATCAAGTCGCGATCTCCCCAGGCGGTGACTACATGACATCAAGCCGCAGGTATAGGCCTAGCCCGCTCAGAGTATGGACAGCAAGAGGAGAGGCTGTTGAAACAATCAATAGTTTGGATCTTGATGTTCGAGCGGTAGCTATATCATATGATGGGTCTCGCATGGCAACTACGTCGACCTTTGATGATGTCTTGATCTGGAGTCTCAAGACAGGCAAGATTGAGAAGGCACTTTACCGAGCTGAAAACAAGCGAGATGGAGTTTGTGATCTATTCTTCTCGCCAGATAATAAACACCTTGCTGCAGTAGGATATTCCGGGGCTATCTATTATTTTGATACGGAAAATGGATCGCACAACGGATCATTACGCGGCCATAAAAGCAAGGTAGGGCACTTGGTATTCCCGCGTGACTCTCAAAACATGATTTCCGGTTCAGATGATTATACTATCAAAGTGTGGTCGACTACGATGGAAGACGGAAAATTTCTGGGTAGTCGTCTCCAGCCCCTTCATGGTGTCTCGATTTCAAGGGAAAATGGAAAAATAGTGACCATACGCAGCGATGATTCTGGCCTAGTGGTAAGCCAGCTAGATGACAAAGTCATCGGAAGGATCACGCCAAGGCCAGACCTACACAGCCTCAAGTTTATTAAATTCGACAATATTCGGATCGAATGTGTCACGTTGGAAACGCTCAAGAAAGGGCCACTGGCTTTATCACCAAATCGGAGGCTGGCTGCAGTTCATGGAGCTCCTGGGTCTATTGAGTTGTGGGATATTTCAAGCGGACTGGATCCGTACATCATACGGGGTCGTCCTAGGAGACAATGGACAAAAGGGATTACGGCACTGGCGTTTTCGCCCAACGGGGAATATTTAGTCGCCGGCTACGATAGCAACCTAATCAAGGTGTGGACCATCCAAGGGCATCTCGTCAAAACATTGTGGGGCCGGACCGAGCATGGACAGGTGGAAGCAATAGCAGTGTCCGCTGATGGAAAGTATCTCGCTTCAAGCCACAAGAACACTAATGGCAGAATCCGCTACTGTCTTGCCATTTGGGATTTCTCAAAGTGCGTGGAAAAGAGAAAATCATCCATATTCCGCAGAGACAGCAGAACATACTCTGCCAGGAAAGCTATCATCGACACAGAACTAAAAATTGCTCGAGCGATCAAGTTTTCGTCGAGTGGCCAGTTTCTTCTCACCGATATAGGCGCTTATGATTTTGGTGACGCGATCTTGAATAACACCGAGGAGCTCAACGATCTCTGGGTTGAGGATGATTGGGTGCACTTGGGGCTAGACAAAATATTGCGACTACCATCCGATCTGAGGGGGCTCAATAATGACACACTGGACGATAGAATCACTCTTGCGACCGTCGATTCTCAAGTATTGAGCTTTCGTGTTGACCGGCCAGCTTTGAAGAAAGCCCTCCTTGTCTCTTCGGGAAAATTTGAGGGGAACGTCCATAGGGGGGTGCATCTTGAGGACAGTGGTCACATTGATTGTTGAAACTCAGCAATAGCCACGTGCTCAATCATTGGCTTCCTCCACACCAAAAGCCTAGAAGAGTTAGAATATCTTAGCTTATTGAATGAGCTTTCAGTTACCCTCACGACTCTCCGAAGTTCAGAAGATGTTTTCAAGATCGGTGTCGAGTCTGTCAGCAAATTTCAGATGGCTCTTTTAATAATCTTCGCAAAGGATGAACCTCTACCTCTCATTTTTTAAAGACGCCACGGGCCTTCTGTCCCAGAAGTACCACATAGTGGAGAATTAGCTCGCTCAACTTTGTGCAGCTGCTATTATATGGAGTTCTGAGTCGAGTGCTATGAGGATGTGGAATTTGGAACGAGTCCCGTGGCTGAGTGTTGCTTCACCTGAGGAATGGGGATCGCTGGTACAAGAACTCTCAACCGCAGAGCGTCTTTCATATATTCAAAGACAAACGGTGTTTTCAGATGGTAGGTGTCGTGCATGAGTCCAATATGAATACACATATCCCTTCTTCCACGGGAGGAATTTTATGAGTCCAATAAAGATCAGCCAACTATTACTCCGGATGTCAAATAGTATGCCTTGTTTGATAATCTAAGATTATATTATAATATACTATTTCAGGTGGCGGACTTGAACTGATTAATAATACATGTTTATATGCAATTCCTGTATCACGACACGTACGTGACAGAGGACGCGGTTCTCTATTCGACTCGACTTGATCGTCGAATCTCTTCCCACTTTTGGATTTATACCCACGTGACTCGCTTAAATGGTCATCGGTAATTTCATCATCGCGGAGGAGGCCTCAAAAGTCCTTCAGCGATAATTTTGGCTACATCGTTGTTAATATTGTTTACTACAGTAGATCATAGGGTATCAAAGGCCTCGGCCCTCGCTCATTGTTATCTTCTATTATCCGCCGAGCCATTAAATAACACGGTTCTCACATCCTGAGAAGAATGATGTCTCTCCCTGAACTCTCGTTGCCAGAAAATTCACCTCCGCCAGAACTTGAGGATCAGCCTGACTTGGCTCCAGTAGCTTTATACGCTCTTATCGATCTCACTGACCAGCAGCTGGAGGAAGTGAGAGCGAAATGTGAGATTGGCTGTATTGAGACAGGTGGCAAGCGGGGAGAAGCCGTGTGCCTTTCCCCAAAACCGCGATTTGTTGGAGAGTCGTTGCGTGCCATCTTTGACTATCATCTAGCACTCCGCAACCAACAGAAATATGACCCAGTGTATTTTATCGCTGTTGCTAGTCCAGATTGGCAGACCAACGGGGTAGTCCTTGTTACGCTTGATGATGATAGTTTGAAGCGCAATGTTGATTCAATCTGGATAAAGGCTGAAAATTCGGGTCTTGCAGTAGCAAACTTGCAGATTGCCAACAGCAGCTGGGGCGAATACAAGGAAGCTCATAAGACCCAAAGTCATGGTCATTACGGTAACACAGATTCATATATCCATAGTTCTTCAATCGTTACTGACGGACGATGAAGAGAAGGAAGACACTGCAGATGATCGCACAGACTTTGCCAGCGATGAAGGGCCAGTAGCACCTGCAAAAAAGCCCCCAATTGGCTACAACGCGGGTGTATACGTCCATTCCGCTCTCTCAGAAATTGATGTCGTGGCCTGCATAGAGCCATCATTCAAGACAAAGAAGCCAGAAAGCATGTGCTGCCAAATTCAAGAGAAACTTGATCCACAGTCATCGAGTCACGACTTAGTGAATCGGGCAGCCTTTTTACATCCATGGCGTTGCCGTAAAAACAAGTGGCTGCATAAAACATACTTTCTTTTGGTCGATACATCAGAACCCTCGGAGTACGGCATGCTAGTTGTCAGGCTTACTAACTGGTACGAGGGCTCTGAGATCACAGACTCCAATTCTTTGCATCGGATTAGTGAAGAGCTTCTATCTGCAGACATTCCATACATTCGGATTCCTTATTCGTGTGTCCATGGCTTCCAGGGACGCTTTACTAACTTTGCCAACGGCGTCACAGCCTGGCCGTCGGACCAAGCTCGTAGCCGCCCTTTCTTTGCTGTGTTCGAGTACAATAATGGTCGATATTTTGACAGCAAAGCTACGTCATTGTTGGATCCCGAACGTCGTCGCCGCAGCCCCGAAGACGAATGTATTGGCTTTGCGACAAATGTGGTCTTCTGGAATGATAATAGCTCTGATATTGTTAATTGGAATTTTGAAGAAGCTATAAGAAGGTTTCCTCAGGTCTGTCGTGCCTGGCGTTTAACCGAAGGAATGAACATGAAATACTTCATTTGCATAGACTACAGCGATGGCGATGTCGAAGACAGAGGTGTCTTGATAGTGCGAAGAGATTGGGATGAAGATGTGAGCCGACGCGATCGGAATGAATACTTGGAGTTGGATGTTGTGGGAGTCAAGATTCTTAGGGTACCTGCTGGAGAGGCGCTCGACATCCTGGAGAAAGGAATTGAGGGCTCTACACAGGACATGAGGGATGAGCTTAATGCGTTCTTTGCATCTAGTCCGAATTGATGACAAATAAATTGACTTACTCTCATAAAGTGACTTTTGCAAACGTATCTACTATTATAGACTTCTTCAGACCTAGTAAAGCCCTAATTTAGTCATAGCACATCACGAAGATCCGCAGATCTAATCCAACACGAGGTTGAAAAGTTAGTCCATGCAGTTTACCTGCCAAAAGCTCGCAGCCCGACAGGGCCCGAGCCACTGAACGTTCTAACCAAATCTATAAATCCATCCGCACTCCGAGTAAAAGAAAAGTGGAGCTTCTCCTCTGGACTTCCTGATTCTGCAAATCTTGCGCGGAACCCGCGGGAAGCGCCGCTGCGAGTGGTTCTGGATCGCCTTCAATGGCGGCAAATCTCTGGCGAACTGCCCCTCTGGTGCTGTCGGTGCTGTCGGTGCGTCACAGAATAAGACCCCAGTGGCCATAGCTGCTTACTGACTGCTGTATGATTGGCAGGCCTGAGATGGCCCTCTGATCAGACGATCCTTTGCAGTCAATCTGGGTGGAGGGCAATTAGCTTGGCTAGAAGCTGGTGGCTCGAGAACCAGAGTAGAAAGTAAATACATTTGCCTGTCTTCAGCTTCTTCATTCTCTTGTACACTTACAAGTAACATGCGTCCAGCCGGACATTTTAGTACTTAACGATTGCGGAGTAAATCATGCCGGCCCCGCTTCAATCTCGCCCTCACAATTCCTTCCCAACAGGACAGGATGAGGCCTCGACAGACACTTATGGGCCGAGAGTGCATGTCTCTCACGAAGACGAGGATGCGATTGCAGAGATTCATCGGACCCTGACAGAGTTGAGCCTGCCGGTGAGCCATCCTCAATATGCGGAGCCGCATTACTCTTTCGACAAGTTCCTTGAGGAGCAAGTGGAAAAGGCCAACAAGCGCACAAACATTGGTGTCTGTTTCCAGTCCTTGTCAACATGGGGCGAAAGCAGTGGCCATGACGATGTGAAGACGCTGGGCGAAGCTTTGTGGCGCACCTTTACACTTCGCGACATCTACGAGTGGACAGTACAGCCACTGCTAGCCTCAAAAAAGCCACAAGAGGGCCGACCCCTCATTAGAGACTTCTCGGGGGTGGTTGATAGCGGAGAGATGATGCTGTGAGTCAAATGAGAGTATCAAGAAAGATTTAAAGCTAACCTGCCAGGGTGCTGGGTCGTCCTGGCGCTGGCTGTTCTACATTTCTTCGGAGCATTGCTGGCCACCACTCCTCTTTCTTGGGCGTCACTGGATCGATTGATTACTCTGGTCTTTGCCCTGAGGAGGTCCGCAAGCACTATCGCAGTGCAGTGGCGTACGTTCCAGAGGACGATGTGCATTTCCCGACTCTCACTGTGAGACAGACGCTGGAATTTGCCCTCCGGAGTAAGACGCCGAAGAGATTCCACGATCGCATCCCACAGTATCTTGAGATTTATGGCCGAGTTTTTGGCATGTCTCATACCATGAACACCTTAGTTGGTAATGAGTATATCCGAGGAGTTTCAGGTGGCGAACGCAAGCGAATTTCAATTATCGAGTCGTTGGCGACGGATTCATCAGTGACTTGCTGGGATAACTCGACCCGAGGCTTAGATGCGTCCTCGGCACTGGATTATGCCCGGAGCTTGCGTATCATGACTGATACATGTGGCAAAGCGACCCTCCTCACCCTGTACCAAGCGTCCGATGCTATCTACGAACTGATGGACAAGGTTCTCTTGATCGACGAAGGTCGGATGATCTTCCAAGGCCGAGCCTGTGAAGCTAAGAGGTACTTTGAAGACCTGGGTTATGAATGCGCCGAAATGCAGACCACATCCGACTTCTTGACAAGTATTACCTTGCCCGAGCGCCGAAGATTCCGAGCTGGATGGGAGCATCGAGCACCTAAAGGTCCGATCGAGCTGGAGGCGGCATTTAGACAAAGCGCTGCATTTAAAAAGATCGAGGAGTCTATTGACAAATATGATTGTCGACAAAGAAGCGAGAAAGCAAACGAGCTCTCTCAAACCGACTCGGAGTGCGGAAGCGTCGAAGAATTCAAGCAGTCTTTGCAGCGCGACAAGTCTCGCTTCGTGTCGTCGAAGTCCCCATACACAATCTCGCTTTTCCGACAAATTGTGCTGTGCAGTCAACGTCAGATATGGCAGCTCAAAGGGCATACTAGTCCTCTCTATATCAAAATTATGTCTGCCGTGGTAAACGGCTTGTTGATCGGTTCTATGTTCTATAACCAGCCACAAACCACCGAGGGGATGTACTCTCGTGGCGGTATTTTGTTTTATTCTTCTATTCTTCTTGCTTGGTTGCAGATGTCAGAGCTGGAGGACGCCATGCAAGGCCGTGACATTCTCAGTCGCCAAAAGAAATTTGCTTTTGTGAGGCCCAGTGCTGTATGTCTCGCTCGAGTTCTCCAAGATATGGTGATTAGCGTGATGATCACTTTCTTGTATCTCATTGTGGTCTACTTTTTGTCAGGTCTTCGAACAGAGGTATGTCATAAAAATTTCCTAGGAGAACTAAACTAACTTTGGGACAGGCTGGACCTTTTTTCCTAGATTTCTTGTTCATCTTCATGTCTACAATTTGCCTGACTTCTCAGTTTCGCGTTTTTGCG
Source organism: Penicillium coffeae (assembly GCA_035985395.1). NCBI lineage: Eukaryota > Fungi > Ascomycota > Eurotiomycetes > Eurotiales > Aspergillaceae > Penicillium > Penicillium coffeae. The sequence continues at coordinate 107,306 of CP142594.1, read as the reverse complement.
GCTCTTTCGAGTGACTTTGAGGTCGCTCTACGGTACTGCGGTGTATCTGTGCTGCTGTGTACCGTCTTTGGTGGATATGTGCTTTCGATTGACAAGATGATCCAGAATGTCCCCTGGGTGGGGTGGATTGCAGTAAGTCGATTTCCTAGGCTGTTCAAAGAGATTTTAACGTATGTCGCAGTACACGACGGTCACCCTTTACACCTATGAGTCAGTGATGTCTGCCGAATTCCACAACTTGAACTTCACCTGCACTCCTGAATCGATTGTTCCATCAGGAAAGGGCTACAACGATATCGCGTATCAGTCCTGTGCTTATACTGGAAGTAAGATCGGCAGCACCGTGGTCAATGGCGATGATTATTTGGCGACACAATTTGGATTCTCCTACGATAATGTCTGGCGGAACTTTGGTATTCTCTGTCTCTTCACGATAGTATTCATCGCCCTCACTTGCTGGCTGAGCGAAGTCATGGAGTGGCAGCTCGACAGTGCCGGCCCCATAGAATACAAGGCATCTCGCAGCTGGTTCAATCGAAAGCAAAAAGCCCAGCTCTCCAAAGATGAAGAAGAAAGACCGGTGCCAACTGATCACAAAGATCCACCTGTTGGAGCCTTGAACGTGCAAGCTGAACAAGCTCTAGCGGCTACAGAATCCGTCTTCACATGGGCCGACCTTGGGCTCAGCGTGCAAATTGGGAAGGAAACCCGGGTCCTACTTGATGAGGTTTGTGGATACTGTAAACCAGGCACTCTCACTGCTCTGGTGGGAGCATCGGGAGCTGGCAAATCAACCCGTGAGTTTCAAAACAAGTTTTCAACGAGCTTCACTAACAAGATAATCAGTATTGACGGCATTGACTCAACGTAAAAGTGCCGGCTCTGTCTCAGGGTCTTTATTTGTGGACGATCAACCCATCGATAACACTTATAACCGTCAAATTGGCTATTGTCAGCAGATGGATATTCATGATGAGAGCAGTACTGTCCGAGAAGCCTTCGAATTTTCAGCCCTTCTTCGCCAGAACCGCGAGATTCCCAAGGACCAGAAACTCGCCTACGTTGAGACTGTGCTGAGCAACCTGGGTCTTGTCGAGCTACAGAATGCTATCATCGGGTCCTTGGATATTGAAAAGAAAAAGCGTGTTACAATTGGAGTGGAGCTTTGCGCGCGTCCTCGATTGCTTCTATTTCTTGATGAGCCAACAAGTGGTCTTGATAGCCAGGGTGCAACAAGCATCGTGGCTCTTCTTCGACGTTTGTCAGATCAGGGCCTCGCCATCCTTTGCACTATTCACCAGGCCAACCAGCAGCAATTCGAAGAAGTAAGTACTCAAACCATATTCATTCAGCGACAAGAGCTAACGAATGCAGTTTGACCGGGTACTTGCATTGAGTCCTGGTGGATCAACCTACTACTTCGGCCCAGTGGGGCGATCTGGAAAGGCCATCTTCGACTACTTCAAGAGAAACGGATGCCAACCAAAGAACGTGACCAATGCTGCTGATTTTCTAATCGAGATAGTCGTCAGCGGCATGACTGGATCAAGCACTCCCGTCAATTGGGCCTCTATATGGCGCACCTCGCCAGAGGCTACGGAGGTCAGAAACGAAATCACTGCCATCCGCGGTCGTAAAGATCACAATAGCAAAACCTCTCATGTCCCACAACAAGCTTCGCTGTATGAACAAATCTTGCTGCTTACCCAAAGAACTAGTCGGCAGTTCTGGAGAACAGCGGAGTATCCCTACTCCAGGCTCTACGGCTCGTTCCTTCATTCGTTTGTAAACGGTCTCACCTATCTTCAGACCGGTGATAGCACAATCGACCTGCAGTCAAAAGCTTTCTCGTGCTTCTTAGTGCTGATGCTGGTTCCTGAATTCATCAATGCGATTTCCATGCGCTTCATTCTGAATCGTGATATCTGGTTAGCAAGGGAAGGCCCAAGTGGTGTTTACAGTTGGGTTGCTTTCAGCACGGCGCAGATCATATCCGAGATACCATATGCCATCATTGGAGGTACTATCTTCTACGTCCTCTACTACTTCATGGTGGGGTTGCCTCTCGGATTCGCAGCTGGATACTCTTTCCTCATGTTTTTCTTGTTCTTCTTATTTGCTACATCCTGGGGCCAGTGGATTGCTGCTTTGAGGTAAGTCATCAGCAGTTCTTGGGAAGCTGGAAATTAGACTAACAAGCACTAGCTCCGACTCTCTCGTCGCCGCGACGCTTATGCCATTCTTCATTATCATGTGCGAACTTTTCAACGGTGTTTTGCGTCCCCATGAACAGATGCCCGCCTTCTGGAAGTACACCATGTACTATATAACACCCTTCACATACTGGATTGGCGGCGTCCTCTCAGCAGTTCTTCATGGCTCGCCTGTGAAGTGCAATGATGACGAGCTGACACTCTTCATGGCACCGTCAAACATGACTTGCGGTGACTATGCTGGGTCCTGGCTTGCAGACAAGGGTGTTGGGTATCTTTCAAATCCGATGGATACTGGTACCTGTGGATACTGCGAGTACAGTTACGGTGATGATGTGAGTTCAATTCATACCCAATGTGCATCCCACTAGCAGTACCTAACCTGTTTTTAGTATCTTGCGGGGATCGGCCTTGATGAAACAAAAATTTGGCCCTATTTCGGCATTTTCCTCGCGTTTACGATCACGAACTACTTGATGGTATATTTGCTGGTCTATGTACGGTCTGTTATGAAGCCTTTCTGGCGATCGAAGTAATGATTGAAGCGTTGATGTCTTGAGTGCATATAAGCAGCATTTCTAGCGTTATTTAGTCACAAAATGTATCCATTGTTTTCTGTTACAGACCATATTCTCCAGTATCATGTGTGGAAATCACTCTGGCCTAGTAAGCATAGCGAAAAAACTGATTCTGTTTGTCAGTCAATCCAGCCCATTTGGTCTCATCAATCATAGCTCTGTTCACATGGCCCTGCTTCTTATCACGGCTGTGATTCCTCCATCGGTAATAAAGGAATAGGATGACCGAAAGAACAGCCCCGCTAGCCTGCGTCGCTAGGACAGCGATTTTCGCAGGGTGATATTCCGGCGCATCGCGCGCTTGGAAGGTCTGGGGGCCGATAATATTACCAACGCAGAAAGATCCAGCGACGACGGCACTGGCGAATGCTCGCTTGGTGTGACCGGCAGTATTAGCCATAGTCCACATATAAAGAACTGGCAGCGTGGCTACAATTGAATTGACAAGGTAGATGCCAATTAGCACGCCGGCAGTATTACCTTTCGGAAGAAATGACATCAAGCCACCGCCGATTATTCCGGGGATAGTACATAAGACAATCCAGGCCCAGCGGTGCGAGAATCTGCGGGTTCCGAAACCGACTAACTGGATGAAGAAAATGCTCACGATCCCTGATGGACTGTTTAGAAGAGCTGATATAGGTCCTGAGAAGCCGAAGCCAGCGATCAGAGTCGATGAGTAGCTCGTTATGACGCCGCTTGACACAGAGATCTGTAAGTGTTAATTTGAAGACAAGCCAAGGCCAGAATGAAAGTTCGCACCGAAATGGTAGTCAAAGTCAACAGCCACAGCTGTACATCAAGAAGCCCCTCCCAGATGTGTTTCAAATTCACCGATGAGCTCCAGACCCCCGTTTGGTTCTCGCTGACATGGTTCAAAAGAGCAGTCTTCTCACTTTCAGATAACCACGAGGCCTTGATCGGCGTATCAGGGATGAACAGAAACGTTGAGACACCAACCAAACAAGTGACAAAACCAAGCACTAAGAACATAATCCGCCAGCTGTCCAGAGCCGCGTGTTGAATATGCTGGAAGGCAAACGATATAATTCCTCCGAGAATCTGCGCTACTCCGAGGCCCGAATACCATAACGTGAACCGCGGAGCTTGCTCACTCCGAGTGTAGTACTGACTACTCAGCAACATCAAGGATGGGCTGACAGTGGCTTCAAAGGCGCCAAGAAGGATTCGTGTGACCAATATCCCCCGATAGTCACGAGCGCCTGCAGACGCTGCGGCAACAACACCCCACAAAAAGACATTAATGCCAAGCCATTTGCCAGCGGGTACCTTTTGCAGAAGATATACTGATTCACGTTAGGAAGGAGACAGGAATGTGGTGGATGTCAAGATCGGCAGTGAGCAAGGGTCTTACCGTTAGGAACCTCGGCGATCAAGGAAGCAATGAAGAACCAGGTGGCCACATTGGAAAATTGATTGCCGACCAAATTGAGATCCGTTTTGAGCCCCATTACGGCAGCGTACTGGGAAGATCTCTGTCAGGATTTGTCTTGTGCATCGTTGAGCCACTCACGTTAAGCATAACTTTGTCCAGGAACTGCAGAATATAGCAGCAGAACATGAAAGGCAGGAGACGCCAGTCAATTTTTCTTCGAAGCGCAACAAGATCCACGTTCGATGTTTCACTCCCATGATTATCCAGATACTTGACGGCTTCGTCTGTTTGGTCCACTACCAAAGGCGGCTCACTCTGTTCCCCTCCCATATTGAAGATGCAAGACAGTGATTTTTCTCCGATGATCATCAGACAAGGGGCGCACAAAGAGGTAAAAGACAAAGAATCCAGGAGGACGGAGTGCGACAGAATCGGAGAAATGAAGTTGGGTGGAGCTTAGAGTGCTCAACGCGCCTGGGCGGATGGATGCAGAAGGCTGGAACACGGCAGCATGCTTGTCGCGGCGATTGATCCACCGGAAGGAGCAAGGCCTTATTCCATTTATGGGATCATCGAGACGACCGAACGTGCCCGAATTTTAGCGGCTGTAGAATTAGTCTGTGGGACAGTTGAGCTCACTAAGCCTGCTTCAGTAGGCCGATGTGTCGGTATGTAACAGGCCCGACTTTCGATTTCGGCATCATACCAGAATTACAATCTATACTTTGGTAGGAGAGGTAAAGATGGGAGAATATACTGACAAAATCATAAGAGCCATGCGTTTCCTGGCCCGTTGGCGTTTAGTTTCTGACCGTTGGTGCATTTTGTGCGAGCAGTCGGCATGCGGACTCGAGCTATTCCCACACGCCGAATACACAAGGATGATCAACGCCTGAAAAGATGACTTTTGTTGTTGTTTGCCCAACTTGTACAGCCTCGGGTTTGTGGGAAGTTGCATTCTTTGTTTCGCTCTTCCCCATTTGTATTCTCCTGCTTGCTTCTACTTCAACATCGCACAGTCTTTGTCTCTTAAATGCAGATGCTCTACAAAGCCCAGAAGTTATGGCACGCGACATGCGTAGCTAATCCACGTGGATGCTAGTACATTTCTTTTGATCAAGCTGATTCTCTCTGGACATCATTCTGGAGACACGATGTGGGTGTACAATGCCTCGCCGGCTGTGAATGCGGCATCGCAGTACAAGGTCATCTTGGGCGTGTGTCTGAGTCTGACTGCTCTTATGGTGATTACTGTTGGGATGCGACTGGTAATCAGGGCGCGCAACAGTCGATTGGCTGCTGCTGACTACGTGATGGTGTTGGGCATGGTAAGTAATGACTACGAGATACCGATCTTGAAACATGCTAATGCGATGCCGACCCAGACCTTCAGTGTTATATACAGCGCGTTGTGTATCGCACGTATGTCCTGCTGCTTACATCTGATTTCAACATCACTGACCGTTGCAGAGAGTCGGTATGGACTTGGGTTGCCGCTCAAGCTGCGACCGGACGCTAACTTGGCAACATACACAAAAGTATGAATGCCACTATTTCATAAGCTCGTGCTGATGTTCCTGCAGCTCAATTATGTCGGGCGCCCATTCTATCAAATCGGAATCGCCGCCTTCAAAGCCTCGCTCTGTCTTAGCTATATTCGTCTTCTCGCAGGAACGTCGAAGACGCTCTACCGCACAATTATCTGGGTGGTGATAGCCATATCCACGCTTGGACATATTGCAGGTGCTCTAGTGCTTATTTTCTTCTGTGATCCCGTGGGTCGAGCGTGGGACACGACGAACTCAGGAGGCTGCCTGCCTATTGGCGAGACGTTCTATGGCCTGGCTGTCTTTACGATCATCTGTGATTTGATGATTATATTCCTTCCAGTCCCGCTTCTGCTGGAACTCAAGATCAAGCCTGCTCAGAAGGCGGGTGTCGTTTGCTTATTTCTCCTGGGACTATTCACAACGATTTGTTCGATTTTGCGATTGACGCAGATTCACCGGGTGGCTTTTGGCGATGGAAACTCGACCATGTTGGTTTTATGGGGTACGATTGAATTCAATATCGGGGTAAGCCTGTCACTATCACTTATAAAGGTTATTGAACTGATTATTCCTTAGAACATTGTGACTTGTGTCCCCTACCTGGCGCCTCTACTACGAGGCATGGCGCGCGATTTTCGCTCGACCGTCGATCGCAAGTCCGACAGCCAGTGCAGAAATTATACATTGGATACCTGGTCAAAGAATGACCATTCACATGTGCAGTCTCATGCATCAGGGCCTCCATATCCGCCCCATCTGAATAGAAAGTCCAGCGAAGAGCTGATTCTGCGCCATCCAGAGCTTGCTCATGGGGGGATCGAGCTGACGGTGGAATACCAGGTATCTCTTGAAAGTCGACCAACTACATGATTTTATTAGATATGCTTTGGCCTTGGCAGCGTTCTGTTGTCCTTAGCTTCATATTCCCCCTGCAACTCTGAACTGGTGCTCAGATAATACTATAATTCAATTAAAAATCAGCCATGTATGATATGCTCTCTGCGTGAGTTTCTCCCATCGTACTCATGCAATATGTGTATTTGCGTGCTTCTTGAGCAAATTTGTCATGAGTACATCCGTAAAGGGTTCTTGAGAAGGCCAAGAAACCCCGAGGGGCGAGGCGCCCCCAAAAGTCTTCCTGGTCACCCTGCATAAGATCTGGCCATCTGCAACCAAAAGAGATGCACCTCAATGATCCACCCTGAAGATACATCTCTTCCAAGAGGCCAGCCTCTATGCAGGCTTCAGCCCGGTGGATCGAAAAGGAAACTGATCCCTGCAAAGACGGGCCAGAGTGGGACTGTTGATCCGCAGATGGGCTTGAGAGGTTATCACAGGCTCAGAGCTAGAGGCTTGAGCATTTGACTCTGACATGGCATAATTAATGAATTGATGTCGTTTAGAGGCTCAGCGGCGTCAGTGCAGAGCAGACAAGAGAAGGATAAGATAGATGTACTCTGTACAGCAAGAGAAGAGGTTTCAACTGCGTCTTGCGAGTGCTAATCAGTTGAATGGAAGTATTAAGCTACAACTAGATGAAGCCTCGACCTCATACATCTTCTCCAGAAAGAAACCTTCAGGCAGCAACTCCTTTACTTTCTTGGCTCAGACAAGTGCGTGGCCCTAACAGCATCTCTTCCAATTCCCAACAGGGATCACCTCTCAAGACGCTCACTCAACACTCCCACTCGTGCAACGATGCCGTGATGCCTAACCCCATCCTAATCATAGGAGGCGGCATCAGCGGCCTAATCCTCGCCCAGCATCTCCAACGGCTAGCAGTCGACTTCCAAATCTTCGATCGCGACTCTGCTCTCGACGCCCGGAATGGCGGCTGGGGGTTAACCCTCCACTGGGCTCTTCCTGCACTCCGCGAACTCCTCCCTGAACATATACTGCTTCAATTCCCCGAGACATTTGTGAACAAAGATGCCGCTGCTAGGAAGGATGTCGGACGCTTCCAGTTCTTCAATCTCCAGACTGGTGAATCGTTGTACGACGTTCCTGCGGATGAGCGCATCCGCGTGAACCGAGGTCGGTTTCGGGAGCTCTTGACTTCTGGCCTTGAGATAAATGTAATTTTCTTTGCGTGGGAGAAAGAAATCTACTTCCCCCCTTGACTGACGTCCGATAGTGGAATAAGACGCTGATTGATATCGACTCCTCCGAAGACTCAGTGACAGCGCACTTCGAAGATGGGTGGTGCAGAGCACTTCGACCCGTTCATATTCCAAGGCTCGCACCCGGAAACCGACGTCTTCCTGTTTTTCAGCTGTATGTTTGAGATAAGCTTGTATTTCTGACGCTAATGCCGTGCTAGTTTTGGACACGCCTAGTAATTTCGATGAAAGCAGTAGGGATAGGTACCATTGCCAGATTATTATTTCCTGGGCGGATAGTAAGGGTATCTCTCTTCCGGGGGATAATGCTGGGAGGATTGAATTGATGAAGGAGCTGACTGCGAATTGGGCTGAGCCGTTTCGCTCGCTTGTGCATCGGATCCCTGTAGATGCTGAGGCTCGCTCGATTAGGCTTGAGGACTGGATGGTGGAGCGTGGCCAGGTTCATGGACATCCGCGCGTGGTGCTGGTTGGGGATTCTGCGCATACGATGACCATGTTCCGGGGTGAGGGCGCTAATAATGCTATCGTGGATGTTCTGGATTTGGTGAAGCAGGTGGATATGAAGAGGCCTGAGTATGGATATTCTGCACGAGTACAGGGTATTGCTAACATTGTGCAGGTCTTTCGAGTCAGAGAATTTGGCTACTTCGCTTGCTGCCTACGAGGAGGTTGTCTTTTTGCGCGCGGAGCCCGGTTTCTTAAACTCCAGACAGGCTTGTCTTGATGCGCATCAGTGGTCTAGAATTGTGGAGGGAAGTCCTTTAGTCGCAGCTCGAGTACTTCAGTCTGAAGCAGCTAGACATACACATTGCCGAGCTAAACAGTGATACTAGAGGTGTATCTGAAAGATAGATACAATAGCATGAATATGAATAGATTACATCTGTCATTGAAATCGGTCTGGCGGGATAGGATCACGTATTTCGAAGCGCGCAGTCTGCGCTTTTGCGAATCGCTTCGATTCCGCCATATGCTTTCCAAACCGATAACTCAAAAGCACGAATGCGGAAAAAAAGACTATTAGAGGAAACATGATAGACCACAGAGTGAAGTAAATAGAAGCCCACTGGAAGGCATAAGAGTCGCTCAGTCGGGTTGTCCCGAGACCAACCTGCATGGCTGTCAAGACGAGTACCACGTACACTGTGATCGCGGTGGTAGAGTACATCTGCGCTGCGAAGAACTCGCGATATGTCTTGTAAGTATACTGATACGGTCCATCGCTGGACCTGTGCCACCAGGACTGAGTGAGCCCGTTTAGCTGTGACAGCTGCAGTTCCCCGAAAAGATACCGCGGGTTGATGTTTGATGGACTGATGGCTCTGCTCTGGTGCAATTGTTCAACAAATCTGTGCCACTGCGGCCAGGTAATCTCTTTCGGCACGAGGCGGTGGTGCTGGGCGATGGCGAGGTCGCTTTCATAGCGGATCATCCCGACATAGGAGCTCAAGAAGCCCATAGCGCATCGGTAGAGTTCACGCGATCGCGACGGCGCCTCTCTCATGCTATAGTCGATTGTCGCAATTCCTCTGGGAAGGAGATTGGTCTCCCAGAATTCCACGTCGAGGAGATATCGCGGAAGAGGCTTCAAGTGTAGGATATCTGGATCCTCCCAGATCAAGTGCATATTGATCCGCTCGTCCAGGACGATTTTGTTGGAGGATGCGATGTAGAAATTCAGGGGCCGCGCTGGCCTTGCCCGTCCAGCGGACCATAGCGACGAGTGTAGGCGATTCAACTTCCCTACATACAGATCCTCCCATAAGAACTGCTCGAGGTGGTCTGTTGGGCTCGCCAACGATGCTGAAGTCGCGGTGGACGCGGGAAGCAGCGAGGCGGATTCGAGATGCCCAAAGGTCTCTTTATTGAAGGGGAGGCGAGGCGCCATCCGAGGAAGAGCGCGACCGCGATCGGTCGAACCTGAACTGCTGGATCTGAGCTTGTCGAAGTCAACCTCAGGAGTTGATGTTGAACTCGAACTCGGCCCCGCCACGCGTCGCCCAATCAACAAGAATGGCGATCGCCATGACCTCGCGGGGAATCTGCGCCACGAAGCTATTCTTTAACGAGATCAGATCGATATTCGCTGGCTATTGATCTCTGATCGCAATGCCATCTCATCATAGTCGCAGGCCCCTCAACGTCGCCTACGCGACATACATGAGGAACCACCCATTCGGCACAGCGCTGTACATCCCACTTCCCAGCCGGGAATTCCATCCAGGGAGCTGCGGATACTTCGATGCCGGCGGCTCATGGAATCCGATCACTGATCTAGCTGACGGAGCACGTTTAAGCGCTCAAGGCTATGAGGCTGTGACGGAGGAGCTGGAGAAAGCGCCCGCAGAGACGAATATCCAATGGGGACCGCTGGCCTCGGAGAATATCGTCGGGCGCAGCGTGAATTTTTCAGCAGGGCTTTCTGCAGATCTTGCAGCGTTACTGCCGGCGAATGTCTCTGCTGAGATGGCGTTTTCGAATAGCTCTTCTGGCGGGGCGTTGCTGGTGACTGCGCCGCCGGTCGCGCATGAGCGGTTCTACCACGAGTCGCTGTTTAAGAAGTGGGTTGTTCAGAATGCGGAGCGGCTGGTGAGACAGCGGAGTGAGATCTTCGAGTATGGGCTTTGTGTGGTGACGAAGACGTGGGCGACGGAGGACTGCGCGATTCATTTGTGGGATGCGAAGGCGAAGGAAGTCAAGGTTGGGTTTGATGTGGGAGTTGATGCTATCGGGCAGTTGGGGCCTGGAGTGGGATGGTCGGTGGACAAGAAAGATGGAGGATGGATGCGCTATCGAGCAGGAGAGGTGAGTTACCTACTACCTGTATTGAAGAAGCAATGGAGATACTAATCTGCGCAGAACGATCGTGGACTCGTGGTCTTCTTCGATGGAATCCGCTTCAAGTCTCGCAAAATCCGCATTCGAGGAGAGGTAATATATCCTAATGGGCGAGGCGCAGATTCTGAATTGATACTGACAATTGCAGGTTCTCAAGCCAGAGTCGCGAACATACTCGGAGTTTATACCGATAGACAAGCCTGTGCGCGAGACAGTCACGACAGTGCCAGTGCCAGACGACGAGGACAGCATATTTGCCATTGACTGCGAGCCATTCTGAGAGAATGCATATTGATTGATACTGAGCATAAAAGTATAGATAAACGATGAATGAAACCAAGCCTCTATTACTGCATTATATGTTTGATCTATAACCTTGGAAATATCTACTCCTGGTATAACCTTGATTCCTCACGCCTAGATGGAACAGTCCGACGACAATCCTGGTCCAGACAAAGCTTCTGCGGCGCCAAAAAATGGCTCTGCAGCAGTCTGTTCAAGTCAGCACAATTCACTCAGCATCTACAAGAGAAACTCACGCTTGGTACCGAAGCTCCTCCTTCGCAAGCGCCTGAAGCGCCTGCTCCATATCATGAATCAGCCGTCCACAGCGACTCTGCGTAAAGTCCTCTCGCACAACAACCCGCATTATACACATCTTCTCGCAGTCCGCCGCCATCGTGTACGCGGGAACAATCCAGCCGCGCTCGCGCAGCTTGCGGGAGACAGCGAACTCGTCGAAGAAGGTTGAGTGTGCGGCGCTGAGGCGGAAGGCGACGACTGGGAGGCCTTTTCCTGCCCCGTCGCTCATGATGAAGAAGCCCATGTTTCGCAGATGGGAGGCGAGGTTGTCTGCTGTGCGGGTTAGGTTGCTCATTACGGCGTGGTAGCCTTGGCGGCCGAGGCGGATCATCTGGTAGTATTGGGCGATGATGTGGGAGGCTGGTTTGGAGAAGTTGAGGGTGAAGTTTAGTTGGTCTGCGCCGAGGTAGTTGATGTTGAAGACGAGTTCTTGGGGGAGGAAGTCGATGGAGCGCCAGAGGGCCCAGCCGATGCCGGGGTAGACCTATTCTGTTAATATTGCTGAAGCTGAATGTACTGAAGGGAATGAGCTGACGCACCAGTCCGTACTTATGTCCTGAGACATTGATCGAAGCAACCTGAGGCAGTTGGAAATCCCATTTCAAGTTGGGATTGACAAACGGCGCAACGAATCCTCCACTTGCAGCATCGACGTGGATGGGAATGTCAAGACCCCTTTTGACGAGGAGGTCATTGATTTCTTTCACATCCTCATACTGCCCAGTATACGTTGTTCCAAGGATCGCGCAGATACCGATCGTGTTCTCATCGACCAGATCCACAGCCTGCACCGGATCAATCACGTATCGTGTTTCAGTACAAGGAACATACTTCTCCTCGATCTCGAAATACGCAGCTGCCTTTTTCCAGCAGACCTGGACGCCGGTGCTCATGATTATATTAGGTTCGGAGGTATCTTTCCCCTCTGCTTTCCGCTGGTTCTTCCATCGCTTTTTCATAGCTAATGCCGCGAGCATGATTGCTTCTGAGGAGCCGATACATGCAGTCCCAACAGCTGTTGACTGGCCATATTTCTCAGGCGAATGGAACATGTTGGCGAGGATTTTGAGACATCGTTGCTCGACGTCGTTCGACATGCGGTATTCATCGTGGTCGATGACATTTTTATTAGCTGATTCGATGATGAGCTTCTCTGCTTCATCTTCCTAGACGGAATTAGCGTTGAAGTCACTTGGAATACGACTGTATCTTACCATGTACGTTGTGCAGAAGCTCGCAAGGCTGGGACGGTTAGCGCTGTTGTATCTATGGATATCGGGGTTGGCATACTTCAGCATGGGTTTCCCGTCTAGAGCCAGCTCGTCTGTGATCATGCGATAGGCAGCGGTTTTAGGCATTGCGCCCTCAGGCAGTTTATCAGTTGGCATGTTTTCTGAAGCAAATTCCGAGCCGTAAATGCTGGAGGCGGTTCGGGAAGGCGCAGGCCGCGAAGGCGGATTTAATATTTGAGCAAAAGCCATTGTGTAACGAAATGATCAGACGCTACTGAGAATGCAGTGTTGGGTTAAATATAATAGCCAAATGATCAAAAGTAAACAACGCACTATTAGATCTGTACGACAGTGATCTTTCAGGCGGTGAGTATTTAATCGCGATCTGGCGCAATTTACTTCGAGTCTCAACATTGGGCTATACAAGCGATCTTTAGAAATCGAGTCTAGACCTGAAAGATCTCGAATTATCGTAAAGAAATGTGTTCACACTACTCTGTATGGTAGTCTAAAGATTCTTATCCAAGAGATCGGAGATATTGGCTTCTTACAGTTTACTGGATGGTTACTGTAATTACAGATTCTGCTGGTCAGTAGCACGACTGTACATGAGGCATTTTAGTGCCCTGGAAATACCTGCTCTGCATGCATGGAGACATTCCCCATCTCGCAGCAACAAATATGGAGTTCCCCCGAGCCCTGGAACCAGCTGGTGGCTATTCATACCTAAAGACTAGGTGTAATAATGGTAAATAACTCACCTTAAGGAATATAAAGCTATGATATGGTGGACAAGCCAAGCCTTCTAGAAGAACTGGCATCGCGGGCCGCATCTACCCCTGGATTGACAGGGATCCCAAATTATTCCACATCCCTTGGTGGGCTGTTCTTAGCTGATCAGCGATGCATCCACCGCGCGTCTGCAGGACTAGTTATTAGCTACTGATTGGCGAGCCCCTGGCAATTGCATCGAAAGGCGAGATTATTACTTCGGCACAGGATCCGAAAGGGTCAAGGCTAGACTTATTATGTGGTGTATGTACTCCGTGGTTTGTTGGGCAGATGACGCGTTTATAAATGTTGAGTAGCAATAAGCAATTCTAGCGGCTGATAGATTCCAATGGCTGCCTTTGTTTCACAAGTACACACAATTGCGTACCTTTGACGGCGTTCATGCGGCAATAAACCACGTCAGGCTGGGCATATGCATGGTTATTATTCTAGCTCAATCATTTGCAGTCTTATCTATGATAGGTCATGTTTGATCATGTCTCCTGAGATGCCAGGCTTATCGTGACGTTGCGGGATCTCGGCCTTGTCACGAAGGGGCACATTCTTTACAAGGCTAACAGTTCGGCACCTGCCCCCGACTCTGGCGACTTCATCTTCGTTCTCATTCAAACGCAAGGTTTAGAGAACAGACTGATGCGAATTAACTAAACGCCGCCATAACAGGATGCTCCATCCGATCCTGGATCTGAGTAGCGTGAATGTGGTGGTAACCTTCGCGGGTAAGTCTTTTCTCGCTATCCTGGGACCTGCTAACATCGATAGGACTGTTTCTTCTTGCGTTCGGGCTGATCTCAATAAAAATCAAGCAAACATGGTATCTCGGCGAAGCATGTAGGTTTCTGTATCTTCTACTCTCAAGCCGATACTAATTCAGCAGTACCTGCTTTTGTGATCGGCGCGCTTCTAGGGCCGTTTTGCGCGAATCTCATCAATATCAGGAACTGGACTGATCAGGATGAAGAAGGAGAAATCGCATATGTAAGCGCCCATTGCTAGGAAGCTGTTCTCTGCTGACCGACAGGGACTCACGCGGCTGGTCATCGGTATCCAAATGGTAAAGGTTGGATATGAGCTTCCCAAGCGGTATCTACGACTGCGATTGATGGAGCTGACAATATGTCTGCTTCCATTGATGACTATACAATGGCTGACAACGTCCGCGTGTATTTTGTTAATGATCCCTCAGTCTTCATTTGTAAGTATTTTCACCTTTCTTACGCGCAGATGCTCATTGAGATAGCTTGCTGCGTTGATCATCGGATCGTGCGTGATTTGCATCGACCCCGTTCTTTCGCAGGCAATCGCGAAAGGGCCGTTTGCTGATAAATATGTGCGACGGCACCTGCGCGAATTCATATCGGCAGAAGCTGGGGGAAATGATGGATTTGGATTTCCGTTTCTTTTGCTGTCAATTGCGATTCTTCGGTATGCGGATGTCTCGGGATCTATTGCGAAGCGAAACTGGATAGGAGAGACCAACACCGGGCGATTTGGCGGAGATGTCCGCCGTGCCTTGGCTCACTGGGCCGTTGAAGGCTTACTCTATATGATTATATTGGGAGCTGGGTGCGGGCTTTTGGTTGGCTTTCTCAGTCGGAAGGGACTCAACTTGGCGTCCAGAAGGTGAGATGACTTTGCTCCTGTTTGGACGGTATTAATGCTCGATAGGCGATGGATCGACAAGGAAAGCTTCTTCCTATTTCCAGTCGCAATGGGGGTTTGTCTCTCCCTCCCCTAGAAGCATTCAAGCTAACCTCTCAGCTCTTCCTCGTCGGTACGTGCGGATGTTTTGGCACCGATGAGACGCTGGCCTGCTTCATTGCTGGATGCTCGCTGAACTGGGATGGGCTCTATCACTCCGAGATCGAAGCTCGCCATGACTCGTTCAACGCGACCATCGAAACAGTCATGAACTTCGGCACTTTCATCTTCATCGGCTTGAGCATGCCGTGGGACCAAATGAATATCCCCCATGTAACAGGTGTCTCGGTCGTGCGTCTCCTGGTCCTGGGAATCCTGATCTTACTCTTCAGACGAATTCCTGCTGTGATGCTCGGTTATCGCTTCATGCCGAAGGTCTGCAACTCGTGGAGAGAAGCTTTGTTCATGGGATATTTCGGCCCGATTGGTAAGACCCAGGATAAGATCTCCGAAACAAGCTCCATGCTAAGAAGCAGGGGTGGGAGCCATCTCCTACGTAGAGTATGCCCGTCGATTGCTGCCCGATCCTGGCGAAAGCGACGCAGAGATCAACCATTTGACTGCTGCGATGGTCCCAGGTACGAAAACGAGCCGAGAACGTTAGTGCAAAGCTAACTGTCCAGTTGTTTATTGGCTGGTTTTCTTTTCCATTGTAGTCCACGGCCTTTCCATCCCCGTCCTCAACGCGATCTACTGCTGGCTGAGGGTCCCCGTCATCCGCGATCATCCTGTGGAGCGTCTCCTGCTGTCGGAAAACGAGCCGTTGCCAAACAATAGCGTCGTGGACCGTCCAGGTCACTCCATCATAGTCAACAACCGGTTCTCGTGCCTGTCCGAGCGCACGGAGCATTCCGAGCTCGAGAGCATCTCGCTCTCGCAGATATCGCTGCACTCGCAGGGCTCCAGGGGAGCGAAAAGGTCTTCACGGCAAGTGGAGCAGGTTCGAGTGATCGAGGTCTAGGCATGACAAAAACGGGCTTGTGTTGAGGACTCAGACCACAAATCACTCGGGCGGGCCCACGGAGATAGATTCCAGATGAATTATTGACGCTAGACGCACTAGCCATGATCTTGGTTGGACCTGTAGTTCGCGAGCCCGGCAGCGCCCCTTGGGCTGATGAAATCTCGGACGATCAACAGCCGTGAGCATCCTAACAGGCGAAAAGCTGGACCTGTGTGACGCCAATGCCCCCCTAAGCTCTCCCCCGTGACAAGCAGCGATCGGCGCAGATGGCCCTCGGTCTTCTTCAGACCCGTTCGTGCGCGAACCCACTTTATGCCGATCTCTGGATCGAAAGCTTTAATAACTTGGGTCCGCCTGATCCTGGCTCTCCTGAGCATCCACCATCCGAATCATGTCGTGCGTATTCCTTTGCAGGTTTCATGGGTATCGCTAATCGTTGCAGCTCCATCTTGAGTACTCTGGGCCTTCGTGCTGCCGCTGGGGTGCAGACCCCTAACCACGCCGCGACTTTTCTGCTGGCGAACTGGATCCTCGCTTATGGGCTTATGAGCACCCGCGGCGACAAGATGCGATATGGCCTCGACAACAACGTTGCGCCGCGCGAGGATCTGGCGAAGTATGGCGAGATTGCAGTGAAAGAAGGGAAAATCGACCGCCGCACGCTCAACCGCATTAAACGGCAGGAAGCCGCGACGGCCAACGCGATCGAGGGATATTCGTTCTTTGTTGCTGCCGGTAAGTAATCCACTGGTTATATAGTAGTTGAGATACTAACTGGACAGTCCTCTCTGCGTCCTTTGCGGGCGTCCCCAACGAGACCATCAACACCATCGGCGTGTGGTACACCTTGTCGCGCATCTCGTTCGCCATCTGCTACCGATATATCGAGACCAACCCTCTGAGTTTCCTGCGTTCTATCGCCTGGTGGTCTGGCAACATCAGCTGCATCACCGGCCTGGTCATGGCGGCCAAGCGGATGTAGGGCCAGGGTTCGGAGAATGTATGAGTGATACCATGGATTTCTGAGTTATGAGATGTATAGCAGAGTTTAATAAGGATATTTAAGTCGGCGATGTGCATATTCCAGGTTGTTCAATAGTACGATATCCACCGTAAGTGCGGCTGTCTGCTATGCATGGCACTTGTAGTATTTCTGATCAGTCTAGAACCCCCAATGCTGGATGCAGCCTATACATACAGCCTTCAATCGGCTGTAAACTCCCAGCCATGGAGCCCCGCTAATCCATAAATAATCCAAGTCTAGCCTTCTTCCACCCTTGGATTGTTGGAAGGACTGCAGATTGTCTCCACGAATCTTCCCCACAGGAAGAAGATATATCCGCCATCCTGCTCGTGCCCAATCACCATTGCTTCCCACCGCTTGGGACGTCCAAATGCAGTCTTGGCTTGCTCTAAATGTTTTAGGTTGTGCCAGACTGTCAAGCTCAACAGAATCCCCCGCATCTCCGGGGAAGTCTGGGGGTGGAGATGAGTGGGTTCTGGCCGGGGATAGCACGGGGGTATTTATGCTGCCAGGATCCCCGATTGAACTCGAGCTGGATGTCAGGGAGTCTGAGCCGATATTTCCCTAGTACTTAAAGCCCCCTTTGATATATTGCGGTGACACTTGAGGACACTTGGTGTGGGAATCTGCGCCATGGAGAAGGCAGGAAACATGCCGCAGCACGCGGAGTCTCTCCCTGAAACCACCGTCGAGAATGGTAAACCCGAGTTCTATGTCGAGGATCGCATCGCCAGCCTCTCTGAAGAGCATCGCCAATATCTGCTCGCCCGCCATGGAACCCTTGACCTCGATCCTATCCCTGATATGAACGATGCAGACCCGTACAATTGGCCCCAGTGGCGGGTAAGCCAGCCTTTCCAAGGTTGCTTCCAGTGTTAAAGCTGACGAGTTAGAAAAACCTCAACCTCGCTTTAGTCGTCTTCCACGCTATGATCGGCCTCTCCACGGCCTCCGGAATCCAGTCGGCCTTTATCGATATCTCCGCTGACCTCGGCGTCAGTCTACAACGTGTCAGCTATCTAGTCTCCCTCTTCATCGCCATCCTAGGCGGTGCGCCTCTTTTCTGGCGGCCCTTGGGTAATCGCTTCGGCAGACGGCCTGTATTCCTGATCTCGCTGTTCTGTGCGATGATTGGGAATATCGGCTGCGCGGTGAGCCACTCCTATGGAACTATGGGGCTTTGTCGTGCTATCACGGCGTTCTTCATTAGCCCCCCTGCAGCGATGGGGAGCGCTGTTGTCGCGGAGATGTTCTTCAAGAAGGACCGCGCGAGGTGTATGGGATACTGGACGTTGATGGTGACGATTGGCGTGCCGGTGTCGCCGTTTCTATTCGGGTTTCTGGCGCTGCGGATCTCGTATCGCTGGATATACTGGGTGGTTGCGATTGTAAGTCGAGCTGAAAAGATCTTGTTTTACATATAAAATAAATGAACAAAGCTAACATGAACAGACAAACGCCGTGCAGTTCTTGGTATACTTCGTCATCGGCGCAGAGACGCTCTACGTGCGAGAAGAAGGCGTCCCTAGGAAAGTCACCAGCTCCAAGTCTGGTCTTCTTTCATTCCGTCGTATTGACCCGACGCCTCTGCGCTTGTGGGACTTCATCCAGCCTTTGAGCTATGTCACGAAGCCCTGCGTGATCCTCCCGGCTGCTGCTTATGCGATGGTCTTCCTCTGGGCTAGTATTATGCTCACGATCGAGATCCCGCAAGTCTTCCCTGAGCAATTCCATTTCAACACGCAGCAGGTCGGTCTCCAGTTTTTAGGTATTATCGTCGGCTCTGTCATCGGCGAGCAGGTTGGAGGGCTGATCTCCGATCGCTGGATGCTGTACCGCGAGAAGCGCAAGGGAGAGCCTCCTGCGCCTGAGTACCGACTATGGCTGAGCTATATCGGGCATGCGCTGACGTTCTGTGGACTTGTTGTATTCTGCGTGCAGCTGGATCATGCTGGCGAGGAGTGGAATATTACCCCTATTGTTGGAGCGGCCATCGCTGCTGGGGGGAATCAGATTGTTACGACGATTAACATCACGTATGCGGTTGATTGCTATCGGCCTGATGCGGCGAGTGTTGGTGTGTTTATCACTTTTGTGCGGCAGATTTGGGGATTTATTGGGCCTTTCTGGTTCCCTCAGCTGATCGAGGAAGTAGGCTGGGCTGGTGGTGCTGGTGTTGCTATTGGGATGATCGCTGCTGTTAGTGTTATTCCTACTGCTGTGGTTCAGTGGAGAGGTGCTTCGTGGCGTTAGTAATTACATCTTTGCAACTATTCGCAGTGCCTACAGTGAATTGTGATAATAAACATTCTTGTTATATTGTAGCATATCATAGTACGCTCGCGTAAGATCACTCGGATATATACAAATTCATAACGGCATTATTCATAGCATTACCATCCCTCGACACGACGCATGCGCAGGTTCATCCCCTCGACAGGCTTGGTCGTTACAGCACCGGCGATGTGGATCTCCTGCTTGGGGTCTTGCATTTCAAACGCGAAACGACCAACCACGCCGGCGACAGCACAGCGTAGTTCAGCACGGGCAAAGTCCTTTCCAATGCATGCCCGCTGGCCGTGCAGGAAAGTGATCTGCGCAAAGTTGGTAGACGCACCGCCGTTGTTATTTGGGACGAGATTGCCGTTCTTGTCGGTGTCAATCCAGCGCTCTGGCACAAAGTCCTCGCCGTTGTCGCCCCAGAAGATCGGGGCGCGGTTGATGGCGTACGGGCAGAGGATAAGCCGCGTGCCCTTTGGTACGTGCTTGCCAGCGACTGTTGTGTCACGGATGGATTCGCGGATTGTTGCAGGGACTGTCGGGTAGAGGCGCAGCACCTCCTGGCAAACGCCGTTGAGGAGAGGCAGGGATTCCAGGTCGCTGTGGGTGATGGAGCTTTCGGCGCTGGGAATCTGCTGCCGGATCTCATCGCGGAGGCGCTGTTGAACATCAGGGTTCAGGGTCAGCAGGTAGCAGGCCCAAGTCATCGCGGCGGCGGTAGTTTCGTGCTGGTCGGAGTTAGTATCTGTGTGACCGTCTATATATAATTGAGGCGAAGTACTTACTCCGGCAGCCAAAAATGTAAGCATCTGGTCGACCAGCTCGGTGTCACTGAAGTCTCCGCCCAACATCATTGTTCCCAGAATATCGGCCTCGAGGTCCTGCGCGGATGCCTTGGAGCTCGCCAGGTCTTCTCGCTTCTCGCGCACGATGTCGTTGCACAGCTCGCGCAGGAAACCAGTCTCATCGGCAATCACCTTGTTGAGTCTCCACGGCACACGCTGGGCGATCCACTGGGGGAGAACGAAGTTCATGGCAAGGAAAGCCATCTTCTCGGTTGTTGGCTCGAGGATTCTCAGGAAGCTCTCGGCAACCTTGTTCTCTGAGTTCTGCAGCGAGCGAAAGTCCTTGCCCATGGCTGCAGGGCCGATGATATCAAGAGTCAAACGGCTGTCATAAATTAGTGGACGGTCGTCTCGTAGAATGAATGTACCCACCTTCCCCAGACACCCATTTTCAGCTTGCCCACGCCCTCTTCGGGCTCAGTGCCCTCCATGGGGTTCTGCTTCAGCTCCTTCTCCATCTCTTCGAGAAGCTGGTTGGTCTTGTCCCACATGAGGGTGTACATGGCGCGGATGTTCTTAATGTTGAACGCAGGGGTCAAAGCCTTGCGCTGCTTCTTGTGGGCGGCGCCCTCCGAGAGAATCAAGCCGAATCCTAAAATGCGGGCCAGGAAGTTGCGAGCGCGCCAGGGCTTCTCGAAATCGTAGGTGTTGGTGCTCATGATGTCGAGCAGGGCCTGGTGGTTTGTCGGGAGCAGGAGGCTCTGGCTGATGCCATCGCGCAAGTGGATGAGGCCCTCGTTGGGAATAGTCTTCATCCACTGTAGCGGCATGCGACCCCGCGGGGAGTCGAAGATGATCTTGCCATGGTTCATGAGACCCTGGGAATACTACTTAGTATACTATAACCCCAAGACTCGGCTAGACTTACAGGCACGGTCGGAAGATGACGTAGCGGATTCAAGAAGAATGGCCAGACAATGGCACTGTAGAGAAACAAAATTGTCAAGTTCGATCCCAGCGCCCACAGGCAGACTCTCCGAAAAGTCTCGTCTGCGAAGACGGTGCGTTGCAAGAGGTACGCCTCGACGAGCGAGATCGCTCCCAACGCGGGCAAGTTGTCGCCAAACGCCATTATGCCCTGATATTTTCAACCAGAGAGCAGATCGAAGAAGCAGATCTGGGGAATCCACGAGATTTCTTTCTTTCAGAGCGTCATTAGCGCTTTAAGACCCACTGAGGGATCGGCGCTTGGGGCGACCTCGGTAGATTCATCTGAAGTCCGTATGAAGTTTGCGTATGAAAGGAGAGTGATTACGCAGGCTGACGCCAGTCGCCAGGCAGCATTGCAATGTTTGAAGCGAGACTGAGCGCATTCAAATCTCCGAGTCGAACTCTGCCTCGGAGGCATCTGATCGGGAGATCGCAAGCAAGAACGGAATAACAAAGTGAGTCTGTGAAGTTCGCTTGTGTTGTTCTCCGCCTCCACTCGCAACTCTGGAACACCAACCACTTCCTGAACTCTGGACTCTCTCTGAACCTTGTGCTCAACCATGAAATCACCAAATGCAGCAGTCAACCATGTGAAAGGGGCGATCTCCACTGTGGACTCGCCGATCGCTCGATTTTCGCACTCGTTACCCTTTTCGATCGCACTCCACTCGAACTTGCGCGATTGGGTCAATAATCGCCGGTGCCTCGGCTCTCTGGCGTGAAGAACTCGGTCTGTATGGGGTAATTGGCGATCGTTGCTGTCGCGGAGGAAGAGAAAAAAAGTCATAAGGAAACTCCCCGCCATGTCGTATTCCTCTCAACCATCGTCGCCATGGCCTCCGCTCTGAGTCTCCTCCAGCAATACTCGCAGTCCGCGATCGCTCACCTGCCGCCGCAAGCGCAGGAGCTGCTGGCAAACCCGCTCGCCCAGAAGGCTGCTGGTGCAGTTCTTGCTCTAGGGGTTGCGCGCACCATCAACAGCTCTCTTACACAATGGACAATGAACAATTGGACCGGCGCCGGGCGATGGGAGCCCTCGCGCGAGATCGTCCTCGTTAGCGGAGGATGCAGCGGTATCGGCAAGCAGCTCATGGAAGACCTCGCGAAGCAGGGCGTGCGCGTCGTCATCGTCGACATCAACGAGCCCAATTTCAAGCTGCCCGCCAACGTCTCCTTCTACAAGGCCAGCGTCACCTCCTCCGAGAGCATCGCGGCGGCCGCCAAGGCCATCCGCAAGGACCACGGCGACCCAACCGTGCTGGTCAACAATGCCGGCGTCGCATTCGACCAGACTATCCTCGAAGAGCCCGAGGAGAAGATCCGTCTGACCTATGAGGTCAACACAATCTCACACTTCCTTATGGTTCGCGAGTTTCTCCCAGCCATGATTAAGGCGAACCACGGCCACGTCATTACCGTTGCCAGCATGGCTAGCTTCGTTGCTCTTGGCGAGATGGCAGACTACTGTGGCTCGAAGGCCAGTGCTCTCGCGTTCCACGAGAGTCTGCGCCAAGAGCTCCGCTACTGGTATAATGCGCCGAAGGTGCGCACCAGGTAAGCTACCCGGAGCCGACTACTCGCCCAGTGCTAACCCTTCTAGTATCATTCACCCCATGTGGGTCCGCACGCCTATGATCAAGATGCTCACAGACCACGAGTCCAAGTTCGGGCAGCCCATCATGACCGTCCAGAAGGTCTCGGACGCTATCGTCAACCAGATCGTTAGCCAGAACAGTGGCCAGGTTGTCCTGCCTAGCAGCAAGAAGATTGCTCGTATTGTGCGCGCGATGCCTACCTGGATGCAGGAGACCGTGCGGTCTATCGAGGCCGGGAAACTCTGGCACATGCGCCAGGCGCAGCGAGCAGAGGAAAATGCATTGGCGAAATAGGGTGATATGGCTCTTGCCAATTGATGACATGATGGACTTTTGATACCAGATCTGTATATTGAATGAATGCTCGCTTGCTATCATTATTTAACATGTAACGCCTGCAACTCCACTGAGTATGGCCTCAGTAATGGCTGTAGAAAGTAGCCTACATGACCGTCCTCTCCAGACCTTATCCCCTGTCCCACAAAAAATGATAATCAAAGAAAGAAAAAAGGAAAAGAAAAGAGAAAAAAACATCTTGAAGCCTGGGGCACACAGCAAAGATGAAATCAACCATCTCCAGCACACTGCGTTGTTGACGATAGAGGGGTTGGTGCTTTGTTTGACAAACTCTCAGACGAGGCACTGGGCGCAGGAGCCCGCGGTTGACTCGGTATGGCTGCTGCGCTTGAGCTGCGCGAATCTGTAAACCCTCGAGTTCGAATATTCTGGTTCAGCTCGTTTGAAGAGGGATTCACATGCTAGACGGATAATGTCTGGAGAGGATTGTTGACAGCGGGCCAACTAAGACTTGATTGAGAATTGCGGCGCGAAGCTTGGAGTACTTCGACCCGTAGCTTATTCATGGACGTCCACTTGAGCCATGAAAAGCGTCCACGACTCTGGGTCGGTGGAAAAGAACATCCCGTCTTGTCTCTCAATTGGACAGTGTAAGATTATGGTAGTTGGTAGATGAAGAGATGGTGAAAGAGAGAAGAGGATGTAGGAGGTAGAGTGCTGGATATTTATATCCATTGATGTAGGCAGCGAGGGGATATCTCTGTCAATCCATGGATTAGGCTCTAATCACCTGTAGGTACTGCGGTGCTGGAGCCTAGAAAATAAGATTACTACCTGGAGCCTTTCGTAAGAGTTGCCTAATGATTGATTCAACCTGGATCAAAAGAGAACTATTGTTGTAGTATCTGCTGCCTTATTGGACATGTATAATCACGGGCGTTGGTCACTTAATTCGAATTCGTACTTGCTTTGAGGGAGCATGTTCAATCCATCTTCTTCCTGGTCCAAACGATGATTCGTGAGCCAGAACCCCACGCCTCCAGCAAAAGCTAGAATTGAAACCCCGGTGTAGTTCCAAACAAGCAAGGGATCCTCCGATAGCGATACAAATGCCTGGCCGATCGCAGAGGAGAATGCGATCATAAAAAAGGCCACGGCCTGCACAAGAGAGCGCATGTTGCGAGGCGCCTTTGTGTACGCATATTCCAAGGAGGTGATAGACGTCAAGATCTCAGAGATCCCGCCCAATACGTAAGGCACAATTTGGACCCAGACCGAGATATCTGAATGTGCACCTTTCTCCTGGAGGCATTTGTTGGCATGCTTGCCGCAGGGTCCCTTCTTGTAGACGTAGTGTTGTATGATGGCTGCAGCAACCATAGAGGCGCTAGAAATGAATAGTCCCGCTGTGATGCGCTTGACTGGAGTAAGGTTGAAGCCCAGGCGACGGAACCCTGGGTAAACCAGCTTGTCAAAAATCGGGATGAATATGATCAGAGCTATTGGGTTCAGATTAGTGATTATATCGTTTGGCACCCCGCCAAGTCTCATGGTAGCCGCCTGTGATGTGAGGTTATTTATCGTCTGGTTGTAAGCAAGCCCTGTATATTATTAGAGGCTGACTGAGCATCAAGAATCTGGCACCCACAGAATAAAGGAAGCCAAAGAAACAGCTTGCAAGCATATAGCCCACGGCGGACTTCGTCAACCCATACATCATCAAATGTCATCCACGTCGGCTTGTTTGGCCCCAGGCGACTGGGCTTGATGAGATCCCAACGGTTTTCTGTGTTGGACGACTTGCGAAACCTGCTTGGGTCAGTACTTGTTCAATGGACGTAAGGCACAACTCACAATCTGACAGGATTGAGAGACCATCTGCCCTTCATCGCTAGCATGCACAGACGCCATGCCTGTGCGTAGACCGAGCCAGCACGCGGGGCCCTGTAGTAGCTCTTGCGGTAGGCAAACAGAACAAGAGGACAGAGGCAAAATGTCGCGGTAGGAAGCAAGAAAGAAAGCCAGAAACCGACGTAGCGCTCCGCGTATACCATGCTTATCTGACCTGTCAGAGATCCAACATTGATAACAAGATAGAAATAGTGGTAAATGCGAGTGACTGTGACTGCATGGTCTACTATGACCCGTTCTCCGCTTGGAAGGACCTTCACATAGGAGCGCTCATCACGGCACTGCTCAGCTATCAACGGAGAGACATTGGATCTTCCTCCGCGTTAGTTGTATGTAGACGATGGGATAGTAGTTCAAGGCTTACTTGAAACCTCCCGTTCCAACCCCCATAATGATCAATCCTATTGTGAAGCAGGCAAGAGATCCATGGGGGCTGGCTATGACTTTGGGAATTGCTGAAGTCAGAAGAATGGCATGCCCAACTAGGCTGATGAAAATTGAAGAAAAGATGGTCCTGAATCGACCGAGGTATTGATCTGCCACAAACGCGCCAAAAAGAGGTGTGACATAGGCCCAGAATTGATTGACTGTATCAGTAAGCTATGCACCAGACTTGCCATTCTCGTGATCACTTACACAGAGTCAATCCAGCTGAAGCGCGTTGGCCCATACCAAGCGCGCCTGGCGTCCCATGATAGTTATTGACCGCAGAAAGGGCACCTGTCGTAGAGTGTGCTGGGAGAGGTCGCTGGATGAAGTTGACGACTGCAATGGTCAGCGTGTACTGAATTGCATGGGATGCGTACTTACAAACGATAATCGTGCCATAGTATGAGAATCGCTCACACAGCTCTACCAGCGTCACCGTGTAGCACGCCCAGGGCAGCTTGCCAGCGACTCGACGCAAAGTTCGAAGGTCGTCCTCCGTAGGGATGACTTTTGGGTCATGCTCGTGGGAAATTTCGCATTCTTTATTGTGTTCCTCTGCAGTCGGAAGCTGTTTTGGCGCGTCGAGAGCATCGATCTTATCGACCGGGGCATTTGACGCGAGTTCCATGTCGGAGGAAGAGAATAGACGAAGGGTAGACAAAGGGTAGGAGAAGAAGAGAAGAAGAGAAGAAGAAGAGACGAGGAACAGAAAAGATGAGGGCAGGAGGGATGGAAGCGTACGGGAAAGAGCGACTGTTGTCTTCGATTTCTATTTTCAGCTGAGAACCTGCGAACTTCTTCACATCCATTACCGACTGAACTTCCACTCTTGCTTCAAGTTTGATGATTGTACAACCTGGTCTCCCTCGAAGATATCTCCGACTACTCGATTCTATATGGAATGCTCCTGTTATGCAACGCGGCGATTTTCTGCATGCAACGGATCTGTCAATCAATTCTCCAGGTTACTCGAAAGGTACGATGGCGGCGTGGATGAGCTCTGGGGACTGACACGCAGTAACACTGACGCGAAATAGCTCAGGTATCGCTTCGGTTCGCAGCGCGATTACTCTTCATGCTGCCCTCCAAGCCATAGAGAACATCCTCCGACATCCCTGGGATCACCATGTCGAAGGTCTCCTGGATCACCGCATACTGGTAGTAGCCGCACCGCGCAATCGGCTTGGTCTTTCGAATATCCAAGAGTCCGTCTGTCAGAACCTCATCCTTGATATGGATCGCGAGAACTTTGCCGATCACCACGTCGACGGTCCCCATCGGCGGACTCCCAGGCAGTCTTAGGGTAGAGAAATACTCGCACTCGAACTTGACGGGCGATTCCTGGACCATCGGGACGTCCATCAAGGTCGCAGGCTCTTTAGTAACCTGTGCTGTTTCGAACTCATCCACTCCGTGTGGCAATTGCTGCGCGGAAATATTGACTGCCTCGCGGAGATCCCAAGTCGCCAGATTCCATACGAAGCGCCCGGTGGCCTCGGCGTTGACCACTGTATCTTTGCGCGTGCCCTCCGCGGTCTGGTTTGCAGAAAACATCACATAAGGTGGATCAAAGGTCAGATTGTTGAATTGCGAGTACGGCGCCAGGTTGGCCTGGCCATCTTTGCTCTTCGTGGAGATCCATCCGATCGGCCGAGGCACCACGCAGGCCTACAAATTAGCAATGAGCGTCTCTAAGAGACTGAGACATACCTTGAACGGATCGCGAGGGAGATTATGCTCGGTGACTCCTGGCTGATAAAACATTTTGCTGAATAACAGGCAGTGGACGTTCACAAATTCTACACGGCGAAGTTCCCCGCACTCAGAGATATGCCGATTTTGATGCCGAAGTTCATGTTATAGTGGGGTTTATTGCAAGACAACCGAATTTGACCAAGTTTTTATTTGGATTAGAATATGAATATGGGAATCACGTATACTGAGGCATTGAAATGCGCCCGCGAAGTACTTTTGCCCATTACGACTCGCAGAGGAGACTGGGTCGTGCATGCTAGAGCCTGACTGGCAGGGATATCTACTTGACGAACATGTTCGTGTACAAATGGACAACGTTTGAACAGGTGATTATCCATCCAGAGAGATCTCCTCACGGGCCCTTGCATATCGCATCGACAGCCACTGCCATATCCTGTACCTTGCAGAGCCAACGTCTCTAGCCATACCCTGAAAATTGCATGGTTCGGCCTTATTTCGAATGTATACATGAATCGACTGGAGAAGAGCTGCTCTTGAACTTCAATCAACAGCAGAAAGTCAGAGGCTAACATCTCTTTGCTGATATTTTTAGGATTCACGGGTTACCTCGGTCGCAACAGTCTCCCGCATTATTGTTGGGCTTGAGCCTTTGCCCAGATATGCATACAACGCCACATAGTTCTTGGGTCGGATTCAGTCTGGATGCGAAGAGTCCCCATAGCCCAGACACTTGAATAATAGGCTTCTTGGCCGATAAATACTCTGCTATCACTGATCCATTCAGAATGAAGGCTCCGACACTTCCACTGGTGGAATGCTGCCTTGTGGATTCCAGATCGCACACATTCCGCATGATGCCTGATGCAGGCTATTATAATCAAGGGATGAGAGGCCAAGAAAGCACAACATGATTGCTGCAGACGGCGGCTTAGCATCTGCTGTCACTGGTGGAAATCGCTTGATCGCCCGATCACCTTCCTTGTTGATTGAAGTCGAACGTCTGTGAATCCTCATGACTTGCAGCTGGAGAATCGGGATTCGCGCGAAAGAGTTCTCTTGAACTCCGGCTTATCCGTTTCAGCCTGCTCATGAGTCTTGGTCTTGAATCTTGGCCGCATGAGATTAATTCAGGAATTGCGGATTGTTCATGTCCACGGCAATGCTGTTCGCCCAGCCTCAAATATCCCTTGATTTGAACATTGCCTTGGCTCATATCTCGGATTTCCAATGACGTTCATCCCGGCCTCCAAGTAAAAGAAAGAGTGTTTTGTCGAAATAATAACTATCCTTTTCACCCCACATCTTCAAACTGTCCAAGAAGTGCGGAGGCGGGTCTGTGCTGGAGTTACAACCCCAATCTATTTGCACCAATTACGCATACTCCCTACGCCTCTTCTGAAAGCGTTCCTTAAGGATCTAACGGTTCCTGGCCCACGCATGACCTCCGATCGGTGAAGATTCCGCTTTAAGTCTGAATCGCTTTCCCCGCTGCGCCAACTCCACGGAGTATATCGAAAACGGCGAAACACATGGGAATTGCATGGCCGAGACCCCTTGTTTATTCGAGTCAGACATCAGGCCGTCTTCAACTGAGAGACAATGGGGGGGTTTAAAGCCTCGTGTGGCCTGCATCTTCGGACTGCAGAAACAAAAAGCCCTGCACTAAATACTCACTTCGACGTGGTCGCCGAGAACAATGTTCTCTTTAAAGGCGCTGCTGGCTGTGCTAGCTGTGTTGCCTGCTGCTCTCGCTGCTCCTGCTGCGTACGATAAGAGAGCGAGTGCGCCGACAGTGACGATTTCCAAGCCAGAAGCAACTATTGTTGGTTCGAGTGGTTCGAAAGTCGACACTTTCAGCGGAATTCCTTTTGCGCTTGCGCCGACTGGTTCACGGCGATTGAAGCCTCCACAAGCGATATCTACTTCTCTTGGGACTATTCAAGCAACGGGGATAGCAAGGTCTTGCCCTCAGTTTATTCTCAGCACCAACGATGATGGCTTCCCGGGATCTGTTCTTGGGGAGTTCATCAACCTGCCGATCTTCCAGACCATCACTAATTCAGGAGAAGACTGCTTGACTGTCGATGTTGTCCGACCTTCTACTGCGACAGAAGGGTCTGACCTGCCTGTCTTAGTCTGGATCTTCGGCGGCGGGTTTGAGCTGGGCTCCACTAGTCAGTATAACGGAGCTAGTATTGTTTCAGCATCAGTGGACTCGGAAATGCCTGTTATTTTCGTTGCGATGAATTATCGTGTTGGTGGATTCGGCTTTTTGCCAGGTGCTGAGATTCTCAAAGACGGGTCTGCTAACCTTGGTCTACTTGATCAGCGTCTCGCCCTGCAATGGGTAGCAGATAATGTCAAGCAGTTTGGTGGTGATCCTGATAAAGTCACCATTTGGGGGGAATCCGCAGGTTCGATCTCCGTATTTGACCAAATGGCCCTATACAACGGTGATAATACCTACAATGGGTCACCGCTGTTTAGAGGAGGCATCATGAACTCAGGAAGCATCGTCCCTGCAGATCCAGTTGACAGTACCAAAGCGCAAGCTGTCTACGATGCCGTGGTAGAAGACGCTGGATGCAGCAGTGCAGACGATTCCCTCGAGTGTCTTCGAGGCTTGGATTATACCAAGTTCCTCAATGCTGCTAACTCTGTCCCTGGGATAACGTCATACAACTCCGTTGCGCTCTCCTATCTCCCCCGTCCAGATGGAACAATTCTTACAGATTCGCCTGAAATACTGGCTGCAAATGGAAATTACGCTGATGTGCCATTCATTATTGGAGATCAAGAAGACGAAGGGACAATCTTCGCTCTATTCCAGGCCAATCTGAGCACAACCGACGATGTTGTCGATTACCTGAAGACGTATTATTTTGACGGTGCCACAAAAGAACAGGTTGAAAGTCTCGTCGCCACTTATACAGATGTCACGACAGATGGCTCGCCTTTCCGCACAGGGTCTCTCTATAATTGGTACCCACAGTTCAAGCGCCTGGCAGCCATTTTGGGTGACATTTCTTTCACACTAACCAGAAGGCTCTTCCTCGATTCCGCGATGAAGGCGAAGCCAAATGTTCCATCTTGGTCATACTTGGGCTCCTACGACTACGGAACGCCGTTCCTTGGGACGTTTCATGGATCAGACATCCTACAGGTGTTCTATGGAATCCTAGACAACTATGCGTCTCGGTCAATCCATACGTACTATCTGTCATTTGTCTATGATCTAGATCCCAACTCCCGGGCAACTGCTTATATGGAGTGGCCACAATGGAGTAAGAACCAAAGTATGATGAACTTCTTCAATGACCGTGGGGCTCTCCTTGCGGATGATTTCAGACAAGATACGTTTGAGTTTCTCCAAGAGAACGTTGCGTCTTTACATATTTGATCACGGTTCAATGAACTCCTGCACAGAGTACTAGAGCCTGCACATATCTCTAGAATGAATCATAACATACATATCTCATCTCATATCTAAGACTCAACCATAGGTGGATAATAGAGAGACGATCCAAAGACAAGAGAAGTATAATCAGTAATCCAAGTTCAAAGTCATGCAAGTCATCTATTAACGGGGTATAATCCATAAACAATCTAATGCCATCAAACGCCGAATGTATATCTCATGCCTCGTATCTCGGAGGCTCAGTCCCTTGCCCACGAATACCTTCAGCGCTCGCAGAATACGGCGGCGGCGGAGGCGGCGTTGAAGGACGAGGTTCTCTCGCTCGGACAGGAGGTGGACGAGTAACGGTATTGTGCAAAGGCAAAGGCGCCAGCGAAGTTCTGTACCGCTGGCTGTTCTTAGCTGCAGCCCTCGCAGCTCGCTTCCTTTGCTTCCTTGTCTTTATCCCAACAATAGCAATGATGACACCCAAGGCGACAAAGGCAATGCAGATTCCTACAATGATCCCCGCTGAAGAATTATGGCCGCTATCACCGTCTCGTCGTTCGTTTTGTGAGGCGGAATTACTCGAGAGGTCCCTCGCTGCTGCTGCACAGTCAAGGTGTCTCAAGGCGTGGAAGCCATCGTAAACGTCTTCGGTGCACCAGTCGCTGAGGATAGAGTACACGTCTGCAGAAGTATTGATCAGCTAAGTGGTGTCACATGGTACCAGAGGCTTCCTACCTTTAGCACTGCTGATAGTTTTGCTTTTTGGACAGTTTGAATAAGTACAGCAACTGGCGTCGTTTAGGAATTTGTGGCTATCGCAAAGACAGGCCCCCAGATCCGGTTCGGGCCCTTTACAGTCTAAGCCGGCACTGTTGTTCTGCAGACATTCCAGCTGAGTAGATGGTTAGCCAGTTCAACATTTGAACAAGATAAATCTTTCCATGGTTCTGTCCGCCAAGGCTCGATAGTAGGACTTACAGCGCAGTTTTCTCCGTCAAAATTAGCCTCCCAGACATCGTGTATGTATTGACCAAAATCGTAGTCCTCCATGTTGGCGTCAAGATGCGGAGATAGGCGCAAGTAAATAGTGTTGCAGTGTGACCTCGCCCTGCCCTGGACTCGGTGAACGCCTAATGGGGCTCCAGTCTTTAAATTACATCACAGGGAGCCTCTCGGAGCCTCCAATGTGAGCCTTGACGCCCGGGTTAGCGTGCAGCGTCCTGGCGACTGCGCCCGTATTTTGTGCATTCGCCACGCGGTCCAACTCCAGAAAGATGATGACTGCATATACTTCTTGATGCCACAAAGCTTGTTACCTGAATCTTATAAATCCTCCATCCTTTGCT
Source organism: Penicillium coffeae (assembly GCA_035985395.1). Lineage (NCBI taxonomy): Eukaryota > Fungi > Ascomycota > Eurotiomycetes > Eurotiales > Aspergillaceae > Penicillium > Penicillium coffeae. Next base: position 75,558 of record CP142594.1, on the reverse strand, counting down.
TGTAAGAAGAAGAGGGATTCTTTTGTTGCTCAACAACGAGAGAGTCCAGTCAATCAGCCAGAGGAGAGTCTTGGCGGCAGATTTAGGGCCACCAATAGGATCCGGCAAAAAAGCGGGGCGATATGCTCTTCAACCAATCATAGACAGATGGATGTACTCCGCGCCTTCCTTTTCTGTTTCTGGTCTTTCCCTGCGCCGCACAGCCTCAAACCCAGTTTCTATAATTAATGAATTCAGAAATGTCATCAACGATATCTCTCACGGCCTTTTCCAGTCTCTTCATAAAGGAGCTAAAAAGGGGAAATTCTCTTCACCAAGCGAAATGTACAATTCTATTATAGCCGCTGTGGCCAGCTACGCAGACGAGTTTGTGCCCAAGAAATGCGTTGCGACGTCAGCCGTTGGGAAATACATGCCTGCGACGAACAAGAAGTGACCTTCAACTATGAGAACTGGTTCTTGATAGTTTAGGTGACGAGACAGATGACAAACTTGTGATTACCAGCGAGATATCAATTTATACTCGAGTCGGAAGCAATAGGGGCATGAAATCCTTTAGATCATAATAATTCTATTCATTTCTTGATAGCGGCTGGAAACACAAATAACTATATTGCTGTTATTCCTTTCCTTTTGTGGAAGGAGGCTCTTGAAGGGCAATACTGTAAGCTGCTATAGCTGATGATGCTTAATGAACAGACCAAGGAAGGCAGATGCCAAAGAGCAGCCGAGGGAGACCACTAGATACGTCAGTACAATGTAATTCTGCGGTGGTCAGTAAATCGAACACTTACAGTACGTATGCCTCAGCCCTGAGAGGTAGCAGCCAACGACAATCTCCCGAAGGCGGCCTCCTAGTTGAGCAATATACTTTGTATCTGCCATAGCACGTTTGATGACCTAGACATGTTAGTAACTCGAATATAATCCATCTGAAATACTTACTGTCGCACTGCCAGGCCCGTGCAGATTCTTTCGCAGTTGCTTCTGGAACTCAATTCCCAGTACGGTGTTTGATGAAGTCACACCTGCCGTCATGGCGAAGCTGAGCAGCAACATGTAGCCCGCGGTGGCCATAGCTACTTCCTCAGGGGCTAACGCAGAGGTCATCGAAATGAACCCCGATGCCGAAGCGATGCCAGTTCCGATTCCGCCAGGGATGATGTAGAGAGATTCCCAGAATCCAGTATGGCCGTCCCAGCGGAGGTAGAGCAGAACATATGTGATCGCTGCGATTAGACCAGCAAGAACTAGAAGCGTTCTGTAAGATCCAGTCCTCTTGATGAACCAGCCTGCAATCAACCCGCCGATCGTATTTCCCACTACCGTGGGTACGAGATGCATTCCAGCTGCAGTCGTTGAAGCCCGCTGCGCCACTTGGAAATACAAAGGAATCGAAAAGACAATCCCCAATTGCGCTGTCACTTGGAACGTACTGAGTAAATAGCTTGTAGCCACATTTGGCCGTCGGAGAAGGCGGAGATCGAAGATCGGTTCAGGCGCAACATATGACTCGACCAGAACAAATGCTATGATCAATAGAAGTCCGGCACCGCTTAAGACCAGAGCTAGCCAGGATGTCCAGGGGAAGGATTTGCCTCCTTGATCCATTAAGCCAGTTAAAGCAACAATACCACCTCCGAGAAGGGCTGTACCCAAGAAATCGACTCGCTTAAGCCTTGACATAGCATCTTTGAGGGTGTCCGGTGTGTTTTTTTGCTCAACTTTGAGGAGAACAATGACGAGAACAGCTGCGACTGCGATGAAAGGCGCTTGGAGAAGGAAGAGCCTATTTTCATTAGCTTCGAGATTGAAATAGACCGTGTTCATCTTACCAGCGCCATCCGATCGTGTCGATCAAGAACCCACCCATTGGGCCGCCCATGCTCCGACCCAGAGTCATTGAAACATTGACATAGGCTCTCCAGGTGGCGAGATCGCGCTTGGGAACAATATCTATATCCGTCAGCTTCCAAGGTTATTCGAGCGGTCTGGTTTATCAACGCACCTGTAATGATCACGGAGCTGATAGTCATAGTACCAGCGCCGCCAATCCCGCTGATCGCACGGCCGAGGATCACGATCCACATCTGCGAGCCCAGACCACTAAATACTATTAGTCTCTTTCTTGCCTTATAAAGTGGAAGGGGCTTACCATATGACAGTTCCAAAGGCGAAAAAGAAGTAGGCAAACAGCAGCATAGGTTTGCGCCCGAAGATATCCGCCAGTTTCCCATACTATCCTCGTTAATCGACATTCAAGTTTGCGCTGAAGTCTACTCACCATTGGCTGCGCTGCGCAAACACCGAGGGTATATCCAGTGGACAGCCAGCTGGCATCACGAAGGCTGTTGAATTGGGAGGATATGCGGCCAGACGCGGCCATTACTAGCGTTGCGTCGGCATTGGAAATAAATTCACCTACCGTCTGTCAGTCATCGTAGCTAGGTTGCAAGCCTCGTAGTTCATACCGAGTAGAAGCACTGCGATTATCGTCCACACGCCTGTCTGCGGAATAGCCTTCGTCGGCTTTGTATCCGGCGCATCACCGGCGATCAATGGGCTCTCTTCGTCCGGAAGAGCCTGGTAGGCGACAGGCGCTCGCGATAGATCGGAGGCATTTTCTATGCCATTCTCTGTGGAAGGGGCCATTATCTAGCACGGCAACAAGGGGCTTGACAAAAGAAAGATGGAGACTCCCCGCGCAACCGGTCGCGCAGAAAATCACGACTGCGCGAGAATTGCGACAGCCAACTAGTGCGAATAAGTCGCATAATTCCTATATTGACCACGCGATCTGGACATAAAGAACTAACCGAGTCCAATCGTGAGGGCCTGCAGTGTTCTCATTCTTTGCGTAAAGCACGCCATTCCGCATTGCCGAAGCATTCTGGGTCCACTGCGGGCGCGATCTTGCATGATATCATGGATTTGACTTTGAATATTGGCTGGACGACAATGTGATGTATTGTTTGAGTAGCTCATATTTGAGTAGTTGCAAAGTACATTCAATTTCATGGATGTTTCCAACATGGAAACTTGGAAGTCGTTCCTACCAAAATAAATATACCCGCTCCTTCCCAGGTTCCCCATTCCCAGGCAGTTCTTATGCTGACAAACTCTCTTCCTTTTCTTCCTCCTTCTCCTTCTCTTTATGCCCCCGCGATTGATGTAGAGTCACCGCGATCTGGCTCGTCAGCTTGTCGTCCACATCCGGCGCCCAATATGACAGTATCACCGCAATCCCGCTGAATGCGATTGATGTGAGATACACCGTTTGGAAGGCATGCGAGCTAGCGAGTTTATACGCCTGTGAGCCAACCGCTTGAATCTGCGGCGTGAGGCCCTGGACATCATCAAAGCTCCCTGTCGATGAACCGCTGAGAAAAGCAGCGACAGAGGATTGTGGGAGACCAGCCTCAATTAGTACTGGTGGGACCTCGGAAGGAACCGTTTGGGCCATCCTGTTGTTGAGCACGACCACGTAGATAGTCGAAGCAATGGTCGAAATGGTCGATCGGATGGATCCTGCCATGCCTACTGCGGTGCCAATTTCACGCTGGTCGTCGAGCTCAATGCCGGCGTTCGTGATACATACGGACTCGTTCCAGCCGATGAAGAAGGTGCATAGATTCACAAGAACCATTGTTCCCGCAAATGTAGATGGTGTCGAGTAAGCCATGGCTGGGAATTCAATTAACAAGTGGTTCGTGTGATGATAAATGGAGGGAAGTCTCACCGGCGAGGAGGGCACCACCCACGAGCAAGACGAACATTACTTGATATCGCTGTTTCGTGATGATGGGTGCAAGTGCTGCGCCTAGAATCTGTCCAGCGATCAAGACCACGACGGGGACGGTGTTAAGCCACCCCGCTCTCATGCTCTGTCCTCTATCATCCTGAGCCCTCGTCAGTTGATATTCCAAGTTGGTGAGCGTCGCCGACATACTGTATAAACAATTGAAACCATTTCAGGCCATATAATTGCCAAGCCTGAGAGAAATTAGCATCTCGCTATCAATGGAAGTATCAATGGAAGAAGGGACTCGTACCGTAGTAGATACTCGCACCTAGACCAAGCAGCACACTTGCTGACACCCACTGAATGTTTCGAAAGAGTTTCACAGGCACGATGGGCTCCTTCAAGTCGGCGTAGACCTCCCACAGCCCAAATAGAACAAGAATCACGAATCCCAAGATCAAAGTCACGATAACGGCGGCTGACTTCCACGGATAAAGCTGGGGTGAAGTCAGAATACTCCCAGTGAAGATCTCGCATATAATGGGAAATACCTGTCCGCCCCAAAGAAGACCCAACTCGAAGACTATAATACCTGCCATGAAGAGGAACGTTCCGACGTAGTCAAACATCTTCACAGCTTCCATTTTGGTCCTCCTATTCTCGTTCTTTTCCACAAAAGTCGGAGGGAAGTAGAACGCAATGTAAAGGACTAGAGATACCACATTGAATATGATCAGATAATAGTAGCACCTGCTGCAGTTAGCGACTTGGAACCGAATCCAACGAATGAGTACATACCAGCGCCACCCCGGACCGGTGTATAGTATGAACGCTTTTGACACTGCGGCTCCAAAGGCTGAAGTTGGGAATGTCCATAGATATAACCAGCTCACAACCAGGAATCTATGTTTCATAGGGACCAGCTCATTCGAAACGAATACGAATGACTGCTGCGCAGACCCGCCCAGTCCGATAAGCGCCATTCCCACAATCAGCGCCGGGACATTTTGTGCCGTGGCTGCTACGATGCACCCGAGTAGAGAGAGGACGGTTCCGCCGATCAAGTAATATCGTCGTCTAGACAAATGTAAGTAGCAGATTAGCGTCTTTCCTTTCAGTGGTATCAGTAAGGGACAAGACAAACCCGAAAACGTCGGTTAATCTGCCAAAAATCAAAAGTCCGACCGACAATGTGAGGGTATAGACGAAAGATACCCAGTTTATATTTGGATCAGGCCCTGTATTCAGATGTGGGTTAGGGATTATCCTTGGAGCATAAAGCTAGTGACTCACCAATATCGTTGTTGATTAGAGTCAAGTTTGGAGCCGCGAGTCCATAGCCCCCAGTTGATGCAGCAAGCCCTGACCCGATTGCGAAGATTGTCCCAATAAAAAATGGCGATGTATAATACCCCTTTGGCAAGTGATCGAGATCAGCTGTAAAGCCCACGGCCGTAGCGCCGTGATCGACATCCTCGGCATGTTCACCCCGTTTTTCATCACATATTGACATATTGATCGATAATTCTGAGCAATTGTTAATATTTCTTTACAATTGTCTCTTGACGAACATACTTGACAGAATCCGGGGTTGATTTGTGGAGAAATTGCGGGGTCGAATACAGTAGATGGTCTTGGTTAGTTTAGGTTTTAGTCAATGCACCGGGTATCCTTAGCCACTATACAGGCTGTCAACATTGAGTCAAAGGACAATCAATCTATCAAATTGTATAAAGCGCTGAATGAAGCCGGAATCAAAGCGAAAATTCGATTCTTGATCTGAAGTTATGGCTTTAAGCCAAATCAAAAGGAAGTTCTTGTTGTCGGAAAACAACTTCCAGACCTCGGAGTGGATAAAGGCAGCGATTTGGTAGAGAGCCGGAGAGCAATATTATTACTCCAGGATAGCTTGCCGCCTTTGAATGGAATGTGCATCGCAAAATTAGGAGTTAGAAGAATCTACGCGCAAGGGTTAATGTCCGATCAAGCAATGAAAATACTCAATGATATTGAAGCTCTATTCCACGCGAAACAAAGACCTATAGTTGTTGACAAAAAGCGGGCGGGAGAATAGTCTCCACAGAAACCCTCGAGGGAGCCATTCTTTCATAAATGTGTGGACTCTGAATGCAATGCCAACTCTAGTCTCTGTAGACTTTTGCCTTGACTGCGCTGGAATATTTTCGAGAGAGGTAGCAGTGATCTCGGTGTCATTGCGAAGGCGTGTCTCAGTCAAAGTCGCGTTCACAGCGAGTCGAAGACTCCAGCGGAGGGAAATCTAGTGGATGTTATGTCGTACCTCAAACCAAAAATCTGGAATAAGAGCCATTAGAAGAACGAAAATGAACTCACACGGTCAAAGGAGAAAGGCAGTAGGAATATCGACTCTGTTGTAGACACGATGAACAGGAAATTAATGACTAACCGCCACGTGACACCAGCAATTGTATACAAACAGCGATTGCAACTCAACATCATTTCTTTGCCTTGTCTCACGTTACGCGTCGAAGGTCAACGCCTGTGTCACATATAGCCCAGGTCTGTGGACTTTTTGACTCTAGCTTGATCTTGATAATTGCCTGGGTTTAGTTCAACTCGTCGCTCTTCTCTTGGGGCCTCCGCCCTAATCTCTTTTTCTCCTCGTCTCACATTGCGTCTCTTCCCTCTCAGAAGAGCGTTCATCATGGAGGCACCCGTCCCAGAAGAAGCACGACAAGAGACATCAGATAAGTCTAGTTCAGCATCCTTTGAGCAACCAACAATCTCCATTGAAACTCTCGTGGATCTCATCAGGAATGAGCTTGAGCGTCGTGGTTCCCCCTATGGTCGTGAAAGAGCACGACGCGATGACCCTATCTTGAAAGCACAAGATGAGGAAATTGAAAGAGGAGAAAGACCTCAAATTTCAGAATGGAAGAAGATTGACCTCATGTCACCGGAAGAGACCCTTGCCGAGGATGAAGCCTATGAAAAGGAATACTCAGGTAAGATTTTCCCTTCCATAAGAATGGCTTGCAATAACACCTTCAGACCTTTGGAAAGATTATGAATCAACGCCAATCGAAAGAGAGACCACGAAAAACGCCTATCGATGGGCCTTTGCAAACTTTCCATCCATCTGCCAAACTTTGGGATGGTATAAGAACCACGATTTGATCTTCGACGAGATGGCTTTAACCCGCTATCGTGATACTATTATGGAGGCTCTGTTTGCTGTGGAGCCAAATGAGCTAGGAAAGATAGGCCGGGCGATAGGACAATCGAGGGCTGCGTTTGAATATTCGCGGCTTCCACGCCTGGTTTCGATTCTTGTCAGGCTGGAGAACAGAAGAAACATGGGCTTTGAGTGCAACGATGGCGTGTGCTCTGACCTTCGATTTTTTGACCCTGACGAAATTCTTGCGACTTTAATCGAAGTCGGGCGAGCCCTGAGGATGTCCCGCCCGAGAAGCATGGATCAAATCGGGATGCAGGGATTGCTGAATCGATGCTACAAGCGACGCATTCTGTGTCAGCCCAATGCTGATGATACCGAACAAATCGAATATCAGTTTCATCTCATTTACGACTGCCTCGATGTCCTAGAGTTCACCGCACGGTTTGACGAGGTCCGCAGCGCACCACTCTGTCTCACTTTCTATCTCAAATATAGGAATGAGCCTGTGCATAAGATCTTCCAGATGGTTGAATCTCATCAACTGTTGATGAAAGGGCTTAAGACTTTCAAAGAGCTCCCCTTGAAGGAATCTTCTAGTCCGACATTCACGCCCGATACCTTCACGGTTCAAAATTTACAAGATTTTGGCGGACTGAACATCGAGTGGACAGACTGTCTTGACGAGCACCTTAAGATTTTCACAGGACAGAATGCTGTTAGGATCTTTGCCCATCCTACATTTCTTTACAACTGTCAGGATTTGCACGAGCGGGATTACATTGAGCCAAACTATACCGAGCTATCGCAAACCTATGCTCTTCTCTTCAAGCCTTCATCAAAACTGGGATCGAGGAAACTGAAGCGCATGGCCTCATGTGAAAAGCTCTCTTTCCTGGGAAGCAACATTGAAATGGAGAAGCCTTTGATTTATCCGCCTCGTTGGTTCAACTTGCGCTTCGGCAAAGAAACCGACATTGATCCGACAAAGTCGCCAGCAAAACGCATTCTGGAGAATTTTTATCGCTGCTCGCTGCCTCCGACAATCCAAGCCGCATTCAACATTTCTAATCCAAGCTCCAGTATTCTGGACATAGGCTCGTTCGATCAAAACAAAGTTAGCACCACCTCGATGCGAGAAATTGATAGGCTTGCGCCATATTATCCCGAAGATATCAGATTCATGATGACCTCTGTCTTCGAACATCAATTCAATCCAACGGAAGCCTTTTTACGATTTGAGTATTTCGGCCCTCGCCTGCGACGACTGAAGACGTATCTTGACGATCGACAGCCGCAAAATTTGCGACAGCTGTGGTTCGATAGAAGAGATGCTCGGTCATGGTGGCTCCTGAGGGCAAGCATCTTCCTTTTCATGGGTTTCCTTGCCTTGTCAGTCATACAAGCGGCGCTAGGAGTTATGGTTGTTCGAAACCAGTCTTGACATTCATTACTGACAAAAATATGACGATATGACGTAGCCAAGGAGCCAGCTCAGTAGTTGGGCAGCTCAGGACTTACCACTAACTATTCCCTGTTATCAGCAATATCATTATTTTCAGATCGGACTTTACTAATTCTGTAACTGGTAAATTACAATAACCAGCGCTGTCCTAGGAGAGCTATAAGATAGGACACAACCCCGGAGAAGAATTTGTTTGGGATATTTTATATTAAAACGCGACGAATGGCTCCGTCTGGCATCAAGTACAAATATTCCCGGGATACCCAGAGGACGTGCCGTACTAATGTTAGGTAAATCATTTCCCTGCGATCTTGTTATGGTCATCAACCAAGACTATATTCCCATAAAACCATGCATCAATGGTAGCACGCAAACCGGAGACACACTTTGCAGCGTGCCCCGCCGAACCTTAGACACGATCTTTGTGACTGGCACCGAGCTGGCCCGCAAATCCCCGCTAGCTGAGCACGGGATGTAAGGCTAGGCGCTTCATGCATGTTGTGGGTCGTCGTGAGTGAAGACTCCCATTCTTCAGCTTCTTCTCGAAGCTGGGAATTATCCCGGATAGATGCCAAAAGTTGCTGAAAATGATCTTCGCTGAACGTGTGTATCTTCTGAGTTGAAGCAGCTTCCGCTTCGATGCCAAGGGAATCGCGATACTCGGGGGTAAACTGTGCAACAGCATGCGTGGAATTATAAACAAGCCACAATTGACCATATGAATCGGTGTCGTATGCAGAGAGGTACTCCAAGGCAGTAAGCTCTGGCTTTGTAGCGTTTCCAACGTCAGTGGCATATTTATAGAACCCTTTGCTGGTGGACGAAGCTTGAAAAAACGGATTGGCAGTGCTAACAGAGCCAGAAAAAAGATCCCCTGCCACGGGTGAGCCCATGATCTGTGCGAGAAATGCAAGAGCCACTAAAAAGAAAATCATGTTTAGAAACGTCAAAGTGTATTTGTTCCTGGAGTAAACGTTGTTTGTATTTAGGAAATAATTATACTTCCCAGGGATATGGGAGAGACTTTATGGCCTCGGGGCTTAGATGAGGATTTGTGACATGATCTGGCGTCTTGTGCTCTGTTCATTCAGGGTATCACAGGCCGCCTTCGTGCTTGGGGTATAGATGACCGAAAGTTAAACGATTGATATAGAAGAGGCTTTGAAGGTAACCCTGCGATACCTTATTCGTACAACCCTAGCCCATAGTGGTCTTCGATGTAATCCAGCAAAAATCTCAAATCCAATAGCAGGCGCTGTACTAGTATCAACACGAGCGAAATCTAGCTTTTATGATACGTGTATCCATGGATGCCATGGTTGCTGCCTTTGGTGTATTTAATCAATAGCATTGCATGACTGTGTAGCCAGTTTAAAGATGCCTTTACTCAGGAAAGAACTGATCCTATGAAATACAATAACCAGGAGAACAGATTGATTTGTTCATCATCTCTGTGTAGAGGAATGAAACTGTTCCACAGCGAAGGCCTTATGGAATTTGTACGCAGTGAGTCTGTGACTTATGTGTTTCACCTTGTGATTTTCTCCACTCAAACCTCGGCAAAGACCGAAGCAAACAAAAGTTCGCCACTCAAATGAAAGATGCCAAGGTCGTCCCAGTCTCCTTCATTCTTGTTAACTCAATATACAGCTTAATGGAATCTGTCATTTATTTGACAATTGAAAGTGAAGCAAGAATTTTGATTATGTGCAGCGAGAAGCAAATAAGATATAACCTTGGAATGCAGGAGCCGATGAATAGCTTCCAAGCACTTGAGAAGCATATGAAATATCGAACACGTAGTCCGTGATACTAAAGTGCTGCAGCGGGTCATAAATTTTGCAAGGTGTCGATATCAGATTCAACAGACGACGCAGTAGAAACCCCAACTAGAAAAATGGCCCACTTATCATCTCACGAAAGTCCTAGCTTGACGTATCACCACCTAAGAGACCAACAACTTGATTTGCAACATCTTCAACGGTAGGGCCCAGATTCAACGGATCATCATTATCCTGGCGCTTGAGTACAGAGCCTGCAAGACCAGAGACTTGGTTTGTCACATCTTCCACCGTGGGGCCCAAGTTCAATGGGTCAAGATTTTCGCGTGGCTGAACAACGGAGCCAACAAGGCCGGTAACTTGGTTGGTGACATCTTCAACAGTAGGGCCGAGGCTCAGTGGATCGAGATCTTCTTGACGCTTGATCGAAGATGGAGCAGCTAGAGAGAGACTTGCAAGCATAGCAATGAAAGCCGCGTTGATATGCATTCTGGGATCTTGCTAGATAGTTGCCGTGGGAAAAGAGAAATGAAATGGAATGACAAGCCAGGAGGAAGATATGCTTTGAAAGGCTCGTGATGAAACTTCTCAGATGGAGGGAGTGAATTCAGCGTCTTCGAGGTTTATTATATTTTTCATGAGGGGGCCCGTTAGAACGAGAAGAGTTGGATCTCTGAAGGTGTCATTTTGACCCTTAGTGGTCTTATGGTAGATCTCCCTGAGCGCATACGTTGGTTGGTCGGAATGGGCACTGCCAAGCGTTCAAACTCGATAGTTCAAAAGACGCGATGCCAAGATACTGAATCCTTGTATTCATCTGCAGTTCACGGAGTGTTAAGCACATAGATCGTGACAAAGAGCGCCGAGCACGACAACAATGCGCAAAAGGGCCAAGAGGGGACCAACCAGAGAACGGACCAGCACCTGCGCCAACACATAACGCAATTACCCCTGAGCTTCAGTAGTAGTCTTCCGAACCATTGAAATGAGTTCAATTAAGCCGTCTTGCTGAATTACTCGGCGATAGATTCCCTCGTCCGGGTGAATAATGATGCCATCGGCCAATCCCGCATATCGATCACTCGAGCTAGAGGATCTCCAAGCTTCTTCCAATGAACCATCCAGGTCCATATTTGCCGAAGCACTTGAATTTGAACACGCCAGGGATAATAAAGAGGCTAAAACAAAACTTTCGCTTATCTTACTAATGTTATCGTGGAAATGGAATGTGCGGATTTCCCCGCTTCTGCCGCGATAAAGCAATCTACTTCCTTGGCGATGCGCGCTACTGTATCAGTTGCCTCGGAAGCTGCCGGTCGATTCACTCCCTGGGAATTCTACTCGAGATATGAGAGTCTCTGGGAGCCCAGTATGTGCTCGATGTGCACTCATTGTAAGACTGCAATCCTGCAACGCTGTACTCGACGCTAACTAGCGGTAGAAACAAAGATGCGACGGAGGGCAGCCCTGCTCAAGATGCCAGCGTAAGTGCCCGACTTCCATGGCGGTGGTATTCTCACGGCTCAGAATCCAAATATCTTCAGGTCTTGGATATGTTTGTTCGCCTCGAAACACAGGAGGAGCATATGACTCCATGGCATCGGCGCGACGGCCCCGAGCATCCCGTTCACGCGGCGGCTGCGTATCATGCAAGACTAGGTAAGACGCTATTGATAAGCGACGGCGCATAGCTAAAACTCTTCAAAAGGAAAAAGAAGTGCGACGAGCAGCGCCCACGATGTAGCGACTGTCGACGCTTGAATTTGTCTTGCGATTGGATACCCAGATCACCCGGCGCTCCAGATACTGATGGAAGCTCGAGTAGAATGACGATCGCCTCCTCTGGCTCTATGGAAGACATTGAATTGGAATTTGGAATAGCTTTAACGCCATCTGCTCCTGTCGACGACGACGAGTTCCTAGCGACTCTTTTCCCACATCCCCTCCCTGGGCAGAGCCCGGCTACCTCGAGCGTTGACTCCTCGCCATTTTCAATGAATTCGTATCTTCGAACAGAAGAAGACCGGTCACTATTCAATCATTACCTCCGTGTTGTTTCTCGGGCTCTTTGCCGAACACGCGACGTGGATGCTAATCCGTTTCTCACTGTTCTTCTCCCCATGGCGGCAGCTTCTGAGATGGTGACGAGTGTTATCCTCAGTCTGAGTGGATGTCATTGGAAGCGAGTATATCCAAATATATGGAGACGAGCACTTCGAAGACAAGGCGAAGGTACACGTCCTCCTACTATATTCCATAGCGTATCGACCTAACACTTTTTAGCATTGGCTCAAGTCAATGATGTCTTGTGTCATCCCGATAGCAGATCGGTATTTGAGTCCTGCGCGACGATTCTACTACTTTGCTTGACCGAACTGTTTGATGGCACATCACGAGTATGGAAATGGCATCTCAAAGCTGCAAGTACAATTCTCAGGGCCAATACCATCCAATCCCTGATTCCCTCTGATGAGTGGGAATTCTGTTCGAACCTTTTCAATTATCTTGATTCCATGTCGACTATTTCTCGTTGCAAGGCTCCACTTTTGCGATCTGAGGAGACGATAACAGAGTTGACGACTAGAAAAAGACAAACGATTCCTAGTTTCGAATCTCACACGTCAACTCAGGCAATATTTGGGATTTCTCCGGATTTATTCGACTATCTAGGAATGGTGAACATGCTCGCTCATCAGCGCCATAAACGAACAGATGAATTCTTCGAGATTGGATTTCGCGCAGCTGCAGCAAACATCAAGAGTCTGATCGATGAATGGCGCACCGGATACGACCAGTCGGGCGAGCCGGATATTGGATTCAGATCAGCCACTATTGCATTTGAGTGGGCGATTCGCTTACGTTTACACCAAGTCGTTGAAGGATACGATACTCGGCATGAATTCGTGGAGGATGCTATCACTGTCATTCTAGACGCAGTGCAAAAGGTCCCCTATGCAAGTCGAGTGGAGGGCTGTTTGCTATTCCCCCTGGTGATTGCAGGATCATGTAGCACTGCTACTGAAAGACGAATGATCGTCAAGGAGCGATTGATGGTAATGGAAAATACCCTTGGATTTAATCACATACAATATGCGCGGCAGCTACTGGAAACAGTGTGGCATGATGGTACTTGCGAATATGATTACAACTGGGCAGCTGTACGATACAGCCAATTTCCGGGAGTTGTATTTGTATAAAACAGTGTTCTGCTCAGCATGTACGTACAGAAGTTTTCTTGTGGAGATATTCACTTCCCTGCATGCAAATGGTGATTACTGAATTGATACTACTACTGCTTAACTTGATTGCTATTTATCTGTTTCACTGCATGGATTCTACAAGCTTTGCTAATTCCTTCCTCATATCATAACCACAAACTTCTTCAATAGTCAGTTTTCCCGGACGATCTGTCGAGGAGCTCCATCCAATACGCTCATTAAGATCTTCACGAGCTTTGAAACTCGCATCTTGTAGTCGTGTGGCTCTCTCTTTGCGGAGCTTCTCGTATAAAGAGAGGCCTTGTGATAAACTGTAGTCCTCGCGGAAGTTACTTTTGAAAACGAGACCAAGAGCGCCAGCATCTTCAAATGCCATGCACGATCCCTGCGACTGATCTGGCATCATAGGATGCGCTGAAAAACAGAGGTGAGCGGATGTCGTCTTTTGAGAAAACCAACTCTACATACCCGCATCCCCTAGTAAGCATACTTTGCCCTTAGTCCAGTATGGATATGGTTGGTGTCGGTATACTGTTGGAAAAATTAGTGAAGGGGATGGAATACGAGAGCACAAAGAGCTTACGACGCCACATCTTGATATCCTCGCTATTCATCATCAAGCTTTTCATTCTCGGATCCAAGTCCGGGAAAGTTGTCATTAGCTGATCTGGCGTAGCGCTAATACTCCAGCCATCGTCTCGCAGATTATTGATCGAAGCCGGGTAGAAGCAGTAGCAGCTAACGACCTCGCCGTTACTGCAGGGCGACATCACTATTTTGTTGATTCCGAAACCGCCCCAATACTCAATTGCTTCGTTTGAAATATAGTCGTCTAGTCCAAGGGAGCGAAGTTTGTCGGCGCCGATAATACATCTGTAACAGCATGATGTGGACATTGTGTACTCGGGGGTCACTCCGATGAGCTCTCGTGTCAAAGACTGCAAATGGCAGCTGTTAGCTGACGACGTGTGAAAGTTTCTGAACGGTCTTCAGCTTAAGCCTTACTCTAATACCGTCCGCTGCAACGATCAAGTCAGCAGTGACTTCTGCTCCATTCTCAAATCGAATGATGCCTTCCTCGGCATTGACATCCACGGCTTTATGGTTCACTTTCAGCAGACAAGCTGGTCCCTCGCCAGGATCTTCAAATGCAGACTTGAGCAGCTGTTTGTGAATATCGATTCGATGGAAGTTATTATAGTCCTTGAGCGCGCATGTTAGCATGACTGTAAGATCATCGCCACGGGTACGCACGGTGCCAAACTTCTCCTTATAATCTCCCAAGGGATAGACACTTTTAATTTCGCCATCAGACCAATTATGCATAATCAGCTTTTTGAGGATTACCTAGTAAACTTCAGCAAGGGCCTATTGACTTCCATGTGCGAATTGATCATACGGGCTTAGCTGCCTTGACATCGACCCCCCATTCCTCAAGAAAACGGGATCCGTTTGAAGCGGCGCTGAGCGACGCGCCTACTTCACCAGCAAAATCATATCGCTCATAGACGATGACTTGATGACCTTGTCGGCGCAAAGCTATAGCTGCCCCCAGGCCTCCGAGGCCCGCGCCAATAACGGCCACTGTAAGTGGTGAGTCGGTTCGTGCAGGCATCGTGTGCAGGCTTTGTCAGAATCTGCACTTTCGTTGCTTGGATTTACGACAAGATCTCCCATATTATATCTCCATCTTCACGTCTGAAAATGCATCCCATGTTTTCGGAAGTTCACATCTGTCAGCTCCCCGTCGCGACTCCTTATCGCTATTTCGCGACGGCGCATGGGCCTCGAGTGCCGGTTTATCTATGCGACGGCCCCTCCTTTGCCGTCGCCAATCATTACCTCCTTTTGATTCCAATCCCTCAATGCCGGGACTTAGTCTTATCTTAGAAGGGCAGATATGCGATTCAAGATTGATGATAGCCTTTGCGTCTTACCCCAGTATTGCAAACCTCGTGGCTTGCAACGGCCTTTTTCATCGCCTATGCAATTGCGGAGGTTCCACAAGCAACGCTCCTGCAGAAATTCGCCGTGAAAAAGGTCCTTGGGATAAACGTATTTTTCTGGGGAGTGATTCTTTGCTGTTCTTCTGCTGTCAATAACTATGCTGGTCTTTTGGCCTTGCGAATCTTGTTGGGTTTCATGGAAGCTGTTATTGGTGAGACTCCATTTCTTCACGATGTCAATATGTTAGCTAAACTTCTCAGCTCCGTCTCTCACTTTGTATACGAGCATGTGGTATACTCGCGCGGAGTCAACGCCACGGTACGGCTTCTGGTACTGCGGCCTGGGAATGGGACAGATAATTGGGGGGCTTATCTCTTTTGCGGCCCAGCATGCACCCCCTTCACTGTCATTTGGTGGTTGGAGAATAATGTTCGTGGTCATCGGAGCATGCAATGTTCTTGCCTCGTTGCTCGTTCTCTTCGTGCTCCCGGAAACACCAACAACGGCTACATTTCTTGATGAATCCGAGAAAGCAAGAATTTCGCAGCGACTCCACGATGACCAAGCAGGTATTGGCACAAA
This sequence comes from Penicillium coffeae, assembly GCA_035985395.1. Lineage (NCBI taxonomy): Eukaryota > Fungi > Ascomycota > Eurotiomycetes > Eurotiales > Aspergillaceae > Penicillium > Penicillium coffeae. The sequence continues at coordinate 59,669 of CP142594.1, read as the reverse complement.
GGACTTCCGATGGAAGTCAGTTCTGGAAGCCTTTGGCGATCTACAAACCTGGCTGTTGGTACTGCTAACACTATGTATAACCATACCAAGTGGTGTGATTACCACATTTTCGTCGATTTTGATCAAAGGCTTTGGATATGATAGCCGAGAAAGTGCACTCTTGGGAATGCCATCGGGCATAGTAAGCATTGCTTCTACAATGCTGTCAACTTATGCTATCGCGCGCGGATTCTCTCGATGGCTAGCGATAAACATCTTGCTGATTCCTACTCTTCTTGGATCATGCCTGATGTCATTCCTACCAGAATCGAACAAAGGAGGCTGCTTAGCAGGGATATACTTGGTCAACACTGTTGGTTCCATCACTCATGCGTGGCTCTACATCAACTAATAAGGCTGGTTGACAGACTGTTGCTCCACTGGCACTCATTTACGCATGGACCGGTGCGAACTTCAAGGGATATACTATGAAGGTATGCTCAACACTTTGTTCCGCTTCGAATATTGAATGCTGACAACAACAAGGTATCTGGGGCTGCACTTGTGTCGGCCGCTTTTAGCGTGGCCAATATTATAGGACCATTGACCTTCCAAGCAAAAGATGCACCTCGGTAAGGAACTAAACTTCAGCTGAATAAAGAAGGCTACTAAGATGATCAATAGGTATATTCCGGCGAAAATCACACTAGTTGCAGTGAATGGGGCAGCAATCATCGTTTCATCGGCTTTGCGAGTTCTATACGGACGGCGAAACTCGACGGCAGATCGACTAGGAGCTCCAGCACGCAGCTCTTTAGAAGCGAGTCTGGCTAAAAATCAGGTCTCCTATCGCACAGAGGATGAAAATGATGTAAATTTCCGATATGTATATTGAACATGATACCTCCTTTAAAGTAAGCTCCAAATTTGAAATCAGTGCGCTACCAGAGCCAGCGAATATGTATTTTTGAACAAAGACTTTTCGCAGAGGATTGTTCAATAGTTTAGCGAATTTAATTATCATTTGGACCCGATAAGAAGCGCGGTTGGACATCGTTTAGCGTCGGAAGTGTTCAGTTATAGTACCCGACGGCGGTAACAGTCCATCCCCTGCCTCGGCCGTCTTCCGTGTCGGAGCGAGTGATATATATAGCGAATTCCCTTATCAATACATGGCGGAAAACGTGTTAGCAATTGTTTCCGCGCTTCTGCATCGTTCAAAATGGCTCCAATTGATCATGGTTCGCTTGTACTGATCACCGGTGGAAACGGTTTTATCGCAGCGCATTGCATTTTGAATCTTCTGCAGGATGGCTACTATATCCGGGCTACGGTTCGTTCATCAGATAAAGCGGAAGCAACCTTACGTTCCCTTGAAAAGGAGGGAGTCAAGGGTCTAGATCGGCTTGAAATGACCGTAATTGCTGATCCAACCCACGAAAGTGCACTTAGTGCCGCAATGCAGGATTGTCAAGCTGTTCTGCATCTAGCTTCAGCTTTTAGCTACGATGCCAAACCTGGCGAGTTTGAGGCAAAATTGATGATACCAGCTTTACAAGGAACTCAGGCAGTCTGCAAAGCAGCATCTATGCAGCCATCCATACGTCGAGTGGTCATAATGTCGAGTTTCGCAAGTGTGTATGACGCGAGTCTTGGACTACAGCCGGGGCGGGTATACACAGAGAATGACTGGTGTCCGCTCACTTATCAGGAGGGAGTTGATGCACCTGCAGTTGTAAGCAGTACCTGTGATATCATCCACTTTTGAGTCGCTAACATCAAACAGCCGATCGCTTACCGCGCATCCAAGGTTGTTGCTGAGAAGGCGGCTTGGGATTTTGTCCGTGACCATCCAGTCCAATTTGAACTAGTGACACTTTGTCCAGGTATGGTTTTTGGCAGAATGATTCACCCAATCAAGTCACTCGCACAACTCAACGCGAGTAATCAAATTGTCTGGGATGTTCTCCGGGCAGGAAGAGATGGCGAAATTCCGGCAACTAAAGCACCAAGTACGTCTTCAAAATCTGGTGGAGTTCCATCACTAACAAATAATTGCTAGTCTGGGTAGATGTGGAAGACTTGGCAGAGACGAGTAAAAAAGCGTTGACTTTCACTGCCGATGGACATGCGCGCTTTTTAGTGACTCGGTCGTCGTATGATACTCAGGAAATTGCAGATATCGTCCGCGAAAAGCTCTCAATTTCCTTGGATGTGCCGTTTGGAGAGCCAGGAAAGCGTCTTGCAGACACACATTACTCCTGTGATTCTTCCAGGGTAAGGAAAGCCCTCGGGGTGCAGTTCAGGACACTGGAAGAGTCAATTCTCCCCTTGGCAAAGCAGCTGTATGCCATGCCGGCGCTATAGAACCACAATGTGTGAGCATCAGGTAGAAGAATCAAGTTTCAAGATCTTTGCAGATTCCCATTCCCGTGATCGGTAAACATCCAGGCAAAAATTGGGAAGCCCCCACAAGAACAAATTTTCGCACCTGGATTGCACAATTCTTCGAGCTTTCGATTGAACTTACTATAGGATATGTCTTATGTACAGTCTATAACAATAGGATAGAAGACTGATTGAGAAGCGACGACGCATACGAAGCTGTCCTGTCACGAACTGAATCCATTGATATTACAGACTTATGAATTTCCTATGCTATTAGATCGCTATCTGTGTAGGGTAGATTTTATATGCTCCGCGGTCAAATCGATAAACTTTTTTGCTTGCCAAAGATCTGCGTTCCTGTCAGTATATTTTCTTGTATCGCGTGCGAGCTCTTACATTGATCCATATGCATAAACGGATGTGGCACACCGCTGAATCTTTTCTGAATTACTTCATTTCCTCCTTCAATAAGCTTCTGAGCGTAGGCTTCTCCCTCATCTCGAAGTGGGTCACATCCAGCGGTATAGATGACAGTTTTCGGTAAATCTTTAAAGCTAGGAGCGTTCAAAGCATTCGCATACCATCCCACCGCTGCCAATTGTGCTTCGCGAGCTGGCCCCTCAGAGTCAATGCTTTCCCATTTCAGATTATCGAACCATTTGAGTCTGGCCCAATTTAATGTAGGCGCGAATTCCATAGCACTCATAGACGGCCAGGGGGAATCGGCTGCCGTTTGGAACTTTGAGATGTCATCAATTGTGGGTGTACCAGCAGCAACCAGGCTGAGGGAAATTCCAGCATCTCGCGCCAAGTGTGCACAAATGAGCGCGATATTTGCCCCTGCTGAAACGCCTCCTAATGAAACACGGGCTGGGTCGATTTGGAACTTCTCTGCGCCGTTTGCTTGGATATGTTGCAATGCTGCAAATGAGTCTTGTATGCCAATCGGAAACGCGTAATCTGGAACCAGTCGGTAGGCCACATCAATCACACACACATTCGCCTTGACGCAGATGTGTTTGCAGATGTGCGATTCTGTGTCCAGGTCTCCCAGTCCCCATCCTATTTGCATAAGGTTAGTTGTGTCATTGAGTCCGGAAGAGGACGACTTACCACCCCCATGATAGTCAATATGCACCGGCCAAGGTCCAGGGCTTTTTGGCTCATAGACTCGAACTGGGATCAAATCTCCATTATGGCCAGGAACCTCGGCATCGTAAATTCGACCACATTCCGGCGCTGGACCCGTCCCATAAGAGTAGAGGACCGAGTACTTCGTTCGCAGTACACCTAGATCAATTGGTCCTGCTGGCGTGTTTGCAACATTTTCATTGTAGAGATTCACAAACACCGGGTCCAAATGGGGGAGGACTGAAGGATGGATTGGATTGAGTGCTTCGTGCGAGGACATGGTCAAGACGTGCGATATGGATGACGAAGGAGGCGTGAGCGGACAACGGCTCAGCTAAGTGTCCTATAAATGGCTGATTTATATCGTAGACCGACGGCAAATCTCCTACACGTGTCGCATAGAGCGCTTTGGGCGCAGCCGACGGTCGGAGCGCGATGAAGCTTTATTGAACGAGCCGCGGGTCACTCCGAAACCCCGCACGCTTATCTATGCGACGGTCGTCCGATATGGATCCGGTGGGACGAGGAGAGACACAAAAGGCGCTGGTAAGCGACAGAGGGATGATCGTTGAAGAATTAAACATGGAACCGGTGCTAATTGTTGGTGCCGGCATTGTCGGCTTGACTCTCGGTCAAGCGCTGAAGCAGAACAATATTCCCTTTGAGATCTTTGAACGAGATGAAAACCCCACCGTTCGAGGTCAAGGCTGGGCGATTACTATTCACTGGGCATTGGAGTACTTGTTGAAGATGCTCCCTCCAGACGTCGCAGCGCGAGTGGAGGACGTTCAAGTCGATCCCAACGTGGCGCGTAACGATCATGGAAATTTCCTATTCATCAATCTCGAGACTGGCGAGCCGAAGTTCAAGATTCCTCCTAATTTACGGTGGAGAGTCAACCGAGAAAAGATGCGCAGGGCTCTACTGCATGGAATTGAAGAGCATGTACATTGGGGCAAACGTGTGACCGGGGTACATCTGCCCTCTGAAAATGTACAACTTGCATTCGCAGACGGAAGTACCGTGAATGGCAGACTAGTTGTCGGGGTTGAAGGAAGTCGCTCTATAGTTCGGCAGATCCTGCGACCTGATTCCTTTAAAAACGTACCTCTGGGGATAAACTTCACAGGCGTTGCGGTCGACATGACTTCAGAACAAATCAAGCCTCTACGCGACATGGATCCTTTGCTCTTTCAAGGATGCTACCCACCAACTGGCGTGTTCTTTTGGTTTTCTGTGCTCGAAACACCGCAGGTAAATGGCACCGAAGGCTCAGACTCCGAACGATACCGTGCACAGGTCTGCATGTCCTGGCCAGTATTTGGACCCGAAGACGATGTTGCAGGTACAGACGAGGAGCGTTTGATGAATATGAAGCGACGTTCCGAGGGATTTGTACCCTTTCTTCAGCAGGCGATATATAAGATTCCTCCAGGTACACCAGTCACCGAGATCAAACTTGCTGACTGGGAATGTCTGCCATGGGACAACTACAGTGGTCGAGTCACTCTGGCCGGAGATGCCGCACATGCAATGACTATGTATAGAGGCGAAGCCGCGAATCACGGTCTTCTAGATGCATACAATTTAGCAGAAGCGATCATCCCCATCTACGCCGGGACAACCACATCACAGGCAGCACTGGACTCATACGAAAAGGAGATGAGGACACGGACCAGCAGGGCTGTCAAATTGAGTCGCCAAGCCTGTAAAGATGCCCATAACTGGGAGCGATTGGATGAGACCTCTGCCATTTTGACCAGAAGGACAGTAGGAGAGGTTGTCTGATGTAATATCACAAGAAACAGATATCAGTGATCTACGACATGGCAGTGACGTGTGTGTTATAAGATTTTCATCAAGAAGGCTTCGCTGACCAGGAGAAAGGAAATGAACGAGTTGTGTTCTCAAAGATGGTGATACATAATGTAAACAAGTACCTGGCTTGGCTAATGTAAATAAAAAAAATGAATGATATAGTTGACTATATCCAGAAGAAATAGAGAAATAATGAAGAAGGAAATGAATCAAACGAAAGGCTAATCCTTTGTGAATATTATAAGCTGTTCCAGACTCAGAGAAGAATCATTCCCATTCCAGTGAGGAGAGCAGTAGCAATATAAGCAGCAATCTGGAAGGATCCAAAGGAAGAAGCAGGGTGGATGATGCCCGATGCACCGCTGCTAGAGGTGGAGGTACTAGATGACGAGCCCGAGTCGCCAGTGGCGGTAGCTTCAGTAGTAACAGTGCCAGTTCCAGCAGTACCTGCTTGCTTAATCTGAGAAGAACAAGCACCAGTCGCAGCAGTAGTGGCTTTTGTGCTCGCAGATCCAGAGAAGCTGCAAGCACTTGCGGCATTGTCCTGCTCTCCGTAGTATTTGTCAAGAGCAAAGGCAAGTTGATCCTTCACACCGCACATACTGTAGGCGCCATACTTTCCAGTGGTGCCGTTAGAGTCGATGCCACTGCAGTCAGTGTAGCCACAGACCACGCCGAGGAGCTTTCCCAGCTTTGCGGTACTCAAGCTGCTGTCGGGGACACAGGCCGCGGCATCGTAGACACACCCACAAAGGGTGTCATCAGCAGTAGGGGGGAGTGGAGAAGCCACAGCGTCCCAGTTAGTACCCTTGGTTGGGCATGTCTGGAGCACAGTGTTGGTAGGCGTGTAGGAAGCCTTGTTGGTGCTGGATGGAGACGCAGTGGCGATCTGTTTCGAGTAGTAGCTGAAGTCGGTCATCGTGCTGACACTAGTGCTATCAACGACGGAAACCAGGCCTGAGAAGAATTTTCAGCTTGTTATCTAGTAATATAGTCCAAGGAGACATACCGTAGTTGTTTGTGTTTTGGAAGTACATGTAGACGATACCACCGGACCAGACCTTCGCCATGTTGTCTCCATAAAGAGTAGAAACCTCGGTGAATGTGCGAGGTGTAACCTCGTTGCATCCGTATTCGGCGAAGAAAACAGGCACGGTGTAGTTAGCGAATTCCTCGGTGCGGTCCTTGTAGCCAGAGCTCTTGTAGGTTGAGTCACCACACCAGGAGTAAATGTTGTAGCCGTAGAAATCTACAGACTCGTCATCCGATCCACAGTCCAGGTAGTCTCCAAGAGCATACCTAATCGACGAAACATCGGCTGTAGCATATCCGACACCCATGGCTCGGTAATCCTTCTTCTTGATGTACGCTTTCATGTCGCGCACAGCCGCCTTTGCGTATGCAACGCCTTCAGTCGTGGCAACGGAGTTAGCGATTTCATTGCCCGCAAAGAAACCGATCGTGTTGTTATACTGCGACAGTTCATCAATAACACTAGTGTAACGATCGTAGAGAGCGACGTTCCATTCTGGGTCGCTGCGGTCAATGGCCTCTGTGGTGCTGGAGAGATCAGACACCACGTAGATGCCCGCATCGGCGAGAAGTTGCATGCACTCAGTGTGATCGGCAGTGGGATCGATGTAGTAAGTTCGGATCACGTTAGTACGTAGTTTTTGCATGTAAGGAACATCGCGCTTGCAAGCAGTGGCATCTGATAAAGGATCCTTGGTCTGGGAGTCTATTCAGGAGTGAGTCGTGGAAGGGAATGTATCGGACTGAATATGCCTACACTGATATGCGACACCTCGCATGAAGCTTATCTGTGTTAGCTTTTTTCAATTTCCTTTCAAGATCTGCCGAACTTACAACTGGGTGTCATTGCTGGAGTAGAAGAACTTGGAACCCTGTGAATGGCGAATGTAAGCGTACTGTCTTTGTAGACTCGTTTCCTTCCCTACCTTGATGACAATAGGGTCCAAGTCGGCCATTGCAGCCCCTATCAGGGTCGCCATCGACCAGAGGGATAACTTCATTTTTGAAAAGGGTTGCGCCTAAGCGAAAGAATGAAATCCAAGTATAACGAGTGAATTAGCAGAGCCCTTCGTTGGCATCAGCTAGAACAGTGGACCGAAGAAAAAGGGTTTGGAATGGGAGTCTTTGTGAATAACGAAAGATGAATCTTCGCTAGAGCAGTCGAAGGTCTTTAGGCCTAGTTCCTCTCTATACCATTCTAAATCTAGCCTCGCTGGCTGTCCATGCTCGCCCACTTTCCTCCCTTCATACAGGCCGCGTAGTTCTCTCTGGAGACCTAATACTAGTCAATTCAGGCATCCACCATCTCGCTTCAACTCTGGACCAGTCATTGCTGAGCGGATATCAAATTTTCCTGGCTGGCGACGATTCAGACCGCGTCAACAAGCGTCTTAGAGCTGCTTTAGGGATGGCTTAGAAACAAGTAGATGTGTTAGTGTCCGAAATACCGACGATGCATCCAATAATAGTTCGTTACAGAGTCGTATCATGTGGGTTTTTTTAGCCAAGCTTCGTTACGGCGCCACGAAGACTCATTTAGTGGACTCACTCCGGGCAGCCGCGAAAAGTCTTCTCCTGTAAATACAAAGCACAACACTGTGCTTGGGACCGGCAAAAGTTCCCTGTGCTAAGCTTTCAATCATTGAACGATCAAACAGAACATCCTTACTCCATAGTTGGTTAAAATTGCTCATGGTTGATGGCAAACGACGACGGTCAGAAGGCTGACGCGGTAGTGGGGCTCAAAGTCCACACGATGGCGTCGGCACTTACGTTGCCCAATCTGGCTCTTTTCTGTTGTCCATGCTATTGTGGAACTAATTTTATCCGTCCACGGCGCCGTTTGGTTTAATTTTATCGTTATTCTGGAAATTTAGGAACACGAAAGTTGCTCGCCACTGCGATGCTGTTTCACCTCAGTCCCATCGCAACGTACCATACCTAGTAGAAAGCAGATTGACTTTTACCATGAGTTTCGAGATGTTAGTCCAGGCAGACAAACCCTGTGTTCGAATCGAGTAAATCAACTTTGCCGGTCGCGATCCATTCGTTCCTGCTTGAACAAATTGTGGAACAATGTGCAGCACAGAATTGTCGGTAGAGAAAGCGTCGATGCGCACCAACCACGAAACTAACCAGTCGTGTGAGCTCAGCTATGCGCCCATCACTTACTATACGGAGTACGGGGTAGTAGAATCATAAATCGAAGGTTGTTGATCTGCAAGACGGGGTACGGGGTAGTGGAACCGGGATTCTTCAAGCTCAGCAGGACATGGCCCACTCTCTACATGCCAGACCTACAGTAGTAGATCTAGATCGTCTCACGAAAATCTGTCATCTTGTCATGACATGACATGACATGACTTATTGGGCAAGCAAAAGGAAGATCGCTCACTCTCAATGGCAAAGCCGATGAAAACCACTTCCCCCGATCAAGAAGATGGGGAAAATGCGGTCTAACACCGACTTGAACAGTACGTACGCGCTAGGTGTTTCGTCAAAGCGAAGGCCAATGATAATTGAAAAAAAAGTGTCATTTGAAGATAATACAAAGGCTCCAAAAATAAAACAAGGTATCATTAACGTCCCGTCGTCTCAATTCAGCAACTTGTTCAAGAAAATATGGCGATCTCTGGTTTACATTCGATTTTGCTTGCGACTGGATTCAATCGCAGCTTCGAATGATCGGATAGTATCCAATGGACGTTCGAGACGGCTTCGAGTAGGGTTGGAGCGATCTGGGTCAGCTGTGGAATTATTAGTTTGAAGACATCAAGAGGGCAGACCACTGGTGGCTCACTGATAATGTGACCCTCGCGATCCTTGTGCTGCATGTGTCGGAGAGTGAAGGAGTCAATGGTAGTAGGTTGGTTATTTAATGCCACTGTATTCGTTAATAACCTCAATCAATGCATTTAGGCAATGTATACTCACTGGGCTGGGCTTCAAAGAGTGCTGCATTTGGATCCGCCTTAGAATGCATTTGGGGGCTATCTTGCATGTGGATAGATCCAGTGCGCTCGCTTGATGATCGGGAGGCGGCCATTGTGTAGAGTCGTCCAAGTAGAGACGATGAAGGATAGACTGTCCGAAGAATTGAAGCTGAATGGAGGGTTTGTAAAGGCTTGGAAAGGTGATAGGACTGTGAATCACTTGAATAGAAGCAAGGCTTGTTCCTGAGGCCAAAGAATGTGGTCGTTCAGACGAGGGGCCCAGGCTTATATAGGGACCCTCGCAGTTTGAAGCGTCACGTTTTCGACCCAAGGTACAGAGAAACCTCCAGCTTGCGAATCACATTTGGCGTCACGCCAGCAGTGGCGAAAACGCATGATGTCTCGGAATACTGATTGGGTCGATCCTCGATCAGCGTGCGTGGGTCGAGCCCCAAGCCTCCCCAATTCCGTATGACGTTGCGGCCCCGAGTCCACCATATGAGTGGCCCTTGAAGGTCAATCTATCCTCCATCGAGACGTCGCAGAATGCTTAGCATGAGTAAGGCCAATCACAAGCACTGCGACACGCAATCGCAGTGGCTGAAGGCCGGAAGAGGGAAGATTCAGGCACAGGTCACTCTCAGGTACCCGCAGGTACCCGCAAGAAGACCCTGGATTGTACACTCAATTGGGATGGGATAAGGCAAGACTGCGGGTGATGGCTCTCCTGCAGGGCGCCATGCAGGTACATCGAGGCTGAGCATCGAAGACCAATTCCGGTCGGATACCCCTTTTCTGCCTGCTCGGTTGGATCTAGCGGACTCGAAGACTCGAAGACTCCAAGCCTCTTCACAGGATCTGGCCTTCAAGGCTCCAGTGTTCCGAGAAGGCCCACCACCTGGTGATCTCTCAGCTTCACACGGAGTATAGTTCATTAAGATGAGATAGACAGAGGCGATCGTCGTCGCTACGTCAGACTGGAGCGACTGCGCTTGGGCCAAGTTTGAGGAGGACGAAAAGTGGAAACCAGTGGGACTCGGAAGCGACAAAGCACTTGAAACGGCACACAAGGCACCAGAATTACTCATTGTCTTCTGTTTCGCCGTCCAGAAGCATCCATGGCCAATAGAACGCGCCAATTGTATATGCTAGGCAAAGTACAGGTACCTTGAAGCTGATGTACCGACAGGGGTGGCTTCCGGCCGCAACCGGACATCGTCGCATTCCATCTCCACGGGGCTTAGAGGCCCTCCCCCAGCATTCCGCATATCGAACATTCTGTTGCCTCGAAAAGAACCTTGTGATTCAACATGAAGTCATTCTAGACCTGGGAACAGTGGGATGTGACATTTTACAGGACGGGTACGGAGTACAGGTGACGTGCTACCCCTATCTCCACTAGCATAAGGTGGCTAGGACACAACGTTTCCATATTCTGCGACCACAGAGATGGCTTGGGGCTAGAACTGTCTGACTTGACGCACTGAGACACCCCGGGCGCTATCCAATTATAGAAACCTATAGAGAAACTCTAGGTTTTGTGGGTTCACATGGTCTGGGTTTGTCAATGTGTTCGCGAGCCCCATGAGGTCGTCTCCCTCGAGATTGAACAGCTCGTACCAATCCATATTTACTGATCCATCATCAGCTGCAAAAGTTGGAGGTTCCGGAACCACTAGTGTGTTGCAATATTCGTGCTCTCCAGCTTGGAGACTTCCTGCCGACTCGTTTGCGATATTGAGATCTGACGACCTTGGCACTTCCAGCGCCTTCGGTAGCTGACGTGGCCCCTCTGAGCTTGGCATTGCTGTATCTCCCAAGCGAAGGTCTTGGGCGGTACGATCGTCCAAACAACGGAAGAAGAGATCAAGCACCCAATTCTCCAAATCCCAGGACCGCTGTAGCTCTTTCAACCCCAGCAAACAAAGTTTAGCCCTATGTTCAGCGAGCTTTCGAGCTGTGCCAGTAACCCTTCCGAAGTTGATTGTGTGAATGCATAATGCAGAGAACGTGTGCGTGATTCTTCGTCTCATGTTAGCATCTCAAGCTGCAATCATAACCCAAAACTCACAAATGAAGTGACCCATGCTGCACCAGATTCTCGGAAAGCATGTCCTCCAAGATTCGAGTGCTTCGTGTTGCTGCCTCTAATGCTATACTACCTTCTGAGCTAGCTGACTCGCTCTGAGGCTTTAGGAACATCGGTCTGTAAAGTAAAATGTAAAGATTACTGTGCATACGTGAGTTACTGAGCTTCCCGTAGAGAGACAGAGAGGCCACAGATTGAGCACTTACTTGTAAGCCATGTGAAGCATCCCCGCCAAAAACAAAGTCTCAGGTTGGGATGACGTCGTTAATTGCATCTCGGAGGGCAGATCCTTCTCCCAGCCTATCAAACGTCGGTGAAGGTCGGATCTACATGAATTTTCTGAATCCACTCCGCCTGGTAAATATTGGGTCGAAACCACTTGTCGCACTGATAAAATATTAGTAAAATCATTTGTGCTTATCTCATAACTTAGAGATAAACATACGAAGCTTTGCGAGCTCGACCATCCCAATTGCATATGCAATGTGGCCCACTGGCGGCTTTCGGAAGACCTCGCAAGGCTCACCATCATCCTCGAAATCAGATGCACTTAAATCAGCAACCTCGCAGTCTTCATTGCGGATTCGCGAAGGAAGTCCTAGAGCAGCAGATGTTTGCTGATCCCTGATCTGCTATCTATCAGTCGAATTCGAAAGAAGGTGATAAAGAAACACACATAAAGAGCCCACCAGATTCGTTTCCATATCTTTTGATTCTGGGTCCCCAGAAACGACAGCTTGGACCTAGTTCGTCACCTGTAAGTAGTGCAGCGCTTGATAGTAGTCTCAGCCACTCACATAACATGCATCCCCTTTTTCTGTGCTATGCCCGTCGCTGCTCCAAGCCAGAAGCGAACATCTCGTTCTTCAGTGGGACCTCCACGCCAAAAGCTCAGCAAAAACAGAGATTGTAGCTTTGTTATAGTTTCAGTCTCCCAGCCAACGTCGTAAATTTCTTTCGCTCTTTGGTAGAAGAGGCCCTTGGCCTGGTATCGATCGTTGAACCCTGTGGTCTGCAACACAATTTCTGAGCATAAACTAACTCCAATGAATAGCATTGCCTGCAGCAATAATGGGGATATCTGCTTCCCATGATATTCATTCTGTACGCTCACCCGGTCTAGAATTGGGAAGCAAGGATGAAACCATTCAAAATATGCCTGGAGCAGTGTGTCGCAGACAATTGGCGATGGAAAGACTAGTGCACTCTCGCGAATCAACCGATCTTGGAGAGCCTTTCGATGCTGATCATGACTGAGATCGCCTGGGCTACTGAATTCGGATATCGAATAACGCAGACGGCCTTCCTGGATATTGCGTGCATAGCCTTTGTTTGGGGATCGTCGGCCTTCATCGACGACACACGTCAATGGGCTAGATTCGCCGAAGAATACTGTTTTGTGGATACTGTCTCCATTCTCCTGCGGGCGCGCTGACGGCATATATTGAATTGAATCGGGGCCTTTGGCAAGGCTATTCCCATCCGTGGGCAATCTCAAGCTAGTGGACTGCCCAGGTGCTGTGGATTCAGATAAAATAGGCGCGCTAGGTGCTTCAGTGGAGCTATTGTTCTTCCTGCGACGGGCATATCTACCAGGGCGATTTTAGTCTCTGTAGGAAGGAATGATGTGCATGAATGTGATGAACTCTTACTTTCCTCGCCGTGACACGCCAAGCTCACATGAAAGATTCCATGCTATGCAGTTTCGACATGGCTGCGTCTCCATTACATTGCATCGCACTCGCCGCGCATTACACGCCAGGCAAGCCTTCCGCGCGCGAGTCCGGGGACGATCGTAATCTGTGCCCACCATTCTAATTGGATTAATAGGCTGCTTATCGGTAATAATATTAGGAGTATATTGGGCGTATAAGGAAACGCAAGCAGCCTTCTTGATCCTCGCTGAAGTCGGTTGTATCGGGTATGTCGGTTACGCCAATTGTGGGTCTTCCGGCTACTCGGTTATATGCTTTTACCGCGTAGAGGAACATTGAGTGTCACGCGCAACACTCGTCTTGCCCTCTCCTTATAGTCAAGTAAGAGTCCTCAGTAGAAGCATCCCACACTGAGATAAAATATTATAGTTATCATTCACTGCATGTATTGGTCCACGTTATGAATGGGCGCTAATAAATCACAGCCCTGGAAGTTATCTACGAATACCGTGACAAATCCCGGGTCCCCGAAATATACAATCGCGAACGTTGATTTATGGATGTCGAATTCAGGCCGATATCTTACCAATGACCTTGGAGACTAGGAAATGCCAAGAAGACTCCGATAACAAGCTTAAAGCCGCTTTCCAATATCGCCTGGAACGTAGGAAATATTGGCTGGGCTCGAGCTTGTGCACTCCGATGCGCGAGCTAATTTCGCACGCGCGGGGATATCCGACTCGTCAAATGACATACTACAATTTCACACGAGGGTTGCGACCGCAAACTATGGGTCTGGCTTTCGATTTTGAGCAGCGCTCCGATTATTTGATCCTGAACCGCTCGGAGCCAGCCGATTGCCAATGCGATTCGGTATATCTTGCAACACGGGGCGCAGACCCGGGGCTACTCTTTGGAATACTCAACATCTTAACGACTTGAATCACGAACTTTAAAGATTCACACCAAAGCATTAAGCCGAGAAGGAGAGCACCTCCAGTAGTAAGTTGTGGCTTTTATGAGGAATAGGTATTAGTGGCGCAAGGAATGCAGGGATGATTCCGTGGTAAACAACGTTAAGGATAAGAATGTTTCCTCCCTTTCTTTGACCGATCTCCCGTCTGTAGAGACATAGAATTACTCACAAAGCTCTTGGATTACTAGGTGCAGCTATATCCTTTTTCCAGTCTCCATTGAAGAAGGGCTGTTGCATTCGAGGCTTTCCGAAATGCACTTCCACGGTGCTTTCGTCAGTGCACTGGCGGTTCTGCCATTTGCGCTGGGCTCAAAGACCCCAACTCACAGTCCCAAAGCCCCAGTCTACAAGAACCACGTCCACTATCAGAATCACAACCAGACATCACCTCCAAACAGCAATGTACAGCCTAAAGTCGGAATCAAGACTCTATTCCAGTTCCCAAACAACGGATCCTGGGTCGACAATATTGTTCTTCGCTCAGACGGTAGCCTCCTCCTTACGCGCCTTGATGTTCCCGAGGTCTGGTCTATAAACACGGAGAGTGGCAATGCGTCGCTTGCCCACTCATTCTCAAATGCAACAAGTTGTTTTGGCATCAGCGAAATTGATCATGACATCTTTGCTGTCGTTGTCGGGAACTTCTCTACCGAGACTTATGCGCCAACCCCTGGGTCATTCTCAGTACAAAAACTGGACTTCAGTCGCATGAATGACACAACGAATGAGCGAAGCACTAAAGGCCCTGCAGTCTCCAATATTGCCTCTCTTCCCGAGGCTCAAGCCCTCAATGGAATGACCTCGTTTACAAAAGATTCACACCTAGTCCTTATTGCCGATAGCCCCAAGGGCGCGGTATGGAAGGTCGATACAATGACCGGTGAATATTCCGTTGCGCTGAATGACACAAGCCTCCAACCAGCCGAAGGACAGGCTTTGCCACTGGGCGTCAACGGGTTGAAAGTGTTGGATGGGTACCTTTACTTCTCAAGCACAACCCGAATGCAGTACGGCCGAGTGAAAGTAAACGACGATGCTACACCAGCTGGAGAGTTCGAGATCATTGCGAGTGGATTCTTACCCGATAATCTCGATGTTTCTAAAGATGGCTTCGCCTATATTGCGACCGATCCCCAGAATTCTGTGGTCCGCGTCAGTCCCTCTGGTCAGATATCTTTAGTGGCTGGTGGGCAGCTCTCTACTCAAATTCCTGGAGCAACTTCTTGCCGTTTAACGAAAGATGAGAAAACCCTCTACGTCGGAACTAGCGGAGGGCAAGTAGCTCCCGTATTGGGCACGTTCAAGGAGCCTGGAAAGATCGTTGAAATTTCCTTTGTTTAGAAGACCACAAGGAGCCTGCACAGCAACCCAAATGACAAAAGACTATTTCGGGGAATGGAAATGCTCGGGTCTCTATCTTTCAATTTGTCAATGTTTTCTAAGTTCATGATTCTATCTAGTTTTGTAATAAAATATCCCCTTTCCCTTAACGCCGCAAAGCATGTTTCACCTCTATCTGAAGATCCACCGTGGAAGACTTTCTGCGCAGGTATGAAAGCGCTCGTCAGCCTCGTGAAAAACTACAAATTTCCTTCGGCGAAGGGATATTACCGTCTTGTACTCCGTAGTGACTATTATTTTGGGCATCTGGCTTGAGTGTATCAGCCGGTAGCCGAGACCGGGGATTCTGCGACTTGGCAGGGTCCACCTTGCCATATTTGAGGGAACGATTGGTGTTCACAAGGCTCTGGTGATATGGAGGGTTTGGATCGTCCCAACTAGCACTCCTCCTGGGAGGCCTAACCAACCCGACCCGCTATTGGACGGAACAATTTTCAATCGGCCGATTGAGCGTGCTTAAGAGGTTCATAAGCAACTTGAAGGTTCTTACTCTGTGGGGCACATAACACTTCGACTTGGCTGCTCCGAGACAGATGATCCAATACCGAGAAGCAGAAGGCTGATACTAAAGATATATTGATATTGGAACCCGTGATACAGCTCACAGCTAATTCAGATATCAACCTTGGAAGCCTCTAGGTCTCAGTTGATAGCCGGTTATCTGATGATCAGATATCACTCTGATAGTTAACTAAACCAAAATTGTGACTAGATAATTGATTGGCTGGGCTTCTAAACCCACGAGTTGTGTGGGGGCTAGATGTAACGTGGAAGTTGCCTATTTAGGTCAGAAATTTGGTTTGGACAAAGAAGGATCAGACTTGGCAATGCTTCTACAAGCCAAGGCCGTCTTATATGGCATCCCGAAGCTCTATATGGGTCAATATAGGGTCGTGGCCGGCGTCGCCGAAGTCGCTGCACATGCATGCGACCGTATTTAGCAAATGTTTGGCATTTCATATGACCCCGAACTAAAATCTAGGGTTTCATCTAACGTTCTCGAGTCTACTGGGCCTGTTATTTGCTCACAGGGATATGTGAAAAAATCGAGCTGGGGGCCTTATTTATCTAGTCTCCTACATAGCGGCCTTGTCCGCTTCGTGTAGGCATTTTCTTTCTCTTTGAATACATTTCAACCAACTTGAACATCTTCTGCTGCTAAATATCATTGATAGAGTATGAGGTTCAGATTCCCCCTAAAGCGGGACGAGATTCCGGTCACGGAAACTCGACAGCGACAAGATGATATGGAGGCTTCCAATGGTACCCAAGAAGAGTTAAAAGGAGCATCGGCAGAAGAGTTAAAGCTCGATGATGGGTCTGACATTGTTAATCCAGAGTTCCAGCATGGTGTTCAAAGTGCCCAGGCGATGACTCAGGTATGGAGTAAGCAGAATTTGATCATGGCATTTGTCATGTAAGTTGGTCCAAACTGATTGACATGGATGAAGTTCGCTGACATACCTAAGGATCTGGACGATTCAATGCGTCATGACGTTCAGCTCGGGCGTTGTGAGCACTTTGACGCCCTACGTGACAAGTGTTTATAAGGAACATTCCTTGACAGCGACCACAACTATAATGTCAAGTCTTGTGAGCGCAGTGATCAAGCTTCCCTACGCAAAGCTACTCGACATATGGGGCAGACCCCAGGGCTTTGGACTGATGGTACTTGTCATGACAGTCGGTTTAATTATGATGGCTGGATGTAATAGCGTGGAAACATACTGCGCAGCCCAAGTCTTCTACCGAGTAGGATATAATGGAGTCGACTTCACAATGACAATTTTTATCGCGGATACATCTCAGCTCAAAAACCGAGCTTTCTGGATCGCCTTTACATCATCACCTTATATTGCTACCGTCTGGGCATATGGGCCAGCGGTCACCAGTATCCTCAACACAACAGGAGTTCCCTGGGGATTTGGCATATTTTCCATCGTGACCCCGGTGATATGTTTCCCACTGTTCTGCCTTTTCTACTACAACCAGCGAAAAGCCGATAAGATGGGTTTGATTCCAAAGTCGGAGACAAAACGATCCCCAACCGAGTTTCTGCTCCATTACGGAATTCAGTTCGATGTCATTGGTCTTCTGCTAGTTGCAAGCGGCCTTTCCTTGTTTCTTTTGGCCTTCAATCTCTACTCAAAGCAACCAGATACCTGGAGGTCTCCGATGATAATCTGTTTCCTAATCTTCGGCCCCTTGCTGCTTATGGGATTTGTTGTCTATGAAAGATATTTTGCACCAGTCACATTCTTGCCTTGGAGGCTGTTGAAGAATCGCACGGTTCTGTTTACTTACGCTATGGTTGGCAGTATTTATACTGCATGGTACCTCTGGGACAACTATTTCTACTCCATGCTAGTTGTTGTCTTCAACCAATCAACCACAGATGCCACATATATTCAGAATATATACACAGTGGGCTCTTGCTTTTGGTCCGTTATCGTCGGTATTATCATTCGATACAACGGTCGTCTAAAGTGGCTGGCGCTCTACTTTGGCGCGCCTCTTGGTCTGCTTGGCGTCGGGCTGATGATCAAGTTTCGGGAACCCGATGTCAATATTGGTTATATCATTATGTGTCAGATCTTCATTGCGTTTGGAGGCGGAACATTGGTTATTTGCGAGCAAATGACTATCATGGCTGTCTCCTCCCAAGCTGAGATCCCGGCCCTTCTTGCTATGGAAGCAATGGTCTCCAATATTGGTAATGCAATTGGCTCGACTATCGCTGCTGTCTTTTGGCAGGCTGAATTCCCCGTAAAGCTGAAAGAGTATCTGCCCGCAGATGCTTTGCCAAACCTCGCTGCAATTTACGGAGACATCAATGTCCAGTCCTCGTACCCTATCGGAAGTCCGGCTCGCGATGCTATCAACAGGTCGTACTCGGAGACACAGCGGCTGATGCTCATTACGTCTACATGCTTGCATGTCACGACAATTTTCACAATTGCGTTCTGGGAAAATATCAACGTCAAGAAGATAAAACAAGTGAAGGGGCGTGTGTTTTAGACCTTTGTCATGGATTCTGCAGTTGGGAACAAGCCTCGTGCAACCGTTGAAAGGTCGAAGATCTTGTTTGCATGTTAACTAAATCCATAAATAATTAGTATTACGCTTCCGAAGCTTGCTGGCCCGTACTCCATTGTAAAACAAGTAGTCGAAATAAACCCGAGGATATATCCGAAGGTCTGCTCGGACTTGTGGCGCCATTGCTTCGCCCCTGAATCCGCAAAAAAGCGGGTGCTTCCTCGGAAATGACTTTTGCCCGGAGAGCTCGGCTTTTCGCCTGAAGAAGTAACGATCACTCGGAGTTAATCAGATAACAGATCTGTTTCCCTGCTGCTACTGCCGGGGGTGATTATACGCCGCATATTTAAAGACTGACAGGACAGTCGTACAGCTTTCTCCCTGTCATTCGTTTAAAAATCCCCTCTTCACAAATACGAAGTATCAAAATGGCGAGCAACTCGCTTCGAAATGTCATTGTAGTCGGCGGGTCCTTTGTTGGAAGAGTATCGCGCGTCGCATCAACCTGATATTCGTCATGCTGACTTGAGTTTCAGAATACAGCGACAGAAATCGCCCGAGTTCTACCACCAACGCACCGTGTTTGTGACCATGAAGGTTCCTCGTTGTAACAATAAGCTGACATCAGTCAGGTCCTGCTGACGGAGGCACATAGCCACTTCCATCATCTTTTCACATTTGTATGGTGTCCTTGTCCCCATGACGCATTTACAATTATTCACAACGATTTTTATAGCCTCGCTTTGCTGTTATACCAGGCCACGAGCACAAAGCATTCGTCCCGTACACTAAAATCTTTTCTGACACACCCAACTCGAGCTCTCATGCAGTCGTTCAGGCTCGCGTCACAGCGGTGCAAAAAAAGCACATTGAATTAGATCGCGAGTGGCACGGCTCAAAACAAATTCCATTCGACTTTGTCGTTCTCGCTACGGGAACACGGCTTTCCAAGCCGGGAACTATGGAGCATGACGATAAACAGTCCTCTGTCACCTATCTGCAACAGCATCAAGAGCAGGTCAAAAAATCGCAATCAATTATTGTGGTCGGAGGAGGTGCTGTTGGGGTTCAAATGGCAACCGATCTCAAAGAATTCTATCCCGACAAAGACATCACCGTCGTACAATCGCGATCACGCGTAATGCCAAAATTTCACCCTCGGCTTCACGAAATTATCAATGGACGGTTTGATGAGCTAGGCGTCAAGCTCATTACTGACGCCCGAGTAAAGATCCCGGAGGGTGGCTTTCCTCAAGACGGCAATTTCTTTGAAGTCAACCTCACGAATGGCACATCTCAATCAACCCAACTTGTCATACTTGCGACTGGGCAGACACCGAACAATCAACTAGTCGCTAATTTGAAAGCTTCCTCACCTGAGTCGCCATCCATCATTAACACTCAGAATGGATTCGTTCGTGTGAGGCCTACTCTGCAGCTCCTAGATGATCAGTATCCAAACATATTTGCTGTTGGGGATATTGCGGATACGGGTTCCCAGAAAGCCGCACGACCCGCTGCTGCTCATGCCCCTATTGTTGCTAACAATATCCGGGCTCTGATTGAGAATCGGACTCCCGAGGAGAAGTATGTGAAAGCCCCATGGGCTATCCATCTCACATTAGGTAAAGTATGTCAGAGCTGGAATCTGGAACCAGCGTGTCTCTCATCTACGTTTGAACGGTGAATTGACAACTCGCGCAGAACTACAATATCAAATTCCGTAATCCCGATAAAGAGGCCGGACAATCAGATCCATGGATAAGTGAAAGTCAAAAGTAAGCTGTTCTTCGTTTTGATGGCCTATATGAATTGACGGACTAACACAACTAGCGGCCGAGAGGATATGAATGTGGAAGGAATGTGGGGGAGGCTGGGAGTCGAGGAGCCCCGGCAGTATCATCTTTGAGCAATAGCTGACATTCATCTCTTTCTCTCCGATTTAACAAAACAGGAATGTGACACCCGGGAGCGAAAATGAAGAGCTTTATGCTTAACTAAAAAGAATGAAATATGTACTGGTTTATCTGGCGTCGATCATAGACAATCTTGGCAGTCTCCCTATCATGATAGAAAACCAAACAAGGAGAGCATAGCAAAATCATGGTGATTGCAAGAATTGACATGAAAAACACCATTAGCCCACAAGAGACTGATAGTGACGATCACTTCCTCAAGTTGGGGGCGGGGGAGAATGGAAGCTAATCATGTAGCTGTAATGTCTTCTCAGAGAAAGTGAAGAATGTGAGATCGATCGGTATTCCCAGATGATTGCATAGTCATTCATCGATCTTGAAAGTCTTTGCTTTGATTGGCTATCGGGGATAAAGTCTGGTATGTGTAGAAACTGTATGAGAACCTAGCAGGCAGTACAGGCGAATGCCGTACTGTAAAAACCCTACCACAACGCCCATTGTCCACTGATTAGAGTATCTTGACAGCCGCCTATGTGGTGCAGTTGCGGAGCAACTGCTCTGACTTGTCGTCTCTATGGTTCGTCGCTTATGGTATGGTAATGAACACAGTGACAAAAAGACATCTCCCGAAAATTTGCCTTAGTATCAGTCCTAAGATAATATCTGTTGATTTTGGGTTAACCCCATCTGATCTCCACCTGGTAGACTTTAGTGAAAGCGGGAAAGCAAAGATCCCCGCAAGAGTAAGCACAACTTTCAACCCCCACGGCCTTGTCTTCGGCGGAGAATCCGAGATGCACCTCGGCCAATTCCGAGGAAGGGGATTCAGTTGATTGGAGAAATATCGAAACCTTCGATATCAAAGGATAAGTAAATATCCGCGGACCGCAATGCTAATTTAGCGCCATCATCCCCGCTTCAGGGCTTTCTGGGGTCCGGGGAAGAAAGCGTTGCCATCGCCCCCACGCACAGAACAGAATGTCTTGTCTTACTGTCTGCTGTTTTGCGTCTTTCAGCCCAGTTTTATTTCAGATTCAATGACATTGTGCTTTTTTATTTTTGATCTCATCAATGTTGCTTTTCAAAGGTAAATGTCTCACCTGGGGCATCACGGTTGCTTGTGGTGCAGGTTTCTTCCTTTTCGGCTACGACCAGGGGGTCTTTGGAGGCATTCTCAACAACCAAAATTTCCTCAATACGTTTCAAAATCCAAATGCCACAATCCAAGCCCAAGTTACCTCGTCCTATTACCTTGGCGCAGTATTCGGTGCGGTCTTCTCTAATTTTATTGGGGACCGGATAGGAAGACGGCGGGCAATCATCCTAGGATGCATATTATTAACCATTGGCGGCGCGTTGCAAGCGTCTGCCAGTACCCTTCCACACATGCTCATCGGTCGGATTGTTGGAGGCCTTGGAACTGGTTTGAATACGACAGCCATTCCAATGTGGCAAGTCGAAACCTCCAAACAGCATCATCGTGGAAGGCTAGTGATCATGGAGCTCGTTTTGAACATTCTCGGTATCGCTGTCACCAATTGGATGAACTACGGATTTACATACCTGCCTAAGAGCTCTGTTTCATGGCGATTCCCTCTTGCCTTCCAGTCATTTTGGTCTATTGTGACTCTGTTCTTGACTATGATCATGCCAGAGTCTCCTCGTTGGCTGGTTCTTCGTGGCCGTTTAGGAGAAGCTAATGATATTCTTGCTCGGCTTCTCAATAAAAGCCCAGCTGATCGACAAGTTGCAGACACCTTGCAGATGCTTGTAAGCGCCGTCAATTTTGAGAAAGAAGCAGAGACTACTACTTTGAGGGGTCTACTGAAGAGTGACCGGACACAAACACTCCGGCGGATTTTATTAGGAGCTGGTCTTGCTCTCATGCAGCAAGCCTGTGGGGTCAATATTATTGCCAACTATTTGCCCATTGTTTTGACTAGGTCCATTGGTCTCAATGACCGACTTGCGCTTATTCTCTCTGCGGTCTATTCCCATCTGCTGACAATCTGGGCTTCCACCGCCATGTTAGCTATCGACACCCTCGGTCGGCGAAAGCTGTTGCTGATCGGTGCAGCCGGGCAAGGTGTTGCCTTTATTCTCATCGCTGTGGGAATCCGCATAGGGACTTACCAGACATCCATTTTGAGTGTTGTGTTCATATTCGTCTACAACCTCTTCTTCGGCATAAGCTACCTTCACATTCCGTGGCTATACCCCGCCGAGATCAATTCACAAGCTATGCGCAATGTTGGCACATCTATTTCGACGGCAACAAACTGGATCTTTGTATATGTTATTGTTCTGGTCACTCCGGATGGAATCCAAAATCTGGGCTGGGGATTCTATCTCATGTTCGGCATCTTCAACTTTGCTTTCTTGCCTTTCATTTGGCTCTTTTACATAGAAACTGCGAGACTGTCGCTCGAGCAGATTGATCGTGTCTTTGAGATCCAATTTGAAGGACGCCCAGACATGACATTCAAAGCCGCTCGCCAGCGAGTGCTATTGGAGGGCGAGTCAGCTGGCAAAAGGCTAGAGGTAGATACTTTGGATCGGAAGAACTCGGCTATTCATGTGGAAAGAGCACAAGAATAAACACCGGTAGCAAGATGGCAGAGTACCAAATACATTAATTATGCGCCACTGCATTATTCCCCTGAAAGAGCATAGTTCTATTCTGAACACGACGAGCCAATTCAAACAGCGTCTTATAGACTATATTGCACTTTGGAAATAGCTCAATTTACCTGCACACATTTTCTGGTAATGCCACTTGAAAATACAACCTTAGTGTTCGGCGATACAGCAGCTTTCAGTATCTTTCTCTTGGATGGTATCGTCCGTAAAGTTAGAATACATTTTGTGTGCTAAGTGCTTTTCTAGGGCGTCGCTCATCTGCAAACTTGCTACCCATGGATGGTGGCCATACTTTGATGCATGTATGCTGTTATGAATCTTGGAAGTAATCCTTGCTGTTTGCGCTTCTCGAAGTATATGTAGCCGAGACAGCCTCGAAGCCAAGGCCCTTCAAATGTTCACCTTCCCTCAAGCAAAAGATGTCGGACATATCCCAGTGCCATACTATATTCTGATTCTCCCTTTGATAACCTTACACTTGCATTGACATCAAAGTTCCTATCAAAGTATTTCTGTGTACAAACCAAGCCTTAGTCATGTGATGGCCTTAGGCTACAAACAACATCCGTGGACGGTCGCTGCAAAGTCGATTATATATTCATCGAAGAAGCTATAGGCGCGACCGCAGGACTACTTTCTCCTTAATAGCAGCTGCAAGTCCTCAAGAACGGCTGCCCAGGACTGCGATGCGCGCTTCAAGACTCGGAGCTGCTATTCCACGAGTGACGCGCCCGCGGGACACAACCCGACCGAGGAGAACGAGCTTGCTTCCTTCAGCGCCAGGCCCGTTTCCTCGATGCCACACTCTCGTGAGAACAGGGTCTTTGTTCCATGCTCGAAGAGCGCTATGGCCGAAACATTTTTATCGCCATGACAGAAGGCTCTTCACTGAGGCTGTCCCTGCTTGGCTAATCCCCCCTGGTATTTTCTTCGGGCTTCTGCTCGGGCTATGGACTTGGAAATGCTTCTGGATCATTGTCATGCAAGACAAACTCTTGTACCTTTCTTGGTTACCTCCATTTTCACGATCTGAACGGATTTCTGACTATGAGTCCGCTTGTTTACCTGTCCGGTGGACAGAGCACACAATCCGCAGCTCGGACGGCACCAAGTTGACCGTCTGCCAAGGGTACATTCCAGCCACAAGCAATCATGCACGCGACAAGCAGACGGTCAAGAAAAATACTGTGATAATTTGTTATTTTCAAGGCAATGGAGGATCTACGCCTCTTCGATTGCCACTTCTTTCACAGGTTCTGAAAGCACTAGCAACAGACACCACCTCTCTCAACCCAGAGACAAGTTATGTAGTAGTTGCATTGTCATATCGCGGCTACTGGACGTCCTCCGGGCGTGCATCCCAATCAGGTCTCGAGGCCGATGCACAAGCATTTTTGAAGTGGGTAGCCGAAACTTTTTCTCCATGTCAGGTTGTCCTCTGGGGCCATAGTCTGGGCTCCGCTGTTGCTGCCCACTCTCTAGTGCACCGATTATCGCAGCAGAATGGCGATATTGCCCGCACGAATACTATGAATGAATCCTTGGCTCCTATCCGTGGCTTGATCATGGAAGCCCCGATATCGAACATCAAAGGCATGTTGATCAGCCTATATCCTCAAAAGTGGCTGCCCTATCGGTACATGTGGCCCTTTTCATGGAATAATTGGTGCAACTTTACCAACCTCGAACGTCTCGCGAGCAGAAGCAAGCGAGGTGACATCGCCCGTCAGAGTACAGTACCGGAGACAATGGACCGTAAAAATCCTCCAATCTTGATATTGTCTGCTGAAAAAGATGAGGTGATCCCCCCTGAAGTTGCGGAACAGCTGGAATACCAAGGGCTATCCTTGGATCTAAATCTACGGCGACAAGATATTACTGGGGCCATGCACACAGAAATTCCAATTAAGCTAGAAGGGAGAAACGCGTTGGTGAAATTTATCTCTAGTTCAACTCGCCAATCGCAATAATGGGGCACCAGAATCATGTCTGCCATTAAGAGTGTGCATATTCGGCTCGATGATCGCACAAAAGAAAGGAAGAGAAAATTCTTTGATAGTGCGGGCGAGTTACCCGCAAGCAATTCTCCACCCTTGACAAGCAGCCAAAGCTTAGCACGGTGGCAGCGATCTGGGCTAGAGCCAAAATGTGCCCCAAACTACTGCAGATCTGGTCAAATAGTCGACAGGAGCGACATTAGCGAGCGACGACTGTATATTGGGGCTTATTTTGGTTTCACCTCCGCGGAGATTACGAGTTCCGAACTGGCCCCATAAGGCTAATGCTAGGAAAGAACTTTGGATGCATTACACATCACACATTTCTACATTATCTTATCACAAAAGTGGGCCTGCGATAATTTCTTGATGGGGTGATAAAAGTGGGCATATGCCCACCATGTCTTCACTCGGATATTTCGCGTGGGGGGACCAGGCAAGATGAGCTCGCCGCAGAACCAGGAGAAATCTGCCAAAAACCAAGAGACCGTCATCAGCCATAGCACAGATAATGGAAACGAGGATCCATACCGCCCCACGAAATGGCAAAGCAATGTCACGATTCTGAGTTGTGTATGTTGCCTCTCCTCACAGGCAAAACATAATTAACCAGATATAGTACATTGCCAACTTCAGTGATGGGTTCCAGAATAGCATTGCAAACCCCACAAACGTTGTCTTTAAGAAGCTTCTTGGTGCAAATGGATACCCTTCCGACATGAAGACTCGGATAAGTAACTCTGTAATCATCGGTGCTATCCTTGGAATTATTGTCTTTGGAGTGACATCCGATCTTTTCAGTCGGCGCGGTGGGCTGCTCTTCACCTCCTCGTTGGTGGCTATTGGTACCTTGATGTCAAACCTGGCACTCCAAGTACACCCGTCCCAGGACATGCTGTGGTATTTTGTGATCGCTCGTGGTATTGCTGGGTTTGGTGTTGGCGGAGAGTATCCACCGAGTGCAGCTGCAGGCCTTGAAGAGTCTGATGAGGTGAGTGATGCATATTATTTGACAACTACTTCCGCTCACTTTTGTAGGTGACCAAGAAATACCGAGGACCCCTCTTCGTATCCTTTACTACTTTGATGGCAACGCTCGCTGGGCCAATCTTGCAAATTATTTATCTTATTTGCTTGATAGCAAGCGATAATAATCTCGAGATCACGTTTCACGCCATATTTTCAATTGCGACACTGATCCCAATATTCATAGTTGTCCTTCGTTTCTTCATGGTGGACTCTTCGCTATTTCAACGTTCGAACTTGGCAAACCAAAGGCGATCGCTCCGTGTTTACCTCCTACTTGGACGTCGGTACTGGTGGCGCATACTGACAACGTCCTTGGCTTTCTTTCTTTATGACTTCATTAACTTCCCGAACAGTATCATGTCCAGCACGATTATTTCTTCTTTGGTTAAGGATGGCGATATTCGCCAGACTGCCATTTGGCAAGTAATCCTGGCGGTCTTGCCTGTTCCTGGAGTCATGATCGGCGCCTGGCTCACGAATGCCATTGGCAGACGGAACACTGGTATTCTGGGATTCATGGGCTATGTTGTTCTTGGTTTCATCATCGGAGGTACTTATTCCAAGCTTTCAAAACACATCGCCGCATTTGTTGTCCTATATGGACTTTTGCAAGCGTTCGGCCACATGGGACCTGGAGCTACAATTGGGTTAATCTCTTCCGAGTGTTTCCCTACTGCGATGCGTGGAATGGGTTATGGAATTGCAACTGCATTTGGGAGGACAGGGGCCGCGGTGGGGACTCAATGTTTTACACCCCTAGAAGATGCTGCTGGCACAAACTCAACATTTTATCTCGCTGGTGCCGTGGCTGTGGTTGGAGTCATCGTCTACTGCTTTCTGCCAGAAAGTAGCAAGATCGATCTTGCTGCAGAAGATAGAGCCTTGGAGGAATATCTATCACAGCATGGATATGAACTTCAGAGCAAATAGAGTGTCTCTATCAAGCTCATCTTTATTCTCCAGATCCACGTGCTTCGATACATCTTACGAAAAAAGCTGTACGACAATCGCAGAACGAAAATAACTAGAGCGCTGTTATGTTATGCACTAGTGTTTTCGGGCGATCAATGTCTCATGCTACCTTAGACTGGATGAATAAACGCCTTCCGACATGGTCAACTAGTCCCACAATCCCGTGAAGCTGAAAATATTTCCACTTTTGACGCGGATCACTCTCAAGACTTTAGCCTAATGAACTTTAAAGACAGAGGCAAGCATTTCATGCTCCGATTTCCGCAAATGATTGAACCGGATAAATTATCATAGCCATAAGAAACTCAAATCATGCCGCTGTGGGCCCGGGGCACAAGGGGTTGAATGAAGCATTAATTTGAATTGTGACCACCTAGTCCTCTATGTGGTAGGGGCAATGGCCAATCTTTTCCGAAGAAGAATTCGTCACTTGCCATTGGCCGATCGCTAATTTTTGGAGTCTGTCGTTATGCGCGATTTCGATCTAGGTGCACAATTATCACCGATGACATTTCCCGCGACGTCACGATCACGCTTTCCGATCGATTCGATATAAAGAGAAAACACCTTGCAATGGGAAACTTCTTGAGTGCTGTTGAAGAATGTGTTTTTTGAACCCAGTGGAGCGAGCACTTTCGCTCATGAAGACCCGAGCGAAACCCTTGGAGTAGAGTGTGGATTTGAACTGTGGATTAAGCCTTCCAACTACCTGAATCGGCACTGCTGTCGTCCCGACATTCTGGTACCGGAATGTGTGGAAGTGATACCAGGAAATCATACATTCCTGGGATGTCAAAATTGCCGATCGTATTACCTTCTATGCATGGTGGATATGTATGGATAATCTCGGATTGATGAATAATGCCTGGGCTCTACAACTTACTGCAGACTTACTGCAGGTCAAGTGAAGCTTGGTACTACTCAACACGATGCGTCTATCGTTATTGTTGGGCCTTGCAGGCTTAGCTAGTGCGGCAGGACTCGATGATTGTACTTGCTCAAGTACTGTGATCGTGACCAAAACTGCAACAGCAGCTCCGACTGCATCTGGTAAATTCGCCGAAAATATGCATTGTTTCTGAAGCTAAATTTGTTTAGGCTCCGGAAAAGCTGTGACTGTCGCCACGGACACAGCAGGCCAGTTCACGGATATTGGCGATGGAATTTCCTATGCCCAGTCGAATCAAATACCTACCGTGACTGTGTTAGCAGGCATCTATCCAGCTGTCACGGTATCTGCCACGCCAACAGTCACGGTTATCGGTGAGACTGATAATTCGGATGGCTATTCTGATAACAAAGTGGAGGTCTCTGAAGCGGGAACGGCGCTTACCATTGCGGCGAATGTGGATGGTATCACGGTGAAGAACATCAATTTCGTCAATAGAGCTGCGGATCATGACGCGGTGATACTGAGAGGGACCAAACTCGGTTTCTATGGATGCGAGTTTATCTCAGTCGCCGCGGGTGGTGTTGCTATTTCAACAGATCTTGGCCTGGGCGTCGTTGCAAACAGCTTGATAAAGGCCAGGGAAACGCTCATTGAAGGAACTGCGACATTGTACCTTTTCAACACCGTGGCCGTTCCCGTTGGGAATTCGGCTGTAATGGTGTACAACAAAGGAACGAACTACGACAAAAAACTTTACAATTCCACCATAGTGTTCGACAAATCCTCCGTGACGGATGATCAAGGTGCATCAAGCACAGATGTTTATCTTGCAGCTGCGAAAGGAGCTGGCTCGGTCGCTTTCTACCGTGGATCTGCCCTTGGCAAGTTGATTGCGGCCACAGGCGTTCGCGTCGATGCAAAGACACAAAATAACAAAAACTTCTATGCGGAGTACGACAATACTGGCCCCGGTGCCTATCCAAGCAACAAAGACGCGAGGGCTCCGTACGTTACCTTGTTAGGCTCGTCGGATCTGTCCGGCTTCAGTCTCATTGCCGTTCTTTCTGGGGCACATCCTAAATTCGCAACATCCGACACTTCATGGATTGACACCCAAGTCCTCGCAGCAATCAAAGCCGCTGACGGAGATGACTCTGGAGGTTCAGGGTTAGACACCGGCGATGGCTCTGGTGATGGCTCTGGCGATGGCTCTGGATCCTCTGGACCAAACCCTGGAGATCTTGTAGTGTCAAAGAAACCATCAAAGGGCCAATACGAGACTGTCACAGCTGCTATAGCCGCTATGCCAGACGATGGAGAGCCATACACCGTTTTCATTTATGCGGGAACGTACGAAGAGCAGATTACAATCTCCCGGAAAGGAAAAGTAACACTACGTGGGGCAACATCATTCAAGAACGACTTCTCGAAGAATACCGCCAAAATCGAGTACTCTGCTGTCGTCGACTCAAGCTCCAGCGACAACTCAAAGACAGCCGTGATAACAGTTGAAGATAACGGCGGCGAAACGGTGGTTGCGTTATACAATATTGATTTCCAGAACACGTCACCCCAGAAAAGTGGCACAGAGGCCCTCGTGGCAAGATTTGAAGGCCTTGTAGCTGCGTATGGCTGCTCTTTCATCGGATATCACCACACTTTCTTCGCCAACAAGGGTACTCAAGTTTTGTCGAACTCTTATGTCGAAGGTTCTGTCGACTTCATCTGGGGATACTCGACACTTTTCGCTCATCAATCATATATCGCGGCAAACACACCTGGATACTCTATAGCTGAACAGGGTCGCTCTTCAAAGTCCGCAAAGGGCGGATTTGTCTTTGATGCTAGTCTAGTGACACAAACGAGCTCATATGGGGATTCTAACGGGAAAACGTATCTGGGAAGATCTTACAATAAGTACAGCCGAGTCGTTTACATGAATTCATTTCTCGGTGACCTTATCAATGCGGCTGGCTGGAGTGTGTTTTCAACCAGCTCTCCACAGACAGACGATGTTCTATTTGGCGAGTACAACAACTCAGGTCCAGGCAGCGACTTGACAGACCGTGCAAGCTTTGCGAAGGCACTTTCCAAAGAACAGGCCGAGGCATACTCGCTCACGAACTGGGTCGGTGATACATCATGGATTGACATGACGGCGTATAACTATCAGCCATCATATGATTTGAGTGGAGGAGATGCCACGGGAACTGTTCCAGGAACTTCTTCAGGAACATCTCCAGATGGATCCTCCGGTGGCGGGTCGCCTATTACTTCCCAAGGGACTCACCCAGACAGCGGAACCACCCCACCGACAGGCGCGATTTTGGTCTCTAATTCAAAGTCCGTCGATGGAGCGTTTGACACCCTGACAGATGCCTTGAATGCCCTACCATCTGATGGAACGCCCCAGGTTATCTTCATATACGCTGGAACATACCACGAGCAAGTACCAACAATTGACCGAGATGGTCTAATTACAATTATTGGATACACCAATGGGGACCCAGGCCAGACCTATATTGACAACAAAGTGACCATCACATTTTCAGCCGGCAAGTCTCTCTCCATCGGATCGTCGAGCCAAGGGAAGTCTATATCCAAGCAAGCAACTGTCTCGACATCCTCCAACGAAATATCATGGTACAACATCAACATTGTCAATTCCGACAACCTTGATGGGTCGAAGTCATCCTATATCAGCCCCGCTGCTGTCATATATGGCTCAAAGATCGCGTTCTATGGCTGCAGCTTTGTTGGATGGGAGGAGACACTTTTCACAGGTGATGCAAGCAGTTATCAGTACTACGAATCATCATATATCGAAGGAGCAAACGACTTCATTATGGGATACTCTAAAGCATACTTCAAAGGGTGTACCATCGCTGCGAAGTTGAAGGACGGAGCTATTTCGGCGCAAGGAAGACCGTCTTCCAAGTCCATTGGGGGCTTCATATTTGACCAATGTCTTTTTGCCGCCGCCTCTTCCGCCTCAGATGATCTTACTGAATCTGTTTACCTGGGTCGCTCATATTCGCAATATGCCCTGGTAGTCGTGAAATTCTCCAAACTTACAGACATTATAAGTCCATCTGGATGGACAATCTGGTCTTCGAAGGATCCCCGTACCGACCATGTCACGTTTGCTGAGTACAAAAACACAGGTCCAGGGAGCTGGGAAAATAATCGAAAAGCTCGAGAAGACTTTGGACATGCAGAGTTACTGGATAAAGACTCTTACACTTTATCAAGTGTCATGGACTCGACAAATTGGATCGATTTGACATATTTCGATTCCATCACCACCCCGACAGACTCTGATGGATCTGCACCTGACTCCACGTCCCCAGATACATCAAGCTCTACCTCGCCTGATACATCGACCTCCACCTCACCAAGCGGCTCTGGCTCAGGTAGTAATGATGGATCATCACCCCCTGATGGCGCTCTAATTGTGTCCAAGACAAGCATCAAGGATACCAAGACGTACAAAACCATAGAAGACGCACTCGACACGATACCCAAGTCAAGCAAAGATACCACGACAATATTCATCTACCCAGGAGTATACAAAGAAAAGCTCGAGGTCACCTCTTCCGGGTTGATCATTCTAATTGGTTACACCAAATCG
Organism: Penicillium coffeae; assembly: GCA_035985395.1. NCBI lineage: Eukaryota > Fungi > Ascomycota > Eurotiomycetes > Eurotiales > Aspergillaceae > Penicillium > Penicillium coffeae. The sequence continues at coordinate 28,154 of CP142594.1, read as the reverse complement.
AAAGACAAATACGCTGATAATGAGGTGACCATCGAAAATGATTCAACAACAAGCTCAGACACAGACGAGGATCTTGCCGATACTGCAACCATCAATATCAAAGAAGGATCTCTGAGAGTCTTCAATATCAACCTGTCCAACACCAAGTCTGGCTCCGACGGATCTTCACCGGCAGCTCTGGTCATAAGTACTTCCGCCAACACCAGTATCTATGATTGCCAAATTCTGGGAGGCCAAATCACAATTATTGTGAATGGAAACATCTTCATTTCAAACAGCTATATCGAAGAAACCAAAGTCGTCATTTCTGGAAGCGGCGCCGGCTACATTTTGAGGTCAAAAATTGCTCCCACTGATGAAGATTCACCGGGTAAACCCAAGCTTATTTTCACATTGTCTGATCTTGTTTTTGATCAGATTGCAATCCACCCCCTTGGCTCGCAATCTGACAGCGGGACCGGAGAAGGATCTGACATGGACCCGACGTCTGGATCCGGCTCTGACAATGGCAACGGAGGCTCTTCTGGTAATAATACCAGACTTGGTGGCTACTCCCGCTTCAAATCTTCATCCAAGCTCTTGTTGGACGGGCCCCAGCCACAGTCACAAAACGCACGTGTTGCTGTCATATTTTCCAACTTGGGATCATCCATCGAAACAGCTGAATGGCACAAGCCAACATCATCAGGCTTAAGAACTGGAAATTCTTCAATTGGTGAATACAGAAACACAGGCCCTGGGTCTAATGCAGCAAAGCATTCTCCGTTTTCAATAGCGCTGGATGATACGTCTGTCGCTCGGTTCCAACTTCAAAACTTCTTTAGAAATACTTCCTGGATTGACTTGGAAGCTGTTCATGGAACTCCCTTTGTTGTCGGAAAAGCTCCAGAAGGCCCAAGCATCGCTTCTCGGGGAGCTTTGTTCCACAACGCGTACGCTACAACTCGCAGTGCTGTTATTATGGCTACCACTGCCATGACAATATCACCGAATGGAAATTTGTCGACTACCCTTGCTACCAGAGTGACAACAAATGGGGGCGTTCTCTCAACGCAGACCTATACATAGAGCTTCGCGTCGAAAGATCTCTATCCCGACGCTATGTATACCCTGCCAGATGTTTTGGCTTCTTTTACGTTAATAAGCCTTGTTCTATACCTTTTGTTACGGTCGTGTTACTTAATCTTTTTTTTATACCCCAGATTGATTGGCTCGGACTTTTGTTTTCTTGAAATAAATGTTACTAGGACGCAATGATGCTTATAGATGGATTATAATAACCAAGTTGAGATTTTTCATTACTCTAAATATGACGTTGTAGTATTATCAATAGTAGTAGTATACACAAATTAATCGCTATTAGCACAGGCCTCTTATAGCGCTGGAAGGACAACATCATCCTTTTTCTCTCCGTCTGCCGTCTTCACGCTCTTCCACTCCATAAAGCAGGCTGCCAAGAAAGACACAACCATCAATGCTAGACTAACTCGGTATGCGTCACGCAAGCCAGTCATGTATGCTTTGAGAACATTGGGGAGTTGATCGAGTTTGCCCATTTGGCTCAAGACAGTGCGGGTTTCTGTGGCTCCTGCGCCGAGAATGGCAGCAGAATTTACCGTTGGTGCATAGGTTTTTATCCCGTCAATTAGTCCATTCTGGAAGACGGATTGCCCTACAGCAAGAAACAAAGCCCCTCCGAGGGTCTGGAAGAACATCACAGCGGCAGTGCCAACTGGTATATCCTCTGGCGAAAGGACTCTCTGCACCGCAGTCATGGGTACCTGAAATCCAGCACCAACTCCAGCGCCAACGACGATCTGGTATCCGATCCATTTCCCGGATGGGGTGTCAACATCGAACAGTGTGACCAGACCCGTGCCAATGGCGGCAATTGCTGTGCTTCCGATAAGAAAGGGCGTGTAGTAACCAACAGCCGTAACTAATCCACCAATAACGACAGAAGAGACGACTGTGGCTAGCATAAGTGGCAGAAGCTGGATGCCAGACTTCATTGCAGAGGAGCCTTTGACACTCTGGAAGTAAATTGGAACATAGTATACGAGAAGGAAGAAGGAACCACCGAAGAAGAGTGCGTAAAGGATGGCTGAAAGGACAGTGCGCTTCTTCAAAATGTGCGGGGGCAGAGTCGCCTTTTCACCGAGATAGACCTGTGATACGCTGAACAGAATGATCATGAGACCAAACCCGATGAAGAGTCCTATGATGCGGGAGTTACTCCATGGATACTTGTTGCCGCCCCATTGCAGAGCTAAAAGCAAGCAAATAATTGCGGGCACAAGTAGCGTGGCGCCAATGAGATCAAGCTGTCGGATTCTGGCGAGCACAGGCGTTCCTGAGAATTCAGTTTTACTGGGAAGACGCAGAATAAGAAGCAGGACCGCGATGGAAAGCCCCCCAATGGGAAGATTGATGTAGAAACACCATCGCCATGTGATGCCGTCCGTGAAAGCGCCTCCTAGTAATGGCCCCGCGATACTAGCGATGCCCCAGACCATTCCAAATGCACCAAATACCGCAGGGCGTTTCTGCAACGGCACGGTCATAGAAATGATGACCATTGCACCCGAAAAGATACCAGCCACGCCAATGCCAGCAATGGCTCTTCCAACAATCAGGACTGTGCTAGATGGTGCAACAGCACATATAAGCGAGCCGATTTCAAATATCAGGATCGCGACAAGGAAGCCCCATTTCACCTGGATGGCGAGTTAGTCCAGTCGACTAGCCCGTTGGATAAAGTGAACAACTTACGCTGAATATCTTGTACACCCTTCCGAAAGAAGGCTGCAGGGCAGTGGATGTGAGAAAATACGCGCTCCCATACCATGCGATATCGGCGATACTCTTGAATTGATCTGTAATTTTTGGGATAGCAACCCCGATGATAGTTTGATCAAGAGCCACAAGAAAGACTGCAAGGTATAGAGCAAGAAGGATCACAATAACTTTGCTCAAAGGGGGATATTCTGGCTGATTTCCAGGTGTCGTTTTATTTTCACTAGGCACAATTTTGTCAGACGTAATCTCGACGTCTTTCTCGATGTCGTTCTCAACGTCCGGGCTGTCGTTTCGGTCCATCTGGTCGGAGTTTTGGGTTTCCATTCAAATCACGGATAATGCCCACACGATATTAAATTCGAGTACGAAGAAGTTAACGGATGTACGACTTTGTAGCATTACTCATCCAGGTGAGCACAGCCGAAGCGTCTTTATGGATGGCGATAGGTTTCTTAACTCCGGGCGCAAAAGAAAAGTTTCCATTCATGCCTTCCATTTTCCCTTTTTCTTTCCCTTGTCCCACGGGCCTCCAGCCGGCGATCGGGCAATTAGCAGGCCGAGGCTCTCTATTTTTTTTTTTTTATTTTCCTCCAAATGGTTGGAAAAAATGGTGGAAATGACTCCCAAAGGGGGATGGCGTCGCTGAATACGAGGTGGTATGCGTGGGTGGGCCAATCATGGAGCTGCATGTCACGTACCAAGAAAGTAGTCTTGCAACATGGCAGATAATGACTCAAACACGACAAAAGACGTGTCATATGAGCTTATTTGCGTCGACGCTAAACTTCATGCGTCTTTTGGTCCAGCTTCCAGAGAGCTAGCAACAAGAGCTTCCCTGGAGCTGCGGAACTCTATTTTTTTCTATACTTCTCTCGGAACGTGACTTGTGCTACTAGCGTGTTTCTACGTAGCGGTTTGGGTAGATCAGGTAAAAGAGAAATTCAAACACGTTTCCTCGCGCGGGCCAGACAAGATATCAAAAGAATAGTCGCTGCGGGCCATTCTTCGCTGTCTAGACTATCCACCAAGGCTGGTTAGGCGATATATGTCAAAAGTATCGGATACAAGGCTCCCTCACTCTCCTAATCTCACATATGCGTAATGTTTATATTTTTAGCTTGGCGATATTACGAATGGTTTGCTATTACCATCGTGACGGAAGGGTCTATTGAGTGATCGATGGCCGCTGGGCGTCGAGATATATGCCAAATCGCCAGTTATATCAGCCTCTTACTCGTCGTCGTCACTCGTCACACACACACAAGGCGTCTTATATATTTTTATCCGTGTTTCGGTATACTGGGGCTGTAATGTGCCATGTGAGTATACGAATCGTTCTTTCAGCTAACTTAGAAGCGAGGCAGAAGTTTTGATGAGAAGAATATAAATAAGTCTTCTCTACGCGGTCTACTGTGGTGATTTGTCCTTGTCAACATCATTCAGACTCGATTTACCATTATATTGGCAATAAATTCTCATCGAACTTCCTGAAATACATCCTCAGCTTGCTTTCAAAAAACTGTCAAAATGCATGCAAATCTCACCGTGTTAATGGCGTTACTTGTTCAAGTAATGGCTTTCAAGTCGATATCGCCACCGGATAGTGGGAGCTCCGGCTTTGAATTAGATACAACTAAACCTTTCCCTTTTGTTTGGGATGTTGATGGGTATCTTCGGCACCTATTCCTTTCCTTAGTGGAGATATATACTAAGCTATATCAGTGATTCTCGTGCTTGTCCAACGTTCTGCATGGATATCGTCACCTTCAGTAGGAACTGCAAACAATCGTGGCATATAGCCAGCGGCGTTCATGCGTCAACGAATGATCAGACCTGCGCCACAGCCAGACAAGGAACACAAACATTCGACCTGAGCAAACTAAACAACATAACATTCAATGGCTGCCCAGCCGGTACGGCAACAACTCTGGACAAATCGTGAGTTGACTTCTTCAAAGAATCCTTTGCATACTATTAACCCAGATTGCTTTTCAGACTCAAGTACCGGGTTTGGTATAATGAATGCGACAGATACCCTTCAGAGGAGCCCAACAACTCCTTGGATCAGACTATAGAACTTTCCCTCAAATAAGAAACGCCGCTTTTGTTCCTTTGAGAACGTGCATTGGCCAATCTGATCAAATCAGAGTTTCATGCCAATATTGACTCACCCACGTTACTTTTACAATGCGAGTTGGAACCCAGGACATAGTTGACCTACGAAAGCTTCAACAGCTTGTCTCTTTTTGTCTTTTCTTTCCTGCTTTGGAAGGTTGAAATTATGATCGAATCTCAATTCGTCTTCAACAGTCGAGTGAATCAATGCTTAAACAAAATCTTGAAGGTCATATTATCTTAGTCGTTAAAAAGGCCCTATTTTCCTAATGTAGAGGAAATTACGAATTAGAAATCGTACATTCTGATCGCCGATCTAATCTTACTATTTCTCAAGAGACAGTTAATACCGTGGAATGTAAAGACTTCACATAAACTTCATTCGCACATCGGGCATTGGGAGAGTTGTATTCGGAATGATTTGTGCTAGACGGATTTGTTCGTCCATATTGCAGCAGATTGCGGGCCCTACTGCGGAGAAGCCATGTTAGGTCTGTGTAGGCATTTGAAAAGAACAAATAGGACCTCGTGGATCAAAATAAACGAGATTATGCACCGGCGACCGCTAAGACAGATTGTCGTAATGAGTTTCCGGCTGAAGATTGGGCTGCCTCGAGAGTCTCACTCGTAGGCTTGGGCGGCCTTGGCTGAGATCGACTGGATCGGTCCACTGTGAAGGTGGGGCGATCCTCGTCATTAGTCCTGCTTATTTGCCCCAGAAATGCGACTTTCAGAATGTGAATCAACCCCAGCTGCCCCACCAGACAAAAATACGTAACTCGATTAGGTGCAGCAAGAAGTGGCGGAGAGGCTGGACGCCCGAAGCCTCAATTTGCACCACCTGAGCCCTGCGCGACGCAAGAGTTTCAAAGAGCATTGTATAGTCATCCTAGGGATTACCTGCCCTGTCCTCGAGGAATGGAAGTCATCACTGCTGTTGTGGCTTGGACGGTCTGCCGGACCTTTCCCACCATTCCTTGGATTAACGGCCTCTGTGCGCGATCGGTGAGCGTCGACGATCTTCAGCAGCAACTGTCTTCAAGCGCTCGAGTGTATCTCCCAGCGTCGAAAGAATACCCCGTCGTGGCCACGCGGTGGTCTACGGCGAACTCACCCAGTCCCAACGTTATTGTGGTGCCTGGCACTGAGTCAGATGTTGTCGAAACAGTATGATCCCAGTCACGACTTTAGTCCGCAGTATCTTTACGCTTACTTAAATCAGGTGAAATATGCCAATGCAAAGAACTTGCCATTTGTGACTTACAATGGCGGCCACGGCGCCCAAACAAAGCTCGGCCAGATGTCCCATGGAATTGGCATCAGCCTGAGCCAGTTGGATAGCGTTGAGATCGCGGAGAATGGGGAATCTGCGATAATCGGAGGTGGCGCCCTGTCTAAAAAAGTGATTGATACGTTGTGGGAGTCGGGGAAACAGACAGGTGAGTCCTGATTTAACCAAAGCTACATTTATATTTGCATATCGCGCTCTCCGTGTTGCTCAACACTAATGACGCCTGGAACCAGTGACAGGAACTTGTGAGTGTGTGAGCCTCCTGGGCCCTGGACTCGGCGGGGGTCACGGATGGCTACAAGGCCATTATGGCTTGATTGCAGACCAGTTCTTATCTATGAATGTTGTCCTTGCAGATGGGAGCCTCCAGCAGATCGACTCTTCGTCAGAGCTCTGGTGGGCAATGAAAGGTGCAGGTCATAATTTCGGCATAGTGACCTCCGTGAAAACAAAAACTTACGACGTACAACACCACGACTGGGCAATTGAGACATTCATATTTTCTGGAGCTCAGGTCGAGTCGGTTTACCAGGCATCGAATGAATACATCCTCAAAAATAGCAGTCAGCCCGCAGAAGTAATTAATTGGTCATACTGGCTAAATATCCCACAACTCGATGCAGACAATGTAAGTCCAAAGTTGTCTATGAAAAGCCCCATCAAGCGACATATCGCTAAAATTCATGATAGCCTGTCATAATCTTCTACATTATCCAGGAGGGTGTGCGCGTTGTGGATTCAGCGTACACGAAGCCTTTCCATGACCTTGACCCGCTATCGGTAGAGCCGCGCCACGGAGCCTACACTGATCTCGCAGCGTGGACCCTGATAGATACATCCGCAATACCGTGCCAGAAGCTTGGGCGTGCTAATTTTCGCTTCCCAATTTACCTGGACTCGTACAACGTCAATGCACAAAGGAAAGTATACGACCAGTTCGCCACCGCTGTTCAGGGGTCGTCTCCTTTCAACAATTCTATATTTCTATTGGAAGGTTATCCCACCGAAGGTGTTCGAACACAATCAAGTGGTGAAAGTGCTTTTGCTTTTCGGGAAGACAACTTACTCCTGGCTCCATTGATTAATTACGTCCCTGATGGCCTGTCGAGAGACCGCCAAGCAGCTGAGATTGGAAACCGTTTACGATCAACACTGCATGAAGCTACTGGTCGGGAGCATCTGCGAACTTATGTCAATTATGCGCATGGAGAAGAGACACCAACGGAGCTATATGGAGCAGAAAGATGGAGACAGGACAAGCTGCGGCATCTGAAGCGAAAATACGACCCAGCGGGAAGATTTAGCTTCTATGGGCCCATCGCATAACTGTTCATTATCAGCGATAAGTGAGAGTCGTGAAGTGATATATACTACCAGTCTCATCATATAAAAAAAATTAAAGGATGTCTACTGTGCTTAGCAGCTTCGCAGCGCTGCACGCGGCCTTACGCACGGAGTTTATGGTCGCTAAACACCGCTGTTCCGTTGCTATGTCCGAGCCCCGCAAAAGAGATACATCAAGGCTCGCAGGTTCTCTTGGAATTTATATTTTGAAAACCAATTTTTCGTCTCCAAACCCCTGGCGTTCGAGTGAAGCACCATCATGTCTACAGTCATCGTCTTTGGGCCGACTGGCAACATCGGATCCGTGGTAGCCAAGACCGCCCATGGACTCGGCGCCAAAGTTGTTCTGGCAATGAGAAACCCGACAAAAGCAATTCCAGGTCTCAGCATTGAAGAAGAGAAAGCCGGATCTTACGAGCGAGTCCAAGCTGACTTGACGGATGCTGAAAGTGTCACTGCGGCTGTAAAGGCGACCTCGGCCTCACGGGCCTTCATATACTTGGCAATGTCCGGAGATGGTTTACACTCGACGCTCAAGGCTCTCAAAGCAGCAGGAGTCGAATTTGTCGTATTCCTGAGTAGCTACACTGTTGTGGGTGATCCACGGGAGATACCTTCATCTGAGCTGATTCCTTTTGTGCACGCGCAAATTGAGATTAGCCTTCAAGAGACATTTGGTAGCAACGATTTCGTGGCCATCCGACCTGGCGGCTTCGCAACCAATTTGCTGCGATTCAAGGATAGCATCAATGCTGGAAAGGTCAATCTGTATGGTGGCGAGTTTCAGCTAGATGCGATCACCAGCAAGGACATGGGCGAGGTCAGTGGAACCATTCTTGTTCATGGTTCCAAGGCAGGCCAGCGATACGTGTATCTGTACGGGCCGCAAATCATATCGCAGAAGTCTGCTATTGGAACCATCGGGAAGGCAATCGGCAAGAGCGTTGTCGTTAGTGAAGCTACACCACAGGAAGGATTGGATGAATTCCTACAAGCTGGGATCCCTCCACCAGTAGCAGATTACATGATTCGAAAACTTGGAGATATTTCATCTGCCAACACCGAACGCACTGATCTGGAACAAGGTGTTGAGAATGTAAAATTGTATCTTGGGAGGCCAGCCACGAAGTTCGAGGATTGGGTGGAAGCAAACAAAGGGTCCTTCGCCTAGAAGAGACGTGCGGTGATAAGTGCTTACGATCCTGTACTCGCGAGAATCACAAATCGGATCACACGCATCTTTGAAAGCCATTATAAAATAAACAGCGGGAATCTGCACTTGAAGGAGCAATACTCACTTGCTTCAGCCTAACATTTGGATGTCGATGACAGACTGATATTCTATTCAGATATTCTTGCTTTACATCCCCTCTATGGGAGGCGAACAAAGCCATCAACATCCAACCTAAGCTTGTTTCACGTGCCATTTCATTGATTAAAATTGATCTGAAGTTTATCAATTACTTCATTTATTATATGGTTTGTTGCCGGTTGCGAACGACATGGAATCTGGAAACACCATCGTTCGCTAACTGGGCGACAAGGCCATATTCCCAGTCCAAGTAACCCTGCATGTCCTTTCGAGCGTTGCTAGTGCCCTCGTATGGCCGCTTGTATACATCAATTGGAGGCGAGAGCCACCTAGACTCGGCCTCAAGTGAGTGACCAGCAGCCTTCCAAGCAGCTGTTCCGCCGGCTAAGTAGAAGACGTCGCGTGAAATTTTCTCACGCGCATACTGCACGTTGGCGGCTGCAATGTCCCCATCCGGCGACGTCAGAACCACCGGGCCTGCGCCTTCAAGAGCTCTCAAGTCTCGTATAAGCTCTGGTCCAGAGGCATGCCATGCACCAGTGATATGTCCCTTCCGGTAAGATGGACTCCGTCCAAGATCCACAACTGTCACATCAGCCAAAGCCTGCAACTTGTTCACATCGATAGCATGAGACTCTGGAGGATTCCATGGAGACACATCGGTTGTAGAAATATTTGTAGGTGTAGGGACTTGCGATTTCTCGTCCAGGACGTGCACATCCCATCCAAGCTGGAGGAGCCAACTGGCAGTCATACGTGCTCGGACACCATCTGTGTCGTATAGAACAATTGAAGCACCGCGAACACCTACCCATTCGTCCGTTGCTTGCACTAACTGGCCACCGGGTGCATTTGAGAAGCATTCTGGATGGCTTTGGACATATTCTGCCGGGTCTCTCACGTCTAGAAGATAGAGAGTCCGCTCTTTTGACTCTGCCATTTGGGTGAGTTGGTCGACGCCGATGATCGAAACTCCGACATATTCTGCCCAAGATTGGGCATTCTTTTGCGCCAATTGAGACGCACCGGGTGATGGTTGAGGTACTCTCTCTTTTTTGTTGTTTTCGAGCTCCAAACCTTCTAATGTCCACCCAATTGTTCCATTTCGAAGCGCAACCACCTTGTTTGGCAGCCCAGAATTGATGAGCGATTGTGTGCCCACAATACTTCGTGTGCGACCGGCACAGTTGACAATAACAGTTGTCCCTGGTGAAGAGGCGACATCGAAAGCTCGATATACCAGTTCTCCACCAGGACAACTGCGACCGCGCGGAATGCTCATCGTGTTGTATTCTTCGAACCGACGAGCATCTAATACCACCGCCTGGTGGTCAGCCTCCAGGAGATTCTTGACTTCTCTCGCCGACAGAGATGGCGTATGGTTGATTGACTCGACGAGTTCTCCAAATGCCTTGGACGGCACATTGACATCACGATAAACCTCTCCAATTTTTGCGTAGGCAGAGAGTCCACCTTGAAGAATACCCACGTCGTGATACCCTAGCGCTTTCACACGAGGTACGGCGCGATCGACATATCCCTCGCCATCGTCATAGACTACAATTGGAACAGAGAGTCGAGGAACCAATGCTGGTAATTTCTTCTCGATTTCAGATATTGGCACACTCAATGCCCAAAGGGGGTGGGCAATGGAGTAAGGGCCTTCTTCGCGCACGTCGAGAAGTGCAACCTCTTCATTATTAACCCACTGATGGCGCAGGTGATACGCAGTGACTGACTTGGTCATATTTGGAATTAGTCTTCAGTCCTTCATCAGCAAGCAGGATCACGCTCAGTTGGATGGCCAAGGGGTTCCGCAAGCCGGGCTCAAATCTCAAAACGCGTAGACAAAAGAAGCTTCGATTTCAAGAGATGAACCCCAGAGTGGAAAGGCTCTGGAGAGCTCTTTGGAAAACCATGGTGATAGGTTCGGAGATTTTTGAACGGACTGTAGTTAGTGGGCCTTTTCGGAGGGTTTTGGGGCTGTCATCGAGGGAATTGCGACCGCGGATGTAGTTTTGCCGAAACTCCGATTACCCCCGCGTTTTTCGTTTTATCGGATTCATTGATGAGGCTATGATGAAAATAAGAAAAAGAAAAGAATAGAAAAGAAAAGAAAAGAAAAACAACCGATTCAGGAATGGATTGAATCGGTGTAGGGCTGTGCACGAAACGATATCGTGCACAACTCTAAATCGGTGCTCTTTCGCTCTGTCATAGTGCAAGTGGTTTTGGCTACAAAGTTATGAGCTTGGGATGTTGGGTAAAGGTTTGCGCCAGAAGAATCAATACCTCCAAATCTATAACACGACTTCTGCGTGTAGTCATTCTCGTTTGATTTTGCTTGTAATTTAGTAAATTATATATTGAAAAGGGGGAGATGTACTGTGCGTGGCTGTATGGGCGCAGCCTGAGTCGAGGAGGCAAAAGAAACCAACCAAACCGTCTGGGGCCAGTAGATATACCAACAACCGCGCGATATCGAGGGCGTTCCGTAGCCAAATCGAAGGTTGGACTCGAAAAACCAGCGTAAAAGACAATAACCGTAAGCTCACAGCCGTGCGAGCCTACCCAAAAACGTCGACGATACGATAGGAGAAAAACAATAGAAAAAGAAACCGAAAAACCGAGAACCGAACCGTAGGTTGATTAATTGACCTTCTAGCTAGCTCGAGTTCATGATGCTATCTAGACCTCGCGATCCGGATCTGGAAAACCCAATATTCCGGGGTGGTTTCCCCACTACAATACGGAAATGGGGACATACAAGGCGCATTAGCACCGGGGCGATGTCAATGAGAAAAAGTACATACGTCGATGATAGACTAATGGTCGATGATTCTTCAAGTTCCAAGTGCTCGCGCTTATATGTACATTGCTGCCTACTCTTTCGACGCTTCGCAAGACGTCATCTAGCTGAGGTAAATAACGGTTTGGGCTCGTCTATGACAATGTCTTGAAAGCTATTTGTGAGTTCTAGCTAGTCGTATCTACTGAATTAGCTGTTAACACTTTTCAAGCGTAGCTAGTCAGTCTGTGACTGGAGGCTTGAAACCAGAACAAAACATTTGTCCCTAATAAGAGTCTTCAGTCATCGCATCGGTCAGCCAATTCTCAAAAGCTCCCTTGTTTCCTGGCTTGTCAGGTCTTTCCCAGTCACATGCACCTCGATGGAAGCCTAGAATTTCCAAGTACCTATGGTCGTTAGCACAAGAACATGTTTTCCACATAAGAACAGAGAACCCTACATGTGGTTTTTCCATTCTTCGGCTGATTTTTCAGACTCTAGGAGAGACCAATCGAGCTTCTTATCGAAGATAGGCTCATCTTCGGAATCATGGTAGGTGGAGACATATGGATGGAGGATTGCATCTGAAGTCTCAATTCTCTGTTTGGGATCCAGATCAAGCATTTTTTTAATGAGGTCGATCGCTTTTGTTCAATCAAGATCAGAGACTCTCATATTAAGATAAATTTGGGCTGAAATAGCCAGAAAACATACCTTGAGGATCCACGTCTCCAAGCCAAGATTCGAGCGAGTCGTCGGTGTGATCCGGGAGAGAGTTGACGAAGTTGAGGCTCTTATTTTTCATTAGTAAAGGTTTGCGCATAGTCAAATGTTTTCGAGCACATCATACATCCTTGTTGCATATCTTATCGATAATTTCCTGCGAGGGCTTGCCCAGACGTGCAAAGATCAAGGTGATTTGATGGACATGGTCTTTCCCTGGGAAAAGGACTCTCCCAGTAGCCAATTCTGCCAGAATGCACCCGACGCTCCAAATGTCTACCGCGGTTGTATAGTGTTGCCAGGTCAGCATCACCTCTGGCGCTCTATAGTATCGCATCGTCACATAGCCGGTCATGGCTACTTGGTTTTCGTCGCGTGCTAAGCCGAAATCGCAGAGTTTCAAATCGCAGTTGTCATTGATGAGGATATTGCTGGGTTTGAGATCGCGATGAATCATGCCGGCTGAGTGCAGATATTGCAGTCCACGCTACAGTAATCGGTTAAACGGTGCCACTTTGTTGTCAATCTGGAGGTTATCATACCAGTATTTGATATGTGAAGAATTGAATGAACTTCCCTTCCAGCGGCTTTCGTGTCGATTGGATGAGTTTATGAACGTCTGTCCTCATACATTCTGTCACAATATATCTGAATGGGTATCGTTAATTTCATGAATCAATGGAGTGGTTGTAAGTAATAAACACCGACAAGTCTTCAGACGGGGAAATAAAGACATCCCTCATTTTAATTAACTAATAGATCGTTAGACACAAAGAATGCACTCAATGTGCGATAGACACACGTTATCATGTCGCAAATTACTTAGCAGATGAATTTCACGATAAGCGCGCTTCGCTGCGATTTGATGCTCGAAAGGCTTCCCAACTTTCTTAATGGCCACAGTTTCGCCTCTGATTGAGTCGTGTGCTGAGCTTCAGGGTGTATTAGCGAATTGAAGATACTGCCAGAGTCGCCAAATCAAACCAAATTACTCCTGATGAACCGACGCCTCGCGCTTCCAAATTCGAGTATCTGTCCGTGAGCTCAAGGGTCGTGCCCATCAATTCGCTCGTTACAAAATTTGCCATTATTGCGAAAATTAATTATCAGGTTTCTGGAGAGGGGGTGTGTGAAGGCGACAGGCAGCTGGGTATTCTCGAGTGGAATCCACAGGACCAGGGCGTCGTTGGAACTTATATGACGCAAATTGGCCTACGTCATGTTCCGCAAGAAAACGATGGGATTAACTTGACTCCAAGACAAACCGGTGTTTTAGTATGGAAATCCCGAGAAATGATTGGATATCCAGTCCGAGATTCCCCACTGATAGACGAAGTATTTTAGGGAACGAGCATTACGTCTTGGAAACAAGTACCTCTGATAGCGATAAAATTGGCATTCATTTTCTGGCTAGTTTCGCACTGCGCTTGTTCAGGAGGCCATTACCCAGCCGATATGATGGCAATTGCACGTATCAGTACTTTAATAGAAGCTCTACAGGAACATCCTCTATAGCATCACTTCCGTCTCTCTCCAATTCTTCCTTTATCTCAACAATCATACTCTGTCCCTCTTGAAGTTGACAAACAACGTCATCATCAATCATGATCCGCAAGCCATCTTCCTTGACATTCAAGGCCCGAGTAACTTGCGATGGATCTATGGGGCGCTTCTCGCAGATCTTATGCACAAGGTCTTGAGCGGTATTTTCGTTCAAATAGATCGCCCGGTAGTACTTGGACTCGCTGTCAGAAAATCTGATAAAAAAACAGGCGACTAGATGGGCATTAGTAGCATACGACAACTGTGGGGCGACAGAGAAATAACCATACTTCGGTCCGATGCATCCCCTGTTGATTTCTGACCTATGGGATCATGGGTTGGCTTGCACGAGCCTGTCTGCTGGGTTTCAAGCCCCTTTGACTTTTCAACATTGGTGTTCTTTGGGCTTTTTTTAGTGCTAGCAGGGGTAGAAAGCGATGCATTAGAGCCCTGCAAAGTATTCTTTTGCATATTGCTTGTAGCCTCATTTCTCCCCGGCGGGCGCACCGGAAATAGATCGGGATCATCTTTCTCATCACCACGAAGACTCAGTGCGCTGACTGCAAGGTTTGACAGAAGCATGTCTTGCTTGGTGATTAGTTCCATCTGTAGATCTTCTTCAAGTGACATAGCATCGTCTTTTTGGGTAAGAGAGCTGCTGTCTGGTAAAGAGCTTGTGTATTTCGATGCATCGTGAGACTTGCGCCTCCGCTTTGAGTTATTGGATCTGGCTGCAGGTCTAGCCTTCGTCTGTAGCAGATCCCCTTCGATCTTCTTGATTGTCTTTCGAACAATCATATTATCATTGGCTGACTTCCGCTCAGCTCCGTGGTCCCGGAACAATTTTATTTTACAGAAACAAATCTCTGGCTGGGAGGCCTGTTCAAATCCTTCTGACGCCAAAGCTTCCGTTTTCGCGCATAGACGCAGAGGAACTCCTTTCACCCCTTTCGAGTGAGTGAAGTCTGTCGAAGTAAAATTGAACTGCATTTGGATAGGACAACAGACCGAATCAGCATCTGGGTCGGCTGTCCAGGTGATGCAGAACCCGTTGAAATACTGTTGTTCGACTTTGATATTGCAGTGCGCTTCGTCCTTGGTGTCCTCTTGTTCAATATATTCTACTGCTAGTAGCTCATCGCATTGGGCATGCTCTGACTCTGAAACTCGACTATCGGCCCATATTTGCCAAAAGGTCTCCGGGTCTGATCGGTGCTCCTGTTTCTCGAAAGAGAGATGCACGAAAGTTCGATACCGAAGGCGTTGAGGTAAGAGTGACGACGAACCCAGATCAGCGACGAGAAGGGTATAAGTTTTCCCTTTGTTGAGATACGATTCGCAGGAGTCTTGAGATTGAAACATAGATGTTGGAGCTTGGAGCGTAGTCTTGAAACGGAATCTATACCACTTAGTTTCTTGAGAATATTTTCGGCAAACAGTAAACTCACTTCTCCTTTTGATCACTGGATGGGGTGAAGATATTGTTGCCCGAAAGTGGCATTCCACTAGTGATTCCCCCATCTGGAATTGAGCCAAAAGATTTGCTGTTTTCCAGAAGCGTAGGATTCAGAATTCCCATTATTTGATGTCCATACGTGGACCGATCGGGTATAAAGGGAAGGTTCTCGGTAAGTGGAAGTGCTTGTGTATTGTCCATGATAGGTCGTAAATCCAAGTGATTGAAATCGGATTGAAACTCATTCGTGGTGCTCGATTCAAATGGATGCATGGGGGTTGGCTCTGGCATGTGTATGCCCCCCGTTAATTTGGAAGAAAAAGGCGCATATTCAACGTCGTTTAATCCTTGGGAAGCGGATGGTTGCTGCAACATAAAGCTTGTTGGATCCCAGTGAGTTGACGGAGGCGCAATGCCAAGCTCCTGCGCGTGATTGGAGGAATGGGAGACGACGTTCTGGGGTGCATCACTCGGTATATCACTTTCGATATGCTAAATCAGTCGTGGTAAGCGACGAGTCCGGATGGCATTTCGAACGCACTGTCTTCTTTCCAGTTGAAGATCATTCGCTTGTTCAGGCCGTTTCGAATGCTGTTCAGAGCTGGCCGATTGTTGAAGGGCATCTGGGTATGTCTGTTGGAATTGGCCAATAAAAGCCTGAGATGGCTTCTTACTGGTTTTTCTAGGGGGAAAATGACTCCGGTGTTAATAAAACTGGGTCGGATACTGGATACATGATCGTCTGGTTCACCTGTTCCGAATCATTGTAGGTCGACAGGCCGTGATTAAGGTCCAACGTTGAATGAGCCAGCAGTATTCCTGGAGGCAAAGGAAATAAATTCAAAAAATGGGTGTTTCCGGTAAAAGTCGAAGTATTGTTGCAGACTATTAGGGCTTGAAGCTATCATTTTGATGAGGGGAGTGTCCGGAACTTCGTGCGAGGGAGGGGATTTTGCAGCTGACAAATGAGGTGGCCGGAACATCTTGCCAGCCAATGATCACTACAAGCTAGAGTGGAGGTGATAACTAAGACCTATTTGGACTGGGTGGCTGAGTAGTTTGTCAAATTGTAGGAGGTAGCCTGAGGGGGAACCAAAGACGATTAAATCCTGGAGCGGAAAATTACTTGCTAGGAGGCATAGCAAATTGAAAGGCTTAGTAGAGCGACAAATAGCAAAAAGAATAGTCCAAAGGAGGGCTGTAATTGTCTGTGGGCCGCTGCATTCCCGTCGCGAGTCCTTCGTCGCCCTTCAAGCGTACGGTCTGCCTTTATCATTACCAAACAACAGAAAGTTGGATAGATTCTGCCATGTATATGAACACATGTCATCTGTGGCCAATGCTATTTTTGTTTATGAGACAAGTTGAGGCAGCCCGTCGCAGGTGAAGGGGTGATGAGTAAGAGCGGAGCGTCCACTGTCAGTTTAGCCACCCCTGTGGGCCACGATGAATCATGGTCGAGATTGGATCATACAGGTAAGAATTCCGAAACTTTTGCCCCGTATCTGGGCCTTTATTTGCCTCGCCCCTGGCTTGGGAATCATTCTATATACGAAATGGTGCTCTCGCCAAGGGGGGCTTAATCATTAAATCGTCATTTCTAGGCGCGCATGCAACACTGCGCGGGGCCCTCGGGGTACGAGGATAGGCTTTCAGGTTTTTACCATTGATCTATCGAGGCCCCGGGACTTTGATTGCAACACGTGCTGCTGGCGATACTCGTTGGCGCTCTGAAGTGGAGTCTGCTCGCTATCTCCTGGGTGGGAAACCTGATTTGGCTGATCGAGTCCATGACGTGAGAGCAAGCACCTCCGTATATATAATCTTGAATTCCAGACCTTTGAAGTCATTATCATACGATACAATCAAACAAGTCCATTCTCGAAGGCGATACTGAACCATACATCTAAGATGGAGACCGTCAAGGTTCGTGGGTTTTGTGTCTACCACAAAATACTCTCTGACATCAACGACAGAACGCTGCCAACTACGTTGCCGAAACCGTCCAGGGCACCGGCGCCGAAGCTTCAAAGGAAGCCAACAAGCAGGTTGCCAAGGATGATGATGCTAAGCTGAGCACTCGCGCCACCGCCACAAAAGATGCGGTTGTTGACAAGAAAGATGAGAAAGTCCACGACACGAAGGCTGACGTCAACAAGGGCAAGTCATAATGCCTTCAAATCGGAGAACAAAGCACTGACAGCTTTCCAGAACGTACAAAGCACTAAAGTCTAAGCGCTTCCTAGTCATGGTAACAACTGCCGATGATTTGAGGCTAGACATTAGACTTGTCTCGAGAATGTCATCATTACCAGCGGGTAGTTCATTATGTGCTTTGCGAACGTGAAATGAAAGCTATTACTTTTTCTAGACTCCCATTTAAATAGCAATGGATGTCAAATTTCGTGGCGAAATAGAATGTCTTCTCCATTTCCATGGTTTTCAAATGGGCTCTTTTTAAGCTCTCGGTCCAAGGAGCACCCTAAAAGTGTATTATTCCCCCCAGAGACAGCCGGTGCTTCTATTTGACTATTCATATGCATTGACAATTTCAAAAATGGCTGAATGCGCGGTCGGCTCTAGGTTATGTCAGTGCTTTCTTGGAGATTGTATGCATGGGGCAAAACACGGCAAAATCCAGCTACAGATTGTTGGGAGACGCTCTGCTGTTTTCGTATTATCCTCCAAACCACTGTTGAAATCGGCATCGCTTGAAGCCAACAGGCCGAGGGATTTGTCGGGGTGTGTTGCTGTTTGTCACGGATGGGCCATTGCAGAAGGTGATTTTTCCAGGTACCGTACGTTTCATGATGTCGGTCTCCTCGTTGACCGGCAAAACTGGATGGTTGCTCCTAGTATCGGAATTTGAACTGGCCGCTGGTATTCTTTGGGTATCAAAAGTCGCAGTCGAACGATAGCTGCCTCAGTGTTGATGCTAACCCGAGGAATATTGGTTGCACGGGCAAACGAGCCTTCGGTCCGAAGGCTGGATGCTTCCTGATTGAATGGAACTTGTTCTTTTTTTCCTAGCACGGAATCATCCTTCTGAAATTTCGTACTCATGGGCCGTTTGTTAAACCGTCGCGGGGGTCCGTGGAAGGTAATGGTCTGCGCAGGTTGCTGGTGACTGACAGCTCGCACAAGGAGTTTGGCCTTTTTGGAGGCGAGGGCGTTTGGCAATGCAAATGATTTGTCTTCATTGGATACCATCGTTTGTGCTATGCTGTGAGATTTCTGTTTGTCTTGCTGCTCTCCATTAGTAGCCTCTTTGCCCTTTGCGGTCGGGATCAGGGCTCAAAGCAGATTCAACTCCATCGAGCCTCCGCCTCCTGTTTCGACGACCAAGCACTCCACTGTCCATATCTGGGAATGGAATTGAACTGGTTGTAGGCACTCGATGATTATTGCTGCTTGCTCGGACAAAGGATCGGGCGGGCTGGGATTCATCGACTTTCGGGTTGTGTATTCAGACCAGGGGAGGCACTGGTGGCGATGCCTTTCAGAGTGACCATTGGCGCGGGCGACATATAACAAAGTTGAAGGAAATCCTAGGAGATTGAGGTTAGTGTTTGTGATAAATTTCGTCCTGATACAAATCTGAGAGGATGAAAGATGAAATTGCTGATGGCTGTGCGGACTTGACTTGGCTGAATTAGGCTTGGCTTTGGCCGAGGTCACATTCACACTTCGATTTTTGATTATGGTCGACACGCCAAAATAAAGGTCGTCACAGACTAGTTAGTAGTGGCTGCTTTTTTCTTAGATGGTCATCCTGCAGGAAATACTGGGTTATGAGTTCTGGGTTCCTTGTGGCAACCGAGCAGGAGCTCAGGGTCGAAATGCAGTATGTCAAGTTGGGAAGCGGAAAATAGAGAAAATTTGTGTATGAGGAAGCGAGAAAGAAGGAGAAGAATGGAGGAAAGTGTAAGACGACGCATACCGCGAGGACTGTGTTTGATCTCTTGAAGGGGGTATCGCAATCGATGTGTTAAAAAGTGTGGGTAAACGGCGGGAGACGTCTAGTGAGATGCAATATCAATCGGCTCCATGATCACGATCTGCTCTTGACTTGCGTGAGAGTGAAGAACCAAAGAGAAATTCACAATCCTGAGAACCACATTCTATTGTATTACCAAAGCTCGCGGCGGCAGAGTCTGCTGTAGGGGCACAGACATAACGCTCACTCCAGATCACCAGCGCCTTTGCCGCCCTTTCAAGGACCAAGAAGTAGAGAACATCCACTCGGGGGGCCTATGAGGACCATGGCTCCTGTGAATACTGATGGTAGTGCAGACGAAGTATGAATGCAGTATGGGCGAAGTATAGAAGAAATATAGAGGAAGGCGCAAGAAGCAACTGGGACATGTATATACTGCAACAATACCATACAAAGAATTCGGAACCGAGCCCCTAATCTTGCGGCTAAATTCTAGGGATGTGGTAAGTTACACGTATCACATGATTCATACAACCGGTTTCTCGCGAACCATGCAGAATCCCGAGGTCGCATTCATGATGTAAACTGATGTAAACCCCCGTAGATCTTGGTATCTTCTTTAAGTGCTAAGATAGAGAACTGAATTTTGCATAAAGACTAGGATGTCAGTAGAATTTACAGTGTGGCAATTGCCTCCGGTTAAACCGGGTAGTGCCCGGGTTCCAAGGTTGATGGACGTGCTATAATATATCGCAACTATGTGGCACACAGCGTCGGAAAGATGAAGTCTCCTGCTCGCAGAAGCCCTGGGGCCTTTTTCCCAGTTGGGAGAAAATGAAACTAAAAGCAAGTTCAGTGAATATAGGATTTCATGATGATCTGAAGGTTGGCACATCGATTTCCATTTACACATGGGAATCACATACTCCGTACAACCTTGGAAGGCCGCGGGATCTATTAGTGAGTGCAGACCAGTTATCGGCATGCTGTGAGAGTCCAGTGCCCTCTATTCCAATTATTTCCGATAGTCAAGCTGCAGTTGACAAGCGCTTTCGACTTGACCCCAGCAGTCTCTCTGGCATCGTCCACGAAGTACAAACTGGAGCCAAAGCGTCTGCTGTCTTATGCACACCATATTATGCTAATTACATAATCAGCATACTTATGCCACGAAGCGAAGCTGCAGCAGATGCCAGAGCCAGCGCTGCCACGAACGCATATCGGAAACAAAGACAGGATAGGGTCTACAGTGATATAACCAGGGTATATCCAGGATTTATCCTATCGCACCATGGCCGTGTCATAAGAGGCGAGTCTGCTGGCTCATCTCTACAACTTGCGAAAGCTAGACCGCCCAACGCAGAAACGACCTCGAACTTAGACATCCAGAAGCTGCACTTGCAATATAGAACATCCCCTCCTTCGCGCCGCCTCGACAATGCAGCCAAACCTTTTGAGTGGCAAAAGTCCGCATGCTTGACGACTTCGACTGGACGCGCACCCCCAGCAACCCCGCTCGCACCCGAATTGACGCCATCTCAGCACACGATGACCAATTCCGTGGATGTCCACCTCGCCTCTCCTGCTTCTCCGCTCGAGGAAGAGACAAGAGCGAGCTATGAACACCGTCCGACAAAAGCGACAGTCTTGCGAGGCTTGCCGTAAGCGGTCCCGTGCCCTGACATGTCGAGGTCTCCTGCGCGTCGCTAACTAAAGAACTAGGGGCGAGAAAGCTCAGGTGCTCCGGAGATAAAGGAGGCTGCGCACGATGTCGTGGACTCAACCTGGTCTGTCGATTTCAGGATAAAGGAGCCCCAGGGAGACCCAGGAAACGGGTGCGCCAGGAGCAAGACGAACGAGACTTGACGCCGCCAGACCAGCAAACCTCGAGTACATCCCACTTCTCCCCGATTGCACCCCCAGGCGATCTGAGCCCACCGGATGCCATCAATCTGTTCATGGCCTCGGACGACTTTGGCTCTTTGCCATTCGACCCGTCCGGACACTGCGGGTTCGACTCCCTCCCACCAGAGATGCTGGGTAACGGAGACATCTGCTCGTTCCCCATCGAGCTGCTTCAAAATAACCGTGTAAACGATATTCACGAGACCGGAGTCCCGCCCATGTCAATGGAGGCTTGTATCTCCCCTGTGTCGACTTCACAAACATGCAAATGCGACGAGGAGGTTTCAACCACCGTGCGAAACCTTTCGCGAGCAAGCATATCGCACATCTTTATTCAAAGCCTCCGATCGGGCGTTTCGCTCACAGAGCAACTTTTGACATGTCCTATCTGCTACGATGTCTCGAAGCCGCCTCGGGTCACAGTCCAGAATGTGCTCCTTATTGGCCGTCTAATGTTTGAGATCACTTCCGGCTATCAGAGATACGTACGATGGTTGAACAAACACTGCACGGAGCTGGATGTCAAGGGAAGGAGCGAAACGGTATTCCTTGACCCCGGATATGGCCTACCACCAGATCTCGATTTACAAATCAGTGGAGAAAAGTTTCGCGACCTTGTTATGCATGGCCTACAGACCGATGCCGAGCGTCTTCTGGTCTTTGGGAAGACATTCGCGCAAAGACAGCGTAATCGTCACCTGGTCGGGCACGAAAGCTGCCCGGATGCCGAAGGACGCTGTCGAAGCCAACAGTACGGAGCAGACCACGACCCTCTAGACTTATGTCCCCAAGACCCTGCGGCGCGGAAGCTGGTCCCGTGTTTTCGCATTGTCGACGAAGTAAGAGGTATGATTAAGCAGGTGGCCGATGCTGTTGTTTGAAAATTTGTTTCAATATTGCCATTTCAGCGAGATACAAGGTGTTCTGTTTTGATAATATGCGAATTACTAGCCCAATCAAGTTGTTCTGCATGCCATTAGACATGGCCTATTGTTAAATTTCTTCATTATATGTGTATCGCTTGATCAGTGACACTTGGATACACCGCTATGACAACCATTCACCTTGGGCTCTCCATTTTGGGGAAGAACATCGCCCAGTCGACAGAAGCACGAGGAAGTGATTTCCACATCTGCTTCGACAAGTGCAAGAGAGAGCTGTTGCTTGATTATATTTGCCTCGGCGAAACGGCCCAGGAGTTGGAGACACTCATGGTATCCATGGAGAGCCCAGACGTTATTGGGGTGCTGATGGGCGCGTTTCAACGTTGGTGACAGCCCCAGGTCTTCTGCATAGGCTTGAGCAGCCTGCTCTGTGTGGCCTTGCTCCAGTGAAAGAGCTGCGTACGCATGTCTAGCTGGAAGCATCCATCCCCATGGCTCTGCAAAGGGCAGTTCGTCTTCTAGGATTATAGCATCGTGCAGTCTCTTGAATGCGACTTCATAGTTTCTGCGTCGGTACTCAATCTCGCCATCCAGCATGGCGGACGCGACTTTGAGAATATCGGGGATTTTGTTAGGGAAATCAAGTCGAGTAGGAGGGACAATTGTCGAGGCAGCTTTAAACAATTCTCGTTCCTTGTCGGCTTCTGCGATCTCGCCTGTCGCAGCATGAGCTATGCCTTTCCCATAATGCCTCATGACATTTGTGACACAATATAGCTCTTTGTCCTCCAGGGGATGCAGACTCTTCAGTTCCTCCCACATGCCAAATCGAATCAGTACATGAACCCGGACTGCCTTGAAAAACTCCATCCAGTTGGCCAGCTTCGGTGTCTCAACGCGAAGGATTTCCTCCGTGATTGTCGCCTCCATTCGCTCCGTAGCGTCCAACGCGGCTTTTGACTTCCCACCGAGCATTGCGGCGTAGATCAAAGAATGATAGTCATGCAGTCGATAGTAGCTGTAGAATGTCAAGCCGCCATTGTGTTGAAAGAACTTATCGTCTGCTAGAGTCGCTTTGTAGTTATATTTGACGGCCCGTCGATAATCGCCAACCAGCACGTCAATATGCGCCGGCATGTGGTAGGTGTGGCCTGTGTCTGGGATTATCTCGCGGATCATCTCCGCAGCAGGCAGTGCAGCCTCTGGAGTAGCAGACATCTCCATGAGGTGAATATACATATGCGCAGGCCCGGGGTGTTTCTCCACGCCTGGCATTTTCAAAGCGCGATCTAGTAGATCTTTGACCTCGAACACCGGGGAGGAGGCAATAGGCAGTCCTGTGGAGGCATCGTAAAGCTTTCGAGGAGTAGTATTCATTAGGGCGTCAGCAAAGAGAGTAATAATGTCGAAGTCGTCTTGGCCCAATGCTGCGTGTACCTCGCGCATCGCATCGGCGTAGACTTTGCTGCACGCTAGTAAGTCGCGATTTGGGTCGTCGTTGGGGTATCTTTTAGCAAGCGCATTTATGAGGGCCCTTTCCCAGCTTGTCGCATTTCCTGCTCGTTTCAGAGCTTCTTGCGCGTAGATGTGGCACTGTTTGATCGCATTGACCCGATCTCTCTCGTCAAACAATGCCCATGTCTTGTTGTAATTCGACCCAGAACAGAAAGAGACCCCCCAATAGGCCATTGCGCAGTCTTTGTCGTGCGCGATGACCTGCTTATAGCATACAATGGCCTCGTCATGGTTGAAACAATAGGTCCAGACGAGCGCGCGATCAAACCACACTTGCGCCTCCGAGGAACAGGTTGAGACTTTGCGACTGAGCGTTCCCAGGTCGAAATAGGGGTCGCTTGAGGCCCTTGCGGGTGACCCCAAAGAAGTCATCTTGGAGGCAAACAAAGAGTTTATGATCTGGTGTGTATCTGGCCGATGCACCAGGGATTAAATCGACTTGAGTCGCAAATTCAAGGTCACATGAGGACCCCCACTGCATTGAGGGGTTCATTCGCTGCATTACGAGAACGTCCGGCTGTTTCGTCGGAGCATTTCTGCGGTCGGATACTAGTCGAGTCACGCCATTTCCATTCTCGGCCCTTTTCAGGGAAAAAGTGGATTCAAGTGATTGTAATTTGACGAAGTCCAGTGGCGGACTGTTCTAAGCACTTGCTTGTTATAGTCGGGTACTTCAAGTATAGAGTCATTCAAACATTTGGAGATTTGACACTGCAACAGCCATCGGGAGTCTCGGGTATTTATTTAGATTGTGACATGTTTCCAAGATTGTTCTCGTCTTAACGTCACATAGCCTTGGAAATGTTAAATAGTATCCAATCTAAAATCTATGCCAACGGTATCCTGGCTGCCATGGACTTGATATATTTGACCTAATATTTCCTAATGCTTCAAATCTCGGTCCACCACATCTTCCAAAATCGTCTCGCCTCGTTTCTCAGCTGCAATCTTTGCCATCTTCAAACGCCTTGTCTCACTTTCGGTCTCGCGAGTAATCCACCATGTGCCCAATGTCAAGAGCAAGCACAGACCTATCAAGCCTATAGCAACGGAGAAAGGCAACGTATAGTGTGGCGCATACTCGCTCCTGAAGATCTGTGGGCCAATGGCACCACCGATCTGGCCATAGCTATTCACAAATCCAATCGCAAAGGCAGATCCTGTAGCACGGGCAGTAGTCTGAACACGCCATGGCCTATGTTCTCGTGTTAGAAATTGATCTCAAGAGCATCTAGAGGGTGATACCGTACCACATCACGGGAAACCAGGAGTCGCGCACGGCATTTGCAATCAAAGTGACCGTATAGATAGCCCCGTTACTGGGATACGCAACAAACACTCCATAGCAGACCATAATAACCACAAGAAATGAAATCGGGTAGAGGGGCCGGGGAATGTTAGCACGGTCGGCCATAAGACCAGTGCCGAGAATGAGCAGCAGCCCAGTGACTGTGATCGGAATGTTGAGGAGCTGAGCAGCCGCAATACTCCTATAAGTGTATTAGCGAGCCATTGACAAGTTTCATGGCACTTTCGTCAGTGACAAGATATGACAAGTACTCACGTAAAGCCTAGGCTGGAAATGACGCTGGATTGATAGAACTTCACGCCTTCTGTGCCCACAGTAAAAGTAGCCCATATGGCGGTAAAGAGCCATAAGCGCACATCCTTCATGGAGTCGATGATTTCTCGGAATTTAAAGTTGGTCTCTTTGGAACGAGGAGCATTGGATGGCAGGCGGGCTTGAATGAACCTCTTCTCTTTCTCTGTCAACCAGGATGCAGTTTCAGGAACTGATGTAATTCGGGACTGTTAGCGTCTAATGGATCTTATGTTGTGACTAGGAATGAGCTGATTTTGAAGATCGTGGGACGCACAGTCAGGAAGCAAGAACCACAAGGCGACCCCAAAAATGACTGTCGCAATGCCTTCAATAAGAAAGAGCCTGGCGGTTATAAGCAAATTGTACTGGAAATGCAGAAAAGGAAACTCACCATTGCCAGCCTGACAGTCCTCCTGCACCTGATACGGTGTCAAAGGCATACGCAAGAAGGCCGCTAAATATGCTGGAGAAATTGCCGCATATATCTGGAACGCCTGAATTAGCACATGTCGAGCCACCGGATCTTATCAACCTCACAGAAGTAAAGCAACCTGAGAGACATTTCATCCGGGCGATACCAGTATGTCATCTGAAGTATGACTCCGGGGAACTGACCGGCCTCAGCCTAATAAAGATCAGCAACACTTCAGAGGAGCTTCAAGTCAGGTCAACAAACTGCGCCCAGTAAAAATCGTGTCGCATAGAGTCCTCCTTTATTCGTTACCGCAGTGTTGCACATAAGAAATATACCCCAGCTGACCATGATCCTCGACTGCCATTTTGACGGAGAGAACCTCTTAATTAGTAGATTAGATGGAGCTTCCAAAACAATATAAGGTATCTTGCAGACATTTGTTAGCAAAAGTTTGATGTCTTTTCAAATGTCAAATATTTTCCTCACATAATAAACAACTGTCACTAGACTGTATTCATTTGAAGTCAACCCGAGCTGGGTGAGAATGTTTTGATTGGTGCCTTTGTTCATGATCAAAGCATTTGAACTCTAGGGAACGGTAAGTAGGCATAAACCCCCAGGAAGCAGATAACCTCACATTTGTGCTATCCAGGTTTTTGAACATGAAAATTATAGAGCATAATGTCATCAACCGCCAGTCAATTTTCCTCAAGAGTTTCTTCTCTTCCTCTGCAGTCAGAAGGTTTCTGCCGCTCATTAACTCGGGGTCATATCCATCGATACTCCCTTGGCTTGAAGATGATTCCCCGATCTCCCTACCGCGTTCGACGAAATGAAAACGCTCATCGACATTGCTGTCGGGCGGTACAACATCGGCAGATGAGGTCAAGCCCTGCTCTTTTGTCGAGGCGGTTTCTCGTAAATCAGTCACCATATTCACAACAGCAGTGATCAAGTTGAGATAGAACTTCAGGATCGGCAGTTGTTTTCATCTCTTGTTGTTCTAACTAATATTGAATACCTATTGCTTTTGAGTAGATAAAACCCCCCGGTGCATGGTGTGCCCAGCAGGGCAAGAGTACATTGTATCAAGACCCACAAATATGGCGAATAGCCATATAATTTGTGCCTCTGAAAAAACGGGAGGAGGTTAGAAATGGGCTATTCCATGGCAGGGGCACTCAAGTGGGGCTTCACCTGTGCGTGCAGAAAGTTATGCATTGCGAGTCCAGCACAGCACAGAAAGGCTCGGGCAATTATTCCAACGTCTTGTCGTCTTCCCCAATGCACTCGGAATGCATCCGAGAGCTAATATGTTTTGAGAACGCAAGCGATCTCAGTGGTCCCGGAAGGCGTGATTTGCTGACGGAGCACGTAGTAGTGCGATCACGCCAGCGGGGGATATCGTGATGAGATTTGGTGCAGTTTGGGTCCACATAAGCTCTTCTCGCAGTGTAATTCATATTTGTTGTTGTTCGTTCTTTCGGTCAATTTTGATCCACACATGGAGTTACAGATAATTACTCTTCGGACATTATAGACAATCGGGTTCATAATAGCCTTTGGTGAGGTTCTGATCATAAAGCCCCACGCACTTCGCTGTCAATTTCGTGAGGTGAGAGTTCAGCATTTCGAAAATATACAAGCCCTGGAGTAATCTATACCAGCAAACAATTTAACCTCATGGCAGCGGCGTCTGTGACCACGGCTCCAGCCCAGGCGAGCTCGGACATCCCAACCTATCACCAAGTTCCAGAAACCTCATTTGAACGTAAGAATGTCTCGGACAAATCTCAACTAAAGCTTGATTGTCGAAAAAATTTTAACTGAAGCTTTATGTAGTGGACTGGGCAGACCTTGCGACCTTGGATTTGTCGTTATTTGATCAGCCGGACGGAAAGCAACAACTAGCGCATAAATTAAACGACGCCATCCAAAACATAGGTGGGCAATTCGTAATAAGTATACATATGAAAGGATCTCGCTAAAAAGTTCAGGATTTTTCTATATCACCAATTTTGGCTTCACTCAAGAGGAGGTCGATCGCCAATTCGCTATCGGAAGACAAATTTTCAACCTTCCGCTGGAAGAAAAGTTGAAATATCGGGCGGAGCTTGAAAAAGGAGGCTACAATGGCTACAAACCGATGGGTTTGCGTGTGAGTTGAATCCCAGACCGTAGAGGAATAACATCTTGCTTATAACCATGTGTAGGAGCTTGCCCCTGGTCAATTTGACAAGACTGAAATATTCAACATCCCTAAATTTATTCCCGCTTTTGAGCGGGCTCAACCTAGCATTGTGAACGATAATAGAGGGGAAATCGAACATTTTGCGCGCCATATTCATAACGAGATCGTTCGAAAGCTCTTGACTCTCTTTGCTATCATACTTGAATTGCCTTTAGGGGTTAGGGTTAGGGGTTAGGGGTTAGGGGTTAGGGGTTAGGGGTTAGGGGTTAGGGGTTAGGGGTTAGGGGTTAGGGGTTAGGGGTTAGGGGTTAGGGGTTAGGGGGTTAGGGGTTAG